>CM022303.1:411283808-413683808 GCA_011799875.1 Thinopyrum elongatum
AAGCGAAGAAAACCAAGGCTGCGGAGCGAGCAGCTGTGAAGAAAAGGAAAGCATCTGCATCTTCAGAGTCTTCAGCCCCCAGAAATTGAAGACTTTGAGGAGTTCATCTGAAAACCCAATTGATTGCTATTCCAATATCAAGCATGCCATCAAAGGAGATCATTCCCTTTGGTGAGGAATATGAAATTCCAAGTAAATCTGATGAAGAAATTCCTTCTGCTGCTTCGACAGAGCAGATGGATGAAGAAATTGAAGTGGATACTTTCCCTTCAACCCCACTGGTCAGATTCCTCAGGCACAGTAGCAGATGCTTCAACTGGCCTGGATTGCTCTTCAGGCGCAATATTGGAGGTTACCCTGGCATTTTCTTCAGAGACTGGAATTTCTTCATCAGCTCTGGCGCTTTCATTTTCTTCAGCAGACTGAACAGATGTTCCAGTCTGAGGAAATTTGGGTTGCGATGAAGCTGCAACACTTGGAGTAAATCCTTTTGCCATTCTGACGAATCTGACTTTGGCACCTAGCCAATCTGCATGGAATGCATGAAATTCATCACTGAGTGCTTTGATCTCAGCCTGCATAGTCACAAGTTCTTCAGGAGACATTTTCACAACATTGTTCTTCAGAAAACGCTCCTTCTTGTACTGAGCCTTCTTCACCTGCCTGGCCTTTTCAAATTTCCATTTTTCTTCATTTATGAAGGCCGTCAACATGTGACTTTGACCAGGAGTGAGGTTTAATTCATGCAAAGGTGTGTTAGGGTTCTTGTGCCATAGATCAATAAAATCAAGGATCTTCCTTGGATCCAGCATGAGGGGCACAGCACTGCCTTTGGCTCTAGCGGCCCTTTGTTGTCGATCTCTGATGAGCTCAGCTAATTCTTCATCATCAGCTTCGTCTTCGCTTGACGGAACCTGAAAGGCGACTTGCTTCTTGTGAGGACTTGGCCTTGTGCCTCATCCAGCAGTGGCCTTTTTCTTCAGCAAGGTCGGAGTTGTTGAAGACTGAGGTGGAGCTGAAGAACTTGCAGAGACTCCTGAAGCAATTGAGATTCCAGTTGTCCTTTGGCATGTGGCAAGATGCACAGGTGCTGAGGACTTTGCAGGAGCTGCTGAGGATTTTGCAACCGAGGGAGTTGGAGCTGCTGTTGAGGAATTTGCTTGAGGAACAGGCCGTGAGGGCATTGCAGCTGAGGAACTTGTCTTAACAGCTGATTTCTTCAGCATAGCCTTCTTAGGCTTGATAGCAGAGGCCTCAGCGGCGGCAGCAACAGATTCTTCATTGTATTTCTTTACTGCCTCTTTAGCCACTTTGGCCAGCTTGGCTTGACGCTTAGCCCACTCCTGAGGAAATTCCTCACCTCTTCTGATGCTAGTGGGATCAGCTTCTTGGCCAGGAGCCAATGGAGGTCTTGGACATGGAGGGTTAACAGCAAATTTCTTCATGTACTTGGGAGTGACATAGCGATATTCCCTCCATTCTCTTGCCCATCTCCTCTCAATCTTCTGAATGCGCACTTTGCGCTGATTTTTGTTCTCCTTGCCATGAGTTGCTTCATCAGGAGTACAATATTCATCATAGATGTCATCAGGGATCTCAAAAGCAGTATTTGTTTCTGGCCTCTTTCCTCCCTTCTGAGGTCTTTTACCATCAGCCATTTTCTTCTGAGGGTTTTGAACAATCGAATTTTCTGATGAGGTGTGCATTTTTCTTCAAGGAAAGCTGCAAATGAGTTAAGTTGAGAACTAGAGATTCAGCGCGCAGCGGACATGTGTACCTGTGAACAGAATATAGGTGCGAAGAGTTTTGGAGAGGTCATATGCGTTCTCAGAAGATTTTCAAAAGTATCAAGTTTGAGGAAGATGACCAGGGGTGTCTTGAGGAATTTCACTAAGCATTTTTGACTTAGGTTCCAGAGTTGTGTAGATTGAAAATCCACACAATTGAGGAATCTTGAAGAAAAACGTTGCTTAGAGAAACTGATCAAGGACAGAAGCAAGTTGGTGTTTAAGAACATGAAAGTTGAAGAATAAACACCTTTTGAAGATTTTGTGGAAATCATCAGAATCAACAAGGGCAGTAAAAATAAATTTTATTTACCCTTGATGAAGAACACGACGAACTGAGAGTGGCAGTGGAGATGTTTGTTCGTTCAGATCTTCCACGCCCTAACTTGGCGATGGAAAACAGCTACGGCGGCGGCGGAGTGAGGATTTCCGCGGCCGGTGTGAGTACGACGGCAACGACGTCGAGGCAGTGAAGCTCTTCCTCACCGGCGACGATGGAGTGTAGCGGCGGTGCTAGGTCTGAGGGCTCGAGCGAGGGAGTAAGATCGAGCGGGGTAAATGAGCTCTGAGGAGGGTGAGGGGTATTTATAGCAGAGGTGAAAAAACCGCTCGTTCGAAGAAAATGGACAAACGTGCCCCTGACCCTTCTCATCCTAGCGACATGTGTCACCCACAAACTGTGAAGTGGAGATCGTGTTAGATCGAGGGTGAATAGATAAATCTTATCGAGGGATAAGGAACAGTTTGAACGGCAAAAGCTAAAAATTCAGATAAGAATATTTTAATGTTTCGTTCGCAAATTCTTCAGCTGTCAAGGACACAGTGAAGACTTTGAACGGGTTTCAAATAGAACGCACATGAAGAATTTGTGAACGGACTGGATTGAGTTTAGCATTGAGGGGGAACGGGTCCGATCACATTCACTTAGAAGAAACACAACTTGAAGAATTAGCAATAAGTGAATGCTGTAGAGGACAGAAAAGTCAAATATATATATATAGTCAATGAAGAACATAGACGGAAAGAGTGAAGATTTTGCAAAGTTGAAGAATTTGAAAATTTGAAGAATTTGCACAATGATGAAAAACTCAAATTTTGAAGATTTTCAACTTTTTGTGGTGGCGTGACCCACCGTGTAAGAATGATGATTTCAGACACCGCGTACAATTGTCGTAGGGCTCTGAGAATCAAATTCTTCATTAATTTCTTCACACTTAGAGGGTTAGTCTTCATTGATTGAAGAAAAACGTTTCCTCATGTGTTGCACATCTAAGTCATCAATTTGCATAAGTGTTAGGATATGTGTCCTTTTCAAAGGACATTCGAAGATTCTAAGATATTTAGCTCACACCGCAACTTGCTAAATCTCTTCTCATCCAAGGGCTTTGTGAAGATATCCGCTAGCTGTTCTTCAGACTTCACGGGATCAATAGAGATGTCACCCTTCAACACATGATCTCGAAGAAAATGATGACGAATCTCGATGTGCTTTGTCTTCGAGTGCTGAACTGGGTTATGAGCAATTTTGATGGCACTCTCGTTGTCGCAGTAGAGTGGCACATTCTTCACATTGATGCCGTAGTCCTTGAGGGTTTGCTTCATCCATAGCAATTGAGCACAGCAAGAACCAGCAGCAATATACTCAGCTTCAGCAGTAGAGAGTGATACGCAGTTCTGCTTCTTCGAGGACCAACATACTAAGGATCGTCCGAGGAAATGGCATGTGCCTGAAGTTGACTTGCGGTCCACACGATCACCGGCATAGTCAGAGTCAGAATATCCAATGAGATCAAAAACTGAGCCCTTGGGATACCATAATCCAAGTGTTGGAGTGTGAGCTAGATATCGAAGAATATGTTTCACAGCCTTATAGTGTGATTCCTTCGGTGTAGCTTGAAAACGGGCACACATGCAAACACTAACCATAATATCCGGCCTAGATGCACATAGGTACAATAAAGAACCAATCATGGAGCGGTATACCTTTTGATCGAAGTCTATTCCATTTTCATCAGTGCATAGATGGCCATTTGTGGGCATAGGGATTTTGACGCCTCTGCATTCTTGCATACCGAATTTTCTCAGAACGTCCTTGAGGTATTTCTCTTGAGAAATGAAAATGCCATTATGTTGTTGACGAATTTGAAGACCTAAGAAGAATTTCAATTCTCCCATCATGGACATTTGATATTCCTCACTCATCATGTAAGCAAATTCGTCACTGTAATGTTGGTTAGTACAGCCAAAGATAATATCATCAACATATATTTGGCACACGAATAATTCAACATCATAGGTTTTGGTGAAAAGAGTTGGGTCGAGTGAACCGGGTTTGAAGCCTTTCTTCATGAGGAATTCCTTCAGAGTGTCATACCACGCCCGAGGGGCCTGCTTGAGGCCATAGAGGGCCTTATTGAGTCTGAAGACTTTGTCAGGATGTTTAGGATCTTCAAAACCTGGGGGTTGAGCAACATATACTTCTTCCTCAAGCTTACCATTGAGGAATGCACTTTTCACATCCATTTGATATAAGATGATATTATGATGGTTAGCATAAGCAAGCAATATGCGAATAGCCTCAAGTCTAGCAACAGGTGCAAAAGTCTCATCGAAATCAATTCCTTCAACCTGTGTGTAGCCTTGAGCTACAAGACGAGCCTTGTTCCTCACCACTAGGCCATTTTCATCTTGCTTGTTGCGGTAGATCCATTTGGTACCGATGATATTGTGCTTGCATGGGTCCGGTCGCTTGACAAGCTCCCACACATTGTTCAGCTTGAATTGATGTAATTCCTCTTGCATTGCTTGAATCCATTCAGGCTCCAGAAATGCCTCATCAACTTTGGTGGGCTCTGTGATAGAGACGAAAGCAAAATGCCGACAAAAGTTAGATAAATGTGAAGCTTTTGAGCGAGTTAGAGGACCTGGTGCGTTGATGTCGTTGATGATTCTCTCAATCTGTACTTCATTTGCAACGCGGGGATGAGCAGGTTGACGACTTTGATTTGGCTCAGCATTTTCTTCAGAGCCATTTTCTTCAGATGCGCCAGCATGCTGTTCTTCATGTTCTGGAATGATTTCTTCAGCAGATTCTTCGGTAGGAAAGACATCCTCAGTAGCTTTGAACTTGATGGTTTCCTTAGGCGTCTTTTCATCTAGCACAGGAGGTAGGTGCTCTCTTTGCGAGCCATTAGTTTCATCAAACCGCACATCTTCAGTTTCAACAACCTTGTTGTGATAGGCATTGAAGACCCTGTAGGTGTGCGAGTCCTTTCCGTAACCAAGCATAAAACCTTCATGTGCTTTCGGTGCAAATTTAGAATTGTGATGTGGATCTCTAATCCAGCATTTAGCACCGAAGACTTTGAAATAACTCACATTGGGTTTCTTGTCAGTGAGGAGTTCATATGAGGTCTTCTTGAAGAATTTGTGAAGATATACCCTGTTGATGATGTGGCATGCAGTATCAATTGCCTCAGGCCAGAAGTGACGAGGTGTCTTGTATTCATCAAGCATGGTGCGAGCCATCTCAACAAGAGTCCTGTTCTTGCGCTCCACAACGCCATTCTGCTGAGGAGTGTATGGGGCAGATAGCTCATGAGTAATACCAAGTTCATCGAGATAGTCATCAAGACCAGTATTCTTGAACTCAGTCCCATTGTCACTACGTATATGCTTGATCTTCACGCCAAAATTCGTCGAAGCCCTTGAGGAAAATCGTCTGAAGACTTCCTGCACTTCAGTCTTGTAAGTAATGACATGCACCCATGTGTAACGAGAATAGTCATCAACAATGACAAAGCCATATAGAGATGCTGCATTTGTTAGTGTGGCATAATGAGTAGGGCCAAAGAGATCCATATGGAGCAATTCAAAAGGACGAGAAGTAGTCATGATAGTCTTCGAGGGGTGCCTGGCTCTGGTCATCTTTCCAGCCTCACAAGCCCCACAAAGATTATCTTTGAGGAATTTGACACCCTCGATGCCAATGACGTGCTTTTTCTTCACGAGCGTGTGTAAGTTCCTCATGCCAGCATGACCCAGTCGTCGATGCCATAGCCAGCCTTCTGAAGCTTTAGCAAGTAGACAAGTGGCAGGCTGTGGTCCTGCAGAGAAATCAACAATATACAAGTCTCCTCTCCTAAAGGCTTCGAAGACTTTGGAATTGTCAGATTTCATGAGCACTAAGCAACGATATTTGCCAAAGACAACAACCATATCAAGATCACAAAGCATTGAGACAGACATGAGGTTGAATCCGAGGGACTCGACAAGCATGACTTTATCCATGTGTCGATCCTTTGAGATTGCAACCCTACCTAGACCCAATACCTTGCTTTTGCCTTTGTCAGCGTAGGTGATATGCTTCAAGTGTGATGGAGATAAAGGAGTGTTCATCAGTAAGCTCTTGTCACCGGTCATGTGATTTGTACATCCACTATCGAGGACCCACTCAGTAGCTTTGGGTAAATCATCCTGCAGATGAATTAGTGCATCTTACGAACTCATATACTTCAGAGTGAAGAATATGACATCAAATTCATCAGACATATTTCATCAATTAAAGCAACATATGTATATATAGCAATGTGAGGACGTGAGAAATGAATAAATCATTTCTTCATGATTAGCTTGCGTCCTTTCAAGCATTTCAGGTCTCCAGCAAATTCTTCAGACGATTTAGTTCGTCTGGAGACCTGACCCTGCATAAGAGATTAGTTCCTTTTCTCCACCACCCACATCTGGAGGGGTGGCAAAGAGTTCATCATTCTGCGAGCTCCATAAGAGAAAGGTGGCATAGACGCCAGACCACTTTGTTTCACATAAGAGGGGTTATGGTAAGCATATGAATAAGCAGAGAAATTCTTCGAGGACTTATGAACATAATGATTTGAAGAATAATGCATATATTCATAGCCCTTAGGCTTTCCCTGCGAAACAGAAGTGTTAGCACGATGATGTTCATGTGAGGACTTTGATCCATGTGAGGAATTTGATTCATATGAAGAATTTGATCTGGGGTTCTTATTCTTCACAGGTGGTGTCATGAGGACATTCACCTGAAGACTTTCAAGGCACTTTTTGGAAACCCAGATTTTCTTCATAGGGGGACCATTCCTGCAGTTAGATCCAACATATCTAGCAAATACCTCACCATTCTGATTTTTGAACAGTTTATAGTTGGAGTCAAATGACTCATCAGATGAATATGAGGATTCACAAGTAAAGCCAGATAAAGTGGATGGATCTACAGGAGGTCCCTTCGCAGCAACCCATGAGGTTTTGGGATACTGCTCTGGTTTCCAGTAGGTTCCATCAGCATTGAGTTTCCTCTCAAAGGCAATACCCTCTTTCCTAGGGTTCCTGTTCAAGATATGCTTTTTGAGCACATCACAAAGAGTCTGATGCCCTTTGAGGCTTTTGTACATGCCTGTCACATACAATTCCTTCAACCCTGCATTTTCGTCAGTGATACTAGTGGTATCCTCAGATGAGGAATTTATGACCACAGAGATAGTTGAAGAATTTGCAGCAATGGAAGCATTTGAACATTCAGGTGAAGAATTAGCAGTTTCACGTTCAATGCATTTCAAGCATGGTGGAATAAATTCTTCCTGAGCGGAACTGATCTGTTGAGCAAGCAAAGAATCATTTTCCTTCTGAAGATCTTCATGACTCACCCTTAGCTTCTCAAGATCTTGCTTTCTTTGAAGAAATTCATAAGAAAGCTTCTCATGATCAGCTACGAGAGTTTCATGACGACCTTGAAGGTTGTCAAACTTAGACTGTAGTTGCTGAAGATTATCAGTCAGTGTTTGAGTTCGATCCATTTCCTCACCTAACAGATCATCGCTTTTGTCTAGCATATTTTGAACCTTTTCCAAAGCCTTTTGTTGTTTAACAGCAATATTAGCAAGTTTGGAATAGCTGGGTTTGAGGTTATCATCAGATTCATCCTCACTTGATTCAGAGGAGGGATATTTGAGTACCTTGGCACCTTTTGCCATGAAGCAATAGGTGGGAGCATAGTCATCGTTGCCGTCATCAGCAGTGTTGGGGAAGCCATTTTCCTCAGTGTTGAAGATGGACTTGCTAACGTAAGCAGTAGCGAGGGCTAGGCTCGCCACACCAGAGTCTGACTCCTCAGATGCCTACTCTTCCTCATGTTCCTCAGATTCAGCTTCAGAGTCCATTTCCTTGCCAATGAATGCCCGAGCTTTCTTGGAGCTGCTCTTCTTGTGAGATGAAGACTTTGAAGATCTTGACGATGAGGACTTTGAAGATTTCTTCTTCCTCTTAGAGTCATCTGAACTATCATCCTTGTATTTCTTCTTCTTTGATTCCTTCTCCCACTGAGGACAATCAGTAATGTAGTGACCAGGTTTCTTGCATTTATGGCAAGTTCTCTTCTTGTAATCACGGGATGAGGAATCTGATTTCATGTCATCACCTCTTGAGGATTTTCCAAATCGGCCACGTCTAGAGAACTTCTGGAATTTCCTCACGAACATTGCTAGCTCCTGACTCAGTTCTTCAGGATCATCAAGGCTGCTACCAGAATCTTCATCTTCAGATTCAGAGACTGCCTTGGCTTTCAGTGCACGAGATCTACCGTAGCTTGGTCCGTAGAGATCTCTCTTCTCAGCTAGTTGGAATTCATGAGTATTTAGCCTCTCGAGGATATCAGCAGGATCAGGTGACTTGTAGTCACCACGTTCTTGAATCATCAGTGCCAGTGTATCGAATGAAGAATCGAGTGACCTCAGCAATTTCTTCACCACCTCATGGTCGGTGATGTCAGTGGCACCCAGTGCTTGAAGCTCGTTTGAAATGTCAGTGAGGCGATCAAAGGTTTGCTGAACATTTTCGTTGTCGAGTCTTTTGAAGCAGTTGAAGAGATTGCGAAGAACGTCAACTCGAGAGTCACGTTGAGTTGAGACTCCTTCGTTGACCTTGGACAGCCTATCCCAGATAAGCTTAGCTGTCTCCAAAGCACTCACTCTGCCATACTGCCCTTTGCTCAGATGGCCACATATGATATTCTTCACTTGAGAGTCGAGTTGCTTCTTCACATCAGCAGCGTTTACGGAAGGAGTGACAGAGGGAACACCCTTTTCCACAACATACCAGAGGTCGTTGTCAATTGCCTCAAGATGCATGCGCATCTTGTTCTTCCAGTAGGGGTAGTCCGTCCCATCGAAGGTAGGACACCCAGCTGAGACCTTGATCATGCCTGCAGTCGACATAACTAAAACTCCAGGTGGTTAAACCAAAATCACACAGAACAAGGGAGTACCTTGCTCTGATACCAATTGAAAGTGCGTTATATCGACTAGAGGGGGGGTGAATAGGCGATTTTTACAAATTCGTTAGTGAGGAATTTCAAGGTGAGGAAATTCCTAAGCGACGAACTACTTAGCAGCGGAATGAGTACTCAGATGCAAGCATAACAGAGCAGTAGCATAGTCATCATGATGAAATGAAAACAAGCACAGAGTATGAGTAGCGTAAACACAGGATAAGCAGGCTGAAGACAAACTGACTGAAGAATTTGAACTGAGGAAATTGAGAAATCTTCAGACAAAGTCTTCAAACAGTAATGATCGAATACATAGCAAGTATGCGAGGAAATGAAAGGGTTGAGGAAATAGAACCAGTAGCTCGGTGAAGACACTGATTTGGTAGACCAGTTCCAACTGCTGTGATAGTTGTACGTCTGGTTGGAGCGGCTAGGTATTTAAACCTGAGGACACACAGTCCCGGACACCCAGTCCTGAACACACAGTCCAGGACACCTAGTCCTCACCGTATTCTCCTTGAGCTAAGGTCACACAGACCTCGCCCAACCACTCGTGGTATGTCTTCAGGTGACTTCCAAACCTTCACATACTCGGTCACTCGGCAATCCACAATTTCCTCTTGGATGCTCTAGACCATGACGCCTAACCGTCTCGAGGATGCACAGTCCTCAAAGGTAACAAGCGTCGGTTCCACACAGGAACAATCTCTTCAGTGATGCTCAATCACTTTGGGTTTGTAGGTTTTTGGGTTTTTCCTCACTTGATGATTTTCGCTCAAAGTCCTCGGAGGATGGGATGCTCTAAATGACAAGTGTCAATCTATCTCTCGGAGCAGCCGACCAGCTAGTGGTTGTAGAGGGCGGCTATTTATAGCCTAGGGAGCAGCCCGACATGATAAGACATAAATGCCCTTCAATGATATGACCGTTAGGTGGGTAGATATTTTGGGACAGCTGGCACGTAGCACAGCAACGGTCGGAAATTTGAGTATCAAATTCCTCAGGGCTATCATGATCCTCACTTGTAGGCAATCCGCACTGGCGAATTCCTAACTCCTCAGTCAGAACAAATTCCTCAAAGAACAGAAGAACTTCGTCTCTGTCACTGAAGAACTTGACTAAACTGTATGAGATTTCCAATGGCTTCACTCGAAAGGATTGGGTAGGTGTAGGATTTTGAGTTGAGCATCACTTGGAAATTTTTCCTTAGTTTTACCTCGACCCCCTTTAACAGTACGGTGTTTCCTATGACTCAAGAAGAAGAAAATGAAACTACGAAAACAAAAGTCTTCACGCTTCATAATCCTCGCATGAATATCAAGTCTTCAGGGTCACACCAATTTCTTCACTTTCAAAGTCTTCAAGAAAACCAAAGTCTTCAGTTGAAGACATTCATTTTTAGGGGTCGACATTCATCGTAATTAACAAACTCCTCATAGACTTATAGACCTGTGTACACTCACAAACACATTAGACCCTTAACCTATAAGTCTTCAATACACCAAAATCACTAAGGGGCACTAGATGCACTTACAAAACTTTCGGCCCATAAACGACCGTGAAGGAATTGGGTCATATTCAGCCATGTCTGTCATTCGGCCTGTTAGAGGCCCACTGTAGATTTGGGCCACTTCCAGCCTGTTGTGTTTTTCGGCCTGTTAACGTCGGACGAAATCCATGGGTCATATGTGGCCCAATGTCACATCGGGCCTATTAACGGCCCATATAAAACTGATACTAATCAAGCCCGACTGCACTTCCGGCCTGGTAAAGGCCCGTGTAGTAGGTCGGCGCATTTACGGCCCGTCTGAGTTTCGGTGTGTGAACAATCCGCTTTGTAAATGGGCCACTACGAGCTCAGATACATTTCGGCCAGCTAATGACCAGTGGGTTATTTGGCACAATCAGGGCCCATTCTCACTTTCGGCCGATTAAAAGCCCATGTTATTTATGGGCTCGAGATATTTACACATGTTAACGGCCTGTTGTTACTGAGGGCCCAAATTATGTTTAGGCCTGTTAAAGGCCCACTGTGGGCACAGGCCTACCAAAAATAAGAAAGCTTATGCTGATTTAGGCCCAGATATTTTAAGTGGGCTACATGCAAATTACGGCCTATAATCATTTTTAGCCCTATTGGAATTGTGGGCCTGACGAATGTTGGCACGTTGGGCTCCTACGAAGCTTTCGGCCGAATACATTACTAAGATAAACCTAAACTATACAAAAATAGCGTCATAATTTCTATAGCCTTTGGCAGCACAATAAATGTTGTATCACAACAAAATAAATTCCAGCCATACAACAAAAGGCATGTTGGCATAAAGTTTACAGTCCTTGCAGATAAAAGCACCATCATATGTATAGAAGCACAGATCATTTGACCTGAGTGCTAATGTTTCAGGCTGTAGAATCTGATGGAGCAGCATGATCTTCCCCTTTTTTCCACCATTGCTCTTGAACAACGAAGCAAATGTCTGATAGTCTGGTTTCAAAACCATTCATATCTTGACGACATTTGTTAACCACTATTCTTGTTTCCGAAACGACCTCCATTAGGGATTGGACTTGTGTCTGGAGCACAGATATATCACTCTGTCTAGCCAGAAGATTTTGTTCAGTAGGCGATTTGGACGAGGTTACCTTGACAACCAACCCAGAATTACGCAGGAAGGTGCTTTTTACACTGTTAGTGGAGAGATACTGACGCATTGCAGCAAGAGGTGACATTGTGCCAGTGGTAGCCTCGTTACCTTCACGTGGTTGTGGCTGTTCAATCATTTGTTCCATAGCTTGCTGAAAGTTTGAACTTGTACATTACTGTACCAGATAAGTTACTAATGAGACAAAAACAAACAAAATAGGTTTCACGTTTATACATAACTTATTTTGGTGAACTATTGTAATAAATTAGCATGTATTGTAGTGCCAACTACATAATAAAATCACTTTCGAAACATATGTCCACGTAGCATGCCAACTGTATTGTCTATTTCCTCACATTCGTTGACATCTAAGGATAAAGAGACATGGTTTAAAGTAGGATGAACATAGTATGACAACATTCATATCATGGGCAAACAGATATCAAACAAACAGGCTATTGTATCATTGTGTGGGCACGTGAACATCACAACTAGATTACAGATCAAGACCAAAAGAATATCCTTCCTCTCTTTTAAATCGTGTAAGGTGAAATGATACATTAAGACAACTATGTATAAAAGTGAACAGAGTAACTGACATTGGCTGCAAACCAAGCAGTTAAATGAACATGTCACAGTAACAAGCAGTTCAAAGGCAGGAGGAGTAAGGACTTACAACAGTGGCTTGAACTGGTGTGCTCATGCCCTTCATCTTGCTAGTGTGGCAATCCTTGAAGATAAGCACTGCATTCGGTTCAGGTTCTTTTTGGTCCGCACAGGCTTTCCTCTGTATTTGGAACAAGTCAATATAGATACGATAATATGGCACAAAAAAAAGAAGGAACTAGCAGCTATTTACATGAGCCTCACAGTGTGCAATATAACTACGAGATCCTGTTGTCTGTTGGAATTTCACTTTAGAATGATTGGTCTTGTTCTTCAAACAGTTAGCCTAGACGAAGATACACTTGTAAGGCACATACGTAAATACGAGTTCAGTATGTGATCTGATCAAATACATATACCCTACCTGATACTTTGGATCAGACCAGTGTTTAACAAGGGCTGTCTAGTCTTCATCTGTAATATATTCCACTGGAGATGTTTGGGCGATTTCATTGTTAGCCTTGCCTTCAAAGTGAGTTTTTCTAAGGTGATACCGATACTGTCGCAGAGCAAACTAAAAAAAATGAGTGCATGCTTGTTTAGTTGCATCATCTTTCGGATCCAACTTGAATCTCATCTGTTGAAAAAAGAATGTCAGTCTAATTAGGAGGAAGCTAGAAAGTATGGGATAGAGCAAGACAATATTACAAATTGCGATGAATAACATTACTTACGGATAAATGGTCAAGGAAGGTGTTAAACTGGGTATCCTCTTTCTCATTCCCGTACTGGATCCACGTTGGGAGGATACGTGCATGACACCTAACGGCAACGGCTGCCTCTGATACTAACTTGGCTGACTCTATAGCATCACGTGGCCTTTTTAAACCTACCTCAAAATGGATCTCCATTCTTCCTCCTTTAGATTTTGTTAATCTGTCAAGCATTATCCTTGATGTCTGTTTCCGCTTGCGCCGTGGTGCTAGTTCAACAACGAATATGGAAAGTGTTAGTGAACATCAAATTGTGAGAGTACATATAAAGGAGCATGCAACTGCAACTTGACTCGGTCAGGTACCGTCTTGGTGTTGATGCTCATGAGGTTCATCTGATCTTGCCAAGTCCTGTTGTGTTAGCAGTGCTTCGGAAGTAGTGTTAGGTGTGAAGGCAGCTTGGGAACAGGCCAGTTGTGGAGCAAACGAACGAGTAACTCGTTGAGATGCCGGTACAGTTGAAGGGGATGCTGCAGCTGGTGGAGTAGGTGATACTGTGTTTGTAGATTTAGCCGGTGAACTTGTACCTTCTACTGCACTATAAGTACCAGCAGAATCTCGAGGGAAGATCCTTTTCCGTTACACCCGACGAGTAACACCATTCCCTACTATATTCTTTTTCTTGCTCTTTTTTGACTTTGCCATGTCAAGCCATACCCACAACACAAAAGAATAAAATCGCTCTTCAGAACTCATTGATGCATGATACAGACAAGGAATACTTTGATGTAAAACAACCGTATGAGGAGGATGGAATATGTAAGAAAAACAGGACGACGTGACATATTCACAGCTACGATGTGTAAACTAAGTAGACGGATTTTCAAGAAAATAGAAGTAATGCAAGCTAGACACCATATGAAAGATGCAACCAATATCACTCTGCCAAGTTAAAAGTGTCCTGTCATAAGTGGCATTTCAAAAAATTAGAAGCAGTACAACCTAGAAATCAATGCAAGATGCAACCACTATCACACTGCCAAGTTAAAAGCGTCCAATCATGAGTGATTGATGAAGCATACACAACAACAGTACTTTTATGTAAGAACATGGTATGATAGATAGATGTAGTGTATTCTAGACACAGAAAGGAATGTCATATGCACATGTATAACGTATAAACTCAGCAGGTGCAATTTAATCAAAATAGAAGAAATACAAGCTAGAGAACATATGCAACATGAAACCAATTATCACACTGTCAACTTAGAGCAAGCACCTGCGATGGTGGAGTAGGGGAGATGAACTCATCATGTAGACTTGGGACTTCAATTGCAGTAGCAGTAGCAGTGGAAAATCTAGAGAGCCTGCGTTTGCGTCGGTCCGGTGGACAACCAACATCCCCTAACTTACTCTTTTCCTTCCTCTTTTTTGATATTGCCTTCTGAAGTCAAAACCACAAGAAGATGAATAAAATTAGCTCTGCATAATTGGTTGATGCATGATATAGACAAACACTACTTTGATGTAAGGCAAGCGCATGATAGGAGGAAGGAATATATACAAAAAAAAAGACAGCATTGCATATTCACACGTACGATAGGAGGATGGAATATGAATGAAAAACAGTTAGCAGAAGGCATTTCAACAAAATTAGAAGAAATGAAAGCTAGGCACCATATGAACATGCAACCAATATCACTCTACCAGGAAAAAAGTTTCTCGTCATAAGTGCCATTTCAACAAATTAGAAGCAGTACAAGCTAGAAGACAATGCAAGATGCAACCTACATCACACTCCCAAGTTAAATGTGTCTTATGGGTAAGTGATTGTTGCAGGTATAAGTTGTAAGCTATGCAGATGCAATTCAACAAAATTAGAAGCAATACAAACTAGACATCATATGGAACACGCAACCACGTGCCAAGTTAGAGCAAGCACCTGTGATGGTGGAGTAGGGGAGAGGTGCTCATCATCTACACAACTACGTTGACTGTCCAGCCTTGTGTTGTCTTGCGAATCTTGTTGGGAGGATGGCGGAGTAGAATCTGTAGAGACCCTCTGTTTGAGTTGCTCCGAAGGACCACCTCATCCACTGCCTTACTAATTTCCTTCAGTTGTATTGATTTTGCATTGTGAAGTCAAATCGATAAGAAAAAGGAATAAAATTCGCTCTTCAGAACTCATTCATGCATGATACTGACGAACACTATTCGGATGAAAGGCAAACACATGATACGAGGATGGAATATGTACGAAAAACAGGACGGCGTGACATATTCACACCTATGATGTGGTAACTAAGCAGAAGGCATTTCAACAAATTAGAATCACTTCAAGCTAGAGACCATATGAAAGATGCAACCAATATCACTCTGCTAAGTTCAAACTATCTGGCGTTTCAACAAATTAGAAAGCAGTAAATGCTAGAAATCATATGCAAGACGCAACCAATATCACAGTGGCGACTTAAAGGTGCCTCATCATAAGTGACTGATGCGGGATACGCAAGAACAATAGTCTGATGTAAGAACATGGTGTGATTAGATATAGTATGTTCTAGAAACAGGAACACATGTCATATTCACAGGTATGATGTGTTAAGTAAGCAGATGCAATACAAGAAAGTTAGAAGCAATACAAGCTAGACATCATACGCAACATGCAACCACATATAATAGTGCCAAGCTAGAGCAAACACCTGTGATGTGGAGTAGGGGAGATGTACTCATCATCTACACAGCTACGTTAACTGTCTAGCCTTGCGTTGTCTTGCGAATCTTGTTGGGAGGATGGCGGAGTAGAATCTATAGAGACCCTCCGTTTCAGTTTCTCAGAAGGACTACCATCATCCAATGCCTTATGAATTTCCTTCCGCTTTATTGATTTTGCATTGTGAGGTCAAACCGACAAGAAAAAGGAATAAAATTCGCTCTTCAGAACTCATTCATGCATGATACTGACGAACACTACTCTGATGAAAGGCAAACTCATGATACGAGGATAGAATATGTACAAAAAACTGGATGGCATGACATATTCACACCTATGATGTGGTAACTAAGCAGAAGGCACTTCAACAAATTAGAAGCACTACAAGCTAGACACCATATGGAAGGTGCAACCAATATCACTGTGCCAAGTTAAAACTGTCTCGTCATAGGTGGCATTCATCAAATTAGAAGCACTACATGCTAGAAATCATATTCAAGTCGCAAACCAATATCACACTGCCAACTTAAAGGTGTCTCATCATAAGTGACTGATGCAGGATACACAAGAGTAGTTTCATGTAAGCACATGGTGTGATAGACAGATATAGTATGTACCAAAAACAGGAAGGCATGTCATATTCACACGTATAATGTGTAAGCTAAGTAGATGCAGTTTACACTAATTAGAAGCAATAGAAGCTAGACACCATATGCAACATGTAACCAGATATCACACTGCCAAGTTAGAGCAAGCACCTGGAATGGAGGAGTAGGGGAGCGGAGACTTGGAACTTTTAATGCACTAGTAGTACGAGGAGAATCCATACAGATGCTCCATTTACGTTGCTGTAGAGGACCACCATCATTGCCTTCCTTACTCTTTTCCTTCCTCTTTTTTGATTTTGCCTTGTCAAGTCAAACCCACAAGAAAAAGGAATAAAATTCTCTTCAGAACTCATTGATGCATGATACTGACGAACACTACTTTCATGTAAGGCAACCGCATGATAGGAGGATGGAATATGTCTGAAAAACAGGACGACATGACATATTGACATGTATGATGTGTAAAGTGTAAACTAAGCACAAGGTGTTTGAACTAATTAGAAGCAATGCAAGCTAGACACCATATGAAAGATGAAACCAATATCACTCTGCCAAATTAAAAGGGTGGCCTCATAAATGTATTTGAACAAATTAGAAGCAATACATGGCAACATGCTAGAAATAATATGCAATATGCAACGAATAAAGGTGTCTCATCGTTAGTGATTGATGCAGGATACAGAAGAGCGGTAGTTTCATGTAAGAACATGGTTAACAGATAGATGTAGTATGTACCAAAAATAGGTAGGCATGTCATATTCACAAGTATAATGTGTAAACTAAGCAGATGCAATTTACCCTAATTAGAAGGATTACAAGCTAGACACCGTATGCAGCATGCAACCACATATCACACTGTGAAGTTAGAGCAATCACCTGTGATGGTAACTTCATTTAGACTTGCTGTTTCTTGAGAATCATGTGGGGAGGATGAAACTACACTCTTTATAAGAGTAGCGCGTCTCATACTAACCCACGGGTGTGACTGTCTCATCATAAGTGATAGATGCAGGATACACAAGAATAGTAGTTTGATGTAAGAACATGGTGTGATAGGCAGATGTAGTATGTACCAAAAACAGGAAGGCGCATCATATTCACAGGTATAATGTGTAAGCTAAGGAGATGCAATTTAACAAATTAGGATCAATACAAGCTAGGCACCATATGCAACATGCAACCAGATATCACACTGCCATGTTAGAGCAAGCACCTGGGGTTGTGGAGTAGGGGAGATGAGATTTGGAACTTGCACTGCAGTAGGAGTAGCAGGAGAATCTGCAGAGATCATCTGTTTTGGTTGCTCCAGAGGACCACCATCATCCCGTGCTTTCATCCTTTTAGATTTTGCCTTGTCAAGTCAAACACACAAGAAAAAGGAATGAAATTCGCTCTTCCAAATTCGTTGATGCAAGATACTGACGAACACAACTTTTATGTAAGGCAACCACATTGTAGGAGGATGGAATATGTACAAAAAACGCTAATCAGAAGGCATTTCAACAAATTGGAAGCAATGCAAGCTAGACAGCATATGAAAGATCTAACCAAAATCACTCTACCAAGTTAGAAGTGTCTCATTATAAGTGGCATTTCAACAAATTAGAGGCAGTACATGCTTGAAATGATATGCAAGATGCAACCAATATTACACTGTCAATTTGAAGGTGTCTCGTCAGAAGTGATTGATGAGGGATACACAAGAAAAGTAGTTTGATGTAAGAACATGGTTACTAGAAAGACGTAGTATGTACCAAAAACAAGAAGGCATGTCATATTCACAGGTATAATGTGTTAACTAAGCAGATGCAATTTACCCTAATTAGAAGCATTACAAGGTAGACACCATATGCAACATGCAACCACATATCACATTGCCAAGTAAGAGCAAACACCTGCGATGGTGGTGTAGGGGAATTGCAGTCATCAACTACAGAGCTACGTTGACTATCTTCATTTAGCCTTGCTGTTTCTTGAGAATCAGGTGGGGAGGATGACACTGCACTCTTTAAAATAGTAGCGCGTCTCACAGTAACCCACTGGGGTGACTGTCTCATCATAAGTGATTGATGAGGGATACACAAGAGCATTAGTTTGATGTAAGAACATGGTTAATAGACAGATGTAGTATGTATCGAAAACAGGAAGGCATGTCATTATCAAAGGTATAATGTGTAAAGTAAGCAGATGCAATTTAACCAAATTGGAAGCAATACAAGCTAGACACCATATGCAACATGCAACCACATTTGACAACGCAAAGTTAAAGCAAGCACCTGGGATGGTTGTGTGTGGCAATTGAGATCATCAACTGCATAGCTACGTTTACTGTCTCCATCTGCTCACACTACACCCTTTAGAGCGCTGAAACGCTTAGTGCTTATCCTTGAATTACACTGGAGCGACTTCTGTCTTTTCTTTTGTGTATTCATCAATAGTGCGTCAGATTCTGAAATACCCATGCAAAAAAAAACAATAGTGTGAGTATGGGTGAAGTGTGTGCACAAGTAGTACAGTGTAAAAGTAGCAGATAGCAGGTGGGTGAGAAATAAATGACGGGAGACATATGATAGCTCTACAACATGCATGGCACACGAAATTAGATTCTAGGATTTTGAAATATGAGCATAGAGATGGCTAGGAAATGCAGATACTCCTCCAGCATACCACAAGGTGTGGTCCTATGAAAATAACAGTCGACTGAAAACAAATAGGTCAGTCCATTTTTTCTACACCGTCCGATGTACAAAGAACGAGAGATCGCCTTCATCTACCTCCAGCCAGTCAGTGTTGACGATCTTCCTCGAAATGCCAGCGACCACCGGCCCAGTCCCCTGCCTCCGCCCTCCCCTCAACCTCACCACACCTTCGTGCTTGGCACCACTCCCCGGCCATCACTTCAAGCCCCTGCCGACCTCCAGATCGGGCGCAAGCAGCTCCTGTGCCCCACACCCCTATGATAGACACCGATGCGCCGGTTCCCCGGCGAATAGGCGGACTAGGTGCTCCGCGCACCTAAGCGGGTGCTACTTCTTTTAATTGCGAATCAACTGACCCTGAATTGAAATCCAGGCGGACAACTGACCTCTAACTAAGGTGAAATAGTAAATGGTAGGAAACCTTGTGCATTTAGTATCACGAAGAAGGTGCAGTAAGAAGCACTCAACTAGTTTCTTTCGTGGGATGAATACAGTGTGAGCAGAGACGTAAGATTTGCATGAATAAGGGAAGAGGAGTACCTCTTTCTGCTGGTAGTGTTGTGTCCTCCTTCGATTTTTCCAACGATCTTCTTGTGGTTCGTTGGAAACAAGAAGTTGTGGAGGACAGTGGAGTCTTGGATGAACCCATGGCCAAGTTGTTGAGTGTGGTGCGATGGCCGTCTGTCGGCGGCGGGGAACCAGATCTGAGGCAGCGAACGACGGCGTAGCTGGAACAGCTCTGGTGCGGTGGACGGTTGCGACATTGGAGTGGCAGCGGTGAGGCGCAGGACGGCATGGTCAAAGTGGTTCTGGTACGGTGCACGCCGGCGTCGGCATCGTGGAGGCAGCTCTGCCTCGGCTTTAGCTGGTAAGTCCTTGAGGGCGTTGCGGTTGCGGTTGCATTGGACGACGACATCGGGGTACCGGCTCCGGCGTGATGGAGGAGGGAAGCGGTGGATTGGGCGCGAAAGGGTGGAGGACGGAGGAGGCTGGGGTTTCGCGCCTGGTGGAGAGGGCATTTTGGCGCCCACGGAGGATGAATGGGGAAACGGAGGGAGGGGGAACTAAGGGGGAACAATGTTTCAGTTTGGGACGCGCTTGTTTGAAATTTGGGGAAAGTTACAAACTTTGCCCCCATCTCAAATTTCGTTCATATTGCGGGTCGGGGGTAGGACAATAATCTCAGGTGTCCCAAATAGTGGGCGGGATAGATTTCGGCCGAGTGCATGGGTGTTTAGGCACACACGGTGTATGAATGCTTCTCGGAGGCGGTTGAGACTGGCGTCTTGGTGAAGTTACAAACCTACCCCGATTTAGACCTTTGGACATCGGGCCGATAGGCTACATGGGTCAAAGTCAGGACAGTAATTTCCTACCACCAAACATTAGTCTTGCGTGGTTTCGGGCGACCAGAGGCTTATTTGGCGCTTCATTCAATATTTGGGAGCAGAAGCATTAACGTTTACAGTTCTCTTGAATTGAACTTTCAGGATTTGTCAAACTTCACAAGTCTTGACTCTTGAAAATCCTAAAACTACGATTATTTTGGAAGAGAGGGGGTACATTTGAATATACATTGTACACGAGTATATATTAAAAAATATGCAGCCTACCTCAATTCATGCATGGTTCCAGATATAATCTCCTTGGTTGCAAAAAAATAGTTAGACATCCGTATGAATATATAGCATGTTCAAATGCACAACAAAGATTGATGCCCCCTTTTAGATCTGATTTACAAATGCCATTATCTCGAATTCAAATAGATGAATGCACTTCCTATGAATTCGAATCTTCGAAACCACCTTTATGTTGATTTCGACATGTATTCTATTTCATAGCTAGCAACTTGGAATGTATCCATGTATGTGACAAATGTATAAAGTGCTTGACACTAACAACTCGGAGTGCACTAATTAATGTTTATATATGAATTGCAAAAGCCATGCATTGTCTTGATTTCAAACCACTCTCGCTCTATGGATCGATAATATGAAATAAACCCATACACATACTCTAATTCAATAGAGTATGGGTGTCTGATAGACCAATGTTTGTTCATACGCAAATTGCAAAATTCATGATCTCATCCAAAAAAAATCAATGCAATTTATATTTTAATTTAATGCGTAGAACTGCCTTTTACACGTAGATGCACTATGACTCGGCCCGTTCTCACACAGGCGCTATATATCTCTCTATCTAACGCATAAGTGCACACACTTTATATGCATCGGCATTTCTCTCTCACACATGCTCACACTCTCTCCCGGGGTGTCTCGCGCACACACTCTATATATCTCCCTCTCTCTTTCTTACTACTATGTACCACTCTTTTCACTAATCTCAGTTGGAAAACACTATTTCTCTCACATGCATATATACACACGCACGGTCTCTACAGGCCCTCTATAGGCACATATATGTGCCTACGTGTCTCCCGCACGCACATTATCTTTAGGCCTCTCTCGCACACATTGCCCCCCCCCCACACCTCTCTCTTACTAGTTGGCAGATATGATTCCATCAGATCATTCGGTAGGATATCCCTGACTGTTAGGCTGGATGATAATACGAGGCAAAGTTTTACCCAAGTCTGGGCCCTTGCAGTTAAGGAAAAAGCCTACTCCTGGTACGGTATATTTGTGATAGGGGTGTGTACAAAGTACACATGAATACCAGGCATTTTGCGTGTGTGTATACTATCGACGAACTAGCCCCCCGGGCTTATATAACATACTCGAGGCCTAGGGTTACAAATCATATATAGTCGGCTTATCATCAGTGGGGATATAGTCCTCCACGACTCTGGTAGCTTCGTCTTGTACGCCGAGTCCTCCATGGGTCTTCGTATAACGCGTCTCGGTCCAACCTATGTGGCGCAGGATGGAACCGACCCGTGAGTCCTCACGTCGACCCACCACAACTAGAAATGATGTGCCCACCACACCCCACACACAATCGGCCACTAAGAAAATAAGCATATACAATAGTACAAAGTTATACATGAAAGTTAATTACATGGTGCATCCAATAATATTTGTTATGCATTGTGAATGTTTATATTTTATCCTAAAATATTAGTCATGGGAAAGAGAAACGAAGGGCATATCTCTCTTTGTCTCCACCGCACACACCCTCTCTCTACACCACTTTCACGTATGCACACAAACTATCTCTCGGCCCTCTAAAAGTATGCCCTTGACACATTCTCGCATGACGGTCACTGTATTTCAAGCGAAAGCACTATACGGTCACTCGACTTCAGAGTATGCTCATTACGGTCACCGTATACATTCTCATGGTGATCATACGGTATTTAGCTCACCATACGTCTCCGTATTTTGTTGATGACACTGACGGTCATTGTATTTGATGTGTGCTCTGTATTTTGTTGACGACACTTACGGTCATTGTATTTGAAGCGAAAGCACGATATTGTCACTGGACTTCAGAATAAGCTCATTACGGTCACCATATACATTTTGTGGTGCCACCCAACCTGTGGTTGGATGGTTAGGAGGACAGTGGTTTCCCCAAACCACCAGGGTTAAAGTCCTGGTGCTCGCATTTATCTTGGATTAATTTCAGTATTTTCCGGCGATGTGCGTTCAGTGGGAGGAGACGTTCCCCTCGACTATGAGGCGCCTATGGTGACTTCGTAAAATCTCCAGATCATATGCTGGCTCACTCTCTCGAAGGTGCTCATAGGGGTAGGGTGTGGATGTGTGCGCTTATAGCGGTGAGTGTTTGCGCGTATATATGAGCGCTTGCTTCTGTACTGTGTTAAAAAAATACATGTCGTGATTATACGGTCACTGGCTCACCGTACAACTCCGTAATTTGTTGATGACACGATCAATTGACCAGTCAAACGTTCCATGAGGCACAACTAGTGTTGCACCATCAGCGCATGTAAGCGTCGGGCCCACCTGTCAGCGCGTATATGAAAGAAAGAAATGGTAGCTTGCGTCTGTATTGTGTTAATAAAATACATTTTATGGTGATCATACGGTCACTGGCTCACTATACAGCTCTGTAATTTGTTGATGACATGATCAATTGACCAGTCAAATGGTCCACGTTCACCAGCGCACATTACCGTAGGGCCCACCTGTCATCGCGTATATGAAAGACAGAAATGGTAATAAATTAGTGGTCGGTGGGGATTCGAAGTCATGAGAACTCTAGTTGGCAGCCCGCGCGCCCTAAGCACAGCGGACAAGGTCGCCTTGTGATGATATGCTGAGCCGGCCGTTTTAATTTCACGCACGCACAAGCCACTGAGGTGAATACAAACACATCACACATGCGTACAAACAAGCCCGCAATGCCCGCATGCATGCATGCAATACTCACACGTACACATGCACGCATGCAACACTCGCACGAACACACGCATGCATGCAGGCATGCAACACTCACACGTACACATGCATGCACGACATGAACACACGCACGCAGGCACACATGCATGCAACACTGAAACGTACACATACACGCATGCAACACTCGCACGCCTGCATGCACACAGCACACGACGCAAGACACACGCTCAACCTATACGTGCATGCACCCTTTGTTAAGGACATGGATTGTTACGGGTATTAATCAATCTTCTCTGTGATAAGCAGAACATTCATGTTTGCAGCGGTCTTTATGAATCACAATGTATCGAACGGGCTATCAACGTATATATGAAAATTTTAAAATTCTCTTACATTATACAGTAGGCTTATCAACCTACATGAATTAGATGACGTCACACTCAATGAACGATCATCGGTTTATGAAATTCCCGCTTCTCACCGCCCTGGCCCACCAAAAGCTCCTCTGCCATGCGCTGCCTGCGTTGGGTCACTGATATGCAGGCCAGGTACCCAACGAGCCCACAAGTCAGTGGAAGAATGGCGCGGTGTTGTATGTCAGAGTCAAGGGTGCCGCTCGCTGCACGCCCGGCTGAACACGCCTCCTTGCCGCATTCAAACGCCTCCATGAAACCCATGGCGAAGCCAAGAAACCCACTCCAGCCACACGTCCGTTCATGACCGAGCCGACATTAAATGCAACACCGGCCGAGCTCCTCCCGTTCGCCGTCTATTTAATCTCCTATTTAAACGAGGCCAAACGCCGGCCAAGAATCGCACACCTCCGCCGCTCCCCTATCTCCCACTTCAGCATTTTCTCCACTCTTACAATGGCTTACGAAGAGTAGTTATCCGGCATCCAAGCCGGCTGGGTGGCCCGCCGAGCCCGCCAGATACGAGCTATGTAGCTCCCTGATCGACCTCCCTCACCTCGCCCGACGGAGCCAGTTGCCGCCCCAAGCCCGCGCGTGGTTCAGTAACTCGCCGCTCTAGGCTAGCTCGACGAGGAGCGGCGAGCTACTCCACGCTGGCATGGCAGGGAGCATGGGCGTCGTCGCTGTCGTCCACGCCGCCGCCTCGTACCGTGCCTCCCGTGTCTGCGACCACGTCTCCCGTGTCTGTGGCCGAGACTCCCATGCCTGCGGCCGCGCCATGCAAGCAGAGACAGAAGTCGGGTGCATGGAGAGCGACGAGTTAGTGGCCAGCACCTCCGCGTCTGTCGCCATCATCAAGGAGAAGTAGAACATGGGAGGCCACCACCGCTTGGGTCCCATGAAGGCCACCGCCAAGGTGACGCCAGCGTACACAGCAGGTGTCTTGCCGGATTCTTCTATTGCCGACAAATGGATCCGTGGGCGACCATTTAGGCTAGGTATTATTATACCTGTGCTGTTCAGGAGTAACACCACTTAGTTGGTTTAAATGTAATGAAATTCATCATGTTTATATGAAAATCCGGTATTTTATATGAATTCCGTCATTGTTTATATGAAATATCGCCGTGTTTGCATGAATTTCGTCCGGTTGGTCGAGCTGCTGTTAGAATGTATGTGGCTACGGTTGGATGGCGTAATTTGCGGGTCACCGGTCGGTTTGCGGCCGGCTCAGGCGGCGAGGTGGGACAAAAAAAGCACAGTTCGTGCGAGCTCATCTCCAACGTGCGCGCTGGAGGATGCATGAGCACCCGAGCTCTACCTCGTTCATCGGTGGCAAAGGCACGGGTGGACAAAAGGGCCGCTAATATTTTGGCTACCCCGGGAAGATCCAAATAGCCCCTTCCAGCCCCACCCCTCCCAGCACATTCAAATCCCTCGTTCGCCGTGAAATTTTGCCATGTGTTGTTTTCATGGATATTTTGCTGTCTGAAAACAAATTTAAATATGAACGAATAATCGGTGCCCGCGGTCTTCTGCCGGGACACAGTTGGATGGTCTGATAGTAGTAGTAGTAGTGTAGAGTACTAGTACTACTAGATAGTGAGTGTTTACTACTGTATCATGTACGTACTAATTGCAACACATGCATGTGTTAGCAGTACAATGACCACGTATGAATTTGATGGTAAGATTTGTGTAAGTTGGATGTCATATTATTGCTCTAACATGTGGTCAAAGTTAGCCTCCAAAACGCATTTTAGACCCTATATGGATTGAGGGAGTACATGCATTGCTGAGGTTTCTCTTAATCCTTGCATGCAATGTTTTTTATTGAAGCTTGAAATGTGAACATGTGAATGGGAGGGACTACTACAACCCTTCCAAAAGAGCTATAGTACTAATGGTATCGTACTCCCTCCATTCACCATCTCACATGCTCAGTACTTTTGCGAACTATGGAAGTAACAAATTTATTCCACCACTCAGCATCTATTATGGTTAGGGAGATTTCAAATTCAGTCATATAGACCAGAAAGTAGGCACTTAGGGCATCCAGAATGTATGATTTTTGTTGCCTCTAAGCCCTCTCTCTCCTCTTAGAGGCAGGCCTCTATACATTGCATGAACTGCCTCCAACAAAAAATTGGCTAGCATCACGTCTAACCTTAGAGGCTGCCTCTAACAATGTAACAATCCATCTGGTCCCACTTGTCAGCCTTAGGAAGCATAAGAAAGTACAAGAGTAATATTACTGATTGGACAAATGTGGTGCTAATCAATACTTTTTAAATTTCTACTAGGGCCCACCTTAGAGGCTGGTTAGAGTCTCTATACATTGTGGTTTTTTCATTTGATAAGAGGCAAACCATGTGGGGCCTACCTTAGAGGCAAGGCTCTATACACCGGAGATGCTCTGTAGTACTACTTTTGATGTGTCCCGTCAACTCGCAGAACAAGGAGAAGCTTGCTTAGTACGCCCTCTCCCCCGCCCATGGGTGCGGTGGCTCGTAGAGTCGCAGGACGAGGGGAAGCTTGCTTACTACGCCTACGCCCCCTCCCTCGCCCACGCGCGTGGTGGCTCGCAGGACGAGGAGAAAATTTTACTACTCCCTCTGTTAGACATATACTCCTCATCCCTACCTTGGTTAGAGATATTATCATATTGTTTCAAATATATGTCTTTTAGTAGTAGGAGTAGTACTACATCAATTTCCTTGGAGTACTTCATGAATGATGTACTTCCTGTCGCCGACATGTGGGACATATAGCAACCGGGTCGACGTGTCACGCACCACATAACAGTGCAGAACAGCAGGGTGACGCACCCCAGTCGTAGCGCCCCAGTAGTAGTAATGAGCAATGAGACGTCAAATCACAAAGCCGCACCTTTCCCCCAGACGGACGAAGCAACCATTATTTCACACTTCGCAATCCGCTTCTCCAGCATCTCCTTCAAGAAAACCACGTATTGCTTCTGCCATTGTTCAGCCTCAAGAGGGACCCGCATTGCCTTGGTACATCATGACACGTGGGACCGCATGATAGGCCATGCTCCCCCACCCATCGCTCGGTAAAATCACCTCATTTTTACTAATCTGGATACTATCTTTTTAGATCAATATAGTCGGGATTCACCAAGGAGCAAAACCAAGTGGTAGGCTGCTCCTGTCGCGTTGGCGTAGCAACTCAGTAGGGTCAGTCCGCACACAAAATGGCGACACACTTACAGGACCCCTTTGGCCGACATGTGGCTCATCCACCGTCTTGTTCCACGTGCGATGCACCAAATTACAGTTCAGAGCAGCGGTTGGACTTGGAGGCACCATGGTGGTAGCGCCGCAGTAGTAGTAAATGAGCGATGAGGGGTCAAATCACAAAGCTCCACCTTTCCCGCATTAAGCTGGACGGACGAAGCAACCATCATTTCACTCTAGGGCGCAAGAGCATAAAGAAAAAAGAAAACCAATGATGCGTGCGGCAGCTACCTAGGGTGCCCTACGGTAGGAGTCTCCACTACAAATCCACTTCTCCCTCATCCTCTTGAAGAAAACCGATGATGCGTGCGACAGGTAGGGTTTGTAGGAGTACTACGGCGTGCAGGGCCACGCCGTAGTAAATGGGAGAGGGATTGAGTTCGAGTCGACGCCTTAATACGGGTGGGCCGCTCGGTTTTACGGGAACGAGGCAGAATTTTGGGTTCGGGGAGCAGTGGAGATATACATACAAAAAATTGTGGACGTAGGTTCGACTGAAAGGCAATGACGCATGGGCCCCACATTTTGATATACCCGCGGCCGTGTGAAATGTGCTACTCAAAATAATGCATAAAAGTTCCTCCAAAAACATCTATAACTAATGTGAAGTGAATTTATGCTTAAAATTAAAATGTAATACAAAGAGAAAAAATGAATTGCAGTTAAAAGAATGACATTTCTAACAAAAATGTGAATTTGAACTACATATGTGTGCACGTGACCAACACATATATTGTCAATACAAAATCTAATGCAAGAAATAACTTATGAGTACATGCATGAATTGATGATGTGGTGCTTGCATGCATAGAGTATAGAAACAATGTGATTTATGACTTGCATGCATGGCGTGTTCATGTGCCATAGTTGCATGTCCAGGAAAAAAGCTAGTTGGTTGTACTAGCTATTTAGGAATAGAAGATGTATGTATGGAAGTTGTAGGGAAAGAGATGACATGTATCTCAATTCCTATGAGTAGGGATTGGAAAAGAGATGTCATTTGGTTCACATCATAGGAACTTTTGTATTGAATCTAGAGATGACACTCAATTCCTATGAGGAGGGATTGGAAAAGAGATGTCATTTGGTTCACATCATAGGAACTTTTCTATTGAATCTAGGCTAATGTTTATTTTCCTTAGAAATTGTGGGAGTATAGGAATCCATTCATATGAACCAAGTGGCTCTAAAGCTATAAAAATGATATCATGTTTATTTTCCTTTGAAATGTGGAGTATATGAATCTATTCCTATGAACCAATTGGCTCTAAAGAAAAAATTCCTATAAAAATCATATCATATAGAGTTCCTATGATATTCCTCCACACCAAAGGATGGTTGAAATTGCCGAAGGTGATACGACGGTCTTTCTTTGTACACTCCTCCCCCATCTTTATAGTTACCTCTCGAAGATGAATGAAATGACATATACTGGGTATTCTATATGTGCATTTTGGTATACGAAACACGGTAAAAGTTTGCGAGGTTCGAATTTTCAATAAAGCTATATGCACTACATTTTGGAACGGAGGGAGGAGCATACAGCAGTTGCTAACACTCATGTGGAAGATTTGTGTGTCGGAGGAGTGGTTGTTCTATTAAATGCCATGGCAAAACTGACACTGTCGGATGCCGATCTAACGGTTCTTACGGCGTTCATTGGGAAATGGCTTGTGGCGAATGTTTGTCAGATATGATTTATGGGCACATGCATTGCATTGATACGTGCCCCCTCTCTCTCATGCACACATGCACCCTCACAAGTCACGACTCTGCCGAGTCCTCTCGCACCCATCATCTATCTGTAGGTAGACATCACACACATATGTGCTCTTCACACCCTACCCTCAAAACTTCTAAAAAATAAAAGACGTCGCGCACCTTTTATTTTAACTAACCCGTCACACACTTATATTGTTACTCTTGTGGCGAACGTTCTTTGGGCGTAGTATATTGTACTCTCGTGAAGAGAAGCGGTGCACGCACGCACTAGTTCTCTCACACCCACTCGCGGGTACACGTAGGAGCGCATTTTTTTGAAGCTAGGAGCACATTTGTTTACAAAGAGGCATCCCAATTGACATTTTGACTAGTCTAGTTTTCAACTTGATGGAGGGTCTGGGACCGCACGTGAATGATACAGTACATAGTGCATCCTGGACGCGATGATTTGATAGTGCGACCTGGAAGCGGTGGCACGTTATTGATCGAGTTTTATTTTTACTTGAACTTTAAATGAAAATAGTGGTTCACGCGTATTCAATTTAATAATGGTTGCTACAACAAAATCACTCCACTATATATATATAAGCAGGAGCCTTGGCGCTTGCTTTACTAGGGTTCCTCTCTTTCAATCTCTCATGCTCTCCAGATCTAAGCAAGACATAGGTGGCCACACTCTCTCTCTCTGCTCATCGCTGGTCACAAATCCGGCCAGACCACCTCGGCCGGGGCAGGGGTGTAGGTGCATCGTTCACGCGGTCGTCGGTGGCGAGGGAGGAGACCAACAGCTGCCCGCACATCCCGTTCGGCGGGCGTGCCGTTCTCTCCGAGACATCGCCGGCTCGGGAGGGCCTCTGACCCCTTCTTCCTCCCTGCGGTATTGTGGCCAAGATGCGGCCTCCCGACGCCGTCTTTGCCACATCCCAACGACCCTCAGGTATATATTCCTTCAAAACCTGCCTTGCTCTACTGCCCCAGCTCCCCACGTGGCTGCGTGTGGATCTTTTTCGACTTCCGTCGGCTGTTCCAAAGCCACCTAGACTTTTACTATTATTAGAGGTAAAGCTAGTTCACACAGTCGAATCTAAGAGTTGGTTCAAATAGGGAAGAAAGTAGGAAAAATGTAGCATGAATCTAGGACTTGGTTCTAAAAGGAAACGGGGTAAAGCAGTAGATACTGGCTACCCAACTGGTCTCTTGGTTGAAAAGGCGAAGAAAGCGGGGTGGATGGCGAAGGGTGGGGGAAAGTGGACCTGTCTCTTTGTCAAAAAAGGAAAGAAAGTGAGGGGTGTTGGGGGGACAACACAAATGAGAACGAGCAGGACTAGATTTCCTATGCTCACATAGGAAAATGTCGCCGAGGAGATAAAAAATGGGACAAATGCAGACATGCTGCCTGAATGTTTGCCGCTCTCAGCAACCACATCTGCCTCACCACTTTATGCCCCTGCTGTCCCTACGCTCATATCGCTACCGTTAATGTAAAATCACATGAAGCATGAAGCAATGCCACCTAATGTCACTATTAAGTAATGGTCTAGTGCCGTCGATAAATTGAAGCAATGCCACCTAATGTCATTATTAAGTAATGCTGCTATCGGTCTAGTGCCGTCGATAAATTGAAGCAATGACACCACCATTTTATGAAGTGCTTCCTTCTTGCTTTATTTCCCACGAATTTTGTTTTTGCAGTTACACTTAAATCTCACACCGCTAACATTGCTTCATCCCAGTGGAACTGCACAAATTTGATTGCACATTTTCTGACCATGTGCTACTCTCATGAAAGTAATACTAATGCTATTGTTCTGCATGTTAATCTAGTGGCAGTGTTGATGTGATGTGATGCTACTTCTTACTTAATGGCACTTTCATACTGTCAATGTAGTGCCAATTATAGCACAATAGACGCTGCTGTTAATCATATGCCACTACAAATAACTGTCACTGCTTAAATATCCGTATTTCATATTTGCGCAAACAGGGATGTCTGTCTCCATATCGTTTCTATTTGTGCAATCAAAAGTACACACCTCAGTTTTAGTAGAACTGCACAAAATGAGATGGATATTCCTAGCTGTCGTCGTCTAACCTCCCATCTTCCAGGTATTCCTACATTGGTAGTAACTAGGTAGAATGACCAACGCAATCTAAAAGAAGCTAATTCGTATGTTTTACTTCCTTATTGCAGTGCAGGGATGAGCGAAAACAACTGCATCCTAGTCGGGAATGCACTTTATCCCAATTCAAGGATGGACAGAGGACCAGCTGGCACGGCTGCACAGAGGTGTATGGGACAGGTGCGCGGACAAGAGGTGTTGTGGTCTACTTATTTCTGCAAATAGTGGTGCTTAAATTTATTGGAACTGCACAAGAAGTTCAGATGGTCTGTACACTACATGGTTCAGTTCAGCATTCCAACTGAGAACAAAATTATAGTTGGTTATTCTGGAATGAGAGAACCTAACCCTGGATGGTGGCAACAAGAAAACTAGAGTGAACTCCGGGAAACTAAATCCTGCCTAGGGAGGCCCTTTGCTCAGACAAGCCTTTCTTTATTTTTCTTGATTTGTAAACCTTCTCACAACTTTGTCTTTTGCTGTGAACTAGTAAATGTTTGTTATGTTCTATGAATCATTGAGATGTATAAAATTGGTTAACTTATGCTTTCCAAGTATTTTATGAAGCCGAGTTTAATTTGAATGTTCCACATGAACGCTGGACTAGCGTGTGAACGTTTGGAATTTACATTATGGCCTCAGTTAACTGCATGAACCACTCTAACAAGATACGTAGTTGCTTATATGCCAGACAGCAGATTATTGATTGTTAGCTGGTTGATAGCCGACTTTTCTAGTGTTGAAGCGAGCTAACCCAATGTGCCGTGTTTTGCACAACTGATTACAAGTATGGTAGCATCAACAGTGTTTACAAGTACTTAACCAGCCTTACGTACCCTATGTATACGCTGGCGCATAGTTCTCGAACAAGTACTCTATTTCATCAAACACACACTGCTCGTATGATAAATCGTGATAACTTATGTCTTACCATGCCATATTACATGAATAAACTAGTGAGGACGCGACAACAATTAGGATGGTTCTCACATGATTCACGGGCACACAAAATTAGCAGTAGTTCCCATAGACGGATTCAAACAGAGTACTAGCCCCACAGGGCTCGATAATAGGCAAGGTTCAAATAATTAGACACAATCCAAACTACTTTTAAACGCTAGCTGGGCCAACTATTTCATGGCTCGATCTAATTTGGGATGGACAGAAGACAGACCTTGCCATGAACATCATCGAGGACGTCCGGCAGCAACTCAATCCTGTGATCCTTCCTGAAGATAACCTTGTGGCCTTGCCACTCATAAACTTGTTTGTGGAGGCATGCCACGTCATCTTCCTGCGTAAGCTTGACAAGAACAGTATGCCTCTCAAACGAAGGAGTAGCTTTGAACTTCTTGTGCTTTAGTACACCCTGGACAACACGCCTGACAACAGTGTGGCTGGAATACATCTCGACTTTGGTATAAGTGCAAATGGCTTCTAGGATCCAACAGCCTAACTTTGTTTTCCCAGTGCGTATATTCAGGTCATCCGCCTCATAGCGAGTGACATGTACAACCACACAATCCTTGTCTGCATCAGGGCTCTAATTGAAACAGAAATGAATTCTGAATTACTTTCCAATATAAAAAACACAAGTTGTTTAAACCACTATGTAGAGTCAAAAGTATGCATGACAGGGAAGGTTGCATGGCATCGAAGCTAATAAAATTTTGCATTATATATCACCACATACTTAGATGAAAAACAACAATCGAGATCGGCAAAGAAGAAAATCACCTTGGGCAGCTCAGTGGGGGGGGGCGGGGACATATCCTCGAAGGGGGAAAACTGCTCCTGCAGGGCCACGGGGGCTGTAACCTCAAACGGGGCATTGACCATCTCAGTAGTGGCCGTGAGCATATCTGGGGTCGGCTCGATGGCAGCCTCCATCTTCTTGGAGCTCTCGGTCTCATGGGGATCAGCCTCCCGTGCCTACTCCAACATCGGCAGATCTTTGCCTGGTTCTCCTTGGTCCATCATGAAACTGATGAATACTAGGACACAACTGAAAGGAAAACACAATCGCAATGACAATGAAACAAAAAAGAAAGTGAGCATTGGTTACTTCTTTGCAAAAGTTCTTTTTTTCTGAAAGAAAATATACCAACATCACGGATCCTCTTACCTTCCCGTCGTTGAGAGAGAAGAACAATGGCAGATGCGAGTGTTGGCTTTCTTGAAGACTGTCGGTGCAACAAACCCTGGTGTATGTTGCCCTGACTGTACACAGGCTCAAGGGCAAGGTTCCAGCATCCAAGACAAGGCCAAGTGGGAGAGGTAGCTCTTTGAAGAATCAAAGGGCGGATCAAGAAGACCAAGACTAGCCTAGACAGCAAGATATCACCAAGGGAAAAAGCCTCCCTTGCCGGGCAGGCGAGCCTAGTCAGGTCGAGGCCACCCTAAGAGCAAGTCCGAAGACCTCCCCGGCAAGGGTTGTCAGGGTGCTGGCGGCCTGTTATCCCGCCAAGGCTCCACCACTCCACCTCACAGTGACGCAAGTCACTTATCGGTGTGGTGTCGAACCCTCAAGTGAATAAGTGGCAGTCATTCAGCACGTGGCAGCTATTTCTGATGAAGATCACCCCTAAATGACACCCGTCTAGAGGCATGTCACGTAGGCAGGCGAGAAGGTGATTGAATGGCACGGCAAGGCTTGCTGGGCTGCATCCACGATGTGACACTAAGCGGTGCATTTAATGCACCTTGTCCTGTCTGCAGAGTTAGGTATGATAGCACTGTGGCTATCTAATCACTGGATAATGACTGTTTTGCCACTGTGGTAACCCCTTTACCTATAAAAGGAGGGCCGAGGCAACCTTAGAAAGGATTTGGACCCTTGTACACTCATACACATGTAGCTGCTCTCCCCGAGGCAACCTTGCCGGGCTTGAGCACTGCGCGTTCGCCACGGTCTTCCACTCAATCCACCAAAGCAGGAGTAGGGTTTTACGCCTCGCGGCGGCCTGAAACTGGGTAAAAACCACCCGTGTCATCATTGCCGTGCTGTTCTATGACCTCCGCTCTTTGTGCAATGTGCCCTTCCCCCTTGCCGAATCACAAAGGGGCCGATGGCCCCATAGGTTATCATGTCGAACCACGACATCTTTGGCGCGCCAGGTAGGGGGGAGCGCTTGTGCGAACCCGAGGACGTAAACAGCGCGTCGATCTTCATCATCATCTCCTTCGACGATGGCGTCATCACCCATGGCGCCCAAGAAAAAGTCCACAGCAGCAGCCTGTCCTTCCACCTCGAAGGCCCCCTCGCACGCAGCCACCGATCCCATGGGGGCTGCGGTGGCGTTGGGGGACGCGACCAGCGCAGGCGGCGCCGTCGTCGTTCCTCCTGTGGCGGAGGTGGGAGCAGGAGGCGCCAGAGGAGGACAACCTCAACAACATCCTAGCGGCTATACTCCACAAGATGCGGGAGGGGAGAACATCCAATTCCCGCCTCTCCACCTCACTGGAGAACACAGCCGCAACGATGGCGCCCGCTCCGGCGCGAACCACAACCTCCTAGCAGCCCCAGCTACAGGTGCAGCTACGAGATGCACGCCTTCCCCAAGACAAGGCAATCAAGACGAAGCACCGAACGAGGCCGTCAACCCCCAAGCGCATCCTTCTTGTCGTCACGCTGCCCTCATGACAGGCTCGCGACGACGAGAGAGCGACGCCGCCACTGCCGGTACCGTTAGGAGTCAGGCGACGTCGCGATCTGCGTCGTCGTCCATGCCAAGCACTGCTTTGGAGGCCATGGCTCGAGCCCAGCTCCTGTTGAGATTCCCGCCAGCTGCTGACCAAATGGATGAATGGAGAGCCACCATTCAGAGTTTGATTGGTTTCGCTGAGGCAGGGGGATCGCAACGGGCAGGCTCGCCACGGCATCCGTAGGCAGCGGCAACGGCTCGAGCCGCTGGCCGTGCTGAAGGGGCCAACCTCACAGTGCGGTCGCACAACCAGGAACACGATGAGGTGTCGATGGCTTCTTCTAATCCTCGAGCCCATCGAGATCAGTGGCAGGTCCTGGAGGACAGGCGGAGGGAAGACGCGCGCATCACCATAGAACGGCGCCGCGAAACCCATCGCCAGTCCGACAGGCGCAATGGCCCCAACATCGATGAGCCTGTGCCCGGTGGAGACGGATACCTACCCTTCGAGGTTGGGTGTCCTGCCTTCACTCGTGAGCTGCGGCGAGTCCGTTGGCCATCTACCCGTACGTTCAAGCCAGAGATACCAGAAAAATACGATGGAAGACTGAACCTGGCAGAGTTCTTGAGCATCTACACCATTGCTGTTCAAGCCGCCGGGGGAGGAGATGAAAAGATATTCGCCAACTACTTCCCTTTGGCGCTCAAGCCAAATGTGAGGTCGTGGCTGATGCACTTGCCGGAGAACTCCATCTCGACTTGGGCTGATCTGTGCGACGAGTTTGTTGGTGCCTTCACGGGTGGCCATCAAGAACCAGGGCGGCCCAGCGATTTGCAGCTCCTTCCACAAAAGGAAGGGGAGAGTTTACGGAAGTACATGCAGAGGTTCAGCCGGGTGCAAAGGAACATTCCAGATATCCACCCAGTAGCTGTGATTGCCACGTTCAGTCCAATGTGCACAACCGCAGGATACGTTCCAAAATGAACGTTCGGTTGCCCAAGACTGTGAACAAGCTTTACACCTTGGCCGATAAGTGTGCCCGTACGGAGGAGGGGAGGTGTCTCCTTGGAGAAGAGGATGGCGTCGACGTCGACTCAGAAGATGACGACAATGCTGCCAGCCAGAAGAAGAAGAACAAGAAACACAACAAGAAGCGCAAGGATAAAGCATTGATGGCTGTTGAAGGATCAAGCACTCCTAGTTCCAGCAAGAAGGCCAAGACCGAGGCTCCCAGCAAGGAAGTTGCCGTGTGCACTGATTACCGGGAAGCTGCGGCTGCCGAGAAGGCTGGGAAGGCAGATGGGCCATACTGCAAGATCCATCGAACCAAGGGCCATGATCTCCAAGAGTGTCATCAAGTTGAGCAACTCGTCAAGAAGCAAAAAGCTAAGTACGAGAAGCACGACAAGGAGAGAGACCAAGATGGCGTTGGCGGGAAGAGCCGAGGTGGCCGCCCCGACAAGGTTCCCCAACGTCAAGAGAAACCTGCTAGAGGTCTTGAGAAGAAGGAATGTGGTGACGAAAGCGGTGAGAGGGATGAAGAGGAAACCATCGAGCAAGAGTTCCAGAAAGCCTCTGACGCCGTGTGCATTGACGGGGGTACATCCTTGCACTCCTCCCACCACCAGCTGAAACAATGGGCGCATGAGGTCAATGTTGTGGAGCCAACGGCAGATTCGCGGAAACCGCTCAAATGGTCTCGCACGCCCATCATCTTTGACGAAGAGGATCACTCTGACCGCACCACTGCGGTAGGGTGCTTGCCGTTGTTGGTTTCACCAACAATTCGCAACCTCAAGGTCACAAAGATGTTGGTTGATGGCGGGACTGGGTTGAATCTGATTTCCCCCAAGGTGCTTAGCAAGCTACAGATAATAGATGAAGAGCTCAAGGTTACTGGCATGTTTCAAGGAATCAACCCCGGCAGGAGTCGTCCAAAGGGAAAGATCACACTGCCGGTGACATTTGGAGGAGAATTGAACTTCTGGACTGAGAAAACTGTGTTCGATGTGGTTGAGCTTCCGTTGCCGTACAATGGGATACTTGGACGACCTGCCCTGGCAAAGTTCATGGCGTCATCCCACTATGCCTACAATACCTTGAAGATGCCAGGACCAATGGGCGTTATTTCCATCCCATCAGATAAGAAGGATGCAATTATATGCGTGGACAAGATGTACCGGGATGCGGTCGCTGCCGAGGCCGCAGAGGCCGCAGTCCCCGCTAAGGAATACAAACAAGGGAGAAAAGCTAGCAAGGATGTCGGCAAGGAATCCGGGAAGCGTGTCTCTCCGGAGTATGCTGCACCCGTCGATGATTTGCCGAAGAGTTCTACTAGCAAGAGATCCAAGGTTGCTGCACCCGCTGTGAAGAAGGTCCCGGCAGGGCTGGTTGGCGCTGATGGTACATTCACTATTAGCTCCACCCTTGACGACAAATAGGAAAGCGCGCTCGTTGCCTTCCTGCGGGCGAATGTCGATGTGTTTTCTTGGCAACCATCTGGCATCCCCGGTGTTCCCAGGGAGGTAATCGAGCACCACCTCGCTATCTGCCCTCATGCCTGGCCCGTCAAGCAGAAGGTCCAGAAGCAAGCCTTGGAGCAACAGCAGTTCATTGCCGAGGAGATCAAGAAACTTGAGGCGGCTGGTTTGTCAGAGGAGTATTGCACCCGACATGGTTGGCAAATCCAGTGGTGGTGCGCAAGGCGAATGGGAAATGGAGGCTTTGCATAGATTTCACAGATCTGAATAAAGCATGCCCGAAGGACCCGTTTCCCTTGCCGCGCATCGACCAGATCGTGGACTCCACCTCTGGGTGTGATCTGCTTTCCTTCTTGGATGCCTACTCCGGGTACCACCAGATATTCATGTCCAAAGAAGATGAAGAGAAGACAGCGTTCATAACCCCCTGTGGCACGTACTGCTTCGTACAGATGCCCTTCAGATTAAAGAGTGCTGGAGCCACTTTTGCAAGAGCAGTACAAATTGGTTTTGAGTCCTAGCTGCACAGGAATATTGAAGCTTACATGGATGACATAGTGGTCAAGACCAAGGACAAGTCAACTCTCATTCAGGACTTGGAAGAGACCTTTGCAAATCTGCGCAAGATCAACTTGAAGCTAAACCCAGAGAAGTGTGTGTTTGGCATTCCTTCCGGCAAGCTACTTGGCTTCTTCATGTCCCACCGGTGGATAGAGGCCGACCCTGACAAGATCAAGGCGATCGAGCAGATTCAAGCACCCAAGACAGTTAAGGATGTGAGGCGTCTGACTGGATGTGTTGCCACGCTAAGCAGGTTCATTTCCAAGTCTGCCGAGCATGCCTTGCCATTCTTCAAAATCTTGAAGAAGGCAGGGCCCGTGGAGTGGACCCTGGAGGCAGAAGCTGCGCTGCAAGATTTGAAGACCTATCTTTCCTCTGTTCCCACCTTAGCGCTCCTAAACCACAAGAACCGTTGCTGCTATACCTAGCAGCAACCAATCAAGTGGTTAGTGCAGCACTGGTGACACAGCGGGAGGTAGATGAGGGAGCAGCCACAGCTATCGTCCTCTTCGGAGGGGAAAGTGAACTCGTCCCGGCAAGGTCAGATGCAGATCAGGACAAAGGGGAGCGAAGCGATAGAGACAATTCCAGGATCACGACAAGGAAGAAGGTGGTGCAGCGGCCAGTGTACTTTGTCAGCTCCCTACTACAGGGGGCTAGGTCAAGGTACTCTGGCATGCAAAAGTTGATCTTTGGCCTCATCATGGCCTCAAGGAAGCTGCGCCATTACTTCCAAGCCCACGAGATCACGGTTGTCACCCGCTTCCCCTGGCAACGCATACTGAGGAACCCTGAAGCCACCGGCAGAATAGTGGAATAGGCTTCTGAGTTGTCAAGCTTTGGTTTGAAGTTTGAGGGCACATCAACCATTCAGAGCAGAGCACTGGCAGAATTTATTGTGGAGTGGACACCTACCCCGGACGAAGAGGCACTGGAAACAGTTATCCCCGGCAAGGAAGCACCCCAAGAATGGATCATGTACTTTAATGGTGCCTTCTCACTACAAGGTGTAGGAGCTGGCGTGCTCCTCGTTGCACCCACTGGAGAGCACCTCAAGTATGTGATCTAGATGCATTTCCCCCGGGAGAAGGCAACTAACAAAACTGCAGAGTATGAAGGACTCCTTGCCGGGCTCAGGATCGCGACAAAGTTGGGGATTAAGAATATGATCATATGAGGAGACTCGCAGCTTGTGGTGAGGCAAGTGAACAAGGATTATCAGAGTCCATTGATGGAGGCATATGTAGAGGAAGTGAGAAAGCTGGAGTTGCGCTTTGACGGATTGCAAACAGAGCACGTACCCCGTGCGGAAAATAGCATTGCTGATCATCTGTCAAAGTGCGCTGCGCAAAAGCTTCCTGTGGAACCAGGGACTTTTGTTCTCCACCTGACTCAGCTCATCGTATCCGCGGCAACAATGGCCAGAAAGAGGAGGAAACTGGACTCCGGCAAGCCTCTCCCGGCAGAGCTTCCAGAAGCCCCCGGCAGAGAGGTTGGTGGGAACAACTTCACTTCGCTTGGCGAGTAGCACCCTCACGCCGAACTACCAATCCTCGTGGTTGAGGCGTGCGCTCCCACGAATAAGGAGGTGCCGCTGATCCTTGTTGTCGAGCTTCAGGCTCCAACTTGGGCGCGACACATAGTCCGAAGAGCAAGAAGAAGCTGAAAGAGTAGCCCGAAGGGCCAGTATGTATCAGTTCGTTGATGACGCACTATACAGAAGGAGGCCCAACGGTGTGAAATTGAAGTGCATTTGCTGGGAAAAGGGGAAGTAACTATTGGCAGAGATACACGGAGGAATGTGCGGCTCGCATATTCTATCAAGGGCCTTTGTTGGAAAAGCTTTCTGGCAAGGTTTCTACTAGCCCACGGCCCTCCAAGATGCAATCGAGCTAGTCACCAGATGTGAAGCCTGCTAGTTCCACTCCAAGAATATCCATTAACCTGCTCAAGCTCTCCAGATGATCCCTTTGTCATGGCCCTTTTCGGTCTTGGGGCTCGACATCTTGGGCCCCTTCCCCCGTGTTACCGGGGGCTTTGAGTTCTTGTACGTCGCCATCGACAAGTTAACAAAGTGGCCGGAAGTGGAGCCTGTGAGGAAGGTGACCGCACAGTCAGCTATCAAGTTCCTGAAAGGACTGGTGTGCCGCTTCGGAGTACCCGCCAGGGTCATCACTGGCAACAACACCCAGTTCACGAGCCGCGCCTTCATGCAATACGTTCAAGCCCTCGGAAGCAAGGTTTGATTTGCCTCTATTGCTCATCCCAGAAGCAATGGACAAGCTGAGAGGGCGAACACTGAAGTGTTGTGAAGACTCAAGACAAGAACATTTGATAGGCTGCAGAAATGTGGCAGGCGCTGGATTGATGAGCTGCCGGTGTGTCGGGGGGATAGACCCCGGGTAGCCTCACCCGCACCTAACAACATTTCAAGGCGTCGGGGCAAGCCAGGCCCCTCAGGCCGGCAGGTCTCATGACGGGTTCCCAGAGCCGGCTGGTGCCATCCAGCCGGCCTCCAGAAGACGATGCGCTCTCCGAGGGCGGCGTGGGTATGGGCCGGTTTCTAGCTGGCGGCCCGCCCCTTCCCTCGGAGTCTGAGCCCGACCAGGCGACAAGCTGGGGCATGGCCGTAGTACGCCATGCCTCCCCCAAAGCAAGGCCGTATGGCTACAGTGGGCACCGCCCGGCGGCCGCCGACCCGCCCGGCGCGGAGCTATAGCCACGGCACGCCCGACATGGCCTCCGTCGGCGCGGGCGGCACCACAGTGAAGAGCCGTCAGCGGGGCCCACAGGCGGCGGGCCCTATCTGTCGGCCGGTTCCTCGGCAGCCGGCAGGGCCCAGCAGAGGCGGGCCCAGCAGCCGGCGGAGAACCCGGCCCCCATAGACGCTGACTGCCGGGGCCTACCGCCCGGCCGTATTACCATTGTACCCCTGGGGGGTTAGCCTATAAAACCCCCCAGGCCACACCCATGCAAAGGGTCCTCCCTCTTAGATTCTACCTCAGTTCTACACATACCACAGCCAGGGAGAGGAGAGAGCTAGCTTCGCCCTTCTTCCTCCTCTGGCCGAACAGCTCTAGGAGCACCATTGTACTCTTTGCTTCACAGTGATCATGCGGAGACCCCGCAGAGCAGGAGTACGGGTTTCATGTCTTAGGAGAGCCCTGAACCTGGGTATATCTCGTGTCCGTCCGAGCTTGTGCCCACTCCCGTTTCCAGGACCCGACGACGGTCTCATGGCCCCAACCACGATAAGCCACCCCCTGGCATCTGTCGAGATTTTACCACGACAGTTGGCGCCCACCGTGGGGCCAGCAGCGACATCGGTCGGAGACAAGTTCTGGATGGGAACCTTGTTCCTCTCCGGCGAGTGTGCCATGGCTAGCAAGATCAGCTGGCCTGGCACGCCCGCCCACGCCGGCTTTGGCGCATCGCCTGATGCGGGAACCGCCTTTCCCGCGGGTCACCTCGCCGGCCTCTTCAGTGAGCTCAGCCTCTTTGACGAGCCGGCCACCGACGCACAAGCGGCCGACTCCCTCACCGAGCTCTTCGGCAAGCTCGCCCTTATCAACACGCACGCCGCCGATGATTTCCCCAGCTACGTGGAGATCGTCGATGATCCTCTCCTTCCTGCCGCCAGCGACGCTCCTGTCGGCGCGCTCGACGCCAGCACCCTCGTGGAGGTGATGGTTATCGACGATGGCCTGGGCGCTGGCGGATCCGGCCAGGATCCGCTAGACACGACCATACACGCCCTGGCGACGCCTCCTCCCCCTGGCGCCAGCCAGGCGGAGCTGGAAGAGTTCCGCGTCTAGCTTTTCGACAGCGCCTCCAAGATGGCGGCGCTGAAGCGCCGCACAAAAGCCACTCAGCGCGAGATCGACCGCATGGTCGGTGGGAAGCCGGCTGCGGCCGAGCCTAGCCGGGCCGGCACCATCCGACAACGCGGCGCTGCGATTGACAACATGCTGGGGGTCGAGCGCCCGGTCTACGAGACCCCAACGCAGAACATGTGCGCCGCCCAGGCGGCCGCAGGCGAGCTCAAGCACTTGCGGGGCGACGAGCTGCGCGAGCAACTGGAGCGCCTCCAGCAACTCATCGACGCTACGAACACGCAGCAGGACATGGGCAACCGCGTGGTGGGAGCGGGCCAGTGGGTCGACACCCACGTACTCCATCGTGAGAACGGCGCGACCTCTCGGTCCCCTAGCGGCGGAGGCCGCGGGCAATCTCGAGACCCAGAGCCGGCTGCTAGCAACAGCCGGCGTGCGCCCCACACGATGGCGGACAGCCACCAAGTGCTCCAGAACCCGGAGCCTCGTCGTCGGCTGGAAGAGCGCTTGCCTCCTCGGAGGGAGAGGGCGGCCGATCCCGCGCCGCCGCTTGATCACGCGACGCTCAGCGGCCGGCTTGGCCCCCGCGAAGCAGTCTGCAAAAACGACGCACGCCGCCGGATCGAGTGGCTAGCTCGGTCCCTGTTGTTGGAAGAGGAGCGCACAATTGGGACAGCCTGCTTCGGCCCCCGCATCTGCGATGAGCCCTTTCCCAGAGGGTTCATGCTCCCCAGAGACACGCCCAAGTACAACGGCGTCGTGTAGCTGGAAGACTGGCTGATCGACTACTCCTTAGCGGTCGGCATCGCCAACGGCAACAAGCGCGTAGCCGTCAAGTACGTCCCGCTCATGCTTCAGGGCATGGCCCGGACATGGCTGAACAGCCTCAAGCCCAACAGCATCAACAGCTGGGTAGATTTCAGTGATGCCTTCGTCCGCAACTTCACCAGCATGTACAAGCGGCCCCCCAAGCCGCGCCAGCTCTCCATGTGCATTCAGGGGCCGACCGAGTCCACTCGCGACTACCTGACGCGTTGGGGCGAGCTGCGCAACTCCTGCGAGGGGGTCCACGAGGTACAGGCCATCGAGTACTTCACCACCGGGTGTAGAGAGGGCACTCTGCTCAAGCACAAGCTCTTGTGCGAAGAGCCGGCTACCTTGGACGAGCTCCTGGTCATGGCCGACAAGTACGCCACCGCCGACTCTTCCATGGGGTCGGAGATCCGGGTCGACACGGCCGACAGGGTAGTCCAGCAGGGTTCCCAGACTCCGGCTAGTGACACCAGCCAGCGTCAACAAGCAAACGACAACAAGCGCAAGGCCCCGCCGCCGACCTCTAGCAGCCGGCAGGTGGCCGCAGTCGAGGATCAGCAACCAGCCGGTGAAGACTCAAGACAAGAACATTTGATAGGCTACAGAAATGCGGCAGGCGCTGGATTGATGAGCTGCCGGTGTGTCGGGGGGATAGACCCCGGGTAGCCTCACCCGCACCTAACAACATTTCAAGGCGTCGGGGCAAGCCAGGCCCCTCAGGCCGGCAGGTCTCATGACGGGTTCCCTGAGCCGGCTGGTGCCATCCAGCCGGCCTCCAGAAGACGATGCGCTCTCCGAGGGCGGCATGGGTATGGGCCGGTTTCTAGCTGGCGGCCCGCCCCTTCCCTCGGAGTCTGAGCCCGACCAGGCGACAAGCTGGGGCATGGCCGCAGTACGCCATGCCTCCCCCAAAGCAAGGCCGTATGGCTACAGTGGGCACCGCCCGGTGGCCGCCGACCCACCCGGTGCGGAGCTGTAGCCACGGCGCGCCCGACACGGCCTCCGTCGGCGCGGGCGGCGCCACAGTGAAGAGCCGTCAGTGGGGCCCACAGGCGGCTGGCCCCATCTGTCAGCCGGTCCCTCGGCAGCCGGCAGGGCCCAGCAGCCGGCGGAGAACCCGGCCCCCATAGACGCTGACTGCCGGGGCCTACCACCCGGCCGTATTACCATTGTACCCCTGGGGGGTTAGCCTATAAAACCCCCCAGGCCACACCCATGCAAAGGGTCCTCCCTCTTAGATTCTACCTCAGTTCTACACATACCACAGCCAGGGAGAGGAGAGAGCTAGCTTCGCCCTTCTTCCTCCTCTGGCCGAACAGCTCTAGGAGCACCATTGTACTCTTTGCTTCACAGTGATCATGCGGAGACCCCGCAGAGCAGGAGTACGGGTTTCATCTCTTAGGAGAGCGCTGAACCTGGGTACATCTCGTGTCCGTTCGAGCTTGTGCCCACTCCCGTTTCCAGGACCCGACGACGGTCTCATGGCCCCAACCACGATAAGCCACCCCCTGAATCTGTCGAGATTTTACCACGACAGTTGGCGCCCACCATGGGGCCAGCAGCGACATCGGTCGGAGACACGTTCTGGACAGGAACCTTGTTCCTCTCCGGCGAGTGTGCCATGGCTAGCAAGATCAGCCGGCCCGGCACGCCCGCCCGCGTCGGCTTTGGCGCATCGCCTGATGCGGGAACCGCCTTTCCCGCGGGTCCCCTCGCCGGCCTCTTCAGTGAGGTCAACCTCTTTGACGAGCCGGCCGCCGACGCACGAGCGGCCGACTCCCTCACCGAGCTCTTCGGCAAGCTCGCCCTTGTCGACACGCACGCCGTCGATGATTTCCCCAGCTACATGGAGATCGTCGATGATCCTCTCCTTCCTGCCGCCAGCGACGCTCCTGTCGGCGCGCTCGACGCTAGCACCCTCGTGGAGGTGATGGTTATCGACGACGGCCTGGGCGCTGGCGGATCCGGCCAGGATCCGCTAGACGCGACCATACACGCCCTGGCGATGCCTCCTCCCCATGGCGCTAGCCAGGCGGAGCTGGAAGAGTTCCGCGTCTAGCTTTTCGACAGCGCCTCCAAGATGACGGCGCTGAAGCGCCGCGCAAAAGCCACTCAGCGCGAGATCGACCGCGTGGTCGGTGGGAAGCCGGCTGCGGCCGAGCCTAGCCGGGCCGGCACCATCCGGCAACGCGGCGCTGCGATTGCCAGCATGCTGGGGGTCGAGCGCCCGGTCTACGAGACCCCAACGCAGAACATGTGCGCCACCCAGGCGGCCGCAGGCGAGCTCAAGCACTTGCGGGGCGACGAGCTGCGCGAGCAACTGGAGCGCCTCCAGCAACTCATCGACGCTGCGAACACGCAACAGGACATGGGAAACTGCGTGGTGGGAGCGGGCCAGTGGGTCGACACCCGCGTACTCCATCGCGAGAACGGCGCGACCTCTCGGTCCCCTAGCGGCGGAGGCTGCGGGCAATCTCGAGACCCAGAACCGGCTGCTAGCAACAGCCGGCGTGCGCCCCACATGATGGCGGACAGCCACCAAGTGCTCCAGAACCCGGAGCCTCGTCGCCGGCCGGAAGAGCGCTTGCCTCCTCGGAGGGAGAGGGCGGCCGATCCCGCGCCGCCGCTTGATCACCCGACGCTAAGCGGCCGGCTTGGCCCCCGCGAAGCAGTCTGCGAAAACGACGCACACCGCCAGATCGAGTGGCTAGCTCGATCCCTGTTGTTGGAAGAGGAGCGCACAATCGGGCCAGCCTGCTTCGGCCCCCGCATCTGCGATGAGGCCTTTCCCAGAGGGTTCATGCTCCCCAGAGACACGCCCAAGTACAATGGCGTCGTGAAGCCGGAAGACTGGCTGATCGACTACTCCTTAGCAGTCGGCATCGCCAACGGCAACAAGCGCGTAGACGTCAAGTACGTCCCGCTAATGCTTCAGGGTACGGCCCGGACATGGCTGAACAGCGTCAAGCCCAACAGCATCAACAGCTAGGTAGATTTCAGTGACGCCTTCGTCCGCAACTTCACCAGCACGTACAAGCGGCCCCCCAAGCCGCGCCAGCTCTCCATGTGCATTCAGGGGCCGACCGAGTCCACTCGCGACTACCTGACGCGTTGGGGCGAGCTGCGCAACTCCTGCGAGGGGGTGCATGAGGTACAGGCCATCGAGTACTTCACCACCGGGTGTAGAGAGGGCACTCTTCTCAAGCACAAGCTCTTGTGCGACGAGCCGGCTACCTTGGACGAGCTCCTGGTCGTGGCCGACAAGTATGCCACCGCCGACTCTTCCATGGGGTCGGAGATCCGGGTCGACGCAGCCGACAGGGTAGTCCAGCCGGGTTCCCAGACTCCGGCTAGTGACACCAGCCGGCGTCAACAAGCAAACGACAACAAGCGCAAGGCCCCGCCGCCGGCCTCTAGCAGCCGGCAGGTGGCCGCTGTCGAGGATCAGCAACCAGCCGGGCAGCCCGGCCCCAAGCGTCAGTGGGGCGGCAAAGTTGCCTGGCAGCCTGCCTTCTCCTTTGAGCAAGACCTCGATGCCCCATGCAAGTTCCATAGCGGCGCGAAGCAGTCCAACCACACCACCCGGAAGTGCAACTGGCTCGCCCGGATTGCCAAGGGCGAGGCCCTGCCACCTCCTCCGCCAGCCGGCCAGGTAGCCCCGGTTGTTCGGTAACCGGCCCGAGCTGCCGGCATGCTCCAAGATGAGTTCCCCGAAGAGAACACCACCTACGTCGTCTTCACGAGCGAAGCCGATGACAAGCACAGCAGACGGTAGCAGCACCGTGAGGTGAACGCCGTCAGCTTGGAGGTCCCCACGTTCATGCACTGGTCTAAGAGGCCCATCACCTGGAGCCAAGCCGACCACCCGGCCGTGATGCCTTCGCCAGGTGCATACGCCTTGGTGCTGGACTCGACCTTCTCAACAGGGAGGCGGACTTGCCGCTTCAGCCGAGTTCTGGTAGATGGTGGCAGCAACATCAACATTCTGTAGCGCGAGACCATGGAGCGGTTGGACATCAAAGTCAAGTAGCTTCAGCCCAGCCGGATTGTCTTCCACAACATAGTTCCCGGCCTTTCCTGCTCTCCAATCGGCAAGATCAAGATTGACGTCCTGTTCGGCGACAAGAACCATTTCCGCCGCGAGCCAATCTGGTTCGAGGTGGTCGACCTGGACAGCCCCTACCACGCGCTCTTGGGCCGCCCGGCGCTGGCCAAGTTCATGATGGTCCCACACTACGCCTACCTAAAGGCCAAGATGCCGGGTACCAAGGGCATCATCACTATTGCCGGTGACTACCAGAAGTCGCTGGACTGCACCGCCGCCAGCAGCCAGCTGGCCGAGTCCCTCGTCATCGCTCAAGAAATACGTCTCCTTGACCGGATGGTAGCCATGGCCAGCGAGAAGCCGGCTGTGCCGACTGATCCCAAGGAGGCAGAAGCAAAGGCCTCCTTCCAGCCGGCCAAGGAAACCAAGAAGATCACCTTGGACCCGGCGCACCCGGAGAGGTTTGCTGTCGTAGGGACCAACCTCGACAGCAAATAGGAAGGCGAGCTCATCGATTTCCTTCGTGAGAATCGAGACATCTTCGCATGGTCCCCCAAAGACATGCCGGGTGTCCCGACGGATTTCGCCGAGCACAAACTACACATGAGGAAGGATGCTAAGCCAATCAAGCAACCCCTCCGCCACCTATCAGAAGAGAAGAGAAGGATCATTGGTGAAGAAATCGCCCGGCTTCTGGCAGCCGGCTTCATCATGGAAGTGTTTTACCCGGACTGGCTTGCCATCCCAGTCCTCGTCTTGAAGAAGAATTACAAGTGGTGCATGTGTATCGACTACACGAGCCTCAACAAGGCCTGCCCCAAGGATCCTTTTGCCTTGCCCCGGATAGACCAAGTGATCGATTCCACCACCGGATGTGAGTTACTGTCCTTCCTGGACGCCTACTCCGGCTACCACTAGATTACGCTGAACCCGGCCGATCGGCTGAAGACCGCCTTCATCACACCATTCGGAGCCTTCTATTACCTGACCATGACGTTCGGCTTGAGAAATGCCGGCGCCACGTTTCAGCGTTGCATGCAGAAGTGCCTCCTCAAGCAGCTCGGTAGAAACGCCCACGTCTATGTGGACGACATTGTGGTGAAGACGGAGAAGCGCAGCACCCTCATAGAGGATCTCAAGGAGACCTTCGAAAATCTGCGCCATTTTCAAATCAAGCTCAACCCGGAGAAGTGCGTCTTCGGAGTGCCAGCTGGCCAGCTCCTCGGCTTCCTCGTCTCTGAATGCGGCATCGAGTGCAACACCGTGAAGATCAAGGCCATCGAGCAGATGGAGAAACCCACCAAGCTGCGTGACGTCCAAAAGTTCACCGGGTGCTTGGTATCCCTCAGCCGCTTCATCAGTCGGCTGGGCGAGAAGGCACTCCCCCTGTACCAGCTCATGAAGAAAACCACTTGCTTCGAGTGGAACGACCAGGTGGACAAAGCTTTTGGTCAGCTCAAGCGCATGATGTCCACGCCGCCTATCCTGGCGGCTCCGGCTGCCAAGGAACCGATGCTCCTCTACATCGCCGCCACCAGCCGGGTCATCAGCACGGTGATCCTAGTCGAGCGCTCAAAGGCTGGCAAGGTGCAGCCGGTCCAAAGGCTAGTGTATTATCTGAGCGAGGTCCTGTCTGCCTCCAAGCAGAACTATCCCCACTACCAGAAGATGTGCTACGGCGTGTACTTTGCCGCCAAGAAGCTGAAGCAATATTTCCAGGAGCACTCCATCACGGTTGTCTGCACCGCCCCCCTCGCCGAGATTATGGGCAACAGAGATGCCTCAGGTCGGGTGGCCAAATGGGCCATCGAGTTGGCTCCCCATACCATCCTCTACCAGCCCCGCACCACCATCAAGTCCCAAGCGCTGGCCGACTTCTTAGTCGACTGGGCCGAGTCCCAGTACCTGCCACCCGCGTCGGATTCTACGCATTGGCGGATGCACTTTGATGGCTCAAAGAAGCGCACCGGCTTGGGGGCCGGCATCGTCCTCACATCTCCCAAGGGTGACAAGCTAAAGTACATGCTACAGATCCACTTCGCCGCCTCCAACAACGTAGCCGAGTACGAGGCGCTCATCTTTGGGCTCCGACAGGCTAAGGAGATCGGCATCCGCCGCATCCTCTGCTACGGTGATTTGGACTTGGTGGTCCAGCAGTCGTCCCACGACTGGGACGCCAAGGATGCCAACATGGCAAGCTACCGCTTCCTCGTCCAACAGATAAGTGGGTATTTTGATGGGTGCGAGTTCCTCCACGTGCCAAGAGCCGACAACGACGCAGCAGACGCCCTCGCCCGCATTGGTTCCAACCGGCAAGCCATACCAACCGGCATCTCCCTCGAGTGCCTGCGCAAGCCGTCTGTCAAACCGTTGCCAGAGTCTGACTCCATCTTCGTGCCGGCTAACCCCGAAGCAGTCGGATCCAGCTCGGGGACTCCGGCGGTCGGCCCGGGGAATTTAACAGGCGGCCCGGGGACCGCAGCGGTCGGCCCGGGGACTTCATCGACGCCACCCGGAGTGGCCGGCACCAGCCCGCAGCCTCCCACCCCGGCCACCCTCGTGCCCGTTGCCGTCTTCACAGTGGTGGCGGCCCCATCTTGGGCGCAGCCTATCCGTGACTACCTGGTAAGCGGCATACTACTAGCAGATAAGGTGCTAGCCCGGCAGATCCAGCGCCGTGCAGGTGCCTACACCATCGTCAACAGAGAGCTCACCAGGCGGAGCGTGACCGGTGTTTATCAGCTGTGCGTGGAGCCGGAGAAGGGCATGGAGATCCTCAGGGACATCCACCCAGGCGAATGTGGCCACCATGCCGCCTCCAGATCCCTCGTAGCCAAGGCATTCCGCCATGGTTTCTTCTGGCCGACTGCATTGGACGACGCCAAGGAGTTGGTCAAGAAGTGCAAAGGGTGCCAGAAGTTCAGCACCAAGCAACACCAGCCGGCCTCTGTCCTCAAGACCATCCCCATCACCTGGCTATTTGCCGTATGGGGTTTGGACATGGTGGGTCCTTTCAATACAGCACGCCGCGGCATGACTCATCTGCTGGTCGCCGTGGACAAATTCACCAGGTGGATAGAGGCGAAGCCAATCAAGAAGCTGAATGGTCTAACTGCCGTCATGTTCATCGCCAACATCACCATCCGATACGTCGTGCCCCACAGCATCATCACCGACAACGGCACCAACTTCGCCAAAGGCGCCTTGGCCCGTTTCTGCGCAAACCAGGGTATCCGACTGGGCCTAGCGTCTGTTGCCATCCACAGTCAAACGGCTAGGTGGAGCGAGCAAACGGCCTCATCCTGTCCGGCGTCAAGCCCCGCCTGATCGAGCCGCTGGAGCGATCGGCCGGCTGCTGGATCGACGAGCTGCCGGCCGTCCTCTGGAGTCTTCGGACCATGCCCAACAGATCAACCGGCTTTACGCCCTTCTTCCTCGTGTACGGCGCCGAGGCTATCATCCCCACGGATATCGAGTTCGACTCGCCTTGCGTCACCATGTACACGGAGGCGGAAGCAAAGGAGGCACGAGAAGACGGCGTCGACCTGCTGGAAGAGGCCCAGCTGCTGGCATGCAGCCGGTCTGCCATCTACCAACAGGGCATGCGCCGCCACCACAACAAGAATGTCAAGCCGCGTACATTCCGTGAAGGCGACCTCGTGCCCCGCCTGATCCAGCGATCAGCCGGCCAGCACAAGCTCGCGGCACCTTGGGAAGGCCCCTTCATCATCAGCAAGGCCCTGGGCAACGACTCATACTACCTCATCAATGCCCAAAAGCCCAGGGCACGCAAGCGAAGCACAGCCGGCGAAGAGACGGAACAGCCATGGTATGCGAACCTACTCCGTCCGTTTCACAGTTAAAGCGAGTGTATGTACCACGCCAACTTTTGTATTAAGTAAAGACCTCAGGTCCCCCAAGATGCACTCGTGGGCTACCTTTTTATCCATGAGATAAGCTTATACCATGAATTGAGTTTTTCATATATTCTCGCCCCGTCCGGGTTCCGGTCAGCCGATCCGGGGGCTCGCCGTCTTGGCCTGAGCCCGCACCAGCCAGGGCCGACTAGTAGTGTGCCGACGCCAAAGCCTTCTCTTCGCTCCATGTCACAGCTCGCGGCGCGGCTGTCCGACTGGCAAGAGTCAAAGGCCAGAAATGCTATCCACATGAAAAACGACCAAGGCAAACGCCGGCTACGGCCAAGCCGGCCTCTCGCCTCCCTCGTTCGGCTACTCAGCAGCCGGCAGGCCGGCTTCTCGCTCGACTAAGCTACGCTCTAAGCGGTTGAAGTAACTTGCCCGTTCTAAAACGACCAAGTCCCTGACCCAGTCACAGACCGCAGCGCGGCTGTCTGGCTGGCAGGGAGGCGGCCAAGGGAACGCGGCAAAGGAAAAAGCCAAAGAGGGCAAAAGCAAACTCAAGCTAGAACCCTGCAACACATGCAAAATGTGGGGATTTAAACTTTGTACATTGCAAAAGGGCCCGAGGCTAGTACTCTTCAAGTTTAAAAGTACACCCCCAGTGGGTGGAGCCGCGCATAACTAACATTGTCATCAAGCACGAGACCGAAAAACTCGAAAAAAGATCTAGGCGAACGGCTCCTCGGGCGGCACGGACTGGTCGGCAGCAGGCGTAGCTCCGGCTGGTGGGGCTGCCGGCTCTGGAATCTCGGCCTGGCGGTCGGCGGCGGCTGACGTGGTCTCCGGCTGGTCGCTAGTCGGCGCCGGGTCAGGGCGAGTCCGGCTGGTCGCTTCGCCACCTGGTGCGGCATAGCTGCTACCCTCGTCCTGGTCGTCCCCGTAGCCTTCGTCGCTGGAGGCAATCTCCTCCGCCGAGTCCTCCCCGTCTGACGGGTTCAGGCCGAACCAAGACGGGGGCACTTCGGCGCCGTTGTCTTCCCGCTCCTGGACAAAGACACTGACATCAGCGTATTCGGCAAGAACCGACGCTCGGATGGCGATAGCATCGCGCTCCGCCGCCAGCTCCGGCAGCGCCTCCTAGCGGAAGGTGGCCAGCTGCGCCAGGCGCACATCGGGGTACCAGGCCTTGACGAACTCTAGCGCCTTCGCAGCCCAGACCGCGCCGCGGAGCTCTTCTAGGCTTCGAGCCGGTCGGCCGCCGCCTCCAGCCAGTCGGCCGTCCGACTGGGAGTCCGCAGGATCCGAGAACCCGGCCACAAGCCCTCCAAGACCTACGACCCGGGCCGCTGAAGCCGACGGAGTAGGCCGTGCATTGGCTCAAGGCACATCCGGACGGGCATGAGCTATTCGCGCAAGGTCCGAGGCCGGTCCTGCGCGATCTCCTTACCTCGCCACCTGCACTCCTCGCGCTGGGCCTCGATAGCCATGCAAACGGCGACAGAGTGGCCCGGGAGGAACTCTGTTGAAAAAAGACAAAGGTGTCAGAAGACGGCTTCTAGCAACAGCTGGCAGCCAGCAGTCGGCAACAAAAAGAAAGGGACACACGGTCGAGCAGATCCATGATCACGGAGTAGCCGTACCGAAGGATCTTTTCCTTCTCGGACCAGTCCAAGGGCTGGATCTCGAACTCGGCCGTGAGGTTCTCCTCGTCCGCCTTCAGCTGTCGGACCCGCTCCGCGTGCCGCTCGGCCTAGTCCGCCAGCTCCTTCTCCAACCGATTGCGCGCCGAGGCCGCCTGGTCACGCTCCTGCCCCGCAACCCGGAGCTGGCCCTCGAACTCGGCCACGCGCTCCCTCAGCTGGGTGGCAGCCACTGAAATGAACAAGAAATGTCACCATCTACTCCAACAAGCCGCCTGAGAAGATCCGGCCCGACTGCTCAGCAGTCGGCCCGAATCTCGGGGGCTACACCCAGCGGGTGTGCTGGCGCGCCCCCTACTGGAAGCCGGCTTATGTACCTCGGCTCTGAGTCAACTCAGTGGTCCGGTTGGTGAGCGTCCGGTTTTGCGTGTTGTAGGCGGCCGCCCGCATGTTGTGTTAGTCCTGCAACAAAAACAAGCAGTTCAGCAACAAGAGCAAGAATAGCTTTGAGTTACAACCCGCCTGCTCAGCAGCCGGCTCGGAACTCGGGGGCTACACCTAGTGGGTGCGCTAGCGCGCCACCACAGAAGGTTACAAGACAAAGAAGCAAAAGCAAGATGCGCTTACCCGGACGGACGACCGCAGCGCCAGTAGCTCCCCCCTCGCCTTCAGGAGAGTCGCGTTGTGGGCGAGGAACTGGTCCTCCACGTCCCGCACCGCCAGATTCAGGGCGGCTGGGCCGGCCTCTGCCACCCAACCTGAAGGAGCAGCGCTCGTAGCTCCGGTGCTGACCCCCCGTGAGCTCAAGGGCGTGGCCTCCACCCGCCTTGGCTCTGAGGTCGCCCGCATCACACGCGGGCGTGTCCATGTAGGAACGCGCACCGCCAAGGCCCGGCCCGCCGCCTGCCCAGTGCCGGCTTGCGGCGCCTCCGGCTGGTCGGGCCCGCCACCTCCTCGACCACCAGCTTCCGGCGCGCGCCGAACCTCCTCCGCCTCCGGGATGGCGGCGTTGGTGACCACCAGCCCCGGCACCGACTGGCCGGCTCCGGCTGCCCCCTGCGGTGTTCGGTTCTCTGCCACCTGCGCTTCCGGCTGCTAGAGGGTGATGGTCTCCGGGACCTCACCGCCAGCCGGATCCACCGTAGCCCTGGCATCGGCCTCCGCCTGCGCCTTTTCCGCGGCCTCCGCCTCCGCCCTCTCCGCGTCCTAGGCCTCCGCCTGCGCTGTTTCCCCCGCCCGGGCGTCAGCCCGCGCCTTTTCTGCGGCCTCCTGCTCCTCGCGCGCCTCCCGTGCGTTCCTCGTCGTCGCCTCTCGAAGAGCGGCAACCGGATCCACGCGCCTGGCCTCCTTGGAGCCCCCCGCTGCGTCCATCAACGAGGCAGAGGGAGCCCGTGTGACGCCACAGGCCGTCCTGCTCAACAAGAAAGCAAAAGATGAAGAAACCCCCAGGGGAGAAGAAAAGATGGAAGTCAGGGCAGCAAGCGCGCGTACCCGGACGTATACGGCATGCGCTTGGGCCCCTTCCGGGCGGCGGCCACCTTCAGGGCCTCTTGCCGCCTGGTCGCGTCCGCCTGCTTGGCCTTCTTCACCGGGTGGCTGCTGAACCTCCCCGCAAGGAGGCGGCATTTATTTCTGCCGGCTGGAGCAGCCGGCCACGACGCAGAAGAGCCGGCTCCCGCCCCGGCGCCTCCGCCAGGTCGACGCCGCTCCTCGTCATCCTCATCATCGTCCGGCCAAGCCCGGATGTCGCCGACTCCTCCACCTCCCGAGGAGCCGCCTGCTCCGGCGCTGCCTCCTCCGGTGGCCTCGTCATCGCCACCTTCCTCCATGGCGGCTGCTCCCAGCTCGGGGTCGCCCACGTCGTTGTCTTCGCGATCCGGCATCCACGCTTGGTCCGCAGCCAGCCCGCGTTGGCCTGGGAAGCGCTGCATCAGGGCCGGTTGGTCAGGATGGAAGAAAAGAAAGCATTATAACTAAAGCAGCCGGACCTGGTACTTACCGCCGGGGGCGGGTTGGTCCGACTGTATGGCTCCTTGCCGATGTGCCACTCCCCCTCGCTGAGCTTGCAGTTGGAGAAGTAGTTCACATGGCGGACCACCTCCACCTCCGGCATCTCCTTGGTGGACATCCGGCATGGGTCTCGGCGGCCGCCCATCTCGCTGATGAGATGCGGCCGAAGCTGGAGGGGCGACACCCGGCACATGATGAAGCCGGCTAGCAGGTCTACTGGCTTGAGCCCCTCCTGGTCGGTCATCTCTTGAAGCCGGGCGAGGACGCTGACGATGAGGGCCGGCAGGCGCTTGGGCGGCTGCTGTTGCCAGTTGTCCCATGGCCCAGCAGGCAGCCCGGGCGCGAAGGCCGGCAAGTTGATGTAGTCGTTGACCGGATGGAGATTCCGGACATAGAAATAAGACTTCTGCCAGAGCTTGGTCGACTCGTGCAGAGGAATGGCCGGGAAGCGGGTGCCGCCTCCTGAGCGCCTCACGGCGAAGCATGCCCCGCACTGGGCTGGCTTGTCCTTCGCCGACGTGCCCAGATTTAGGTAGAAGAGCTTACCCCAGAGCTCAAGCGTGGGCAGGACGCCGAGGTACCCCTTGCAGAGTGTGACGAAGGCCGCCAAGAGCACCACCGTGTTGGGGGTGAGGTGATGCGGTTGCAGGCGGTAGAAGTCGAGGAAAGCCCGGAAGAAGTTACAAACCGGGAGCCCGAAGCCGCGAAGGAAGTGCATACGGAAGACCACGAACTCGCTGGGCTCCGGCCGCGGCGAGATCTCCCGCTCGGGCGGAAGGCGCACGCCCACATTGTCGGCATGGGGGAGCCTCCGCGTCGCGCGGAGGAAGTCGACGTGATCCTCTTGCACGTTGGGGCCCAGCCAGCCGCTCTTCGCCATGGCTGGGAGAGGGCAAGGAGAGGCTCGAGGACGGGAGCAAGGTGACGCCGCGGCGGCGCGGGGCGAGCGCGGTGGAACGGTGGCCGCGGCGGAGCTGCAGCTACGGCAGAGCGGCAGCAGAGGAGCGGTCACAGCGGCGGCGAGAGGAGGAAGAAGAGGGAGTGGGAGGGGATGCGTGTGCACTTTGCCGCCCCTCCTCCGCCCCCCATTTATAGCCGACTGGGGGCGAAGCCGAGGTGACGTGGGGGCGTGGGATTAACTGCGCTCCACATCCCGCACGCCCCCGCGCATTCCGCGCTTTGAAGGCGCATTAATCGCCCCATGGAAGGGCAACCGCCCCCCCCCCCGACCGCAGCGGATCCGCGCGTGGGCCGAGGCCTTGTGGTGGCGGGCCCCGGCCTGCGGCGACGTCCTGTCGCGCGTGTGGGCTGGCAAGCCGGCTTGACCCGCTGATGCCGCGTGGCGCGTGCGTGGCGGGCGGCGCCATCCCCGCTCCCGCCTCGTCGATTCGGTTCCGCCAGGCGGCCACCGATTGGCCGGCTACTGGCGTCCGGCTCTTTCCAGCCGGCCGGGGCGGAATGCGGACGATCTCTTGAAGGGGAAACTGCTGAGGCACTTCGCCGGTCAGCCGCAGAGCCTCACCAGCTTCGGGGACTACTGTCGGGGGGATAGACCCCGGGTAGCCTCACCCGCACCTAACAACATTTCAAGGCGGCGGGGCAAGCCAGGCCGGCAGGTCTCACGACGGGTTCCCAGAGCCAGGTTAGCCTATAAAACCTCCCAGGCCACACCCATGTAAAGGGTCCTCCCTCTTAGATTCTACCTCAGTTCTACACATACCACAGCCAGGGAGAGGAGAGAGCTAGCTTCGCCCTTCTTCCTCCTCTGGCCGAACAGCTCTAGGAGCACCATTGTACTCTTTGCTTCATAGTGATCATGCGGAGACCCCACAGAGCAGGAGTAGGGGTTTCATCTCTTAGGAGAGACCTGAACCTGGGTATATCTTGTGTCCGTCCGAGCTTGTGCCCACTCCCATTTCCAGGACCCGACGACAGTCTCATGGCCCCAACCACGATAAGCCACCCCCTGGCATCTGTTGAGATTTTATCACGACACGGTGGATCTTTGGTCCCTTCGTACGACACCAAATCGAGCTACCGGCCAGACTCCCTTCTCCCTAGTCTATGGGGCAGAAGTAGTGATCCCCACGGAACTCATATACGGGTCACCTCGAGTACTTGCCTACGATGAAGTAGAGCACGAGCAGCACCGGCATGACGATGCCATGCTCCTCGAGGAGAACCGTCTCCGGGCTGTTACGCATGCTGCACGCTATCTGCAAGCCCTGCACCGCTATCACAACCGCAGGGTTCATCCCCGGAGCCTTTAGGAAGGCGAACTTGTCCTTAGGCACGTTCAGTCCGCCAAGGGTACAAACAAGTTGACGCTGAAGTGGGAAGGCCCTTACCGGGTGGTACGAGTCACCAGACCTGGCGCAGTCCGTCTGGAGACCGGAGATGGCATTCAATTGCAAAACTCATGGAATATTGAGCATCTCCGTAGGTTCTACCCGTAAGGCGTGGTTGTCGGGCCCTGCCCGGCAGCCACCCTTTTGTACAAGCTTTGCCGATGCTGCATGTAACCCTTTGTACAAAGACAAGCGCAGACCCTGAGTAGCAGATAAATAAACGAAGCGCTGGGGGCCCCAAAAACTTGCATGCATGCATAGCATAACATGGGCATGGCATGATCATGTAGATAAGGGCATATGTAGCATTGTTTTCCTCTGCAGTTATCCGCAGGGCTCTTGCCGCGGACTCGGTCCCAAAGATAAGAAACGAAGACAAGCCTACATATCGGTCCCCGACAAGCCAAACAGATAAGTTCCTTCTTGTGCATAAAAGTTCTGTAAGATGAAAACTTGCGCATATCAAAACCTTGTCACCTTCGAAGCATAGGTGCTCCCATCCTTTATACCAAACGTTGCTTCGGTCAAGGTGGTTGTAGTGGCCTTTGACGAAGGAGGTTCAACAAGGGGCTGGTCCCTTTCCATAGTTTCGAGCCCGGCAGGCTAACCCCCGCGGCAACAAACGAAAGGAACCGGCAGGATAGTTTGCCGGAGATATCTTGTTTACTTAAATGTATAGAGGCATCTCACCTCTACATGGACATAATACATGCACAATTACCCAGCAAAGCTTGTCTTTTTCATTAATATGTGAATAAGCAAGTACATATCTTACAAAACACAAACATGGATAAAGAAGATTACATATTTGAGACTAAAGTTTGGCAAATGCCTACATGTCTTAGACTGAAAAAAGATAAGTGCCCCGTAATCCCTTTCTTGTCCCTCTCCTCCTAGGAACTACCGCGGGAGGCGAAGAGGGCAAAAGGAGTGCCTGGGCAGAAAACCAGCCTGACCTCATCAGAACCCACGAGACGGAGTTTGAAAAGATCGAGAGGGTGCAGGCGAAGGTGATGGATAGGGGGAGCGACTAGGCGACGCCCAGATCACTGCCACCAGGGCCAGCAGGACGCAAAAGGGCAAATGAAGCCGGAGCCACGAGGAAGCCTGCCGGGGTCCAGCTGGAAGACTACTGGAGGAGGCAAGGGTGCCACCTAGACCCAACACCTCGGCAAATAGCCTTGCCGGGGAAGAGATGTAGGTGCAGATGGCGGTGCCGCCTGCTGACGGTGACGGTGCGGCTGGTGTTCAGCCGGAATCGGAGCCGTCGTCCTCCCCACCGGCTCCGTCGTCACCGCCGTCACTGTCTTCCTTGTCGCTGTCGCTCGAGGAGGAGCTTTCGTCGTCAGTCGAGCTCTCCGCGTAGCACCCTAAGCGAGCACCCGAGCGTCCGAAGACCTTGACGAAGAGCAGGGTGGCGTCCATTAACTTGAAATGGATGGCGTGCCCGGCTGCCAAGCTATGGGCACAGGCATAGGTCTTCCAGCCACGCCGGAGAAGCATGACATGAGGAGCGGGGAACTCCACATCTGCCCGCATGCTGCCGTTACAGCAGCCCCTCATGTGCAGCCTCAACCCTGGCGGTTGCTCAATCTCCATCACCCTTGCAACTGGAGTAGGAAGCCAAAGATGGCTGCGTGGGGGCCCTCGGAGCTTGACGATGAACTCCAGCGGCTGGTTCCCGACGTGGCCTTCATTAGGGTCTTGAGCAGCCGGAGGAGGTGCGATCAAAGCACCGCCTCGTCCTCCTTGACCCCGAGCGCCGCGGCGACCACGACCTCATCCTCTGCCGCCTTCCCTCACAACGGGCTCTACTCCCGCGTCCCCAACAGGAGGAGAGAGGCGCTGTCAAGCAGAAGCCCTCGTCGCCACCACTGGAGTGCCACCACGACCTCTCCCCCTCACCATGATGGAAAAGCGATGCCAGGAGAGAGGAGGAGGAGATGGGTGTGAGCCAGCACCTTGCCCACATTCCCTCTTTATAGGCGAACAGGGCCGGGGGCTGGCCCCTCACCAAGGGGCCAACCGGCCCGCTCTGCCAATCCGGATCCTCCGCACCTCCAACGGCTCATGGAATCAGGGCCGACCTTGTGCGCCAATCCAAGGCGCCTGGCTTTCTGCCATGGCACACATTTCCGCGCTCCCCGCGTCCGCCACCAACCCTGCGCAATGCATGCAGCATACGTGGCAGAAACGCCAGAAGCGGAGAAGCTAGTGGAGTGGCAGTTTCCACTTCGTGAACGTGGGACATGGGTAGCCATGGATCATGGCTTAAAACTCCCCCATAACGTCTTGCACGACGCACGGAAAAACCGGAAACTCACTCAAGAACTGATTGATGAAGAGGCAGAGAAAATATCAAAGGATGAGCTACCACAAACTCTTCGCCTATGTACTAGATAGGGCCTACCCCGATGATGCTCAGCAGCGCGTTCGGGCCAGGCCCGGGGGCTCCTGTCAGTGCAACAAACCCTGGTGTATGTTGCCCTGACTGTACACAGGCTTAAGGGCAAGGTTCCAGCATCCAAGACAAGGCCAAGTGGGAGAGATAGCTCTTTGAAGAATCAAAGGGCGGATCAAGAAGACCAAGACTAGCCTAGACAGCAAGATATCACCAAAGGAAAAAAGCCTCCCTTGCCGGGCAGGCGAGCCTGGTCAGGTCGAGGCCACCCTAAGAGCAAGTCCCAAGACCTCCCCGGCAAGGGTTGTCGGGGCGCTGGCAGTCTGTTATCCCGCCAAGGCTCCACCGCTCCACCTCACAATGACACAAGTCACTTATCGGTGCGGTGTCGAGCCCTCAAGTGAATAAGTGGCAGCCATTCAGCACGTGGCAGTTATTTCTGATGAAGATCACCCCTAAATGACAGCCGTCCAGAGGCATGCACGCAGGCAGGCGAGAAGGTGGTTGAATGGCATGACAAGGCTTGCTGGGCTGCATCCACGACGTGACACTAAGCGGTGCATTTAATGCACCTTGTCTTGTCTGCAGAGTTAGGTATGATAGCACTATGGCTATCTAATCACTGGATAATGTCTGTTTTGCCACTGTGGCAACCCCTTTACCTATAAAAGGAGGGCCGAGGCAACCTTAGAAAGGATTCGGACCCTTGTGCAATCATACGTGCGTAGCTGCTCTCCCCGAGGCGACCTTGCCGGGCTTGAGCACTGCCCGTTCCCCACGGTCTTCCACTCAATCCACTAAAGTAGGAGTAGGGTTTTACGCCTCACGGCAGCCCGAACCAGGGTAAAAACCACCCACGTCATCATTGTTGTGCTGTTCTATGACCTCCGCTCTTTTGTGCAACGTGCCCTTCCCCCTTGCCGAACCACAAAGGGGCCGATGGCCCCATAGGTGATCATGTCGAACCATGACAAAGACGGTGAGGGAGAAGGGGATTCAGTGAAGAGTGAAATGATGGTTGCTTCGTCCATCAAACTTAGACTGTAGGGAGGTGTGGTTTTGTGACATGATGGCTCGTTACTGCCGCGCTACGACCGGGTGACTCTCCGCCTGCATACCGCCTTCTAATTTGGTGGATGGCATTTGGGCCCGCGCGCTGCATGGCCCGTATGTCGGTGAACCAAAGTAAAATGGCATTCAGTAGCGGGAGATGTTTCGATGACCTCGGAGGAGCCAGAAGTGGTAGTGTATCCACTGTACTTGTAGTAATTGTTTTACTTGGTAGCTGTAGAGTGTCTCCACTGTACTAGTAGTAATTGTTTCTTTGGGCCCAAGACAAAAAAGCCCATCCACCCTAGTAAATAATAAAATCAATTCAAAAGCCCATATATTTACTTAATGAGAGGCGCTACCCACCACACCGCCCCAAAAAAAACCTGGGTGCTCTTCTTCCTCCTCATTCCCACCCACCTCATGTCAGCTCGCTCCACTCGTACCCCCAAATTCCTCACCTCACTCCTACAGAAAACCCCGGCTCCCCTTCTTCCTCACTACTACAGAAAACCCCAACTCCCCTTCTTCTTCACTCGCACTACAACTAGGCTCGTCATTCATTACTCTGCTCAAATCCGTGAGCTTGACGCGACGCCCTCGAGGAAAATGGATTCAACTGACCGCAGCGCCAAGAAGATGAGGCTCCTGCCAACGGCGAAGCCTGTTGTAGATCCTGCACCCGGCAGTGCAGGGAGAAGCGGCGAGCCCCCCGCCCCCACCGGATCCAAGGAACCCGTAGAATCTCGGGTGGACCGCATAAGCGATCTCCCGGACACCATCCTTGGGGAGATCATCTCGCTTCTCCCCACCAAGGATTGCTACCGCACCCAACTCCTCTCAACTCGGTGGCGCCCTCTATGGCGCGCCACGCCCCTTAATCTTGACTATCGTCAGCTATCTCTCTTCAATGATTTTTAACTCCCCGGAGCCATCATCTCCTCCCACCAGGGCTCCGTTCAAGGCCTCTGCATCCCGGCATGTTACCTGAGCATGCCCTGCACGGTGGACGCCTGGCTGAAATCCCCTGAATTCATAGAACTACAGCTGCTTGAGTTCTACTATTCCCCCAGAAATCACATACCACAGACCGAACGCCATGTACTTGTGCCCTCAGCATCGATGTCCATCTCGCGGTTTTCTTCCTCTCTCCACACCACCACCTTTGCGCTGTGCTACCTACTAGACAATTTGGTACTAAACCTTCGACTCCCATTTCTCAAAAAACTTTCACTTGTGCGGGTTCGTATGTCAGAGGCCTCATTGCACAACATCATCCACTCCAGTTGCCCTGCCCTGGAGTGCTTGGTGCTTGTTTTCATAGTTAGAATTGGTTGTCTCCAAATAAAGTTGCCTAACCTTGTAAGAATTAGAGTTTCTTTTGATGGAAGGCAGCTCATCATCGAAGATGCCCCTTCACTTCAAAGGTTGATCCTTGATTCTCGTTATTCATCGTCGGAAATAACTGTCGTCTCTGCGCCTAAACTGGAGACCTTGGGCGTAATACATGATCTCTGTGCTCATTTCAAGATGGTGTTTGGCTCCACAATTCTTCAAGTAATGTATATTATCATCTACACTTTTAATCATAAGCTGCATTTTAAATTTCTGCGCGTAAGTTCTATATCATCTTGGAGTACACTTTTTATGCTAATATTTTGTTCTATGCTCAATGAAGAGTTTGTCCATGGATAGCCTATCAATGGTGCTGGATTATGTCAAGATCTTATATATCCATATGAATAGTTTTGATGTGAACAAGATTATTAGCATGTTGCAATGCTTTCCTTATCTGGAGAAGTTGTATATAAAGGTGATAATTTCACGCACATTGCAAGCCCGCATATAGTGTACTAGAATTAACCGTTCAACTGTTGCTCTTTCGACACTCTTTTTTTAGACCTTAACTGTTTTCAATCTTCATGTCTATTTAGGCAACACGACGGGGTAAGAAAGTTATAACCAATCGGTGGATTCGTAAGCACCGGGATTTTCTCAGTTCTCATGATATTCGATTGAAGACAATAACACTGGAACGATATGTAACCAACCATGCAAACACTAGATTTGTCACATTCTTCCTGCTGAATGCGAGGTTATTATTGTCCATCAGACTTAAGTTTATCAGCAGCATGGTTTTGATGGATGGGTATGTCGAAGAGCAAAAAAAGGAGTTTCAGGTGGACAAAAGGGCTTCTGAACGTGCCGGGCTTCTATATACAACATCCTGTGGTCAAAAGGGCTTTTCAACTCGGCTGTGACTGTCATATTTTCTTTGAAACAAGGCAAATGGCTTGCCATTTGTTTAATTAAGAGAGAAATATTGTAACAAATCCCAACCAAGGGAAATAACATCACTCTCGCCGGCTGCTTGAGCTCACTGTGCATTACAGGACCCAAGTGATTAGCCCCCACCAGCACCCACGCAAACTTATTTTGAACTAGCACACCAAATGGGCTGTAAATTTTCATAAGAAAGGCTGCATGGCCATGAAAGATTTGGATTCTGACATTTGGCACCCACGAGGAAAAAGCGTATCCAAGGTGGTGTCGACTTACTAGTCAACAAACGATTCTGCCTACCAGCCGTTGGATTGACATCCAACATCTGTCGTGTATCTTCTATCTCTTGTCTTCTTCCTCCAGCTGCCCAAACCAAACCACCCCATCAGTCCCGCCCGCTCCCGCCTCCCACGGCTGGCTGCGCCTCCACCACCCTACCGTACCCTCAAACATTGGCCAATCCATCCCTCTATTCCCCCACACGTCCTGTTATTCTCCGGCGATGTTAGCCCCAACATGCACCCGCACCCAAACCAGTCAACCCTCTTACTCCCCTCCACCTGCGACTAGACTACCGCATCTTCCACGGCTCCTGTTCGTTCCCGTCCGAGGCCTCGCCATCATCGTCCGCCTTGGTTCGCTCGCCGTGCATGGTGCGCCGCCGTCTGGCATTGTCAACGTGGTCAATAACCAAGAGGAATAAGGAGATGACTATACGTGGAGAGGATGACAGTAGGGACCTACCAGGGTCATGGCAGTACGCAAGCAAGTGCCTCATTATTACAAGCCCAAAAAATGGTTACTCCTAATGGTTGGACATCTGGGTCCCACGCCAGTGTCAACGCAGTCAATAAATGAGAGAATTACACAACGAGCGGCTGACAACAGGGACCCAGCAGGTCGCGCAATTGTTATTTACTTTTTTAGGAACAAGCAGTTGTTATTTAGTACTAGTTTTAGAGACGGATCAGGGTAACAACAGGGATGTGCGGGGGCTGTGGCCCGTCTAGCCAGGGTTTTATTTTATGTTTACCACATGATGAACCCAGTTGTGTTTTTTTCTTTCTGAAAATGGCTAGCCCAGTTCTACTTTTTTTAAAGAAATAACCAACGGAGGCCTACTTGCTTTCTCATCAATGCTGGGCTGCAAATCTTTCAAGATGAGAGAGATGTATTCGCTTGCCCAGAAAATGAAGTAGTAAGAAATGGGATGTAAATTTTGAAAACACAGCAAACCGGCAATTAGTTTCAAATATCTTTTTCTAGGATTTCAAGATTTTGAATTTAATTTTTTTTGTGGGGAAAATTAGGTTGGATTTTAAATTGATATAAATTTATTATTTTTAAATTAGTTTGAACGTGATTCGAAATTTCGACATTAAAAACAGTTCGGACCGCACCAAAATATGAAAATTTGGTTGAATTTTAGCCGTGGCCAAAATATGGGCTGTAATGGTAACAAAAAGAATATGGGCTTCAAAAAAATCCTTAAGAATTAGCCAATGGGTTGTACATTTATTAGCTATAATGGCAGATGGGTTGTATGCTGTTTTCCACATATTTAAGGCTGACTTGTGGGCCTCTAGGTTGATGCGCAGGCTTTCCTAAAAAAAAGGTTGACGCGCACGCAAGGCCTTGTCAACTTAGTCAACACACGAGAGCAGTGACTGTTGGATGTCCATCCAACGGCCATCATGCTGCTTCAATCTCTGCTCTTCCTGCTCCAGCCGCTCAAACCAGTGCCGGCGGGACTGCCTGCTCCCTCCTCCCATGCCCGGCTGTGCTGCCGCATAGGCCTCACCGCCCCACCCTACTCCCATTGCTGGCCTGGCCATCCCTCTACTCACCCACACCTGCTGTTATTCTCCGGCGACGGCAGCCGAACCAGTAAACCCTTGTACTCCCCTCCATGTGCGAAACAACTGTCGAGTCTTCCCTGGCTCCATGTCGTTCCCTTCCTAGGCCTCGCCGTCTTCCACCGCCCAGGTGCTCTCGGCACTGCGTGGTCAACGTGGTCAATGAACAAAATCCATCGGAAGAGGACTGTACATGGAGAGGCTGACAGCTGGGTCCACGGCCACACGCAAGGAAAGTGCCTCCTTATTACGCGCAAAATAATGATTTCTCCACCTCACAGCGGGGACCCACCGGAAAGGCCTCTGTATTTCGCGAAACAAATGTTCCTCCCGCTGACAGCTCGGACCCACCAGCTATATCTTCGCACGCAAGGAAGTGCCTCCTTATGAAGGACAAAAAAATGAATACTCCCCTGCTAGCTGGGACCCACCATATTTGGAGGCTGACTTGTGGGCCTACTAAGTTGACGCGGACGGAGGGCTTTGTCAACTTAGTCAATATAAACGATTCTAGCTGCAGTGACCGTACGATGTCCATCCAACAGCCATCGTGCTTCTTCAACCTCTGGTCATCTTGTTCCAGCCGCCCAAACCAGCACCGGACGTGCCTCCTGCTCCTGCCTCCCGTGGCCGGTTGTGCTGCCGCACAGGCCTCACCGCCCCACCCTACTCCCATCGCTGGCCTGGCCATCCCTATACTCACCCAGACCTCATGTTATTCTCCGGCGACGGCAGCCTCACACTACAGTCGAACCAGTAAACCCTCGTACTCCCCTCCACATGGGAAATAACTGCTGAGTCTTCCCCGGCTCCGGGTCATTCCCTTCCGAGGCCTCGTCGTCGTCCACCGCCTTGGTGCTCTCCGCAAGGCGTGGTCAACATGGTCAAGGAACGGCTTACATCGGAAGAGGACTGTACGTGGAGAGGCTGACAGCTAGGTCCACGGCCGCAGCAAGGAAGTGCCTCCTTATTACGCGCAAAATAATGATTCCTCCACCTGACAGCGGGGGCCCACCGGAAGGGCCTCTGTATTTGGCGAAAAAAATGTTTGCCCCCTGACAGCTGGGACCCACCAGCTACATCTTCGCATGCAAGGAAGTGCGTCCATATTGCGGGCAAAAACTGATTCTTCCCCCTGACAGCTTGGACCCACCAGCTATATCTTTGCACGCAAGGAAGTGCCTCCTTATCCTCCCTGACAGCTGGGACCCATCCGGTCGAAGCGTACGTAGCGTTGTCTGTCTGGTCGTGACCGTGTATGTACATACTGGTCGATTGGGCTCTCTACAGCAATGAACCGTGGCCGGGTAAGGAGCGGCACATGTCGTAGTAGAGGTGTAGACGTAGCATGTCACGCAGTCCCATCTATATATATCGTGTACACGTATGTACAGCCACGCTGGAAGAAAGTAAATACGGCTACATACATACATACGGGCGGGGTCTCTAATGCGTACAGTGACGGCGTCCTGTTCATCGGCAGCCAACCGGCTTGGTCGGAACAGAGGAAATAGCGTCGTGTTTACAGGAGGCAACCGACTGGGTCGGAATAAGTCATGTTCATCGGGAGCCAACCGTCTTGGACGGAACAGTCGAAACGAGGTCTGGCGTACCGTAGAACGGAGGAAACGGCCTTCTGTTCGAACGCCTACGGTCGAAACGGGGTCCTGTTCATCGGGAGGGATGTGGTGTACCGCAGAACAGAGGAAACGGACTTGTGTTCAAGCTCCTACGGTCAAAATGGGGTGCTATTGATCGGGAGGGGTGTGGCGTACCACAAAACAGAGGAAACGGACTTGTGTTGGAGCGCCTACGGTCGAAACGGGGTCCTGTTGGTCGGGAGCGGTGTGGCGTACCGCAAAATGGGACTCCATGGGCTACTGCTCATCCACCGTATACTGCCTAGCTCTAGCCTCCACCTGCTACTGTTCATCCACCGTCGACTTCCTCCAGCCTCCTCCTGCTACTGTTCATCCACCGTTGACTTCCTCCAGCCTCTACCAGCACTGTTCATCCACGGGTTACTGTTCATCCAGCCTCCATTGGCTACTGTTCAACCAGCCCTCCATGGGGTCCTGTTCATCCAGCCTCCACTGGCTACTGTTCAACCAGCCCTCCACGGAGGTGTTGTTCATCCACCCCCACCTCCTCGATCGGGGTCCTGTTCATCCAGCGGCAACAACCTCTACTACCACAGGGTCCTGTTCATCCAACCCCCACCGAGAACTGTTCATCCAACCCCAACAACAGTCACTGTTCATCAAGAGGCAGCAGCAGGTTCGATCGTCTTCAGTTAGCAGCAGTAGCAAAGGAATCGCTAGGGTTAAGTTAACAGCTAAGGGATCGATCGCTCGGGTTCAGTAACGTAGCTAGTGCAATCGCTCGGGTTCAGTAAGCGAACGCCTTGCTCGGGTTCAGTTAGAACCCAACGTCTCGCACACACGTGTGTACGTGTACGAGAGAAACGCGCAATCCTCCATGCATCGCTCGGCCCTGGCCACCCACCGTAACCGGGAACTCCCCGATATTTTCCTCGCCGTCGCTTCTACCATGATTTTTTCCATCATGGACGGCCCAAAGAATGTCATGCAGGTGCGTCCCCGGCCAACCCAGGACGAAAAACCCATTTTCTGTCATGATTTTTTGTCATAGAAGTAGAAGTCCACCACATCTATGATGATACGTGCTTTTGTCACAATTATCGTCATAGAAGTGTCATAAGCATGATAGGAAAAACATTCGTTCGGCCCAAAATGTCACGGATGTGTCTTTTTTTGGTAGTGCTTTGACCCTCCAAATCAGCAGGCAAACCAATTAGGGATGATTTTTGTCCTGTTTGGGATTGTTATGGGGGCAAAGGAGCAGAAATAAACATCAGGGGGTTATAAGAACCACCAAATATTTTCAGGGTAGTAAATAGGACTTTTTTCTTACATGGCTAGAAAATCACTTAAATGTCTTAAAAAGGTCAAATGATCCCTGAAAATTTCCAAATTCTAACTTACAGTTGTATTAGTGCACGTTAACGATAGAAAAGTTTGAAGGCCATGAGAGGAAGCTAGCACCGGTTCGTCATCAAACATGCATTGTTCCCTCTCGGAACCACGAGTCTTCTAGTGAGATGCTCCGGTTTGTGAGGGGTATGTGTCCAAACTTTTGTCAAATAGGGAAAATCATTTACCACAGCATCTTGGTGCCATGCCGTTACGTCAAGCAAGGTTTCATGTATTTTTGATCATTTTTTATTTTTGGGGAATTTAAAAGCCATGGCACTCAATGCTTGTGTCCAAGCCGTGACACCAATATGTTTGAAAATTCGTTCCAATTTACTGCACATGGAATTAACATACACACAAATACACAAATATGATTTTTCAAACCGTTATGGTTAGTTGTTCATGTACATGTAGTTCGCATTTGAATTACGGTCATTAAATGGCTAGAAATCACTTAAATGTCTTAAAAAGGTCAAATGACCCCTTAAAATTTCCAAATTTTAACATGACAGTTGTATTAGTGCATGTTAACGGTAGAAAAAGTTTGAAGGCCATAAGAGGAAGCTTCCACCGGTTCGTCATCAAACATGCATTGTTCCCTCTCAGAACCACGAGCCTTCTAGTGAGATGCTCCGGTTTGTGAGGGGTGTGTGTCCAAACATTCGTCAAACAAGCCAATTTTTTTACCATAGCATCTTGGTGCCATGCTATTACGTTAAGCAAGATTTCATGTATTTTTGATCATTTTTGAATTTTGTGGAATTTAAAAGCCATGGCACTCAATGCTTGTGTCCAAGCCGTGACACTAGTATGTTTGAAAATTACTTCCAATTTACTGCACATGGAATTAACTCGCACACAAGTACACAAATATGATTTTTCAAACCATTATGGTCAACTGTTGCATGTACATATAGTTCAAATTTGTATTACAGTCATTAAATAGCTAGAAAATCACTTAAATGTCTTAAAAAGGTCAAATGACCCCTGAAATTTTCCAAATTTTAACATGATAGTTGTATTAGTGCACGTTAACGGTAGAAAGAGTTTAAAGGCCATAAGAGAAAGCTACCACTGGTTCGTCATCAAACATGCATTGTTCCCTCTCAGAACCATGAGTCTTCTAGTGAGATGCTCCGGTTTGTGAGGGGTGTGTGTCCAAACTTTCGTCAAACATGCCAAAAAAAATTACCACAGCATCTTGGTGCCATGCCATTATGTCAAGCAAGGTTTCATGTATTTCTGATCATTTTTAATTTTTTTGGATTTTAAAAGCCATGGTACTCAATGTTTCTATCTAAGCCGTGACACTAGTAGTTTTGCAAATTCCTTCGAATTTACTGCACATGGAACTAACTTGCACACAAGTACACAAACATGATTTTCCACCTGATGATGGTTTGTTGTTGCATGTACATATAGTTCAAATTTGAATTGCAGCCATTAAATGGCTAGAAACTCACTTAATGTCTTAAAAAGGTCAAATGAACCCTTATAATTTCCAAATTTTAACATGACAATTGTATTAGTGCATGTTAACGGTACAAAATTTTCTCGTACATTTAAAACAGCATCCGTTGCCACTGTACCCCAAATTCGTCTTTCACAGCTAATACAAAAAATCAACTACATCACACACGGTTTGTTATAGGAACCGTTTTCGATGAAAATTCGTGGGTCTATTTATGTCTTCCACCATAAGCTTCGCCGGCTTCGTCTGCTCAAGTGGCGGTCACCCCCGAATCCATGAATCCCCGATCCTCATTCCTCAACCCCTTCTTGCAAAGAATGACGCCGTGGAGATGCTTCATGAGGGCCCGTACGATAGCCGCATCCTCCCCGAGCGCCGCCGCCTCTGCCCAGAGCGCAGCCGCATACACCGAGAGCGCGGTCGCGTCTGCATTGCCCGCAACCACATCTGCCGAGAGGGCGTCTGCAGCAGCCGAGAAGGCAGCAGCAGCTGCTGCGATGGCGGCTGCAAATGCCGAGAGCGCTCGAGCAGCTGTCCGTTCCACCGATGTCGCCCTGGCCTTGGTCGAGGCCATCCACGCCAAGGTATTCCAGGCCTCCTCGGAATCCAGCATGCAACCCACATCCGAAAAGGCGGAGGAGGCCATGGAGCGCTTGCTTCCTCGTGAGATCACCGAGTGAGAGCTGGAGATGTAGGAGGCGGCGGAGATCGAGGAGCGCCGGGAAAGGAGTTGCGTGTGGCCGAGGAGGAGGTAGAGAAGGGCCTGTCCATCGAGGTATCGGTGCTGGAGTACCAATGTGAGCTCTGGCGCAGCCACTACTACGAGTACTACAACCTTGAGGGTGCTGCCAAGTACAAGGATGAGGACGACGACACGATCGACTTCACCATGTGGGACGCGGAGTCCACCAATGGCGGCATGTCGCCAGGAGAAGTCATCGATGTCTCATCTTACACCGGCGAGGCATAGGGTGGCGCGGCGGCTTTGTTAAAATTATGTGTACTTAGCCGTTGTTTATAACGTTCGTCTTTTGTTAGAGCAATGTTTAGGTCAACTAGCTATGTTTAATTACTAAAATTGCTCGATTCAGTAAGTGTGGTCTGTGTGTTGTAGGCTCTTTTGTGTACCCAAATTAGCTAGCGTTGTTAAATTATGCAATGACGTGGATGAGCACCATACCCAGGGAAATTTCCACCAAAATTTGAAAGATCAAACTAATCACATGCGCTTAAAGCGGAAGAATCGTTTGCGATGCACACATTTGTTCAAAGTGAATGTTGTCCGGCGGCACCGCGCGCAAAGTTTCCGTCCACCTTTCGAAATTTTGCTCTACCGCCAAAATATCTAATTCTCCCCCTCCCCACCCCCTTTTCTCCCCGACCACAAGTCACATTTCCCCTATTTCCTCCTTCCTTCCTTCCCAAGCTATAACCGCTTCCTCGCTCTCGTTGTCTCGCATCCAACCGCCACAGTCGCCATGGTCTTCTTCAATGACCTCTTCAGTGGTTCCTCCTCCTCCGACGACGACTCTTTCACCAGCCGGGTATGCCTCTCTCCTCTCCCTCGGGTTATGATTTGGAATAAAGTATTTTAACCCGGTGGCCGATTTGAATCATTTCTTCCTCTTGTAGCTCCCTAAGACCATCACTTGCAACGAATGGAGCGGGGTGGCTAAAGATTTGCCTGCTCGTTGTCAACATCAATCTCCATGCGTCAAGTTAGTTGCGTTTGAATCTGTTGTCGGTGTACTAGAATAGGGGTACCCTAGTACCCCGTACTTGTGCACGGGCAGTAGTAGCATCCCGCGGCCAGGCTTGCGGGAGGACAGCCAGAGAGAAGCTCAAGATTATTAAGCCATTCAAGAACAAATATACAAAGCAAGAGTTAAGGCCCCGGCAAGAGGAGCTTGCCGGGAGGGACAGTTGAGGCCCAGTCTGGGCATTGCTAAAGCAGAGTACTTGCCGCGGCAAGGTACTTCCCCCGGCAAGTACTTGGCTGCGGCAAGGTATTGGCTGCGGCAAGATAGCGGCTGCGGCAAGGTACTTGCCTCGGCAAGTTACCTTGCACGGCAAACTATGGGTTGCGCCAAGCTGTCAGGTGCGGCAAGGTCTTGCCGCGGCAAGCGTTACTGTACCACTGTGCTACTGTGCTGCTGCTCCAGTGCCTCTGCCAGCGTGGCGCTCTGGGTCCTTCCAAGCGTGTGTGGCAGGGCACTGTGTAGACGGCGGTGCACTGTAGCTAGCGGTGCAGGAGCAGGTGGGATAGGCTTTTCCCACATCCAAGACGTCCGGGTACATGTATCTGGACAGCAAAGGCATGGGCATTTAATGCCCTTGTCCCCTGCCGTCAGTGGTAGGTAGGACATGTCATCCTGGTAATAGTGGCCTTACTGTAGCAGCTTTCCACCTCTACCTTTACTGTTTGCCACCTGTTGGTGACCCCTTTGTGCGTATAAAAGGAGGCCCATAGGCAACGAAGGAGGAGGAACTGAAAAAGGGAGAACTCCAGTATTGTACGCAGCTACTCGGTACTGTAGCGCTCCTGGAGCTAGAACAATCATACAGATAATAAACCAAAAAAAGCAGGAGTAGGGTTTTACGCATCCGTGCGGCCCGAACCTGGGTAAATCTCTCTCGTGCACTGTCATGTTCTTCGCTAGATTTGCTCTTCGTGCGACCGTCTCTCCCTGCCGAACGTAAAGGGGTCCTTCCCTGGGTCCCATAGGTGATCGCGGATTCGTCCCCGACATCTGTGGACAGTGGGAGGAAGTTTTTGGCATGTGCAGAGAAGGTTAGCCCCACTTTCGTTGTTACAAATCATTTGTTAGATGTGATTCAGACACTGTCATACGCTATTCTGGATCTGACTAAGACAGTGTCACAGTTTCTACCTAGTATCAAAAAATGTTGCCATCTCATCAGTGGTGCCCTGAGAAAATTATTTGGCACCGCTTCAGTAGTTTGTGTAGCCAACTTTGCTCCACACATGTGAGCAGCCAAGCAGTATAATACTAAAACTTTATGGCATGAAGGAACTGGGCATCGGAGCAACTAGGTGCTTCGGAGTCCGGTTCCCTGAATTTTTCCTCTAGCATCGGCTCGGCAGTGCAGGGCACTGGTGCGAAATGTAGCAATTGTTGTTTTGACACTGGTTTTGGCATACATAGTCAACGGCCTTAGTGCTATTAGTTATATGTTACTAAATTTGTGCATGTACACACCTGTTAGTATCAATTTGATGTCAACCAAACACTGTTGCTATGTTGTTGCGGTTATATTTAACTTCCTCATAAAATGTTCAATTTGTTATTTATAGTACATGACTAAGAACTTGTAGCATTGTTGTAATTAATTATAGCTTGTGATGTTTCTAAATTTGGTTGTTGTCTCAGTAGCAATTAATTCATTTTGATCTTTTTGAGAAGATATGTCATAATTAACCTGTTTCTTCAGTTTTCCAAATATGTAGGTGGTGATTTTCTATGTTGCTAGAAACCCATTTTCCCTACAATTGTTACTGATTTAGTTTTAAATATTATAGGATGAGCGGAAGTGTTCTTACCTGGAGTGGGTTGATTAAGAGTGGCCATAGTGTTTGAAGATGTGCCTAGCAAAGCTCTGGAGCATGTATGAGGAAGAAAACAGAGATAGGCTTAGAGAAAGTGTTGTCAACGCTGAAGAATATTTCAAGATACAGGAAAAAAAGAGGAAGATGGAGAATGAGCTCAGATTTTTTTTAAATTAGACTATGCTAAGATGGTGTTGGCGAAGGAGGAGGCACTTTCCCAGTTGGTCAGTGCAAAACAGGTTCTTACTCAACTGAAAGCAAAGGTGGAGAAGATGAATTTGGCTGATCTCACTTAGGGAAATGAATATATCGTTCTAATATTATGCTTGTGAAGGTGAACTAGCTATATGATGTACTGCGTTGTTTTCACGTAGCTATCGTACTGTGACATTAAAATATATTTATGTGATCTCGCAAAAAAAATATTCATGTGCGTGATATGAAATTGGCAAATAGCTGTTCGATATGAAATGTGAATTTGCTTAATACAGGAATTATTAACAGTAAACTAATAAACCTGCTAAATGGGTCATGAAACTTTACAAAACAGTTCTAGCAGTACAAGCGTGTGTGATGGATAGCCCAATGCCATACCGTTTTCTTCATTGAATCGTGTGTGATATACTTTAACAAAGCCAACGGTTAACGGAGGCAGAGTGTGTGTGATCATTACACCTATCACACACAAGGCTATACAGAAAATTGTGTGTGATGTACGTGCGAAAGGAAACGTTTGTCTGGGATTCATCATGTGGGATGTACATACGAACGAAAACGTTCTTCTTGGATTGACTGTGTGGGATGTACATACGAATGGAAACGTATTCCTTGGATTGACTATGGGATGTACATACAAAGGGAAATGTTTCTTTGGGATTCACTCTGTGGGATGTACTTACGAACGGAAATGATTGGGCCTGTATAATTGTATACGATGGCTAGCCTGATCGCACACGAGCTCATTTTGCACAGTGTGTGTGACCGGAGGGACTATCCCCGATGGTTTCTGGGTTATGTGGGAAGGACCCCCCCTATCGCCCACACTGACAAGGCGACAATTTAAAATGCCATCACGGAAAGGGGTTAAAAACCGTTTGTATAGGAGCTCGCTGTACCAGTGCCCATTTCAGCCCGGTGTGTCTTCCGGCCTGGTAATGGCTCGTGCTGCCCATGGGCCATATATGGTCTGACATGACATCCCGTCCATTAACAGCCTGTGATCATGGTGGCAACAATTCAACCCAACCTAACTTTGGGCCTGTTAAAGGCTTGCCGTATAATTCGGCCCATTGATGCCTCTAATAAGCTTTCGGCCTCTTAAAGGCCCATGATATCAGTGGGCCAACCAAGGCCCGAGATATGTTTTGGCCTGGTAACGGCCGTCATCTAACTGGGCCAATAATGGCCCGGTGTATATTTCAGCCTGCTAAAGGCCCGTGGACGGCTATTGAAAATTGAGGCCCAACATGCATTTTAGCCTGCTAAAGGCCCATGGTGTCTTCTGGGTCGTAACAGGCCAGCAGAATATTCAGCCAGTTAATGGCCCGAAGCTACATGGGCCCAACTAAAGGTTAATTGAGTCCACTAAAGGGCCAACTAAACTTTGGGCCCAATGAAGGCCCATGTGAGTTATGGGCCTGCCGCTCCGTGTCCATGAAGGTCCCAAATGGCCTGTTAGCGTAGGCCCAAGTAAGTTGCGGGCCGACCAAATTGTGGCCCGCTGAAATGCAGGCCCGTTAGAGGCGAATGTTTCGGCCCGGTCGCCTCCATCAGATTTTTGCCGTTTTTTTTAGATAGCGAATGATGGCATATAAGGTAACTAGGAATTAAGAACAAACCTACCCTATACAATAAATAAATTACAGCATAGTAACTTAGAATAAATCTACACTATACAATAAAGGATTTAAGGTATATTACATCCACCTGGCATCAAAGTTCGCCACCAGTGACCATAAAGCGCAACGAAAAAGCAGATTAAAAAAACTGGGCATCAAAGGTCCTGCCATTGCAGCGTAACAAAATAATACTGAACCAAGACCACTTCCAAGACAGTTCAAAAAAAGTTAGCCTTGCGCGGGAGCTGCTGCTCAAGCAGCTGAGCAAGGCTGTGAGACCGGCCTAGGATGTTAATCATATCTTCCACCTGTAGTTGTTTAGCAATGAGGTTCTCATTGGAGTTCTCCGCAATCTTCCTTAGAGATTGGACTTCAAGTCAAAGTTGAGCTATAAAATGCCTTTCTGCTTGAAGTTGAGACTGAAGAAGTCAAACTGATTCAGGCAGCGAAATCTGTGAGCTTGTGTGACTACTAGTCTCGAGTAACTTGAACACTGCATCAAGACATGACTTTGGGGTTGTCTCGCTATCTTCAAGATGTTTTGCCTTATTTGCTACAATATATGTTGGGTTTGTCTCACAACCTTCAGTGGACTTGTGCATGCCATTAGGCATATCACCCTAAAACAAGTAGAGAGATGACAGGTTTTGCATGTATATAAACAAAGATGGTAACTGCGCTGTCAATTCCATCCAATTTCAAATTAGAAAATAAAGAGATTGTTCAAAATGTCAATAGCACAATTTGGCATTGTTCATAATGCGGGGAGCTTCACCACACTACTGGATTACCATATCAACAAAACAAGCATAGATGCAGGGCAAAATACAATCATTGTAACTCTTTTGGCTAATGTGCATAGCATGTTGTTCATATCATTAGCCAGATCAGTAAGATAAAGCAGGAAATGACAAGGTGCAAATGTGGGCTGCTTCACCACACACTGGATTATAGATCAACAAAAACAAGCATACATGCAGGGCTAAAGAAAATCATTGGATCTGTATTGAGTAATAGACTTAGTTGTTAAAACCATGAAGAAGACCTCCTGGCAGGTCATAGAAAAGTACTAAGATAGTACTAAAGGTCAAGGCTCACGCTGCCGGCAAGCGAAGGCCCGACAAGCTCCATGTTGGCAAGCTCCCTCTACCTATCCACTACTCCACCTCAGTGACCAGCTAGTCACTTGTCAATAGGTGTCGAGCGGGCAGGCAGCTAGTGAGCCTTGTCGGGGCACGTGTCAGCATGCCGCCTGAAGACCAGCTTTATTGCCACCCATCCCAGATGCATGGTGAGGGAATAGAAGGTAGCTGGGCAAACGACACAGAAGGAGAGGCACCTCTTGTCGGAGACCTTCCCTAGCACGACACCTCATAGTGAAATTAATGCTTTTGTCTTAATCCGACAGGGTTAGGTATGATAGCACTGTAGCCACTATTCATTTCATGTAATTACCATTTTGCCATTATGGTGACCCCTTAATCTATAAAAGGAGGCCCACGGCTACCCTTCAAAAGGTCGACACTTTGCTCAATTACGCGTGTAGCTGCACCTGCCACGCACCTTGCCATCAAGCTACACTTCTCTATTATCTTTAACTCATACATAAATCAATCCACTAAAGCAGGAGTAGGGTTTCACGCCTCACGGCATCCTGAACCTGGGTAAATCTTGTCTGTAGTTGTTGAATCTACTCTCTGTACACGTTGGTCCCCACAATTGGACCATCAAGGGGCCTTTGTTGGTCCCATAGATTGTCATACCTCGGCAGTGGTGATGGAGCTGTTGAGGGCCCACATGGTGGAGAGATCGAGGTTGTCCAAAACCCAATCCGGCGCCACATCCGTTTTGGCAAACGCGGAGCGGCGGTCATACCGCACTTGATGCCTTGCTGCGCGTTCCTTGTCGGAGACAACGGCCCAGTAGCCCATGGGACTGATGACCCACAAGTGTAGGGGATCAATCGTAGTCCTTTTGATAAGTAAGAGTGTTGTACCCAACGAGGAGCAGAAGGAAATGACAAGCGGTTTTCAGCAAAGTAATTTCTGCAAGCACTGAAATTGTCGGTAACAGGTAGTTTGATAGCAAGATAATTTGTAACAAGTAACAAGTAGCAATAGTAACAATAGATGCAGCAAGGTATCCCAATGCTTTTATGGCAAAGGACAGGCCGGAACGGTCTCTTATAATAGGTAAAATGTTCTCGAGGTCACACGGGAATTTCATCTACTGACTTTCATCATGTTGGGTTGATTCGCGTTCGCTACTTTGATAATATGGTATGTGGGTGGACCAGTGCTTGGGTGCCGTTCTTACTTGAACAAGCCTTTGTGACACCCCGATAGAGGGCCGACGCACGCCAGCCCCAGGATAACACCTGGCGCATGTCAAAGACATGATACAGCAATTCCAGGCACACAAATGGCTTTATTATATAAAATGGAGTATTACAATACTGTTGCCTACAACAATATTACATAGGTCCAAGGCTAACTAAGATGGCAGCGAGGGTCTTGGTTCAGCGGCAATGACGTCTCTGGCTAGGCTCCACAACTCACAGGACTGGCTGGGTTACGATCTAGCACGATAGGTCTTCTCGTGCAACTGGCCACGTGCAAGGCCAGGTGAGTACTTTGAATGTACTCGCAAGACAACCAAATACATAGCATCCAAACAAGCAGATGACAAAGCAAGCCATATGCTATGCAAGAATTTATTCTAAATATGGCATGGAATTAACAGGAAAATGTGAATCAACATGGCATAGCATACCCTTCTAGCATTATTTATCATCATGTCGTAGCAAGATTATCTGGCATGATTAAACATCTAGCAGCATTGATCATCACAACATAACGGGGTTATCTAGCAAAGTAACTACTGAAGTAAAGTACAGTAAAGTAAAGCATGCATCAAGTAAATAGTCCATATTCCGAATATTCTCATGATCCAATCTGAAACTGATCCAAATCCAAGTCTCTCGGTCATCTGACCATCTCTTCCATAGCCATCTCATGGCTAACATACCATACTCCTGACAACATATGCTGTCCATGCAGGACAGGTTCTTTCACCATCATTATGGTTGATTGCCTAACAAGGTCTGGACGGGCTGTCCAATACCGTGGACGCGGCTATTCGAATAGATTTTACACTTTGCAGAGGTTGCGCACTTTACCCACACTATGGAGCACTGACCTCGTGATCCCATTCAGGTGGACCAGCATTGCTCCAACGAAACCTGTCTGACCCGTGACTCTCCCATCGTACCACCGGCAATCATCCTCCCCCGGAGTCAAGCCCTGGGTGGCCCCTGTGTCACCCCGTGACACCTGCCACCGTCGTGGCCAAACTAAACTGTCCCAAACGGGGACGGGTACCCAAACAACTCAACTGGGCTCACAGGGTTATCGCCGCCTACCGGGCCAGGGCAGCGCGCGCGCATAACCCTCCCTCTTTGGAGGTACCGATGAAAGAGCACGCGATCAGACCAAGTCAAGGCCGTCCCATACCGGCAAATGTGGTTGCACGGATAAGCCCGGACAGGTGACTCTGATCAACCGACTAGGTTTATCAATATATCTCCATCATCCCACCATTACCTTAACAATTATAAGTGTGAACAGCCACTTAACAATAGCATAGCAGAATCATTACAACGTCGACAAACATGGCAAGATATCAGATCATGGTACTCACATGATAACGGTATTCAAAATATTGTTACTAGCATGGCAGGGCATGGCATGGAAACAAGGCATGATATTAGATGAAACGTAATGCTAACATCTAAAACAGATGACATAACAGGTGTATGCAAGTGCAGGCTAACAGGTGATACAGATGTACTACAATGAACACACAGGGTGCAAGCAAAGTCATCACGCAAGTCCGGAGCTCATGGAAGAGGTTGGCTTGCCTGAGGGTGAAGGAATACACCGGGTGGAAATGCGATAAAACTCCGGGAAAATTTGCCGGAAAAGTTTTCCTCTCAGAAGAGCTGATCGAAGGGCAAGGGCAAAAAGGTCATTTTCACGGTGTGAAAACATTATAAAAATGATGCCATCGGAACGGGCTCATCGATCTGAAGACGTGGGCGTTGGTTTTACCTCCATCGGAGTTACGGTCGCGGAGAAACGGCCGTTCGTTCGTTAGGCGATAAAACAGATAAAATATGTCCGTTTCAGTGCTTAACGAACGAACGTTCACAAAATAACATGTTCGGCCGGCAGCTGAGAATTTGAAAGCGCCTTTTTAGAAATACGCTTTCGGCAACCGAAAACGCATTTCCCGAACTGCGCTTCCGCTTACTGCGGCTGGGCTCGGGTTGACTTTTTCCTCCGGCTGACATGTGGGCCCCGCCTTATTTCCTTTCTCTCTCTTTCCCTGGTCGCTTTCTTCCTCGACAGAGACAGGTAAGCTCCCCGGCCGCTCGGCTTCGTTGGCGTAACAGCCGCACGGCGGCGCGGGAGGGCCGGCTGGCGCGCAGGGGCACCACCGTTCCCAGCCGCGTCCGAGGGTAGTCGCAGCCTCGCCTGGGATGGCCTGTGGCACTACCGCCACTGACAGGAGAGCGGCTGCCGACGGGCAGCAGAGAGGCCGCGTCGGCAGGGTTTCCCCAGCGTAGAGTGGGACGGCGGCGGCTTGCGGGGACCCAGGGGAGGCCGAGGCGCAGAGGAGAGGGGAAGGGCAGAGCTGGGGCACTGGAATGCTCGAGGGGATCGGCGGCGGCATAGTGCGACCATGGGCGAGGAGAAGAGCTCGGGAGCTCGGGTGGGAGAAATGGGAGATGGCTTGCCAGGCAGGGGAGCTCGGGGCACGCATTTATAGCTCGGGGACAAAGCTAGCCGACGATGGACGGAGCTCCGAGAAGCTCCTCGCTAACGACTGAGGCTTCGAGCGCTCCACCAGCTAGGGGAGGAGGGGGAGAGGCCTCTGGATGGATCACGCATGCGCTAGGGATCTCTACGACACTACTAGACATGCTGGAACCTGCTGGAGACGAGCTCCCGTCAACTCCAATGCACAGAGCACCAATTTGGCACGCTCTGCCCGTGGTCACCGCGTGGCCACGGCGTTGCCACGCCGCACATGAAGTCAAACCATGTCTAGGCTATTCACCGTCCTACTCTGAGTTGACCTATGCGGCTGAATGACCTGAGAGAGGCCTGAGGTGACTATACCATGGTCAAATAGTTGCTAACAACGACCTATTTGTGCTGTGGTGTGGCCACCACAGTGCTCACCTTGGCTGGATCTTGGGCATGAACTAATCATACACTAAGATGAACATGATCACAAAGTTTCAGCACAAATGGATAACTCCAACTGGTACTTCATTCGTAACCATGCACTCTGGCCAGAAATGAAGATGATGAAGTAGGGGTCAAATGGATGAATTGATTTGGATGATTCTTGGTGTAGAGTTATGATATGGTCATAGGAACTATCTGGAAAAGTTTCAGCTCAAATTGATCATCTATGAGGGTACTTCCTTCACAGAGATGCAATCTGGACAGAAACTTAGATAATTTACTGAGGAAGATTGGCTAGATGGAATGAGCTGATTTTTGGTGTCCAGGGGTAATATATCATAATGAATCACCCTGCAAAATTTTAGCCCAAGTAGACCAAGGAATCAGGCACTTCCTTTGCAAACTGAAAATCTGGACAGAATTTGCAAAGTGGTGTTGTGCTCAAAATTTAATAGGTGTAACTTGTGATCTTGATGGAAATGGTGAATATAGGGGTAGGAAAAGCTCCACAAATTATTTGGGATTTTTCCCAACTACCAAAATGGTAGTTCCTTTGGAAAGGCCCCAAATTGATATATTAGCTTTAAATAGGAAAAGGCAATTTCCCCTTTTTAATTATGGCCAATATTTTTATGTGAGCTCAATATGATCACAAAGAATATCTCCACAAGTTTTCATGAACTTTGGAGATGGATAGATATTTTCCTGGATTTAATTCCTCCGAAAGGCATAAAAAGGAATTAATTCTAGATGAGAAATATTGCATATGACTTAGCAATATTTTTGCACATCTAGGGTTTATGGGTGAAGGAGGATCTCCGGAAATTTTGGAAGGATCAATTGAGCAAGAAAAATGATAGCTCCTTTGTAAACACAAAGGTAGGATTTCTAGTTCCGATATTTTGGAACTAGGGTTTAAATGAGGTTCGGGGTTTACAGATGGGAACTTGACTAGCACAAAAGCATGAAAAATTCATGGAGAGACTGAGGATTGTCTGGATTCACCTGGTCACTCACCAGATTCTAGAGGAAAAAATTCGGGAGAGAAAAGCTAGGAAGAAATAACAGCACAAAAATCGATAACCCGATTTTTGGGGTGTTACAGCCTCCCACTTATGATTAACCCCCTCGCATGCATCCGCAACTACGAAATAAGAATTAAGATAAAATCTAACCATAGCATTAAACATATGGATCCAAATCAGCCCCTTACGAAGTAGCACATAAACTAGGGTTTAAGCTTCTGTCACTCTAGCAACCCAAAATCTAATAACTACTCCACAATGAATTCCCTTAGGCCCAAAGATGGTGAAGTGTCATGTAGTCGACGTTCACATAACACCACTAAGGGAATCACAACATACATACCATCAAAACATCGAACGAATATCAAATTCACATGATTACTTGCAACATGACTTCTCCCGTGGCCTCGAGAACAAGGGCAACTACTCACAAATAATATTCATGCTCAAGATCAGAGGGATATTAAATAGCATAATGGATCTGAACATATAATCTTACACCAAATAAACCATCTAGCAACAACTACAAGATGTAATCAACACTACTAGTCACCCACAGGTACCAATCTGAGGTTTTGATACAAAGACCGAACACAAGAGATGAACTAGGGTTTGAGATGAGATGGTGTTGTTGAAGATGTTGATGAAGATTGGCATCCCCAAGATGAGAGGGTTGGTGGTGATGACGATGGCTTCGATTTCCCCCTCCCGGAGGGAAGTTCCCCCGGCAGAATCGCTCCGACGAAGGGCAAAAGTGCTCCTGCCCAAGTTCCGTCTCGAGACGGCGGCGCTCCATCCCGAAAGTCCTCTCCTTATTTTTTCTAGGTCAAAAGACCTTATGTACGAGAAGATGGGCACCGGAGGTGGGCCAGGGCCCCCACTACCCAACAGGGCGCGCCAGGGGACGGTGGCGCGCCCTAGTGCCTAGTGGGCACCCGGGTGGCCCCCTCTGGTATTTATTTATTGCAGTAATTTTTATATATTCCAAAATAATTCTTTGTGAAATTTCAGCTCATTTGGAGATGTGCAGAATAGGTATCTCTGACATAGCTTTTTTAGGTCTAGAATTCCAGCTGCCGGCATTCTCCTTCTTTGTGTAAACCTTGCATATTATGAGAGAAAAGGCATTCAAATTACTCCATAAAGTGTTATAATGAATAAAAACACTATAAATAACAGTAGGAAAACATGATGCAAAATGGACGTATCAACTCCCCCAAGCTTAGACCTCGCTTGTCCTCAAGCGAAAGCCAATATCAAAAATCATGACCACATGTTTAGAGAGAGAGATGTCGATAAAAACAAAATACCGGACATAGTAGCATCATGCTTATTATTATAACAGCAATAAACTTTATCATATAACTTCTCATGAGCAAGTAACAATACATCACAACATCGAAGTATAAAGCATAAACTTTCTTGAAAGCAAAAAAACTATGTTCTCAGTCAACTTTGCAATTACAATTCATTATATTTTCAGGAAGGGTCTCGTGTCAGAGCCTTTTGGCAAGTCCACATACTCAACCATCATTTAGTATTCTATGATTGCTAATACTCACAGCATATATATGAGCAAAAAGTTTCCACCGGACACATAGAAAGATAGGGGCTTATAGTTTTGCCTCCCAACTTATTCACCTCAAGGGTAATGTCAACAATAATAACTCATGATCACTCACATCCAACTGGATATATGTGCCTAGATCTTTCCCCACCACATGATGCTTGCAAAAGAGGAAAATAAAAAGGAATAGAGGAGAACACTTTGACTCTTGCATAAAAAGTAAATACATAAAAGTAAAAGATAAGCCCTTCACAGAGGGAAGCAGAGGTTGTCATGCGCTTTTTGGTTTTGTATGCACAATCTCTTAATGCAAAATAACGTCACGTTATATTGCCCCTTATGATAAAAACCTTTATTATGCAGTCTGCCGCTTTTATTGCTTTGCCATCACAAGTTTCTACAACGCTTATTTTCCCTTACACTAAAAGATCAAACACATTTAGAGGCAATTTTAATTGCCATTTTTGCAGTGATGACAACTTACTTGAAGGATCTTACTCAATCCATAGGTAGGTATGGTGGACTCTCAAAACATGAATTTGGGTTTAAGGGTTTTGGATGCACAAGTAGTATTTATACTTGGTGCGGATTTTTGGCTAGCAAAGATATTGGGCAAGCACCACATGTTAGAGGCTCTATGACAATATAACTTCTATGTGAATATGAACAAACATAAATCATTACGTTGTCTTCCTTGTCCAACGTCAACAATTTGGCATAAGATATTTAATGGGGGCTCACAATCATAAAAGATGTCCAAGATTGTATATTTGCATGTGAATCTTCTCTTCCCTTATTAATTCTTTCATGAATTTCAGCATTGACCAATGCTAGGTTTGTCAACTTTCAATAAATTTTACCACTTATACTTTTCCTTATGTGATGTCATTACTTACCATAAGATTAGCACATGATCTTTTTCATTACTTCCTTTATTTTGATTGAAACATAAAAGTAAAGAAGCAAAAACTCAAACAAATCTTTATTATATAACTCTCACTCGATTACATAGATAGATAGATCATGAAACTAACACTCGAAAATAGATCAAACTAAACTTTTATTCAACTAAATCACGAAATAACTAAAGATCGAACTAAGATAGGTAAAGGTAATAAAAGTGATGGTGATACGATACCGAGGCAGCTCCCCCAAGCTTGGCACAAGCCAAGGGGAGTGCCCATACCCATGTACTCAAGTCTCCTTCTTTGGTGATGGTGGTGGTGATGAGGTAGTAAGCTTGTCCTCCGGCTTCCATGGCAGGGGTTCACCATCATAAGAGGATGCACGAGTCTCCTGAGTCCTGAAACCGACAGCTAAACTCATACCTTTAAATCTTGCTTCATACTAAAAAACTTGATTTTGAAGATCACCGATTTGCCTTTGTAGAAAATTGATTTGCTCATTGAAGGTGAAGACGATGTCCTTCATAGACTGGCCATCCACCTTGTGATCACGGGTGAATTCCGTAATCATGGAGTGATTGGCACTAAGTCCATGCTCCACCATCCCTTGGCACTCGAAGATCTCCTGCTCCACCGCCTCGACCCTGGTCTCCACGCTTCCTGTCTTCTTGGGTCCTTGAACATCCCGGATGTGGAGCACCCCCTCACGCATCTCAATGGCTTGAGGGTGCTTCATCACCTCCGACAGATAGGGGTTGATGACCCTCTCAAAGAACTTGTCCTTGGAAGAGCTCGATGAAGTCATGGCGATCTAGGTCTGATAGGAAAATAACATGAAACAAGAACAGAGGATATTTCTGCAATGTGATGGTCAAATCGTCCGGAAACTGGAATCGGGAAGGTGCCCGAGCGGCCCACTACCCAACAGGGCGCGCTAGGTGGGACAGGCGCGCACTGGTGCCTAGTGGGCACCTGGGTTGCCTTCCCGAGTGTTTCTTATTTTTTTTATTTTTCCTAATATTCCAAAACTGACAGAAAATATTTTTGCGTAATTTTTGGAGTCCGTTTACTTCCCGTATCACGTACGTCTTCCTTTTCAGGGTTCTGGAGTGTTCTGGAAGGTTTCTTTTATGTGTTCCTCCGGTGTCATGGTTTGGATAATGTTCGTTTCAACATTAATAGGTGTACCTGAAATATAGTGCTTAATTCTTTATCCATTGACCACCTTCGGATTAGTGCCTTCAGCATTATTGATCTTGATAGCTCCAGAGCGATAAACTTCTTCGATGATATATGGTCCTTCCCATTTGGAAAGAAGTTTTTTCTACAAAAAATCTAAAACGAGAATTGTACAATAAAACATATTCACCAACTTTGAATTCCCGCTTTTGGATTCTTTTATCATGCCATCTTTTGACTCTTTCTTTAAATAGTTTGTCATTTTCATAAGCTTGGGTTCTCCATTCATCTAGTGAGCTAATATCAAATAACCTCTTTTCACTGGCAAGTTTGAAGTCATAGTTGAGTTCTTTAATTGCCCAATATGCTTTATGTTCTAACTCAAGAGGCAAATGACAAGCCTTTCCATAAACCATTTTATATGGAGACATACCCATAGGATTTTCATAAGCTGTTCTGTAGGCCCAAAGTGCATCGTCAAGTTTCTTAGACCAATTCTTTCGGGACCTATTGATAGCTTTTTGTAATATTAACTTTATTTCTCTATTGCTAAGTTCAACTTGTCCACTAGATTGAGGATGATAAGGTGATGCAATTCTATGGTTGACGTCATATTTAGCAAGCAATTTACGAAAAGCACCATGAATAAAATGTGAACCACCATCAGTCATTAAATATCTAGGGACTCCAAACCTAGGGAAAATAACTTTTTAAGCATTTTAATGGAGGTGTTATGATCAGCACTGCTAGTTGGGATAGCCTCTACCCACTTAGTGACATAATCAACAGCAACCAAAATATGTGTGTACCCATTAGAAGAAGGAAATGGTCCCATATAATCAAAGCCCCAAACATAAAATGGTTCAATAACAAGTGAATAATTCATAGGCATTTCCTGACGTCTACTAATATTACCAATTCTTTTACATTCATCAAAAGATAAAACAAACTTACGGGCATCCTTGAAGAGAGTAGGCCAATAAAAACCAGACTGTAATACCTTGTGTGCGGTTCTATCTCCCGCATGATGCCCTCCGTAGGCTTCAGAGTGACATTTCCATAGGATTTGTTCCTGTTCATGCTCAGGTATACAACATCTAATAATACCATCTACTCCTTCTCTATATAGATGTGGGTCATCCCAAAAGTAATGTCTTAAATAATAGAAGAATTCTTTCGTTGTTGGTATGTGAAACTAGGTGGTATAAATTTACCAACAATATAATTAGCATAGTCAGCATACCAAGGAGTATTATTAGAAGCATTTATGACACCTAGTTGTTCATCAGGGAAGCTATCATCAATAGGTAGTGGGTCATCAAGAATATTTTCTAACCTAGACAAGTTATCAGCTACGGGGTTCTCAACTCTTTTTCTATTAGTGATATGTAAGTCAAATTCTTGTAGCAAGAGAACCCACCTAATGAGTCTAGGTTTAGCATCTTTCTTTTCCATAAGGTATTTAATAGCAGCATGATCAGTGTGAACAATTACTTTGGAATCAACAATATAAGATCTGAATTTATCGCAAGCAAACACAACTACTAAAAATACTTTTTCAGTAGTAGCATAATTTCTTTGGGCACTATCTAGAGTTTTAATAGCATAATGGATAACATTTAATTTCTTATCAACTATTTGTCGGCGTGGAAGCACGATCACCTATGGGGCAGGGGTGCCCCTTTGTGGTTCAGCATGGGGACGGCCGCGTTGCACAAAGAGCAGAAGCAGTGAGGGACACCATGGCAATGGACTCTCTCTCTTTTACCCAGGTTCAGGCCGCTGTGCAGCGTAAAACCCTACTCCTGCTCTGGTGGATTGATCTGGAGGTGGACGAAGGCTCGACGCGCTCTAGCCTGGCAAGGGTGCCTCGAGGAGAGCGATGTGAGCTTACAAGTGCAGCGGGTCGAAGTGTTTGAAACCTTTGCTAGGTTGCCTCGGGCCTCCTTTTATAGGTTAAGGGGTGACCATAGTGGTAAAATAGTCATTTGGGTGTGATTAGATAGCTAACAGTGCTATTATACCTAACTCTGACAGTTAGGACAAAGTGCATTAAATGCACTACGAGGTGTCGTGCCGAGGGCGAATCCCGGCAAGCCTGTCGTGCCGCTTATCTGCCTCTTCTTATCAGCTTGACACGCCTCCTGGACAGGTGTCAATAAAGCTAATCTCTTCTCCTTGATGCTGCCACATGCTCGATAGGATCCACCTGGTTGCTTAATACCTTGACACCGCACTGATTAGTGACTTGGGTGCAGTGAGGTGGAGCGGTGGCGCCTTGGTGAAGGTTCCTTGTTGAAGGGGGCTTGGCGGGGTTTGATCTTGGCGGCCCCGGCAAGCCTGCCGGGGCAAATCTATACTCACCCTTGGGGCGGCCTCGACCTAGCCAGGCTCTCCTGCCCGGCAAGGGAGGCCTTCCCAAGGTGGCCCGCAGCTATCTTGTTCTTCTTAGTGCTCTCCTTGATCTCACGAACAACGGCTTTTCTGGCTTGTCCTTGTGTCATGCATTGGTGTTGGATGTATGATCATCAGCACGCCTGTGCATGAGTTTGATCAACAAACGCGAATGTTTGTTGCACCGACTGGAGCCCCCGGGCCTGTCCCACATGTGCTGCCGGTCATCGTTGGGGTAGGCCCTAACAGTGCGCAGGCGGGCACCTTGACCAAGCTACGGTGGGATCCATGTTTCTCAGATCTTCTTTGCTTCTTCATTAACCTAAAATTGAATCAATTCCTGAGTTCCCCGCGAGTCGTGTGATACCAAACGACGTGGGTTTTACCCACGTAACGGGCCAGGGGACGCCCATGTCTACGGGAAGTTGATTGAAGCGTCTGCGCACGATCCGGGGGGTAACTGCCTTTTTACCCATCTCACTACGCGTGCTGTTTCTGCCACGTACGCTACATGCATTGCGCAGGGTTGGTGGCAGATGCGCAGGGCGCGGGAATTAGTGCCATGGCAGAAAGCATGGCGCCAGGGATAGGCGCGGGAGGGCGGTCGGCGAATTTGGACGCCGTTAGTGACGCAGATGAACCGAATTAGCGAAGCGGGGCGGTTGCCACAGGATGGTGGGGAGCCAGCCCCCTGCCATGCTCCGCTATAAAAAGGGAGCGCGGAGGTGAATGTAAGGGCTCACCCTCGCATATCCTTCTTCTTCTTGTGTCCTTCTCCCACCATGGTGAGGGGAAGGGGGCGCGCTCGAGCTCCGGTGGCGGCGACAGGGCCTCCTCTTGGCACCGCATCCCTGCCCCTGCTGAGGACACAGGGGTAGGATCCAGTGTGCAAGGTGGAGCCGCAGGACGTGGTCATGGCCGGCGCGGTGCTCGTGGCCGAGGAGGACGCGGTGGTACTCCGGCCGCTCCTCCCCCAGCTGCTTCGGCTCCAATGGAGTGCCATGTTGGAGATACTGCACTGGAGTTCATCGTCAGGCTGCGCGAGCCCCCGCGCAGCCTTCTTCGGCTTCTTGGCCCTTTTGCAAGGGTGATGGAGGTTGAACAGCCGCACGGGTTGAAGTTGCACATGAGAGGTTGCTGTAATGGCAGCATGCGGGTGGACGTCGAGTTCCCCGTACCTCATGTCATGCTTCTCCGGCGCGGCTGGAAAACTTTTGCACGTGCCCATAGCTTGGCCGAGGGGCATGTCCTTCATTTTAAGCTAATGGAGGCAGATCTACTCTCCATCAAGGTCTTCGGGCATTCGGGTGCTCACTTAGGGTGCTGTGCGGAGAGCTCAACTGATGACGAAAGATCCTCCTCGAGCGACAGCGATGAAGAGGACACTGATGGCGAAGACGGTGGCGCCGAGCCTGACTCGGACTCCGGCTAAGCGCCGGATGAACCATCACAGTCAGTTGGGCACTCGCAGCACCACCATCTGTAGCCGGACCCCCGGTAGAGCGATTTGTCGAGGGGGGGGGGGGGGGCTCGGCCTGGTTGACTCCGCTTCCACCAGCTGGACCCCGACAGGCTTCCTTATGGACTCCGACTTCGTCTTCCTACCGGTGTCCCTCTTGCCACGTTCCTATGGTCCTGATGGTGGTGACCAGGGCATCGCCTAGCCGCTCTCTCTGTCCCGGTCTCTTCTTCCTTGCCGGGGAGGCACCCTCCTGATCTTGGCAGGCTGCGTCCCGCTGGTCCTGACGGGGTCGGGCTGGGATTCTGCCCAGGCGCTCGTTTTGCCCTCTTTCCCTCTTGATGCAACTGCTAGGAGGAGAGGTACAAGAACGGCATTACGGGGCACTTATCTTTTTTCAAATCAAAAGATGTAGACATTTGCCAAACTTTAGTTCAAATTATCTAACCCTCTATCCATGCTTGTATCCTGTATGATTTCTACTTGTTTATCTACGTATTAATGAAAAAAAGAATGCCTGGCGGGCACTTGTGCACGTATCATATCCATGCTGAGGGATGATCCCCCAATACTTTCAAGTAAACAAGGTTCCCCAGCAAGACATCTTGCCGGTCCCTTCCATAACGGCTACTAAACCCTGTCTAATGGTTAGGAGCGTGTACGGAAACCGGCCCCTCGTCAGTCCCCCCCCCCCAAACGCCACTACGACCAACCTGACTGAACAAACTTCGAATCAAAGGATGGGAACACAGATGTTGGGAGCGACAAGGTTTCCTTACGCACAAGCTTTTCATACAGGAACACATTATGGATGGCGAGGGGAACTTACCTGCATTTGCTGTCCTTCTTATTGCTCCTGATAAGGACGAGCTATCGGGGACCAATATGCTGGCTTGTTCTCACTCTTCATTTCGGGAAGTTCATTCGCGGCGGGGGCCCTGCTGTTAATCAAAAGAAGTGCAGGGGAGAAAATAGCTACATATGATCCTCCTTAAAGGATTAGCCATCATAGCAAAATCATACTTAAGTAAACATGCATGCAAGTTTTGTGCCAGCGCTTCATTTATTATCTTTGCACAGGGTCTTCGCCTGGCTTTGTACAAAGGGTTACAAGTCCAGGGGACTATGCTTGTACAAAACAGGCTGCCGGGGCAAGGTCCCGGCAACCGCGCCTTATGGGTAGAACTTACGAAGATGCTCAATATTCCATGAGTTTTGCATCAGGATGCCATCTTCGGTCTCCAGACGAACTGCGCCAGGTCTGGTGACACGTACTACCCGGTAAGGGCCTTCCCACTTCGGTGTCAACTTGTTTGATCCCTTGGCGGACTGAACGCGCCTAAGGACAAGGTCACCTTCCTCAAGGCTCCGGGAGTGAACCCTGCGGCTATGGTAGCGGCGCAGGGCTTGCTGGTATCGTGCAGCACGTACAGCTTCCCGGAGACGGTCCTCCTCGAGGAGCATGGCATCGTCATGCCATAGCTGCTCTTGCACTACTTCATCGTAGGCAAGTATCCGAGGTGACCCATATATGAGTTCCGTGGGGAGCACTACTTCTGCCCCGTACACCAGGGAGAGGGGAGTCTGGCCAGTAGCTCGATTTGGTGTCGTCCTGATTGACCAAAGAACCACCGGCAACTCATCAATCTAGCGCTTGCCGCATTTTCGCAGTCTATCAAAGCTTCTTGTCTTCAGCCCCCGTAGCACTTCAGCGTTCATCCTCTCAGCCTGCCCGTTGCTCCTTGGGTGGGCAACGGAGGCAAAAGAGACCTTGCTCCCAAGGCTCTGGATGTACTGCATGAAGGCGTGGCTTGTAAACTGGGTGCAGTTGTCGGTGATTACCCTGTTGGGCACTCCAAAACAACACACCAGTCCCTTGAAGAATTTGATAGCTGACTGCGCCATCACCTTTCTCATTGGTTCCACTTCGGGCCACTTTGTAAACTTGTTGATTGCAACGTACAAGAATTCAAAGCCCCCGGTAGCACGGGGGAAGGGGCCCAAGATGTCGAGCCCCCAGACCATGAAAGGCCAGGACAAAGGGATGGTCTGCAAGGCTTGAGCTGGCTGATGGATATTCCTGGAGTGGAACGGGCATGCCTCACACTTGGTGACGAGCTCATTTGCATCCTGGAGGGTGGTGGGCCAGTAGAATCCTTGCCGGAAAGCTTTCCCGACAAGCGCTCTTGATCCCAGATATGAGCCACACGTGCCTCCATGTATCTCTGCCAACAGCTCTAGTCCATCCTCTTGACAGATGCACTTCAACTTCACGCCGTTCGGCCTCTTTCTGCACAAAATGTTGTCCACAAACTGATACATACTCAATTGCGGGGCTACTTTCTTAGATAGCTCTGGATCGTCAGGAAGTTCTCCAGCTTGCAAGAATTGGACTATGTGTTGTGCCCATATCGAAGCCCGAGGCTCAGTGACAAGGACCAGGGGCATCTCTTTAGCTTTGGGAGCACTTTCCTCAATGGCAAGAACTTGGGATTCTGCTTGAGAGCGTGGCTCGCCAGTCAGCGTCGGATCTCCTCCGGCAGCCTTTTCACCAGCGGCTCGAGGGAGCTCTGCCGGGAAATTATTGCCGGTGTTGAGCATCCTTCTTTTTCTGGCCAAGGCTGACGGAGAAACTGTTGGCTGGGTGAGGTGGAGTACAAAAGTGCCTGATTCCACAGGAAGCTTCTGCACAGCGCACTTCGATAGGTGATCAGCAATGCTGTTTTTCGCATGGGGTACATGCTCCGTTTGCAGCCCGTCGAAGTGTTCTTCCAGCTTCCTCACCTCTTCCACGTAGGCTTCCATCAGCGGGCTCTGATAATCTTTTTTCACCTGCTTCACAACAAGCTGGGAGTCCCCGCGTATGATTAACTTCTTGATTCCCAATTCGACATCAATCCGGAGCCCTGCAAGGAGCCCTTCATATTCTGCCGTGTTGTTGGTGGCGTCTTCCCTGGGGAAATGCATTTGTACGACGTACTTGAGGTGTTATCCGGTGGGTGCACAATGAGTAATACTCCTGCGCCAGCACCTTGGAGTGAGAAAGCATTGTCAAAGTACATGATCCATTCCTTAGGGGCCTCCTTGCCGGGGAGGGCAGTTTCCACAAGTTCTTCATCAGGAGTTGGCGTCCATTCTGCTATAAACTCCGCTAATGCTCTGCTTTGGATAGTTATTGTGCTTTCAAACTTCAAGGCAAAACTCGACAGCTCCAGAGCCCATTCTACTATCCTGCCGGTGGCCTCGGGGTTCCTCAAGATCTGTTGTAGTGGGAGGCGAGTCACAACCGTGTCCCGTGGGCTTGAAAGTAATGGCGCAGCTTTCTTGACGCCATGAGGAGGCCGAAGATCAGTTTTTGGACCCCCAGAGTACCTTGATCTAGCCCCATGCAACAGGGAGCTGACAAAGTAAACTGGTCGTTGCACCATTTTCTTCCTCGCCACCCCCTCCCGCTCATCAGCGTTGATTTGTGGTCCCCCTCCGTCGCCGCCGACAGGTCTTGCCGGGGATAAAGATGGCCCAACCCTGGATGGTTCTGCCGCAGTAGCTTCTCCGCTATCCACTTCCCTCTGTGCTACCAAGGCTGCACTAACCACTTGATTTGTTGCTGCCAGATAAAGCAGCAATGGCTCTTGTGGCTTGGGTGCGACCAAGGTTGGAGCAGAAGAAAGGTAAGCCTTCAAATCCTGCAGCGTAGCCTCGGCCTCTGGAGTCCATTTTACTGGACCAACCTTCTTCAAGATTTTGAAGAATGGCAAGGCGTGCTCAACGGATTTAGAAATGAACCTGCTCAGTGTGGCTACACAGCCAGTAAAGCGTCTCACATCCTTAACTGTCTTTGGGGCTTGGATCTGCTCTATTGCATTGATCTTGTCGGGGTTGCTTGTATCCCTCGCTGAGACACAAAGAACCCAAGAAGCCTGTCAGGCGGAACACCAAACACACATTTCTCCGAATTAAGCTTCAACTTCATCTTCCGCAAGTTTGCAAAGGTTTCTTCTAAATCCTCTATGAGTGAAGATTTGTCTTTAGTTTTGACCACGATACCATCCATGTATGCTTCAATATTCCTATGCAGCCGTGGCTCGAACCCAATCTGCACGGCCCTTGCGAACGTAGAACTAGCATTCTTTAGCCCGAAGGGCATACGCACGAAGTAGTATGTGCCACACAGGGTGATGAAGGCGGTCTTTTCTTCGTCTTCCTTGGCCATGAAGATTTAGTGGTACCCAGAGTACGCGTCCAAAAAGGAAAGCAAATCACATCCAGAGGTGGAATCAACGATTTGATCAATGCGCGGTAAGGGGAAGGGATCCTTCGGGAAGGCCTTGTTTAGGTCAGTGAAGTCGATACAAAGTCTCCACTTCCCATTAGCCTTGCACACCACCACAGGATTAGCTAACCAAGTTGGATGCAGTACTCCTCGGACCAAACCTGTTGCTTCTAGCTTTTTTATCTCCTCAACAATGAACTGTTGTCTCTCCAGGGCCTGCTTCCTGACTTTTTGCTTGACAGGGCGGGCATGAGGACAGACAGCAAGGTGGTGCTCGATTACCTCCCCGGGAACACCGGAGTTATCAGATGGTTGCCAGGCAAACACATCAACATTCACCCGCGGGAAGGTAACGAGCGCGCTTTCCTATTGGTCATCAAGGGTGGCAATAATGGTGAAGGTACCATCAGTGACATCCTGTCGTGCTAGAATTTTCTTGGTTGCCGGGGGAGTAGCCTTGGATCTCTTGCTAGTTGAACTTTCGGCAAGTCGCTGCCGGGCGCAGCATACTCCGAAGAGATGTGCTTCCCGGAGTCCTAAACGGAGTCCAGGCCGGTTTCCTTGACTTTCTTCTCCTTCTTGGTGGGAGCTGGGGCCCCAACGGCCTCTGCTGCAACTGCATCCCTATACATCTTATCCATACAGATAACTGCATCTTTCTTGTCCGACGAGATGGTGATGACTCCCATAGGACCAGGCATCTTCAAAGTGTTGTAGGCGTAGTGGGACGCCGCCATAAACTTGGCCAGAGCTGGCCGGCCAAGAATCATGTTGAATGGCAGGGGAAGTTTAACAACATCGAACACAATCTTCTCTGTCCTGAAGTTTATTTCCCCGCCAAATGTTACCGACAAGGTAATCTTTCCCTTCGGCTGGCTCCTTGGTTGATTCCTTGGAAAGTGCCAGTTTTCTTCAAGTCCTCATCTGGAATATGGAGTTTCTTCAGCACACCCGGAGAAATCAAATTCAAGCTTGCCCCGCCGTCAACCAACATCTTAGTGACCTTGAGGTTGCGGGTTGGAGAAACCAACAATGGCAAACATCCTACCGCGGTGGTGCTGTCTGGATGATCCTCAATGTCAAAGATGATGGGCGTGCGGGACCACTTGAGCAGTTCTCGAGCGCTTCCTACTGGTTCTGCTGCATTAACCTCACGTGCCCACTGCTTGAGCTGGCGGTGAGAGGAGTGCAAAGATGCACCCCCATCAATGCACATCGCCTCAGTAGCTTTCTGGAACTCTTGTTCACTCGTTTCATCATCTTCCTCTTCGTTGTCATCTTCATTTTCTTTCCTCTCATGGCCTCTGGTGGGTTTTTCTTTCTGCTGATCAGACTTGCTACGGTACCCGTTACGACCACCAAAGCCCTTCCCGCTAGTACCATTTTGGTTTCTCTCCTTGTCGCACCTTTCATACTCAGCTTTCTATTTCTCCACCAACTGCTCGACTTGCTTGCAGTCTTGGAGATCATGACCCTTGGTCCTATGGATCTTGCAGTATGGCCCGTCAGACTTCCCGGTTTTCTCAGCAGCCACGGCCGCCTGGCAATCAGCGCATGTAGCAACTTCCTTGCCGGGCATTTCAATTTTTTCCTTCTTGCTGGTGCTGACATCACCAGTACTCTCAACAGCCATCACTGCCTTCTCCTTCCGCTTCTTGGTGCATTTCTTGTTCTTCTTTCTGGGGGCGGCAATGTAGTCGTCCTCCTCCGAATTGACTTCGATGCCAACCTCTTCCCCGAGAAGTCTTCTCCCTTCTTCAGTGCAAGCACACTTATCTGCCAGTGTGTAAAGCTCACTGGCGGTTTTAGGCAACCGGACATTCATCTTAGCCCGCATTCTGCGGTTGCGCACATTCATATGGAATGCGGCAATCACAGCTGCCGGGTGTATCTTTGGAATATTGCTGTGCACTCGGCTGAACCTTTGCACATACTTGCGCAAACTCTCTCCCTCTTTCTGCTGAAGGGTTTGCAAGTCACTAGGCCGCCCTGGTTCTTGATGGCCACCCGTGAAGGTGCCCACAAACTCGTTGCACAGGTCGGCCCATGAGGAAATGGAATCCTCCGGCAGGTGCATCAGCCAGGACCTCAAGTTTGGCTTGAGGGCCAGCGGGAAGTAGTTGGCGAGCACCTTTTCGTCCTTTCCCCTGGCGGCTTGCACGGCAATCATGTAGATGCCCAAAAACTCTGCCGGGTCCAATTTTCCGTCGTATTTCTCCGGCACGTCGGGCTTGAAGGTGCGAGATGATGGCCACTGGACTTGCTGCAGCTCACGTGTGAAGGCTGGGCATCCTACCTTGTAAGGTAGGTACCCGCCAGCACTGGGCGCGGGTTCGTCGACAACAGCTCCGTTGCGCCTGTCGGATTGACGGCGTGTCTCGCAACGCCGCTCAATCGTGATGCGAGCATCTTCCTTCTTCCTTTCCCTCAACACTTCACGTTGATCTCACCGGAGTTGCGGATTAGACGAGGCCATTGGTGCCTCATCGCAATCATCATCGTCTAGTAGTCGCTGAGTTCGCCATGGCTGCTCTTGGGAGAGCTGCCGCGGCAGGGACTGCACTGTGGGTGTGGTCCTCCCGTCTTGGCCACCAGTGGGAGTCACCGGCGTCGCCTGTGGGTGCCGCGACGGCTCCACGCATGGTGGGTTGTTGGCCTCAGCGAACTCGAGGAGACTTTGAATGGTAGCTCTCCATTCATCCATCTTGTCTACTGCTGGAGGGAAATCCAGCAATAGTTGAGCTCTCGCTACTGCTTCAGCCACCATTTCTGTCATGACGTGGGAGGCAGAGTGCGACACCGCTCGACTCCTAGATGAACCAGAAGGAGTGTCGTTGGGCTCTCGCCGCCTCGGACCAGTTGCTAGAGGGACTTGGCGTGACTGAAGCTATTCTTGTTGACCAAGCTCTTGGTCAGTCGGGCCCTTCCCGTGCGGGCGTGGTCACTGGGGGTCGATGGCATCGCTCGGGGTGTTGTTGCACTCGCCCGACGCGGGACAGAGCACACTCCCTATGTCCGCCCCTCCGGGCGGTGCGGCCAATGGATTTCATCTTGCACCGGAGCGGGCGTCGACATTGCGTTGGTTGAGCACGCCGGTGGGGTGAGTGGGAGGAAGCTGAGTGCCTCCGTGACCCGTACCAACGGGAACTTGATCGGCGGCATGCTGAAGAGGCTGGGCTACACCCACGGCCCCAGTCCCGGTCCCAACCACAACGGGAGTGATAGTAGCACCACTCGCCTTGCCGGCCCCGTCCGCCGCAGCCGCAGCGCCCGTGGCGCCCGCAGCCACGGGTAACGAAGCCTTCGAGGAGGAAGGATGCGCTCCGGCTCCGCTCTTCTTCTTGGGAGCCATGGACGACGAAGGTCAACGAAGATCGACGCGTTGGATACTACTTCAGGTTTGCATAAGCGATGCCCCTACCTGGCACGCCAAAGATGTTGGCGTGGAAGCACGATCACCTATGGGGCAGGGGTGCCGCTTTGTGGTTCAGCATGGGACGGCCGCGTTACACAAAGAGCAGAAGCAGTGAGGGACAGCACGACGATGGACTCTCTCTCTCTTTTACCCAGGTTCGGGCCGCTGTGCAGCGTAAAACCCTACTCCTGCTTTGGTGGATTGATCTGGAGGTGGACGAAGGCTCGACGCACTCTAGCCCGGCAAGGGTGCCTTGGGGAGAGCGACGTGAGCTTACAAGTGCAGGGGGTCGAAGTGTTCGAACCCTTTGCTAGGTTGCCTCGGGCCTCCTTTTATAGGTTAAGGGGTGACCACAGTGGCAAAACAGTCATTTGGGTGTGATAAGATAGCTAATAGTGCTATCATACCTAACTCTGACAGTTAGGACAAAGTGCATTAAATGCACAGTGAGGTGTCGTGCCGAGGGCGAATCCCGGCAAGCCTGTCGCGCCGCTTATCTGCCTCTTCTTATCAGCTTGACACGCCTCCTGGACGGGTGTCAATAAAGCTAATCTCTTCTCCTTGATGTTGCCACGTGCTCGATAGGATCCACCTGGTTGCTTAATACCTTGACACCGCACTGATTAGTGACTTGGGTGCAGTGAGGTGGAACGGTGGCGCCTTGGTGAAGGTTCCTTGTTGAAGGGGGCTTGGCGGGGTTTGATCTTGGCGGTCCCGGCAAGCCTGCCTGGGCGAATGTGGACTCGCCCTTGGGGGTGGCCTCGACCTGGCCAGGCTGTCCTGCCCGGCAAGGGAGGCCATCCCAAGGTGGCCCACAGCTATCTTGTTCTTCTTAGTGCTCTCCTTGATCTCACGAAGAGCGGCTTTTCTGGCTTGTCCTTGTGTCATGCATTGGTGTTGGATGTATGATCGTCAGCACGCATGTGCATCAGTCTGGTCGACAAACGCGAATGTTTGTTGCATCGACACTCTTTGTCCTAGAACAGCTCCAACAGCATAATAACTAGCATCACGCATAATTTCAAATGGCAAGTTCCAATCAGGTGGTTGAACAATAGGTGCAGAAGTTAAGGCTTTCTGAAGTGTTTCAAAGGCTTCTACGCAATCATCATAAAAAACAAATGGAACATCCTTTTGTAAAAGATTAGTAAGAGGCCTAGAAATTTTAGAGAAGTCTTTAATAAACCTCCTATAGAAACCAGCATAACCATGGAAACTCCGAATACCTTTAATATCTTTAGGACACGGCATTTTCTCAATTGCATCAACTTTAGCTTTATCCACCTCAATACCTCGCTCAGAAATTTTGTGCCCTAAGAAAATACCTTCATTCACCATAAAGTGGCACTTCTCCCAATTCAAGACGATATTAGTTTGCTCACATCTCTGCAAAACTCGATCAAGGTTATTTAAGCAATCATCAAAAGAAGTTTCATAAACGGAAAAATCATCCATGAAAACCTCAACAATCATTTCACAAAAGTCAAAGAATATGGAAGTCATACATCTTTGAAAGGTAGCAGGTGCATTATAACCCAAAAGGCATACATATATAAGCATAAGTTCCAAAAGGACAAGTAAAGGAGGTTTTCTCTTGATCGGGTTGTGATACAGGTATTTGAGAGAAACCAGAATATCCATCCAAAAAGCAAAAGTTTGTGTGCTTAGATAATCTTTCTAACATTTGATCAATGAAAGGAAGAGGGTAATGATCTTTTCTAGTAGCTTTATTTAATTTTCTAAAATCAGAGTTGTGTTTAATTCTTTCCAAAAGATCGCACCTGAATTCAACAGTCTTCTTTATAAAAGAACCAGCACAAGAAGTATCGAGCATGGGTTGGTCATTATGAGAAAGCCGAGCATAAAAGTTCTGTATAATAATTTCTCTCGAGAGCTCATGATTTGGGCAGGAATATAACATTGATTTAAGCCTCCCCCAAGCTAGAGTGATACTTTCTCCTTCACAACGCCAAAAATTATATATATAATTCCAATCACGATGAACTAGATGCATATGATAAAACTTTTGGTGAAATTCCAATTCCAATCGATTCCAATCCCAAGATCCTGTATCATCACATAGCCTATACCATGTCAATGCTCCCTCCCCCGCCCCCCAGAAGATAAAGGGAAAACCTTCTTCTTAACTTCATCTCCGGGTAAACTGCAAGCTTAAATAATCCACAAACTTCATCCACATAGATTAGGTGCATATCAGGATGTAGTGTTCCATCTCCTGCATAAGGATTAGCTAGCAGTTTCTCTATCATACCCGGAGGAATTTCATAACCAATATTTTCAGTAGGTGCAGTAGGTTGAGGGGAAAATCTTTGTGCTTCCGGTCGAGGTGAAGATACCCCGAACAAACCCCTCAAAGGATTGTTTTCCATAGTAGCAAGTAACAGTAAATTTCATCACGTAATATAAATTTTTCCTTACCGATATCCACTTACCAAAAGCGCTTCACTCCCCGGCAATGGCACCAGAAAAGAGTCTAGATGACCCACAAGTATAGGCGATCATGTAGTCCTTTCGATAAGTAAGAGTGTCAAACCCAACGAGGAGCAGAAGGAAATGACAAGCGGTTTTCAGGAAGGTAATTTCTGCAAGCACTGAAATTGTTGGTAACAGGTAGTTTGATAGCAAGATAATTTGTAACAAGTAACAAGTAGCAATAGTAACAATAGGTGCAGCAAGGTAGCCCAATCCTTTTGTGCCAAAGGACAGGCCGGAACAGTCTCTTATAATAGGTAAAACGTTCTCGAAGCACACGGGAATTTCATCTAGTCATTTTCATCATGTTGGTTTGATTCGCATTCGCTACTTTGATAATATGGTATGTGGGTGGAACGGTGCTTGGGTGTTGTTCTTACTTGAACAATCCTCCCACTTATGATTAACCCCCTCGCAAGCATCCGCAACTACAAAAGAAGAATTAAGATAAAATCTAACCATATCATTCAACATATGGATCCAAATCTGCCCCTTATGAAATAGCGCATAAACTAGGGTTTAAGCTTCTATCACTCTAGCAACCCATCATCTAATAACTACTACACAATGTATTCCCTTAGGCCCAAAGATGGTGAAGTGTCATGTAGTCAACATTCACATAACACCACTAAGGGAATCACAACATACATACCATCAAAATATCAAATGAATATCAAATTCACATGATTACTTGCAACATGACTTCTCCCGTGGCCTCAAGAACAAGGGAAACTACTCACAAATAATATTCATGCTCAAGATCAGAGGGATATTAAATAGCATAATGGATCTGAACATATAATCTTCCACCAAATAAACCATCTAGCATCAACTACAAGATGTAATCAACACTACTAGTCACCCACAGGTACCAATCGGAGGTTTTGATACAAAGATTGAACACAAGAGATGAACTAGGGTTTGAGATGAGATGGTGCTGTTGAAGATGTTGATGAAGATTGGCCTCCCCAAGATGAGAGGGTTATTGGTGATGACGATGGCTTCGATTTACCCCTCCCGGAGGGAAGTTCCCCTGGCAGAATCACTCCGCCGGAGGGCAAAAGTGCTCCTGCCCAAGTTTCGCCTCGAGACGGCGGCGCTCCATCCCGAAAATCCTCTCCCGATTTTTTTCTAGGTCAAAAGACCTTATGTACCAGAAGATGCGCACCGGAGTTGGGCCAGGGCCCCCACTACCCACCAGGGTGCGCTAGGGGAGGGTGGCGCGCCCTGGTGCCTAGTGGGCACTTGGGTGGCCCCCTCTGGTATTTCTTTATTCCAGTATTTTTTATATATTCCAAAATAATTCTCCGTGAAATTTCAGCTCATTTGGATATGTGCAGAATAGGTATCTCTGACATAGCTTTTTCAGGTCCAGAATTCTAGCTACCGACATTCTCCCTCTTTGTGTAAACCTTGCATATTATGAGAGAAAAGGCATTAGAATTACTCCATAAATTGTTATAATGAATAAAAACACTATAAATAACAGTAGGAAAATTTGACGCAAAATGGACGTATCAGGGACTGCCAACATCGTCGCCTCAAAGGTAGTGGAGGATGCGGCCCCGCGATTTCGTGGTCGCAGGTGGCAGCTCGTCCTTGACGGCGCGGTGGCGTCAGGGCAGTGAGGAAGGCCCGTCAATGCGGGCGTAACGGCTGTACGGGGCGATGTTGGCTCGTCCTTAACCCAGTGTCCGATTAGGATGCCGCGGGTTTGCAGGGACGATGACTACTTGTCCTTGACGGGGTGTGTCGTCGTTGTGATGGGGCGAGGCCGGCTCGTCCTTGACACGGTGTTCGAGGTTGTGGTGGGGCGAGGCCGGCTCATCCTTGACCTGCTGGAGCGGGGATGTCGACTTACGCTTTAAGCAATGGCATGACGGGGAGAGCGAATCCTCCTTGATGCGCGCGGCGATGCTGCTGACGGGCCCATGTAATGGAGCAAATGCATCGTCATTATCTCCATTTGACTGACGAATTCTTCGTCTGTCATAGTGGCCTCCGAGAGGAGGCAGGGCCTCTACTACTGCAGCTGCGGAGGCATCTGGTCCTCCTCATTGCCGGAGGACATGAAGATCTCCTTGCCAGAGGAGTCGTGCGTCATGGATGCTGAAGGTCCCAAAGAGCGAGGGCGGCGGCGCTAAGAACCACCGGATGAAGAACTTCCACCACCTACGCCTGCCGATGTGAAGAACCAGGACTTCGACATCACCACTGGGATCAGAGAGGAGGAAGGGCTTGGGGTCAGTGACAGGGAGGAGGAGGGGGGACGGTGCTGGGGAGGGGGAGTGCAGCTCTATGCATCACCGGCGCACAGCCTAAATAGCCGCGGCCTGGCCAGGCGAAGGGGTGGCCAGCCCGCTTCAATGCGGCGCAGCAACTGGAGTTTCTTTCTCGGGACGCGGTGTCCGCATTGAAGCGGCGATGCCCGAGAGGTCACGTCCATCAGCACCACCCTCCCTTCCGGTGAAATCCCAGCATCAATGCCGGCTGCTGCATGCTCTGGGCCGGCATGAATGTGTCGTGGCAAGCGGCACAAGCATTTGATGGAAAGCACGGGAGAGGCGGGTGGTTTTTTTTTGTTTGGCCAGGGAAGTTAGACACGGGGGTGGCAGCGGTCCGAAAGCTCGCAGAGCCCCCTAGTTTGTCACCGGTTTATGGGAGTAAGTACGTTCAGAGCACCGATCAGATCAATATAGGCCCGCATTGGATGGCAAAACACGTACAAATCGCGCGGTCCTGACGTATGCGGGTGGTTTGTGGGTCGGTGTTGGATATGCCCATAGGAACCATGGTTTTTAAAGTATCTCCACCCATATCAATCGCAATACCGAAGAAAGAACATGCTTGCTATAATTGTAGTTTACATATAGGATTGGGAAGTGCCAGAGCTAACAGCCTTCCCTTTGCTCCTCCACAAGAAAAGACCATAGCCTTTCCTTCTCCTCCTGTCGGTGTCGCCGCCGGTTCTCCCATTCTCTGATGGCCTTTGGGCCATGGTGGTGCGGAGGATCTCGGCCCCCCGCCAGTGGGAGGGACCCCGTTCTCGTTCTTGTCAGATTCAACGTGTTGGTTGTGGCCATGGCGATGTCCCTTAGTAGGAATAATGTTTCCCAGTTCTATCCCCGTATCAATGGTGCACCTAGCATCCTTGGAGGGTGTGTGGAGGTGTGTCTCCATCGGATGTCGCGGTATTTGGTCGATGTTGGTCTACAGTGGATCCGTTTGGATCCAGTCTTGGTTCATCTTTGTTTGGGTATTCACAGGTTTGATCCTTCTGAACTACGAATATCTGTATCGGCGATGGTGGCTGCTCTGCTGTGTTGGTCCTATGGGGCCTTATCACGATAACTTCCGACTGTCTACTACAACTAAGTTTGCCTAGCTTCGGTGGGAGATGGGCAATGATGGAGGCATGTCTACGGCTCGCTCCAGTGATTATAGTTGCTGCTACATGGTCCACGGACCTGGTTGTAATTTTTATTAACTCTAGTGTTCTTTGTAATTCCAAGATTCAAGATGAATAGATTGGAAGTTTCTCACGCAAAAAAAGAGAAAGTGCCGGAGCTAGCACACACATATATGTATTATGCATGTAGGGATTTCTTTTATTATGCAAGACATATCTTTAACATTTTTGTGGTGTCTTATGCAATGGGACAACAACAACCATCGTAGGAAGTGCACTTTCCTCCATCGCAAAATTTCTTGCATGATTCCAATGTGCAGTTAGGTAAGTCCAACTCATAGCATTTCGCGGGCAGGGGGAGAGCATTTGTTTGTATCTGCACCAGATCAACATATTTTGTTAGGCCAATTATGTGCAACATAGCTTGCCACCTTATATTTTGGCATTGCTAAATAAACACTAGTTTTAGTGGGATCTCAACATATCAAGATGCACGTTAAGCAATTGATCAAGGAGAATAAGAAAGACATGTAAAATAGCATAACCTCGTTGTTCGCATCCCATGAGGAGAGAAGAGTAGCCATGACCTTGAGAGTTGCCAAAAGCAAGGCGCCTGCTTTCTTCTTGAAGATAACCATTTGAAGAGGCACTAGTGCTTTGTTAGTTTTATTTTTGCACAACAACCTAGTACCTTTTCATTGATCGGTGCTCTTGGGGTATACTTTGTGCTTGCGGCAGTGTTCACATCTCCTACTTTTATATAGATACATATTGCGACCTATTTATGCCACGCGTGCATTAACTCAATCAAATTGACACTTTCCCAAAACAATACCGCACATTAACTCATTCAAATCAAATCAAATCTTCTCAAAGTTGGCGGCCCATTTGACGTGTGCATTAACTTAATAAAATCAACGATTTACCAAAACAATGCCGCACATTAACTCATTCAAATCAAATCACATCTTACCAAAGTTGGCCATCCCATTTGATGCGTGCATTAACTCAATCAAATCGACACTTTCTAAAAACAACATCTCACATTAACTTATTCAAATCAAATCTATAGGAGGCCGGCGGGGAGACGGACAAGGATGGAGAGACACCTAGGAACTGGAACAACTTCATCTCTTATTATGTGACACTGCCATGACAGATTCGAGCTCCCACAAAAAAAAGACACATCTGTGACATTATGGCCCGAACGAAAACTTTTTCTGTCATGGTTATGACACTTCTAAGACGATAATTGTGACAAAAACACTTATTATCATAGATGTGGTGGGCTCCTACTTCTATGACAAAAAATATGAGAGAAAATGGGCTTTTCGTCCTGGGCGGGCAAGAGACACACCTGCATGATTCTTTGGGCCGTCCATGATATAAAAAATCATGGTAGAAGTGAGGGCGAGGAAAATTTCGAGGAGTTCCCGGTTACGGTGGGTGGTAGGGGCCGAGCAATGCAGTGTGGTTTGCATGTTTCTCTCGTACGCGCGTGTGACCGAGGCGTTTGCTAACTGAGCCCGAGCAAGGCATTCGCTTACTGAACCCGAGCGATCGATCGATTCCACTATGTACTGAAACCGATCGATCCCTTCACTACTAACTGAACCCGATTGATTCCTTCGTTGCTAACTGAACACGTACAATTTCTTCACTGCTAACTAAACCCGATCAATCCCTTCGCTACTTACTGAAGCTGATCGAGCCCCCGTGCGAGACGTCGGTAGCCGGTTGGGTTGCCTCTGGATGGACAGTGCACGTTGCTGCCGCGCACGCGATACGTAGAATGAGTTGAGATGTGTGGTGAGTCCAGCCGATTGGTTGTCTAACAGTTCCCGGTGGGGGTTGAATGAATAGGACCCCGGCTATGTGTAGTCAGTTGTTGTTGGATGAATAGGACCCTGAGGAGACCGCCACACCCCAGCCGGTTCGGGGTGGATGAACAGGACCCCATGGAGGCTGGATGAATAGTAGCTAGTGGAGGCTGGAGGAAATTGACGGTGGATGAACAGTAGCTGGTGGAGGCTGGAGAAAGTCAACAATGGATGAATAGTAGCCCATGGAGTCCTGTTTTGCGGCACGCCACACCCCTCCCGATGAACAAGACCCTGTTTTGACCGTAGGTGCTCGAAGAGAAGTCGGTTTCCTCTGTTTTGCGGTATGCCACACCCCTCCCGATCAACAGGACCCCGTTCTGATCGTAGGCAGTTGGCGAGAAGTTCATTTCCTACTTTTCACGATATGCCACACCCCTCTCGATGAACAGCACCCTGTTTTGATGGTAGGTGGTCGAACAGAAGGCCGTTTCCTCTGTTTTGCGGTACGCCGGACCCCGTTTCGGCTATTCCGTCCAAGCTGGTTGGCCCCCATTGAACAGGATGCATGCCGACCCAGTCGGTTGCCTCCCGATGAACACGATGTTGTTTCCACCGTTTCAACCCAGCCGGTTGGCTGCCGATGAACACGACGTCATTGCTGTACGCGTTCCAGAACCTGCCCGTGTGTATGTACATGGTCGTATTTTTTGTAGCGTGGTTGTATGTACGTGTACACAATTTAGATGGGACTGCCTGAACTACTATGTCGGGGGCTCTACTACAACACGTGCCACTACTTACTCGGTTACGGTTCATCGGTGCAGAGAGACTGATTGACCAGGATGTACGTACGCATTCGTGACCAGACAGACATGGCTACGTACGCTTCGACCGGGTGGCTGGTGACCCACAAGTATAGGTGATCAATCGTAGTCCTTTCGATAAGTAAGAGTGTCGAACCCAACGAGGCGCAGAAGGAAATGACAAGCGGTTTTCATCAAGGTATTTTCTGCAGGCACTGAAATTATCGGTAACAGATAGTTTGGTGATAAGATAATTCGTAACGGGTAATAAGTAACAAGTGTAACAAAGCTATAGCAAGGTGGCCCAATCCTTTTTGTAGCAAAGGATAAGCCTGGGCGAACTCTTATATAAAGCAAAGCGCTCCGGAGGACAAGTGGGAATTACTGTCAAGTTAGTTTTCAACATGCTCATATGATTCACGTTCATTACTTTGATAATTTGATATGTGGGTGGACCAGTGCTTGGGTGCTGTCCTTACTTGGACAAGCCTCCCACTTATGATTAACCCCTCTTGCAAGCATCATCAACTACGAAAGAAGAATTAAGATAAATCTAACTATAGCATGAAACATGTGGATCCAAATCAGCCCCTTACGAAGCAACGCATAAACTAGGGTTTAAGCTTCTGTCACTCTAGCAACCCATCATCTACTTATTACTTCCCAATGCCTTCCCCTAGGCCCAAATAATGGTGAAGTGTCATGTAGTCGATGTTCACATAACACCACTAGAGGAAAGACAACATACATCTCATCAAAATATCAAACGAATACCAAATTCACATGATTACTTATAACAAGACTTCTCCCATGTCCTAAGGAATAAACGTAACTACTCACAAAGAATGTTCATGTTCAAGATTAGAGGGGTATTGAATATCATTAAGAATTTGAACATATGATCTTCCACCAAATAAACAAACTAGCATCAACTACGAAGAGTAATCAACACTACTAGCAACCCACAGGTACCAATCTGAGGTTTTGGGACAAAGATTGAATACAAGAGATGAACTAGGGTTTGAGAGGAGATGGTGCTGGTGAATATGTTGATGAAGATTGACCCTCCCATGATGAGAGGATCGTTGCTGATGATGATGGCTTCGATTTCCCCCTCTGAGAGGGAAGTTTCCCCAGCAGAATCGCTTTGCCGGAGTTCTAGATTGCTCCTGCCTAGGTTCCGCCTCGAGACGGTGGCGCTTCATCCTGAAAGCTTCCTTCTTATTTTTTCTAGGTCAAAACCCTTCATATAGCAGAAGATGGGCACCGGACGATGGCCAGGGGGCCCACAAGCCCTGGGGGAGCGCCCTGGGAGGTAGGGCGCATCCCCCAGGCTTGTGGCCACCTGGTGGGTCCCCTTTTGTAGTTTCTTCGCCCAATATTTTTTATATGTTCCAAAACAATTCTTTGTAAAGTTTCAGGACATTTGGAGTTGTGCAGAATAGGTATCTCAGATTTGCTTCTTTCCGGTCTAGAATTCCAGCTGCCGGCATTCTCCCTCTTTGTGTAAACCTTGTAAAATGAGAGAAAAGGCATAAGTATTGTACCATAATGTGAAATAACAGCCCATAATGCAATAAATATCAACATAAAAGCATGATGCAAAATGGACATATCAGTGGGTCCCAGCTGTCAAGAGGATACAGAGGCACTTCCTTGCATGCGAAGGTATAGCTCATGGGTCCCAGCTATCAGGGGGAGGAAACAGTTTTTGCCCTTAATAAGGAGGCACTTTCGCATGCGAAGATGTAGCTGGTGGGTCCTAGCTGTCAGCCTCCACACGTACAGTCCTCTTGTGATGGTTGTCGTTCATTGATCGCGTTGACGATGCCGTACCAAGAGCACCAAGGCGGTGGACGACGGCAAGACTAAGGAATTGAATGACCTGGAGCCAGGGAAGACATGACAGTGGATGCCCACGCGGAGGGGAGTACGAGGGTTGACTGGTTCGGCTGCGGTGTGAGGCTGTCGTCGCCGAAGAATAACAGGGGGTGTGGGCTAGCAATGGGAGTAGGCGTGGGGTGATGAGGCATGCGCGGTAGCACAACCGACCAGAGGAGGCAAGAGCAGGCGGTCCCGCCCGTGCTGGTTTGGGCAGCCGGAGCAAGAAGAGCCGATATTGAAGAAGCAGCACGACCATTGGATTAACATCCAACGGTCACTTCTGCTAGAATCGTTTGTTAACTAAGTTGACAAAGCCCTGCGTACACGTAAATTTAGTAGGCCCACAAGTCAGGCTCCGAATCTGGTGGGTCCCAGTTGTCATGGGGAGGAATAGTTTTTTCGCGTAATAAGGAGGCACTTCCTTGCGTGCGAAGATATATCTGGTGGGTCCCAGTTGTAAGGGGGAGGAATCATTTTTTCGCGTAATAAGGAGGCACTTGCTTGCGTGCCGCCATGGACCATGTGGGTCCCTACGGTCAGCCTCTCTACGTACATCCCTATTTCGATGGTTGTCATTTGTTGACCATGTTGACCACACCGTGCAGAGAGCACCAACGCGGTGGACGACGGCGAGGCCTAGGAAGAGAACAAACCGAAGCTGGCGAAGACACAATAGTGGATGCCCACACTGAGGGGAGTACGAGGGTTGACTGGTTCGGCTACGGGGTGAGGCTGCCATCGCTGGAGAATAACAGGAGGTGCGGGTGGGTGGAGGGATGGCCTAGCCAGCGGTGGGAGTAGGGTGGGCCGGTGAAGCCTGCGCGGCATCATAGCCGGCCATGAGGAGGGAGCAGGCGGTCCCGCCGGCGCTGGTTTGGACAGCTGGAGCAGGAAGATCAGAGATTGAAGAAGCACGGCGGCCGTTGGATGGACATCCAACAGTCACTGCTACTTGAATCGTAAGTTGACTATAAGTTGACTAAGCCTTGTGTACGTGTCAACTTAGTTGGCCAACAAGTCAGTCTCGAAATCTGTGGCGTGTACAACCCATTTGCTCTTATTTTTACAATTTAGAACCCATTTTCTAATTCATATGGAATTTATTGCAGCCCATTTTCCATTTTTAGAATTGCTGCCCATTTTATTGTCAGCACTATGGTTAAAATTTTGAACGAAAAAATATGCAAAATTTTTGACATTTCGCATATTTTGCTGGGGTTCGAACTATTTTTAATCCCAAAATTAGGTGCCAATATTAAAACTAATTTCAAAATAAATTAATATTATGTTAAAATCCAATGAAATATAAAATCTCAACTAAGAACAAAAACAAAATACGAAACTAATTGCCCATTTGCTATGTTTTTTCGAATTTGCAGCCCATTTCATATTACTTTTAAGATTTAATGCCCATATTCTGGCCAGGCCAAATGCATCCCTCCTCGATTTGAAAGATTTGCACCCCAATTAGTTGGGGAAAACAAATAGGCCTAGGTTGGGTATTCTTTAAAAAGAAATGGTGGGCTACCCATTTTCCCAAAGAAAATATATCTGGGTTGGTCATGTTGTTAGATGGGCCACAAACACCGCACAACCCAGTTTATACCCTGCTCCGTCTGAACAACCAAAAAAACTACTCGAGCTACTAGATCACAAGTGTCAGCCGCTCCTTGTGCAATTCTGTCATTAATTGACTATACATTGACAATGATGTGGGTCCCAAATATCTACAAGGTGGATCATAATTGAGGGGTGGATCTGAGTAGCAAGAAGGCACTTGCTTGCGTTCGATAGTGGACCTAGTGGGTCCCTATTGTCATACTCCCAAGTACATTCCTCTCCCGATTCACCATGCTGGTAAGGCCGGACAGTGGCACCGCAGCAAGCGCACCATGGCGGAGGACAAAGGTGTGGCCTCGTATGGGAATGAACAAGAGTGAAGGAAGATGTGGTAGTGTGGGCGGAGGGGAGTACGAGGGTTCACTGGTTCTGGTGCAGGGTGGGCTGCCGTTGCCATTGGTGAAGGATGTGTGGGGGAGTAGATGGATGGCCTGGTTAGCATTTCAGGGTACGATAGGGCAGTGATGCCTGCACAACACTACAACTAGCTGTGGAAGGTGGGAACGCGCGCTCCTGCTGTCGCAAGTTCTGTTTTGGCGGCTGGATCGGTCAGACCCAAACACTCATCATGTTGGATTATAAGAATTAATTTTATATGGCTACAACTTGTTGTAAAATGAAGCCGAGCACCTTTTTTTAGGTGTGAAGCCGAGCACATTCATCAGAAGCCCTGGGATAAAGTGGTGTCACTGAAAGGATCGAGAAGAGGGGTCTAGAAGGGGGGGTGATTAGACCCTTCACAAGTAAAAGTGGTAGTTTTTAGTTTCTTCAAGTTAAGGTGGAGTTTAGCACATGTTAAAGGGCACACAATACATTTTACACAAGCATAGCAAGAGTATGAGCAGCGGAAAGAGTAAAGCATGCAAGTGCAAGAATGTAAAGGAATGGGATTGGAGTGTGCAAACGCAATGGAGGCATGGTTCGAATAGGTGGTGCTATCGTACGTCCATGTTGATGGAGACTTCAACACATGAAGGGTAAAGGTTGCGCGAGTCCACGAAGGGCTCCACCCATGAAGGGTCCATGAAGAAGCAACCTTGTCTATCCCACCATGGCCATCGCCCATGAAGGACTTGCCTCACTCGGGTAGATCTTCATGAAGTAGTCGATCTCCTTGCCCTTAAAAACTTCTTGGTTCAACTCCACATCATGTCGGAGGCTCCCAAGCAACACCTAACAAATCTAGGAGACACCACTCTCGAAAAGGTAATAGACGGTGTGTTGATGATGAACTCCTTGCTCTTGTGTTTCAAATGATAGTCTACCCAACACTCAACTCTCTCTCACAAATTTGGCTATGGTGGAAGAAGGATTTGAGTGGAAGGCAACTTGGGGAAGGCTAGAAATCAAGGTTCAAATGGTAGGAATGGAATCTCTTGATCTTAACACATAAGTAGGTGGTTCTCTCTCAGAAAATGAATGGTTGAAGTGTAGGCATGTTCTGATGGCTCTCTCACTTAGTAAGAGGAGGGTGGAGGGGTATATATAGCCTCCACACAAAAACCAACCGTTACACACTTTTGACCCATCTCGGTGGCACCGATCAGAAAACTCGGTGGCACCGATCTATTCAAAAATATGAACGTTAGGAATCTCGGTGGGATTGATAGGAACAACTCGGTGGGACCGATGTGCTAGGGCTTAGGGCAAACCTCATCTCGGTGGCACCGATCGCATCATCTTGTTGGGACCAAAGTGAAGCAATAAGCAACGGAAAATCGGTCAAGCCAACTCAGTGGGACCGATTGCAACATCTCGGTGAGATCGAAGTAATTGCAATAAGTCACAGAGCACTGGCAAGGCCATCTCAGTGGGACCGAGATCCATATCAGTGAGACCAAATTGTTAGGGTTTTGGCAGTGGCTAAGTCTAGAAGAACTTGGTGGGTCTTGGTAGGAAATATCGGTTTGGCCGAGTTGTGATTAGGGTTTACCTGTTGTGATACCTATCTATCACCACCAAAACAAGTATGTTGCAATTTCCTGTTACGACGACTGGAATATTTGTTGCCATAAATTAATGCCACAGGTGCAGTGGGTCATGGCAACATGCCTAATGCCACGAAAACAAGAATTGTTGCCATAGTTTATTGCCACAAGTGTAGTGGGTCATGGCAACATGCCTAATGCCACTAAAACAAGGATTGTTGCCATAGTTTATTGCCACAATTGACTATTGCCATGGAAGAGTAATGCGCCACGAAACGGCCATCGTTGGCATAGGTTGTTGCCACAAATGTCTATCGCTACGAGATATCAGCCGCCATGATTCGTTACATGTTGCATTAAGGCTATCTCCGCAAATCAAATTGTGGCATCAGGTAAGTGTTGCCACGGGAAAACATGTGGCAACTTCCCACATGGATGTTGCAATAGCACGCTTTATTGCCACGATTGCTTTTTCGTGGTAATAACCTATTACCATGCGTCCAGTCACAATGGCTACCAACGAATGTCGTTTCGTGGCAATAGGTACTTATCGCCACGAAACAACATGTATTGCAACAAATGATTTTGTTGCAATAGACCCGGATCCTTGTATTGTTTGCACATATTTGGATAGAGAAAGTGGCTGAGAGTTTTCGAGCAATATCACTAAGCAATTGAGCAAATAGATCATTAAGCAACACCTCATCCCCTTTTAATAGTATTAGCTTTCCTATGGACTCAATGTGATCTGGGATCACTTAAACAAAAATGTAGAGTCTTGAGCTTTTGCCAATCCTTGTCCTTAACATTTCGAAGGGGTTCCACATCCTCTTGTCCTTTCCACGCCACTGTTGAACTTTTCTGAAATATACTAGATAAAACTATTAGTCCAACAAAAGAAATGTTGACATTAATTACCAAAATCACCCAGGGAGCACTTGTGCTTTCAATCTCCCCCTTTTTGGTAATTGACGAGAACGTGCATGGTATGAAAAAGGAATTTGGTTTTACAACTAAAACTTGGAACTTACAGTTGTTGCGAGCATGCATTTTGATAGAAACAACAAACTAAATAGCAGTTGGCGATAGGGAGTATGAGCAAATTAAACAATAGTTGAGGATAAAGGCTTTAGAAGGACTGACTTACATTAACAGTTAACACCGGCTCTATAATGCCCTTCTCCATGTCAAGGGAAGGATAACTCAAGAATTTCAGCACATAATCTTCTTAATAAGCATTGCATGTACTCTACATTTTGTAGAGAGTAATTATAGACATGATAATAGCGAAAGGGATAGAGGATAACGAAGATAAGATGCAGATGGATGCTACATAATCAACTACCTATCCATGTAAGTACAAGCGCTACAGGACAAAATGTACTGAGAAGAGCAATGGGCTACACTTCTGCACTGGCATTGTGTGTGTATTCAACTTTTTGGTAAGATTAAATTTAGATCTGATATTTTTAGTACATGGTGGGCGAGGGAGATAAGATGTAGAGTAATGCTACACAATGAACCAATCCCTTCATCCCATAATATAAGAGTGTTTTGTACACTGGTGTACTGTACAAACGCTCTGATATTATGGGACGGCGGGAGTAGCTGTTAATGTAAGTAAAGTGATACAAGACGTTCAGTCCTTAAAAGAGGACTATAGAGCTAAACCTCTTGAAAAGCATTGGGTTGATTCTAAATTTATGTAAGAGTCAATACGGATCTTATAATGTCCACCAAATGCAGGATAAGGAGGCTAACATATGCAGTGATGCTACATAATCAACCAGCTATGAAAGTAAGTATGGTGATACAGGGCAAGAGGTACTCACCAGAGCAATGCAGTGTGCAGTATAGTTGCGAGATTCTGTGGTCCCTTGAGAATGAATATTCTTCTGCAAACAATTTTCGTACAAGTGAGACGGTAACGCACATATAGAAATGTAGTTCAAATTGTGATGTGATATCATAGACAGTACCTTACGCTACAGACAAGACCAATGTGTAACAAGATTATTCCAGTCACTATCTACTAAATGTAGCACCGGATACTTTACAGAAATTTCATTTAGAGGTTTGCCATTGAAGTGCGCTTGCCTCAGGTAGCAACGATACTTCATCAACGCATGCTTGAAAAACACAACCAAGCCTTGCTCGTCTTGACTATCTAGTTTGGTCCTAGCCTATTTAAAAGAATGAAATATTTCATCTTCTGTCAGCGGAAACATAGGCACTAATTACCATGAATAACATTGGTACATTAGTTACACATAAGTTGCGGAGGAAGATTGGAAATTGTTCTTTGTCTATGGTATAATCTTTCCATGAAGGAAAGATGTGCACAAAGTTTCTGACAGCAATAAAAGCTTCATCTTCTAAACTGGGAAGAAATGAAACAGGGGTCATATTTGCTGAAATTGGGGCTCTCTCTTGTTCGAAAAGGGATTTGGCAGCTGGATTTTGGTGTACTCTTTGCTAGAATAGGGGTTTTGCATCGTAGAGCTGGTGCTATGTCAACTGGCATCATCATATTGTTTGCTGCATTTGGGGTCTGCTGAGTTGGGGCATCAAAGATGCCCAGTGTTGTATGGCTAGAGTCTACTAGAGTTGGGGCTATGTTTTGTGGGTCTGGTGATATTGCCACTACACCTAATGGGCTATTTGATTGATCAGGTGTCACTACCTTTTCGAAATACTTTGTTCGTGCTCCTTCGCAGTCAGCAATCGTCCTCTTCCTTTTGAACGTCTGATACACAGAACAACATTTGAATGGAGAAATATGGTATGATGATAGATGGAATATGTACTGAAAATTGATAGGCAGGGCATATTCACATAGACGATGTATAAACTAAGCAAATGGCAATGCAACAAAGAAGAAGCAATGCAAAGCATCATTTGCAAGATATGTGAATATAACCTTGCAAAGTTAGAGCAAGCACCTTGATGGGTGAATAAGATAGGGCATCTGCCTCTGACTCCTCCACTAGGGAGCTACATTGACTTAGGTCTCCCTCTAGCTCAAAATCATTGTTAGGATCATATTCTGAACATGAATCTGTAGGTAGAGAGCGTGTGCATTGCATTGCGTCCAGACTAGATCTCAGTCCCTTAATGCCAAGTTTGACAGCCATGGCATTGTTTTGCTTTATTCTTTTCATGCGCAAGCTCATAATCATTATGATGATGTTCAGTATCTGAGATTCATGAAAACATAAAAAGTAGTCAGATTATCTATGGAATGCATTGCGGATTGTACTCGAATAGTGTCTCCCTACAAACCCGTGCGTATACAAAGTTCATCCCCCAACCGTGCTGACCAGACCACACACAGAAATACAAACCTCTTATGTCTCTATAAGGGGCGGACACACATTTCAAAACTGAAGTAGGAACATTAGAATCATATCAAATTCGTATTTGAGGAAATAAACTTTGGAATTATGAGTGGCATAATGTTTAGCTTCAAGGGTGTTGTGCTGGTAGTGCGACACAAAGCAAGTAGGCAGATTGTATTCCATGTAAAAGATCATAGTCTATGTAAAAGGTGGATATGACACTTTTCTTTCTATACAATGTAGTGTTCATTGCCCACACATGATCACATGATGGAAGAGATCACACAGAGAAATATTATTCACTCATTTCTGTGGTTCCAGTATTTTGAAACAGGTTGGTCCACCCTAAAAAAATATTGACAACAAATATGGTAAGGACAGCATAGACCTAGTGAATCAATCATTACTTGTGAGCTTACTAGGACAAGTATGCAGAATCGTAACTGCAGTAAGAGACCGTCCAAAATCTGAATCAAGAAGTTGGCCTAGCACTTATTGTTTGCAACTAATTGAAGTGAATAATTGGATATCATATCGAATGAGTAAGAAAGACAAGTAAAATTGTCAATAATCATGGCCTGCAGTAGTAATCTGGGTCAATGTCACTATGACCAACAATCCAACATGACTATTGTCTGTTCCTAGGACAGGAATTTTGAAATCCTGTGAACTTTACAGGTACTAAAGATTACTAAAACATCTCAACCATTAAGTGTAGGTAGCACTCAGTACACAACAAACCCTAATGAAAGTCCTGCCTAATGAGTAATGAATCAGTTAGAAAATGTGTGATGGGGAGTGGCTACTGAGTGTTGAGGACGTATCTCAGGATAAATCAGGTTAGCTGAGTGGGTGCTGCACACCTGAGCCCTGAACGGACTGAGAAGGTAGGCACGCCAGCGCGCCCGGGCAGTGGTGTTGCTGTTGGCCGAGCGGCTCCTGACCTCCTGTTAGTTCGGCGTCTCCTCCTAAATTCATGCCGTCTGGGGACGGCAAGTCACCGGCAAGGCAGGCGGCTGGGGGCAAGTAGAGATCGGAAGCGCTGCAGAATAGAGGGGAATCAGGGTCTGGGCCGACCCAAAATCCCAGGGTGGGCCGCGGCCCACCGTGGCCACCCTGTAGATCCGCCCCAGCGGTGTACATGCATTTCGAAAATAAATTAGGAACATTTAGCTGACCAATTAAACGACTCTATTTTTATAATATCAACATCATATCAGATTCATATTTGAACAACTAAGCTTCTTTAGCTTGATGGGTGGACCAGTGCTATTATGACACTGGTACGTCTCCAACGTATCTATCATTTTTTATTGTTCCATGCTATTATATTATCTGTTTTGGATGTTTTATATGCATTAATATGCTATTTTATATTATTTTTGGGACTAACTTATTAACCTAGAGCCCAGTGCCAGTTTCTGTTTTTTCCTTGTTTTTGAGCCTCGCAGAAAAGGAATACCAAACGCAGTCCAAACGGAATAAAACTTCACGATGATTTTTCTTGGACCAGAAGACACCCAGGGGACTTGGAGTCCAAGTCTAAAGAGCCACGAGGCGGCGACAAGGGTGGAGGGCGCGCCCTAGGGGGGGCGCCCCCTACCTTGTGGGCCCCTCGGTGACTTCCTGACCAAGGTCTTCATCCTATATATTCACATATATTCTAGAACCACCAGAGGCATCCACGAAAATACTTTTCCACCGGCGCAACCTTCTATTCCCGTGAGATCCATCTTGGGGCCTTTTCCGGCATCCTACCGGAGGGGGATTCGATCACGGAGGGCATCTACATCAACACCATTGCCCTTGCAATGAAGCGTGAGTAGTTTACCTCAGACCTACAGGTCCATAGCTAGTAGCTAGATGGCTTCTTCTGTCTCTTTGATTCTGAATACCATGTTCTCCTCGATGTTCTTGGAGATCTAGTGCATCCGTTGCATGGCAATCCCTACTCACTCACATTGATATCTATTGATGGGCATCTCCATAGCCCGTTGATACTCCTGGTTGATGTGAGACTATCTCCTTCTTTTTGTCTTCTCCACAACCACCATATTCTATTCCACCTATAGTGCTATGTCCATGGCTCACGCTCATGTATTGCGTGAAAGTTGAAAAGGTTTGAGAACATTAAAAGTATGAAATAATTGCTTGGCTTGTCATCGGGGTTGTGCATGATTTGAATATTTTGTGTGATGAAGATGGAGCATAGCCAGACTATATGATTTTGTAGGGATAGCTTTCTTTGGCCATGTTATTTTGAGAAGACATGATTGCTTTATTAGTATGCTTGAAGTATTATCGTTTTTATGTCAATATTAAACTTTTGTTTTGAATCTAATGGATCTGAACATTCATGCCACAATAAAGAAAATTACATGGATAAATATGTTAGGTAGCATTCCACATAAAAAATTCTATTTTTATCATTTACCTACTCGAGGACGAGCAGGAATTAAGCTTGGGGATGCTTGATACGTCTCCAACGTATCTATAATTTTTGATTGTTCCATGCTATTATATTATCTGTTTTGGATGTTTTATATGCATTAAGATGCTATTTTATATTATTTTTGGGACTAACTTATTAACCTAGAGCCCAATGCCAGTTTCTGTTTTTTCCTTGTTTTTGAGCCTCACAGAAAAGGAATACCAAACGGAGTCCAAACGGAATAAAACTTCACGATGATTTTTCTTGGACCAGAAGACACCCAGGGGACTTGGAGTCCAAGTCAGAAGAGCCACGAGGCGGCGACAAGGGTGGAGGGGGCGCCCCCTACCTTGTGGGCCCCTCGGTGACTTCCTGACCTAGGTCTTCCTCCTATATATTCACATATATTCCAGAACCACCAGAGGCATCCACGAAAACACTTTTCCACTGCCGCAACCTTCTGTTCCCGTGAGATCCCATCTTGGGGCCTTTTTCGGCATCTTGCCGGAGGGGGATTCAATCACGGAGGGCATCTACATCAACACCATTGCCCTTCCGATGAAGCGTGAGTAGTTTACCTCAGACCTACGGGTCCATAGCTAGTAGCTAGATGGCTTCTTCTCTCTCTTTGATTCTCAATACCATGTTCTCCTCGATGTTCTTGGAGATCTATCCGATGTAATCTTCTTTTGTGGTGTGTTTGTCGAGATCCGATGAATTGTGGATTTATGATCAGCTTATCTATGAATATTATTTGAATCTTCTCTGAATTCTTATATGCATGATTTGATATCTTTGTATTTCTCTTCGAATTATCGGTTTGGTTTGGCCAACTAGATTGGTTTTTCTTGCAATGGGAGAAATGCTTAGCTTTGGGTTCAATCTTGCGGTGTCCTCACCCAGTGACAAAGTAGGGGTAGCGAGGCACGTATTGTATTGTTGCCATCAAGGATAAAAAGATGGGGTTTTCATCATATTGCTTGAGTTTATTCCTCTACATCATGTCATCTTACTTAAGGCGTTACTCCGTTCTTTATGAACTTAATACTCTAGATGCATGCTGGATAGCTGTCGATGTGTGGAGTAATAGTAGTAGATGCAGACAGGAGTCGGTCTACTTGACACGGACGTGATGCCTATATTGCATAATCATTGCCTTGGATATCGTCATAACTTTGCGCTTTTCTATCAATTGCTCGACAGTAATTTGTTCACCCACCGTATTATTTGCCTTCATGAGAGAAGCCTCTAGTGAAACCTATGCCCCCCGGCTCTATTTTCCATCATATTACTTTTCGATCTACTATTTTGCAATCTTTTATTTTCAGATCTATATACCAAAAAAACCAAAAATATTTTATCTTTTGTTTATCTATCTCTATCATATCTCACCTTTGCAATTGACCGTGAAGGGATTGACAACCCCTTTATCGCGTTGGGTGCAAGTGTTTGATTGTTTGTGCAGGTGTTGGTGATTTGTGCGTTCTTCTCCTACTGGATTGATACCTTGGTTCTTAACTAAGGGAAATACTTATCTCTACTGTGCTGCATCACCCTTTCCTCTTCAAGGGAAAAACCAACGCAAGCTCAAGAAGTAGCAGACACGAAGCACGTAGGCTGATCGTATAGTGATCATAAAAGGGGGAAAACCCTAAGCATGATCAATTAGACCCTATTATGACTGTGCCATGGCAGATTTGAAGCTGCAAATCGCACAAAGGCTACTTAGCGACCATTGTTTGCTTCGAACTAACAACTAAGATTCTAAGAGGTGAAAAGAAAGTACAGTAACCAAGTTATGATCTATTTTCTGGTTGAGATCAAAAAGTTGAGTAGATATGAAGGAGTACCACCTCTCTTGTGGCGCCATGTAGGCATCGGGGGTGCGATGGTTGTCATTGGTGTGGAAGCAGATCTGCGATGGTAGACGGAGGCATCGGGGGATAAGTCCCGTTGCGGTGGACGAGACGGTCATCAGAGCTGCCCGACAAGGTGGACGATGATGCAGATGAAGCGAGAGGACACGATGCAAGGCTCCTGGTCCGGCGCCGTGGATGAGAAACATCGATCTCTAGCAGTGGATGACGCTGTCTTGGTAGGCGCTCCGGAATGGTGGAGGACGGCGACGATGGATGGGGTAGCGGACGGAGGAGGCTGGTGTGGGGATGGTGTTCTGGCGCTGACGGTGTATGAATGGGAAAATGGAGGGAGAGGTACGAGGAACCATGACTTTGGGATGCGCTTGCCTGAAATATGGGAAAGTTACGAACTTAGCCCCCATTTAAAATTTTGACGTATCGTCCATTGGTGATAGGACGACAATCTCGCATCTCCCCAATATTTGCCCAGAGCGATTTCCGGCGGGGAGAAGGTGTTTTGGTGCCCACGGTGGGCGCCCATGGTGTATGAACGGGGCCAACAGGTAGGGCAGTTGTGTCACATATGAGTGAAGTTACAAACCTGCCCCTATTTAAAATATTTGCCTACATTGATTTCGGCCGAGGAGAGTTTGTTTTTGTCGGCGTCCTGGGAACCGGGGTACCCAGACTTGCCTGCCTGCGACCCACCGCGTGGCTCCATCGATGGCCTGGTATGGCCCATCTTCAGCACCAACAACACAAGACCCTCGCGAGGGGCCAAGCCTCGCCAGGCGGACAACACCAAGACCTCCAGAAGGAGCGGCCTCCTTAGGCTGGCTCCTGAGGAGCGGAGATTCCTATGCTAGCCCTCACCTCGTCAGGTTCGGGTGATGCAAGCCATGACGATCAAGGCCAGGCGGGCACCAGCGGGCGTAGTACAGCAGGTTTCTTCTTCGGTGCTAAAGAAGCAAGTGCAGGCGCAGAGTCCCGAGGAATCTGCCAAAGGTTTCCATTTCTGTGCTACAAGACCAAGACCGCCAGGACGGCAGGACGGAGGTCATCGCCGATCCCACCACAGCGTCACGACCAGAAGCTTTGCAGGCGAAGACCACCTTTCATCAGGATAAGATGTACTAGTTGTCTCCCTTCGAATTTGGCCGTTGTGGGATCCCTTCCTGCCTTCGTTTTGGGGGAAGAGGACCAAGGCCACTATAAGTATAGCCTAACCACCACCATAGAAGGGGACGGATCATTCGGACCACCCTCACCCTCACCAGCTTAAGAACACGCCTCCTGAGGTTGTTCTTCCACTGTACTAGTTCATCCTCAGCCCACCTCGAGGCTAATCCACAACAAAGCAGGAGTAGGGTATTACACTACAAGGTGGCCCGAACCTGGGTAAATTGCCTTGTCCCATTTCCTTCCAGTTCATCGAGCTATGCCGTGGGATCGACGAGTTGGCAGACTGGGAAGGTTGAGTTCTTCGCACGCACCCCAGAGTTTGAATCTATCTTGGGTCTGCGGAGCCCTGAATCCGACGTTTTGGTGCGCCAGGTAGGGGTGCGTCGGAGCCTCTCTTCCTCTGGTCAGTTCACCGCCGTTTCGCCGTTTCCATGGCGCATGCTTGCCGAGTTCGTGCTGAGCACCGGGCCGCCCTCGCCGCCTGCATCGCCTAGACAGTGCCTGCTGGCGACGGTGCTCCCCGCCGCTCCCCATCGCCTGCGGCTAATGCTGCCACCGGCCCCGCGGCCCAGGAGCAGCAGGCTTCGTCACTGTATCCCTCAGTGCAGCGCGACGGGTGCACCGCCACCCCTTCGCTAACTCCGGCGGCTACTTCGTTCTCCCATGCTCGTCGCGGCCCGGCGAATGCGCAGGCCACATTGCTCATGGCATGCGAGCTCCTGCGCTACCGCCCAATCGACGACCTCTATGAAGACTGGCTGGACCACATCGCCGAGCTTGTTAGTGCCGCGGGAGAGTCCACCGCACCATTTTGCTCGCTGCCTCCACCGCCGCCCGCTGCGGGCGACGTGGCCCACGGTGCGCCTCCTCCACCTCCGAGGCAAGGAGTCGCTCTTGAACCAAGGCATGAGGCTCCTCGGCGTGACCCGCCGCGCAGGGCGCCGGCATGTGACGATGCGAGCTGTCAAGTGTTGCAGCGGCCCCAAGGAGAGGCGCGCGCGCTCCCAGCGCCGCCGCGTCAAGACCGCGTGCTGCCCGAGGTGTTAGCGCGCGAGCGCCAAGTTCAAGATCCTCCTCCTCTGCGGCAGGTTCCCGTGAGCGCGGCGGGCTGCCGTGCGTTCACCCCGGAGATGCATCGCGTCGTCTGGCCAAGAAGTTCAAGCCGGACCTACCTCCACGCTACGATGGCACCCCCGACCCTGCTGAGTTCCTGCAGCTTTATGAGCTGAGCATCGAGGCGGCCAGCGGCGACAAGAAGGTCATGGCAAACTGGTTTCCCATGGCCCTCAAGGATGGCACGCGCTCGTGGCTCCTGAACCTCCCTGCGGGATCAATCTCCTCCTGGGATGAGATGCGAGAGCGCTTCATCGCCAAATTCCAGGGCACTCGTGACCGCGCACCTGCGGCAGTCGACCTGAGCCGCATCAAGCAGCAGCCAGGGGAGACCTTGCACAAATACATCTAGCGCTTCGCCAACATTCGCGTCAAGATCCCCAAGGTGTCGGACAAAGCCATCATCTCTGCGTTCACTGATGGCGTCCGGGATGTCAAGATGAAGGAAGAGCTCGCCATACACGAGGACCTTTGCTCGGCCACGGAGATGTTCAACATGGCAACCAGGTGTGCAAGGGCCGAGGAGGGACGCCTCTCTCTCCTGGAGCTTCCGGAGGTCAACCCAGAGGACAAGAAGGCCAAGGCCAAGGACGTGAAGCGCAAGGGCCCGGCGGTGCTCGCGGCCAAACCTGAGATGAAGCGCGGCTGTGACCACCCGGTGCCATCCAAGAGCAGCCGCCCATTCTGCGTCTTCCACAACATACACAGCCACACCACATATGACTGCCAGGAGCTCAGGGCCATCCGCGATGGGTGCCTCGGTCGTCGCCCCGAGCGCAACGATCGAGGCTACGGCCGTGGAGGAGGCCGAGGCGGAGGACGCTGGGACAACCTTGACCCTTGTCAGGACTGGCGTGACCAGCCTCGTGAGGACCGCTGGCAGGGCCAGCCTCGCGAGGATCCATGGAGTGACCAGCCTCGTGAGGACCGCCCTCAGGGAAACGCTGGCCTTCCACCGCTGCCACCACCCCCAAGAAGGAACGACGACCACCACCAAGATGATGGGGCTAGGGGCTTCCAAGAGACGCGTGCCATTGCTTGCATCCTAGGCAGTACTCAGGCCCCTGACTCCCATCGCATCTTCAAGCAATTTGCTCGCGAGGTGAAAGCAGCTCTCCCCAAGCTCGAGGCGATGCATCTGCTCAGGTGGTCCAAGTACGCCATCACCTTCGACTCCACTGACCAGCTCAAGTGCGCGGCCGCTGCCGGCGCCCTCCCGATGCTCTGCTCGCCTACCATCAGCAATGTCCTCGTCACCAAGACGCTCATCGATGGCGGCGCGGGACTCAACATCCTCTCTGTCAAGACCTTCGACAGGCTCCAGGTGGCCTACGATCAGCTTCAGCCTACCAAGCCCTTCTCAGGAGTGACCGACGGCTCCACCACCCCGATAGGGCAGATCCGCCTCCCTGTCACCTTCGGCAAGCGCGACAACTACCGCACTAAGCTCGTTGACTTCGACATCACCCACATTCACCTCCCGTACAACGCCATCCTTGGATATCCAGCCCTGGCCAAGTTCATGGCTGCGACACATCATGGCTATAATGTCCTCAAGATGCCAGGAAGCAGCGGCATCATCACGGTCGCCTACGACGAGAACGACGCGGTGCGCTCCCTCGAGCGTGCATACCAAGCTGCAGCGGTCGAGAACCCAGATGACGACGGCGCTGTCTACCCTCCTGAAGCCGTCCCCAAGAAGAAGAAGCAGCTGCTCTGCCCGGAACCTCAGGAGGATGGAGCGTCCCACGACCGCGCTTCAGGACGTACGCCCATCGACGGGGTGCCTTCCCCTCTCGCATAGGAAGGCGTGCCCGACGCCCCTCTCAGGCTGGGCTCGGGGGCTCTCCTTTGGAAGGCCTCTGATCTGGCCAACGCCATGAGGGAGGTGTTTGGGAACCATGTGGAGGCGTGCTTCAACGCACGCTTCCGCAGGAAGAGTGTAGTGCATGAGGCACTGGGTGCTCAGGAGTTCATCACCAAGGCAATTGAGGATCTTCAGGAGGCGAGGCCCATGCGAGGCGAGCATCGCCCTGCACCACCGGGAGCAGCTCCCTCTCCTAATAGGGGCGGCGGGCTGCGCGTCTGCGTCAACATCCCAGGGCTCAACATAGCGGCGTCTCAGGAGCTCCACTGGCCGTCCCACGTGGGCTGGTGCGAGGGCCCCCCTCACAGCTACATTCGCGTGCCTTTCGGTTTGCTGAACAGGGCTGCCACGCACCAGCGCCACATGCGGGGCATCCTGGCGGATCACGAGGCCAGGCACCAAGCGATCCTATCGGAGGTGGTGTTGGATCCTCGCGAGCCTGCCGGGCATCCAGAGCCTCACGAGGCTCGGGACCTGGACGACTCGTGAGGAGCGACTTCTGCGGCACGCGTCAACAGCTACTTCAACACTTCTTCAGCAACGGTGCAAGGTGACACTTTTTGGTTTGTTCAGTTGGGGGTGCCCCTCGGGCTGCATTATCCCCAAGCCATGTGGGTCCGTCCCTACGGCATGTATCGTTCTTTGCATCTATCAGAACTTGCCTTACTCTCTTCCATGAGTTGCTTTATGATTATCACCTGCCTGTCTGGTGCTTCGTCGCCCTTCGCGACCTTTGTGCATTGCTAACCTGTAGTTAGCTCACCCCTCCACGGGGGCTGCTGGCACGGCGCCTGTGCTCAGGTCCGTCCCTGTAGCGCTGAAAAACCTAAGAGACTGAGCTCTGGCTCGCAGCCTGCCCCGCGCACGTCACCTCACCAGGTCCTCAGTGCCTTCATCTTCTTGCGGAAGGGTCAACAGCAGGACAGTAAGCATGGCTATGTGTTATGCTCTCTCTCTCTTCAACTAACTCGCAGGAACCTCCGGAGCCAGGCTGCGGGCGGCGCCGCCAGCCACCCCTTGTTCCACGCAATTCGCTTGCACGTTAAAGGGGGGCTCTGAGCATCGCACCTCAGGGGCTCCTACCGGCTCTCGCGCCCTCACCCCCTGGCCTTGACCACGGCATCGTGACCTGGCATACCAGTGACAGCTGAGTCTTTCCCGAGAGCCGGGACCCGAGGACGTAGAGCACCTAGATGAGCAAGGAAAAGGGGGCGGCATGAGCCTAGCCTCGAATCGCTATCACCAGGACGCAGACAGGCCTCGCGCAAGGGAATCCTTGCAAGCTCGCCAAGATAAGTCACCCCTTGTATATTAGCGCGAACCTCACGTCCCCGTATTTCAACCCTCGCGATCTCACTTGGGCAATGCCGCTTTCCTTTTCGGCCTTCAGGGAGCCGCTTGCACGCTAAAGGGGACCTCCTGAGCATCGCGTCCCAGGGGCTCTTACCAGACCTCGGGCCACTCACCGCCTGGCCTTGACCACGGCATCGCGACCTGGCATACCAGCGACGGCTGAAGCCTACCTGGGGACTGGGTCCTGTCGGCGTAGAGCACTAAGCTACCGCAAGAACGAAAAGGAGCACCATGCCGAAGCGAGACACTCAGTCACAACACCAAACTGCGGATAATAACATTAGAGCAAAAGTATTACAGTTTCTTACACGCCCCCATGGGGCTCGTCGCGTTTCCGCGCAGGGAAAACAAAAGGAGGGCACCTAGGAGGACCCTGGCCTTAGGACTTCACCGACGGCGTCGGGCGGACGCCGCTGCGGTGCTCCGTGCGCGGCAGGAGCTCGGCGGCTCGTAGCTTTCATCATCGCTGGACTCTGGAGAATCGCTAGAGTCTGGGGAGTCGCTGCTACTACTGGAGGAGCTGCTGGTGAGGCCAAGGGCAAGTTTAGCGCCCGTGGCCGCGCCGCGCGGACCGCCTCTCCCCGAGCGGCATTCCAAGCGCCGACCATCTTCGCTGAAGACCTTGAAGAAAAGCGTGGAGGCTCCGTCGTACTCGAAGTGGATGGCGAGGGCCTCTTCCTGACAGCAGGCGCGGGCGATCTCGCCCCATCCTCGAGTCATGAAGACGTCGCCCGGGGGGGCGACCTCGACCTCCGCCTCAGTAGCTTGGCAGCAGCACCCGGCGTGTTGCAGCCACAGCGTAATGTCAAGTCCGACCGTGGCATCACTTGACACCCGACTGGCATTTCTTTTCAAGACCTCTCGTGGCGTCGCCTGAGTTCTCGGATGGTCCTGTCTCGTCCGAATTCTCTTTTAGACACCCGTTTGGCATTTCTCTTCAAGACCTACCGTGGTGTCACTTTAGACATCCGACCGGCATTTCTTTTATTTTATTTTCCTTTAAACGTTCCTTGTTTATCACTAACATTTTTTTATATATCCATTTATTTGCACATGCTAATATTTTATCATGCCATGATTTAATTCCTGACAGTATGCATTTAAGTTCATCATGAGCATACGCATATAGTGTAGTTCATCATGATCATATATTCTGTCTCCTGCGTTCGGTATATCTCTTGTTCAGGATGTTTGCGAGTACATTCAAACGTACTCACTGGCTTGTCCCTGGCTATTTACTTGGCCAGGTCAGGAGTTCTACGAGGAGTACCACAGAGACGTCCGTGCGGAGCCTAGGATGGTAGCCATGCGGGATAGGAATTATCCGGGTCAGCTGTTCCTGTGGGAATGGAGCCCCATTGACATTGGAGAACCACGAGTCAATTCCGTCATCCACCACCGGATATCATTGTTGTATCATTGGACCTTTATGGTCTTGTATTCAATTCTTGTAATAGCTTGGTATTCTGTAACAAGGACGTGTCCACCAGTAACAGTAATCCTGTGCTGGTGATGACACGAGGGGTTAATTTTTGGGATATGTTGTGTCCTGGCCCCGACAGCCTTGGTATCAGAGCCAGGCTGACCATTGGCTAATCCTATCTTAGCCTGGTCACTATCCCTAGGTTTCCACGCCGTCCACACCCTTCTGTCCATAGTCAGGCCCGTCCTATCCAACAGCCTGCAGTGGCCAGCCGACACCTTTTAGCAGTCGGTGCCCAACCTATCTCCCTAACCGACAACCACAGTAATACGTCACATTTTGTGATTTATATCCGTGACTTTGACCCCGACCACTCTAGAGCAGAATCGATACCCAGAAATCATACCCACACTAAAATATGCTCCCTAGCCAGGCACTATATAAGAGACCACTCACGCAACCACAATTTGCATCCCTCACCTTGTACACTGCCAACATAACCATTACCCCCATGTCGCACCTTGGGATTCATCTGAGAACCCCAGATGCAACCCCGGGCAGTTTTGTCAAGATATTGTGGGATTTCACCCGCAACACTCTTGGCTCCACTCAACCACCCCAGTACGAACTGTTCAAATCGAGGATCAACCACAACGCCTCGAAATATTGGGCAGTCACACACATCCCACCAGTAGACCCAAACCAAGGCCACACAAGTGTCGTCTTCATCGGGAAATCTATGCCAACTCCAGAAATGGCAATAGAAGTTGCTGCCTATGAAGCAATTACTCGTCTCTGGTTCGCAGTGCCTCGTGCCGGTGAAAGGGGGTATCACTACTTCCCGAGCCGCGCAGCATCCGGAGAAGAAGCATCTTTTCCCTGCAGACAATCAGAGAGAGATCCAATGCTAGCCAACCTTGTTCAATATGTCATCGCGCAAGAGCGTCTGACCTAGCAAGTGATGGACTTCCTCCAGACTCTTGCTATTCTGAATCCTCAGATCGCCATCGACGGACCATTGTTGCCAGACCAGGGAGGGAACGTTCTCCGACTCCTCCATCCACTTTCCCCAGGAGAAGAAGAATGTGTTCCAATGCCGGGGATATTTCCTCAGGACCCTATCGATTTTACCTTTGTACCGTAGGGACCATGGTTGTGTTCAATAGTCCAGCGTTTAGTTGCATAATTTGGTGTCTGTGTTGCATCTTAAGGATTTACCCTATGAGTGAATTGTTTGGTTGCAGTTGCGTATGAGTAATTTGGTTACCATATTTTATAATGGATTTTTCACCCTTAGCAAATCTCGGGTTGAGAATTTATTAAGGATCGCTACGACTAATAATTTTCGCAAACATAGAATTAATTCACGCACCACCACGACATCCGGCTTACAGTCACACTCACTCCACTACATGCACTAAGTGCAGAACCACACACACACACACTTAGCACCTAATCAACCGCCTCACACACCAGACCACTCTCATCACACCACAATTTTTTTTTCTGAAGAAAAATTTGTGGGATTTCTTTTACAGAGCTGCTGCAGAACGCACTAACACTCACCCGTAACCACCACCGATGCCTAATCCTCACGATCACCGCTGCCTCAAAGAGCCACCACTCGAGCTGCGGCATCACGGCGATCGTCCAGGATCATCGTGCACAGGAGCAGCGAGAACCCGAGCAACGCCGCCACTGCTCCGGATATGAGAATCACAAACCACCCCGGAAGCACATCCTCCATTGGAGCCTCGTCCGAGCTCCTGTGATCAGAAAAGGAGGAGGAGGAAGAAGTGAGGCAAGGTGTGATGAAGAAGAGAGTAACGCTGCATTCGTTTTATAGCCTGGGCTCGGTGCATGGTGGACGAGGTCCACCAGCGCCGCTCGTCGCCCGATCACCGGTGTTCGGAGGAGAAATCGCGAGTAGTGTCGACAGGGTGCTGGCCCGCGAGGTGAGTGCACGCTGCACCGGCAGCTTGCACGCCACGCACTGCCACAGTACGGCCCTAGATACCCTACGCGCTAGATGCCGCAGGTGGAGGAAGCGCGCGAGAGGGAGAAGGAGAAGAGAGCCGGAGGAAGAAGAAGAGACTGACAGTGGGCCCTGGGTCCACCCGCCAGCCGGAGAAAGCACTATGCACTGGAGTACGGCAAGCGAATTTTGGAATTTACACTTTTTCCAAATTTGTCGTAACAGTCACAGTAAAACCACAGCACTAGTGCCTCACTGTAGTTACACCATTTATCAGGAGCCCACGCCAACTGTGCCTAAATGGGTTATTTTAAAACACTTAGGAAAATCTCCTTGAGAGGTGGGTTTAATTTTGGTAACCACCTAACAAATCTCGAGGATGAGATTTTCTTAAGGGGGGTAGAGTTTGGAACACCCCAAAAATTTAATCATGTTTTTACTAAATAAAAATTTGGCCAGAAATAAAATTTTGAATTTTTGCTAGGTCTTTTATTAATTTCAGAACCATTTTATGTTTTTGTTTTTCTCAAAATTCTTCCCTCCATATAGAATTTTTTGGAAATAATATTGTGGCTTGGGTAGTTCTCTTAAAACATTTCAATTATAGTTTAATAACAGTAAGAATTATTTTAAGAATAAAATTTGCCTCTAAACAATTCTTTTAATAGCTATTTCTATATTTTAAATGCCTCTGTTGCACTACAACTATTTTAAATAATTGTTTTTAAAATTCCACAAAAATTATGGGAGGTCATGTGATGCCTACAGATCACTTTTATGCAAAAACATAACTTGGTCTTTTGTAAATTTTGAGTGAAACAACCTCCTTTCATTTCTGTCTTATTTTTGAGTTTCAACTGCAACCCTAATTTTTCTTACTCCAAAAATTCTGAAATTTTTCCCACTTATAGTCCTTACAACCAAACCCTTAAGTCCAAAAGTTTAGCTCCATTGGAATCTTTTTAGTTCACCAAATATTCCCCCAAAGTTTCTGTCCAGAAATGAATATCAGTAAAACTTGCACTAGCAAGTTTCTCCTCTTACCCAACCAACTCCACCAACATCCCTACCATCTAATGAGACATAATACTGCCAGTTTTCACTATCATCAAAGACACCTAGGTGGCCCTAGCATTTTATCAAACAGATTATGTGCATGACAGAATTTGGCTATCTATCAAAACTACATTAGGAACTTGCTCTCCAGCCCAAACAAGCATGTCCAGTAGCCTTGCCATCACTGTAAACATGGTCCTACCAAAATTTAGCTTGAGAAGGTCACTGTGGCCCACCCTGGCAATTCATCGAGCACTTCAAGTGCATGCTCAGAGCGCGGCCAGAGCACCGGTATTGCAGGCATCGGCATCGCCCTGGCACCGTGCCTCTGCCACCTCCCTCGCTCGTGTCCCTCATCTGCTAGCTTCATGGGCAAGCCACCGCCCACACCGACACCTCCTCTTGTCGCCTGGTGCCGGCCAGCACCGTCAACCACCGCCCTGTGCCGCCGCTGTAGCCTTCTTGGATACGGCACCGACCAGGGCACCTGGAGCCCCTCTGAGCCAACCAGCTCACATGGGCGTTAACTGCTAACCACCGCCCCTTCGCCGACCTCACCTACCTCCCCACCGACCCCACCGGCCTCACCCACCACCATAAATGGCCGCTGCCATCGTGTCTTCTCGGGGAAGCCACGGAACCGACCTTCCCCGCCTATAAAAGGCCACTGCAAGCTCGTTCCCGATAGCACGACATTCCCTCCCCCCCCCAGTGAAGCAACCCAGAGCAGCATCATGACCAGAGCTGGTCGTCCTCATCGTCTCCGGCAACCCCGACCGCCAGGACCTTCCAGTTGATTCCGGCGCCATCCGTGCCTCCCCTCCTCATCTCTCTGCACCACTAGCCTCCTGGAGCTTCCGATGAACTTCTCCCCCTCTCAATTTGGCTCAAGCACCACCAAAGACAGAAGCCTCATCTTACCCGACACCACCGCCCGTCGAGGACCTCATTGCCGGCGACTCCATCAACCCCAGAGCCCGAGGAGGGTACCCAGAGGATCGCCTTGATCCCCTGCACACGCACGTGGGCTCAGATCGCCGTGGGTCGCCGTCGTTCGCCGGCAATCGCCGGCGACAGCCGCGTCCTCCCCTGTTTCCGCGCGGCGGACTATGAAGACCAGTCAAACCTGACTGGTGGGCCCAGCGGGACCCACCGTCAGTGGCGAGGGGCCACGCCAGCGCGGATAAGTGAAGGCGTATTTTTGAAATACGCCTTCGACGTCATCGCCTCCCCGCACACCTGATCGGCTAGGCTCGGCCCAGTGATGCTTGCGGTTAAATTCCGCCCAGAGCGTGCTGCTGTCCTTCTCTTTTTCTTTTTCCTGTGAGATTCAAATAATTCCACAGACACCATTTATAGCCCAAAATTGATGATTCAAATTTCTGTAGGTTCCTAAAATCATTCTCTATTAACCCAGATAGGGTGAACATTTTTCCTAAGCTTTTTCTCCACTGGATCAATTAAATAGTCCTTTAAATCAATTGTTTCAGCTTAGAAACTCTCTAGGTAAATCATATGAACTCCAAATAATTTGATTATTTTTCTTGTATTTATTATTTTTCATCTACTATATTTTAGTATTTATTTCAAAAATATTTGAAACACTTTTAGCACTGTTTTTTGTTTTATATGGTAATTGCAATATTTTTTAAAAATAGGAAAATGGACGGAAGAGAATTTTCAAAACTTTTGGAGTGCACCCAACACTTTTAAATGCTCAAGGCAAGCATCTTGAACATTTGATATGGTGAATGTTTTGTGGTTGCTAGCTAGAATATTTGGATCATGGTTGTGATAATCTTTAATAGAATTTGCATATGGCTATTTTTGCATGCATGATCCATGGCTATTTTGCTGTCATCTTTAAAGCATGAAATATGAGTGAGTATGGTTACTTTCACTTGTCATGTATGCCCGTGTTCTTATGGACTAAACTGCAGGAAAGAATCAGTCACGAGTAAAGTGACCGTGAGACTGAAATTTCTCGTGGTGACGAGAATGATCAGTAAGGGCATGTCGGGACATGTCGGGTGGTGATTTTGTTGGGTATCACCAAGGAATATATTGTGCTAACCACTGCAGGAAAACTTAACCTCCTGAGTCGACCGTAGATCGAGTCTTGTTCCGGTAACCCCCATACTTGATTCGTGCTGCCACTTGTCCCTGCCACAGGTGGGGTATGGTTCAGTAAGTTGTTAACCCCTTTCCGTGCACACACCACATAGAGGGCTACGATGAGGGTTTCCATGTTGGTGGACTAAATCCTGTCATCGGGTTAAGGGGCATGGGTGTTTCCAGTTGTGACTGAGAGGGGGGCACCCCTTGTAATCCGCGCGTATTAATAGTGATCCCATGCAGGACGTTGGTCTCTTCGTCTTAAAGTTTTTCTTCAACGATGCTTTGGGTGATTCCTGGCATCCGGAAAGTTAATCTGGTGTGTGCTGGTCAGGTGTGTTTTCAACCCAAAGACCGTAATGGGAATTAGTCAGTGTCACGGTACTGACTAAAGAAATCCTTTACTTGTGGGTAAAGAGTACACCCTCTGCAGAGTTTAAACCTATTCGAATAGCCGTGTCCGCGGTTAAGGGCTACAGTCTGGGTTGGTCAAGTGTCGGTCTTAGTGTTGGTCTTCGGAGGAAAATAATTAAATTGAGCCTGAATTATTTTGCAAGATAATTGTTGTCACCCTGACGCCACAATGAATTTTTTTTATGCTTGTTAAATATTATTATGGTTATGCATATTATTGAGGACTAACCCATTTCTCTTATTTTGAATTTCCTGAGTGTCTCAGGGGCTGGCTAGACTACCCCGGGCACTCAACTTTATTTTCAAGACCTCTCGTGGCGTCTCTCGAGTTAACAGGCGGTTTATCACGCCACTACTCTTGTGGACACCCGATTGGCATTTCTCTTCAAGTCCAATCGTGGCGTCACTTGACACCCGACTGGCATTTCTTTTCAAGACCTCTCGTGGTGTCACCTGAGTTCTCGGATGGTCCTGTCTCGTCCGAATTCTCTTTTAGACACCCGTTTGGCATTTCTCTTCAAGACCTACCGTGGTGTCACTTTAGACATCCGACCGGCATTTCTTTTATTTTATTTTCCTTTAAACGTTCCTTGTTTATCACTAACATTTTTTTATATATCCATTTATTTGCACATGCTAATATTTTATCATGCCATGATTTAATTCCTGACAGTATGCATTTAAGTTCATCATGAGCATATGCATATAGTGTAGTTCATCATGATCATATATTCTGTCTCCTGCGTTCGGTATATCTCTTGTTCAGGATGTTTGCGAGTACATTCAAACGTACTCACTGGCTTGTCCCTGGCTATTTACTTGGCCAGGTCAGGAGTTCTACGAGGAGTACCACAGAGACGTCCGTGCGGAGCCTAGGATGGCAGCCATGCGGGATAGGAATTATCCGGGTCAGCTGTTCCTGTGGGAATGGAGCCCCATTGACATTGGAGAACCACGAGTCAATTCCGCCATCCACCACCGGATATCAGTGTTGTATCATTGGACCTTTATGGTCTTGTATTCAATTCTTGTAATAGCTTGGTATTCTGTAACAAGGACGTGTCCACCAGTAACAGTAATCCTGGGCTGGTGATGACACGAGGGGTTAATTTTTGGGATATGTTGTGTCCCGGCCCCGACACCGGCAAGCCTTGCCGTGCCATTCAGCCACCTTTTCGCCTATCCGCGCAACACGTTGCCTGGACGGGTGTCATTTAGGGATGATCTTCCTCAAAAACGGCCTGCCACGTACCAAATAACAGCCACTTAGTCTCTTGGGGGCTCGACACTGCACCGATGGGTGACTTGCGTTGCTGCGAGGTGGAGTGGTGGAGCTTTGGCGGGGTAATCCACCCTAGCCGTCCCCGGCAAGCCTGCCGGGGGAGTCTTGAGGCTTGTCTTTGGAGTAACCTCGACCCCACCAGGCTGGCCTGCCAGGCAAGGGAGGTTTTTTCCTTAGTGATATCTTGCTTGTTTGGTTGGTCTTGGTCTTCTTGATCCACCCTTTGATTTCTCAAAGAGCCATCTCTTCTGCTTGGTCTAGTCTTGGATGCTGCAACCTTTTCTCTTAAGCCTGTGTACCATTCGGGCAACACACACCTGGGGTTTGTTGCACCGACAAGAGCCCCAGGTCCTGGCCTGAACGCGCTGTCGAGCGTTGTTAGGGTAGGCCCTGTCTAGTACACAGGCGAACGGGTTGCAATAGCTCATCCTTTGAGATCTTCTTTGCTTCTTAATTAACCTGTGTCTGGGTCAGTTTCCGGTTCCTCGGCAGCAGCGAGTGCAGAGCTAGACAAGGAAATCCAGCGCATTATAGCACACCTGTCTCAGCAAATCGGAGAGACTGATGGCTCCGTTGATGCGGTCTTGGACCTGTCCTTTCTGGAGTCCGTGGCGGCGGGCATCAAAGAAATGCAGAACCGGTACAGCCAGAAGTGGCAGGCTCTCAAAGAGTATCGAAGTTCCACCAACAGCGTAGATCAGAAGCTGAGGGACAAGGGCATCGAGTTGCACGAGTGGCACGGCAAACAGTTCCAAGTCCTTCTGCGGTAGCAAGAGATGATCTCCATGGCAAAGGAGGATGTCGCTGCCCGAGAAGCCCGCCTAGCAGAACGCACAATGCTTCTAGACGTCAGGGAGCAGAGCATCTCTTCCCGAGAGGAGAACCTCGAGGCCGCCCTCCGCGCCAAGGACGATGAACTGGAAGCCCTTGTACATCAGCATACCAAGGAGCAGGAGGACAAGCACAAGGCAGCCCTGGATGCTCTCACTGCTGACTCTGCCGCCCAACTGAAGAAACTTGCTGATGATCTTGCCGCCGCATCTACTGCCAGGGTTGATCTTGACCAACAGGTGGCCAAACTGACAGAAGAGCTTGCTGGGAGCGCCAAGGAAGTCGTGACCCTCAAGGAGGAGGCGCGGAAAGCACAGATCCTTCTGAAAGAGTTGCAATCGCAGCTCTCCTCCAAGGGTCAAGACCTTCAGACTGCCAATGGCACTATTGAAGACATGAAGGCCAGGATTGTCACCCTGGAGAGCTCGTTCGAGTATGGTGATGTCCGCAAGAAGCAGCTGATGAAGGATCGGGACAACGCGAGACACCTTCGAAAGGATGCGGAGGACAAGCTGGTGAACCAATCCGAGCAGGTCGACCTTTGGATCAAAAGCCTGATCGACATCGCCGAGCGCCTCACAGCCCAGGCTGCAGCAATGGGCATGGAAGGGCCAGTCTTCTCGGTTGGCAGTCATGAGGTCCCGAGCGCCAAGCTAGGGCTCTTCTTCAACGAGTTGATTGAAAAGTTGAAGACCATTGAAGAAGGAAGAGATGCACTTTTTGAAAGCGAGTCTCAAAAGCTTGCCCGCAATGCCCTCTTCACGGTCTTGAGCAACCTCGCATACCTCCACCCCGAACTCAACCTTGCTGATGGCTTCAGGAAGATCCCGGCAGGTGCTGATGTTTCTGCCGCTGAGAAGAAGCTGCCCCCTACGCCGACAGGGTGCTCTTCGTTCCCAGGGCTCAATAAGGCCGTCAAGCACGGCTCCGACCCATTCGCATTGGCGTTCCGCCCTGTAACAAAACATTATGCATGTCCTGTGTTTAGACGTTGTACTTCTTTTGCTTGTGCTGAACTGGTGTACTAATTAATTCTGAACACATGCTATCCCCCTTGCGTTTTATCCATGGAAGTTCGTATGGTTAGTTTCTTTTTATGTGCTTTAGCTGCCTGCCGGTAGCATACTGCCGTGATTGCTGCGAGCAACGGGTCCTTAGCGTTTGGCTGGCAAAAGTATATCCCGGCAGGCTTTTCCTTTACGAGCCCTTGATGCTGCCACCCGCTCCATGAGCAGGCTCAGAACAGAGCAAGGGCGCAGGCAAACTTGTTAAGGTGCCGCCACACAAAAGGCTTGACCATACGAAAGAACATTGGTATCTGGGGGATAAGCAAATGTGAATTCTAGATCTATAAAAGAGCAATGATCATGTGAACTTAGCTTTTTGCTCACGCTTTTCTCCCTTCTTGGTTGCGGTTGCTTGCCGCGCTCGCATATCTTGGGTGGATGGCCCTTTACGTGCCACTATTGGTCACTCAGCAAGGGCCGGAGGCCGCAAATCTCTTGCGGGTGGTAGAACTTGGCGCAAGGTTGGGCTGGTTTTGCCCTCCTTCCACTTACACTTTTGACAATCTTATGGCAGTTGGCACAAAGGTCACGCTGACGCGGACGGCCCTGCCGGAGCGTGCTTGCCGGGGCATCAATCAACGAATTTGCACCAGCGCTATACTTAGGATTCTCCCTTAGCAGGGCAAATGCTGAACCAAGTTTCGCGCGGGCTCATCGACGTCGACGACGCTGAAACCCAGGGTGGCTTGATCGTCGACAAGTGAAAGCGGTGGAGGGAGAAACCATGTACCTTACCACCTCGCTCTTTTCCCCGAACGGGACGCGCATAGTGGCCGCGCTGCTCGAGCTATTCAGGGTCACCATGCCGTCATCGTCCCTTATTCCCGCCGCCGCTTGTGGCCGCAGCGGGGGTAGATGACGAAAACTGGGCAAGGCGGCGCGTCAGGGGCCACAAACAACGAGGCCGCCGACGAAATCGATGGTGATGAAGATGACGCGCTGCTTACACTCTCGGGTTCGCGCAAGCGCGTTCGCCCTACCTGGTGCGCCAAAGATGTCATGGTATCACACGGCCACCTATGGGGCCATCAGCCCCTTGTGGTTTGGCAAGGGGGAAGAGCGCTTTACACAAGGAGCGAAAAGCATAGAGCAGCACGGCAATGATGACACAGGCAGTTTTACCTAGGTTCGGGCCGCCGCGAGGCGTAAAACCCTACTCCTGCTTTGGTGGATTGATGGAAGGACCGTGGTGGAGACGCAGTGCTCTAGCCCAGCAAGGTCGCCTCGGGGCGAGAGTAGCTACGCGCGTACGAGAGTACAAGGGTCCGAATCCTTTCTAAGGTAGCCACGACCCTCCTTTTATAGGTCAAGGGGTTACCACAATGGCAAAACAGTCATTATGCACTGATTAGATAGCCACAGTGCTATCATACCTAACTCTATGGACAGGACAGGGCGCATTAAATGCACTGCTTAGTGTCACATCATGACGGAGTCCGGCAAGCCTTGCCGTGCCATTCAGCCACCTTTTCGCCTGTCCGCGCGACACGTCGCCTGGACGGGTGTTATTTAGGGATGATCTTCCTCAGAAATGGCCTGCCACGTACCAAATAATAGCCACTTAGTCTCTTGGGGGCTCGACACAGCACCGATGGGTGACTTGCGCTGCTGCTAGGTGGAGCGGTGGAGCTTTGGCAGGGTAATCCGCCCTTGGCATCCCCAGCAAGCCTGCCGGGGGAGTCTTGAGGCTTGTCTTTGGAGTAACCTCGACCTCGCCAGGCTCGCCTGCCCGGCAAGGGAGGTTTTTTCCTTAGTGATATCTTGCTTGTTTGGTTTGTCTTGGTCTTCTTGATCCACCCTTTGATTTCTCAAAGAGCCATCTCTTCTTCTTGGTCTAATCTTAGATGCTGCAACCTTTGCTCTTAAGCCTGTGTACCATCCGGGCAACACACACATGGGGTTTGTTGCACCGACAATGCGACGACGACGACAGGAGGGTAGGCGCTAGCGACGACTGCGACAGGAGCCACCGCTGCATCATCTACAACACGACGACAGGTACTACCCTTGATGTCCATCTCCCCTTGATCTAGGGTTAGGGTTAGGACTGGTTGATCTTCCCTCGATCTCCATGGTAGACCCCCCTCTGGTTAGGATCTTCTGGTGGTTCGGTGGATCTCATGGGTTAGCATCTTCTAGGGTTAGGATCTCCTGATGGTTAGGGTTAGGATCTCCTGGTGGTTAGGGTTCTTCTTCATGGGGATGGATCAATGGGGATGGGGATGGATTCATGGGGTTAGGGTTCATGGGATGATATCCCTCTTGTTCATGGGGTTAGGGTTCATGGGCTTTGAGGTACCTCTGCTTGCTTTGCGTACATGCAACACAAGCATAGTACCTTAGTAGAACTATCAAGTGGAAACATTTTTCTTTTTGTTTGAATGCTGTTATGTCGTTGGTAATCTGATTTTGAGATGGGGATGGATTCATGGGGTTAGGGTCTTGTGGGGAGGTGGTTCTTTATTCTAGATTTTGTATTCTCTATTTTGATTGTGCATCCCTGTCAATGACTCAGACATGTTGCTTGATGTTTTGCGTTGTCATGTGGATGCCCTGTGGCAGCTCACCTATGGCCTTGTTTGTCTTGCAGGTTATTGAGCAGCATCAGGAGGAGGAGCTCAAGCACGGCTACCATGACGCACCACCACAGAAGCAGGTAGCACGTCCATCTCCATCTCCCTCTCCCTCTGCTGCCAATCCTGTTATGTGTTCTTGATTATGGTCACCACTAAATCTAAATCTCTGTAGTTGTTGTTCCCATGCTATCCAGGGTTTGTAGGTTCCCATTCATGTTTGGTTTCTATCCTGTGAGCTCCTGCCATGCTTTGGTTTACATATGGATGATCTAGTTCCATAGCTATGTTCCTGGGTTTGCTAAATTGATCAGTGGCAGTGCTGATCTCTCATTGCTTCCTATGGGACTCTGTTGTTCATATAGAAAGCTTCTAGCTCACTGCACTACTAGAGTAGTTCATGTACGTGTGATATATGCTCTCTGGGTTGGTCTAGTTAATTCATGGTGTTCATTACTAAATGATTAAGTCCATCTGCCATTTCTGTGAGCTTTATTCTATTGATTGGCTGGCTGTTAGTTTGTTACTTTGTGCTACTTTTATGTAATGACACCAATTAACTTAGTTGAGTTATGTACATTGCTACCCCCTGCTTGATGTAGTCAAGATTTTAAGGGATGCTTCATATCTTTCCTGTGTACATGCATGCTTGTTTAGTGCACTTACATGTTTGCTTAATTAATTTAACTACATCACTATATTGTTGATCTAACAGGTTTGCTTCACATGTATTATTACTGATGCATTGCTACACCTGTGTGTGCATGCTGGTTCAAGTGCTTTCCTTTATTGATACAAGTGCATCATTCTACTTTGTCCTTGTTGTATCTCATTCTTATTTATTCTATTTTGCAAGCTATTATAGAAACGTTCCAACCACCTCAAGATCATCCATGGCAAGGATGACAAGGTCAAACATGAGGCCGACCGTTGGTATGCAACTTGCTCCTTGTGGTTATACTGTCAGTTTTATAAAAGATGTGTCTTAATACGCTAAGTGACATGTATTGCTGCAATCTGAATAAGCTGGCTTAATTGTGCATGTGTGCTGTTAGTCTTCCTTACCTGAATAACTAGGATTAAATGATAATAAAATCTCATAAGATGTCGGTGTACTAAGTATTGGGCCATTAGTACCCCGTACTTGTGCACGGGTAGTTGTAGCCATACTTGCGGCAAGGCTTGTCAGTGAACAGTTCGAGGTTGACTCAGGCTACCAAAGAAATTCTCAAGTCAAAGATCTAAGGATCAGCAGATAAGAAGAGCTAGAATCCGAAAGCCAGCTTCCCCGGCAAGATCTTGCCGGGGTGGCCTGCGAAGCCCGGCAAGATTCGGCGCCCGGCAAGGTTCGGCGCCCGGCAAGATTCGGCGCCCGGCAAGATTCGGCGCTCGGCAAGATTCTGTTGCTGTGCCACCGCTCTGGCACAGCAACAAGCCCGACATTCTGGGTCCTTCTTTGGATGCGTGGCAACGCGCCAGTGGAGGAGAGCTTAAGCGGTGCTGATGGGATGGCCCCTTTTTCCATCCCCAAGAAAGTGAGGACACCTAAATGGACACCTCACGGAGCATTAAATGCGTTCGTCCTAATCCGTCAGTGGTTAGGTATGATAACCCTGTAGCTACTTTACACCTCAATGTATATACATTTTGCCACTGTGGTGACCCCTTTGAACATATAAAAGGAGGCCCAAGGCAACTGCTACAGGGGGGAGGAGATCTTTTAGCCCATTCTGCATGCGTAGCTGCTCTTTGAACGTACTGTTCATTGCGAGCGCTCCTGGAGCTTGGGCACAAGAACATTCATAATTAAACAAGGAAGGAGTAGGGTTTTACGCTGATCAGCGGCCCGAACCTGGGTAAAATCGCCCCGTGTCGATCGTTGGTTCTAGTCTTTGTGCATACCTCTCTCCATGCCGAATCGTAAAGGGGTCTTTTGGGGCCCCATAGGTGTCGCACGCCGACATCTTTGGCGCGCCAGGTAGGGGGGTAGTAGGTTGTGTGAACCTGATCCAGTGATCGGCGCCTTAGTTACTTCATCATCTTCACCATCATGCCACCCAAGAAGAAGAGCGCCGCAACGGCGCAACCATCCACGTCCATTTTGCCTGTGCCCTCGCATACGGGTGATGGCGTGGGTGCAGAAGGAAGAGGATTAGAGCCTCCACGGTGTTCCGGTGATCCAAGCCAGGCGAGCGGCGTCGTTCGCAGCGGCAGCGGCAACCCACACGCCGCTGGATCCAGAGATGGAGCTGTGTTGCCTACGGGTGGCACAACGAATTCTAGAGATTGGAGGACGCCTCCTGGGGCTCCCGCGCCGGCGCCAGCGTCACGGCCTTCCCAGGCCGTGTACGATGAGCAACGTCATGGCACTGGTGGTTCAGGGCGTCCCCATGAAAAGATTTCTGCGCATCGATCCGAAGGTGCGCGGGCCCAGCATGCACACCGAGCTGCCGGCAGAGGTGGCGGGCGGTTGCGTGACCGTGACGGTGCTCCTTCTAACATGGCTAGGAGTTAGAGCACCTCGTGTACCTCGCACCTGTCGCCGCCGCCTACGCCAGCGGAAGCCTTGGCACATGCGCAGCTGCGCCTCGATTTCCCTCCCGCTCCGGAGAAGATGGAGGAGTGGCGAGCTACTATCCAGAGCCTCATTGGCTTCGCCAACAAAGATGGGCCACAGGAGGCAGGGCCCTCACAGCGGCGGCCCATCGATCCGGCGTGAGCCGATGTGGAGAAAACTGGAGGTGGTGCAACCACGGTGCACTCCCATCCGCGACACCAGCGGCGGTCGACAACCCAGCGGGTCGATCTCCATGATGATGATTCCACGGTGTCGTCCGATCCACGGATGCGCCGCGACCAGCATCAAGTTCTCCAGGAACGAGGCAAAGAGGACGCTCGAACCACCATCGAGCGGGGACGGGAAGCGCGCTATCAATCTGATAAGCGCGTAGGGCCGGCTGTCGACGAGCCTGCGCTAGGGGACGCAGGTGACTTGCCTTACGAGGTAGGGACTCCAGTGTTTACCCGTGAGCTGCGGCAAGTCCAGTGGCCCAATTCCCGAACCTTCAAGCCAGAGGTCCCGGAGAAATATGACGGCAAGACTCATCCCTCGGAGTTCCTGAGCATCTACACCATTGCGGTGCAGGCTTCCGGGGGCCGAGATGACAAGATACTTGCCAACTACTTCCCGTTGGTGCTGAAACACAACGTCAGGTCGTGGTTGATGCATCTGCCGGAGAATTCTATTTCTTCTTGGTCAGATCTGTGCCATCAGTTTGTTGGCGCCTTTGTCGGAGGCCACCAAGCTCCTGGCCAAGAAAGTGATTTGCATATCATCCCTCAGAAGGAGGGCGAACCCCTGCACAAGTTTATGCAGAGATTTAGCCGGGTGCAGTACAATATTCCCGACGTTCACCCTGCCGCTGTTGTTAGCGCGTTTCACCAGAACGTGCGTAACCGTAGAATGCGGGAAGAGCTGGCAATGAACAAAGTCAGGAGTATTGCCGAGCTTTACGCTTTGGCCGACAAGTGCGCCCGAGCTGAAGAGGGGAGGAAACTCCCTGGCGAGGCTGTTGGCACGGGGAGCGAATCAGAACACGAAGATGCTGCAACCCCGTCAAGGAAAGGCCGGCGGCGGAACAAGAAGCGCAAAGGAAAGGCCGTGCTTGTTGTCGAGGCATCCGGCAACCCCGGCGCCACCAAGAAGGCCAAGGTTGACGACCCCGGCAAGGAACTTGCTGGGTGCTCCTCATGCCAGGCCTTGGCGGCTGCCGACAAGTCGAAAAACTCCGGCAAGCAGTACTGCAAGATCCATCGCACCAAGGGTCATGATCTCCAAAACTGCTGGCAAGTTGAACAGCTTGTCGAGAAGCAGAGGGCTGAGTATGAAAGGCGAGATAAGGAGAAAGCCCATGACGGTGCTGAGGGGTCCGGCAAGAAGCGCGGTGGCCGAGGGGGTCACCGCGGCAAGGCCAAGCAACATAGGGAGAGGCCCGCTCGAGGCCGTGACAAAGAAGAAGATGATGATGGAGAAGATGATGAGTCCAGCGAGCAAGAATTTCAGAAAGCTACAGAGGCCATGTGTATCGACGGAGGTGCCTCGTTGCATTCTTCCCACCGTCGACTTAAAAAGTGGGTGCGAGAGGTTAATATAACGGAGCCATCGTTCGATGCATGTAAGCCCATGAAGTGGTCCAACACGCCTATCATTTTCGACGCCGAGGATCACCCTGATCGCACAACCGCGGGCGGGTGCTTGCCATTGTTGGTTTCACCGACAATCCGCAACCTCAAGGTGACGAAAATGCTAGTTGACGATGGGGCCAGACTGAACCTAATCTCGCCGGATGTGCTCAAGAGGCTCCAGATTCCTGACGAAGATCTCGAGGAAACGGGCACGTTTCAAGGGGTCAATCCAGGAAGAACCCAGCCAAAGGGCAAGATTACGCTACCGGTGACATTTGGTAGTGAGCTCAACTACAGAACAGGGAAGGTAGTGTTTGATGTCTCCAAGATCCCCATGTCATATAATGGGATCCTTGGCCGCCCAGCGCTGGCTAAGTTCATGGCGGCATCACACTATGCGTATAATGTGCTAAAGATGCCCGGGCCGTTGAGTGTCATCACTATCCACTCCGACAAAAAGGATGCGCTCATCTGTGCCGACCAACTCTACCAGGAAGCAGTTGCAGCACCAGCCGTCAAGGCATCTGCTCCTGCCGCTGGAACTCCCGGGGGGAAGAAGAAGACCGGCGAGAATCTTGGCGCAAACTCCAGCAAGCGCACCTCCTCGGAGTGCTGCGCTTCCGTTGAGGACGCACCAGAGAGTTCCACCGGCAAGAACAAGAAATCCAAGGCTGCTCCACCAGAGACCAAGAAGGTGCCCGTCAGGGAGGACGGAACGGGAGGAACTTTCACCATAAGTTCCACCCTAGATGACAAATAGGAAAGCACGCTCATTGCCTTCCTGCGGGCGAATGTCGACGTGTTCGCATGGCAACCGTCTGACATCCCCGGAGTTCCCAGGGAGGTAATTGAGCACCACCTTGCTGTCTATCCTCACGCGCGGCCCGTCAAGCAGACGGTCAGGAAGCAAGCCTTGGAGTGGCAAGAATTCATTGCCGAAGAAATCAGGAAGCTGGAGGCGGCAGGATTGGTCAGAGGAGTACTTCACCCAACCTGGTTGGCTAATCCGGTTGTAGTGCGCAAGACGAATGGGAAATGGAGGCTGTGTATCGATTATACAGATATCAATAAAGCCTGTCCAAAAGATCCCTTTCCCTTACCGTGCATCAACCAGATTGTGGACTCCACCGCTGGTTGTGATCTACTGTCCTTCCTTGATGCCTACTCAGGGTATCATCAGATCTTCATGGCAAAAGAAGATGAAGAAAAGACCGCATTTATCACCCCATGTGGTACGTATTGTTTTATACGAATGCCTTTCGGGTTGAAAAGTGCTGGTTCTACATTTGCGAGAGCGGTCCAAATTGGTTTTGAGCCTCAGCTCCATAGAAATATAGAGGCATATATGGATGATATAGTGGTCAAAACCAAGGACAAAGCGACGCTCATACAAGATCTAGAAGAAACATTTGCAAATCTGTGCAAGATCAACTTAAAGCTCAATCCTGAGAAGTGCGTGTTTGGTGTTCCTTCTGGCAAGCTTCTCGGATTCTTTGTATCTCAACGGGGAATCGAAGCGAACCCCGACAAGATCAAAGCTATTGAGCAGATTGAAGCACCAAGACGCGTCAAGGAGGTCCGTTGTCTTGCCGGCTGTGTTGCTGCTCTAAGCAGGTTTATTCCCAAATCTGCTGAGCGCACCCTGCCCTTTTTCAAAATTTTGAAGAAGGCAGGTCCGATGAAATGGACTACGGAGGCGGAGGCTGCGCTGCAAGATTTGAAGAAATACCTTTCTTCTCCGCCGACGCTAGTCGCACCTAAACCACGAGAGCCGTTGCTGCTATATTTGGCAGCAACAAATCAAGTGGTTAGTGCTGTATTAGTGGCGCAGAGAGAAGCTGATGAGGAAGCAACACCAGTGGCAGGACCATCAGGCGACGCGGCAGGATCTTCCCCGGCAAGGATTGATCCCGGCAAGACAGGATCTGTGCAGTCAGAAGAACCAGTGCAGAAGAAAAAGGTGGTGCAGCGCCCAGTTTATTTTGTTAGCTCTCTTTTGCAAGGAGCTAGGTCAAGATATTCTGGCGTGCAGAAGTTGCTTTTCGGCCTCCTTATGGCCTCGAGGAAGCTGCGCCATTATTTTCAAGCACATGAAATCACCGTCGTCACTCGCTTCCCGTTGCAACGGATTTTGCGAAATCCAGAAGCAACCGGCAGGATTGTGGAGTGGGCGTTGGAGTTGTCGAGCTTTGGCCTCAAGTTTGAAAGCACTTCGACAATTCAGAGCAGGGCCTTGGCAGAGTTCATTGCGGAATGGACCCCAATGCCAGACGAAGAGGTTTAAGAAACAATTCTCCCCCGCAAGGAAATTGATCAGCAATGGGTTATGTACTTTGACGGGGCTTTTTCGCTGCAAGGCGCCGGTGCTGGCGTGCTGCTTGTCGCACCCACCGGATAGCACCTCAAGTACGTAGTCCAGATGCATTTTCCCCGGGAGAGTTCGACAAACAACACCGCGGAGTACGAGGTCCTGCTTGCCGGTCTCAGGATCGCGGCAGACCTTGGTATCAAGAAGCTCATCATCAGAGGCAATTCGCAGCTTGTCGTCAGGCAAGTTAACAAGAATTATCAGAGTCCATTGATGCAAGCCTATGTGGATGAAGTGAGAAAAATGGAAGAGCACTTTAATGGTCTGCAAATGAAGCACATCCCTCGTGCCGAGAACAGTATTGCCGACGACCTATCAAAGCGCGCCGCCCTCAAGTTGCCTGTGGAACCAGGACCTTTTGTGCTCCATTTGACTCAACCATCCATGGCGCCATCAATGCGGCAAGAAAAGAGAAGAAAGTTGAATACTGGACAGTACTTTCCGGCAGAGCTCCCCGGAGCCGCCGGCAAGGAACCTGCCGGGATCAACGACAAACCTGCCGGGGAACAACAGGCTCCGGCGGAACCTCACGCTTTCGCTGTCGAGACAAATGTTCCCCCGGTGGAGGAGATGCCTTTAGTCCAAGCTGTCGAGCCTCAGGCTCCAGCATGGGCGTAGCACATTGTCCATTTCCTTCAGACAGGAGAACTCCCGGAGGAACAGGAAGAAGTGGAAAAAGTAGCCCGTCGGTCTGTCATGTACAAGTTCGTCGATGACGTCCTGTATAGAAAGAGACCGAACGGTGTGAAATTGAAGTGCATTCCTCTTGAGGATGGACTAGAGCTATTGGCGGAAATACATGGAGGCATATGTGGCTCTCACATAGGATCAAGAGCACTTGTCGGGAAAGCATTCCGGCAAGGTTTCTTTTGGCCCACCGCTCTCCAGGATGCAATTGCACTAGTAACCAAGTGTGAAGCGTGCCACTTTCATTCGAAGAAATCGCATTAGCCAGCTCAAGCTCTTCAGACGATCCCTCTCTCCTGGCCATTTTCGGTCTGGGGGCTCGACATACTGGGCCCTTTCCCCCATGCTACCGGGGGCTTTGAGTACTTGTACGTTGCTATCGACAAGTTCACAAAGTGGCCGGAGGTGGAAGCAGTGATGAAGGTGACAGCACAATCAGCCGTCAAGTTCTTTAAAGGGATAGTTTGCCGTTTTGGTGCGCCCAACAGGATCATCACCGACAATGGCACGCAATTCACAGCGGCAAAATTTGTTTTGCCTCTGTTGCTCACCGGAGAAGCAACGGTCAAGTGGAGAGGGCCAATGCTGAAGTGCTGCGCGGTCTTAGGACCAGAACCTTAGACAGGCTGAGAAAGTGCGGAAGACGCTGGATTGATGAATTGTCGGCGGTTCTTTGGTTAATCAGAACGACACCAAATCGAGCCACCAGCCAGACACCCTTCGCTCTGGTCTACGGAGCGGAAGCAGTTCTCCCCATGGAACTCACGTACGGATCACCTCGAGTGCTCGCTTATGATGAGCTTGAGCAAGAGCAACTGCGGCAAGATGACACTGTGCTCCTTGAGGAGAATCGTCTTCAGGCTGCTGTGCGAGCTGCACGCTACCAGCAAGCTTTGCGTCGCTACCATAGCCGTAAAGTTCATGCCCGAAGCCTTGAGGAAGGTGACCTTGTTCTTCGGCGGATTCAGTCCGCCAAGAATTCAAACAAGTTGACGCCGAAGTGGGAAGGCCCTTATCGGGTAGTACAAGTCACCAGGCCCGGCGCTGTCCGCTTGGAGACCGAAGATGGCGTTCTAGTGAGCAATTCCTGGAATATCGAACATCTTCGCAAGTTCTACCCATACGGAGCGGTTGCCGGGGGCCCCCGGCAACCCCCTTTTTTGTACAAGTCTTGCCGGCAAGGCATGTAATCCTTTGTACAAAGCCAGGCGCAGACCCTGAGCCCAGATGACTAAGTTTAAGTGTTGTGCAGTTCCTTATTGATTTTCATGTTTATATATATATATATGCATGTTTGTCTAAGAAGCTGTATGACACTCGCTCCCGGTAAGTTCTAACGAACCGCCAAGGTTTCATATCTTTATTTTCTCTTCTTTCTTTTTCTCAAAAGACAGAAGGGTTCCTCACGTGCATGTTTGTCGGGGGGGAAGGAGGATATGGGTACTAGTTGGCGCTTACCGGAGGAAGGACAGCGATAGAAAGCTAGGTTCTAAAACTTAGGGCAAGTTTCCTTTATTGCAAAGTTATTTTCCTTGGACGATTTCGACTTTTGTATGGAAAACCTGCACGCGAAGGAACCCTTGTTGTAATCGGTTGCGCCCTTATTTTGTTTCGAGTCCGCTCAATGATTTAAGTGGCTGCACTGAGAATGCCAAGGAGTCTTGCCGGCCGCTGCACTTCCAGCAGGCTGCTGAAGTCCCGCACCCAGCGCTCGCGGCAGGTTGCGCGCCGGCAAGTTTTTCAGTAAGCGTAGGGTGAACTCCATACATAAAGGAATCAGACAAGGGAGATAGCATACATGTACCCAAAATAAGCAAGTTATATTACACTAATACGTTGCCACAGTTCTAACTTAAGACTTAATTGTCTTTGGCATGGAATGGCGACGGCAAGAAGAGGTGGAGCAGTTAATCTCTGCGCTGGCCTTTGACCCTTTTGATTGAGTCCACTTTCTCAAGGATAGGCGCGACAAGCTCCTCAAGTGCCTCGAGATTTGTGTCCTTTGGCAGGCGGCCGAGCACGTTGGAGAGGTCAATGCCAGGATTATTATGCACCACCTTGATAAGTACCTTGCGGAGGACTGCCCGGCAAAGCTGGCGGGACTCGTTGGCCAGTTGGGTCGCCCGGTTAGACTGAAGCAGCTTCAGAGCATCAATGATGCTTTTGAAGAACATCGTCAACCTGGCACTCGAAGATATCCTTTCTTCGGAGGAATACCTGAAGTTTGACAGGCCCATGGTTGACAGTTGTGTCGTGAGCTTCTCCGCAGCATCGACGAGGCGTTCAATCCAGATTTGCACCCCCTTTTCGTAGTCAACTTGGGCGGCGGCAGCGCTCTTGAGCAGGTTCCTCTCTTCCTGGAGATCTTTGCAAAGGGCCTTCTTGCGGGCCCTGCTGTCCTTGAGAGACTTCTCCAACGTGGTCAGCTTCAGCCTCAGATCGGCAATAGCATCATTTGCTGAGGAGAGCTACTTGGTCTTGGTAGACATGGCAACTTGCATCTCCGCCAGGGTGTGGAGGGTTTTTTCCCTGTCACCTTTGAGCTTCGAGAGCTCCTTGCCGTGTTCTTCAAGATCCACTTCCAGTTTCTTGACTTTGTCGCTCAGCTCATTCTTGGCGGCCTCTGCAGCCTCGGCAGCATCGACGGCCTCCTTGAGCTTGCCGGCGAGATCTACAGTTAGAGCTTCGAGCTCTTCCTTGTGCTTCTGCTCCAGCTCCTGGGTCCGCCGCGCAACAAGCTTCTCAATATCTTCATCTTTGCTGCGAAGCTTGGCGGCGAGCGGCTGCTCATGTGCGGCAAGGTCATCCTCATGGGCGTCTAGTGCAATGCGATGCTCCGTCAGGAGAGCATCCTCAGTGGCAGTTCTTTGTGCAGCTTCTTCCTGCGCTTTCTCCAGGTCAGATTGTTTCAAGAGGATCTCTGTCCAGTTTTGGCTCACTTGTTCCCGGCTGGCAGTCAACTCTTGGAGGGCCTCGGCATACCAGACTTGCATTTGTTCGACGCGCCTCTGAAAATCTGCTTCGGCCGCCTCGACAACTGCCATTCGGGAATCTGCTTTTTCTTTCCGAGCACGGTGAAGTGCCTGGAGCTTGCGGAAATTCTCGCCCATGGCCTGAAGGAGCTGATCCTCTTCAGATTTGCCACTGCTGGCGCTTGGATCATCAACAATCTCGAGCCCAGCAGCGGCGATGATTTCTTCATCAAAGACTTCCCCTTCGACCGGTGCCCCAATGCTTGTCGTCCCTGGCAAGTTGACAAACAGGTTCTCGCCAACTTTGAGATATTTGCTGGATGAGGGGACTTCGGATGTTGACGGTTGATCCTCAGCAACAGCCTCACCAGTAGCAGGGGGCTCCGTGGTCGGCGCAGCGCCTGGCGCTCCTACGGCAGGAATGCCGTCAGTACGGTCACCAGCCTCCTTGCCGCCCTCTTCAGTAGACTCCTTGGCGGGTTCCTCCTGTGCAGTCTTGGCGGCCTCATCGGCAAGAGCACCGCCGGCTTCTACAGTGGCATCCATGGCGGCCTCGCTGGCAGTGATTTTGTCGGCTTTGGCTGCAACATCCCTGGCGGTCTCCTCGATGACAGCGTCGATGTCCATGTGTTCCATCTCAGGGAATTCTAAAGGACAAGGGAGAGAAACAGAATGAGATCAAGATTGAAGTTCAAGAAGACAAAAGAAAGAGAGATAAAGGAAAGAATAGCAAGCGCATTGAGGTAATTGGTTACCTGCATTGGGCTGTCGAGAGGTGGCCTCGCCCCTCCCGGCAACCTCGGTTGCCGGGGGTAGGATGCCAGTATCCATGGTTGTCGGCTCCTCTTCAACCAAGACAAGCTCGTCGGTGTGATCTCTTGCCGGGTATGCGCTTGTGGGCGATGTGGTTGACAGAGGTGGCATAACGAGGGTATCTCCTGATAACTCCCTTGGTTGTCGTCCTTCTCCTGCAAGCCCAAAGATATCAGCGACAAGGATAGGAACCTCAGCATTCCCCAACGAAAAAAGAGTAATGAACTTACACTGGGGGCTACGCTGGGGGCTGCGTCGACGACTAAGATCTGGGCTGATGGTAGTAGTTTCCGGCGCGCTCATGAAGCCTGTCGGGGGCTCGTCGCCCGTGGAAGTCTTTGCCCTCTTCGCCATCCTCTCCGTCAAGGTTTCTGCATCACTGCAGAAACAATACAAGCAAGTCAATAAGATTGATCCAGAATTTGGAAGATAAAGGCTGTGGCAAGATACTCACTCTTCCTCTTCTTGCTCCGGACTGAAGCCGGAGATGTCGAAATCGACCTCTACTGCAGTGTTTGTGTGGGGAGGCGGAGGAGGGGTCCTAGGTCGCTTGGTTGTAGCAGGCGTAGGGGGTTGGCGTGTTTCCGCCACCTCAGCCTCCTGTGCGGTAGTGCGAGACACCCCTGCCGCCTTAGCAGTTGCCGCTGGTGTGGGTCTTGCATGCCACGCAGGTTGCTGTCGAACTCCTTGCCGCGGCGCAGTCTTGCCGGCCGCTTCCTTGCCGGGAGCCTCGCTGCTCGAAGAAGGATGCCTTGCCGGGATGCCAGATGCAGCCTTTCGAAGAACACACTTTTTCTTCTTCGGGGCTGGAAGCTCTTCTTGCGGTTCTTCTTCGGCCGCGTCTTCGTCGGACGAGCTTTCAGCGGCGGTGCTGCTCTGCCCCCCGGCGGTTCTTCGGCCGCGTCTTCGTCGGACGAGCTTTCAGCGGCTATGCTGCTCTGCCCCCCGGCGGCCTTGTCCTTCCTGGCAAGATTTTCTTCCACCACTACCTCTGTGTCGCTGGTTTCCCATTCTGTGAAGCCGGCGCTGCCAGCCTCCGCGGCAAGATTCGCCTCCTCCGCCCTAGTGGCGATGGATGCCACCTCTTCGTCGGTGGTGGCTCGAATGAGGTCTGCTTCTTCCCGGACGGCCCTCTCCGTCAAGTTATCAAAGAACTTTTGTGCCTCTTCCTCGGCTGGCTCAACCCATGTCGCGTTGAGACTGTGGGCGTTGAACAGTGGCATGGTGGCAATAATCGACCCCAGGGCAGAGTTGTTGCACAGAGGGACAATTCTTGCCGGCAACCGATGCTTGTTGTCGCGCTGGAATAGCCTTTGACGGAGAGCGCCAAGTTGCATAGCAGTCAAATTGTTGTTCAATCCGGGGCGCAGTCTCATGACGTCTGCTGTGTTTCGGTATTCCCAAGCTGTTCTCCCTTTATTCTGCAAGGGGGCAATGCGGCGGCGGAGGAAATCGAAGCCAATCATCTCCATTGTTAGCCTGGCAGCTTTCAGGCGAAGGATCCTGGTGGTGGCGATTGTGAGTTGTTCATCTTCAGCAGCGAGATCACTCCAGCCACTGCCGCAGACCGCTTTCTGCTGCCGAGGCAGACAGAACGGATGGGGATCTACTTCCATGATCCAGCACCACTCAGCCCACCATTCGTCCCACTTCTCGCGGTAAACCCCTTCTGGGTATATTTCCTTATTCCAAGACCTTGGAATCCAGGCTATAGAACCAGAGAGGGCCTCCCCTTTTTGGATACGAGGGAAAAAGTAGTGGCGGAAAAGGGCAGTATTGGGAACCACTCCGGCAAAATTTTCACAAAGATGAGCAAAGATGGACATGCACAGTACCGCATTCGGCGTGAAATCAAGAAGATGGAAGCCGTATGTGTACATAATGTCGTTGAAGAAGTTAGAAAATGGGGGATAGAGCCCGCAATAGAAATAAGTAGCAAAGAAGGGATATCTGTCTGACCCGCTCTTGGAGCAAGAACCTAGAATCACGCGAGTGGCGGGGTGAGCCTGCGTCTCCCTCGCCCACATACACTGGTACCGCCCCTTCAGAGCTTTCGCATCAAGCGACGGGGCGAAGACGACGTGTTTCTTCCGCATCTTCGCCAGCTCGCTCTCCGGGACATCAGCTTTCGTTTCCTTGCCCTTGCCTTTGCTGGCCTTGGGCGGCATGACGAATGCAGGGGCGGAAGCCGGGGATGGAGCGGGCGTGGAGGCGACGGGCGGATGAGGGAAGGCTTTGCTCTGAGCTCGAGAGAAGGAAGGCAATGGCGGCGGCCAGATTGAGAAGAAGAGGGAGGCAAATAGGCTGTGCCTTTGCAGTTTCCCTTTTTATGGGGAAGGTGCGAGGCCGCCTCTTTTACTCCCCAATGTGAATGCGCCTCTGCAGGCGCGTTGCAGTTGCAGCCTTTGACGCGTGCTTCCCACATCGCGCGTTCAGCGCGCGTAGTGGGGGCACAGTAAACACGATATTAACGAGCAGTTAATTCCCTACCTCGTGTGCCCGTGCACTGTTTGGGCCTAGCCCAACAACGCCTCACACTCTTGTGTGGCCTAGGCCCGGGGGCTCCTGTCGGTGTACTAAGTATTGGGCCATCAGTACCCCGTACTTGTGCACGGGCAGTTGTAGCCATACTTGCGGCAAGGCTTGTCGGGGAACAGTTCGAGGTTGACTCAGGCTACCAAAGAAATTCTCAAGTCAAAGATCTGAGGATCAGCAGATAAGAAGAGCTAGAATCCGAAAGCCAGCTTCCCCGGCAAGATCTTGCCGGGGTGGCCTGCGAAGCCCGGTAAGAATCGGCGCCCGGCAAGGTTCGGCGCCCGGCAAGATTCTGTTGCTGTGCCACCGCTCTGGCACAGGAACAAGCCCGACATTCTAGGTCCTTCTTTGGATGCGTGGCAACGCGCCAGTGGAGGAAAGCTTAAGTGGTGCTGATGGGATGGCCCCTTTTTCCATCCCCAAGAAAGTGAGGACACCTAAACGGACACCTCACGGTGCATTAAATGCGTTTGTCCTAATCCGTTAGTGGTTAGGTATGATAACCCTGTAGCTACTTTACACCTCAATGTATATACATTTTGCCACTGTGGTGACCCCTTTGAGCATATAAAAGGAGGCCCAAGGCAACTGCTACAGGGGGGAGGAGATCTTTTAGCCCATTCTGCATGCGTAGCTGCTCTTTGAACGTACTGTTCATTGCGAGCGCTCCTGGAGCTTGGGCTCAAGAACATTCATAATTAAACAAGGCAGGAGTAGGGTTTTACGCTGATCAGCGGCCCGAACCTGGGTAAAATCGCCCCGCGTCGATCATTGGTTCTGCTCTTTGTGCATACCTCTCTCCCTGCCGAATCGTAAAGGGGTCTTTTGGGGCCCCATAGGTGTCACACGCCGACATAAGATATGTTTGGCTGTCTGTCCATGCATTCCAACCATTCACCTAATAGTTATGTTTCATTTATCATGCAAAGAAGAGCCTCTCACCGAGTATGAGAAGATTAGGGCTAGAAATATGATGAGGAACAATCGGATGTTCCAGTCCCTTGGCATCGGTGCAATAGCGTCAATGAGTAGGAAAACGAATGATGTACAAGAAGGTAGAACTAATGAGGTTCAAGAAGGTAGTGGAGTTATCAATGATGACCGAGAGTACAATCCTAAGGAGGATGAAGTTATTGATTGAGAGGAAGTGGATGATGTTGTAGTGCAGAAGACTGTTAAGGTGCAAACTCTGTCTTGCTTGGAGGGTTGGGGTTCTTGTATGCTCTGTGTTTCCTTGTGCTCACATATTTGTCTTGTGATCTAATGCTTTTTTCTGTGCTATTTATACGAGCCACTGAAGGAATCTAGGACGAAGAGGCCTGGTGTTAAGAAGACAGTCGACAATAAGACAGTCAGCAAGAAGAGGAAGAGCTCACAAACATCTGCTGCAATGCCTCCAGGAAGGGTGATGGCCCCACCTCCAGGACAAACAAAGAGGATCCTGGAACCTGATGAACCTGCCCCTGATAGAGTCACAAGGCAGAAAATAAAGATGGCAGCTGCGACGGACCATCAAGAAAGTCCACTGCGCATGGACTCTGAGAGCTCGATGCAAATGGGTGATGAGTTTCCGCCCATGGATGAAGAAACCACTCTCCGCATGGATGAAAGAGGCACTGTCTGCCTAGATGAAGGAAGAACTATCTGCATACATGACGTAGGCACTATCCACACAGACCTCAACCCTATTGCACCTTCTATTGACAGGAATGATGTCATCAGTGAAGAAGAACAACAGCTTGTGCTTCAATCAGGCAAGTTCACCTTTGCAATGCTCTCTTTTACTAGTGCATTTTCCAAATGGAAGTGATCATGTATGCTTACCTGTTTAGCAGAACCATTCACCCATTTGTTGATTTCTCTTCTAATTTATCAGTTCAATTTCATTTTCAGATGCAATGACTACCAAGCCTAGACATAGAAAGGGCAAAGGGCTAGAGAGAATCACGGAGTCGCTTGGTACCAAGGTGCCTATCCAAATTGCCGAAGGGATGAAGCATCCAGAGAAGCCTATGCAGGCAGCAAAGCTTGCTTCTGAGTGTGGACTCGTTGCAAGAAGCCATCTCCGATTCTTCCTCACTTCAAGGAATACAAAAAAAATGCTAATCTATTAGAGAACTACATTGGGAAAGTTGCTGTAAGCTACTTGTTTCGTAGTTAATGTGCTATCTATTTTTTGTTACACGTACGTATGATCACTAATATTGTTCCTACCTTGTTTGCTGTCTTGGTAGGCAAATTTTGAGATGAACACGAACTCGGAGACCATCAAGACCGCGTGCAAAGATATTCTGCAGAAAAGTTCAAAGAACAGATGCCATCAGATTAAGAAGAAGTATTTTGATACCGTAGTAGCAAACAAAGTCAGCATCAAGTCTCCGGTGCCAGATATGACGGACGGTGAATGGCAAGCTCTGGTGGAGATGTGGTCTACCCCAAGACACAAGGTTTGTCTCTGCTTTGTTTGCTGCTTTATGTTATGCACATGATATGCTAGTGCTAGATCATGCTGACAGTATGCTTTTTTTTGGAAACCTGTGTGTCGAACAAGATGAATCAAGAATAAGCCGTGTACCAATAGAGAACTAGTTCCAGGCACTACACAACACACATTTTTTCCACTGTGAGAACTTTTGTCTAGAGACCTTACCGTTTGATCCTTGTTGAATAACATTTCTGATTCTTGCTGAATAACATTTTGATTTTTGTTGAAAAACATTTCAGAAAGAAGAGCGTAAGGGTGAGGAGCTGTCTGCGATTGATTTGTTCAAGGCCACCCACAACAGCAAGAAGCACGGGTTTTCGGAGCCAGTCAAGATTACTATAGTAAGTCACTCCATGCTTTGTCTAGCCAATTCAAACTTTTGTCTAGAGACCTCAGCCCTGTTTGATTCACAGCCAGCAAGAACACACACCATGTTCCATGCTTTGATGCTGTTTGCTAGAGCCTAAGATAGGTTTGGTATCTCAACAAAGATATCAGAATTTGTTGTATAGTTCTCAACAAAGATATCAGAATTTGCTGTAGCTATTTGTAGCATTTTTATGATATGATGAAAATTGATCTGAATGTTAGCTTGATGATCGGCTCACTCGGGAAGCCATCTTATATAGAACCACCATTCTAGGCTTAATGAAGCCACCATATTGTTCCAATTGCATGTCTCCAGATCACATAAGTGTGTCAACTTGCTATAATGAATCTGTTATTGATAATATCTACGTGCAGATTCAAGTAATGCTTTCAGGTTACTAGTCATCATCTTCTTCTGTTTGAGTTTGAGTAAAATATCTATGTATAGATTTTGTGTGCTGATTTGGTTACTTCAAATAATTCATTTTGTGCGCTGGTTTGGTGGCATTCTTGTTTGGTTTCTCTTGCTTGGTTTGGTTTGCAAAATGTGAAATAGATCTGCCACTAATGTCTATCATTTTCCTCCATATGCTAGCTTGAGATGGAAAAAAGGAAGGACGCGCCGGTACCAGAAGGTGAAGAGCCAAAGTCTACTGCTGAAATTGTTAACGAAGTGCTCAAGACCGAAGTCAAGCAAAGAACATTCCTCAGGAATGTTGGGCTCCAGTCATCTAGGAACAACTCCGGCAAAGCAACTGCTGCTGTGGCTGCTCATGTTCGTGATCTTGAGCAAAAGCTGGAGAGGTCGGAGCTTCAAGCTGAAGTGATGCAAGAAGAATTGGCGGCAATCAAGAAGAAGGCGGAAGAAGCTGAAGCTGCACGCAATAAGGAACTTGAGCTGCTGCGCAAGAAGTCTCAAGAATAGGATGAGAAGTTAGCCCACTTGATGGCTCTCTTTGGAGCTAAAGCACCGTAGAAGCTCTATGTGATGGCTCATTTTGGAACTGTGAAGTTGAACTTGTCGTTGAACTTGTTGTTGAACCTGTGAACTTGTGATGGCTCATTTTGGAAGCTGTGAAGTTATGCCATTTTGGAAGCTGTGTAGTTATGAACCTGTGAAGTTATGCCTTTTCTGAAGCTGTGAACCTGTGTAGTTATGCATTTTCTAAATTATTTGAGTTTTGTTTGGATCACAGAATATTATTTGGATTAATTGCGCTCTAAACTTATTTGCACCGCAAAAAGGCCGAGGCCCAAACAAGAATTAGACTAAAATGGCTTGGGCCTAAAAAAAGAGTTGACTGTAAAAAAAAACCTAGTCTGTAAAAGGCTGCATCCCAGAAAATAAAAGGCCAAGGCCCAAACAAGAACTAGACTAAAAAGGCTATGGCCCAAAAAAAGAGTTGACTAGGAAAAAAACTGGTCTGTAAAAGGCTCCATCCCAGAAAATAAAAGGCCAAATTATTGGGCCAGGCCCATGCAACTAAGCAAAATAAAGAGAAAAAAACATTAAATGGGCTGAATTATTGGGCTTGCCCCATGTAGACGGCCGAAATGGACCGGGCTGATTCTAATTTATGACCTTTTCATTTGGTCGTAATTCTGCCACGTCAGCTTGCCAAGGTGGATCTGACGTGGTGTGGGTGGATTTCTAGTGACCAAAATAATTGGTCGTTGAACCTACGACCTTTTTTTTGTTCGTAAACATCTACAACCATTTCAGAATAAAGGTCGTTAATTTCCATTAAAGACGGTCAGCTTTTGACCATCTGTTTTTGGTCACAAAAAGGTCACAAATGGAAAACAATGACCATTCAGTGACCAATAGTGGTGGTCGCAAGTTGACATATTTCTTGTAGTGGAATGACCCGGAGACGGCGAAGCGACAGCAGTGGAGGGATGTGGGTGAGTTGAGGGATGGCCTGGCCAGCGATGGGAGTAGTAGGGGGCGGTGAGGCCTGCGCGGCAGCACAGCCGGCCACGGGAGGCGGGAGCAGGCGGTCACTCCAGCGCTGGATTTGGCAGCTGGAGCAAGAAGATCAGAGATTGAAGAAGCACGACGGCCGTTGGATTGACATCCAACGGGCACGTCTGCTAGAATCATTTGTTGACGTATATAATAAGTAAAAAAATCTTGCATACGCGTCAACTTAATAGGCCCACAAGTCAGACCATTCCCTATTTTTTAATAATTTACAGCTCATTGCAACTTCTTATGCAATTTATTGCAGTCCGTTTTTTTGCCAGGGCCAGGTTTAAAAATTTAAACTAAATTTTGCATATTTCAGTGGGGTCCAAACTATTTTTAATACCGAAATGTCGAGCCAGATTTAAAGTACTTTGAAGATATATTTAAATTAGGTTAAAGCCCAGTGAAATTGGAATATGAAAATGTGAAAAAATTCAAAAATTTGAAAGTAATTGCCAATTTGTCGTGTGTTTTTTATATTTACAGCCCATTTCATATTACTTTTAAGATTTGCAGCCGTCTTGAAAGAGTTGCAGCACAGTAGGGCGGAGAAAAATAACTAGGCCTGGATTGGGTATTCTTCAGAAAAAATAAACTGGGCTAGTCATTTTCACAAAGAAAAAATAGCTGGGCTGGTCATGTTGTGAACAAAAAATAGAAGTCTGGGCTAGACGGGCCATAGCCTAGTTGAAACCCTGCTTCGTCTCAACAATAACAAAAAAAAATACTGCTCGAGCAGCTACGTCCCAGGTGTCAGTCGATCTTGTGCTGTTCTCTTGTCTATTGACTATACGCTGACAATGTCGTGGGTCCCAGATGTCAGCAAACCACCTGGAGGAAGCATTTTATTTTTCTATACGCTGACAATGGAGTATATAACAAAAAGTGAGGAACTTGCTTGCGTACGGCCATGGACATGGTGGGTCCCTACTGTCATCCTCTCGACGTACAGTCCTCTCCCGATTCCTCTTGTTTGTTGACCATGTTGACAACGCGAGAGGGCGGCACCGCAGCGAGCGCACCAAAGCACGCGGAGGACGACGGCGAGGCCTCGGACGTCGGCATTAACGATTTAGGAGACGGTGGGCGGTGATGCGTGCGCTGAGGCGCAGCCAGCTGTGGGAGGCGGAATGTCGGTGCAACAAACCCCAGGTGTGTTGCCCAGACTATACACAGGCTCGAGAATAAGGTTGCAGCATCCAATACAAGACCAAGTAGAAGATATCATCTCTTTGAGGAATCAAAGGGCGGATCAAGAAGACCAAGACCAACCAAACGAGCAAGATACCACTAAGGAAAAACCTCCCTTGCCGGGCAGGCGAGCCTGGCGGGGACGAGGTTGCCCTGAAAATAAGTCTCAAGATTGCCCCGGCAGGCTTGCCAGGGATGCCGAGGGCGAATTACCCACCAAGGCTCCACCGCTCCACCTCACAGCAACGCAAGTCATCGATCGGTGCGGTGTTGAGCCCCCAAGTGGCTAAGTGGCCGTTATTTGGCACGTGGCAGCCACTTCCAGAGGAAATCACCTCCAAATGACACCCGTCCAGGGATGTGTCACGCAGGCAAGCGAGAAGGTGGCCGAACGGCATGGCAAGGCTTGCCAGGCTACGGTACGATATGACACTAAGCGATGCATTTAATGCGCTCTGTCCTGTCTGTAGAGTTAGGTATGATAACATTATTTGCTATCTAATCAGTATGCAATGACTGATTTGCCATTGTGGTGACCCCTTGATCTATAAAAGGAGGGCCATGGCAACCTTAGAAAGGGTTTGGACCCCCGTACTCTCGTACGCGCGTAGCTGCTCCCGCCTCGAGGCGACCCTGCCGGGCTAGAGCGTTGCGCCTCCACCACCATCCATTCATCAATCCACCAAAGCAAGAGTAGGGTTTTACGCCTCGCGGCAGCCCGAACCTGGGTAAAATTGCGTGTGTCATTGCTGCCGTGCTGCTCTATGCTTTCTGCTCTTTGTGCAATGCGCTCGTCCCCCTTGCCGAACCACAAGGGGCTGATGGCCCCATAGGTGGCCGTGTGAAAACCACGACACGGAAGTAGGCGGCCCCGCCGGCGCTGGTTTGGTTTTGGCGGCTGGAGGAAGATGAGACTGAAGAAACACGACAGACTATAAAAGCAGCAGGAGTACTTAACAACCTTAACTGAAACCAGCAGGGGCACTTAACAACCATAGCTGAAAGCAGTATGTGTACTTATACAGGTTCAACCGTATAAAGCACACCTCGAACAGTGCTACTTTGCCTACAGTTAACCAAGGGTGAGGCCACCAAGCCCCAGGACAAGGCCCAAGCGCCACCCCGCACATCCACAACCTTCTGAAAGCGTGTTCATCTTGCAGTGTGGTCAATAAATAGCATATTCGCTTTAGAGCAATGGAAAAGCATGAGCATAACCTTCTGTCCTATTCTCCAAGATGGATGGGCCTTCATTATTTGAGACCAACCATGAATAAGTATCTTTTCACCTCCAAGGGAAATGGAGTAGGTCGACATAAACATCATGTTGTGACCAAGCGCAAGTCTGACCCGACCATGGTCAGGCATCTGTATAGGAACAATAGAACTGGGCAGTTTCTGTTTCAAGAAGATCACAACTATAAAACTGTGTATAAGCAAGAGTTTATGAACAACATATATAACAGAAAACAACTCGTACCATAAGTTTCTTGACACAGTTGGACCTGTTCAACATGTGCACCAGTGGCACACATATCCCACATGGCCTTCCACCATTGAAACGCCCCACAAGGACCTCAAGATGATCAATAAAGTGTAGGAACTGGTGGATGTCGTCCCAGTCAACTTCAATGCCATCAGTAATAGTCGAGTTCTTATAGAATAACAAACGAGTAGTGTGCTTAACTTTGAAATAACCTACACGTGCCACCAATTATAAGAAATATTAGTTAGAAGTAGCATCTTCGTGAGAGAAGGGAATCACAAATCGTTGCTACTTCTAAAGTCAAATTGTGATTAGTTAGACAGAATAGGTGGATTAATAAGTAATCGAGGCAACATGCAAGAACCAGATACAAAACTAACATGGATGAACTACTGGAACAACGTCGGGGTGGAAGATCACAGTGAAGATGAGACCAGGTTCTGCTATTTCCATCAATATTCGTGCGCTAACTTTCAGTCCATAACACTTGAGAAAGTTTATCCAAGTTCGGCCCAAAAAAAAGCAGCGATCTTCTTGGTTCATGAACCCAACTCGGAACTTATATCCATGGCTTGTCTTCAATGTGACCATTAAACTGGTGTATTCAGTTATGGCAAGGCCGACCATCTTGAGTACATGTGTTCTGGCAGAGCAAGGAATGCACTGCAGGAAAAAAATTTGAGAACACAATGTATTCGCTATCCAAATCTAGAAATAATTTCCTATTTCACGTCAGTGTTGACCATGGTACTAGTACCTTTTATCCAAATATAGCAATCCAAATTTCCAAATTAGTCGACAGCATGTTCAAAAACCCCAACCCTACCAGATAGAAAAGAGGATTCTAGGAACATATTGTGCGCGTTTTAAAATCCTGTGTTAGGATGAGAAGGAACAAGTGTGGCGTCTCGCCGAGGGCGCGGAAACCTATAGGGTCCTCGCACTTCGGGCACTGCAAATGAAACACACTAGATTCAGTAGGAAGAAAAATGCATCAATGGCGGCGGCTGCCATCCTAGGGTTACCCGCGACCAAGGAATTAGGATTTATCGGGGATGGATGAAGAATTTGTACCTGGTTCTCAATAAGAAAACCCTACGCAATCGCCGAGAGGAGGTTTTCTCTAAATAAGCAGACGAGGGAGAAGGGGATTCAGGCCCAGTGAAATATTGCTGCTTCATTCGTCCAGCTTACTGCTATTGCTGGAAAGGTGGGGGTTTTTGTGATTTGACGGCTCATTGGGCATTACTGCGGCGTTACGACTGGGGTGAGTCTACCGTGCAGTTGGGCACTCTAATTTGGTGCATGGCACATGGACCCTGTTGCCGGATGCCCCACATATCAGTGAAAGGAAGTAGAAAGGCAGGAGTAACTAGTTACACATAAATTTATTTTCGATAGAGAGATACTCCCTCTGTAAAGAAATATAAAAATCTTTTTATATCCCCTACCGCAAGAGTAACTGGATGCCCCACATATCAGCGAAAGGAAGTAGAAAGGCAGGAGTAACTAGTATCACTTAACTTTATACATAAGAAAAATCAAGGGGAATATATATAACATAATATGGGGGTTCAGATGAGAATATAATACTCAGATAGGCTGACAGTTCTGGACTTTTGGCCACAGGCCGGTGGGCCAGCATGTTTGTGGGCCCATGTGTTCTAACTCAGCGCATTTCATATTGCAAGCGATCGGTACGTCACTGGTTTTAGATGCTGTCGCAAGGCGAATATAGAAAATTAAATAAAGCACGGCAGCTGTTAGAATGAAATCGAACGACAGTTCCTAACTAGCAATCAGAGTTGCAATTCTTTCACGATATCCTACATGATAAATAATACTGTCGTACTACTTATACACACAGGACACTTGTTTCACCAAGCCATATTATTACATCAAAAGCTCTCGGAGGATAAATCAGTTCGGCCGTTGCGTGCTGCTATTGAAGAATTTCAAAGTTGATTTGGACCAGCTCTCCTTGCCGAGAAAGTTCGATTTTGACATCATCCCCTACCACAAGATTTGATAGTGTTTTGAACCTTGACCATCCTTTAGCATCAATCATCATGCGACCATCCTTTGTACTTACGGTATATTGAGCAGGTTCATTCACACCAAGACTGCGCATGGTAAGAGAAACTTGGCCATGGTCGCCCGGATTATTGAACGACTCCCTCGTTGCTCTAGGAATTCTCTGTTTGCAAACAAGAAGACATACACAAATAGTTAAATCAACACAGTGAATCATGTGAAACAACATGGAAAGAAAAAAGAACGAAGCACTTGGGCTGCCAATGCTTACCAAGAAGGTGGAGATGTCGGTTTTTGTAAGGACTTTGGTATATGTAGTGCGAACTGCAGCCCAGTCTATTGCCGGTGCAAGTGCTGGTTCCGTTGCCGCTGCATGGGCCGGAGCAGATGCAAGTGCAACTTCAAGTGTTGGTGCAGGTGCCAGAGGCGTTGCTGGTGCCCGTGCTGGTGCAACTAGTAGTGCCGCAGCTGCTGCCGGAGATGGTGCTCCTTGTGGAGCTGGTGCCGGTGTCAAAGCAGGTGTCTGTGTCGGTGCCCGATCCTCCGGTAGATCAGCCTGATCCGCTGACGCGGTCGGTGCCCAATCCTCTGGTGGATCAGACTGAGCTGCTGCCACTGTCAGTGCTAGAGCCAGTGCCGTCGGAGAAGGTGCTGGTGCTCGATCCGATGCTGAAGGTGGTACCGATGTGCGAGATAGCAGAGATCGTCTCTGGTCTATAATGATTTCATACTTCAGCTTTCTAACTTCACTAGGCTCCGTGACCTTGATCGAGTCTTTTTATTCACTTCTTTTAAACGCAAGAAGGACAAATTGTGGCCTATTTGTTAAACCAAACTGCAGTTCATCATAGGGCTTCAGATTGTACTCAGACAACAGACTGATCCAATTGTGTCCAGTAATATAAGTGATGGACAGTGCCTTCGTTACTGACACGACAAAAGAAGTGAAACCTGCAAAAATTAACCATCATAGAGCAAACCAAACGGTTTATTCTGTAATGAATGTCACATGGCAAAACCTGCATCGTAAAATTGCAGCAAAAGTAAGAAAACATGACAGTAAATCAATAAGATTTAGACAGTAAATCAATAAGATTTACTTGATGTGACATGAGTGAATCCTTACCAAGAAATCACTATGTTCAAGTTCTAAATTGAAGGTTGATCGCCGAATTACGGGTGGCATGCAGGGGCCCCGCTTACTCCCACAAGCAGGACAGTCCAAATGTCATGACAAATCGTATGGACCGAACATCCATGGGACTGGAAATCCTGGTGGGTGCGATAAACCCTACAATGCATACAGATATTGGAGTGTAACCATAATTGATAAACCGTCCTCACAAAAAAGATGATCTGGATACTTCAAAATATACAGACTGAATTGAGTGGACAGACATTAACATAGATTGTTCTCAGGACTCACCACACAACAAAAGCGGCAGTACTAAACAATACAGGGTTCACACACACAAATCAAGTATTGAACAATAGTACTTACTACAGACAAGCAAAGTTGCACTAATTATACTCTGCAGACTGTTTCTTGCCACCGACCTACGGGATGTACCCCACATAACTGACTAGGCCATGGACTTTGTGAGAGATGTCTACTGGCACCATCGACATCTCGTCAACCTTGGAGAACCTAACAGAGTGGTCTTTCCACTCATAAACATGATGATGAAGACAGTCCGCATCAGATTTGTCGGGAAGCTTTACAAGAACCACACCCTTCGTAATCGAAGGCACAGCTAGGAAATTGTTTTGGTGAAGTACACCCTCGAGAACATGCCTAACAACAATGCTACCAGAAAACACATGTTCACGACACGCGGCGACAAGGACACAGCAGCTGGATAGTTTAGTAGTAGAACTCATCCTCCGGTCTTCCAGTTCACATGGCATGACTTTGAGAACTTCATCTCCACCGCGGACCTGGTTCTAATTAAAACAGAAACCAAATATTTTATTACTACCTCCGTTCAGAAATATAAGATGATTTTCGATATTTTACTCCATATAAGACTACATATACGCACAGAAATGAGTGATCAAAGACACTAGAACATGTCTTCAAAGGCATGAGAGCAGAGGGATTACTTGCAATATCCATAACACAAGTTACTGAGGCTACTATACTCTCTTCAAAGGCATGAGAGCTAAAATCTTGCATTTCCTACAGCTAGCATTGATGTTCATAAAGTAGTTGAAAGTGATCTATAAGAAATCAGTGTTATGTGCAATAATCATATGTATGTCAACCTCTCGCATGTTTTGGTTAAAAGAGCGATTTAGAACCGTCATTTGCCACACATAAATCACATGCAAGATCACCCAGAAAGTTGTACTACTAGTACTAGTACTGCGTGTTAGATGAAAAAACACGATCAAGATCGCCAAAAAGATCGTCAATAAGAGATATTACTTGGACTTGCTTAACGAGGGATCCCGGAGAGGGGGGCTTGGACAGGGCGATGGCCTTGAGATCGTCTGCGGTAGTCTCGGGGGGGTGCTTGCGCTTCTTCGTACCCTGAGCCTTGACGGTTTTGGCCAGTGCCATAGACATCACTTCGGTCGGTGCTCCAGGGTCCATCAAGAAACTGTCAAATAGAAATAAAAGAAAAGACACCATAATCACAAACCCAAAAGAAGAACAGAGAGGGAGTTATAGGATCAGTCTCGGGGTTGCAAGACCGGGCCTTGGCCAGAAGCAACACCATTGATGCGCTCACCTTTCCTTCTTTGGGAGAGAAGAACAATGGCAGAAGCACGTCGGGGTTTTCTTGAAGAAATTAGGAACAAGATGAGGGAGCAGCGAGTTGGGGTTTTCTTCAAGAGAGGAAGATGAGGGAGAAGAGTGAAATGATGGTTGCTTCATCCATCCAACTTACTGCTAGAAAGGTGGGGTTTTTGTGATTTGACGGCTCATTGGGCATTGCTGCGGCACTTCGACCGGTGTAGTCTACCGTGCAGTTGTGCACTCTAGTACAGAGTAATTTAGTGCATGGCAAGTGGACCCCGATGTTGGCTGTCCCACACGTCGGCGAAAGTGAGTAGCAAGGTTCCTGACAACCGTCGAGGAGGATCCCCACGGTAGGGTGTGTCCACTGTTTCTGAAGAAAAAAAATGATTACAGCAAGCGTTTCCACTCTTACGACGGAGGAGGGCGAAACACGGCAGCCACTTGAACTTACACAGTACTCGTACTACTAGCCATGTGCACTGGTTCATACGTCAGTACTATATAATCTTGTTGCTAGTGTAGTAAGATATGACGATAACAAATGATGTTGTGCGCATGTCAACTATATGAACAGTAATGTAACATACCCCTTTTTTGACTGTCCGGTCGAGAATTAACGATGAGATCAATGTTAACAGAACTAGGTCCACATCACATGGAGAGTACGGTGCTACAGTACTCCACGGAAGATGAACCATATGAAGCACAAATCAGTGTTAGGCACGGTGTATGAAGGGTGCATGGGAGCAAAAGTTCCCTTCTTGACCCACTTTTGGGTGTTTGGCAGAGTGCATGAAGGGTGCATGAGTCCACAGTAGTAGGTTAACACAAATACACTAGGAGCATGCATGAAGAGGGGTGCTGAGATGAGCATGCATGAAGAGGGAACAACTATATTGAGATGAAAACACATCCACACGCTTTGTGCTACAGTGACTGATCTGCATCGTCTGAGTTTGATCCAATGGTCATGTTGCGCCGAGACATGGACATGCCCATGTAGAGGACACCTAAACACCACTGAAGTCCCTCTGCTTCTCGAGGCGCACAACGTTGGTGATGCAGGGTGCCACCGCTCGTAAAGCCCGCTCCCGGTCGACCGGAGCCAGCTCGTCAAAGACGGCATCCAATGGCACGAATGGATTCCGGTGACGAAGCCCTGAGAGGATTCGCCCGGCAACGATGATGGCCACTCTCAACCCCTCCTTGTCCAACTCTGCCCGCACCATCGCGTGGAGACGGCTCAGCTCCTCGGAGATATAGGTGAAGAAGGAGACCAGGCCAGGAAGCTGCAGCTCCTTGAAGTCAACGGGGTGGTCGAACGGGTTTAGCCCAACGGCCGGCAAGGTCGCGCTGGCACGACGGTAGGCATCACGCAGCCGTAACACGTGCATGGCAACATGGTCCATCAAGTGGTTGAGGCGATCCTGGACCTCCTCACGATCGGCCCGCTCGCGCTTCAGCTGGCTCACCTGACCGCCTATCGTATATCCCGCTTTCTGAAGCAACGCCGCCGACGCCTCGAGCATCTTTGTGGTGGACGCTTGCCGCTTTTGAAGCTCCGTGAACTCCCGCACATAAAGGAGGAGCATGGCACTCCTCTCCTCCTTGAGCTCACGGAGCTCCACGTCCTTGGCCCTGAGCTCCGCATCCTTGGCATGGAGCTCCTGTGTCAGGCGCCTCACCTCAGAGTTTGTCATCTGGTGCGCCGCCATGGAAACAGGTAGAAGCAATGGGGAGACGAAGCAAAGGGAGCAAAATGGCTGAAAGGCAATGCAATCTACGAGAAGGCGGAGGGAGCCAGCCGAGGAGCGGGGTGAATCTTTCGGTTTTCACCATGGGAAAACACCAGTCGATGACTTTTCACTTCATGGAGCAGTGGGTTTTACAGGCGGAGTCATCATGACTAATTGCTGCCGCGCCTGCTCCCATTAATAAAAAAAATAAAAATCCTGCCGAACCCAAAGACCAGTGCAATGCAGCGGTGGATATTTAAATTTACCTACCGGCAAGGAGAGAAAAAAAGGGGTGAAAAAACAAATGTGGCGGCGGCCTAGCTACTTGGTCGCACTAGCCCAACTAGCTAGCCAGTGTGCATCACTGATGTACTCGGCGGGAAAGGTGGGCTTTTGTGATTTGGTGACTCATTTACTTGCTTCGGCGCTACGACCGAGGAGGACCCAGAAAACGCACGGTAGGGCATCCCACGTCTCGGCAAGGAAGAAAATATGCGTACACCACCCAGGAGGACCCAGAAACCGCGCGGTAGGGTGTGCCACGTCTCGGCACGGAGGGAAAATGTGCGTGTAAAAATAAACTGTATCAAACTACCTATGGTTCCACCTCAGGACCCAGCCAGTCAGTCGAAAACACCCCACTAGCCACACAGCTTCATCATGCTAATGTGGCACGGAGGATAGGTGTGGTTAGCTCCGTCTCGACCTGCCACAACGTCTCTTGTTCTAGGCGATTCATCTATTTTTCGAGTATTTTTTTAGTTATAATAACACCACGGCAAGTTCACGCCGCTCTTCGTGTGTGCCCGTGCGTCTAAAGGTTGTACTACTAGATGGAGAGGAGAGAGAGAGATGGCAGACATGGGACTCACCAGTAAGTCAGTCAACGTTAATGCACCTGTTGACGAGCCACTCCCTCTACTCTACTCAATGTAATACTGTATAAAATCAAGTTATGCGACAAAGCCAACAACCATTGCGGTTTCAGGCTATCGACGTACGCTTTGTACTCCAGGTTGCCTGTTCGAATCTGGTCCTTCAGATTTGTTAGTTTCAGGTCCAAATTTGATCAATGACAAGTGAGCCTCCCTTGTGTTGTTCCGATATTTCAGTGTAGGATGGTTTTTTTGCACAAACACTTTGCGCAGTTAGACAAGTTACGGCACCAGTTACACGTATTTTGCAAGTTTAGGAACAAAAATGACAGCGGCATAGAATATCACATGCTCCCCATAGCTTAGATGCTATGGTGATACGAGATTTTACGTCGTTGGATCTGAGATCCAATGGCTTGGGAGTAGTCTTTGTAATTATGCGCAATTTCCAAACTCTCCAAGGTTTTTTTTGCAAAAAAAACCATTCAGGCCTCGTGTGATCCAGCGGCTCCCAGTAGCTCATATTAGGTGCTCCCCGCAGCTTAATTAGCCGCTACGGTGATATGAGCATCTAGGTCGTTGGATCCGAGATCCAATGCCATGTCCGTAGTATTTGTACTTTCTGCGCAATTCCCAAACTCTTTGAGGCCTATATTGCAAAAACATTCAAATCTCCTACTGCGAGCCATTAGATCTCTCGGGAACTTGTATCACCATAGAATCTATGGTGTGGGAGCACCTCATATTCCCTCGTGCGAGAAAACATCAGGTGCTTTCGCAGCTTGGATGCTACGGTGATACGAGCTTCGAGGTCGTTCGATCTGAGATCCAATGGCATCTGAGCAGTCTTTGTGCTTGTGGGCTGCGCCCAAACTCTTTGGGGGCTTTTCTGCAAAAACATATGAACCACCAAGGAGTCGTTGTTTCTCAGATCCAACAGCTCTGAGGAGCTTGTATCACCACAACATCTAAGCTGTGGTAGCACGTGACATTCTTAAACACAAGAGAATATGAGGTCTTCCCTCATATTAGATGCTACGATGATATGAGCTTTGAGGCCGTTGGATATGGGATCCAAGGGCATCTGAGTAGTTTTGATACTAATTGTGTGCAATTCCCAAACACATTAAGGTTTCTTGTAAAAATATTAAGACATCTATGAGCCGCTATATCTCAGATCTACACGCTCCAAGGAACTCGTATCACCATATAGCATCTAATGTGTGGGGGCACATGATATTCTCTCGGGGGGGTGCACAACCCATCGGTGTTTGGGAGGGTGGGGAAAAATATAATGTTCAAAAAATATAATCCAAACAATCCTAAATAGAGCTTCACAATTTTATCTAAGGTCGAGGGGTTACCCCCCGACAATCTACATAGCTCCGCCTATGCAAGAGGTGTAGTGGGAGCGTCTAGGTGTGAGAGAGACGACGCGAGAAAGCGAGGTCAATCGAGTCATTTATAGAGGGAGAGATCGAGTGAGTGTGGCATAGCGTACACTCGAATGTTAAAGACGATACACCGAGATATCATGCGGCGAAGCTGTAGTGAGGGCTGGAGGGAGATAGTTACCGAGAGTGGCCTAGATAGACTTTGTGTGTGTGCGCACGGTGAAGGTGTTTTACAAAGGCAACGTACGTGTCTTGAGAGAGAGAGGGAGGGTTTGTCATGGAGGGCACGACAAGGTTGTGTGTGAGAAATACATTTGTTGAGAGTGTGTGGGCGGGTGTGACATAAATGGAGATCAAAACATGAAGAGAAATAATGAGCGGGCATGTGTCGGATACCAATAGCTCTATTAACAAAGAAATGAAGATCGATCGATACATGAAGTATGTGTGGTGGTTGGGGGGTGTCGATGGAGAGACCTAAACACAACATTTGCATGTACATAGTACTAGACTTAATATTCATGTTTCAATTTGTTGTGCATTTTAAATATTGAATTGAGGACCATGCATGGCTTACATTTTAGTTTTGAATTCATGTCATACATGCATGGTCAAACATCCACGTTGAGATCACTATATCACAAACTCACTCTAATTCAAGAACTAGTCTTAAATCAATTACCATGCCTTTTGGAATGACCAGTTATTTGCAAGGAAAATACGGGCATTGTAATACATATAGATTTGTTCGGCAATTTAAAAAAAGATTACTTTTGCATTCTCGAATGGTAGCACCCGACGTCGTACCAACCAGACTCGGGCTCGTGTCCTGGTGGTGGTGTGCATGGTACGCACATTATCCAACCCCAACCAAAAGAACCGCAATATTAAACTTCGCGCCTCCACTCAAGCCTCTGCGTTTCTAGACGAAATATCTGGCGACCAGAATTCTAGCACTAGGAAATTCTCCTCATGTCCTCGGTCCATAATGACAACCGATGAACAATGATGGGATGCTTTAGTAACTAGCCCATGTTACCTACCGTGCCGAGCACGGTTCAATTCCCTTGGTCACCGCTACCCAAGGTCACCCGTCAACACCATTGCCTAGTACTAATAGTACTACACCAGGATGAGCACAGAATGGAGCTCTGTTTGTTTATTTTGTTCGTGCGTTGTTCTTGCCTACTAGAGTTACTATATCAGGCAATGCACTGGTGCGGAGGGATTATCTTTTTACTCTACATATATAACTTGTCTGAAGTCTAACTAAGCAAAATGTTTGTTGGTGTACTAAGTATTGGGCCATTAGTACCCCGTACTTGTGCACGGGCAGTTGTAGCCATACTCGCGGCAAGGCTTGTCGGGGAACAGTTCGAGGTTGACTAAGGCTATCAAAGAAATTCTCAAGTCAAAGATCTGAGGATCAGCAGATAGGAAGAGCTGGAATCCGAAAGCCAGCCTCCCCGGCAAGATCTTGCCGGGGTGGCCTGCGAAGCCCGGCAAGATTTTGCGCCCGGCAAGATTTGGCGCCCGGCAAGGTTATGCTACTGTGCCACCGCTTCGACACAACAACAAGCCCGACATTCTGGGTCATTCTCTGGATGCGTGGCAATGCGCCAGTGGAGGAGAGCTTAAGCGGTGCTGATGGGATGGCCCCTTTTTCCATCCCCAAGAAAGTGAGGACACCTAAACGGACACCTCACGGTGCATTAAATGCATTCATCCTAATCCGTCAGTGGTTAGGTATGATGACCCTGTAGCTACTTTACACCTCAATGTATGTACATTTTGCCACTGTGGTGACCCCTTTGAGCGTATAAAAGGAGGCCCAAGGCAACTGCTACAGGGGGGAGGATCTTCTGGCCCATTCTGCATGCGTAGCTGCTCCTTGAACGTACTGTTCATTGCAAGCGCTCCTGGAGCCTGGGCTCAAGAACATTCATAATAAAACAAGGCAGGAGTAGGGTTTTACGCTGATCAGCGGCCCGAACCTGGGTAAAATCGCCCCGCATCGATCGTTGGTTCTGCTCTTTGTGCATACCTCTTTCCCTGCTGAATCGTAAAGGGGTCCCTTGGGGTTCCCATAGGTGTCGCACGCCGACATCTTTGGCGTGCCAGGTAGGGGGAAGCAGGTTGTGCGAACCTGATCCAGTGATCGGCGCCTTAGTTTCTTCATCATCTTCATGATCATGCCACCGAAGAAGAAGAGCGCCGCAACGGCGCAACCATCCACGTCCGTTTTGCCTGTGCCCTCGCGTACGGGCGATGGCGTGGGTGCAGAAGTAAGAGGATTAGAGCCTCCACGTCGTTCCGGTGATCCAAGCCAGGCGAGCAGCATCGTTCGCAGCGGCAGCGGCAACCCACACGCCGCTGGATCCAGAGATGGAGCTGTGTTGCCTACGGGCGGCACAACAAACTCCAGAGATCGGAGGATGCCTTCTGGGGCTCCCGCGCCAGCACCAGCATCACGACCTTCCCAGGCCGTGTACGATGAGCAACGTCATGGCGCTGGTGGTTCAGGGCGTCCCCATGAAAAGATTTCTGCGCATCAATCCCAAGGTGCGCAGGCCCAGCATGCACGCCGAGCTGCCAGCGGAAGTGGCGCCCGGTCGCGTGACCGTGACGGTGCCCCTTCTAACATGGTTAGGAGTCAGAGCACCTCACGTACCTCGCACCTGTCGCCGCCGCCTACGCCAGTGGAAGCTTTGGCACATGCGCAGCTGCTCCTCGATTTCCCTCCTGCTCCGGAGAAGATGGAGGAGTGGCGAGCTACTATCCAGAGCCTCGTTGGCTTCCCCAACAAAGATGGGCCACAGGAGGCAGGGCCCTCATAGCGGCGGTCCATCGATCCGGCTCGAGCCGATGTGGAGAAAACTGGAGGTGGTACAACCATGGTGCACTCCCCCCCCCCCCCCCCCCCCCCGCGGCACCAGCGGCGGTCGACAACCCAGCGGGTTGATCGCCGTGATGATGATTCCACAGCATCGTCCGATCCACGGATGCGCCGCGACCAGCATCAAGTTCTCCAGGAATGAAGCAAAGAGGATGCTCGAGCCACCATCGAGCAGCGACGGGAAGCGCGCTATCAATCTGATAAGTGCGCAGGACCCACTGTCGACGAGCCTGCGCCAGGGGACGCAGGTGACTTGCCTTACGAGGTAGGGACTCCAGCGTTTACCCGTGAGCTGCGGCAAGTCTAGTGGCCCAATTCCCGAACCTTCAAGCCAGAGGTCCCGGAGAAATATGATGGCAAGACTCATCCCTCGGAGTTCCTGAGCATCTACACCATTGCGGTGCAGGCTGCCGGGGGTCGAGATGACAAGATACTTGCCAACTACTTCCCGTTGGTGCTCAAACCCAACGTCAGGTCGTGGTTGATGCATCTGCCGGAGAATTCTATTTCTTCTTGGTCAGATCTGTGCCATCAGTTTGTTGGCACCTTTGTCGGAGGCCACCAAGCTCCTGGCCAAGAGAGTGATTTGCATATCATCCCTCAGAAGGAGGGCGAATCCCTGTGCAATTTATTCAGAGATTTAGCCGGGTGCAGTACAATATTCCTGACGTTCACCCTGCCGCTGTTGTTAGCGCGTTTCACCAGAACATGCGTAACCGCAAAATGCGGGAAGAGCTGGCAATGAACAAAGTCAGGAGTATTGCCGAGCTTTACGCTTTGGCCGACAAGTGCGCTCGAGCTGAAGAGGGGAGGAAACTCCCTGGCGAGGCTGTTGGCACGGGGGGCGAATCAGAAGATGAAGGCGCTGCAACCCCGTCAAGGAAAAGCCGGTGGCGGAACAAGAAGCGCAGAGGCAAGGCCGTGCTTGCTGTCGAGGAATCCGGCAACCCCGGCGCCGCCAAGAAGTCCAAGGTTGATGACCCCGGCAAGGAACTTGCGGGTGCTCCTCATGCCAGGCCTTGGCGGCTGCCGACAAGTCGGAAAACTTCGGCAAGCAGTATTGCAAGATCCATCGCACCAAGGGCCACGATCTCCAAAACTGCCGGCAAGTTGAGCAGCTTGTCGAGAAGCAGAGGGCTGAGTATGAAAGGCGAGATAAGGAGACGGCCCATGATGGTGCTGAGGGGTCCGGCAAGAAGCGCAGTGGCCGAGGGGGTCGCCGCGTCAAATCCAAGCAACAGAGGGAGAGGCCCGCTCGAGGCCGTGACAAAGAAGAAGGTGATGATGATGAAGAAGATGATGAGTCCAGTGAGCAAGAATTCCAGAAAGCTACAGAGGCCATGTGTATTGACGGGGGAGCCTCGTTGCATTCTTCCCACCGTCGGCTTAAACAGTGGGTGCGAGAAGTTAATGCAACAGAGCCATCACTGGATGCATGTAAGCCCCTGAAGTGGTCCAACACGCCTATCATTTTCGACGCCGAGGATCACCCTGATCGCACAACCACGGTCGGGTGCTTGCCATTGTTGGTCTCACCAACAATCCGCAACCTCAAGGTGACGAAAATGCTAGTTGACGGTGGGGCCGGGCTAAACCTAATCTCACCGGATGTGCTCAAGAGGCTCCAAATTCCTGATGAAGATCTCGAGGAAACGGGCACGTTTCAAGGGGTCAATCCAGGAAGAACCCAGCCAAAGGGCAAGATTACGTTACCGGTGACATTTGGTAGCTAGCTCAACTACAGGACAGAGAAGGTAGTGTTTGATGTCGCGAAGATCCCTATGTCATACAATGGGATCCTTGGTCGGCCAGCGCTGGCTAAGTTCATGGCGGCATCACACTACGCGTATAATGTTTTGAAGATGCCCGGGCCGTTGAGTGTCATTACTATCCATTCCGATAAGAAGGATGCGCTCATCTGTGTCGACCAACTCTACCGGGAAGCAGTTGCAGCACCTGCCGTCAAGGCATCTGCTCCTGCCGCTGGAACTCCCGGGGGGAAGAAGAAGACCGGCAAGAATCTTGGCGCGAACTCCGACAAGCGCACCTCCTCGGAGTGCTGCGCTTCCATTGAGGATGCACCAGAGAGTTCCACCGGCAAGAACAAGAGATCCAAGGCCGTTCCACCAGAGACCAAGAAGGTGCCCGTCAGGGAGGACAGAACGGGAGGAACTTTCACCATAAGTTCCACCCTAGATGACAAATAGGAAATCATGCTCATTGCCTTCCTGCGGGCGAATGTCGACGTGTTTGCATGGCAACCGTCTGACATCCCCGGTGTTCCCAGGGAGGTAATTGAGCACCACCTTGCTGTCTGCCCTCACGCGCGGCCCGTCAAGCAGAGGGTCAGGAAGCAAGCCTTGGAGCGGCAAGAATTCATTGCCGAAGAAATCAGGAAGCTGGAGGCGGCAGGATTGGTCAGAGGAGTACTTCACCCAACCTGGTTGGCTAATCCGGTTGTAGTGCGCAAGGCGAATGGGAAATGGAGGCTGTGTATTGATTATACAGATATCAATAAAGCCTGTCCAAAAGATCCCTTTCCCTTGCCACGCTTCGACCAGATTGTGGACTCCACCGCTAGTTGTGATCTACTATCCTTCCTTGATGCCTACTCAGGGTATCATCAGATCTTCATGGCAAAAGAAGATGAAGAAAAGACCGCATTTATCACCCCATGTGGTACGTATTGTTTTATATGAATGCCTTTCGGGTTGAAAAGTGCTGGTTCTACATTTGCGAGAGCGGTCCAAATTGGTTTTGAGCCTCAGCTCCATAGAAATATGGAGGCATATATGGATGATATAGTGGTCAAAACCAAGGACAAAGCGACGCTCATACAAGATCTAGAAGAGACATTTGCAAATCTGCGCAAGATCAACTTAAAGCTCAATCCTGAGAAGTGCGTGTTTGGTGTTCCTTCCAGCATGCTTCTCGGATTCTTTGTATCTCAACGAGGGATCGAAGCGAACCCCGACAAGATCAAAGCTATTGAGCAGATTGAAGCACCAAGACGCGTCAAGGATGTTTGTCGTCTTGCCGGCTGTGTTGCTGCTCTAAGCAGGTTTATTTCCAAATCTGCTGAGCGCGCCCTGCGCTTTTTCAAAATTTTGAAGAAGGCAGGTCCAATAAAATGGACTCCGGAGGCGGAGGCTGCGCTGCAAGATTTGAAGAAATACCTTTCTTCTCCGCCGACGCTAGTCGCGCCTAAACCACGAGAGCCGTTGCTGCTATATTTGGCAGCTACAAATCAAGTGGTTAGTGCTGCGTTAGTGGCGCAGAGAGAAGCTGATGAGGAAGCAACACCAGCGGTAGGACCATTAGGCGACGCGGCAGGATCTTCCCCGGCAAAGGTTGATCCCGGCAAGACAGAATCTGCGCAGTCAGAAGAACCAGTGCAGAAGAAAAAGGTGGTTCAGCGCCCAGTTTATTTTGTTAGCTCTCTTTTGCAAGGAGCTAGGTCAAGATATTCTGGCGTGCAGAAGTTGCTCTTCGGCCTCCTTATGGCCTCGAGGAAGCTGTGCCATTATTTTCAAGCACATGAAATTACCGTCGTCACTCGCTTCCCGTTGCAACGGATTTTGCGAAATCCAGAAGCAACCGGCAGGATAGTGGAGTGGGCGTTGGAGTTGTCGAGATTTGGTCTCAAGTTTGAAAGCACTTTGACAATTCAGAGCAGGGCCTTGGCAGAGTTCATTGCGGAATGGACCCCAACACCAGACGAAGAGGTTCAAGAAACAACTCTCCCCGGCAAGGAAATTGATCAGGAATGGGGTATGTACTTTGACGGGGCTTTTTCACTGCAAGGCGCCGGTGCTGGCGTGCTGCTTGTCGCACCCACCGGAGTGCACCTAAAGTACGTAATCCAGATGCATTTTCCCCGGGAGAGTTCGACGAACAACACTGCGGAGTACGAGGGCTTGCTTGCCGGTCTCAGGATCGCGGCATACCTTGGTATCAAGAAGCTCGTCATCAGAGGCGATTCGCAGCTTGTCGTCAGGCAAGTTAACAAGAGTTATCAGAGTCTATTAATGCAAGCCTACGTGGATGAAGTGAGAAAAATGGAAGAGCACTTTGACGGTCTGCAAATGAAGCACATCCCTCGTGCCGAGAACAGTATTGCTGACGACCTGTCAAAGCGCGCCGCCCTCAAGTTGCCTATGGAGCCAGGAACTTTTGTGCTCCATTTGACTCAACCATCCGTGGCGCCATCAATGCGGCAAGAAAAGAGAAGAAAGTTGAATTCTGGACGGTACTTTCTGGCAGAGCTCCCCGGAGCCGCCGGCAAGGAACTTGCCGGGATCAACGACAAACCTGCCGGGGAACGAAAGGCTCCAGCGGAACCTCACGCTTTCGCTGTCGAGACAAATGTTCCCCCGGCGGAGGAGATGCATTTAGTCCTAGCTTTCGAGCCCAGGCTCCAGCATGGGCGCAGCACATTGTCCATTTCCTTCAGACAGAAGAACTCCCGGAGGAACAGGAAGAAGCGGAAAAAGTAGCCCGTCGGTCTGTTATGTACAAGTTCGTCGATGACGTCCTGTATAGAAAGAGACCGAACGGTGTGAAATTGAAGTGCATTCCTCGGGAGGATGGACTAGAGTTGTTGGCAGAGATACATGGAGGCATATGTGGCTCTCACATAGGATCAAGAGCACTTGTCGGGAAAGCATTCCGGCAAGGTTTCTTTTGGCCCACCGCTCTCCAGGATGCAACTGCACTAGTAACCATGTGTGAAGCGTGCCAGTTTCATTCGAAGAAATCACATCAGCCAGCTCAAGCTCTTCAGACGATCCCTCTCTCCTGGCCATTTTCGGTATGGGGGCTCGATATATTGGACCTCTTCCCCCGTGCTACCGGGGGCTTTGAATACTTGTACGTTGCAATTGACAAGTTCACAAAGTGGCCGGAAGTGGAAGCGGTGAGGAAGGTGACAGCACAATCAGCCGTCAAGTTCTTTAAAGGAATAGTTTGCCATTTCGGTGTGCCTAATAGGATCATCACCGACAACGGTACGCAATTCACAAGTCGCACCTTCATGTAGTACGTCCAAGGCCTTGGCGGCAAAATTTGTTTTGCCTCTGTTGCTCACCCGAGAAGCAACGGCCAAGCAAAGAGGGCTAATGCTGAAGTGCTGCGTGGTCTCAGGACCAGAACCTTTGACAGGCTAAGAAAGTGCGGAAGACGCTGGATTGATGAGTTGCCAGCGGTTCTTTGGTCAATCAAAACGACACCAAATCGAGCCACCGGCCAGACACCCTTCGCTCTGGTCTATGGAGCGGAAGCAGTTCTCCCCATGGAACTCACGTACGGATCACCTCGAGTGCTCGCTTATGATGAGCTTGAGCAAGAGCAACTGCGGCAAGATGATGTTGTGCTCCATGAGGAGAATCATCTTCAGGCTGCTGTGCGAGCTGCATGCTACCAGCAAGCTTTGCACCGCTACCATAGCCGCAAAGTTCATGCCCGAAGCCTTGAGGAAGGCGACCTTGTTCTTCGGCGGATTCAGTCCGCCAAGAATTCAAACAAGTTGACGCCAAAGTGGGAAGGCCCTTATCGGGTAGTACGAGTCACCAGGCCCGGCGCTGTCCGCTTGGGACCGAAGATGGCGTTCCAGTGAGCAATTCCTGGAATATCGAACATCTTCGCAAGTTCTACCCATAAGGCACGGTTGTCGGGGGCCCCCGGCAACCCCCTTTTGTACAAGTCTTGCCAGCAAGGCATGTAATCCTTTGTACAAAGCCCGGCGCAGACCCTGAGCCCTGATGAATAAATTTAAGTGTTGTGCATTTCCTTATTGATTTCCATGTTCATATATATATATATGCATGTTCGTCTAAGAAGTTGTATGACACTTGCTCCCGGTAAGTTCTAACGAACCGCCAAGGTTTCATATATTTATTTTCTCTTCTTTCTTTTTCTCAAAAGACAGAAGGATTCCTCGCGTGCACGTTTGCCGGGGGGGAGGAGGATATGGGTACCAGTTGGCGACGTTCAGAATTGACGCTTTACCAGAGGAAGAACAGCGACAGAAAGCTAAGTTCTAAAACTTAGGGCAAGTTTCCTTTATTGCAAAGTTATTTTCCTTAGACGATTTCAACTTTTGTATGGAAAACCTGCACACGAAGGAACCCTTGTTGTAATCGGTTACGCCCTTTTTGTTTCGAGTCCGCTCAATGATTTAAGTGGCTGCACCGAGAACGCCAAGGAGTCTTGCCGGCCGCTGCACCTCCAGCAGGCTGCTGAAGTCCCGCACTCAGCGCTCGCGGCAGGTTGCGCGCCGGCAAGTTTTTCAGTAAGCGTAGGGTGAGCTTCATACATAAAGGAATCAGACAAGGGAGATAGCATACATGTACCCAAACATAAGCAAGTTATATTACATTAATAAGTTACCACAGTTCTAACTTAAGACTTAATTGTCTTTGGCATGGAATGGCGACGGCAAGAAGAGGTGGAGCAGTTAATCTCTGCGCTGGCCTTCGACCCTTTTGATTGAATCCACCTTCTCAAGGATAGGTGTGACAAGCTCCTCAAGTGCCTCAAGATTTGCATCCTTTGGCAGGCGGACGAGCACGTTGGTGAAGTCGATGCCAGGATTATTAAGCACCACCTTGATAAGCACCTTGCGGAGGACGGCCCGGCAAAGCTGGCGGGACTCGTTGTCCAATTGGGTCACCCGGTTAGACTGAAGCTGCTTCAGAGCATCAATGATGCTTTCCAAGAACATGGTGAACCTGGCGCTCGAGGATATTCTTTCTTCGGAGGAATACCTGAAGTTTGACAGGCCCATGGATGATAATTGTGCCGTGAACTTCTCCGCAGCATCGATGAGGCGTCCAGTCCAGATTTCCACCCCCTTTTCGTAATCAACTTGGGCAGCGGCGGCGCTCTTGAGCAGGTTCTTCTCGTCTTGGAGATCCTTGCTCAGGGCCTTTTCGCGGGCCCTGCTGTCCTCAAGTGATTTCTCCAGCGTGGTCAGTTTCAGCCTCAGATCGGCAATAGCATCATTTGCTGAAGAGAGCTGCTTGGTCTTGTTAGACATGGCAACTTGCATCTCCGCCAGGGTGTGGAGGGTTTTTTCCCTGTCACCTTTGAGCGTCGAGAGCTCCTTGTCGTGTTCTTCAAGATCCACTTCCAGAGTCTTGACTTTGTCGCTCAGTTCATTCTTGGCGGCCTCTGCAGCCTCGGCAGCATTGACGGCCTTCTTGAGCTTGCCGGCATGATCTATAGTCAGAGCTTTGAGCGCCTCCTTATGCTTCTGCTCCAGCTCCTGGGTCCGCCGCGCAGCAAGCTTCTCGATTTCTTCATCTTTGCTGCGAAGCTTGGCGGCGAGTGCCTGCTCACGTGCGACAAGATCTTCCTCATGGGCATCAAGTGCAATGCGACGCTCTGTCAGGAGAGCATCCTCAGCGGTAGTTCTTTGTGCAGCTTCTTCCTGCGCTTTCTCCAGGTCAGATCGTTTCAAGAGGATCTCTGTCCAGTTTTGGCTCACTTGTTCCCGGCTGGCAGTCAACTCTTGAAGAGCCTCGGCGTACCATACTAGCATTTGTTTGACGCGCCTCTGAAAATCTACTTTGGCCGCCTCGACAACTGCCATTCTGGAATCTGCTTTCTCTTTCCGAGCACGGTGAAGTGCCTGGAGCTTGCGGAAATTTTCGCCCATGGCCTGGAGGAGCTGATCCTCTTTAGATTTGCCACTGCTGGCGCTTGCATCATCAACAATCTCGAGCCTAGCAGCGGCGATGATTTCTTCATCAAAGACTTCCCCTTCGGGCGGTGCCCCAATGCTTGCCATCCCCGGCAAGTTGACAAACATGTTCTCGCCAACTTTGAGATATTTGCTGGATGAGGGGACTTCGGATGTTGACGGTTGATCCTCAGCAACCGCCTCACCAGTAGCAGGGGGCTCCGTGGCTGGCGCAGCGCTTGGCGCTCCTGCGGCAGGAATGCCGTCATTGCGGTCACCAGCCTCCTTGCCGCCCTCTTCAGTAGACTCCTTGGCGGGTTCCTCCTGTGCAGTCTTGGCGGCCTCATCGGCAAAGGCACCGCTAGCTTCTAAAGTGGCATCCATGGCGGCCTCGCTGGCAGCAATTTTGTCGGCTTCGGCGGCAACATCCCTGGCGATCTCCTCGATGACAGCGTCGATGTCCATGTGTTCCATCTCAGGGAATTCTAAAGGACAAGGGAGAGAAACAGAATGAGATTAGGATTGAAGTTCAAGAAGACAAAAGAAAGAGAGATAAAGGAAAGAATAGCAAGCGCTCTGAGGCAATTGGTTACCTGCATCGAGCTGTCGAGAGGTGGCCTCGCCCCTCCCAGCAAACTCGGTTCCCGGGGGTAGAATGCCAGTACCCATGGTTGTCGGCTCCTCCTCAACCAAGACAAGCTCGTCGGTGTGATCTCTTGCCGGGGATGCGCTTGTAGGCGGCGTGGTTGATGGAGGTGGCGCAACGAGGGTATGTCCTGATAACTCCCTTTGTTGTCGTCCTTCTCCTGCAATCCCAAAGATATCAGCGGCAAGGATAGGAACCTCAGCATTCCCCAACAGAAAATGAGTAATGAACTTACGCTGGGGGCTGCGTCGAGGACTAAGCTCCGGGCTGATGGTAATAGTTTTTGGCGCGCTCATGGAGCCTGCCGGGGGCTCGTTGCCCGTGGAAGTCTTTGCCCTCTAAGCCATCCTTTCCGCCAAGGTTTCTGCATCACTGCAGAAAGAAAACAAGCAAGTCAATAAGATTGATCCAGAATTTGGAAGATAAAGGCTGTGGCAAGATACTCACTCTTCCTCTTCTCACTCCGGACTGAAGCCGGAGATGTCGAAATCGACCTCCGTTGCAGTGTTTATGTGGGGAGGCGGAGGAGGGGTCCTAGGTCGCTTGGCTGTAGCAGGCGCGGGGGGTTGGCGTGTTTCTTCCACCTCAGCCTTCGGTGTGGTAGTGCGAGACACCCCTGCCGCCTCAGCAGTTGCCGCTGGTGTGGGTCTCGCACGCCGCGCTGGTTGCTGTCAAACTCCTTGCCGTGGCGTAGTCTTGCCGTCCGCTTTCTTGCTAGGAGCCTCGCTGCTTGAGGAAGGTTGGCTTGCCGGGATGCCAGATGCAGCCTTTCGAAGAACACGCTTTGTCATCTTCGGGGCTGGGAGCTCTTCTTGCGGTTCTTCTTCAGCCGTGTCTTCGTCGGACGAGCTCTCAGCGGCTGTGCTGCTCCGTTCTCCGGCAGCCTTGTCCTTCCCGGCAGGATTTTCTTCCACCACTACCTCTGCGTCACTGGTTTCCCATTCTGTGAAGCCGGCGTTGCCAGCCTCCGCGGCAAGATTCGCCTCCTCTGCCCTAGTGGCGATGTATGCCACTTCTTCATTGGTGGTGGCTCGGATGAGGTCCGTTTCTTCCCGGACGGCCCTCTCTGTCAAGTTATCAAAGAACTTTTGTGCCTCTTCCTCGGGAGGCTCGACCCATGTCGCGTCAAGACTGTGGGCGTTGAACAGTGGCATGGTGACGATAATCGACCCCAGGGCAGAGTTGTTGCACAGATTGACAATTCTTGCCGGCAACCGATGCTTGTTGTCGCGCTGGAATAGCTTTTGACAGAGAGCGCCATGCTGCATAATAGTCAAATTGTTGTTCAATCCGAGGCGCAGTCTCATGATGGCTGCTGTGTTTCGGTATTCCCAAGCTGGTCTCCCTTTATTCTGCAAGGGGGCGATGCGGCGGCGGAGGAAATCGAAGCCGGTCATCTCCATTGTTAGCCCGGCAGCTTTCAGGCGAAGGATCCTGGTGGTGGCAATCGTGAGCTTTTCATCTTTAGCAGCGAGATCGCTCCAGCCACTGCCACGGACCGCCTTCTGCTATTGAGGCAAACATAACGGATGGGGATCTGCTTCCTTGATCCAGCACCACTCAGCCCGCCATTCGTCCCACTTCTCGCGGTAAACCCCTTCTGGGGATATTTCCTTATTCCAAGCCCTTGGAATCCAGGCGATAGAACCAGAGAGGGCCTCCCCTTTTTGGATACGGGGAAAAAGTAGTGGTGGAAAAGGGCAGTATTGGGAACCACTCCGGCAAAATTTTCACAAAGATGAGCAAAGATGGACATGCACAGTACAGCATTCGGCGTGAAATCAAGAAGATGGAAGCCGTATGTGTACATAATGTCGTTGAAGAAGTCAGAGAATGGGGGACAGAGCCTGCAATAGAAATAAGCAGCGAAGAAGGGATATTTTTCTGACCCGCTCTTGGAGCAAGAACCTGGAATCACGCGAGTGGCGGGGTGAGCCTGCGTCTACCTCGCCCACATACACTGGTACCGCCTCTTCAGAGATTTCGCATCAAGCGACGGGGCGAAGATGACGTACTTCTTCCGCATCTTCACCAGCTCGCTCTCCGGGACATCGGCTTTTGTCTCCTTGCCCTTGCCTTTGCTAGCCTTGGGCAGCATGACGGCTGCAGGGGCGAAAGCCGGGGATGGAGCGGGCGTGGAGGCGACGAGCGGATGAGGGAAAGCTTTGCTCTGAGCTCGAGAGAAGGAAGGCAATGGCGGCAGCCAGATTGAGAAGAAGAGGGAGGCAAATAGGCTGTGCCCTTGCAGTTTCCCTTTTTATGGGGAAGGTGCGAGGCCGCCTCTTTTATTCCCCAATGTGAATACGCCTCTGCAGGCGCATTGCAGTTGCAGCCTTTCGACGCACGCTTCCCACGTCGCGCATTCAGCGCGCGTAGTGGGAGGCACAATAAGCGGGATATTTACGAGCAGTTAATTCCCTACCACGTGTGCCCGTGCACTGTTTGGGCCTAGCCCAACAACGCCTCGCACTCGTGTGTGGCCTAGGCCCGGGGGCTCCTGTCGATGTACTAAGTATTGGGCCATTAGTACCCCGTACTTGTGCACGGGCAGTTGTAGCCATACTCGCGGCAAGGCTTGTCGGGGAACAGTTTGAGGTTGACTCAGGCTATCAAAGAAATTCTCAAGTCAAAGATCTGAGGATCAGCAGATAGGAAGAGCTGGAATCCGAAAGCCAGCCTTCCCGGCAAGATCTTCCCGGGGTGGCCTGCGAAGCCCGGCAAGATTTTGCGCCCGGCAAGATTCGCCGCCCGGCAAGGTTATGCTACTGTGCCACCGCTTCGACACGACAACAAGCCCGACATTCTGGGTCCTTCTCTGGATGCGTGGCAACGCGCCAGTGGAGGAGAGCTTAAGCGGTGCTGATGGGATGGCCCCTTTTTCCATCCCCAAGAAAGTGAGGACACCTAAACGGACACCTCGAGGTGCATTAAATGCATTCGTCCTAATCCATCAGTGGTTACGTATGATGACCCTGTAGCTACTTTACACCTCAATGTATGTACATTTTGCCACTGTGGTGACCCCTTTGAGCGTATAAAAGGAGGTCCAAGGCAATTGCTACAGGGGGGAGGATCTTCTGGCCCATTCTACATGCGTAGCTGCTCCTTGAATGTACTGTTCATTGCAAGCGCTCCTGGAGCCTGGGCTCAAGAACATTCATAATTAAACAAGGAAGGAGTAGGATTTTACGCTGATCAGCGGCCCGAACCTGGGTAAAATCACCCCGCGTCAATTGTTGGTTCTGCTCTTTGTGCATACCTCTCTCCCTGCCGAATCGTAAAGGGGTCCCTTGGGGGTCCCATAGGTGTCGCACGCCGACAATGTTTGACCAAATCCTTTCTTAAGAAATATTAACATCTACAACAGTAAAGATGTATGGCTTGAAAATTTATTTCATGCTGCAGGTTATGATATTGTTTCGAATCCTTGATTTTAAATTCCAGAAAATCCAAAACTGACCTGAAATTCATGAAACTGAGCATGGTCACGTGATATGGCACAAATAGTCTGTCGTATTTTTTTGTTCAAGAGACAAGCTGCTTATTAAAAGTTGCACAAATGTAGAGCCAAGGTATTTAGGAACAAAAACATGTCACGTTAACACGAACGGTTTCACTATTCAAACCGTGGGCATTAGACCTGCGTGCCACCACAAGTCCCGCTTCTCATCGGCAGGTGTCGTCCGAGCAAGCGTGTGAGTCGACGGGAGGCGTGCGAGCAGACCGCTGCGCCAGCTGTCTGGGAGGCGTGTGAGCAGGCCACTGCGTAGGCTCACTGGTAGGGGAGCCCATTGACCAGGCTCCTCCGCCCACCTTCCTCCCAACTGCCCCCACTTTTAATGGCGCCGGCGCCACAGTTTAAATCACCCCCGCACTCCCCGGTCTCGCTACAATCTTCTCTCTTCCTCTCGGATTCTCCTGTCGTCTACCTCCAACCAGCCTGACCTCACCGTATGCCATGCCGCATCACGATGGTCTGCCCTTAGTCTTCCAGTTCCTGAGGAAGACACCCAGTCGGAGTCTCAAGAACATAAGGCGCTTTGGGATGAGCTTGAACTGGCCTTGCGGGAAGACGTCACACCTGTCACAGTTCCCATTCCAGCTCCTATCACCCCGACTGCGCCAGCGCCCATCCCCGTGGCATTGATGGCCTGGGAGCCGCACATTGTCACCGAGCTTGAAGCCACGGGGTTCCATGAGGTCCCCGCTGACTTTCACGCGCCCATGCACCTGCCAGCGCATGCGCCTGTGCGTGCACTGACGCGCGCGCCCGTGTCGGTGCCCGTGCACACGAATGTCTCCGCCGCGCCGTTGCCAGAGCTTGTCCCCGTGCCGGTGCCAGTGCCCCCCCTCAGCGGCATGGATTGCTGCCGTCGACTGCTTCCTTGCACCAACGCCAGTCGCCTCCTCCCGCCAGTTGACTGGCTCCTGGAGACTGAAGTCCAGAACATTCTGGCCTTCCTTGAAGCTAGGGCCAATGCCCAGGAGTACGCCAACAACGGCGCAAGACACCGCCGTCGCCGCCGGTCAGTGGCCCGACGACACACAGAGCACGGCAGAGGAGCCGCTTCCCGCCGCAAGACGCCTCCGCCACCACCGCGTGATCTAAATATGACATGAAAAACTATCGGATTGCCATGCTTAAAATCCGAACGTTTGGGATTTATCATTTGCGTTTATTTTAGTTCGATCGTGGTATGAATGTAAAGTCGCAGTCAGACTAAATGAAATATATGGTTTGATCAATTGAATGTTCTGCTAGAGCCGTATCAATAAATATAAAACGTCATCAAGCGACATGTATTCCTTCTCATCGCAAACATTTCATATTAAATACCATGTCAATTCCAAATATTTTTTTAGGGAAGCCAGTTCCAAATACTTGTAGGGCGCGAGCAGTCCCCTTGTTCGTGCACTATAGGCGATACATCTATTTATCCATGCATTTAATTGTTAGTAGATACTACTAGCCTAACTTGTCCGTCACTGTCACTTTTGTTCCTAAACTTATTACATACTCCAATACTAGTACTAGTACTAGCAAGATGCCCGTGCGTTGCACGGAACATCAAGATGCATTTGTATGAGTAGTTTATCATGTGGGAGAAAAGGATGAACGAGGGAAGGCCTTATTTGCAAATGTGGAGAGGGGTGTGGGTATCTTTTTGCAAAATTGCCATAGTTTCCTTCCTATCCATCAGATATAAATCAGACGGCCTATATTGCAGGATGGCAGGCACACCATCATCACCAACTCTGTTTTTTATAAGAGTAGGGATTACGTGAAACTGGTGTTGTAACTTGTGAACACGTCCAGATTCGGTCAACGGCCACACTGCCCGCGCGTTCTTCGTGTTTGCCCTTGCGTCTAAACATAGAAGGGGAGGAGAGAGAGAGAGAGAGCAGACATGGAACCCGCCAGTATGTGAAGTGGAATAGTACGTGCTCACGAGCGGGTCCCACTAATGTACTAAAGTTAATATAAAAACATGTTGTCCATTAAATAGGCTGTGGTAATATAAAAACATTATATCAACAAAGGGGAGTACAACAAACATTGCTACTATGTTGCCTATTGACGTGCGGCTTGAAGGCCCTGGTCGCATGTTCGATCCTCGTCCTTTTTCATTTTTAATTTATACTAGTAAGGTACACGTGCATTGCACGCACGAGATTTGGCAACCAAATTATGAATAAATACCACTCCATAGCATGTAAGCTTTGATTCATATATGCATGATGTAGATGTTCGTTTAATTCTTATAGTTCATCTCATTAAAATCAATAAGTTTTATAAAAAAGTTAATCTATTTTAAGATTCATGGAATTGTGCATTGTAGAGCATAAAGTAAAAACAAATAATGGCAATTCATTTAGAAAAAAGAAAATTGCGCAATTATGATACAGAAGATTCTAGAACAAAGGAGAAGTGCTTGTGTTTTGAGGTTTGTGCATTATGCTTAAGTTCAACCATGTAGTCTTCTAGACTGTACATGTGGTAGAATGTGGTGGAATGTAGAAGATATCCAACGGCAGTGGTGCTCGGATTTGCCATCTCTGCACCGTCGGATTGGCTTTATCCAACGACCATCTTTCAAAGTTATTCGCACACTATATAGGGGTGTAGATATGGTTCCAAATTTTCTCCATGACAGTTGGGCCCCCCGGTGTGTAGTTTGTAGCACTTTAATTTCTGGGTTGAAATTTGTTCCATTACAGGTGGACTCCGGGTGTGTAGTTGTAGCTTATTTGTAATAATTAAAGAGAACACCAGAGTTTTTTTTTGCAAAAATACCATGGTGCAACGTGGAAGGTTAGAAAGGGCGTGCAAGAGAGTAGTGACCGACCTAGAGGGAGAACAATTGGGGGAGGGGCGAGGGTTGCAACGGTGTTTGGAGTAGTTTTGGGGCGAATAATACAAAAATATAATCTAAACCCACCGGAATAATTGCCTTCACAAATTAATCGAAGGTTGGAGTCCCCCTCGTAATGTAAATAGCTCCGGCTCTACGAGGGATGGAGAGGTTGCTTCAATGTGTGGAAGAGACATCGTGAGAAAGTGAGGTCAATCGAGACTTAGATAGAGAGACAAAGTGAGTGTGCCCCGACATTCGTTGAAAAGATATATATATGATGTGGATAGATATTGTCCAATTGAGCTTTTGGGAAGGGTGAGGGCTATAAGAGAGAGCTTGAGAGATGATCCAGTCACAGACAGGTACACATATCATTTGTGCGTGGGAGGAAGCAAGGTCAATCGATACATAGAGCGAGGTCACTCGAGACATGCATAGAGACAGAGAGAGAGAGAGAGAGAGAGAGAGAGAGAGAGAGAGAGAGAGAGAGATTGAGTGAGCGTGGACCGCCATGAGGTCGAATGAGTGGAACGGCTTGGAGAAACTGATCTAGATAGACAATCTGCGTGAGAGAGTATAGAGTGTGTCGATCGAGGCCCGAACAGGGAGATATATCGTTTGTGTGTGAGAGAAAGCAAGGTTAATCGAGACTTAGATAAAGAGAGAGAGAGAGAGAGAGAGAGAGATATTAAGCGAGTGTGGGCCGCTGTGCGGAAGAAAGAGTGAGATGGTCTCTCGAGAGTGACCTAGATAGACAATGTGTGTGCTTGCGCACAAGAGGGTGGGAGGGGGGTCTAGATAGGCAATGCACGTATCTATAGAGAGAGGGTGGGATGGGGAGAGAGAGAGAGCTCGGCATGGAGCGCAATGGCTGGTGTGTGAGAGTTAGAGATCGAAACATGGAGAGAAAGAATGAACGTGCGGAAACCAATAGCTTTGTAAGGTGGTTAGGAGAGGAAGATTGATCAATAGAGGAAGTATGTAGCATGTGTGCCGAGACAACATTTGAATGTAGATAGTACTAGACTTAATATTGACGTTTTAATTTAGTGTACATTGTAAGATTTGAATTGAGGACCATGCATATGGCTTCCGTATTTATTTCGAATATGTGCCATACTAGGTTTGGAAAGGTTGATATTGACTCGATTGTTGTGGTATTTTGTATGTGTGTGGTCATATGCTTGAATCCATCCAAAGTTTTCTCACTACCATGCTGTTCATCTTATACATATATGATTTTGTATAAAAAAAGTAGCGTGGATACCCTGAAATGCGAAATCCATGTTTGAATTGGAGTTCGCTATGTGACAAACACACTCTAATTCAAAGAACTCCTCATTAATTAATTCATAGTATCTCGTTTTGAAGGACTAATTATTTACAAGGAAAACACGGGCATGGTAATACATAGTACAAGATTCGTTTCCAATGAAAGAAGATTCGTTTGCATTCTCAAATGTAGGTGCACTAGGCAGACCAGGGTCGTGTCATGGTGGTCGTGTGTGTCATTCTCAAAAAAGAACGACGAAAAAAAATTTGTGCTTCCACGTTTCGGATTGAAATATCTGGCGGCCCCAATTCTAGCCCTACAAAATCTCCCTTCTCCCCCGTCCCTTCCGCACCTAGAGCTCTCAAATCCCTAATTCACCACCAACCCAAGCAAAATTCGAATCGCCCTTCGTCTCGTCTCTTTCCCCACCTCTGTGCCGAACGACGATGACGAAGACGACGGTCACTTTTCACCACTGCACCGAAGCTACCTCATCTACCCCCTCGACCACCGCACCGGGTGGTCCACCCACAACATCGGCCGCCGCAGCCAACGTGCCTCAGACACCGACTTCCACCGCATCAGGTGCGCTTCACCGACGCCGTCTCCCACCTCACCAGGGCCACTTCACCGAGAACATCATCGCACCTCCACACCCCCCCCCCCCCCGATGGCGTTGGTTCTTCACCAATGGCCTCGTCCACCACATCGTAGCGCTCCGCTGCTGCTCGAGATCTGCATCCGTACGCGGCCAACCAGCGCATCACCCTCAACCGCTCTGAAGTGACCCGCACTCTAGCTAGGCGAGCATGCCCAAACGCCGACCCGAACTAGGTATCCACATATCACTCCCTTGTGCACTGTTCCGACGATGTTTGGATATCCTTTTACTGCTCTCTTAGCTTACACGCCTATGCAACTCTGACTTTAACTCTTATTTCTTCTGGAGATATCATCTGAAACAAGCAAAACCATTTTTTAGCGAAGCATGACGGCGCTACGGGATCTAGTACACATCATGCACACCTGTATAACCTTGTAAGTACCTGTCCTCCGATACAACAGCAAGGTTGATTCCTCTCATTTGATCAACCATTCACCATGTCAAAAATGCAGAGGGGGATGCAAGGAGCACAAGGCCTGCACATCCAAGCAAGTTGTAACATGGACTTGTACATGGAACATCCCAAGCGCAAGCAGAGCTGCAGTGAGCCTATACAATGAGCTAGCGTAAGTCCCTGCATTTCATTTAATTCGTATTGGCCTGCGTGTATGATTTGTGTGCAGTGGCGGATCCACGAATTCAAGTTACCAGGGGCAAAAATTTAACTTAAAAATTACGAAGGCACTTGCACTCCGAAAATCAACATAACTTGAGAAATGTGAAGCTATATCCACTTTGAAAACCAGCTAATGATCCAAAGTAGTTCCATATTATAAAACACTAAATGATATAAGCACCAAAAACACAAAATGCAACATGGTGTACAAGGACAACTAACATGGACTGTACCTACTTGAATTATTCGTTCTCTGGCCGAAAATATCCAAGTGTAATTGCACCTATAACCAGTGCGCAAACTGCATATCAATATATCTATCCTGCACAAGTATGCCAATAGTTTCAACAACAGATTAGAAAAGTATTTATACTAGGTTGTCATGATACGGGGACTTTCTGGTAGATGGCCTCGACGTTTCCTCAAGCCATGAAAATGTGCTATAATTTGCTTGTCATCAATTCCTGGAAATCTCTCTCTCTCTCAACATAGCAGATCATCATTAGACACTAAATCCTTGAATGGGAGCTTGCAAAATGCTTGCATTAGATCCCTCATTAGACACTATATGTTCATCACCATGAGCATGTAAAATGTTTGCATCAAATCCTTCATTAGCAGTCTGTTCATTAGACACTTCAGGCTCAAGAACAACATGAGCTTGTATGTTTGCATCGGAAACTTGATTAGACACATCAGGTTCAGTCAGTTCAGTATTGATTGGGGGAGTTATAAAATAAGCAGAAATTGGTTTCATTTTCTTATAGATTCCCTACATACAAGCAGTTTTACAACACCGTCAAGTTTAACTATTGGCCAGAAATTGAATAGTTGAATTAGATATAATCAGGGATGTGATGTACCTGCTCGTTGCACATGCCGCTCTTGCAAGCTGCGACTGTCCGTTTGCGCAAGGTCCAGGCCATGCCCGTGCTGCCGCCGCTGACTCCCATGCAGGCTACACCCAGGGTTGGATCTTCCATTCGCTTGAAGCCCGGTGACCGGCGTCCAATGAGGGCGCGAGGAAGTGCTGTGTCAGTCTATCCAGCGGCGGCTAGGATAGGAGCGAACCAGACTGGAGGCTGGAGCGAATGAATTGGGAATTTTTCCTGTTGTCGATCGATATGGGAGGCGCTTGTTTGGGCCGCGAGCCTGCTATAGGGCCTGCCTTGCACTTACGTTATTGGCCCATCCAAATTGAAATGGTTTTCTTCATTTTTTACATTGCTTGCTCGTGCGCTGGGACGAACAAAACTAGCCTGGGCCAACCTGGATGACTCAAACTAGGTGCACACTTTCCAGCCACCCGAGGCGGCCGCCCATACCAGCCCCTACGGTGGCGTCGCCCCTTTTTGCGTGTATGATTGGGGTAGTGAAAATATTCCAGTGGTGCTGTTGATTTACCCACAGAATGGTTGAATTGCTTGTTTCTATGAACTGAGTTCGCCAATAATGTGAAGGATGCCAGTCTTTTCATCCTATTGTAGATTGCTTAGATCTCGATATGCCAAATGTACTCGCATGAAATATACAGTAAAAGCCAGTGTGATGTGTGTTGCTACAACTAGTCTGACAACCCGTCCTCATATAACATATCAAGGACGCACCATCTTATCAGATTAACCATTCGACTTACCAATGCAGTGTGGGAAGAAAGAAGTATTGGGACTGCGTATCCAAGCAATTGATGCGATGGACTCCTTCGTAGAACCATGTAAGTGAAAAAGAAGTTGCAGTGTGCCTGTACAAAGAGCTAGCGTAAGTTCAGTTACCTGCTTCTCAGAATTTTAGTTAGCCACTGATTGCAAAATTGTTCAATTACGTTGCTTGGCTTAATTTAGTTTGCTACTGATTACATAATGCCATAGACTTTTAATCCTATTATAGACTGCGCCTATCTATGTGTTTGATACCAACTGTTAAGAATTACCTGTTTGCCTGAACTTAAATAGCTACTTAAGCACGTAGATAGCTGGTCATATGTACTTCTAGGGTGCAGCAAAATTCATGTGTAATTTACGTTCTGATACCCTGTTTGTTTAAATGGTTTGCTGTTATCACCTGTAGCACTAGTAATGTTTGCATGTTCATAGACAGACAACTGTCAGGTTTATATGAGAGACAACGTCTTTTTAACTTTTATATATATATATATATATATATATATGTGTGTGTGTGTGTGTGTGTGTGTGTGTGTCGAAATCATTTTGCTTACATCAAAGATATTTACAGATGTCTGTGTTGCTGGTAAATGGTACCGACTTGTTATTTTAATACGTTGCCAAGAACTTGTTAGTTTTACTAGTTCATGTGTAATTAAATACGTTGCCAAAACTGGTTAGTTTTACTAGTTTGATGTTAGTTTCTTATGGCTCTTGCAACACTTTATTTATGATTGCTAACATTCAAGTTTGCAGGATCCAACTGAAACTCCGTTGGCACAATAGGTATGTTTTCAAAAACTTCCTTCTTTACCTAGTTTGCTGCTGTAACTTGTTACTGTAATCATCTTACCAACTTCAAGTTTTCAGGATCCAATTGGAAGTCCAATTGCACAACAGGTACATTTTCAAAAATATATTTGTGTAACAGGTTTGCTGCTGTAACTTGTTGCTCTAATCAAGTTACTGACTACTCAACTTTTCAGGATCCAAGAGAAACTCCAATGCCACAACAGGTTCCTTTTGCAAAACTTGTTTGTTTAATTGCTTTGCTGCTGCAACCGGTTGCTCTAATCACGTTACTGGCTACTCAACTTTTCAGGATCCAAGAGAAACTCCAATGCCACAACAGGTACCTTTTGCAAAACTTGTTTGTTTAACTGCTGTGCTGCTGCAACCGGTTACAATGATGTTAATAAATACTTTTCAGCATCCAATCGAAACTCTTTAATTCCTTGTTTGTTTAACTGGTTTGCTGTTCTAACTCCTAGTTGAGATGTTTTGCTAACTTCAACTTTTCGGAATCCAATCAGAACTTTAATGGCAAAACAGGTTAGCCCCATGGACGTTGTATCATCCCACAGCAGTGGCACCGGCCCAATCGTGCATTATGAATTGCCAACTGCTGATGCTCTAGAGGCTAAACTATTGGTAGAAAGAGATTTTGCTTCTGCACTTAGAGATGAAGTTGACATGTTGAGGAAGCAAACAGCACAATCACAAGCAGTACTCAAGACAACCATTAAATATTTGGTAGATTTCAAAACGAAGCAAGCTGAGACTGGCCGCATTGTTAAGGTCCTGAAGGAAAAAAGGAAATTAAATTCCCACTTGGTAAATCATAGGTGAAATGTTTTTTCCATCCTTGAATAACCTTTGTGTTGTTTGTTCATGTAATCGATCAAACCATTTGTTCTAGAGATCATGTAATAATTGTTTTTTGTTTTTTGGTTTGTAATTTTTTAGCACGAGTCTGTATTAATTGATAAGACTCTGATACATTTCATTTTGATTGCTATGCCAGACCTACAAATATGCCAATCGGGCTGAATGTGCATTCAGCAATAATAGTAATATAGACGGTCCTTAAGTGGCACGGATCTGAAAGGGCCAAGATGCTGTACTAGGTTTGCTAAAAAAATGATGCTCTTCTAGCAAAAAAAAAGTACAGCTGCCTAGCTTATGTATGTTAGTTGATATTATTGATCCATATACTCTATAAGTGTTTATATGTCTGTTAGTTTTGTACATTATTGGTTGATTGATTCGGTATTTTGAATCTTGAGACATCGCTTGTGTACATATCTAAATGGGAGTACACTATATGCTGCGTGTGTCATACATGTTACACTTGAGTTGGACATAAAGTGGTTTCAAATATTCGTATTCACCTTAAACTGGATTCTACCTTCTAAATTCGAGTATAGGCATTTGTAAATCATGTTCATATATGATAGTGGAATACATCTTTGTTGTGCTTTTGAAGATATATAAAAAAACATAGAATGATTTATAAAGATTCGTATAAGAATACAAAATGGATTCGAATTTAGTTGCCAGGGTAAACGTGAATGCTTATTGTCCCAAAATTTGAAAGAAGCGGCAAAATATCCACTCCCACGTCGGCTGCCCAAAGCCAGTGTTTGCAAGATGGAAATTACTGTCTACCCCTTACACAGATAATCCATCGGCCCGATTTCCACTGCTCTCAATAGGGGTAGGTTAGTAACTTTAATTAGACGTGACACGACCGCCTCTGAGCCCATTCAGACACGGTGGGCGCCAAACGTGGGCGGCAAAACACATTTGATTCAAGCTCGTCCGAAAGACCTCTGTCTCTCCCTCCATTTCCCAATTCATACACGGTGGGAGGCAAAACAAACTTGACTCAGCCGAAATCGATGTAGGCAAATATTTTTAATAGGGGTAGGTTTGTAATTTCACTCAGTCGTGACACAACCGCCCTACCTGTCAGCCCTGTTCATACACCGTGGGCACCAAAAACCCTCTCCTCGCCCAAAATCGCTCTGGGCAAATATTGGGGGAGATGCGAGATTACCGTCCTATCCCCAACCGTCGAGACGTCCAAATTTTAAACGAGGGCTAAGTTCGTAACTTTCCCATATTTCAGACAGGCGCGTCCCAAAAACATGGTTCCCCATACCTCTCCCTCTATTTTCCCATTCATACAACGTCCGCGCTAGAACACCATCCCCACACCAGCCTCCTCCGTCCGCCACCCCATCCATCGCCGCCGTCCTCCACCCCATCCATCGCCCCCGTCCTCCACCATGGCAGAGCGCCTACCAAGACCGCGTCGTCCACTGCTAGAGATGGATATTTCTCATCCACAGCGATGGACCAGGAGCCTTGCATCGCGTCCTCTCACTTCATCGGCGCCATCGTCCTCCTTGCCGAGGCCGCTCCCACGACCTTCTCGTCCATCGCAATGGGACTTATCCTCCGATGCACCCGTCTACCGTCGCAGATCTGCTTCAACGCCACTGATAGCCATCGCACCCCCGATGCCTACACGCCACCGCAAGAGAGGTGGTACTACTTCATATCTGCTCAACTTTTTGATCTCAACCAGAAAATAGATCGTAACTTGGTTACTGTACTTTCTTTTCAGCTCTTAAAATTTAGTTCTTAGTTCGAAGCAAACAATGGTTGCTAAATAGCATTTCTATGGTTTGCAACTTCAAATCTGCCATGGCATAGTCATAATAGGGTTTAATTGATCATGCTTAGGGTTTTCCCCCTTTTATGACCTCTATATGATTAGCCTACGTGCTTCATCTCATAATAGCACTGCTCCACCCATCAAGCTAAACAAGCTTAGTTGTTCAAATATGAATCTGATATTATTAAAACAGAGTCGTTTAATTGGTCAGCTAAATGTTCCTAATTTAGTTTTGAAAATGCATGTACATCGCTGGGGTGTGTATCTACAGGGTGCCCACGGTGGGCCGCAGCCCACCCTGGGATTTGGGGTTGGCCCAGATCCCGATTCCCCTCTATTTTGCTGCGCTTCTGATCTCTACTCGCCCCCAGCCGCCTGCCTTGCCGTCCCTGGATGGCATGACTCTAGGAGGAGACGCAGGAATAACAGAAGGTCAGGAGCCGCTCGCCCAACAGCGTCACCGCTGCCCGGGCGTGCTGCCGTGCCTACCTTCCCAGTCCGTTCAGGGCTCAGGCGTGCAACACCCACTAAGCCAACCCGATTTATCCTGAGATACGTCCTCAACACTCAGCAGCCACTCCTCATCACCCATTTTCTAATTGATTCATTACTCATTAGGCAGGACTGTCATTAGGGTTTGTTGTGTACTGAGTGCTACCTACACTTAATGGTTCAGATATTTTAGTAATCTTTAGTACCTGTAAAGTTCACAGGGTTTCAAAATTCCGGCCCTAGGAACAGACACTAGTCATGTTGGATTGTTGGTCACAGTGACATTGACCCAGATTACTACTGCAGGCCAGGTTTGTTGACAATTTTACTTGTCTTTCTTACTCATTCGATATGATATCCTCTTATTCACGTCGATTAGTTGCAAACAATAAGTGCTAGACCAACTTCTTGATTCAAATTTTGGACGGTCTCTTACTGCAGTTACAATTCTGCATACTTGTCCTAGTAAGCTCACAAGTAATGATTGATTCACTACCTCTATGCTTGCCTTGTCATATTTGTTGTCAATATTCTTTTAGGGTGGACCACCCTATTTCAAAATACTGGAACCGCAGACATGAGTGAATAGTATTTCTCTGTGTGATCTCTTCCATCATGTGTGGGCAACGAACACTGCATTGTATAGAAAGAAAATGTCATATCCACCTTCTACATAGACTACGATCTTTTACATGGAATACAGTCTGCCTACTTGCTTTTTGTCGCACTACCAACACTCCACCCTTGAAGCTAAACATTATGCCGCTCATAATTCCTTAGTTTATTTGTTCAAATACGAATTTGATATGATTCTAATGTTCCTACTTCAGTTTTGAAATGTGTGTCCACCTGTTATAGAGACATAGGAGGTTTGTATTTCTGTGTGTGGTCTGGTCAGCACGGTTGGGGGATGAACTTTGTATGCGCAGGGGTTTGTAGGGAGACACTCTCCGAGTTGAATCCGCAATGCATTCCATAGATAATTTGACTACTTTTTATGTTTTCATGAATCTCAGATACTGAACAGCATCATAATGATTATGAGCTTGCACACATGAAAAGAATAAAGCAGAACAATGCCATGGCTGTCAAACTTGGCATTAAGGGACTGAAATCAAGTCTGGATGCAATGCAAACGCTCTCCACCTACAGATTCGTGCTCAGAATATGATCCTAACAAAGATTCTGAGCTAGAGGGAGACCTAAGTCAATGTAGCTCCCTAGTGGAGGAGTCAGAGACAGATGCCCTATCTTATTCTCCCATCAATGTGCTTGCTCTAACTTTCCAAGGTTATATTGGTCGCACATATCTTGCAACTGATGCTTTGCATTGCTTCTACTTTGTTGCACTGCCATTAGCTTAGTTTACACATCGTGTATGTGAATACGCCCTGCCTATCCATTTTCAGTACATATTCCATTTGTCATCATACCATATTTATCCATTCAAATGCTGTTCTTGTGTATCAGACATTCAAAAGGAAGAGGGCGATTGCTGATCGCGGAGGAGCATAAACAAAGTATTTGGAAAAGGTAGTGACGCCTGATAAATCAAATAGCTCATTAGGTGTAGTTGCAATATCACCAGACCAACAAAACATGGCCCCAACTGTAGCGGACACTAGCCCTACTACACTGGTCATCTCTGATGCCCCAACTCAGCAGACCCCAACTGCAACAACAGTATGATGATGCCAGTTGACATAGCACCAGCTCTACAATGCAAAACACCCATTCCAGCAAAGACTACACCAAATCCAGTTGCCAAATCCCTTTTCGAACGAGAGCGAGCCCCAATTGTAGCAAATAGGACCCCTGTTCCACTTCTTCCCAGTTTAGAAGACGAAGCTTATATTATTGTCAGGAACTTTGTGCGCATCTTTCCTTCATGGAAAGATTATACCATAGAGACGGAACAATTTCCAATCTTCCTCCGCAACTTACGTGTAAGTAATGTACTAATGTTATTCATGGTAATTAGTGCATATGTTTCTGCTGACAGAAGACACAAGATTTTATTCTTTTAAATAGGCGAGGACCAAACTGGATAGTCAAGATGAGCAAGGGTTGGTTGCGCTTTTCAGGCACTCGTTGATGAAGTATCATTCCTACCCGAGGCAAGCGCACTTCGATGGCAAGCCTCTAAATGAAATTTCTGTAAAGTCTCCGGTGCTACATTTATCAGACAGTGACTGGAATAATCTTGTTACACATTGGTCTTGTCTGCAGCGTAAGGTACTGTCTATGATATCACATCAGAATTTGAACTACATTTTTGCATGTGCCTTACCGTCTCACTTGTATGAAAACTGTTTGCAGAAGAACATTCATTCTCAAGGGACCACAAAATCTCGCAACTATACTGCACACTGCATTGCTCTTGTGAGTACCTCTTGCCCTGTATGACCATACTTACTTTCATAGCTCGTTGATTATGTAGCATCACTGCACATGTTAGCCTCGTTATCCTCCATTTGGTGGACATTATAAGATCCATATCGACTCTTACATAAATTTAGAATCAACCCAATGCTTTTGAAGAGGTTTAGCTCTGCAGTCCTCTTGTAAGGACTGAACGTCATCTATCATTGTACTTACATTTACACCTACTCCCTCCGTCCCATAATATAAGAGCGTTTTGTACAGTACACCAGTGTACAAAACACTCTTATATTATGGGAAGGAGGGATTGGTTCATTGTGTGGCATTCTGCATCTTATCTCCCTCGCCCACCATTTACTAAAAAATATCAGATCTATATTTAATCTTACTAAAAAGTTGAATACACAGACAATGCCAGTGCAGAAGTGTAGCCCATTGCTCTTGTCAGTACATTTTGTCCTGTAACGCTTGTACTTACAGGGATTGGTAGTTGATTATGTAGCATCAATCTGCATCTTATCTTCATTATCCTCTATCCCTTCCAGTATTATCATATCTATAATTACTCTCTACAAAATGCAGAGTACAGGCAATGCTTATGAAGAAGTTTCTGTGCTGAAATTCTTGAGTTATCCTTCCCTTGACATGGAGAAGGGCATTATAGAGCCGGTGTTAACTGTTAATGTAAGTCAGTCCTTCTAAAGCCTTTATCCTCAACTGCTATTTAATTTGCTCATACTCCCTATCGTCAACTGCTGTTTAGTTTGCTGTTTCTATCAAGATGCATATTCGCAACAACTGTAAGTTCCAAGTTTTAGTTGTAAAACCAAATTCCTTATTCATACCATGCACATTACTCAATACTCCCTATATGTATGCTTGTTTTTGTGGATCTATAATCCAGTGTGTGCTGAAGCCGCCCACGTTTGCACCTTGTCATCTCCTATTTTATCTTACTGATGTGGCTGATGATATGAACAACATGCCATGCACATTAACCAAAATAGATACAATGATTGTCTTTGCCGTTCATCTATGGTTGTTTTGTTGACATGGTAATCCAGTAATGTGGTGAAGCTGCCTGCATTATGAACAAGGCCAAATTATGCCATTAATATTTTGAACTGACTCTTTATTTTCAAATTTGAAATTGGATGGAATTGACAGCACATTTACCATCTTTGTTTATACACGTGCAAAACCTTTCATCTCTCTGCTTGTTTCAGGGTGATATGCCTGATGGCATGCACAAGTCTGCTGAAGGCTATGAGACAAACCCAACATATATTGCAGCAAAGAAGGAAAAACATCTTGAAGATAGCAAGACAACCCCAAAGTCATGTCTTGATGCAGTGTTCAAGTTACTTGAGACTAGCAGTCAGACAAGCTCACAGAATTCGCTGTCTGAATCAGTTTGACTTCTTCAGTCCCAAGTTCAAGCAGAAAGCCATTCTGCAACTCAACTTTGACTTGAAGTCCTATCTCTAAGGAAGATCGCGGAGAACACCAATGAGAACCTCATTGCTAAATAGCTACAGCTGGAAGCTATGACCGACATGCTAGGCCAGTCTCACAGCCTTGCTCAGCGGCTTGCGCAGTAGCTCCCGCGCAAGGCTAACCTTTCTTGAACTGTCCTGGAAGTGGTCTTGGTTTAGTATTATTTTGTTACGCTGCAATGGCGCCCAGTTTTTGTAATCTGCTTCTTCGTTGCGCTTTATGATCCCTGGTGGCGAACTTCGATGCCCAGTGGATGTAATATACCATAAATCCTTTATTGTATAGTGTAGGTTTATTCTAAGTTACTATGCCATAATTTCTTTATTGTATAGAGTAAGTTTGTTCTTAATTCCTACTAGTTAGCGTATATGCCATCATTCGCTATCTAAAAAAAAGGGCGAAAATTTGATGTAGGCGACCGGGCCGAAACATTCGCCTCTAACGGGCCTGCATTTTAGTGGGCCACAATTTGGCTGGCCTACAACTTTGTTGGGCCTGAAAGGCCATTGGGGCCTTCACACTTTGCGCCAGGCCCACAACTTACATGGGCCTCCATTCGGCCCAAAGTTTAGTTGGGCCTTTAGTGGACCCAGCACTTAGTTGGGCCCTTGTAGCTTCGGGCCATTAACAGGCTGAATATTCTGCTGGCCTGTTACGGCCCAGAAGATACCATGGGCCTTTAGCAGGCCAAAATGCATGTTGGGCCTTAATTTTCAATAGTCTTCCACGGGCCTTTAGCAGGCTGAAATGTATGCCGGGCCATTATTGGCCCTGTTATATGACGGGCCATTACCAGGCCGAAACATATCTCGGGCCTTAGTTGGCCCACTGATAGCATGGGCCTTTAAGAGGCCGAAAGCTTAGTAGAGGCATCAATGGGCCGAATTATACGACTGGCCTTTAACAGGCCGAAAGTCACATTGGGCTGAACTATTGCCACCTTGATCATGGGCCATTAGTGGGCCGGATGTCGCGTCGGACCATATATGGCCCATTGGCAACACGGGCCATTCCTAGGCCGAAAGACATACCGGGCTGAAATGGGCCCATGTCTACATCAGGCCACTAACAGGCCGAAATGTCACTAGGCCGTAATTGGGCCCAAATACTCGGCGAACAAATAACGGGCCAGATCTGGCTTTGGGCCGTAAATGGGCCATGTTTAAGCAGGCCGTTAGTGGGCTGGCCCACTAGTACCTGAGTAAATACTACGGGCCATTGACTGGGCCGGCCTTTTTAACCTATATGGGCCTCTGTTGGGCCCTGCCACGTGTCGACGTATCATAGGCACGTCTCCTCCGTTGGATGGACGACATCTGGCCCACCGAGGAGCCGACACGTGTTTCCTCCGGCCAATGATGATTTTACACATGGAAAATCCCCATTGGTCCTGGCTGTTAACGGGTTATCGGATCCAAACCGGAACCAGATAGCTTAACGGCGACCCGTTACGGTGGATGCCATGTGTCGGTTACCCTTGACGAAAGCACTTCTATGACGTGCGATTTATCGTCATGGAAGTGGACACTTCCGTGATGATAATTTTGGTAATGTCATGGAACACTTCTACGACAGCACAGGTATGACTATCTTGATTCTGTCATAAAATCGTCATGGATGTACATGCATGACAGAAAACGTGACCTACTGTGACAAACACGTATCATCACGGAAGTGTATTTTTTTTGTAGTGTGTTTCTCTACATAGGAAAACCGTCATTTGTAGAATGCTCTTTTGCTACACTTATATTTATTAGACCTTGGGCAAGTCTTTTGTAGAAAGAGTTAAACTCTCTTGCTTCACTTATATCTATTAAGAGAGTCAACAGGAATTGGTCATTCACATGGTTAGTCATAAAATCCTACATAAAACTTGTAGATCACTGAATATGATACGTTTGATTCCTTGCAATAGTTTTGCGATATAGAGATGGTAATATGTGGGAGGCACTAGTGAATGATTGTGGTTTAGTAAGAATATTGGTGTTAAGGTATCTGATTCCTGAAGCATGTACGTATAGTCTCATGTTATGCTAAGAAGTTGGAGCATGATTTATTTTTTATTGTCTTCCTTTGCGTGGAGGTCGGGGGCGCGCGATGGTTAACTCCTACCAACCTCCCCCCCTAGGGGCATGCGTAGTTGTACTTTGCTTCAAGGGCAAATAAACTTTCGCAATAAGTATGTGAGTTCTTTATGACGAATGTGAGTCCATGGATTATACGCACTCTCACCTTTCCGCAATTTGCTAGCCTCTTCGGCATTGTGCATTGCCCTTTCTCACATCGAGAGTTGGTGCAAACTTCGCCGGTGCATCCAAATCCCGTGATATGATACACTCTATCACACATAAGCCTCATTATATCTTCCTCAAAACAGCCACCATACCTACCTATTATGGCATTTCCATAGCCATTCTGATATATTGTCACGCAACTACCATCATCATATACATGACTTGAGCATTCATTATCATTTTGCTTTGCATGATCGTAAGATAGCTACCATGATATTTTCATGGCTTGTCCGTCTTTTTGATATCCTTGCTACGCTAGATCATTGCACATCCTGGTACACTGCCAGAGGCATTCATATACAGTCATACTTTGTTCTAAGTATCGAGTTGTAATTTTTTGAGTTGTACGTAAATAGAAGTGTGATGATCATCATTATTCATTACTAGAGCATTGTCCTAGTAAGGGAAGGATGATGGAGACTATGATTCCCCGACAAGTCGGGATGAGACTTCGGACAAAATTAAGAAAAAGGCCAAAAAAAGCCCAACAAAAAAAGAGAAAAAGAGAGAAGGGGCAATTTTACTATCCTTTCCACACTTGTGCTTCAAAGTAGCACCGTGTTTTTCATATAGAGAGTCTCCTATGTTGTCACTTTCATATACTAGTGGGAATTTTTCATTATAGAACTTTTCTTGTATATTCTGATAATGGGCTTCCTCAAATACCCGAGGTCTTCGAGCAAGCAAGTTGGATGCACACCCACTTAATTTTCAGTTTGAGCTTCCATACACTTATAGCTCTTAGTGCATCCATTGCATGGCAATCCCTAATCCTCGCGTTGATTTCAATTGATGGGCATCTCCATAGACCGTTGATTAGCCGCGTCGATGTGATACTTTCTTCCTTTTTCGCCTTCTCCATATTAATCTCTACCACCGTATTCTATTCCACCCATAGTGCTATATTCATGGCTTGCACTCATGTATTGCGTGGGGGTTGAAAAAGCTTAAGCGTGTTAAAAAGTATGAACCAATTGCTTGGCTGACACCGGTGTAGTACATGATAAATACTTTGTGTTAAGAAGATGGTGCATGACAAGACTATATGATGTTGTAGGGATAACATTCTTTAGCATTGATATTTTGAAAGACATGATTGTTTGTTGGGATGCCTGAGTATTGATGTCTTTATGTAAAATTATAGACTATTGCTTTGAATCACTCGTGTCTTAATATTCATGCAATGATTAGATTACATGATCAAGATTATGCTAGGTAGCATTCCACATCAAAAATTATCTTTTTTATCATTTACCTACTCGAGGACGAGCAGGAATTAAGCTTGGGGATGCTGATATGTCTCCATCGTAGCTATAATTTTTTATTGTTTCATGCCAATATTCTACAACTTTTATATAATTTTGGCAACATTTTATATTATTTTTGGGACTAACATATTGATCCAGTGCCAGTGGCAGTTCTTGTTTGTTGCATGTTTTTTGTTTCACAGAATTTCCATATCAAACAAAGTCCAAACACGATAAAAATTTACGGAGATTTATTTTGGAATATATGTGATTTTTGGGAAGAAGAATCAACAAAAGACGTTGCTCGAGGGCCCCACAAGCCGCCAGGGCGTTCCCAGGGGGTAGGGCGCGCCGTGGTGGCTTGTGAGCCCCTCGTAGGGCGGTTGCAGCCCTTCTTTCGCCGCAAGAAAGATAATATCTAGAAAAAATCATGTTAAAAATTCATCCCAATCAGAGTTACGGATCTCCGGGAATTTAAGAAATGGTTTTCGGCAAGAAAATGGGAACGTGAAACAGAAGAGAACAGAGAGAGAGAGAGAGAGAGAGAGATCCAATCTAGGAGGGGCTCCCGCCCCTCCGCCGCCATCATGTCCATGGACTAGAGGGGAGACTCTCCTCCCGTCTAGGGGGAGGCCAAGGAAGAAGAAGAAGAAGGAGGAGGAGGAGGAGAGGGGCACTCTCCCCCTCTCTCCCGGTGGCGCCGGAACGCCGCCGGGGCAATCATCTTGATGGTGATCTACACCAACAACTTCGCTGCCGTCATCACCAACTCTCTCCCCCTCTATGCAGCGGTGTAACACCTCTTCTCCCTGTTGTAATCTCTACTTACACATGGTGCTTTACGCCACATATTATTATCCAATGATGTGTTGCCATGCTATGATATTTGAGTAGATTCGTTTTGTCCTATGGGTTGATTGATGATCGTGATTGGTTTGAGTTGTATGTTTTATTTTGGTGATGTCCTATGGTGCCCTCCGTGTCGGGCAAGCGTGAGGGATTCTCGCTATAGGGTGTTGTAATACGTTCATTGTCGGTCTCAAAACCGGCGGATCTCGGGTAGGGGATCCCGAGCTGTGGATCTTGGATCAATGGGGAACAAGGGACGAAGGAGACGTTGTTTACCCAGGTTCGAGCCCTCTCTAAGAGGTAAAACCCAATGTCCTGCTTGATTATATTGAAGTGTATAGGATGGTTACAGAGTCAATCTATCACGAGATCAGATGAACTAAACCCTAGGTGAGTAGGATGATGGTTGTTGTTCTAGCCCCTACGGACTAAAACCCATTGGTTTATATAGACACCAGGGGTACTAGGGTTTCACAGAGTCTGTTACAATGAGGAAATAGACATGCCAAATCTTCTATCTTGACTTGGAGGACATACCAAGACTTCAAGGGTTTCCTGTCCGGACATGCAGTCACCTTATAGCTTGGCCTTATGGTAGTCGAATAGCAGCCCACCTGTCTAGCCCATAAGAGATAGGCCAGCAGCCTGAGGACTGCCTAGTCCAGGACTCCCTCAGTAGCCCTCGAACTAGCCTCCAATGCCGGTGTCTCATAACTCTCGGAGTTTCCTGCGTACTTTGAAGTCTCTGGCTTGCGGGGCAAGTTCTTCTCCTCCCGTGTGTTCAGAGAAATCCCCCTTGGCCAAGCCTCCAAAAGTTGCTTGGCTAAGCTCGGCTATGTGCTCAACCAGGTTATATCCGGAATCCGAATTGTTGATATTGCTTAGCCTCAAAGACCAGCCGCCCAAGTGTGAATAGTGCCCTTGCCTAACAACTTTCGGCGAAAGGTCATGGCCGGTCACTAACGTCGAACCGTTGTGGGAACTCGATGCGCGGTTCGAGGTAGCTCGTCTATTGGCACGTCCCATCCAGAGAGAGATCATGCTCCATTTTTTAAGGGATATGATCAATGATTTTGATCATCCCACTCGTGCATAACGTCACGGTTATATCGGGAACCGGCGAGGCCCGCGGCGGGATTAGAGGACCCTTGGTATTGCGACAGTCCATAAAAGGGAAACAACCACAGCTATCTCCGCATGCTTTCTTCTTCCTCTCGCCACTGCTTTCCCCAATCTCGAGAGCTCCAGTGCCTCGGCCCGTCCTTCCTCAAAAACTCCCTTCCAGCCACTCCCTCAGTTCAGCTATGGTTGGATCTGGTGCAAAGGGCAAATGGGAGGCCTCCATCATCACCAATGACGACATCGAGGACCTAAAGCGCGCGGGCTACCTCTCAGCCAACGTCGTTCACCGGGCTCCAGAGGAAGGCCAGGTCGTCCCCACGCCCAACCAGGCGAGAGGGTGGTGTTCGTCCCCCACTTCATCTGAGGTCTGGGCTTCCCCCTCCACCCCTTTGTAAGGGGGCTAATGTTCTTCTACGGGCTAGATTTCCATGGTCTAGCCCCAAACTCCTTTCTGCAGATCTCGGCTTTCATAGTCGTTTGTGAGGCCTTTCTGCGGATCCACCCACACTTCGGCCTTTGGCTGAAGATTTTCAACGTCGAACTGAAGATAGTTGACGGCCAGCAGGTGGACTGCAGAGGGGCGATGATCAGTAGGCTCGCCCGGGTCAACTGGACGAAGCGCATCTTCATAGAGACCGTAAAGGTCTAGAAAAAAGAGTGGTTATATATCATGGAGCCCCGCAGAGCAGGCTGGGCAGCAGCCCCCAAATTAAGATCCGGACCAACTACGAGGTTAACCTCGTGAACCAAGAAGGGCCTCGACTAGGGGTCACCTGTAGAGGTGGAGTTGCTGCAAAAGCACGTCTCCTGCATGATAAAGGCGGGCACCAAACTGACCAACATGGTCCAGGTAATGCTCCACCGCCGCCTCCTACATTTCCAACTCCAGGCTACCCCAATGTGGTCCTGGAAGCCCGAAGACCCTTTCACCGTGCAACGCTTCTATGGTACCACCCACGAGAAGCTGTGGAAGGTGATCTTCAAGCCGCAAAAGGAGTGGACAGCCAAGGAGGAAGACATCGGTCTCGATGCCGTGAACCCTCCTCGGAAGGTAATGAGGCATTGTTCTTTATGTTTGGATGTTTGCTCTTTAACAAGGGATCCAACTCTCTCTTCTCCGCATGTTGTAGGGCTGGCTAGATAAGGCCGTGCCGATTGATGGCCCGACCCCACTGCCAGAGGATCCAAGGACGGCCCAGCTGAATGAGCTGCTGGCCGTGGCATCGTATAAGGCGCCGGAGAAGAGAAAAACCGAGAAGGCCTCCACCCAAGGGGGCCTCTGGACACCAAATCCGGGGAGACCCAGACCCCCTCAGCTCAAGAGGGGGAGCAGGAGGAGGACCGGTGATACGTCCATTTTGCATCATGTTTTCCTACTGTTATTTATAGTGTTTTTATTCATTATAACACTTGATGGAGTAATTCAAATGCCTTTTCTCTCATAATATGCAAGTTTTACAGAAAGAGGGAGAATGCCGGCAGCTGGAATTCTGGACCTGAAAAAGCCATGTCAGAGATACCTATTCTGCACATCTCCAAATGAGCTGAAATTTCACATAGAATTATTTTTGAATATATAAAAAATATTGGAATAAAGAAATACCAGAGGAGGTCACCCAGGTGCCAACTACTCCAGGCGCGCCCTGGTGGGTAGTGGGCTCCCTGGCCCACCTCTGGTGCCCATCTTCTGGTACATAAGGTCTTTTGACCTAGAAAAAAATAAGGAGAGGACTTTCGGGATGGAGCGCCGCCGTCTCGAGGCGAAAATTGGGTAGGAGCACTTTTTCCCTCCGGCAGAGCGATTTTGTCCGGGGAACTTCCCTCCCGGAGGGGGAAATCGAAGCCATCGTCATCACCAACAACCCTCTCATCTTGGGGAGGCCAATATTCATCAACATCTTCAACATCACCATCTTATCTCAAACCCTAGTTCATCTCTTTTGTTCAATCTTTGTATCAAAACTTCAGATTGGTACCTGTGGGTGACTAGTAGTGTTGATTACATATTGTAGGTGATGCTAGCTAGTTTATTTGGTGGAAGATCATATGTTCAGATCCATTATGATATTTATTACTCCTCTAATCTTGAGCATGAATATTATTTGTGAGTAGTTGTCCTTGTTCTTGAGGCCACGGGAGAAGTCATGTTGCAAGTAATCATGTGAATTTGATATTCGTTCGATATTTTGAGGATATGTACGTTGTGATACCCTTAGTGGTGTTGTGTGAACGTCGACTACATGACACTTCACCATCTTTGGGCCTAAGGGAATGCATTTTGGAGTAGTTATTAGATGATGGGTTGCTAGAGTGACAAAAGCTTAAACCCTAGTTTATGCGCAATTCCGTAAGGGGCTGATTTGGATCTATGTTTAATGCTATGGTTAGATGTTATCTTAATTCTTCTTTCGTAGTTGCGGATGCTTGCGAGGGGGTTAATAATAAGTGGGAGGCTTGGTCAAGTAAGAACAGCACCCAAGCACCGGTCCACCCACATATCAAATTATCAAAGTAGCGAACGCAAATCAAACCAACATGATGAAAGTGACTACATGAAATTCCCGTGTGTCCTCAAGAACACTTTGCTTATTATAAGAGACCATTCCAGCCTGTCCGTTGCTACAAAAAGGATTGGAATACCTTGCTGAACTTTTGTTACCATTAATGTTACTTGCTTGTTACAAATTATCTTGCTATCAAACTACCTATTACCGACAATTTCAGTGCTTGCAGACATTACCTTGCTGAAAACCGCTTGTAATTTCCTTCTGCTCCTCGGTGGGTTCGACACTCTTACTTATCGAAAGGACTATGATTGATCCCCTATACTTGTGGGTCATCAAGAATCTTTTCTGGTTCCATTGCCGGGGAGTGAAGCGCTCTTGGTAAGTGGAAATCGGTAAGGAAAAATTTATATTACGTGCTGAAATTTACTGTTACTTGCTACTATGGAAAACAATCCTTTGAAGTATTTGTTCGGGGTATCTTCACCTCGACCGGAAGCACAAAGAGTTACCCCTCAACCTACTGCACCTACTGAAAATATTGGTTATGAAATTTCTTCGGGTATGATAGAGAAACTGCTAGCTAATCCTTATGCAGGAGATGGAACACTACATCCTGATATGCACCTAATCTATGTGGATGAAGTTTGTGGATTATTTAAGCTTGCAGGTTTACCCGGAGATGAAGTTAAGAAGAAGGTTTTCCCTTTATCTTTTTTGGGGGGGGGGAGCATTGACATGGTATATACTATGTTATGATATTGGAGCTTGGGATTGGAATAGATTGAAATTGGAATTTCACCAGAAGTTTTATCCTACGCATCTAGTTCATCATGATCGGAATTATATATATAATTTTTGGCCTCGTGAAGGAGAAAGTATCGATCTAGCTTGGGGGAGGCTTAAATCAATGTTATATTCATGCCCCAATCATGAGCTTTCAAGAGAAATTATTATACAAAAATTTTATGCTCGGCTTTCTCGTAATGATCAATCCATGCTCGATACTTCTTGTGCTGGTTCTTTTATGAAGAAAACTATTGAATTCAGGTGGGATCATTTGGAAAGAATTAAATACAACTCTGAAGATTGGGAACTCGATGAAGGTAAAGAGTTAGGTATTAAGCTTGAGTTTGATTGTGTTAAATCTTTTATGAATACCGATGTTTTTCACAAGTTTAGCACTAAATATGGACTTGACTCTAAGATAGTAGCCTCTTTTTGTGAATCATTTGCTACTCATGTTGATGTCACTAAAGATAAGTGGTTTAAATATCATCCCCCTATTAAAGAAAAGATTGAGGATCTAGTTACAGTTAAAGATGAAACTATCCTTACGATGTTGATCCAGTTGTGCCTACTGCTTATGTTGAAAAACCACCTTTCCCTGTTAGGATAATGGAGCATGCTAAGGTGTCAACCGTGGTTAACAAAAGTAATATTAAAGCACCTAGACCCTCTGAGCAAATTAAAGTAGAACCTAGTATTGCTATGGTTAAATATCTCTTGGTCGATAATATTGATGGGCATGTTATTTATTTCTGTGATGAAGCTGCTAGAATTGCCAAACCCGATACTAAAGATAAGAACAAGCCTGTTGTTGGCATGCCTGTTGTCTCAATTAAAATTGGAGATCATTGCTATCATGGTGTATGTGATTTGGGTGCTAGTGTTAGTGCTATTCCTTTTACCTTGTACCAAGAAATTATGAATGATATTGCACCTGTTGAAATAGAAGACATTGATGTTACTATTAAACTTGCTAATAGAGACACCATCACACCACTTGGAATTGTTAGAGTTGTTGAAGTCTTTTGTGGGAAAATAAAATACCCTACTGATTTTCTAGTTCTTGGTTCCCCACAAGATGATTTTTGTCCCATAACTTTTGGTAGACCTTTCTTGAACACTGTTAATGCTAAGATAGATTGCCATAAAGAAACGATCGGTGTCAATTTTGGTGATGTGTCTCATGAGTTTAATTTCTCTAAGTTTCGTAGACAACCTCATAATAAAGATTTACCTAGTAAGGATGAAATAATTGGTCTTGCTTCTATTGTCGTACCTCCTACTGATCCACTAGAACAATATTTGCTAGACCATGAAAATGATATGCACTTGCATGAAAGAAATGAAATAGATAAAATATTCTTTGAACAACAACCTATCCTTAAGCACAATTTACCTGTTGAAACTCTAGGAGGTCCTCCTCCACCTAAAGGTGATCCTGTGTTTGAATTAAAGCAATTGCTTGACACTTTGAAGTATGCTTATCTTGATGAGAAAAAGATATATCCTATTATTATTAGTGCTAACCTTACAGAACATGAAGAAGAGAGATTATTAAAAATTCTAAGGAAGCACCGTGCTGCTATTGGATATACTCTTGATGATCTTAAGGGCATTAGTCCCACTCTCTGTCAGCACAAGATTAATATGGAACCTGATGCTAAACCCGTTGTTGATCATCAACGACGGTTGAATCCGAAGATGAAAGAAGTGGTAAGAACTGAAATACTAAAGCTTCTGGAAGCAGGTATATTCTATCCCATAGCTGATAGTAGATGGGTAAGTCTCGTTCATTGTATCCCTAAGAAGGGAGGTATTACTATTGTTCCCAATGATACAAATGAACTCATTCCACAAAGAATAGTGACTGGCTATAGAATGGTAATTGATTTTAGAAAATTAAATAAAGCTACTAGAAAATATCATTACCCTCTGCCTTTCATTGATAAAATGTTAGAAAGAGTGTCTAAGCACACACACTTTTGCTTTTTGGATGGATATTATGGTTTCTCTTAAATACTTGTATCACAACCTGATCAAGAGAAAACCACCTTTACTTGTCCTTTTGGAACTTATGCTTATAGACGTATGCCTTTTGGGTTATGCAATGCACCTGCTACCTTTCAAATATGTATGACTGCTATATTCTCTGACTTTTGTGAGAATATTGTTGAGATTTTCATGGATGATTTTTCTGTTTACAGAACTTCTTTTGATGATTTCTTAAGCAACCTTGATAGAGTTTTCCAGAGATGTGAGCAAACTAATCTTGTCTTGAATTGGAAGAAGTGCCACTTTATGGTGAATGAAGGTATTGTCGTGGGGCACAAAGTTTCTGAGCAAGGTATTGAGGTGGATAAAGCTAAAGTTGATGCAATTGAGAAATTGCCTTGTCCTAAATAGATTAAAGGTATTCATAGTTTCCTTGGTCTTGCTGGTTTCTATAGGAGGTTTATTAAAGACTTCTCTAAAATTTCTAGGTCTCTTACTAATCTTTTGCAAAAAGATGTTTCATTTGTTTTTGATGATGATTGTGTAGAAGCCATTGAAACGCTGAAGAAAGCCTTAATTTCTGCACCTATTGTTCAACCACCTGATTGGAACTTGCCTTTTGAAATCATGTGTGATGCTAGTGATTATGCTGTTTGTGCTATTCTAGGACAAAGAGTTGATAAGAAATTAAATGTTATCCATTATGCTAGTAAAACTATAGATGGTGCCCAACGAAATTATGCTACTACTGAAAAAGAATTCTTAGTAGTTCTGTTTGCTTGTGATAAATTCAGATCTTGCATTGTTGATTCCAAAGTAATTGTTCACACCAATCATGCTGCTATTAAATACCTTATGGAAAATAAAGATGCTAAACCTAGACTCATTAGGTGGATTCTCTTGCTACAAGAATTTGACTTACACATCACTGATAGAAAAGGAGCTGAGAACCCCGTAGCAGATAACTTGTCTAGGTTAGAAAATAGTCTTGATGACTCACAACCTATTGATGATAGCTTTCCTGATGAACAACTAGCTGTCATAAGTGCTTCTCATAATACTCCTTGGTATGCTGATTATGCTAATTATATTGTTGCTAAATTTATACCACCTAGTTTCACATACCAACAAAAGAAAAAATTCTTCTATGATTTAAGACATTACTTTTGGGATGACCGACATCTATATAAAGGAGTATATGGTATTATTAGATGTTGTATACATGAGCATGAATAGGAAAAAAAATCTACGGAAACGTCACTCCGAAGCCTACGTAGGGCATCATGCAGGAGATAGAACTGCACACAAGATATTACAATCTGGTTTTTATTGGCCTACTCTTTTTAAGGATGCTCGTAAGTTTGTTTTATCTTGTGATGTATGTCAAGGAATTGGTAATATTGGTAGACGTTAGGAAATGCCTATGAATTTTTCACTTGTTATTGAGCCATTTGATGTTTGGGGCTTTGATTATATGTGACCTTTTCCTTCCTCTAATGGGTATACACATATTTTAGTTGCTGTTGATTATGTCACTAAGTGGGTAGAAGCTATTCCAACTAGTAGTGCTGATCATAACACCTCCATTAAAATGCTTAAAGAAATCATCTTCCCGAGGTTTGGAGTCCCTAGATATTTAATGACTGATGGTGGTTCACATTTTATTCATGGTGCTTTCCGTAAACTGCTTGCTAAATATGATGTCAACCATAGAATTGCATCACCCTATCATCCTCAGTCTAGTGGTCAAGTTGAACTTAGGAATAGAAAAATAAAGTTAATATTACAAAAAATTGTCAATAGGTCCCAAAAGAATTGGTCTAAGAAACTTGATGATGCACTTTGGGCCTATAGAACAGCTTATAAAAATCCTATGGGCATGTCCCATAAAAACTGGTTTATGGGAAAGCTTGTCACTTGCCACTTGAGTTAGAACATAAAGCATATTGGGCAATTAAAGAACTCAATTATGACTTCAAACTTGCCGGTGAAAAGAGGTTATTTGATATTAGCTCACTAGATGAATGGAGAACCCAAGCTTATGAAAATGCAAACTATTCGAAGAAAAAGTTAAAAGATGGCATGATAAAAGAATCCAAAAGCGGGAATTCAAAGTTGGTGAACATGTTCTATTGTATAATTCTCGTTTTAGATTTTTTGCAGGAAATCTTCTTTCCAAATGGGAAGGACCATATATCATCGAAGAAGTTTATCGCTCTGGAGCTATCAAGATCAATAATGCCAAAGGCACTAATTCGAAGGTGGTCAATGGATAAAGAATTAAGCACTATATTTTAGGTACACTTATTAATGTTGAAACTAACATAATACAAACCATGACACCAGAGGAACAAATAAAAGAGACCTTCCAAAACACTACAGAACCCTGAAAAAGGAAGAGGTACGTGATACGGTAAGTAAACGGACTCCGAAAAATCTGCAAAAATATTTTTTGTCAGTTTTGGAATATTAGAAAAAAAAAAAATTAGAAACACCCGGGAAGGCAACCCAGGTGCCCACTAGGCACCAGGGCACGCCAGCCCCACCAGGCGCGCCCTGGTGGGTAGTGGGCCCCTCGGGCACCTTCCCGGCTCTGTTTTCCTGTGGTATACTTGTTTCCCAAGATAAAAAAATCTTTATATACTCCCCCGAACGATTTGACCACCACATCACAGAAACATCCTCTGTTCTTGTTTCGTGCTGTTTTTCTGTCAGATCCATCAAGCCAGGCATCATGTCTTCTCCCTCCTCCAACAACGTAGAAGAAGATGCTTGGCTGCTGAAGATAGAACTAAGGAGAGAAGAGCCAAAAGAAGCCACCAAGGAGGACAAGGTCAAGGAAGTTGTGGGGATCAGGCTCAAGAAGGGGGGCAAGCCGTGCTCATGTAAGAACCTGCGGAAGAGGAAGACATCCTTCAACCCTACTATAATCATCTCACCCCCACTGAAATCGAGGCTTTAAGGGCCTTTGAAACATTACGCGTTCAGAATACATATCTCACTCGTGAATTTATTTTGTTCGAAGAGCAAAACATCGCCCTTCGGAGCGTCAACCATAGATTGGAGTACCTGCTGAAGCTGAAGTGTGAAGCCACTACTACCGCATCACCACCTCCATCACCATCATCACCAAAGAAGGAGACTTGAGTACACGGGTATGGGCACTCCCCTTGGCTTGTGCCAAGCTTGGGGGAGATGCCTCGGTATCGTATCACGTCACTTCTATTATCTTCACCAGTTTTTAGTTTGATCCTTAGTTATTTCAGGATTTAGTTGAATAAAAGTTTAGTATGATCTATTTTTGAGTGCTAGTTTCGTGATCTATCTATCTATGTAATCGAGTGAGAGATATATAATAAAGATTAGTTTGATTTTTGCTTCTTTACTTTTATGTTTCAATCAAAATAAAGGAAATAATGAAAAAGATCATATGCTAATCTTATGGTAAGTAATGACATCACGTAAGGAAAAGTATAAGTGGTAAAATTTATTTAAAGTTCACAAACATAGCATTGGTCAATGATGCAATTCATAAAATAATTAATAAGGGAAGAGAAGATTCACATGCAAATATACCATCTTGGACATCTTTTATGATTGTGAGCCCCCATTAAATATTTTATGCCAAATTGTTGATGTTGGACAAGGAAGACAACATGTGGTGCTTGCTCATATTTTATGATTGTGAGCTCCCATTTATGTTTGTTCATATTCACATAGAAGTTATATTGTCATAGATCCTCCAACATGTGGTACTTGCCCAATACCTTTGCTAGCCAAAAATCCGCACTAAGTAGAGATACTGCTTGTGCATCCAAAAACCTTAAGCACAAATTCATATTTTAAGAGTCCACCATACCTACCTATGGATTGAGTAAGATCCTTCAAGTAAGTTGTCATCGGTGCAAAAAGGGCAATAAAAATTGCTTCTAAATGTGTTTGATCTTTTAGTGTGAAGGAAAATAAGTGTTGTACGAACTTGTGATGGCAAAGTAATAAAAGCGACAAACTGCATAATAAAGGTTGCTATCATAAGGAGCAATATAACGTGATGTTCTTTTGCATTAAGGGATTGTGCATACAAAACCAAAAAGCGCATGACAACCTCTTCTTCCCTCTGCAAAGGGCCTATCTTTTACTTTTATGTATTTACTTTTTATGTAAGAGTCAAAGTGTTCTCCTCTATTCCTTTTTATTTTTCTCTTTTGCAAGCATCATGTGGTGGGGAAAGATCTAGGCACATATATCCAGTTGGATATGAGTGATCATGAGTTATTATTGTTGACATCACCCTTGAGGTGAATGGGTTGGGAGGAGAAACTATAAGCCCCTATCTTTCTATGTGTCTGGCTGAAACTTTTTGCTCCATATATATGATGTGAGTGTTAGCAATCATAGAAGACTAGATGATGGTTGAGTATGTGGACTTGCCAAAAGGCTTCGACATGAGACCCTTCCTAAAAATATGATGAATTGTAATTGCAAAGTTGACTAAGAACATAGTTTGCTAGTTTTCAATAAAGTTTATGCTTTATACTTCGATGTTGTGATGAATTGTTACTTGCTCATGAGAAGTTATATGATAATGTTATATGATAAAGTTTATTACTGTTATAATAATAAGCATGATGCTACTATGTCCGTATTTTGTTTTTATCGACACCTCTCTCTCTCTCTAAACATGTGGACATGATTTTCGATATCAGCTTTCGCTTGAGGACAAGCGTGGTCTAAGCTTGGGGGAGTTGATACGTCCATTTTGCATCATGTTTTCCTATTGTTATTTATAGTATTTTTATTCATTGTAACACTTTATGGAGTAATTCTAATGCCTTCTCTCTCATAATATGCAAGGTTTACACAAAGAGGGAGAATGCCGGCAGCTGGAATTCTGGACCTGAAAAAGCCATGTCAGAGATACCTATTGTGCACATCTCCAAATGAGCTGAAATTTCACGGAGAATTATTTTGGAATATATAAAAATATTGGAATAAAAAAATACCAGAGGGGGCCACCCAGGTGCCCACTAGGCACCAGGGTGCGCCACCCCCTCCAGGCGTGCCCTGGTGGCTAGTGGGCTCCCGGGCCCACCTCTGGTTCCCATATTCTGGTACATAATGTCTTTTGACTTGGAAAAAAAAAGGAGAGGACTTTCGGGACGGAGCGCCGCCGTCTCGAGGCGGAACTTGGGCAGGAGCTCTTTTGTCCTCCGATGGAGCGATTCTGCCGGGGGAACTTCCCTTCCGAAGGGGGAAATCGAAGCCATCGTTATCACCAACAACCCTCTCATTTTGGGGAGGCCAATCTTCATCAATATCTTAAACAACACCATCTCATCTCAAATCCTAGTTCATCTCTTGTGTTCAATCTTTGTATCAAAACCTCAGATTGGTACCTGTGGGTGACTGGTAGTGTTGATTACATCTTGTAGTTGATGATAGCCGGTTTATTTGGTGGAAGATCATATGTTCAGATCCATTATGATATTTATTACTTCTCTAATCTTGAGCATGAAGATTATGTTTGAGTAGTTGTCCTTGTTCTTGAGGCCACGGGAGAAGCCATGTTGCACGTAATCATGTGAATTTGATATTCCTTCGATATTTTGATGATATGTATGTTGTGATTTGAAAGTGCAACTAATCCCCGGGTGGATTTGGTATTTCATAACAACATATAGCTCACTGAACTAATATCCTTTCAAGATAAATATTTCAGGATGTTCAATGATTGGCATGGCATGGACAAAAGATGTGGACCCCTCAAAATGCAAAGGATAAAGGTTGGCAAAAGCTCAAGACTCTTCATCTTTATTTTAGTGATCCAAGATCACATTGAGTCCATAGGAAAGCCAATACTATTAAAAGGGGATGAGGTGTTGCTTAATGATCTACTTACTCAAAGTGCTTAGTGATATTGCTCCAAAACCTCTACCACTTTCTCCATCCAAATATGTCCAAACCCAAAACTCCAACTCGGCCCCACCAATTCTTTCTATCCGGAGCCACCGAGTTCATATGACATAGCCACTGCCAGAAACCCTAATAGTTCGGTCTCACCAATACGGATCTCGGTCTCACTGAGCTGGCCTTGCCAGCGCTCTATGACTTGTTGCATTTATTTTGGTCTCACCGAGTTTATGCAATCGGTCTCACCGAGTTGGCTTGACAAATTCTCTGTTGCTTATTGCTTCACTTCGGTCTCACCGAGTTGATGCAATCGGCGCCACCGAGATGATGTTTTCCCTAAACCCTAGCACATCGGTCTCACCGAGTTGTTCCAGTCGGTCCCTCCGAGATTCATATCGTTCACATTTTTGAACTGATTGGTGCCACCGAGTTTAACCATTCGGTCCCACCGAGATGAGTCAAATGTGTGTAACAATTGGATTTTGTGTGGAGGCCATATATATCCCTCCACCACCTCTTCATTCGTGGAGAGAGCCATCAGAACGTGCCTACACTTCCACCATACATTTTCTGAGAGAGAACCACCTACTCATGTGTTGAGATCAAGAGATTCCATTCCTACCATATGAACCTTGATTTTTAGCCGTCCCCAAGTTGCTTTCCACTCAAATCACTCTTCCACCATAGCCAAATCTGAGACAGAGAGAGTTGAGTGTTGGGGAGACTATCATTTGAAGCACAAGAGGAAGGAGTTCATCATCAACACACCGTCTATTACCTTTTGGAGAGTGGTGTCTCCTAGATTGGTTAGGTGGCGCTTGGGAGCCTCCGACACGTTGTGGAGCAAGAAGTTTGTAAGGGCAAGGAGATCGCCTACTTCATGAAGATCTACCCGAGTGACGCAAGTCCTTCGTGGGCGATGGCCACGGTGGGATAGACAAGGTTGCTTCTTCGTGGACCCTTCGTGGGTGGAGCCCTCCATGGACTCGCATAGCCATTACCCTTCGTGGGTTGAAGTCTCCATCAACGTGGATATACGATAGCACCACCTATCGGAACCACGCCAAAAATTTCCGTGTCTACATTGCGTTTGCCTTCTCCAAACCCTTCCCTTTATCTGCATATGCAATGTTTTACTTTCCGCTGCTATACTCTTAGAATTGCATGTGTAAATTGATTGCTTGACTTGTGCTAATTGCTAAAATCTGCCCACAACTAAAATTGGGAAAAGGATAGATTTTTATTTGGTCAAGTAGTCTAATCACCCACCCCCCTCTAGACATACTTTCGATCCTACAAGTGGTATCAGAGCTTTGGTCTCCATTAGCCTTGATTTCCATAGGTTTGGTGATCATAGCATTGGTTTCACAACCTAGGAGAGTATAGCGTCTAGCGCGGGAAATTACTACCATAGAGGTCCTTACTTTGATGGCACAAATTTTGCTAGTTGGAAGCATAAGATGAAAATGGATATTCTTGGTCATAACCCTGCCATTTGGGTTGTTGTTCGTATTGGCTTGCAGGGCGAATACTTTGAAGATGGAAAAGAACCGGATCGTGAAGCCACCACGGACGAATTGAAGATGTTGCAATACAATGCTCAAGCTTGTGATATTCTCTTCAATGGATTATGCCTCGAAGAATTCAACAAAATCAACCGCCTTGAGAATGCAAAGGAAATTTTGGATAATTTGGTTGATATGCACGAAGGTATCGAGTCCGTCAAGGAATCCAAGTTGGATGTGCTCCAAAGTCAACTTGACAAGTTCAAGATGGAGGATGGTGAAGGAGTCGCCGAAATGTACTCTAGGCTTGTTCTTATCACAAATGAGATTGCCGGCTTAGGAAGTGAAGAGATGACCGACAAATTCATCATCAATAAGGTCCTTAGAGCCTTGGATGGAAAATATGATACCATGTGCACATTGATCCAAATGATGCCCAACTACAAAGATCTCAAGCCAACGGAAGTCATTGGTAGAATTGTTGCTCATGAGATGTCACTCAAGGATAAGGATGAGCTCCACAACAAGTCAGGTGGTGCTTACAAAGCTTCAAGCGATGCTCCTACAACATCAAGTGACAAGCTAGTCTCCAATGAAGAATTGGGCTTAATGGTGAAGAACTTCAACAAATTCTACAAGAATAGAAGCAAAGAGAGAAGTTCCAAGTCAAGGTCCTACAATGACAAAAGATCTTCTAGTCGTGATCGTAATTCCTACAATTGTGGAAGACCCAGACACTACTCCAATGAGTGTACGGTTCCCTACAAGAAAATAGAAGACTCACCAAAAGGGAGAAGTAGAAGGGATGAATCACCTCCAAGAGAGAGAAGGAGTAGAGATGATCATTATGAACGAAGACCCTATCGTAGAAGCAAGGATTCGGAAAGGAAGGACAAGTCATCAAAGAGCTACACAAGACGAAGACATCAAGCTCATGTTGGTGAATGGGTTTCTGGTTCCGACTCCGACAACTACTCCGAGAGAAGCTATCACTCCGACACCGACTATACTCAAGATGAAGTTGTTGCTGGTCTTGCACTTGTGTCAATGAACTCCTTCGACATATTTGACTAACCAAATGAAGGAATTGGAAGATCCTTCATGGCTAAAGGCCCCAAGGTATCACACCCCGAGTATCTTGATTTCAATAGTGATGAAGATGATTTCCTAGGTGATGATGATTTACTTCTTGACAAAACTAGTGATGAATTTGCTAGTAATCATGCTAATCAAGATGAAACGAATGACAATGATAAGAAGGAGATTGAGCGTCTAACTAAAGAATTAAACACTCTTAAGTAATTAGCTCATGAACCAACTTTAGAGGATCATAGAGATCTCCTAAGAACTCATGAGAAGCTACGCTTCGAGAAGCTAAATTTAGAGCAACAACATGGGTTTCTAAAAGCTATCAATGATGATCTTCGAAAGAAGAGTTCTTCTTACATTGCCAAACGTCTCCTCTTGTCTACTTATATGCCACAAGTAAAATCTAGCAACAAGAGCAAGAAAGATTCTTATTCTAGTAGTAACAATAATCATGCTAAATCAAATGTTGTTCCTTCTAGTAGTTCTCTTGATTCCACTAATGATTCTCTTACCCAAGTTACACTTGAGCAAGAAAATAGCTTATTGAAGGGAATTATAGAGAAAGGTGTTTACAAGAGCCTTGCCGGGAGAAAGCAATTCGAGGAAATTGTACGCAAGCAAGGAAGGTACCGGAAGAATCAAGGTGTTGGTTTTGAACGAAAGTTCAATGCCAATGGAGTTGACTGGGATGAAGATCAATACCCCAAGACAAAGTTTGTTCCTCAACAAAAGAAGTATGACCCCACTTCTTTCAAGGGAACACAAGCTCAAGATGATCTTCCACCACAAGACCACAAGCTAAAAGGCAAGTACAAGCTTCAAGAAGAGATTGACTCATTTGAAGAAGCTCCTAAGGCCATGGTCAAGTGGGTTCCCAAGACTACGACGAGCTCTACTTCATCAAGTTCAACTACAACTCCAAGGATTACAATCAAGTTGATGTGGATCCCAAAGAAGAAGAACTAGAGTGTTCTTGAGGGTGACTCCGCCGACATACTTCACTCATATTCATTTTGGCAAGGACTTGTGCAATGAACTTTCATATCTTGCACTAGTTCATGGAGTCACAAACCCTCTTGATGGTAAGACAAGGGACAAGGTAACCTAATGCTTTCATGGACATCATCATATGTGCAATTCACTCTATGTCTATGGATATCCTTGTATGTTCCTTGTGGGACTAACCCATGTATGTATTGAAAGTGCAACACTCCAATGGATTTCTCCAAATGATCTACATCAACATTGAGCATCCACATCTTCACTATCTACATGAAGTCATCATCAACAAAACCCAAGGTTAGTTCATCCCTCTTTGGGGGGATATCACATCTAGGGGGAGCTTTGCTCTAAAAATTGAGCTAAAGCAACTCTAATGGTGTGAACACATTAATGCTTTATGTAAAAGTGGTAACCCCACTTGTGCTTAAACGATGAGTATGACCTATGATCAAATGTTCTCATTTGACTCCTAAGTCAATATACTCATATATAGATGACCTAGTCATCGCCAATTGCTTATAGATGCTAGAATTGTTTGTGCATGTTTGACACATATTTCATTTGACATTTTATTTTGTGAGCAAGTTGGTTTGCATTTTTCCCATTTGAGGACATCCATTTTTTGTTTTGGTTGTTTTGGTTTTTATTTGCCAAATGAATGGACAAGAATGCCTAAGAACCTTCTCTAGCTATCTATGCTTTTCTTGTCTCAAACTCTATTCATGCTATATCACAAAAAATGAACAAGTCTCTTTTGGACCCTCCGGGTGAGGAGCACTCGGGGCCACCGATCCGTCAAGGGATGCATTCCAAAACCTTCTATTGCTTTTCGGTCAGACCAACTCACTCACACTCGGTCACACCGAAAGCACTAGACTGATCTAGGTTTTTCATCTCGGTGCTACCAATAAGAATGACTCGGTCTCACAGAGTTGCAATGACTGCACGCAGTTTTACATCTCGGCGCCACCGAAACATTCCATTCGGTGCCACTGACAGCACATGGGTATATATACTCAGTGGACCTGCTCGGTTGAAAATTACTTCAAACCCTTCGCGCCCGCGCCCCATTGCTGCCGCCCCCTTAGTCTCCGGATCGTCGCCGTCTTCGCCTGTGCATCTCCGCCGTAGGTCTCCGTCACCATCAATGAGAATCTACACCGTCATTGCCGCTGTAGAGGATCGTCACCAAGTTAGAGTATTATTTGGTCTCCTCGTGCTATCCCCTTCCGATTCAATGCATAAGGATAAATGCCATGTATCTTGCCATGATTGAGATCCTTCTATCCACCAAAAAGTTCCTTTGCAATAGATTCGAAGAAAAATTTTAGGGTTAGGTTTCCGCCGAACTCATCTCGGACCGACCGAAATGAAACTTTCGGTCCCACCGATTGGCTCTCGCCATTGCACTTAGTACAACTCGGTGCCATCGAAATGTACTAATTGGTGAGACCGACAGTAAAGTCTCTGTGAAACCCTAGCATCTCGGAGCCACCGAACCACAACTCGGTCTGATCGATCTTGTGAGTTTAGGCTCAGTGTGTGCTTCGGTGTCACCGAGATTATCATATCTGTAGCTCCGAAATACCTTCTGCAGAAAACTAAAACTAAAGTTTGGATTCAAATTTTTGAAAACCCATCTTCTTTTTGTGATACTCATCTACTCTATCCACACCCATCTATTCACAGGGTCAGGTTTGCAAGATGTCAGATGCAAGTGACAGTAAGAACATGTCAGAACTAGAAGCAAGTCTGAGTGATGCCACAAGCCCTAGTGGAAGTTATGATGAGGGCAACAGAAGCACACCAAGTAATCTACCAAAGGCTGCCACTAAAACAAGGAAGAAGAAAACCTCAGACAGTGAGGATGATGATTTTGTTGCAGATGAGGAAGTAACCTCCAAGAAGAAAGCTGTTCTCAAAAAGGAGTATGGCTCTGCAGCCACCACCAAACCAGTTCTCAAGAAGACAGCTCCTGCCAAAAGAGATCATATGTCCAAAGCTAGAAAATCTTCAGCACCCAAGGAAACAATGCAATTCACTCTTGAAACTTCAAGTGATGATGAGGCTGCTGGTAAGAAGATGAAGAGAGCTAGGAAGAACACTGCCATAGTTCTTAGCGAGCCTTCCATGAGGAGAGATGAGGATGAAGAGGAGGAAGAAGAACTAGTTGCACCCCCTGCCAAGACTCAGAAATTGATGTCTGATGCTATGAAGTTTGCCAACCCCTCTAAGTCCAAGTCTAAGCCCAAAGCTCTAGTTCCTTGTCGCACCTAGCCACTTGTCCAGTGTGACTTGGCAACTGCGATCGGACCCCACCTGTAGGTGTGCGTGTGTGCGTGGAGACTTGGGTTTAAAGGCTGTCGCCTGTGGCAGTGAGAGGGGACGCGTGATCGATAGTATATATCTCACCTAATCATTCCTCTGAAAGCATCTTCTTCCTCTCCAAGTCTCCCCCTCCTCCTCTTTGTTCCTCACCTACTTGATACTGGTCCTCTCCCCCTTTGTTGGTTAGTTACAATTGGTATTCAGAGCCAAATCACCAGAAGTTTTTTCTCCCCTGTGTTGGTCGCAGATCGGTAACATCCACCGCGCCGACGCGAGCTGCTCCGGCAAGCCACACGAAATCCGTTGTGGGGATCGATCTCTTCCAGAGCAGGGCGACGACTCCCCCAAAAAGCTTCGGCGGCGACGCGACAAGTGCTGGCCGCCATGGACGAGGGCAACAGCAACATCACCAAGATGCTCGAGTCGCTCCTCACCAAGGTGGACGAGCAGAAGGCCGCGCACGACAAGCAGATCGAGATTAACGCCGCATTCAACACACAGATCACGCAGGGGGTGCGCGGGCTCGCCAAGCATATCGATCTGACCCAGGCCGACATTGATGCGGTGCGCAAGGCGGTCGAGGGCTCGGCGTCTCCGGCGGGCTCGGTCACCACGCTGCTACACCAGCCCGCGCCGCAGCAGCAGCCTCCACCACCATCTCCTCCACCGTCGCCACGCCCCGCCCCAGATCCGGTCCGCCCGTCTTCCTCCCACGTGCGTCTGGGAGATAATCGTCCACCCCTCATTCCAGTGCCCCCGCACGGCAGCTTCCTCGCGATGGTGACCACCTCTTCACCAACGGGCTACAACAACAACACGTACCACAAGCCCCCGAAGCACGATTTCCCCAAGTTCGACGGCACCGCACCATATCTGTGGCTTGACCACTGGCTCACCTACTTCGAACTCTACAAGGTGGCGTTGCACCACTGGGTGGCCACTGCGGCTCTCTACATCGACGGCCAGGCCACGCACTGGTTGCAGGCATTTCGTCAAACACACCGCAACATCATGTGGGAGCTCTTCACCGCGGCGGTCCTGGAGGAATTCGGCATGGACGAGTTCGAGCTGGTCATGCACAAGTTACTCCAACTCCTGCAGACATGCACCATCACCGAGTACCGCGCCGCCTTTGATGAGTAGATGTATCACCTGCTGGCTCTGGACCCGTCCATCAACACCAAGTTCTTCATCATGCAGTTCCTCCTGGGGTTGAAGGATGAGCTCCGAGCCGTGGTTCATCTTCAGGCGCCGTCGAGCATCACGCACGGCACGGTGTTGGCCCGTATCCAGGAAGAAGAGCTGGGCACGACAAGGGCACGACCGCGCATCACACCCTCAAGGCGGCCTCCTCCAACGACCGCAACACAGCAACCACGAGCAGCTGCACCTAACCGTGTGCAAGGGGACGACTACACGGGCGAGCGATAGCTCCGCGACTTTCACCACGCCAACACCCTCTGTTTCAAATGCGGCGATTGCTACTCGCGGGAGCACTGCTGCGCCCCACCCGCCCAGCTGCTCACCATCCATGTTGGGGACCATGGCGAGGTCCTCTTCGACGACACCATCCATGCTCTGGAGCTCCTGGATGACCCAGGCCCGGGCGCCCCACCGCCCGCGCCAGCCGCGGGCGCGCCAGAGTGCTGCCTCCTCTTGTCCCAGGCGCTCGACGACATGGACTCGGCTACGAGCATTCGTTTGCATGTGCTGGTGGGGAACCAAGTGATGCTACTTCTTCTCGACTCCGGCAGCACGCACAGCTTTGTGAACAAGTCCTTCATCGAACACATCGGCGTCGCCACAGAGCAGATGGCGCCAGTGGATGTATGTGTCGCAAACGACGATCAGCTCACCTGCAAATGCATCATGCCCGAACTCAAGTGGTGGATGCAGGGGCACACTTTCGCCACACCCATGCGCGAGCTAGATATTGGTGCGTACGACGGCATCCTGGGGATGGACTGGCTCGCCCAGCATAGCCCGATGATGTGCCACTAGCAGGATAAGTGGGTCAAGATCACGCACGAGGGCGAAGAGGTCACGCTCCGTGGTGTGCCAACGAAGGCTACTACTACACTCAACGCGGTCGAGCCCAACGAGCTGCGCAAGATGATCGTGGGTAATGATGTCTGGGCCATGGCCATGGTGGACACCTGCAGGCATGCTCCGCCACCACCTAGCAAGCGTGCCAGCAATACACCCCTCAGCGATCTGCTTCAGCAATTCGCCGATGTCTTGGCAACACCACATGGCCTTCCTCCGCACCGCTAGTACGACCACGCCATCACGCTGGTAGAGGGCGCGGTCCCCCTGAACACGCGCCCTTATTGGTACTCTCCACTCTAGAAGGACGAGATCGAGCGGTAGGTCAAGGAAATGCTCGACGCCGGCATGATCACGCACAGCGTCAGCCCGTACACGGCCCCAGTGCTGCTGGTCAAGAAGAAGGACGGCACGTGGCGGTTCTGTGTCGACTACCGCCGGCTGAACGACGCCACCATTAAAAACAAGTTCCCGATGCCCGTCGTCGATGAACTCCTCGACGAGCTGGCAGGCGCGGCCATCTTCTCCAAGCTTGATCTACGCGCGGGGTACCATCAAATCAGAATGCGCGAAGAGGATGAATCCAAGACCGCGTTCAAAATGCACCACGGGCATTTCCAGTTCCGTGTCATGCCGTTTGGACTGACGAACACACCGGCCACATTCCAGTGCCTCATGAACACAATCTCCAGTAAGTATGTGCACAAGTTTGTTATCATTTTTTTGGATGACATCCTCGTCTTCAGTGAAACCATGGAAGAGCACCTGGAGCACCTGCGTATCGTCTTCGAGCTCCTCCACGCGCACCAGTTGTTTGTTAAGGAGACCAAATGCATCTTCGCCTACGACCACATCGACTATCTTGGGCATGTGATCTCCAAGGAGGGTGTCGCCACAGACAAAGAGAAGACACGGGCCATGGAGTAGTGGCCAACACTGATGAACGCCACCGAGCTGCACGGTCTCCTAGGCCTCACTGGCTACTACAGGAAATTCGTGCCGCACTACGACATGATTGCCAAACCTCTCACGTAGCTCCTCACCAAGAAGGGTTTTACCTGGAATGATCAGGCGCAAGTGGCTTTCGACATGCTCAAGACGGCGATGACAACTACACCAGTGCTCACCCTGCCCAACTTCGACAAGCCCTTTTCGATCGAAACCGACGCTTGTGACACCGGCGTCGACGCGGTGCTCGTCCAGGAGGGCCACCCCATTGAATTCTTTAGCAAGGCGCTCGGCATACCAACCAGAAGCTCTCGACGTATGAGAAGGAGTTCTTGGCGGTGATGATGGTGATCGACAAGTGGCACCCCTACCTGCAACGCGGCCCCTTTGAGATCCTCGCCAATCACAAGTCACTCTGCAATTTGGGCGAGCAGCACTTGGAGACAGAATTGCAGTGCAAGGCCATTGCGAAGCTAGTTGGGCTGCAATTCAAATTCCAGTACAAGCGCGGACTGGATAACGGCGCCGCCGACGCCCTGTCGCGTGTGGGCAAACAGCTTGATCTGGCCGCGCTCTCGGCGTGCCAGCCGGCATGGATTCAGGAGGTGCTCAACTCCTACTCCACTGATCCAGACGCGCAAGATCGCCTTCAGAAGCTCACCATCACTAGCCCCGACAACGACGGCTACGAGCTGCACCATGGCGTCATCTGCCGTGGCGGTCAGCTGTGGATTGGCGCAAACATGGCACTCCGCACCAAGCTCATCGCCGTGCTCCACAACAGCGCGGTCGGCGGCCACTCAGGCACCACAGCGACGTACCAGCGCGTGCGCAAGCACTTTGAGTGGCGTGGTCTCAAGCGCGATGCCGAAGAATTTGTGCAGCAGTGCTCGACTTGCAAACAGGCCAAGCACAAGCACTCCAAGCCGGCGGGACTCCTGGCATCTCTCCCAATTCCTACTGCGCCATGGGAGGATCTCACAATGGACTTCATGGAGGGGCTGTCACCGTCTGAGGGCTTCGACACGATCATGGTTGTGGTGGATTGCTTCACCAAGTTCGCCCACTTCATTCTTCTGCGCCACCCCTTCCACGCGATGCAAATGGTGCGGGCGTTCTGGGACAACATCGTCAAGCTCCATGGCATTCTGGCCTCGATCATCTCCGACCGCGACAAGGTGTTCACCAGCAACCTCTGGCGGGAGCTGCTCGCCGGCACTGGCACCAAACTGCTCCACTCCACCGATTACCACCCGCGGAGGGATGGGCAGAGCGAGCGCGTCAACCAGTGCATGGAGATGTATCTCCGATGCGCGGTGCACGACACACCATGCAAGTGGCGTTGCAGGCTGCCCATGGTGGAGTTCTGGTACAACTCCACCTTCCATTCGTCGCTCAACTGCACTCCATTCAAGGTGTTGTACGGCAAGGAGGCCAATGTGGGTGCAATGGCGGCATGGCCTGACGACACACCCACCGGCGAAGACATGGACTCGGCGGCGCACACCGCGCACATCCGAGAGCGGCTGGAACGCGCCCAGCAACGCTTCAAGAAGCAGGCCGACCGGAACCGCACGGAGTGCCAGTTCCAAGTGGGGGAAAAGGTGCTTCTGAAGCTGCAGCCCTACCTCCAGCAGTCCGTTGTTAGCCGCCCCTACGCCAAGCTCGCCTTCAAGTTCTTCGGGCCATACATCGTCGTCGAGAAGATTGGACTCATGGCATACAAGCTCGACCTCCCGGAGTCCAGCCGCGTGCACCCGGTCTTCCACGTCTCCCAATTGAAGCCATTCACGCCGGATTACACACCGGTGTACGCAGAACTACCGCGGGTGCCGGACCTATCCGTGGCAAGCACAGCACCAATGCATATCCTGGAGCGGCGCATGATGAAAAGGGGCAATTCAGTAATCGTGCAGATCAAGGTGCAATGGGGTGACAGCTCTCCTCCAGCCACGACATGGGAGGATTACGAGGTTCTCCGGCAGCGCTTTCCTGAGGCACCCATCTGGGATGACGACGAAGCAAGTACTCAAGAGGGAGATCAATCTTAAGGGAGGGAGAATGTCACACCTAGCCACTTGTCTAGTGTGACTTGGCAACTGCGATCGGACCCCACCTGTAGCTGTGCATGTGTGCGTGGAGACTTGGGTTTAAAGGCTGTCGCCTGTGGCAGCGAGAGGGGACGCGTGATCGACAGTCTGTATATCACCTAATCATTCCTCTGAAAGCATCTTCTTCCTCTCAAAGTCTCCCCCTCCTCCTCTCTGTTCCTCACCTACTCGATCCCGATCCTCTCCCCCTTTGTTGGTTTGTTACATTCCTACACCTAAGAGATCAACTAGGAACATCCCAGCTGCTGAAAAGAACAAGGCCCCAGTGCCTCAAGTTCAATAAGATGAGGAGCCACTAGTGCTCAGGAAGTTGAAGCCCAAGATTGTAGATCATAATGATGCTCATCCAGTTGCAGAGAACATGAAGATCAGGAAGGACAAAGGTTTGAGAGAATGGAGGAAAATTGATCCATATTCTATGAGGAGGAGAACAGCTTGTTACTATCATTTCCATACCCGTGAACAGCAAGATTTCTATGAGACGGTGCTACTTGACAAGAAGCCCATCATAAGCAACATGAAGTGGGTGGATTGGAAGTATATTGATGCAAATGAAGACTACTTCCCCCACGTTCATGAGAGCTTCAAGCTTACTAGAGTTGATGCTTTTGTTGGACAAAATCTTACAAAATGGAATGATGAGATGGTAATGCAATTTTACTCCACAGCACACTTTGATCCAGATGGAAGAATTGTGTGGATGACTGAGGGTACTAGGTACCAATCATCAATCTCTGAGTGGGTTGCTCTCATCAAATGCCCAGAGGAAGATGAGAATGATATTGATGTTTATGGGAAGCCCAGGATGGATCACAACACTATGGCACACATGTACAAACCCATTCCTGACAATGATTTGGGAACTCATAAGTTTGGGTCAATCTACTATTTGCTAGCAGTTTGGGCACCATCAACACTATTCTGAGACATACTCTACTGCCCAAATCTGGAGATGAGAGGATGATTCGTGGACACTTCATAAATTTGGTACACTTGTTTGATGTCCCGCAGAAATTCAAAGTCATGAGCTTGATTGTTGAGACAATCAAAAGGACAGCTGCCGATCAGAAGAGGTCATGTGGATATGCACCACACATTCAGATGCTTATCAACTCCAAAGTTGGTGCAGATACATATCTACTTGACAGTGAGCACCTTCCTCTTCGGCCAGAATCTGAAGATAATGTAGTGGTGATGGACCCTTCACAACCTACTTCAGCTGAGGCACAAGAGAAGGCTCAGGCAATAGCAGTAGCTAGAGTAGAGAAGGAAGCAAATGCACCCAATGCCTCAATAGCAAATCTCAAATCCAAGCAAGACCAAATGACATATCTGTTGGAAGTGACACTGAGAATTGAGTGAAGTTTGGCCAACTAGCTATTTCAGTACGTAGTTGCGAACAATTGGGGAAAAGTTTGGTCGGTTCAGCTGTCGAGTTGAACTGTTTGTATAAAGAATGACTGCTTAACCTATGAATGGAATCTATGCTTAATTACTGAATTTTAGTTGCAAAAACTAGATAGTGCTAGTGATTTATAGCTGCATATTTTGACAAATGGCAGTGTTACAAGGTTGACAAAGGGCAATGTTACTAGATCAACAAATGTCAATCTTTCCAGTTTGACAAATGGCAATATACCCAATATGACAGATGCAAATCTTACCAAATTGTCTATATGTGGTTGCACACGGGTCATCCGAAAAAATTGTTTGCGTTGAAGGGATGTACAAATCCTGCGTGCCAGATTTTCTCTTGGCTTAGCACCGAAGTCTCGCTTTGCATACCATATTCAATCTGAACCGTTTGTGTTGAAGAGATGCACAAATCCTGCGCGGCGAATTTTCCCTTGGCTTACTGGGGAAGACCATAGCTCTCACTTTTGCATACGGGTGTTCTATCTAAAATGTTTGCAATGAAGAACTGCACAAATCCTGCTCGGCACATTTTCCCTTGGCTTACTGGGGAAGCTGTCGGTTTACATACGGGTGTTCTATCTAAAACGTTTGCAATCAAGACCTGCACAAATCCTGCTCGGCACATTTTCCCTTGGCTTCCTGGGGAAGCTATCGGTTTGCATACGGATGTTCTAACTAAAACATTTGTGATGCGTGTTTTATATTTAAAAACCATTGACTTTTTTTAAAGAATATCATTTGATAAGTCTGTACATTCAGAGAGAAAAACGCAAGTTCATTCAAACCATATCTTTCATTTAGTCGACTTCACCAAACTGGAACACTAGTGGCAGATGATCCTTCTGTGCCATGGCATTGGTGGAGGTCTGTAGGAGGGGAATGGGAGGCGAACAGTAAGGCCGCCCGTATTAAACAGCGGCTCGGGTGCCATTAATGGAGAGGATGTGAGCAAAGTGGGCATCCATGGAAGTCAAAGGGCTCGCTTCCCAGTGAGTCTGCGCAGCATACATCCCGCATGCTTCCCGGTGAGCCTGCCCATTGGAGGACAGCTTGCATGCCTCTCGGTCAGCCTGCGCAGCGAACTGCGCTCACTCGCCTCCCGTTCAGTCAAGGAGCTTTCCGCATGGCACCTCCTAGCCATTAAAAGAGTGACGCGTGGTGTCACATGAATGGTTAACAGAACGCACATGATTTAAATTATACAAAACTTTTGAGATGTTAAAGTGGCAGCTATTTGTTTCAAAATGCCTTTGTTGGTTGTTATTCGAGTGCCCCTTCTCTCAAAATGGACATGAAAAATAACACAGCATGTCGGGTGCCATTCCATGATAGCATGCCAAGTTTCATGAATTTCAGACGAGTTTTGGATTTACTAGAATTTAAAAACAAAGTATCTCAACGTTTTGCCGGCAATCAACAGTGCCCTGGTGTTTGAAATTCATTCCCATTTTTTGCATGGGACCTAAGCATGCACCTGAAGGACACACATTTGATATGTCAACCCATTTTTCTGCACTAGAGCATGTGCATGCAGTTCAACTTTGAATTATGCAGAGAAAATGCCTAGAAAACCCAGTTAATGTATAAAAATGTCCTAGCGAACCCCAAAAAATCCCAAAAATTGACACAACACTCCTGTTGTTCTATGTTAACACTAGAAAAATTTTGAAAGCAAGAAGAGGCAACGGATATCGTTTCGTCCCCAAAGGTGGCACGTTCCCTACTGAAACCATCAGGCTTGTGTGAGAAGCTCTGGTTTGCGAGAAGCTTATACCCAAACCTGCCCCAAATGTGACAAAAATGTTACCACAGCATGTTGATGCCGCTCCATGATAGCATGCCAAGTTTGATGAATTTCAGACGAGTGTTGGATTTACTAGAATTTAAAAACCATGTATCTCAATGTTTGCGGCCGAGCGGCGGTGGCAAGGTGTTTGACATTCATTCCCATTTCGTGCATGGGACCTAAGCATGCAGCCAAGGACACAGATTTGATTTTTCAACCAATTTATATGCACTGGAGCATGTGCATGTAGTTCAAATTTGAATTATGCACATAAGTGCATAGAAAACTCAGTTAATGTATAAAAATGTCCAAACAAACCCTGAAAATTTCCAAAATTTAACACAACACTCCTGTTGTTCTATGTTGACACTAGAAAAAAAATTGAAATCTAGAAGAGGCAATGGATATTGTTTCATCCAGAAAGGTGAAATGTTCCCTACCGTAACAACGAGGCTTGTTGTGAGAAGCTCTGATTTGTGAGAAGCTTATACCCCAACCTGCCCCAAATGGGAGAATATTTTTACCACGGCATGTTGATGCCATTCCATGATAGCATATCAAGTTTCATAAATTTCAAACGCGTTTTCGATTTACTAGAATTTAAAAACCATGTATCTCAATGTTAGCGGCCGAGCGACGGTGGCAAGGTGTTTGACACTCATTCCCATTTCTTGCATGGGACTTAAGCATGCAACCAAGGACACATATTTAAATTTTGAACCCATTTATATGCACTGGAGCATGTGCATGTAGTTCAAATTTGAATTATGCACATAAATGCATAGAAAACTCAGTTAATGTATAAAAATGTCAAAGCGAACCCTGAAAAATCCCAAAAATTGACACAACACTCCTGTTGTTCTATGTTGACACTAGAAAAATTTTGAAAGCAAGAAGAGGCAACGGATATCATTTCGTCCCCAAAGGTGGCACGTTCCCTACCTAAACCATCAGGCTTGCTGTGAGAAGCTCTGGTTTGCGAGAAGCTTATACCCAAACCTACCGCAAATGGGACAATATTTTTACCATAACATGTTGATGTCGTTCCATGATATCATGTCAAGTTTCATGAATTTCAGATGAGTTTTCGATTTACTAGAATTTTAAAACCATGTCTCTCAATTTTAGTAGCCGAGCGACAGTGTCGAGGTGTTTGACATTCATTCTCATTTCTTGCATGTGACCTAAGCTTGCAACCAAGGACACACATTTGATTTTTCAACCTATTTTTATGCACTGGAGCATGTGCATGTAGTTCAATTTTTTATTATGCACATAAATGCCTAGAAAACTTAGTTAACGTATAAAAACGTCCAAACGATCCATGAAAAATTCCAAAATTGACACTCCTGTTTTTCTATGTTGACACCAGAAAAAAATATGAAAGCAAGAAGAGGCAACGAATATCATTTTGTCCACAAAGGTGACATGTTACCCTACCGGAACCATGAGGCTTCTTGTGAGAAGCTCTAGTTTGTGAGGGGCTTATACCATAACCTGCCCCAAATGGGACAATATTTTTTACCCCAGCATGTTGATGCCATTCCATGATAGCATGCCAAGGTTCATGAATTTCAGACGAGTTTTGGATTTACTAGAATTACAAAAGCAAGTACTTCAACGTTTGCCGGAGAGCCACGAAGCCGTGGTGTTTGAAATTCATCCCCATTTCTTGCATGGGACATAAGCATAAACCTATGGACACATATATGATTTTACAACCCATTTTGGTGCACCGGAGCATGTGCATGTAGTTTAATTTTGAATTGTGCACCTGAAATGCCTAGAAAACCAAGTTAATGTATAAAAATGTCCAAACAAACCCTGAATAATTCCAATTTTTTTGACGACACACCTATAGTTGCATGTTCACTGCAGATCAAAGTTCTAGCAATTCAAACACCCTCCTTTGCCGCTGTGACCCCATTATGTAATTCAAATCAAGACTAAAAATCAAGTAGATCGCACACAGTTTATTATCACCAACCGTGTGAGATGCAGTACAAAATATCTTAGAGCACCGTCGGAGTATAGTACGCATATGGCTTACGCGAGAAGGTGCGTCGGCTACAGTCCACAGCCGGTGTTGCAAGCACACTAGCTCACTCTGCAAATATCATTTCACTGTTCAATCGTTGCCGGTGAAAGATGGGGACGTGGACCCGCGTCGTGAGGGCAACTTCGGCGGCCCACTCCGGTGACAGCTCGGCCACAACCTCCATGTGTGTGCTAACAAGCTGCGTGAGCGCGGCCGCAATCTGCGACCGGGCAGCCAAGGCAGCCCAAACGGCCACTGTTGCTTCTCAGGTGGCGGCAGCAACATCTGCCTCGAGGATAGCAACTGGCGAGAGCGGCACAACAGCTGTCCATTCCGCAGCTGCGGCCTTAGCCCTAATGGAGGCCGCCCACGACCATGTCGAGGCTGCCCACGCCCAGCTCCTGGCGGTCACCGCACAAATCGAATGAAGCTTCTTCGACAATGGTCGGCAACCCACGGCCGAAGAGTTGGCAATCGCCGAGAGCGTTCCAGTAGCTGTCCGTTCCTCCACGGCATACCTTGCCACGACGGAGCCCATCCAAGCCCAGATCGCGGCCGCCCATGCCTAGCTCATGGCGTCCTTTTCCAAAGAGATGGCGGACGTGGATGGCGAGATGCTTGTCGAGTATGGTGCGATGGATGCCATGGAGCCCCTTCCCCAAGAGATCGTCGGGCGCGAGCTGGACATGGAGGAGGCGGCGGAGATCGACGAGCACCAGCCGGAGTAGTACTCTTTGTTTTGTTTAATTAAGAGCGCCGGTCTTTAATTTGTTAGAGTAATGTTTAGGTCAGCTAGCTCTGTTTAATTGTTGAAATTGCCCGATTAAGAAGTGTGGGTGTGCTGTAGTCTCCTTTGTGTACCCAAATTATGCAATGACGTGGATGACCACTGTAACCAGGGAAATTTGGACCAAAATTTGCACGTTCAAACTCATCACACACGGGGTAAGCTATATGAATCATTTGTGATGTTCACATATCATACATAGTGCTGAATAAGGGATCGTGTCTGATGACACTTTGCGCGCTAGTTTTTTCACTGCACCGATCCAAAATTTTCGGCTTCCGTGGAAATATCTACCTCCCCACCCCCTCCCCCTTACCAAAAACCACATTTCCCCTGTTTCCGCCTTCCTTTTAAAGTTGCAACCTTCACTCCTTGCTTGCAGTGCCGCCTCCTCGCCGGCGACCCTCCTTCCAGCTGCTTGGCCTTGTCGATCCAGGCAGGTAATCCACACCCGACCCCCATCCTTCTCCTCCTTCCACATCCCCCATGCCACGACCGCCGCACGCGAAACCTTCCACCCAAATCACCGACCCCTCCCCCAAATAAGCGCCGCCCTAAGCCATGGTGCACGCAGTATAGCCAGGAGCTCAAGGAGCATTTGGCAGCGGACAAGCAAATCGCGGCCGCACACGCGGATGAGGTCGTGATGGCTACCATTCGTGCTGACCCTCAGATCTTGGAGGAGCACCTCACCGTCGAGGCCATCGTCAATGCCTCGCACGCCGACGCCGCGATGCGGTTGGCTGCTTTAAATGATAGTTTGTGGCGTTTTCTCGAGGCCACCATCCGTGCCTTCGACGAAGACTACGAGGTGTTTTCTCAGCGTGCCCGTGCTTACCTCAACTCGAGAGCAAGCAGGTTCGTGCCCAGAGCGGCTCAGGCAACTCACCACTACGACGAGGGCACCCATGATGTGGAGGCCTCGCCCTCTTCCATGTCCAAGGAGCCAATCATCATCGATATCTCTGACGATGAGGAGTAGCTTGTCTTATTAGCTCACCATAAGGACCTATGTTCAGTTTGCTAGCTACGCCGGTTAAGCATGCTCGGTTTACCCGTTGCATGTGCTGCTCCTACCTTTCCTTAACAAATTCTAGTGAATTGTCCTATCTACTTTTACCATGCAATCTGTTGCTCTAGTGTATATGTTCTATATGTCGTGCAATGTGGTGCTCACTTATTAACTGTTTGGTTAATTAGTTGTCATGTTCAGTTAACTGTTTTGTCCAATTCTGCAAATGTGATGTTCAATTCTTCAGGGTGCAATTTTGTATTGTCTTCCATGTGAGACATAAATCAAATTTATCTTGACAAAATACATGAGAAACAAATACAATTGCTATATTTCCAAGTTGTCAAGCATGCTTGGTTTGGTTAACTGTCTGATCTTCTAGTATGTTATATATTGTGCAATGTGTGCTCATCTAACGTTTGGTTCATTTGTTGTGGTGTTTAGTTAACTGTTTGGTTCAATTCTGCAATGCGATGTTCAATTGTTGTGGGTGCATTCTGTTATTGTATACCATGTGAGAAATAAATCGAATTTGGCTGTACTAAATACATGAGAAACAAATACAATTGCTATATTTCCAAGTTGTTAAGCATGCTTGGTTTGGTTAACTGTCTGATCTTCTATTAGGAGTATGTTATATTTTGCAATGTGGTGCTCAGTTAATGTTTGGTTCATTTGTTATGGTGTTTAGTTAACTGCTTGGTTCAATTCTGCAATGCGATGTCTAATTGTCGTGGGTAGAATTTTGTATTGTTGTGCATGTGAGGAATAAATCGAATTTGGCTACACTTAATACATGAGAAACATATACAATTGCTATATCTCCTAGTTCTTAATCATGCTTGGTTTGGATAAATGGGTTTTCCATGTGGCTCAAATTAATCCGATGAATCTGCAATGTGCTTATTTTTCATCAACATATTTTACTGATAGCATGCGAACCCTCACTTAACCTGATCACTAACTACCTTATATGTGTTGCAGGGAAACCATGGGAAGCACTGAGGTTTACAATCAAGGTTTGCACATGCATGATACTTTTTCTAATAGCACATTATTGTGCAATTGCAGGAACCATTCTAATATTTAGGTTTTTAACAATTTGGTCTTGCACATGTAGGTCCTGCTATCAGAGGTTTTGACCCACTGTTCAACCCTTTTTGCATATGGGGAAATGAGTTGTCCATGAATATCAGTCAAGTCAAGAAACTCAGAAAGATTGTTAGGATAAAGAAATTAGCGACAAAAAACAACAAGATCTTTGTCTGCACAATGAAGAAGACATTAGTTCACTACAGGATGGTACTAACTATTATACCTTGGCTTTTTTATTCCTTTGCCCCATTTCCAATCTAGAGAAGATATTTATGCACATCCTTGTTTTCAGGCCTTTCAAAAGTAGTTCACTCATGATTACCTCTCAAACCACCTGCATGGTCAAGAGGCGAGGAAGGTATTCATACAACACCCATGGTTCAATATTGAAGTGTTCCTGAAGAGGATGAAGGATGGACGGTTAATCATCCACAGGCACTGGCCTAAAGTTGCAAAGACCTTCAACATCAATGAAGGCTCAATATTTGCCTTCCGCTTCAGTAGTTTTCTAGATGAGATTCATCTGTCTATGTACCATCTATGATACTAATTTCGAAAGGTTATAGATGTTGCATGTGAAACTTGGTGCTGGTGTAGTTGTGTAATGGGGTAGTTGAGTGCTGAAGCCATATGATGTTGTACTCTGATGTATTTCAATTATGAAATCCTGCTTCCTTAATACGAAAATGAAATATATTTTGTGCTTAATATGAAATGTCAATTAGATTAATAAATGGATTATTAATAATAGGACAATTAGCCTGCTAATGGCCAATTAGCCTACTAATTGGGTTTTCTGTTGCAAACGGTTATTGAGAAAACACCGTGGGCGATGACCTCAGGCAACGCACACAGTTTCTAGGAATATACCGTGTTGGATCAATGAACAATCACACACGACATCCTCTTGAAAACTGTTTGTGTTAGGCCACCTTGCGCAAACGTTTACGACATAAAAAGTGTGTGTGATGGACAGCCTATGCCACACAGTTTCTTCTATGCATCGTCTGTGATGCATTCAATAACGCAAACGATAAAATTGTTAATATGGTGTGCAATGGCAACGCTATCACAAACGATTTAATGGGGAAAATTGTGTGTGATGTACCTACGAACGGAAACGTTTTCCTTGGAGTGATTGTGTGGGATGTATATATGAACGGAAACGTACTTCTTGGATTAACTGTGTGGGATGTACATACTAACGGAAATGTATTCATTGGATTGACTGTGTGGAATGTACATACGAACGGAAACATTTAGCCGTGACTGACTGTGTGGGATGTACTTACGACTGGAAACGATTTGGCCTGTATAATTGTATTTTTTTAGCACAACTGTACGTATAATCATATTTGATCGCTCGCCCGTCGCACACGACCTCATTTTGCCGAGCGTGTGTGCCAGGAGGGCCTATCCCCGATGGTTTCTGGGTCGTGTGGGAAGGACCCCCCTATCGCATACACTCACTCGGCGACGGTTCAGAACGCCATCGCGAAAATGGGTTAAAATCCGTTTGTATAGCACCTCGTTGTACCTGTGTTGTGCTAATTGCTAAAATCTTCCCACAACTAAAATTGGGAAAAGCATAGATTTTTATTTGGTCAAGTAGTCTAATCACCCCCCTCTAGACATACTTTCTATCCTACATGATTCCCTTAGTGGTGTTATGTGAACATCGACAACATGACACTTCACCATCATTGGGCCTAAGGGAATGCATTGTGGAGTAGTTATTAGATAATGGGTTGCTAGAGTGATGGAAGCTTAAACCCTAGTTTATGCGCTATTCCGTAAGGGGCTGATTTGGATCCATATGTTTAATGCTATAGTTAGATGTTATCTTAGTTCTTCTTTCGTAGTTGCGGATGCTTATGAGGGGATTAATCATAAGTGGGAGGCTTGATCAAGTTAGAACACCACCCAAGCACCGGTCCACCCAAATATCAAATTATCAAAGTAGCGAACGCAAATCAAACCAACATGATGAAAGTGACTAGATGAAATTCCCGTGTGTCCTCAAGAACTCTTTGCTTATTATAAGAGACCGTTCCAGCCTGTCCTTTCTACAAAAAGGATTGGGCTACCTTCCTGCAGTTTTGTTACCATTACCGTTACTTGCTTGTTACAAATTATCTTGCTATCAAACTACCTGTTACCGACAATTTCAGTGCTTGCAGAAATTACCTTGCTGAAAACTGCTTTTCATTTCCTTCTGCTCCTCATTGGGTTCGACACTCTTACTTATCGAAAGGACTATGATTGATCCCCTATACTTGTGGGTCATCAACGGGGAGGAGAGCGACTCCTCTCGGACAACAAAAGAGGGCGGCATCAGATGATGCTCGGGAGGAACAACCTCCTCACGCCCCAAAGAAGTAGTGCAGGGCCAAGCTAGTCCTACCCGAAGACAGCTCGAACTCCTCGAAGGGGTCCAAAGCTTCTAAAGAGGTTCCGCAGAGGAACCCCAGGGTCAAGCCCCCTTCCCAAAGGTAAGAATCCAAAAAATCCCCAGGTGTTCAATTTACTAGTTTGTTACTGATCATGCGTATGCCTTCCACACCGCAGCCCACCGCACGACCTCCCCACTGATCAAGTCCCACAGGGGAATTCTCCACCAGCCGAGCTGGCAGAGAGCGGGACTACGTCGCGCTCTACGCCTCCTCCAGTCATCGGGGAGGCCGGAGAGGTGCTATCCCGAAGGACCCCTCTTGGCCCGGACATGGGAGGCGGTGGTGATGACGTCATGGCCGAGGTTAATAGCTCGGTCACCAAAGACCAGGAGGGGGGATCCCTCCTGGTGAACAAGGAGGGGGAGCTCGGTCAATCAGAGCCCTCTCAAAAGGTGGTTCCAGAGCCCCCGAGGCCCCCGGAGTCGTCGATTCCTCCCTCCATCGAAGAGGGAACCAGGGTTCCACCGTCAGCGCCGAGCACCGGAGATTGGGCTGTGGCCGGGTGGCCGGACATAATAGAGGAGGCTCTGAGTAGCTCCTCCGTCATCGCAGAGCACCGCACCCTGATGGGCGTGGTTTTGCAAGGTATTCGGTCCATTAACAAAGGACTGAAGGAAGCCTTTGGTGGCCTCCTGACGGGCTTCGAGGTGAGCCATGTAATATTCTTTCCATAAAGTGATTTTCGTAGGCGAAGTTGTGCAATCCTCGCATACATATATATATATGGCAGCCCCCGAGCCCTGGGTGAGTTTGACAAACTCAGACGGGGATCAAATTGTCGAAGAGCGCCTGGCAGAGGATCGAAAATCATCGAATTGGGAGTCTAAGTGATATAAACTTTTTTATTGCAGGCCTCAACTTTGGCGTGGTGGCCAACGCCGCGGAGCTAGAAGAAGTGAATCAAAAGCTCAAAAGCTCCGATGAGGAGCTTGACCTTGTCAACAAGCGGTTCAACGAGGCACAATGTTAGATCGGTCGAGACTTAGTAGTTAGGGTTTCCTTATCGGGAAAGGTATTCGGAATTATACCTAAACAAAAATTGCTTAATTATGCTTGCAGCTGTCGCCGCGGAGGTCGAGAGCCTCAAGGCCGAGCTGAAGAAGGCCAAGCAGGAGGCTGCCGAACAGAAGGCGACGGCCGAGCGAACGGCCACCGAGCAAGCGGCCGCCGAGCTGTCAACGGTGAAAACCGACAGCGAAAAGTACGAGGGCCAGCGTGGCCGAAGTGTAGCAGGAGCTGAAGGATGCCATCACTAAATGTGAGGACCTTGAGCAGGAAAACAAGGGTCAAGCCACCGAGCTGTCCAAGATAAAGGAGGAGATATAGCAGGTGAGGACGGAAACGCGAGGCGCCCGGGAGGAGCTCTGCCAAGGGAAGCAAATTGCAGATGGTAAGCCGTACTTCCTGTAGAGTGTCTTTGGCGGTCAAAGGTTCGCTTTGCTCACACGAGTGTGGCGTTCCTCAGGGGCGTTTGCAGATCTTCCGAGGAGCATGGCAGACGCTGCCAGACACATTGCGTCTCGGGAGGGCGATGCTGAGCACGGGCTGTTCTGGGCGCAGTTTCAAGCGCCCGAGGATCCTCCCCTCGTGAGTAATCAAATGAAGCAGCTAATGGAACTGCACCAGATCGCGGAGCCAGTCATGAAGGACCTCTGTGTTTGGCTGTGGCCTGCGGAGCCAATGCCGAACAGTTACTTTAGCCTAGTGCAGAAGCTGCGCGATGCTGCTTCCTCGATTGACACCGTGAAGCGTTCCGTCTGCATGGAGGGAGCTCGGATGGGCTTCGCGAGGCCGAAGATCAAGCTGCTCGAGATGGCCACGAAACCTCTGCCCGCCGGAAAGGAGCACCGGAGTCCCGAGCAGTATTTCCCCATCGTGATGGATGGTGCTCAGGCTGTAGAGGCCCAGTGTCCGAAAATTGTAATTCTTGAGTGATCCTGCTATCATATGTGAAACTATGGTTGAACCTTTTGGTTTATAATGTAGTTGGTTTGTATGGTTTATCATACTTTATTTGCTTTTGAGTATTTTGACTCATGTGCGGCCATTTTTAATCTGAAAGTTACCAGTCGTCGGCTTTAGGCTCCATGTAGATGCTACAAGGGGTGTTTCGTCCTCCGCACTATGACCCTTAGTCGACGTCTCGGTGCCCGAAGGCGGTAGTGTGTGAGGGAAACCAGGCAATCAGAAAATACAGTTTTATTACTTTCACTTAGCCATAGGAGCTTGACTGCGGGGGCTAGTGACTAGCCCCCAGTGTTCCTGTGATGTTAGGATGGGCCGAGGTATAGACCTTCATCACGTGGTTTGTGCAAAGACAGAACCCTTCGTATAACACAGAGTAATCTCCATCGATTTTTGGTTTGACACTTGTCATCGGATCGCCGACCAGTTCTTGCTTATTATGATAGTCAGTTTTTGGCTTTCTCCACTGAGGTACTTGACCAGGCTAGCTAGAAGTACAATCGCAGTGGTTCTCCCTTTACCCTCCTAGCCGAACATGCGGAACATAAGAGGGCAAACACAGGAGCCGGGCAACCCAACTATTGACCCAAGACATAATTTGAAACTGATTCATATAATGCAATATCCGAGAAGCTGAACACGTGAAAGAAAAGATAGTGTCGGGCTGGTGCTTGAGGTGAGTTTTATGTTCGATCCCCCGGTCTATTAGCCGATCGCATCTAAGAACACGTACCCAACTAGGTTGCTTCGGTGTCAAAGGAGTAGGAAAAGTTATGCAACATAAAAGACTGCAAGAGGACCATGAATAATGGCCTTTATTTTGGATGAACTCGTGGCTTCTAACCGTACAGTCCGAACTGCCGGGGCAACTGTTACAGATACTTAGAGAAAAAAGAATAAGTTTTACAGAAGAAAGGTTTACGCAGGGCCTTAATTCATAGTTTGACGTCCCTACTGTGCCCTGCTGCATGTCTGTGCCTTTGCTCCTGAAGAGAAGAAGAACTCCTTGGAGAGGATGATAATCGGTCGACGGGCCCTTGATAAGGGGTCTTGAGAAGTCACCGTACTGTGCTAGCTTAATGCTAGGTAGGTCCTAGATGGTACATGCTTCTGTCCGAAGACGTATTTAACCATAGCTCGGTTGACCCCGAACGCTTGGCTCTTGGGTGATTGGTCCCCGCAGCTGCCCATGGTATTTTAAGCGTGAAATTTTGCATACGAGACACATACCGTGCGACTAGAGTGGGTGTGCCATGGGGGCGTATCCCTATTTATGTTGCACGTAGGGAGGCTCCTCGAATGGAGACAGGGTGTGGGCCCGTTTACTCGACTCCCTTGCCTTGACGGTGGGTTGGTACTTCGGCCCCTCGATGCTAGTTTGGACTTCGGCTGTGGGAGACGCCGTGTGCTCCTCAGTTCGGAGGGAGCGCTCCATGTTACCATTAACTGTGATGACGCCCTGGGGTCCGGGCATCTTTAGCTTTAGGTATGCGTAATGGGGGATGGCGTTTGTCGTGGCTCGACATGATCACCTATGGGGCCATCGACCCCTTTGTTGTTCGGCAAGGGCGAAGGGCACGTTGCACAAAGAGCGGAGACCATAGAACAGCATGGCAATGGTGACGCGGGTGGTTTTTAGCCAGGTTCGGGTCGCTGCGAGGCATAAAACCCTACTCCTGCTTTGGTGGATTGAGTGGAAGACAGTGACGAACGAGCAGCGCTCAAGCCCGGCAAGGTTGCCTCGGGGAGAGCAGCTACGCGCGTATGAGTTTACAAGGGTCTAAATCCTTTCTAAGGCTGCCTCGGCCCTCCTTTTATAGGTAAAGGGGTTACCACACTGGCAAAACAGTCATTATCCAGTGATTAGATAGCCCAAGTGCTATCATACCTAACTCTACAGACAGGACAAGGTGCATTAAATGCACCGCTTAGTGTCACATCGTGGATTTAGCCCGGCAAGCCTTTCCGTGCCATTCAACCACTTTCTTGCCTGTCTGCGTGACACGCCCCTGGTCGGGTGTCATTTAGGGGTGATCTTCCTCAGAAATGGCTGCCACGTGCTGAATGACTGCCACTTAATCACTTGGGGGCTCGACACCACACCGATAAGCGACTTGCGTCACTGTGAGGTGCAGCGGTGGAGCCTTGGCGGGATAGCAGGCCGCCAGCCCCCGGGCGACCTTTGCCGGGGAGGTCTTGGGACTTGCCCTTGGGGTGGCCTCGACCTGACCAGGCTCGCCTGCCCAGCAAGGGAGGCTTTTCCCTTAGTGATATCTTGCTGTTTTGGCTTGTCTTGGTCTTCTTGATCCGCCCTTTGATTCCTCAAAGAGCTATTTCTCTCTGGCTTGGTCTTGGTGAAGCTTGCTTCCTTACTGCCGTGCCTGTGTACGGTCCGGGCAACACAAGCAATGGTTTGTTGCACCGACTGGAGCCCCCGGGCCTGGTCCAAACGTGCTGCTGAGCACCGTTGGAGTAGGCCCTATCAGGTACACAGGCAGGGGTCTTGTGCTGATATTCTTTTCTTCCTTGATATTTTCCTTACTTCTCTGTTAATCTGTGCTTGAGTTAGTGTCTAGTTTTTCCGTGCGTCGTGCGATGCCAAATGCGGTGGGGGCCATCCGGCTATGGCCCATGAATGACTTTATCTCACGGGGCGGTAACTGCCATTTTACTCTTCCCACTACGCCCGTCCCGTCCGCCACGTATGCCGCATGCACCGCGTGGGGTAGGTGACGGATGTGCATGGTGTAGGGGAGAGCGCTATGGCAGGGACCCGGATCTTTCGGATTGGTGTAGAGGGGCGGTCGATGGGCTCGGCCAAAATCCGTAGTTTGGATGGGTCGGATTCGGAGGAGCCCTTGGGAGTGGGCGAAAGACCAGCCCCCGGCCCCGGTCGCCTATAAAAGGGAGCACTAAGGGGAGTGGAGGCATCCACTCATGCACTTCTTCCTTGCTTCCTCCTTCACTATGCCGAAGGGAAGAGACTGGGGTCAGGCCCCAGATCTCAGCTCGAGAGCGATGACGCCGAAGGCTAGTGCCATCGCTCGGGGAGTGAGTCTGGGTCCGGGGCCGCGGGAGGCGCAGCGACCGTAGTAGGAGTGGTCGAAGCCCGTGGCGGCGTGCCTGCGAACGCCATGCCGATCCCGGCGTGGAGGGTGCTACGCCTTTTCATAGTGATGGAGTGCTCGCCCCTTCCACACGACCTCGCCGCCCGGGGGAGAGGTGTCGCCTCTGCCACAAGATGTCGGAACTTGTCGACCCGTCGGTGGAGCCCTCAGGGCTCCTGGTGCTCGCCTGCAGGATCGCGCTCGGGATCTTCATTAAATCCAACACTGCTCTCTTCGGCGAGGCCGGGGGTGACGCTGAAGATGGCGGTGCCCTCCTGCCCGCCAAGGTGGGGAACGATGCCCCCCATGTGCCTTGGGCGCCGCCGTCATCGTCGGCCGCTCCTTCGGGGGAGGTGACTGGCCAAGGGCCCGGCGCCTCCCTAGAGCGACAGTGACGAGGAAAAAATGGGCGAAGACGATGAAGGCAGGGGGCAGGCCGTCAGGTCGGAGTACGATGGCACCGACTCATTCATCTCGTTCCTCCTGCCGGCCGCCCCGTGTTCCAGCTCTTCGCCACCCTCCCCGGCACCATCATCACCAGCCTCTTCCGGGTGGTTACCGGGGGGATGTTCTCTTGGTGCCTTCGCCTCCTCCAGCAGTCTTCCGGCTGGTCCCCGGCAGGCCTTCCCTGCCAGTCCTGGAGGTGGTGACCAGGGCACCATCAAGCTGCTCTCTCCGTCTCCCTCCTTTGCAGCCTCACCACTCCTGATCCTATCAGGCTGCTCCCGGCAGGCCCTGACGGGGTCGGGCTGGGCTTCTGCTCAGGCACTCCTTTTGCCCTCTTCACCTTCCGCTGTAGTTCCTAGGAGGAGAGGGACAAGAAAGGGATTACGGGGCACTTGTCTTTTTTCAGTCTAAAACATGTAGGCATTTGCCAAATTTTAGTCTTAAATATGTAATCTTCTTTATCCATGTTTGTGCTCTGTAAGATTTGTACTTGTTTATCCGCATATTAATGAAAAAGACAAGCTTTGCCGGGTACTTGTGCATGTATTACGTCCATGCAGAGGTGGAATGCCTCTATACGTACAAGTAAACAAGTTTTCTCCGGCAAGCGATCCTGCCGGTGCCTTTCGTTTGTTGCCTGGGGCTTGGCCTGCCGGGCTCGAAACTATGAAAAGGGACCACCCCCTGTCGAACCTTCTCTGTCAAAGGCCACTACAACCACCTTGACCGAAGCAACGTTTGGGTCAAAGGATGGGAGCACCTATGCTTCGAAGGAGACGTGGTTTCTATATGCACAAGTTTGCTTCTTAAAGAACATGTATGGAAAAGAAGAAACTTATCTGTTTGGCTTGCCAGGGACCGGTACATAGCTTGTTTCCGTTTCTTCTCTTCGGGACCGACTCCGCGGCAAGAGCCCTGCAGTTTAGTGCAGATGAAAACAAAGCTACATATGACCTTATCTACATGATCATGCCATGCTCATGTTATGCTATGCATGCATGCAAGTTTTTGGGGCCCCCAGCACTTCATTTATTTATCTGCTGCTCAGGGTCTGCGCCTGGCTTTGTACAAAGGGTTACATGCAGCATCGGCAAGGCTTGCACAAAAGGGTGGCTGCCGGGCAGGTCCCAACAGCTGCGCCTTATGGGTAGAACTTACGGAGATGCTCAATATTCCATGAGTTTTGCAATTGAATGCCATCTCCGGTCTCCAGACGGACTGCGCCAGGTCTGGAGCCTCGTACTACCCGGTAAGGGCCTTCCCACTTCGGCGTCAACTTGTTTGTACCCTTGGCGGACTGAACGCGCCTAAGTACAAGGTCGCCTTCCTCAAGGCTTTGGGCATGAGCCCTGCGGCTGTGATAGCGACGCAGGGCTTGCTGATAGCGTGCAGCACGCGTAGCAGCCCGGAGACTGTTCTCCTCAAGGAGTACGGCATCATCATGCTGGTGCTGCTCTTGCTCTACTTCATCGTAGGCAAATACTAGAGGTGACCCATATATGAGTTCCGTGGGGATCACTACTTCTGTCCCATAGACTAGGGAGAAGGGAGTCTGGCCGGTAGCTCGATTTGCTGTCATACAGAGGGACCAAAGAACCACCGGCAGCTCGTCGATCCAGCACCTGCCACACTTCTGCAGCCTATCAAATGTTCTTGTCTTGAGTCCTTGCAGCACTTCAGCGTTCGCCCTCTCAGCTTGTCCATTGCTTCTGGGATGAGCAACAGAGGCGAATGAAAGCTTGCTTTCGAGGGCTTGAACGTATTGCATGAAGGCACGGCTCGTAAACTGGGAGCCGTTGTCTGTGATAACTCTGGCGGGTACTCCGAAGCAGCACACCAGTCCTTTCAGAAACTTGATAGCTGACTGTGCGGTCACCTTCCTCACGGGCTCCACCTCCGGCCACTTTGAGAACTTGTCGATGGCGACGTACAAGAACTCAAAGCCCCCGGTATCACGGGGGAAGGGGCCCAAAATGTCGAGCCCCCAGACTAAAAAGGGCCATGACAAAGGGATCGTCTGGAGAGCTTGAGCAGGTTGATAGATATTCTTGGAGTGGAACTGGCAGGCTTCATATCTGGTGACTAGCTCGATTGCATCTTGGAGGGCCGTGGGCCAGTAGAAACCTTGCTTGAAAGCTTTTCCAACCAAGGACCTTGATCCAATATGAGAGCTGCGCATGCCTCCGTGTATCTCTGCCAATAGTTCCTTCCCCTCTTCCCGGCAAATGCACTTCAATTTCACACCGTTGGGCCTCCTTCTGTATAGCGCGTCATCGACGAACTGATACATACTGGCCCTCCGGGCTACTCTTTCGGCTTCTTCTTGCTTCTTCAGGAAGTTCTCCTGTTTGGAGGTAACGAACTATGTGCCGCGCCCAAGTTGGAGCCTGAGGCTCGACAACAAGGATCAGTGGCACCTCCTCGTTCATGGGAGCGCATGCCTCAACCACAAGGACTGGTAGTTCGGCGGGAGGGTGCTACTCGCCAAGCGAAGTGGAGTTGTTCCTGCCAACCTCTCTGCCGGGGGCTTCAGGAAGCTCTACTGGGAGAGGCTTGACGGAGTCCAGTTTCCTCCTCTTTCTGGCCATTGTTGCCGGGGATACGGAGGGCTGAGTCAGGTGGAGAACAAAAGTCCCTGGTTCCATAGGAAGCTTTTGCGTAGCGCACTTTGACAGATGATCAGCAATGCTGTTTTCCACACGGGGTACGTGCTCTATTTGCAATCCGTCAAAGCGCTCCTCCAGCTTTCTCACTTCCTCCACGTATGCCTCCATCAATGGACTCTGATAATCCTTGTTCACTTGCCTTACCATGAGCTGTGAGTCTCCTCGTATGATCAACTTCTTAATTCCCAACTCTGTCGTGATTCTGAGCCCGGCAAGGAGTCCTTCATACTCTGCAGTGTTGTTAGTTGCCTTCTCCCGGGGGAAATGCATCTGGATCACATACTTGAGGTGCTCTCCAGTGGGTGTGATGAGGAGCATGCCAGCTCCTGCACCTTGTAGTGAGAAGGCACCATCAAAGTACATGATCCATTCTTGGGGTGCTTCCTTACCGGGGATAACCGTTTCCAGTGTCTCTTCATCTGGGGTAGGCGTCCACTCCGCAATAAACTCTGCCAGTGCTCTGCTCTGAATGGTTGATGTGCTCTCAAACTTCAAACCAAAGCTTGATAACTCCAAAGCCCATTCCACTATTCTGCCAGTGGCCTCTGGATTCCTCAGTATGCATTGCAAAGGGAATCGGATGACAACTGTGATCTCGTTGGCTTGGAAGTAGTGGCGCAATTTCCTTGAGGCCATGACAAGGCCAAAGATCAACTTTTGCACGCCAGAGTACCTTGACCTAGCCCCCTGCAACACGGAGCTAACAAAGTAAACTGGCCGATGCACCACCTTCTTCCTTGCCGCAGTCTTGGGGTTGCCTTCGCTTCTCTGCTCTTCCTTCTCTTGATCTGCACTCAGCCTTGCCGGGACTGGTTCACTTCCTTCTCCAGGGAGGACAGTAGCCGCAGCTACTCCTTCTTCCACTTCCCGTTGTGCCACCAGTGCTGCACTAACCACTTGATTGGTTGCTGCCAGAAACAGCAGCAATGGCTCTTGTGGTTTAGGAGCGACCAGGGTGGGAACGGAGGAAAGGTAGGTTTTTAAGTCCTGCAGCGCTGCTTCTGCCTCCGGGGTCCACTTTACGGGCCCTACCTTCTTCAAAATTTTGAAGAACGGTAGGGCGCGCTCGACGGACTTGGAAATGAACCTACTCAGCACGGCAACACATCCAGTTAAACGCCTCACGTCCTTGACTATCTTGGGTGCTTGAATCTGCTCGATCGCTCTAATCTTGTCGGGGTTGGCCTCTATCCCCCGGTGAGACACAAAGAAGCAAAGTAGCTTGCCAGAGGGAACGCCAAACACGCACTTCTCTGGATTTAGCTTCAAGTTGATCTTGCACAGGTTTGCAAAGGTCTCTTCCAAGTCCTGAATGAGCTTTGATCTGTCCTTGGTCTTGACCACTATGTCATCCATGTAAGCTTCAATATTCCTGTGTAGCTGAGACTCAAACCCTATCTACACTACTCTTGCAAAAGTGGATCTAGCGCTCTTTAACCCGAAGGGCATCCGTACTAAGCAGTACGTGCCACAGGGGGTTATGAACGCTGTCTTCTCCTCGTCCTCCTTGGACATGAATATCTGGTGGTACCCGGAGTAAGCATCCAAGAAAGAAAGCAGATCATACTCGGAGGTGGAATCCACGATCTGGTCGATGCGCGGCAAGGGGGATGGGTCCTTTGGGCATGCTTTATTCAGATCTGTGAAATCTATGCAAAGCCTCCATTTCCCATTCGCCTTGCGCACTACCACTAGATTTGCCAACCATGTTTGGGTGCAATACTCCTCTGACCAAACCAGCTACCTCAAGTTTCTTGATCTCCTCGGCAATGAACTGCTGCCGCTCCAAGGCTTGCTTCTGGACCTTTTGCTTGACGGGCCGGGCATGAGGGCAGACAGCAAGGTGATGCTCGATTACCTCCCTGGGAACACCTGGGATGTCAGATGGTTGCCAAGTAAACACATCGATATTCGCCCGCAGGAAGGCAACGAGCGCGCTTTCCTATTTGTCATCAAGGGTAGAGCTGATAGTAAATGTACCATCAGCACCAACTAGCCCTGCCGGGACCTTCTTCACAGTGGGTGGAGCAACCTTGGATCTCTTGCTAGTGGAACTCTTTGGCAAGTCATCGACAGGTACAGCATACTCCAGAGAGGAGCACTTCCCTGATTCCTTGCTGGTATTCTTGCTAGCTTTTCCCCCTTGTTTGTTTTCCTTGGCGGGGATTGTAGCTTCCGCGGCCTCTGCAGCGACCGCATCCTAGTACATCTTGTCCACGCATATAATTGCGTCCTTCTTGTCTGATGGGATAGATATAATGCCCATCGGTCCTGGCATCTTTAGGGTGTTGTAGGCATAGTGGGATGCCGCCATAAATTTTTCCAGGGCAGGTCATCCAAGTATCCCATTGTATGGCAAAGGAAGCTCGACCACATTGAAAACAATATTCTCAGTCCGATAGTTCAACTCTCCTCCAAATGTCACCGGTAGCGTGATCTTCCCCTTGGACAGCTCTTGTTGGGGTTGATCCCTTGGAACGTGCCAGTAACCTTGAGCTCTTCATCTGTTATCTATAGCTTGCTGAGCACCTTGGGGGAAATCAGATTCAACCCGGCCCCGCCGTCAACCAACATCTTTGTGACCTTGAGGTTGCGGATTGTAACACCCTGGATTTTGCCCATTTTCTTTTTCTTTTGATTTTGGTTCGGATTTGCTTTTCTGTGGCTTAGTAGTCTTGCAACCTGGAGGGATCACCCTTTTTCTTCTTTCCGAGTGGCTTACCAACCTCAAAACCATCCCTAGACCATGTCATTTCCATCTTGGACCAACCCCCAATATTCTTTTTCTTGGGAATATTCTTTTTTCTATTAAAGGAATAACCCTGTTTGTCCTGGGTTGTGAAGCAACCCACATTTCCATCATTCCCAAAATTCCGAAATAATTCTCATAAATTGTTTGGGTCATATCTTCCACAAATATGTCAAACCCTTCCTTGACATGTTCAAAAATATTTCACAAATATTCCTTTTCTGATTCTGCCCTAGCTGGCAGTTTGAGAAGAAAGTACCATTTATATTTGCTTGCTTGGTCTCAAACTTTTTGGGCATTCTTTCCTATCCATATCATTGCCACATGCGAAAATTCAACTTTATTTGGATATTAAATCTCCCTTGGCTAAATTCCAAAGTTTCTGGGCAACTGGAATCTTTGTGAACCAAGTGCTATCTAGGAGTATCCAAATGAGTTGAAATTTTTCAAGCATCTTCATATGCTCAAATCATGACTCTCCACCAAGTTTCAACCCTATCCAATCATCTATGTGAGCATAGCATTAAATCTTGGTTTCTGGTCAGATTTTTAGATTGTGAAGCAACTATATTTTATATTGCTCCATAGTTGCTGGAAATTTACCAGAGCATTCTCCTACCCATATAACCTATCTCCACAAAATTTGGGCTCATTTCATCTTCCCAATAATTTCCTAGAATTTTTCTAAGATTCTGGTCAGAGAGGATAGCTGTGAAGGAAGTACCATTTTGGCTTGTCCAAATGGCATGAAATTTTTATGGCACTCTCATATGACCAAATCCTCATGATATATCAAGTTTCAGCCCAATTAGCTACTCCGTGTGAGTGGCACATCAAGATTTAGCTTCTGGACCAGATTGGTCAGTTGCAAAGCAACAATATCAAATATTGGTCCATTTCCCTCCAAACTTCACATGATCATAGTTCTTCCTACCCTACACCTCCCAGACATCTCATTTTGACCTTATCATTTCTCTGTTCATCGTAGTAGTGCGGTCAAGTTTGCTACAGCAAACTTCCAGTGAAGCTTCACATCTACTCCTAGACTCTTTTGATGATCTATCACCTCAGAGGGTCCCTTCCTTGGATGTATTTGACTCTAGACATGACTTGGCACGCCAGAATGCACCAAGTGTGCCAGTCCACATGGTGACCACGCGTTTGGCATGCCAGACAGCGCGCTCTGGTAATTAAACTGCTCGGCTCCGTCCATTCCCTCGCTCCCTCGCCACCTCTTCATGTCCAGGGGCTCCCCCTCGTCACCGCCTTCACTCTAGAAGCCTCTCCCCCTCTAGTTTCTTCCTCCTCATGGCACAGCGATCGCCGCCACTGTTCCGCCGTGACCGTCGTTGTCATTTTCCCCTGTCCCTATCTCCTGTGAGCTCTCCCGAAGCCCCTACCTGCTTCTCCACCCTCCCGGAGCTCTTGCCGACATCACCTGCGCCCTCCGCGTGTCCCTGAGTGCTAGTACACCGATAAGATCACTGCCGTGGCCATGCTTATCACCTCGCCTCGCCTCGGCCATCTATATATAGCTGCGGCCTCGAGCCTTCCCGGGCACCCGTAGCCCCTCCATCCTCCTCTACTCACTCCCAGCAGCGTCCCTGGCCACTTGCCAGAGCTCCAGGAGCTCCCCGTGCCACCATCGCCGCCATGGCCGCCGCGGCCATCCTCTCCAATTCGCTCAAGTCCGAGCTCTTCTTCTCCTTCTTCCTCCACCAAAGCTCCACCCAGACCCCGGCGAACCTCCCCACCCGTTTCTCTCCGAAGCCAGCGTGGCCGCGCGCCCCGAGTTTGGCCGCCGCCGCCGCTCTCTGCCCCCTCCTGTTGATGCCGCCCCAGCCTCTCCTTGGCGCTGGTGGAGCCTTGGTTGCGTGCTGCACCCTCTTCCGCATCCGCCGGTGGTCGGAGCTTGGCCAGAGACGGCCGGAATCGAAATGTCCAGCACCGTCGCTGCGCCGCCCTCGCTCTCTGCCTCCGGACATCGTCGTCGGCCGAGTCTTTCCCTGGCGCTGCTGCTACTCCAGTCAGAAGCGCCGCCCTCTCCCGAGCCCGCCGGCGGCTTCGCCTCGACCTGAGGTGGCCAGAGCCGGCCGGGCCAGAGCCGGCGCCGCGCCCCTCCCTCTACTCTACGGCCGAGCACGAGGACGAGACGAAGACGATGGCCCCTCCTCGCCAGCTGGCCGTGGACCCCGCGGTCCCACCCGTCAGCCTCACACCCCGCTGGCCCCGCACCCGCTGACGTGGTTAAGTGAAGACGTACTCGGATGAGTATGCCTTCCTCTACCGAAAGCGCATTCCACTTCTTCGGACCAAAATTCGTTTTCCGCTCTAGAAAACGTATTTTCAGAGAAGGCGCGTTCGGTTTTTCAACTGAGGGCCTGTTTGTGATGATTTTAATATAGATAGGTCCCTGGCAGAAAAACTATCACAACTTTTTAACCGAGACTCCGATCGAGGTGATTCCAAAGCCCACGTCTTCGTCTCGTCGAGCCCGTCGTGTTGGTATCATTTTCACTATGTGGTCTCACTATGAAAATGAACATTTTGCCCTTGACCATAAACAGCCCCCTCCGGGAGAAAACTGTTTCCGGCAATCACTTCTGCGGACTCTCCGCAACTCTTCCCGATGGTTCCTTCATCCCCAGGCAAGCCACAACTCTCGTCTACATCATCGCAGTGCAATGTCATAGTTTAACTATTTACTTTATCAGCAAGTATGATTTATTTGTGAAATGAACTGGACTACGCAATGTTGGAGTTAATTCTCGGATAGGTGACTACCATGTTGAGTACCGGATGATTAGTGACTAGTAGTTTACCTACTCGTTGATGCCATGATGTTGAGATTATCGTCTATGGTTATTTTGGATTGCTAGTTGGTTAATGTTTTGACCTGGATTATTATGATATCGGAAGGTCAGCTATGACAGAAATATTATTCGGAGTTGTGATATTTAGTCGGTTGACCTTGAGTCACCTGTCCGGACTTATCCGTGCAACCATATTTGCCGGTATGGGACGGCCTTGACTTGGTCTGATTGCGTGCTCTTTCACCGGTACCGCCCGACAGGGAAGGTTATGCGTGTGCGCTACCCTGGCCCGGTAGGCGGCGATAACCTTGTGAGCCCAGTTGAGTTATATGGTACCAGGTCCCCGTTTGGGACAGTTTGTTAGCCACGACGGTGCCAGGTGTCACACGGTGACACAGGGGCCACCCAGGGCTTGACTCCGGGGGAGGATGATTGCCGGTGGTACGATGGGAGAGTCACGGGTCAGGCGGGTTTCGTTGGAGCAACACTGGTCCACCCGAATGGGATCACGAGGTCAGGAGCTCCATGGTGTGGGTAAAGTGCGCAACCTCTGCAGAGTGTAAAATCTATTCGAATAGCCGTTTCCACGGTATTGGACAGTCTGTCCAGACCTCACTAGGTGGTAAACCATAGTAGTGATAACGATGGAAGAACTCGTCGTAATATTGGAAGTACTCAGTGGATTATGAGTATTCTGAGGGTTGTGAGACAACCCGGAAGAGAGTAAGTTTGTCAGACTTGCCGTGCAGATGGAATCAGGTATATGATATGTTAGCCATGGGATGGCTATGAGTTGAGTGGACGGATGACCACATGCTGGGGAATTGGGATTTGGCACAGGTTTGGATTGGATCTTGAGATTATTCGGAGTATGGATTAATTATGCTTCACCTTACTACATCTGTTTCAGTAGCTATTTTGCTATGATATTGTCTTGCCTTAATGCTGATGTTTGTTGCGAGCTTGTGAGTACATTCAAAGTAATCACCTGGCATGTCATGCCAGTTTGTAGGTCATGCCATGATTGCTTGCTTGTCGAGGATCCTGAGTTTGCGACCTAGGATACGCGTTCTAGCCAGAGTCCCTGCGGAGTGGAGTTCATCACCGCCGTCGCTGTTCCACTGCCGAGAAAGTTACTCCGCTGTTAGCATAGAGCTACCCCGGGCAGGCGTAGTGTCGCCGTGCCGATGTAATCCTTGTACCCTTTGTAACCATATCCATTGTAATAAAGAGCTGATTTGTTCAATGCCAACAGTGTCGTATTCCAGAGGACTTGTCCCTGGGCTGGAATACGGGGCGTTCCGGTCTTCTCTGAGCCAGGGTGCCACAAAAGTTGGTATCAGAGCAGGTCTGGCTATAGGACGCGTGGTCTAGGCGTGAGTGTTAGTGACCGGTAGTATAGGATCCAGTTGGTTTGCTGCACTTGTTTGTTGCATTTGTTTGTGCATAGCATGCGTATAGACTATATATTTTATCACTAACGATGGATTTGGTAAGTGTAGGTGGCATCGGTTTGGATTCCCTACCAGCGCTCTCCAGTTTGCATATTGTTCCTTGGTGTGGTGTTATCTCCGTCCCAGCGGAGTGATGCCAAGGTGCTTGGTGGTGTCGATCCCTTGTCGGATTGATGCACCGGTACCACACCAATATATTCTCTTCAGCTACCCTATCATCTCGGTGATAGACAAGTTCTATCCCGGATCGTGCCATTCCACTAGCCGCTTCGGCAACCCTTACTGATCCTTGTTATCAGAAAAGGGCAATGCCTGCCAGCCTTTCTCTCCACCACTATCTCATTCCGCCACCTATTCTTTGGACGTGTACGGTTTTATTCCGTACGCTTGATGATGATGTGGTCATAACTTCTGTGCTCCGACCCCTGATCACCAAGTTCGTCTTCGCCACCGTGTTAGTCCAGATGGAACCAGTGTTAAGCCCGTGTTTGGTGTAGCCTTGTTTTCACCAATTTTCTTCCACACATTGAATCACTTTCGTGCACATCGCCACAGCATGTTAGACCGTAATACCGGAGTTCTTGCGAGATTGGTGTGTTTAAATAGGAATGCATACATTGCTGTGAATAGCTGTAGTATGTGATATTGCTTGTGTGTGTGATCTTGCTGCTTTGTGTGCTTTTGTTTAGTCGTTTCTTTTGTTTTTTGTGGGCCCTTGGTGTTACCTTATTTTCCCCTTATGGAAGTTGCTCACTGACCCTGAACCCAAAGAGTTAGTGAAGAGACAGACATGTGGAAGCTCAGCTCAGCAATATGGAATTTTCAGCAGACTGTGTTATATCGGGAATATCGGGCCTGAATACAAATGATATCCTAGCTGGATCGATTATCAGCATCAAGTATATATCAGTGCAACTTTCACAGCAGTAACGATCGCACCAGCAAGAAGGCAAAGATGTGTGCATGATCAACAGTACATTTCGAGTCAAAGGTATGGTTCATATACAAGGTTTGAGTCAGCTACGAGTACAATTTGAACCCTGCTATGTCTTGGAAGCAAGCCAGTATGAGCTATGAACTTAGTGTTCTGCAAGAAGGATAGCCGAATACCCTGTAGGCATAATAGTGAGCTGTTTGGGACGCGGATGAACCCTTGCCCGTCTTTCTTTCGGGACGGCACCACGCCTGGGTTCTAAGCTGTTTTTGGCCGTCCAGGGTGGAAGCCGACTTTTATTTCTCTCGTCAGCAACTAGCCCGTGTTCTGAGCTACTTTTCGGTCGTCTCGGGCAGCTGTTGAATTTCTCTTCGTAGCAATGACCCTATGCCCTGAGCTATTTTTCGGCCGTCTTAGGGAGTTGCTACTTTCTTCTTATCGACACCGTCTCATGCTCTGAGCTACTTTTCAGCCGTCTTGAGTCGGGGTTGAGTTACTCCAGTAATGTCCCAGATCTGAGTTGTAAAGACCGTTCTGGTGGCTACTGGTTTATTTGCCGGTTTTATTCAAGGGTTCAGACGATCATTGCCCTACAGCTACAACTTGTAAAGTAATATACCTGCCGGAATATTGCACCTGACAACACCTATGGGCACACGGAGAATCAAGAACACATAAGGCCAAGTTCTTTCAGCAAAGGATCCAGGCAAAGAGAATTATAATGCAAAAGCAAGGTTGTCCATACAGGTATGGTAATGGTACAAATACTCCGGACAGTCTGGCTCGGTACCAGTCACCATGGGTACACACCCACGGGGTTTATTCCGTTTGCAAGGACCGCATATCGAGACCACCCGCCCAGACAATCAGATATGTTCAGAATTGTCAGAATAGGGTGACCAAGTTGGTCAGGTCAGCCGAAAGATTAACTCAGCAGTTCAACTTCAGCAACAGTGTTAAAGCATTACACGGCCTACCATCCATATAGAGATACCGACAGACTGAGTAATCAGAAGGATGGACAACAGTCTCGAAGCATGTGTCCTCACAGATAGGAATCAGTTAAAAACTAACCTACTGTGAACAAGATTTTGCTGCCAGGACCGCTGTCAGTCAAGTCTATGGATAATATCACCGTACACCTTTATGCTGGTCATGACAGGTGACAGTCAAACATTTGCTAGGAGCTTTATACCCAAGACAGTGAAGATACCCATGATGACCCAGCAATCCATGTGAGAAGTCAGATTCCACCAGGAGAACGGTATGACTCACAGTACTGTTTTGAGTCTAGAGGACACCCAGTCATTTGAAGTCACCCAATGCAATGAGTAAAAGATTTTGTGTCCACCAAGAGAATCTGTTCACAACTCAGTGGATGGTTGTCTGTGTTGGACTTCATCACAACACGTCCATAAGGAATCACCCTTGGACCTACAAACAAGGCACATAGTTTGGTTAGGATAATTTATTGCCCCAGACAAGATAGCAGACATAAAAGGATTAAAGTCAGAGTAACATATGAGGTAAGATTTGCCAGAAAAAGGGTCCAGTGAAGCAAACCACCCCGAAGCAAGGCAGTCAGTCATATGAAACTCAGTGGGAGCATTATACAAAGGTAAAAAAAGAAACCTGAGTTGGAAACGGTTTCCTCAAGTGGAAATATTCAAGTTTGATCCCTGAGCAACCAAATCTCGAGGACGATATTTCTTTAAGGGGGGTAGGTTTGTAACACCCTGGATTTTGCCCATTTTCTTTTTCTTTTGATTTTGGTTCGGATTCGCTTTTTTGTGGCTTAGTAGTCTTGCAACCTGGAGGGATCACCCTTTTTCTTCTTTTCGAGTGGCTTGCCAACCTCAAAACCATCCCTAGACCATGTCATTTCCATCTTGGACCAACCCCCAATATTTTTTTTCTTGGGAATATTCCTTTTTCTATTAAAGGAATAACCCTGTTTGTCCTGGGTTGTGAAGCAACCCACATTTCCATCATTCCCAAAATTCCGAAATAATTCTCATAAATTGTTTGGGTCATATCTTCCACAAATATGTCAAACCCTTCCTTGACATGTTCAAAAATATTTCACAAATATTCCTTTTCTAATTCTGCCCTAGCTGGCAGTTTGAGAAGCAAGTACCATTTATATTTGCTTGCTTGGTCTCAAACTTTTTGGGCATTCTTTCCTATCCATATCATTGCCACATGCGAAAATTCAACTTTATTTGGATATTAAATCTCCCTTGGCTAAATTCCAAAGTTTCTGGGCAACTGGAATCTTTGTGAAGCAAGTGCTAGCTACGAGTATCCAATTGAGTTGAAATTTTTCAAGCATCTTCATATGCTCAAATGATGACTCTCCACCAAGTTTCAACATTATCCAATCATCTATGTGAGCATAGCATTAAATCTTGGTTTCTGGTCAAATTTTCACATTGTGAAGCAACTATATTTTACGTTGCTCCATAATTGCTGGAAATTTACCAGAGCATTCTCCTACCCATATAACCTATCTCCATAAAATTTGGGCTCATTTCATCTTCCCAATAATTCCCTAGAATTTTTCTAAGATTCTGGTCAGAGAGGATAGCTGTGAAGGAAGTACCATTTTGGCTTGTCCAAATGGCATGAAATTTTTATGGCACTCTCATATGACCAAATCCTCATGATATATCAAGTTTCAGCCCAATTAGCTACTCCATGTGAGTGGCACATCAAGATTTAGCTTCTGGACCAGATTGGTTAGTTGCAAAGCAACTATATCAAATATTGGTCCATTTCCCTCCAAACTTCACAGGATCATAGTTCTTCCTACCCTACACCTCCCAGACATCTCATTTTGACCTTATCACTTCTCTGTTCATCGTAGTAGTGCGGTCAAGTTTGCTACAGCAAACTTCCACTGAAGCTTCACATCTACACTTGGACTCTTATGATGATCTATCACCTCAGAGGGTCCCTTCCTTGGATGTATTTTACTCTAGACATGACTTGGCACGCCAGAATGCACCACGTGTGCCAGTCCACGCGGTGACCACGCATTTCGCATGCCAGACAGTGCGCTCTGGTGATTAAACTGCTCGGTTCCGTCCATTCCCTCGCTCCCTCGCCACCTCTTCATGTCCAGGGGCTTCCCCTCGTCGCCGCCTTCGCTCTAGAAGCCTCTCCCCCTCCAGTTTCTTCCTCCTCACAGCACGGTGATCGCCGCCACTGTTCGGCCGTGACCGTCGTTGTCATTTTCCCCTGTCCCTATCTCCCGCGCGCTCTCCGGAAGCCCCTACCTGCTTCTCCACCCTCCCGGAGCTCTTGCCGACATCGCCAGCGCCCTCCGCATGTCCCCGAGCGCTAGTTCGCCGATAAGACCGCCGCCGTGGCCATGCTTATTGCCTCGCCTCGGCCATCTATATATAGCCGCGGCCTCGAGCCTTCCCAGGCACCCGTAGCCCCTCCATCCTCCTCTACTCACTCCCAGCAGCGTCCCCGGCCACTTGCCTGAGCTCCAGGAGCTCCCCGTGCCACCATCGCCGCCATGGCCTCCGCGGCCATCCTCTCCAATTCGCTCAAGTTCGAGCTCTTCTTCTCCTTCTTCCTCCACCAGAGCTCCACCCAGACCCCGGCGAACCTCCCCACTTGTTTCTCTCCGGAGCCAGCGTGGCCGCGCGCCCCGAGCTTGGCCGCCGCCGCTGCTCTCTGCCCCCTCGTGTTGCCGCCGCTCCAGCCTCTCCCTGGCACTGGTGGAGCCTTGGTTGGGTGCGGCACCCTCTTCCGCATCCGCCGGTGGTCGGAGCTCGTCCGGAGACGGCTGGAATCGCCGTGTCCAACACCCGCGCCACGCCGCCCTTGCTCTCTGCCTTCGGACGTCGCCGTTGCCCGAGTCTTTCCCTGGCGCTGCTGCTACTCTAGTCGGAAGCGCCGCCCTCTCCCGAGCCCGCCGGCGGCTTCGCCTCGACCTGAGGTGGCCGGAGCCGGCCAGGCCTGAGCCGGCGCCGCGCCCCGCCCTCTGCTCTGCGGGCGAGCGCGAGGAGACGAAGATGACGACCCCTCCTCGCCAGCTAGCCGTGGACCCCGCGGTCCCACCCGTCAGCCTCACACCCCGCTGGCCCCGCCCTCGCTGACGTGGTTAAGTGAATAAGTACTCGGATGAGTACGCCTTCCTCTACCGAAAGCGCATTCTGCTTCTTCGGACCAAAATTCATTTTCCGCTCTGGAAAACGTATTTTCAGAGAAGGCGCGTTCGGTTTTTCAGCTGAGGGCCTGTTTGTGATCATTTTATTACAGATAGGTCCCTGGCAGAAAAACTATCACAACTTTTTAACTGAGACTCCGATCGAGGTGATTCCAAAGCCCACGTCTTCGTCTCGTCGAGCCCGTCATGTTGGTATCATTTTCACTATGTGGTCTCACAACGAAAATGACCATTTTGCCCTTGACCATAAACAGCCCCCTCCGGGAGAAAACTGTTTTCGGCAATCACTTCTGCGGACTCTCCGCACCTCTTCCTGATGATTCCTTCATCCCCAGGCAAGCCATAACTCTCGTCTGCATCATCGCAGTGCAATGTCATAGTTTAACTATTTACTTTATCAGCAAGTATGAGTTATTTGTCAAATGAACTAGACTATGCAATGTTGGAGTTAATTCTCGGATAGGGGACTACCATGTTGAGTACCGGATTATTAGTGACTAGTAGTTTACCTACTCATTGATGCCATGATGTTGAGATTATCGTCTATGGTTATTTTAGATTGCTAGTTGGTTAACGTTTTGACCTGGATTATTATGATATCGGAAGGTCAGCTATGACAGAAATATTATTCGGAGTTGTGATATTTAGTCGGTTGACCTTGAGTCACCTGTCCGGACTTATCCGTGCAACCACATTTGCTGGTATGGGATGGCCTTGACTTGGTCTGATTGCGTGCTCTTTCATCGGTACCGCCCGACAGGGAAGGTTATGCGTGTGCGCTACCCTGGCCCGGTAGGCGGCGATAACCTTGTGAGCCCAGTTGAGTTATATGGTACCAGGTCCCCGTTTGGGACAGTTTGTTAGCCACGACGGTGGCAGGTGTCACGCGGTGACACAGGGGCCACCCAGGGCTTGACTCCGGGGGAGGATGATTGCCGGTGGTACGATGGAAGAGTCACGGGTCAGCCGGGTTTCGTTGGAGCAACACTGGTCCACCCGAATGGGATCACGAGGTCAGGAGATCCATGGTGTGGGTAAAGTGCGCAACCTCTGCAGAGAGTAAAATCTATTCGAATATCCACGTCCACGGTATTGGACAGTCCGTCCAGACCTCACTAGGTGGTCAACCATAGTAGTGATAATGATGGAAGAACTCGTCGTAAGATCGGAAGTACTCGGTGGATAATGAGTATTCTGAGGGTTGTGAGACAACCCGGAAGAGAGTAAGTTTGTCAGACTTGCCGTGCAGATGGAATCAGGTATATGATATGTTAGCCATGGGATGGCTAGGAGTTCAGTGGATGGATGACCACATGCTGGGGAATTGGGATTTGGCACAGGTTTGGATTGGATCCTGAGATTATTCAGAGTATGGATTAATTATGCTTCACCTTACTGCATCTATTTCAGTAGATATTTTGCTATGACATTGTCTTGCCTTAATGCTGATGTTTGTTGCGAGCTTGTGAGTACATTCAAAGTACTCACCTGGCGTGTCATGCCTGTTTGCAGGTCATGCCATGATTGCTTGCTTGTCGAGGATCCCGAGTTTTCGACCTAGGATACGCGTTCTAGCCAGAGTCCCTGCGGAGTGGAGCCCATCACCACCGTCGCTGTTCCGCTACCGAGAAAGTTACTCCGCTGTTAGCATAGAGCTACCCCGGGCAGGCGTAGTGTCGCCATGCCGATGTAATCCTTGTACCCTTTGTAACCATATCCATTGTAATAAAGAGTTGATGTGTTCTATGCCAACAGTGCCGTATTCCAGAGGACTTGTCCCTGGGCTGGAATACGGGGCGTTCCGGTCTTCTCTGAGCCGGGGTGCCACACGGATTGTTGGTGAAACCAACAACGGCAAGCACCCTACCGCCGTGGTGCGGTCAGGGTGATCCTCTTCGTCAAAGATGATGGGCGTGCGAGACCATTTGAGTGGTTTCCGGGAGTCCGCCACTGGCTCCACAGCATTGACCTCATGCGCCCATTGTTTCAGTTGGCGGTGAGAGGAGTGCAAGGATGCGCCCCCGTCAATGCATAGGGCGTTAGTGGCTTTCTAAAATTCTTGCTCGCTAGTTTTCTCTTCATCCCCTTCATCACTTTCGTCACCACATTCCTTCTTTTCATGGCCTTTAGTAGGTTTTCCCTGATGTTGGGGGACCTTGCCGGGGCGGCCTCCTTGTCCGCCTCGGCCCTTCCCGCCAACGCCACCTTGGTCTCTCTCCTTATCACGCTTCTCGTACTCAGCCTTCTGCTTCTTGACGAGTTGCTCAACTTGGTGACATTCTTGGAGATCATGGCCTTTGGTTCGATGGATCTTGCAGTACGGCCCATCAGCTTTCCCAGCCTTCTCGGCCCCCGTGGCCTCCTGGCAGTCGGCGCACGCGGCAACCTCCTTGTCGGGGGCTTCGGTCTTGGCCTTCTTGCCGGTACTAGGGGTGCCTGACCTCTCGACCGCCAGCAGTGCTTTCTCCTTGCACTTCTTGTTGTGTTTCTTGTTCTTCTTCTTCTTGTTGGCAGCATCGTCGTTGTCTTCTGAGTCAACATCGTCGCCATCCTCTTCTTCGGGGAGACGCCTCCCATCCTCCGTACGGGCACACTTATCCGCAAAGGTGTAAAGCTCGTTCACAGTCTTGGGCAACCGGACGTTCATTTTGGAACGTATCCTGCGGTTGCGTAAATTGGACTGGAACGCGGCAATCACAACTGCCGGGTGGATATCTGGAATGTTCCTGTGCACCCGGCTGAACCTCTGCATGTACTTCCACAAACTCTCGCCTTCCTTTTGTGGAAGGAGCTGCAAATTGCTGGGCCGCCCTGGTTCTTGATGGCCGCCCGTGAAGGCACAAACAAACTCGTGGCACAGGTCAGCCCAAGTCGAGATGGAGTTCTTCGGAAAGTGCATCAGCCACGACCTCACATTTGGCTTGAGTGCCAAAGGGAAGTAGTTAGCGAATACCTTTTCATCTCTTCCTCTGGCGGCTTGAACAGCGATGGTTTAGATGCTCAAGAACTCTGTCGGGTTCAGTCTTCCATCATATTTTTCTGGCATCTCTGGCTTGAACGTACGGGCAGATGGCCAACGGACATGCCGCAGCTCGCGAGTGAAGGCAGTACACCCAACCTCGAAAGGCAGGTATCCGTCTCCACCGAGCGTAGGCTCGTCGACGTCGGGGCAATTGTGCCTGTCAGACTGGCGGTGGGTTTCGCGGCGTCGTTCTATGGTGACGCGCGCGTCTTCCCTCCGCCTGTCCTCCAGGACCTACCACTGATCTCGACGGGCTCGAGGATCAGATGAAGCCATCGACACCTCGTCGTGTTCTTGGTTGTGTGGCTCTGGCTGCGGCCCCTGCGCTGTCTATCGTGGGGGGGACTGCACCGTAAGGTTGGCCACTTCAGCACGCCCAGCGGCTCGGGCCGCTGTCGCTGCCTGCGGATGCCGTGAAGAGCCCGCTCGTTGTGATCCCCTTGCCTCAGCGAAACCAATCAAACTTTGAATGGTGGCTCTCCATTCATCTGTTTGGTCGGCCGCTAGCGGGAATCTCAACAGGAGCTGGGCTCGCGCCATGGCTTCCGAAGCTGTACTTGGCATGGACGACGACGCAGGTCGCGACGTCACCCGACTCCTGACGGTGCCGGTAGTGGCGGCGTCGCGCTCTCGTCATTGCGAGCTAGTCGCGAGGGCGGCGTGATGACGAGAAGGACACGCTTGGGGGTTGACGACCCCGTTCGGCGCTTCGTCTTGATTGCCTTGCCCTGGGGAAGCGTGTGCCTCGTAGCTGCACCTACAGCAGGGGCAGCTAGGAGGTCGTGATTCGCATCGGAGCGGGCGCCATCGCTGCGGCTCCGTTCTCCAGCGAGGCGGAGAGGCAGAGATTGGATGTTCTCCCCTGTTGCATCTTGTGGAGCGTGGCCACTAGGGTGCTGTTGGTGCTGTCCTCCTCTGGCACCTCCTGCTCCCACCTCAGCTGCGGGGGGAACAATGATGGTGCTGCCTGCGCCAGTCACATTCCCTGCAGCGTCTGCGTCCCCCGACGCCACCGCAGCCCCCATAGGATCAGTGGTTGTATGCGAGGCGGCCTTCGAGGTGGAAGGACGGGCTGCTGCGCCGGACTTTTTCTTAGGCGCCATGGATGATGACGCCGTCGTCGAAGAAGATGGTGATGAAGATCGACGCGCTGTTTACGTCCTCGGGTTCGCACAAGCGCTCCCCCCTACCTGGCGCGCCAAAGATGTCGTGGCTCGACATGATCACCTATGGGGCCATCGGCCCCTTTGTGGTTCGGCAAGGGGGAAGGGCACATTGCACAAAGATCGAAGACCGTAGAACAACACGGCAATGGTGACGCGGGTGGTTTTTACCCAGGTTCGGGCCGCCATGAGGCGTAAAACCCTACTCCTGCTTTGCTGGATTGAGTGGAAGACCGTGACGAACGCGCAGCGCTCAAGCCCGGCAAGGTTGCCTCGGGGAGAGCAGCTACGCGCGTATGAGTGTACAAGGGTCCGAATCCTTTCTAAGGCTGCCTCGGCCCTTCTTTTATAGGTAAAGGGGTTGCCACAGTGGCAAAACAGTCATTATCCAGCGATTAGAAAGCCACAGTGCTATCATACCTAACTCTGCAGACCGGATAAGGTGCATTAAATGCACCGCTTAGTGTCATGTCGTGGATGTAGCCCGGCAAGCCTTGCGATGCCATTCAACCACCTTCTCGCCTGTCTACGTGACACGCCCCTGGATGGGTGTCATTTAGGGGTGATCTTCCTCAGAAATGGCTGCCACATGCTGAATGACTGCCACTTAATCACTTGGGGGCTCGACACCGCACCGATAAGCGACTTGCATCACTGTGAGGTGGAGCGGTGGAGCCTTGGCGGGCTAGCAGGCCGCTAGCCCCCCGGCAACCCTTGCTAGGGAGGTCTTGGGACTTGCCCTTAGGGTGGCCGCGACCTGACCAGGCTCGCCTGCCCGGCAAGGGAGGCTTTTCCCTTAGTGATATCTTGTTGTTTTGGCTTGTCTTGGTCTTCTTGATCCGCCCTTTGATTCCTCAAAGAGCTATTTCTCTCTGGCTTGGTCTTGGTGAAGCTTCCTTCCTTACTGTTGTGCCTGTGTATGGTCCAGGCAACACACGCAAAGGTTTGTTGCACCGACAGCGTTGAAACAAGCAAACACCGTGCAGCCCAGGAGTGTGTGATAGCCGTTGCGGAAAAGCGGTGATGTCAAAGACCAAGTCCTTGCTTTGGAAGTTGTCCGGCGAGCCGAACACTACTTCCAGGCTTAGGGTGCCCGAGCAATGGGCTTCAACGCCTGGGATTACTCCTTTGAAGGGGGTGTTACTAGGTTTGATCCTTGATGGATCAATGCCCATTTTCCTCATTGTATCTGAATAAATCAGATTGAGGCTACTGCCTCCATCCATGAGGACTCTAGTGAGGTGGTACCCGTCAATGATGGGGTCTAGAACCAGGGCCGCCGATCATCCATGACAGATACTGGTCGGATGGTCCCTGTGGCCAAAGGTGATCGGGCAAGCCGACCATGGGTTAAATTTCGGGGTTTATCAGCTGTACGGCGTAGACATCCCGAAGTGTGTGTTTCCTCTCCTTCTTAGGTATATGTGTGGCGTAGATCATATTCATCATCTTTACCTCGGGAGGGAATTGTATCTGGCCTCCATTGTTCGGCCTGTGAGGTTCCTCATCATCCTCACTGTGGGGGCTTTTGCCTGTGTCCTCGGCTGAGAGTTTGCCGGCCTGTTTGATCACCCAACAGTTATGGTTGGTGTGGTTGGCGGGCTTGTCAGAGGTGTCATGGATCTTGCAGAGCCTATCCAGGATTATGTCCAATTTGGTGGGTCCGTCCTGGTTCCCTCTGGAGGGTTTCTTCTGTGGTCCTGATTTGGAGTTGTGGAATCCGGCGTTCACTACCGTGTCCTCGACGTCGGTGCTGTTGTGTCGATGCTTGTTTTTGCTGCGCCGGGGCTTCCTGTTTCCATCCCGGACTTCTAAAGTACCGGGCTGTTCAAGGTTGTTGCTTCTACGATCCAACCAGCTATCCTTCCCCGTGCAAAAGCGGGTCATGAGAGAGGTAAGAGCCTACATCGTCCTCGGCTTGTTTTGGCAAGCTGACGAGCTAGCCACTCGTCTTGGATGCTATGCTTGAATGCGGCTATCGCCTCGGCATCCAGACAGTCGACGATTCAGTTCTTTTTAGTCAAGAATCGATTCCAAAATTCTCGGGCTATTGGACCACATGGCTCAGGTCATCGGCATCCGGAGGCCGAACATAGGTGCCTTGAAAGTTGGCTCGAAAAGCATCCTCGAGCTCTTCCCAACTCCCTATGGAGTTTTCGGGAAGGCTGTTCAACCAATGCCTGGCTGGTCCTTTGAGCTTTAATGGCAGGTATTTTATGGCGTGGAGGTCGTCTCCTCGGGCCATATGAATGTGGAGAAGAAAGTTTTCGATCCACATGGCTGGGTCGGTTGTCCCGTCGTATGGTTCGATGTTTACGGGTTTAAACCCTTCTGGGAACTGGTGCTGCATCACCTCGTCAGTGAAACACATTGGGTGAGCGGAGCCCCTGACTCGGGCTACGTCGCGCCGGAGCTCGGCTTCCATCCGGGACCAGTGCTGCTCCTGAGCTCTGTCGTTTCGGTCGAGCCAAGCTTGGTATCCGTCCCGTCTATCGGGAGGGTATCCTCTAGATCCGTAGATGGATCTTGCATGACCTTTTCTAGCATCCAGGTCGCGCCACAGGTCATATGGGTCTTCGAGCTCTATTGGCTCCTTTCCCCTTCTATGGGCAGGTGCAGGTGGGTCTTTGGGCCTTCTAGCCGGCCTGTCCCGTCCTTGAGGGGGGCGGTCTGGCTGGTCACCCTGAGTTTGTCTGGGTGGTACAGGCTCGAGGGCCTCGTCATCGAACTGCGGCAACAGTTTCTGCTTTGGTTAGCTTTTGGTTTGCTATTCATAGCCGTACCCTTCTTCGGCTGCCAGCACTTTTGTCCATCTGTCTTTGAGGGTGTCTTGTTCGGCTTTGAGCTATTGTTGCTTCTTCTTTAGACTTTGTGCGGTGGCAATAAGTTGCCGTTTAAACCGCTCTTGGTCAAGTGGATCCTCAGGGACTATGAAGTCCTCGGCTCCGAGGCTGACCTCCTCTTTGGAGTGGGGGAGGTAGTTGATGTCCTCGGAGTCGTTAAGTACCGCAGGATTATGCTGGTCCCCGTGTTCCTCCGAGTCATCGGGTTGTTGCTCGGGGGTGGGGTCACTGAGGTCTTCCATATTGTTCGGGGTGTCACCTTCCCCGGTGCCCATGTTGCTTTCCCTACCCCTGCACCCCTTAGACCATCGGCGCTGCCGTCGGTGTTTGGGCGGCTCCTCTCCGGGCTTGTCACCTTCTCTCCTGGGGGTGCCGTCGCCATTATTGGCGTCGTCGCCGTTGTCCTTGGGAGTGTCCACCATGTAGACGTTGTAGGTGGAGGTGGCTGTCCATCGTCCGGTGATGGGAGGGGCAGTAGCAGCGTGGGCCATGGTTTCGATATCTTCGTCCATGTCTTTGGCCTCCTCAGAGCCGTAGTCCAGCATGTCGGTTAAATCTTCGACAATGGCTACTAAGTGGGTGGTGAGTGGGATGTAAAATTCCTTGTGGCCCGCCTCAAGAACCTGCTGAGCGTAGGTCGAGGATGGGCCGTCCGCGATGGTCATCATCTGGATCCGATCTAGCGCCTCATTTAACCGGGTGAGACTAGCCGGGTTGGTACATGAGATTTCTTCGGAGTCGACCTCCGGCGTGATGGTGGGGCGAAGGGTGGGTCCGGCCAGGGTTGACTCCTGGTCTTCGGACACCGGAGCTGCGTCAAGGCTCAAAACTAGATCCGAGGTAAGGAAGACGAGTCCGGCCGGGGTCGACTCCCGGTCTTCGGACGTAGCGCTCGCATCTAGGCTTGAAGCCAAGTGCGAGGTAAGAGTTGATCCAGCAATCAGATTGGGAAGAGATCCCAGAGTCGAAGCTTCCGGGCCTTCGGGGCCTCAGACGAGGCTGAGAAACCGGTGAAGATCATATCGCCCCTAGCGTGCGACGTATTTTAGGTTACCGAACATGATCTAGTGCTCGAGGGTGAAACTGTCGACCTGGTCAAGGTGACCGGTCGGGTTGGCGTGCAGAACAATGCCGCCGAACGCGAAAAGCTAGCCTGGTAAGTAGATGTCCCCGGCACAGATGTTATCTCCGATGATAAGGCAAGCCATCGATCCTCTGGCGATCCGACAGCAGAACTCTCAATGAAAGCACCAATGTCAGTGTCAAAACCGGCGGATCTCGGGTAGGGGGTCCCGAATTGTGGATCTTGAATCAATGGGGAACAAGGGACGAAGGAGACGATGTTTACCCAGGTTTGGGCCCTCTCTAAGAGGTAAAACCCTACGTCCTGCTTGATTATATTGAAGTGTATAGGATGGTTACAGAGTCGATCTACCACGATATCAGATGAAGTAAGCCCTAGGTGAGTAGGATAATGGTTGTTGTTCTAGCCCCTACGAACTAAAACCCCTTGGTTTATATAGACACCAGGGGTACTAGGGTTACACATAGTCGGTTACACTGAAGAAATAGACATGCCGAATCTTCTATCTTGACTTGGAGAACATACCAAGACTTCGAGGGTTTACTGTCCGGACACAGAGTCGCCTTATAGCTCGGCTTTGTGGTAGTTGAATAGCAGCCCACCTGTCCGACCCATAAGAGATAGGCCGGCAGCCCGAGGACCCCCTAGTCCAGGACTCCCTCATTCATGATTCTCTTATAGTGGGTGGCGAGAGTGACAGAAGCTTATACTCGAGTAAGGGGGTTGCTGCGTATGGGAGTAAAGAGGACTTGTCACTTAATGCTATGGTTGGGTTTTACCTTAATGATCTTTAGTAGTTGCGGATGCTTGCTAGAGTTCCAATCATAAGTGCATATGATTCAAGTACGGAAACTATGTTAGCTCATGCCTCTCCCTCATATAAAATTGTAGTAATGATTACCAGTCTAGTTATCGATTGCCTAGGGACAAAATAATTCTCTTGTGTTACAAAAAGCTTTCTACTAAACTACTAACTTTATTATCTTGCAAATTACTCGCAGTTTTATTCTCGCTAAGTACATCTAGTTTTATTCTTGCAAACCTATCCTATCACCTACAAAATAGTTTCATACTTGTTCTAGGTAAAGCGAATGCTAAGTGTGCGTAGAGTTGTATCGGTGGTCAATAGAACTTGAAGGGAATATAAATCCTAACTTTAGCTCCTCATTGGGTTTGACACTCTTATTTATCGAAAAAGCTACAATTGATCTCCTATACTTGTGGGTTATCAAGACCGTCGTTGCCGAACGAATCCTCTCCGGGCTTCGTCACCGGAATCCATTCATGCCATTGGATGCCATCTTTGACGAGCTAGCTCCCGTCGACCGGGAGCGGACTCTGTGGGCGGTGGCACCCTGGATCACCACCGTCGTGCACTTGGAGAAGCAGAGGGACTTCAGTGGTGTTTAGGCATCCTCTGCATGGGTATGTCTCGGTGCAACATGACTGTTGGATCAAACTCAGATGGTGCAGATCAGTCACTGTAGCACAAAGGATGCGGGTGTGTTTGGTTGCATTCTCATCTCAACATAGTTGTTCCCTCTTTGTGCATGCTCATCTCAGCACCCCTCTTCATGCATGCTCTCTTCATGCATGCTCCTAGTGTATTTGTGTTAACCTAGTGTGGACATATGCACCCATCATGCACTATGCCAAACATCCAAAAGTGGGTCGAGAAGGGAACTTTTGCTCCCATGCACCCTTCATACACCCTACCAAACACAAATTCATGCTTCATATGGTTCCTATTCTGTGGAGTACTATAGCACCGTACTCACCGTGCACTGTAGACCTAGTTCTGTTAACATTCATCTCACCGTTCATTCTCGGCCGAACAGTCAAAAAAGGGGCATGTTACACTACTGTTCATAGTAGACATGCGCAGAACATGTCCATGGATGTCAATCCTCCAGAGACGCCCTTCCGGAGTGGGTGCCGCCTCCATACCTTGATTTTACTTCTCCGGTTGCCTTCTCTGCTAAAAATAATACACCACAGGACGCCTGTATGCTGAGGTAGCACGGGATGGGAGGCACGTACACGCAGGGACCCACCCAGGACCGTGTTCACGAATAGTAGCCGCTATGTAAACCAAAAATTTGTTCAAACACTCACAACAATATCCCTCACCACTGATTTATTTATAATCATTTAGAGTACTAGACATCAGTTTTTATCATCATATCTTACTACACTAGCAACAAGATTATAGTACTCACGTATGAACCACTGCACATGCCTAGTAGTAGGAGTACTAGTAGTGTAAGTTCAAGTGGCTGCCGTGTTTCGCACTCCTTCGTCGTAAGAGTGGAAATGCTTGATGTAATCATTTTTTTATAAGAAATAGTGGACACGCTCTATCGCGCAGATCCTCCTCCACGGTCTTCGGGAACATTGCTACTCACTTTCACCGACGTGCGGGACAGCTAGCATCGGGGTCCAGTTGCCATGCATGAAACTACTCCGTACTAGAGTGCACAACTGCACGGTAGACTACCATGGTTGAAGCGCGTAGTAATGCCCAATGAGCCGTCAAATCACAAAACCCCACCTTTGCAGCAGTAAGTTGGACAGACAAAGCAACCATCATTTCACTCTTCTCCCTCATCTTCCTCTCTTGAAGAAAACCTCAACTCACTTCTCCCTCATCTTGTTCCACATTTCTTCAAGAAAACCCCAACGCGCTTCTGCCATTGTTCTTCTCTCCCAAAGAAGGAAAGGTGAGCGCATCAATGGTGTTGCTTTTGGCCAAGGCCCCGTCATCTTTTGCAAGCCCGCGACCGATCCTAACTCCCTCTCTATTCTTCTTTTGGGTTGGTGATTATGGTTTTCTTTCCTTTTATTTCTATTTGCAGTTTCTTGATGGACCGTGGAGCACTCGCCAAAGTGATGTCTATGGTTCTGGCCAAAACCGTCGAGGCTCAGGGTACGAATAAGCGCAAGCACCCCATCGAGACTACCACAGACAAGCTCAAGGGCATCGCCATGTCCAAGGCCCCCTCTCTAGGATCCCTCGTTAAGCCGGTACAGGTAATATCTCTTCTTGACGATCTTTTTGGCGATCTTGATCGTGTTTTTTCATCTAACTTGTAAAGTGCTTGCTAATATGCAAGGTTTGTGTAATGTACATGCAATACTAGTAGTACAACTATCTGGGTGATCTTGCATGTGATTTTTGTGTGCCAAATGACGGTTCTAAATGGCTCTTTTGACGAAAACATGCAAGAGGTTGACATGCATATGATTTTTGCACATAACACTGATTTCTTATAGATTACTTTCAACTACTTTATGAACATCAATACTAGCTGTAGGAAATGCAAGATTTTAGCTCTCATGCCTTGGAAGAGAATATAGTGGCCTCAGTAACTTGTGTTATGGATATTGTAAGTAATCCCTCTGTTCACAAATATAAGATGTTCTAACTTTTTTGTGTATCTCATGTAGACATGTTTTATTGTCTTTGTTCACTCATTTCTATGCGTATATGTAGTCTTATATGGAGTAAATTATCAAAAATCATCTTATATTTGTGAACGAAGGTAGTAATAAAATATTTGGTTTCTGTTTGAATTAGAACCAGGTCCGCTGTGTATATGAAGTTTTCAAAGTCATGCCATGTGAACTGGAAGACCTGAGGATGTGTGGTACTAAACTATCCAGCTGCTGTGTCCTTGTAGCCACATGTCGTGAACAAGTGTTTTCCTATAGCATTGTTGTCAGGCGTGTTCTTGAGGGTGTACTTCACCACAACAATTTCCTAGCAATGCCTTCGATTACGAAGGCTATGGTTCTTGTAAATCTTCCCGGCAAATTTGATGCGGACTGTCTTCATCGTCATGTTTATGAGTGGAAAGACCACTCTGTTAGGCTCTCCAAGGTTGACGAGGTGGCGAAGGTGCCATAGACATCTCTCACGAAGTCCATGGCTTCGTTGGTTATGTGGGGCACATCCCGTAGGTCGGTGGCAAGAAATAGTATGTGGAGTTTAATTAGTGCAACTTTGCTTGTCTATTGTAAGTAATATTGTTCAGTACTTGATTTGTGTGTGTGAATCCTGTATGGATTAGTACTGCCGCTTTTGTTGTGTGGTGAATCCTGAGAACAGTCTATGTTAATATTTGTTCACTCAATTTAGTCCATATATTTTGAAGTATCCAGATCATCTTTTTTTAGGACGGTGGGAGTATATATCAATTATGGTTACACTCCAATATATGTATGCATTGCAGGGTTTATCGCATCCACCAGGATTTCCAGTCCCATGGATGTTCGCTCCATACGAGTTGTCACAACCTTTGGACTGTCCTGCTTGTGGGAGTAAGGGGGGGCTGCATGTCACCCGTAATTGGACGATCAACCTTCAATTTAGAACTTGAACATAGTGATATCCTGGTAGGGATTCACTCGTGTCACATCAAGTAAATCTCATTGATTTACTGTCATGTTTTCTTACTTTTGCTGCAATTTTACGATGCAGGTTTTGCCATGTCACATTCGTTATAGAATAAACCGTTTGGTTTGCTCTATGATGGTTATTTTAGTAGGTTTCACTTCTTATGATGTGTCAATAACAAAGGTACTGTCCATCACTTATATTACTGGACACAATTGGATTAGTCTGTTGTCTGAGTACAATCTGAAGCCCTCTGATCAACTGCAGTTTGTTTTAACAAACATGCCAGAATTAGTCCTTATTGCATTTAAAAGAAGGAAACAAAAAGATTGGATCCAGGTCAAGGAGCCCAGCGAAGTTAGAAAGATGAAGTCTAAAATCATAACAGACCAGAGACGAGCGCTGCTGTCTCGCACATCGGTACCACCTCCAGCATCGGATCGAGCATCTGCACCTGCTCCGATGGCACTGGCTCTAGCATCAACAGCGGCCCCAGCTCAGTCTGATCCACCAAAGGATTGGGCATCGACCGCGTCAGCGGATCAAGCTGATCTACCAGAGGATCGGGCACCGACACGGGCACCAGCTCCGACACCGGCACCAACTCCACAAGGAGCACCATCTCCGACAGCCGCAATGGCACTACCAGTCGCACCGCCATGGGCACCAGCAATGGCTCCGACACCTGCACCAACACTTGAACTTGCACTTGCATCTGCTCTGGCCCGTGCAGCGGCAACGGTACCAGCACTTGCACCGGCAACAGACTAGGCTGCAGTTCGCACTGCATATACCAAAGTCCTTACAAAAACCAACATCTCCACCTTCTTGGTAAGCATTGGCAGCCCAAGTGCTTCGTTCTTTTTTCTTTCTATGTTGTTTCACATGATTCACTCTGTTGATCTTACTGTTTGTGTATGTCTTCTTATTTGCAAATAGAGAATTCCTAGAGCAACAAGGGAGTCATTCAATAATCCGGGCGACCATGGCCAAGTTTCTCTTACCATGGCAGCCTTGGTATGAATGAACATGCGCAATATACCGTAAGTAGAAAGGATGGTCGCATGATGATTGATGCTAAATGATGGTCAAGGTTCAAAACTCGATCAAATCTTGTGGTTGGGGATGATGTCAAAATCGAGCTTTCTCGGCAAGGAGAGCTGGTCTTAATCAACTTTAAAATTCTTCAGTAGGAGCATGCAACTGGCTAACTTATCTATCCTCTGAGAGCTTTTGATGTAATATGACATGGTGAAACAAGTGTCATGTGTGTATAAGTAGTACTACAGTAGTATTTATCACGTAGGACATCGTGAAAGAATTGCAACTCTGATTGCTGGTTAGGAACTGTGGTTTGATTTCATTCTAACTGCTGTCGTGCTTTATTTAATTTTATGTATTTGCCTTGCGACAGCATATAAAACCAGCTTCATACGGATCGCATGCAATATTTACCAGATGAAATGCGCTGAGTTAGAACACATGGGCCCCCAAACATGCAGGCCCACCGGCCTATGGGCCAAAGTCCAGACCCGTAAGCCTATCTGAGTATTTTATTCTCATCTAAACCCCATATTATGTATATATGTTCCCCTTGATTTTTCTTATGTATAAAGTTGTGATATAAAAGATTTTATATTTCTTTACAGAGGGAATACCTCTCTATCAAAAAAATATTTATGTGTAACTAGTTACTCCTGCCTTTCTACTTCCTTTCGCTGATATGCGGGGCATCCAGCAACGGGGTCCATGTGTCATGCACCAAATTAGAGTGCACAACTGCACGTTAGACTAACCCCGGTCGTAGTGCCGCAGTAATGCCCAATGAGCCATCAAATCACAAAATCCCACCTTTGTAGCAGTAGCCGTAAGCTGGACGGACGAAGCAGCAATATTTCACTCGGCCTGAATCCCCTTCTCCTTCGTCTGCTTGTTCAGAGAAAACCACCTCTCGGCGATTGCTTTGGGTTTTCTCATGGAGAACCAGGTACGAATACTTCTTCCATCCCTATAAATCCTAGTCCTTGGCCACCGGCAATCCTAGGATGGCAACCATCGCCGTTGATGCATTTTTATTCCTACTGAATCTAGTGTATTTCGTTTGCAGTACCCAAAGTGCGAGGACCCTACAGGTTTCTGCGCCCTTGGCGAGATGCCAGACTTGTTCCTTCTCATCCAAACACGGGATTTTAAAAAGCGCACAGCATGTTCCTAGAATCCTCTTTTTCTATCCAGGAGGGTTGGGTTTTTTGAACATGTCGTCGACTAATTTGGAAATTTGGATTGCTATATTTGCATAAAAGGTACTAGTACCATGGTCAACACTGACGAGAAAGAGGAAATTATTTCTAGATTTGGATAGCAAATAAATTGTGTTCTCATATTATTTTTCCTATAGTGCATCCCTTGCTCTTCCAGAACAAATGTACTCAAGAAGGTCGGCCTTGCCATAACTGAATACACCAGTTTAATGGTCACATTGGAGACACGCCATGGATATAAGTTCACAGTTGGGTTCATTAACCAAGAAGATCGCTCCTTTTTATGGCCGAACTTGGGTAAACTTTCCCAAGTGTTACGGACTAAAAGTTGGCACATGAATATTGATGGAAATAGCAGAACCTGGTCTCATCTTCCCTGTGACCTTCCTATTGGGGAACATTGCATGGGAAACAAAAAAATTCTATGCACACGCAAGATCTATCCATGGAGATGCATAGCAACAAGAGGGGAGAGTGTGCCTACGTACCCTCGTAGACCATAAGCGGAAGCGTTTATTAACGCAGTTGATGTAGTCGAACTTCTTCGCGATCCAGCCGATCAAGTACCGAATGTACGGCACCTCCGCGTTCAACACACATTCAGCTCGGTGACGTCCTCGCCTTCTTGATCCAGCAAGACAGGCAAAGTAGTAGATGAGTTCCAGTAGCACGGCGGCGTGGTGACGGTAGTGGTGATGCTATCTCCGCGGGGCTTCGCCTAAGGACTCCAAAAATATGATCGAGGGACGAAACTGTGGAGAGGGGCGCCGCACATGGCTAAGAGATTGTCGTGGCTTTGTGTGGCGCCCCCCTCCCACATATATATAGGTGGGGGAGGGAGGAGGTAGCCAGGAGGCACCCCAAGTGGGGCCGAATCCCACTTGGGCTCCTGCCCCTAGCTGCGCCCCCCTTGCCTTTTTAGGCGGGCGGGGAAAGGCAGGGGAGGGTGGCGCCCCCCTTTCCTTTCTCCCATGAGGAGGTGAAGGCAGGAGGGGCTAGCCCTCCCCCTTTTCCTTCACTAGGGCCAGCGGCCAGGGAGAGGGGTGCGCCAGCCGCCTTGTGGGCTGGTGTGTATCTCCCCTTGGCCCATTAGGCCCATAGACCTCCCGGGTCTTCCCGGAACCCCTTCCGGTGATCCGATGATCACCCGGTACCTCCCAAAACTCTTCTGGTGTCCAAATATCAATGTCCTATATATCAATCTTTACCTCCGGACCATTCCGGAGCTCCTCGTCATGTCCGTGATCTCATCTGGGACTCTGAACAACATTCGGTCACCAAATCATATAACTCATATAACATTATATCGTCAACGAATGTTAAGCGTGCGGACCCTATCGGTTCGAGAACTATGGAGACATGACCGAGACACTTCTCCGGTCAATAACCAATAGCGGAACCTAGATTCCCATATTGGTTCCTACATATTCTACGAAGATCTTTATCGGTCGAACCATTATGACAACATATGTAATTCCCTTTGTCTGTCGGTATGTTACTTGCCCGAGATTCGATCGTTGGTATCTTCATACCTAGTTCAATCTCGTTACTGGCAAGTCTCTTTACTCGTTCCGTAATACATCATCTTGTAACTTGCTCCTTAGTCATTTGCTTGCAAGCTTATTATGATGTGTATTACCGAGAGGGCCCAGAGATACCTCTCCGATACTCGAAGTGACAAATCCCAATCTCGATCCATGCCAACTCAACAAATACCTTCGGAGATACTTGTAGAGCATCTTTATGATCACCCAGTTACGTTGTGACATTTGATAGCACACACGGTATTCCTCCGGTATCCGGGAGTTGCATGATCTCATGGTCGAAGGAACATGTATTTGACATTCAAGAAAGCAGTAGCAATAAACTGAACGATCATATGCTAAGCTAACAGATGGGTCTTGTCCATCACATCATTCTCCTAATGATGTGATCCCGTTATCAAATGACAACACATGTCCATGGTTAGGAAACCTTAACCATCTTTGATCAAAGAGCTAGTCTATTAGAAGCTTACTAGGGACACGGTATCTGTTTATATATTCACACATGTATTTATGTTTCCGATCAATACAATTCTAGCATGAATAATAAACCTTTATCATGAAAAAGGAAATATAAAATAACAACTTTATTATTGCCTCTAGGGCATATTTCCTTCAGTCTCCCACTTGCACTGGAGTTAATAATCTAGATTACATTGTAATGAATCTAACACCCATGGAGTCTTGGTGCTGATCATGTTTTGCTCACGGAAGAGGCTTAGTCAACGGGTCTTCTACATTTAGATCCGTATGTATTTTGCAAATCTCTATGTGTCCATCCTTGACCTTTTCAGGAGTGGAGTTGAAGCGTCTCTTGATGTGTTTGGTTCTCTTGTGAAACCTGGATTCCTTCGCCAAGGCAATTGCTCTAGTGTTGTCACAAAAGATTTTCATTGGACCCGATGCACTGGGTATTACACCCAGATCGGATATGAACTCCTTCATCCAGACTCCTTCATGTGCTGCTTCCGAAGCAGCTATGTACTCTGCTTCACACGTAGATCCCGCCATGTCGGTGTACTAAGTATTGGGCCACTAGTACCCCGTACTTGTGCATGGGCAGTTGTAGCCATCCTCGCGGCAAGGCTTGCTGGGGAACAGTTCGAGGTCGATTCAAGCCACCAAAGAAATCATCAAGTCAGATATCTGAGGATCAGCAGATAAGAAGAGCTAGAATCCGAAGGCCAGCTTCCCCGGCCAGATCTTGCCGGGGTGGCCTGCGGAGCCCGGCAAGGCTTGGCGCCCGGCAAGGCTTGGCGCCCGGCAAGGCTTCAGCGCCCGGCAAGGTTTTGCTGCTGTGCCACTGCTCTAGCACAGCGACAAACCCGACATTCTGGGTCCTTCTTTGTACGCGTGGCGATGCACCAATGGAAGAGAGCTTAACCGGTGCTGATGGGATGGCCCCTTTTTCCATCCCCAAGAAAGTGAGGACACCTAAACGGACACCTCACAGCATTAAATGCGTTTGTCCTAATCCGTCAGGGGTTAGGTATGATGACCCTGTAGCTACTTTACACCTCAATGTATGTATATTTTGCCACTGTGGTTACCCCTTTGAGCGTATAAAAGGAGGCCCAAGGCAACTGCTACAGGGGAGGAGAACCTCTGGCCCATTCTGCATGCGTAGCTGCTCTTTGAACGTACTGTTCACAGCGAGCGCTCCTGAAGGCTGGGCTCAAGAACATTAATAAGAACACAAAGCAGGAGTAGGGTTTTACGCTGATCAGCGGCCCGAACCTGGGTAAAAACTTCCCGCGTCGATCGTTGGTTCTGCTCTTTGCGTATACCTCTCCCCCCACCGAATCGTAAAGTGGTCTCTCGGGATCCCATAGGTGTCGTACCCCGACATCTTTGGTGCGCCAAGTAGGGGGAAGGAGGTTGCGTGAACCTGATCTAGTGATCGGCGCCTCAGTTTCTTCATCATCATGCTGCCCAAGAAGAAGAGCGCCGCGACGGCGCAACCGTCCACATCTGTTTTGCCTACGCCTTCACGTACGGGCGACGGCGTGGGTGCAGAAGGAAGAGGACTAGAACCCCCACGGCGTTCTGGTGATCCGAGCCAGGCGAGCGACATCGTTCGCAGTGGCAGTGGCAACCTGCACGCCGCTGGATCTAGAGACGGCGCTGTGTTGCCTACGGGTGGCACAACGAATTCCAGAGATCGGAGGGCGCCTGCTGGAGCTCCCGCGCCGGCGCAAGCCTCACGACCTACCCAGGTCATGCACGATGAGCGACATCATGGCGCTGGTGGTTCAGGGCGTCCCCATGAAAAGATTTCTGCGCATCGATCCCAAGATGCACGGGACCAGCATGCACACCGAGCTGCTGGCGGGGGTGGCGCGCGGTCGCGTGACCGTGGTGGTGCTCCTTATAATATGGTTAGGAGTCAGAGCACCTCATGTACCTCGCACCTGTTGCCGCCGCCTACGCCAGCGGAAGCCTTGGCACGTGCGCAGCTGCTCCTTGATTTTCCTCCTGCCCCGAAGAAGATGGAGGAGTGGCGAGCTACTATCCAGAGCCTTATCGGCTTCGCCAACAAAGATGGACCGCAAGAGGCAGGGCCCTCGCAGCGAAGGCCCATCGATCCGGCGCGAGTCGATGTGGAGAAAACCGGAGGTGGTGCAACCACAGTGCACTCCCCTCCGCGGCACCAGCGACGGCCGACAACCCAGCAGGTCGACCGCCGTGAAGAAGTTTCCACGGCGTCATCCGATCCACAGATGCGCCATGATCAGCGTCAAGTTCTCCAGGAACGAGGCAAGGAGGATGGTTGAACTACCATCGAGCGGCGACGGGAAGCGCGCTATCAATCTGATAAGCGCGTGGGGCCGGCTGTCGACGAGCCTGCGCCAGGGGACGTAGGAGACTTGCCTTATGAGGTAGGGACTCCAGCGTTTACCCGTGAGCTGCGGCAAGTCCAGTGGCCCAATTCCCGAACCTTCAAGCCGGAGGTCCCGGAGAAATATGATGGTAAGACCCATCCCTCGGAGTTCCTGAGCATCTACACCATTGCGGTGCAGGCTGCCGGGGGCCGAGATGACAAGATACATGCCAACTACTTCCCGTTGGTGCTCAAACCCAACGTCAGGTCGTGGTTGATGCATCTGCCGGAGAATTCTATTTCTTCCTGGTCAGATCTGTGCCATCAGTTTGTTGGCTCCTTTGTCGGAGGCCACCAAGCTCCTGGCCAAGAGAGTGATTTGCATATCATCCCTCAGAAGGAGGGCGAGTACCTGCGCAAGTTTATGCAGAGGTTCAGCCGGGTGCAGTACAATATTCCTGACGTTCACCCTGCCGCTGTCATTAGCGCGTTTCACCAGAATGTGCATAACCGCAGAATGCGGGAAGAGCTGGCAATGAACAAAGTCAGGAGTATTGCTGAGCTTTACGCTCTAGCCGATAAATGCGCTCGAGCTGAAGAGGGGACGAAACTCCCTGGCAAGGCTGTTGGCGCGGCGGGCGAATCCGAAGAAGAAGATGCCGCGGCCCCGTCAAGGAAAGGCCGGCGGCGGAATAGGAAACGCGGAGGCAAGGCCGTGCTTGCTGTCGAGGAATCCGACAACCCCGGCGCCGCCAAGAAGGCCAAGGTTGGTGACCCCAGCAAGGATCTTGCCGGGTGCCCTTCCTGTCAGGCCTTGGCGGCTGCCAACAAGTCGGAATGCTCCGGCAAGCAGTATTGCAAGATCCATCGCACCAAGGGCCACGATCTCCAGAACTGCCGACAAGTTGAACAGCTTGCTGAGAAACAGAGGGCCGAATATGAAAGGCGAGATAAGGAGAAGGCCCAAGATGGTGCTGACGGATCAGGCAAGAAGCGCGGTGGCCGAGGGGGGTGCCGCGGCAAGGCCAAGCAACAAAAGGATAGGCCCACTCGGGGCCGAGACAAAGAAGAAGATGATGATGAAGAAGATGATGAGTCCAGTGAGCAAGAATTCCAGAAAGCTACAGAGGCCATGTGTATCGATGGAGGTGCCTCGCTGCATTCTTCTCACCGTCAACTCAAATAGTGGGTGCGGGAAGTCAATGTGGCAGAGCCATCCCCAGATGCATGTAAGCCCCTGAAGTGGTCCAACACGCCTATCATTTTCGACGCCGAGGATCACCCTAATCGCACAACTGCAGTCGGGTGCTTGCCATTGTTGGTCTCCCCAACGATTCGCAACCTCAAGGTGACGAAAATGCTAGTTGACGGTGGGGCCGGCCTAAACTTAATCTCACCGGATGTGCTCAAAAAGCTCCAAATTCCCGACGAGGACCTCGAAGAAACGGGTACGTTTCAAGGGGTCAATCCGGGAAGAACCCAGCCCAAGGGCAAGATTACGCTACCGGTGACATTTGGTAGCGAGCTCAACTACAGGACCGAGAAGGTGGTGTTTGATGTCGCCAAGATCCCCATGTCATATAATGGGATCCTTGGTCGGCCAGCGCTGGCTAAGTTCATGGCGGCATCACACTACGCGTACAACGTTTTGAAGATGCCTGGGCCGTTGAGTGTCATCACTATCCATTCCAATAAGAAGGATGCGCTCATCTGTGCCGACCAACTTTACCGGGAAGCAGTTGCAGCACCTGCCATCAAGGCACCTGCTCCTGCCGCTGGAACTCCCGGGGGGAAGAAGAAGACCGGCAAGAATCTTGGCTCGAACTCTGGCAAGCGCACCTCCTTGGAGTGCTGCGCTTCCGTCGAGGACGCACCAGAGAGTTCCACCGGCAAGAACAAGAAATCCAAGGCTGCTCCGCCGGAGACCAAGAAGGTGCCCATCAGGGAGGACGGAACGGGGGGAACTTTCACCATAAGCTCCGCCCTAGATGACAAATAGGAAAGCGCGCTTGTTGCTTTCCTGCAGGCGAATGTCGACGTGTTTGCATGGTAACCGTCTGACATCCCCGGTGTTCCTAGGAAGGTAATTGAGCACCACCTTGCTGTCTGTCCTCATGCGCGGCTGGTCAAGCAAAGGGTCAGGAAGCAAGCCTTGGAGCGGCAAGAATTCATTGCCGAAGAAATCAGAAAGCTGGAGGCGGCAGGACTGGTCAAAGGAGTGCTTCATCCAACCTGGTTGGCCAATCCGGTTGTAGTGCAGAAAGCGAATGGGAAATGGAGGCTTTGTATCGATTATACAGATATCAATAAAGCCTATCCAAAAGATCCCTTTCCCTTGCCGCGCATCGACCAGATTGTGGATTCCACCGCTGGTTGTGATCTCCTGTCCTTCCTTGATGCCTATTCAGGGTATCATCAGATTTTTATGGCAAAAGAAGATGAAGAGAAGACCTCATTTATCACCCCATGTGGTACGTATTGTTTTATACGAATGCCTTTTAGGTTGAAAAGTGCTGGTTCGACATTTGCGAGAGCAATCCAAATTGGTTTTGAGCCTCAACTCCATAGAAATATGGAGGCGTATATGGATGATATAGTGGTCAAAACTAAAGACAAAGCGACGCTCATTCAAGATTTAGAAGAAACATTTGCAAATCTGCGCAAGATCAACTTGAAGCTCAATCCTGAGAAGTGCGTGTTCGGTGTTCCTTCCGGCAAGCTCCTCGGATTCTTTGTATCTTGCCGGGGAATCGAAGCGAACCCCGACAACATCAAAGCTATTGAGCAAATTGAAGCGCCGAGACGTGTCAAGGATGTGCGTCGTCTTGTCGGCTGTGTTGCTGCTCTAAGCAGGTTTATTTCCAAATCTGCTGAGCGCGCCCTGCCCTTTTTCAAAATTTTGAAGAAGGCAGGTCCAATGAAATGGACTCCAGAGGCGCAGGCTGCACTGCAAGATTTGAAGAAATACATTTCCTCTCCGCCGACGCTAGTCGCGCCTAAACAACAAGAGCCGTTGCTGCTGTATCTGGGAGCAACAAATCAAGTGGTTAGTGCTACGCTAGTGGCGCAGAGAGAGGCTGATGAGGAAGCAACACTAGCGGCAGGACCGCCAGGTGATGTGGCAAGATCTTCCCCGGCAAGGGTCGATCCCGGCAAGACAGGATCTGCGCAAACAGAAGAACCAGTGCAGAAGAACAAGGAGCTAGGTCAAGATATTCTGGTGTGCAGAAGTTGCTTTTCGGCCTTCTTATGGCCTCGAGGAAGCTGCGCCATTATTTTCAAGCACATGAAATCACCGTCGTCACTCGCTTTCCGTTGCAACGGATCTTGCAAAATCCAGAAGCAACCGGCAGGATCGTGGAGTGGGCGTTGGAGTTGTCGAGCTTTGGCCTCAAGTTTGAAAGCACTTCGACGATTCAGAGCAGGGCCTTGGCGGAGTTCATTGCAGAATGGACCCCAACGCCGGACGAAGAGGCTCAGGAAACAACTCTCCCCGGCAAGGAAATCGATCAGCAATGGGTTATGTACTTTGATGGGGCTTTTTCGCTGCAAGGCACCGGTGCTGGCGTGCTGCTTGTCGCACCCACCGGAGGGCACCTCAACTACGTAGTCCAAATGCATTTTCCCCGGGAGAGTTCGACCAACAACACTGCAGAATACGAGGGTTTGCTTGCCGGTCTCAGGATCGCGACAGACCTTGGTATCAAAAAGCTCGTCATCAAAGGCGATTCACAACTTGTCGTCAGGCAAGTTAACAAGAGTTATCAAAGTCCATTGATGCATGCCTACGTGGATGAAGTGAGGAAAATGGAAGAGCGCTTTGACGGTCTGCAAATGGAGAACATTCCTCGTGCCGAGAATAGTGTTGCTGACGACCTGTCAAAGCGTGCCGCCCTCAAGTTGCCTGTGGAACCAGGAACTTTTGTGCTCCAATTGACTCAACCATCCGTGGCACCATCGATGCGGCAAGAAAAGAGAAGAAAGTTGAACTCTGGCCAGTACTTCCCGGCAGAGCTCCCCGGAGCCGCCGGCAAGGAAGTTGCCGGGATCGACATGCCTGCCGGGGAACAACAGGCTCCGGCAGGGCCTCAGGCCCTTGCTATCGAGACAAACGTTCCCCCGACGGAGGAGATGCCTTTAGTCCTAGCTGTCGAGCCTCAGGCTCCGGCATGGGCGCAGCACATTGTCCATTTCCTTCAGACAGGAGAACTCCCGGAGGAACAAGAAGAAGCAGAAAGAGTAGCCCGTCGGTCTGTTATGTACAAGTTCGTCGATGACGTCCTGTACAGAAAGAGACCAAACGGTGTGAAATTGAAGTGCATTCCTCGGGAGGATGGGCTAGAGCTGTTGGCAGAGATACATGGAGGCATATGTGGTTCTCACAGAGGATCAAGACCACTTGCCGGGAAAGCATTCCGGCAAGGTTTCTTTTGGCCCACCGTTCTCCAGGATGCAACTGCACTAGTCACCAAGTGTGAAGCGTGCCAGTTTCATTCGAAGAAATCACATCAACCAGCTCAAGCTCTTCAGACAATCCCTCTCTCCTGGCCATTTTCGGTCTGGGGGCTCGACATACTGGGCCCTTTCCCCCGTGCTACCTGGGGCTTTGAGTACTTGTACGTCGCTATCGACAAGTTCACAAAGTGGCCGGAGGTGAAAGCAGTGAGGAAGGTGACAGCACAATCAGCCGTCAGGTTCTTTAAAGGGATAGTTTGCCGCTTCGGTGTACCCAACAGGATCATCACCGACAACGGCACGCAGTTCACAAGTCGCACCTTCATGCAGTACGTCCAAGACTTTGGCGGCAAGATTTGTTTTGCCTCTGTTGCTCACCCAAGAAGCAACGGCCAAGCAGAAAGGGCTAATGCTGAAGTGTTGCGCGGTCTCAGGACCAGGACTTTTGACAGACTGAGAAAGTGCGGAAGACGCTGGATTGATGAGTTGCCGACGGTTCTTTGGTCAATCAGAACGACACCAAATCGAGCCACCGGCCAGACGCCCTTTGCTCTGGTCTACGGAGCGGAAGCAGTTCTCCCCACGGAACTCACGTACGGATCACCTCGAGTGCTCGCTTATGATGAGCTTGAGCAAGAGCAACTGTGGCAAGATGATGCTGTGCTCCTTGAGGAGAATCGTCTTCAGGCTGCTGTGCGAGCTGCACGCTACCAGCAAGCTTTGCGCCGCTACAATAGCCGCAAAGTTCATGCTCGAAGCCTTGAGGAAGGCGACCTTGTTCTTCGGCGGATTCAGTCCGCCAAGAATTCAAACAAGTTGACGCCAAAGTGGGAAGGCCCTTATCGGGTAGTACGAGTCACCAGGCCCGGCGCTGTCCGCTTGGAGACCGAAGATGGCGTTCCAGTGAGCAATTCCGGGAATATCAAACATCTTCGCAAGTTCTACTCATAAGGCGCGGTTGCCGGGGGCCCCCGGCAACCACCCTTTTGTACAAGTCTTGCCGGCAAGGCATGCGATCCTTTATACAAAGCCAGGCGCAGACCCTGAGCGCAGATGAATAAATTTAAGTGTTGTACATTCCCTTATTGGTTCCCATGTTCATATTTATATATGCATGTTTGTCTAAGATGTTGTATAACACCTACTCCCGGTAAGTTTTAACGAACTGCCAAGGTTTCATGTCTTTATTTTCTCTTCTTTCTTTTTTAAAAGACAGAAGGATTCCTCGCGTGCACATTTGCCGGGGGGAAGGGAGATATGAGTACCAGTTGGCGACGTTCGGAATCGACGCTTGCCGGAGGAAGGACAGTGACAAAAAGCTAAGTTCTAAAAACTTAGAGCAAGTTTCTTTTATTACAAAGTTATTTCCTTGGACGATTCCGACTCTTGTATGGGAAATCTGCACGCGAAGGAACCCTTGTTGTAATCAGTTGCGCCCTTATTTTGTTTCGAGCCCGCTCAATAATTTAAGTGGCTGCACTGAGAACGCCAAGGAGTCTTGCCGGCCGCTGCACCTCCAGCAGCCTGCTGAAGTCCCGCACCCAGCGCTCGCGGCAGGTTGCGCGCCGGCAAGTTTTCAGTAAGCGTAGGGTGAACCCCATACATAAAGGAATCAGACAAGGAAAATAGCAAGCATGAACCTAAACATAGGCGAGTAATATTACATTCATGAGCTGCCGCAATTCTAACTTGAGACTTAATTGTCTTTTACATGGAATGATGACGGCAAGAAAAGGGGGAGCACTTAATCCCTGCGCTGGCCTTCAATCCTTTTGATGGAGTCCACCTTCTCAAGGATAGGCGCGATGCATTCTTCAAGTGCCTCAACATTTGTGTCCCTTGGCAGATGGCCGAGCGCGTTGCAGAGGTCGATGCCGAGATTGCTGTGTACCACCTTGAAAAGCACCTTGCGAAGGACGGCCCGGCAAAGCCGGCGAGTGTCGTTGGCCAATTGGGTCGCCCGGCTAGATTGGAGCACCCTCAAGACGTCGATGATGCTTTCAAAGAACATCGTCAACCTGGCACTTGAAGATATCCTTTCCACGGAAGAATACCTGAAGTTCGACAGGCCCATGGTTGACAGTTCTGCCGTAAGCTTCTCCGCAGTGGCGATGAGACGTCCAGTCCAGATCTCCACCCCCTTCTCGTAATCGATTTGGGCGGCGGCAGCGCTCTTGAGTAGGTTCCTCTCTCCTTGGAGATCCTTGAGTAGAGCTTTCTCACGGTCCTTGCCGGCCTCGAGAGACTTCTGCAATGTGGTCAGCTTCAATTCTAGAACTGCAATATCATCAGCCGCAGAGGAGAGCTGCTTGGTTTTGTTGGACAGGGCAACTTGCATATCCGCCAAGGAGTGGAGGGTTTTTTCCCTATCACCTTTGAGCGTCGAGAGCTCCTTGCCGTGCTCTTCGAGATCTGTTTCCAGTTTCTTTACCTTGTCGCTCAGCTCGTTCTTGGTGGCCTCTGCAGCTTCGGCAGCATCGACGGCCTCCTTGAGCTTGCCGGCGTGACTTGCAGTCAGAGCTTCGAGCGCCTCTTTATGTTTTTGCTCCAGCTCCTGGGTCCGCCGCGCGACAAGCTTCTCGATATCTTCATCTTTGCTACGAAGCTTGGCGGTGAGCGCCTGCTCACGTGCGGTGAGATCTTCCTCATGAGCATCAAGAGCAACACGGCACCCCGTCAGGAGGGCATCTTCAGCGGCAATCCTTTGAGTAGCTTCATCCTGCGCCTTCTCCATATCAGATTGCTTCAGGAGGATCTCTGTCCACTGTTGGCTCACCTGTTCCCGGCCAGAAGTCAGCTCTTGGAGGGTCTCGGCATACCAGGTCTGCATTTGTTCGACGCGCCTCTGGAAATCTGCCTCGGCCGCCTTGATGACTGCCATTCTGGAGTCCGCCTTATCTTTCCGGGCGCGGTGGAGAGCCTGGAGCTTGCGGAAATTCTCGCCCATTGCCTAAAGGAGCTGATCCTCTTCGGATTTGCCGCTGCTAGCGCTGGGATCATCAACAACCTCGAGCCCGGCAGCAGCGATGATTTCTTCGTCAAAAACTTCTCCTTCGACTGGTACCCCAATGCTTGCCATCCCCGACAAGTTGATGAACAGGTTCTCGCCAACCTTGAGGTATTTGCTGGATGAGGGGCCTTCTGATGTTGACGGTTGGTCTTCAGCGACCACCTCACCAGTGGAAGGGGGCTCCGTGGCCGGTGCAGCGCCTGGCGCTCCTGCGGCAGGAATGCCGTCAGTACGGTCATCAGCCTCCCTGTCGCCCCCTTCAGTAGGTTCCTTGGTGGGTTCCTCTTGTGCAGTCTTGGCGGCCTCCCCGTCAAGAGCACCACCAGCCTCGATAGTGTCATCCTTGGTGGCCTCGCTGGCAGTGATCCTGTCTGCTTCGGCAGCAGCGTCCCTGGCGGTCTCCTCGATGACAACGTCGACATCCATGTGTTCCATCACAGGGAACTCTGAAGGATGAAGGAGGAGAACAGAATAAGATCGAGATTGAAGTTTGAAGCGACTAAAGACAGAGAGATAAGGGAAAGAGTAACAAGCACTCTGAGGCAATCGATTACCTGCGTCGAGCTGTTGAGAGGTGGCCTCGCCCTTCCCGGCAACTTCGGTTGCCGGGGGAGGGTTGCCGGTGTCCATGCTTGCCGGCTCCTCCTCAGTTAGGATGGGCTCGTCGGTAGGATCTCTTGCCGGGGACGTGCTTGTGGGCGGCGTGGTCGATGAAGGTGGCACGACGGGGATGTCTTCCGACAACTCTCCTTGTTGTCGTTCTTCTCCTGCGAGCCCAAGGATATCAGCGGCAAGAATGGAAGCCTCAGCACCCGCCAGCGGAAAAAGAACAGTGAACTTACGCTGGGGGCTGTGCTGGGGGCTGTGCTGGGGGCTGCGTTGAGGACTGAGCCCCGGGCTGATGACGACGGTTTCTGGCACGCTCGTGGAGCCTGCAGGGGGCTCGTTGCCCGTGGAAGTCTTTGTCCTCTTCTCCATCCTCTCCAGCAAGGTTTCTGCATCACTGCAGAGACAATACGAGCAAGTCAGTAAGATCGATCCAAGATTGAAATATAAAGGCTGTGGCAAAGTACTCACTCTTCTTCTTCTCGCTCCGGACTAAAGCCGGAGATGTCGAAATCGGCCTCCGCTGCGATGTCTGAGTGGGGAGGCGGAGGAGGGGTCCTAGGCCGCTTGGCTGTGGTAGGCGCCGGGGCAGCTTCCGGTATGGTAGTGCGAGACACCCCTGCTGCCCCAGCAGTGGCCGCTGGTGTGGGTCTCGTGCGCCGCGCAGGTTGTTGACGAGCCCCTTGCCGCGGTGCAGTCTTGCCGGCCACTTTCTTGCCGGGAGCCTCGCCGCTCGAAGAAGGCTGGCTTGCCGGGATGCCAGATGCAGCCTTCCGAAGAACACGCTTCATCTTCTTCGGGGCTGGGAGCTCTTCTTGCAGTTCGTCTTCGGCCGTGTCCTCATCGGACAAGCTCTCAGCGGCTGTGCTGCTCTGTTCCCCGGCAGCTTCGTCCTTCCCGGTAGGTTTTACCTCCACTACTACCTCTGCGTTTCTGGCTTCCCATTCTGTGAAGCCAACACTGCCGGCCTCCGCGGCAAGATTTGCCTCCTCCACCCTAGTAGCAATGTAAGCTACTTCTTGGTTGGTGGTGGCTCGGATGAAATCTGTCTCTTGCCCGACGGGTCTCTCCGTCAAGTTGTCAAAAAACTTCTGTGCTTCCTCCTCGGTTGGCTCGGCCCAAGTTGCGTCAAGACCGTGGGTGTTGAACATCGGCATGAAGGCGATGATTGACCCCAAGGCGGAGTTGTTGCACAAAGGGACAATCCTTGCCGGCAGCCGATGCTTGTCTTCGTGCTAGAATAATTTTTTACGGAGAGCGCCAAGCTGCATAGTGGTCAGATTATTATTCAACCCAGGGCGCAATCTCATGATATCTGCCGCGTTTCGGTATTCCCAAGCTGGCCTTTCCCTGTTCTGCAAGGGGGCGATGTGGCGGCGGAGAAAGTCGAAGCCAATCATCTCCATTGTCAGCCCGGCAGCTTTCAGGCGAAGGATCCTGGTGGTGGCGATTGTGAGCCTCTCGTCCTCCGCGGCGAGATCGCTCCAGTCCTTGCCGCGGACCACCTTCTGTTGCCGGGGGAGACAAAACGGATGGGGATCTGCTTCCTGGATCCAGCACCATTCAGCCCGCCATTTGTCCCACTTTTCACGGTAAACTCCTTCTGGGTATATTTCCTTATTCCAAGCTCTTGGAATCCAGGCGATAGAACCAGAGAGGGCCTCTCCTTTTTGGATGCGGGGGAAGAAGTAATGGCGAAAAAGAGTAGAGTTGGGAATCACGCCGGCAAATTTTCACAAAGATGGGCAAAGATGGACATGCATAGTACCGCATTCGGCGTGAAATCGAGAAGATGAAAGCCGTATGTGTACATGATATCATTGAAGAAGTCGGAAAATGGGGGGCAGAGCCTGCAATAGAAATACGCAACGAAGAAAGGGTATCTGTCTGATCCACTTTTGGAACAAGAACCTGGAATCACGAGTGTGGCGGGGTGAGCTTGCGTCTCCTTCGCCCACATGCACTGGTACCGCCTTTTCAGAGCTTCAGCATCGAGCGATGGGGGGAAGACGACATACTTCTTCCGCATCTTCACCAGTTCGCTCTCCGGGACGTCGGCTTTCGCTTCCTTGCCCTTGCCTTTGCTGGCCTTGGGCAGCATGGCGGCTGTGAGGGCGGAAGCCGGGGGTGAAGCGAGCGTGCAAGCGGCGGGCGGAAGAGGAAAAAGCTTCGCTCTGAGCTCGAGAGGAGGAAGGCGATGGCGACGGCCAGATTAAGAAGAAGAGGGGGGTAAATAGGCTTGTGCCTCTACGGCTTCTCCTTTTTTATGGGGAAGGAGCGGGGCCGCCTCTTTTATTCCCCAATGTGAATGCGCCTCTATAGGCGCGTTGCAGTTGAAGCCTTTGAGGCACGCTTCCCATGTCGCGCGCTCGGTGCGTGTAGTGGGGGGCACAGTAAACGAGATATTTACGAGCAGTTAATACCCTGCCACACGTGCCCGTGCACTGTTTGGGCCTAGCTCAACAACGCCTCGCACTCGTGTATGGCCTAGGCCCGGGGGCTCCTGTCGGTGTACTAAGTATTGGGCCACAAGTACCCCGTATTTGTGCACGGGCAGTTGTAGCCATCCTCGCGGCAAGGCTTGCCGGGGAACAGTTAAAGGTCGATTCAAGCCACCAAAGAAATCATCAAGTCAGAGATCTGAGGATCAGTAGATAAGAAGAGCTGGAATCTGAAGGCCAGCTTCCCCGGCAAGATCTTGCTGGGGTGGCCTGCGGAGCCCGGCAAGGCTTGGTGCCCGGCAAGGCTTGGTGCCCGGCAAGCTTCAGCGCCCGGCAAGGTTTTGTTGCTGTGTCACTGCTCTAGCACAACGACAAACCCGACATTCTGGGTCCTTCTTTGGACGCGTGGCGACGCACCAATGGAAGAGAGCTTAAGCGGTGCTGATGGGATGGCCCCTTTTTCCATCCCCAAGAAAGTGAGGACACCTAAACGGACACCTCATGGTGCATTAAATGTGTTTGTCCTAATCCGTCAGGGGTTAGGTATGATGACCCTGTAGCTACTTTACACCTCAATGTATGTACATTTTGCCACTATGGTGACCCCTTTGAGCGTATAAAAGGAGGCCCAAGGCAACTGCTACAGGGGAGGAGAACTTCTGGCCCATTCTGCATGTGTAGCTGCTCTTTGAACGTACTGTTCACAGCGAGCGCTCCTCAAGAACATTAATAAGAACACAAAGCAGGAGTAGGGTTTTACGCTGATCAGCGGCCCGAACCTGGGTAAAAACTTCCCGCGTCGATCGTTGGTTCTGCTCTTTGCGTATACCTCTCCCCCCGCCGAATCGTAAAGGGGTCTCTCGGGATCCCATAGGTGTCATACCCCGACACGCCACGATGCTCTGCTTGGAACTGCACCAACTGACAGCTCCACCATTCAATATAAATACGTATCCGGTTTGTGACTTAGAGTGATCCGGATCAGTGTCGAAGCTAGCATCGACGTAACCATTTACGACAAGCTCTTCGTCACCTCCATAAATGAGAAACATATCCTGGGTCCTTTTCAGGTACTTCAGGATGTTCTTGACCGCTATCTAGTGATCCACTCCTGGATTACTTTGGTACCTCCCTGCCAAACTTATGGCAAGGCACACATAAGGTCTGGTACACAGCATAGCATACATGATAGAACCTATGGCTGAGGCATAGGGAATGACTTTCATTTTCTCTCTATCTTCTGCAGTGGTCGGGCTTTGATTCTGACTCAATTTCACACCTTGTAACATAGGCAAGAACCCTTTCTTTGATTGATCCATTTTGAACTTCTTCAAAACTTTGTCAAGGTATGTGCTTTGTGAAAGTCCTATTAAGCGTCTCGATCTATCCCTATAGATCTTGATGCCCAATATATAAGCAGCTACACTAAGGTCTTTCATTGAAATATTCTTATTCAATTATCCTTTTATGCTATCCAGAAATTCTATATCATTTCCAATCAATAATATGTCATCCACATATAAAATCAGAAATGCTACACAGCTCCCACTCACTTTCTCGTAAATACAGGCTTCACCATAAGTCTGTATAAAACCATATGCTTTGATCACCTCATCAAAGCATATATTCCAACTTTGAGATGCTTGCACCAGTCCATAGATGGATCGTTGGAGCTTGCAGACTTTGTTAGCACCTTTAGGATCGACAAAACCTTCTGGTTGCGTCATATACAACTCTTCTTTAAGAAATCCATTAAGGAATGCAGTTTTGACGTCCATTTGCCATATTTCATAATTATAAAATGCGGCAATTGCTAACATGATTCGGACAAACTTAAGCATCGCTACGGGTGAGAAAGTCTCATCGTATTCAACTCCTTGAACTTGTCAAAAACCTTTCGCGACAAGTCGAGCTTTGTAGATAGTAACATTATCATTAGCGTCAATCTTCTACTTGAAGATCCATTTATTTTCTATGGCTTGCCGATCATCGGGCAAGTCCACCAAAGTCCATACTTTTTCTCATACATGGATCCTATCTCAGATTTCATGGCCTTAAGCCATTTGTCGAAATCTGGGCTCATCATAGCTCGTAGGTTCGCCATGGTCTAATAACATAACTTCCAGGACAGGATTACCATACCACTGTGGTGCGGAACGTGCTCTGGACGACCTACGAGGTCCAATAGTAACTTGATCTGAAGTTTCATGATCATCATCATTAGCTTCCTCTCTAGTTGGTGTAGACATAAAGGGAACAGTTTTCTCTGATGTGCTACTTTCCAATTCGAGAGAAGGTATAATTACCTCATCAAGTTCTACTTTCCTCCCACTCACTTCTTTTGAGAGAAACTCCTTCTCGAGAAAGGACCCATTCTTAGCAACAAAGATCTTGCCTTCAGATCTGTGGAAGAAGGTGTACCCAATAGTTTCTTTAGGGTATCCTATGAAGACGCACTTCTCCGATTTAGGTTCGAGCTTATCAGGCTGAAGCCTTTTGTGATAAACGTCGCATCCCCAAACTTTAAGAAACGATAGCTTAGGTTTCTTGCCAAACCACAGTTCATACGGTGTCGTCTCAACGGATTTAGATGGTGCCCTATTTAACGTGAATGCGGCTGTCCCTAATGCATAACCCCAAAACGATAGTGGTAAATCGATAAGAGACATCATAGAACGCACCACATCTAATAAAGTACGGTTACGACATTCGGACACACCATTATGTTGTGGTGTTCCAGGTGGCGTGAGTTGTGAAACAATTCCACATTGTTTTAAATGAAGGCCAAACTCGTAACTCAAATATTCACCTCCGCGATCAGATCGTAGAAACGTTATTTTCTTGTTACGATGATTCTCTACTTCACTCTGAAATTCTTTGAACTTTTCAAATGTTTCAGACTTATGTTTCATTAAGTAGATATACCCATACCTACTCAAATCATCTGTGAAGGTTAGAAAATAATGATACCCGCTGCATGCTTCAACACTCATTGGCCCGCATACATCGGTATGTATTATTTCCAATAAGTCATTAGCTCGCTCCACTGTTCCGGAGAACGGAGTTTTAGTCATCTTGCCCATGAGGCATGGTTCGCAAGTATCAAATGATTCATAATCAAGTGACTCCAAAAGTCCATCTGCATGGAGTTTCTTCATGCGCTTTACACCAATATGACCTAAACGGCAGTGCCACAAGTATGTTGCACTATCATTATCGACTTTGCATCTTTTGTCATCAATATTATGAATATGTGTGTCACTACGATCAAGATTCAATAAGAATAGACCATTCATCAAGGGTGCACGACCATAAAAGATATTACTCATATAAATAGAACAACCATTATTCTCCGATTTAAATGAATAACCGTCTCACAATAAACAATATCCAGATATAATGTTCATGGTCAACGCAGGCACCAAATAACAATTATTGAGGTTTAAAACTAATCCCGAAGGTAGATGTAGAGGTAGCGTGCCGACGGCGATCACATCGACCATGGAACCATTCCCGACGCGCATCGTCACCTCGTCCTTAGCCAATCTTCGGTTATTCCGCGGCTTCTGTTTCGAGTTACAAATATGAGCAACCGAACCAGTATCAAATACCCAGGTGCTACTACGAGCATTAGTAAGGTACACATCAATAACATGTATATCAAATATACCTTTGTTCACTTTGCCATCCTTCTTATCCGCCAAGTATTTGGGGCAGTTCTGCTTCCAGTGACCATTCCCTTTGCAGTAGAAGCACTCAGTTTTAGGCTTGGGTCCAGCTTTGGGCTTCTTCCCGGGAGTGACAACTTGCTTGCCATTATTCTTGAAGTTCCCTTTCTTTCCCTTGCCCTTTTTCTTGAAACTAGTGGTCTTGTTAACCATCAACACTTGATGCTCTTTCTTGATTTCTACCTCCGCGCCCTTAAGCATTGCGAAGAGCTCAGGAATCATTTTATTCATCCCTTGCATATTATAGTTCATCACGAAGCCTTTGTAGCTTGGTGGCAGTGATTGAAGAACTCTGTTAATAACACTATAAAATGGAAGATCAACTCCCAGCTGAGTCAAGTGGTTATGATACCCAGACATTTTGAGTATGTGTTCACTGACAGAACTGTTCTCCTCCATCTTGCAGCTATAGAACTTGTTGGAGACTTCATATCTCTCTACCAGGGCATTTGCTTGAAATATTTACTTTAACTCTTGGAACATCTCATATGCTCCATGACGTTCAAAACGTCTTTGAAGTCCTGGTTCTATGCCATAAAGCATGGCACACTGAACTATCGAGTAGTCATCAGATCGAGCCTGCCAGACGTTCATAACATCTGCAGTAGCTCCTGCAGCAGGTCTGTCGCCTAGCGGTGCATCAAGGACATAATTCTTCTGTGCAACAATGAGGATAATACTCAAGTTACGGACCCAGTCCTTGTAGTTGCTACCATCATCTTTCAACTTAGCTTTCTCTAGGAACGCATTAAAATTCAGGGGAATGGTAGCTCTGGCCATTGATCTACAACATAGATATGCAAAACTATTAAGACTAAGTTCATGATAAATTAAGTTCAATTAATCAAATTACTAATGAACTCCCACTTAAATAAACATCCCTCAAGTTATCTAAGTGATACATGATCCAAATCAACTAACCGATGTCCGATCATCACGTGAGATGGGGTAGTCATCAATGGTGAACATCTCTATGTTGATCATATCTACTATATGACTCACGTTCGACCTTTCGGTCTCCAGTGTTTCGAGACCATGTCTATACATGCTAGGCTCGTCAAGTTTAACCCAAGTATTCTGCATGTGCAAAACTGTCTTACACCCGTTGTATGTGAACGTAGAGTCTATCACACCCGATCATCACGAGGTGCTTTGAAATGATGAACTTTGGCAATGGTGCATACTCGGGGAGAACACTTTTATCTTGAAATTTAGTGAAGGGGTCATCTTATAATGCTACCGCCGTTCTAAGCAAAATAAGATGCATAAAGGATAAACATCACACGCAATCAAAATATGTGACATGATATGGCCATCATCATCTTGTGCTATTGATCTCCATCTCCAAAGCATCGTCATGATATCCATCGTCACCGGCTCGACACCTTGATCTCCATCGTTGCGTCGGGGTCGTCTCACCAAGTATTGCTTCTACAACTATTGCTAATGCATAGCGATAATGTAAAGCAATTACATGGCATTTGCATTTCATACAATAATTAAGAGACAACCCTAAGGCTCCTGCCAGTTGTCGATATTACAAAACATGATCATCTCATACAACAACATATATCACATCTCGTCTTGACCATATCACATCACAACATGCCCTGCAAAAACAAGTTAGACGTCCTCTACTTTGTTGTTGCAAGTTTTACGTGGCTACTACGGGCTTCTAGCAAGAACCGTTCTTACCTACGCAAAAACCACAATGGTGATTTATCAAGTTTGTTGTTTTAAACTTCTTCAAGGACCGGCTGTAGTCAAATTCGATTCAACTAAAATAGGAGAAACAGACACCCACAAGCCACCTTTATGCAAAACTAGTTGCAAGTCAGCCGGTGGAACCGGTCTCATGTGCGTGGACATGTAAGTTTGGTCTGGGCCGCTTCATCCTACAATACCGCTGAATCAAAATAAGACGTTGGTGGTAACCAATATGACTATCACCGCCCACAACTCTCTGTGTTCTACTCGTGCATATCATCTACGCATAGACCTAGCTCTGATACCACTGTTGGGGAACGTTGCATGGAAAAAAAATCTATGTACACACAAGATCTATCCATGGAGATGCATAGAACGAGAGGGGAGAGTGTGTCTACGTACCCTCGTAGACCATAAGCGGAAGCATTTATTAACGCGATTGATGTAGTCAAACTTCTTCGCGATCCAACTGATCAAGTACCGAACGTACAGCACCTCCGCGTTCAGCACACATTTAGCTCGGTGACGTCCTTGCCTTCTTGATCTAGCAAGACGGGCGAAGTGATAGATGAGTTCCGGCAGCACGACGGCGTGGTGAAAGGTGGTGGTGATGCTATCTCCGCAGGGCTTCGCTTAAGCACTTCGAAAATATGACCGAGAGACGAAACTGTGGAGAGGGGCACCACACACGGCTAAGAGATTGTCGTGGCTTTGTGTGGCGCGCCCCTCCCACATATATATAGGTGGGGGGAGGGAGGAGGCAGCCAGGAGGCGCCCCAAGTGGGTCCGAATCCCACTTGGGCTCCTGCCCCTAGCCGCGCCCTCCCCTTGCCTTTTTAGGCGCGCGGGGAAAGGTAGGGGAGGGTGGCCCCCCCTTTCCTTTCTCCCATGAGGAGGGGAAGGCAGGAGGGGCTAGCCCTCCCCCTTTTCCTTCCCTAGGGCCGGCGGCCAGGGAGAGGGGCGCGCCAGCCCCCTTGTGGGCTGGTGTGTCTCTCCCCTAGGCCCATCAGGCCCATAGACCTCCTAGGGCTTCCCGGAACCCCTTCCGGTGATCCGATGATCACTCGGTACCTCCCGAAACTCTTCCGGTGTCCAAATATCATCGTCCTATATATCAATATTCACCTATGACCATTCTGGAGCTCCTCGTCATTTCCATGATCTCATCCGGGACTCCTAACAACATTCGGTCACCAAATCATGTAACTCATATAACACTATATCATCAACGAACGTTAAGCGTGCGGACCCTACGGGTTCGAGAACTATGTAGACATGACCGAGACACTTCTCCGGTCAATAAACAATAGCGGAACCTGGATGCCCATATTGGTTCCTACATATTCTACGAATATCTTTATCGGTCGAACCGTTTTGACAACATACGTAATTCCCTTTGTCTGTCGGTATGTTATTTGCCTGAGATTCGATCGTTGGTATCTTCATACCTAGTCCAATCTCGTTACCGACAAGTCTCTTTACTCGTTCTGTAATACATCATCTCGTAACTAACTCTTTAGTCATTTGCTTCCAAGCTTATTATGATGTGTCTTACCTTGAGGGCCCAGAGATACCTCTCTGATACTCAGAGAGACAAATCCCAATCTCGATCCATGCCAACTCAACAAACACCTTCGGAGATACCTGTAGAGCATCTTATGATCACCCAGTTACGTTGTGATGTTTGATAGCACACAAGGTATTCCTCCGGTATCCGGGAGTTGCATGATCTCATGGTCAAAGGAACATGTATTTGACATTCAAGAAAGCTGTAGCAATAAACTGAACGATCATATGCTAAGCTAACGGAAGGGTCTTGTCCATCACATCATTCTCCTAATGATGTGATCCCGTTATCAAATGACAACACATGTCCATGGTTAGGAAACCTTAACCATCTTTGATCAACGAGCTAGTCTTGTAGAGGCTTACTAGGGATACGGTATCTGTTTATATATTCACACATGTATTTAAGTTTCCGATCAATACAATTCTAGCATGAATAATAAACCTTTATCATGAATAAGGAAATATAAAATAACAACTTTATTATTGCCTCTAGGGCAAATTTCCTTCACTTCCACCACGACATCGTTCCAGTAGTTCATCCATGTTAGTTTTGTATTTGGTTCTTGCATGTTGCCTCGATTACTTCTTAATCCACCTATTTTGTCTAACTAATCACAATTTGACTTTAGAAGTAGCAATAATTTGTGATTCCCTTCTCTCACGAAGATGCTACTTCTAACTAATATTTCTTATAATTGGTGGCACGCGTAGGTTATTACAAAGTGCAGGACACTCTCGTTTGTTATTTGATAAGAACTCGACTGTTACTGATGGCACTGAAGTTGACTGGGGTGACATCCACCATTTTCTACACTTTATTGATCGTCTTGAGGACCTTGTGGGGCATTTCAATGGTGGAAGGCCACGTGGGATATGTGTGCCACTAGTGCACATGTTCAACAGGTCCAACTGTGTCAAGAATCCGATGGTACGAGCTGTTTTTTGTTATATATGTTGTTCATAAACTCTTGCTTATACACAGTTTTAAAGTTGTGACATTCTTGAAATAGAAACTGCCCAGTTTTATTGTTCCCATACAGATGCCTGACCATGGTCGGGTCAGACTTGCGCTTGGTCACAGCATAATGTTTATGTCGACCTACTCCATTTCCCTTAGAGGTGAAAAGATACTTATTCATGGGTGGTCTGAAATCATGAAGGCCCGTCGATCTTGGAGAATAGGGAAAAAGCTTACGTCCATGCTTTTCCATGGCTCTGAAGTGAATATCCTATTTATTGACCAAATTGCAAGATGAAGCCGCTTTCAGAAAGTTGTGGATGTCGGGGTAGCACCTGGGCCCATTCATGGGGCTTGGTGGCCTCACCCTTGGTTAATTGTAGGAAAACTAGCACTGTTCGAGGCATGTTTTGTACGGTTGAACCTGTATAAGTACTCATACTGCTTTCAGCTATGGTTGTTAAGTGGTCCAGCTGCTTTCAGTTAAGGTTGTTAAGTACTCATGCTGCTTTTACAGTCTATCGTGTTTCTTCAGTCTCGTCTTCCTCCAGCCGCCAAAACCAAACCAGCACCAGCGAGGCCACCTGCTCCCGCCTCCCACGGCTGGTTGCGCCTCAGTGCATCACCACCCCACCGTCTCCTAAATCGTTAACGCTGACCTCAGCCCCACCCCACACCCGAACCAGTCAACCCTCGTACTCCCCTTCGCCCGCGACTTCACTACCGCATCTTCCCCGGCTCCTGTTTGTTCCTGTCTGAGGCCTCGCCGTCGTCCTCCGCGTGCCTTGGTGCGCTCGCCGCGGTGCCGCCCTCTCCCGTTGTCAACATGGTCAACAAACGAGAGGAATCTGGAGATGACTGTACGTGGAGAGGATGACACTAGGGACCCACCAAGTCCATGATCGTACGCAAGCAAGTTTCTCATTGTTATTATATACAAGCAAAAAATAAAATGCTTCCTCCTAGTGGTTTGCTGACATCTGTGACCCATGACATTGTCAGTGTATAGTCAATAGACAAGAGAACTGCACAAGAGCGGCTGACACTTGGGACGTAGCTGCTCGAGAAGTTTTTTTTTTGTTATTGTTGAGACGGAGCAGGGTTTCAACTGGGTTGTGGCCCGTCTAGCCCAGGCTTCTATTTTACGTTCACCACATGACCAGCCCAGCTATTTTTCCTTTGTGAAAATGGCTAGCCCAGTTTATTTTTTCTGAAGAATACCCAATCCAGGCCAACCCAACCCAGGCCAACTTATTTTCTCTGTCCTACTAGGCTGCAACTCTTTCAAGATGGCTGCAAATCTTAAAAGTAATATGAAATGGGCTGTAAATATAAAACACACACGACAAATTGGCAATTACTTTCAAATTTCTGAATTTTTTCACATTTTCAGATTTCCAATCTCATTGGGTTTTAACCTAATTTAAATATATTTTGGAAGTACTTTAAATCTGGCTCGAAATTTTGGTATTAAAAATAGTACCCCCACTGAAATATGCGAAATTTTGTTTATATTTTTAACCCTGGTCCTGGCCAACAAAAACAAAATGGACTGCAATAAATTGCATAAGAATTTGCAAATGAGATGTAATTATTAAAAAAATAGCAAATGGGCTGACTTGTGGGCCTATTAAGTTGATGCGTATGCAAGATTTTTTTTACTTATTATATATTAGTCAACAAATGATTCTAACAGAAGTGACCGTTGGATGTCAATCCAACGGCCGTCATGCTTCTTCAATCTCTGTTCTTCTTGCTTCAACCGCCAAATCCAGTGCTGGTGGGACCGCCAGCTCCCGCCTCCCGTGGACGGTTGTGCTGCCGTGCAGGCCTCACCGCCCCCTCCTACTCCCACCGCTAGCCAGGCCATCCCTCTACTCACCTACATCCCTCCACTGATGTGGCTTCGCTGCCTCCGGGTCATTTCCTTCCTGGGTCTCGCCGTAGTCCACCGCGTTGGTGTTCTCGGCGCGGCGTGGTCAACGTTGTCAACAAAAGACAACATCGGAAGAGGGATGTATGTGGAGAGGCTGACAGTAGGGACCCACATGGTCCATGGCCGCACGCAAGCAAGTGCCTCCTTATTACGTGAAAAAAATAAATCCTCCCCCGACAGCTGGGACCCACCAGCTATATCTTTGCACGGAAGGAAGTGCCTCCTTTTTAAGCGAAAAATAACAATTACTCCCCATGACAACTGGGGCCCACCAGATTTGGAGGCTGACTTGTGGCCCTACTCAGTTGACACGTACACAGGGCTTTGTCAACGTAGTCAACAAATGATTCTATCAGCAGTTACCATTGGATGTTAATCCAGCGGTCGTGCTGCTTCTTCAACCTCTTATTTTCTTGCTCCAGCTGCCCAAACCAGCGCCGACGGGACCGCGTGCTTCTTCCTCCTGTGGCCGACTGTGCTGCCCCGCAGGCCTCACCACCCCCTCTACTCCCACCACTGGCCACGCCATCCCTCTACTCACCCACACCCTCTGTTATTCTACGGCGACGGCAGCCTCACACCACAGCCGAACTAGTCAACCCTCGTACTCCCCTCCATGTCTTCCCAGGCTTCGTGTCGTTCCCTTCCTGGGCCTCACCATCGTCCACCGTCTGGGTGCTGTCCGTGCAGCGTGCTCAACATGGTCAACGAATGACAACCATCGAAAGAGGACTGTACGCGGTGACGCTGACATATGGACCCACCAGCTACATCTTCGCACACAAGGAAGTGCCTCCTTATTTTGTGCAAAAAAAATGAATCCTCCCCCTGACAGCTCGGACTCACCATCTATATCTTCGCACGCAAGGAAGTGCCTCCTTATCCTTCCTGACAGCTAGGACCCACCTAGCCAAAGCGTACGTAGCGTTGTCAATCTAGTCGCAAACGTGTGCGTACATACTGGTCCATCAGTATGTCTGCCATGATGAACTGTGGCCGAGTAAGGAGCGGTAGCAGTTCAGGAAGTCCCGTAATCGTGTACACATACCTATAGCCACGCTGCCAAAAATACGGCCACATACGTACATATGGGTGTGGTCTCGAATGCGTACAGCAAAGGCGTCCTGTTCATCGGCAGCCAACCGGCTGGGTCGCTACGGAGAAATAGTGTCGTGTTCATCGGGAGGCAACCGATTGGGTCGGAATGCGTCCTTTTCAATGGGAGCCAACTGGCTTGGACAGAACAGCCGAAACAGGGTCTGGCGTACCGCAGAACGAAGGAAACGGACTTCTGCTCGACTGCCTACGGTCAAAACAGGATCATGTTCATCGGGAGGGGTGTGGCATACCGCAAAACGAAGGAAACCGAAATCTATTCGAGTGCCTATGGTCGAAACAGGGTCCTGTTGATCAGGAGGGGTCTCGCATACCGCAAAACAAAGGAAACAAACTTCTATTCGAGCGCCTACGATCGAAACGGGGTCCTGTTCATCAGGAGGGGTGTGGCATACCACAAAACGGGACTCCACAGACTACTATTCATCCACCGTCTACTGCCTCGCTCTAGCCTCCATGGGCTACTGTTCATCCACCGTCGACTTCCTCTAGCCTCCACCTACTACTGTTCATCCACCGTCCACTTCCTCCAGCCTCCACCTCCTACTGTTCATCCACCGCGACTTCCTCCAGCCTCCGCCAGCTACTGTTCATCCACGGGCTACTGTCCATCCAGCCTCCACCGACTACTGTTCATCCAGCCTCCACGGGGTTCTGTTCATCCACCCCCAACTGGTTGGGGTGTGTGGCGGCCTCCTCGGGGTCCTGTTCATCTAGCGGCAACCGCCTACTACCACGGGGTCCTGTTCATCAAGCGGCAACCGCCTACACACGGTCGGGGTCCTGTTCATCCAACCCCTATAGGGAACTGTTCATCCAGAGCAAACCAACCGGCTGGACTCACCATGTCTCGACTCGTTCTACGTATCGTGCGCGTGACAGCAACAGGCACTGTTCATCCAGAGGCAACCCAATTGGCTAGCTATGTTTCGCACGGGGGTTCGATCAGCTTCAGTAAGCAGCAGCAGTGATCGATTGGGTTCAGTTAGCAGCGAAGGAGTTGGTTGGGTTCAGTTAGCAGCGAAGGGATCGATTGATCGGCTTCAGTACGTAGCAGTGCGATCGCTCGGGTTCAGTAAGTGAACGCATCTCGCTCAGGTTTAGTTATAGCGAACATGGCTCGCACCACACGCGCGTACAAGAGAGAAACACGCAAACCATAGTGCATCGCTCAGCCCCGACCACCCACCGTAACCGGGAACTCCATGAAAATTTCCTCGCCCTCACTTCTACCACAATTTTTTATGTCATGGACGGCCCAAAGAATCTCATGCAGGTGCATCCCCAGCCTGCCCAGGACAAAAGGCCCATTTTCTGTCATGATTTTTCGTCATAGAAGTAGGAGCCCACCACATCTATGATGGTACATGTTTTTGTCACAATTGTCATCATAGAAGTGTCATAACCATGACAGAAAAAGTTTTTGTTTGGGCCATAATGTCACGGATGTGTCTTTTTTTAGTGCATATTACTCCCCCATAATGTGATACCCCAAAAATCTTAACAAGAGGCAAATAAGATCCAACAAAAGATAATTAATGGACATTTAGAATTTGAATTTCTCATGAGAATACATACCACATAGAGACTAGATAATCTTGTAATATCAATACTAGGTGGTATTACTCATGTACACACATTTGTAGGATCGTGAAGTGCACAAGGCACATCACTCCCCCAAAACGGGATGTTCCATTAATCTCTCACACGAGCCAACTAAGATACAAACAAGATGCAAAAAGTCTCAACACAATACTCACGCATACATGATGTGCAAACCAACATACACATACTTGATTACTCAAGATAAGCAAGTTGGAAGCACAACATATACAAACACATGCAAAGTAGAAAAGAAAAACATGCAAAGGGGTAAGTAACTTTCAATGTAAACAATTTAAGTACAAGTTACCGCAAGGAGGCACATTGAATATAAGATAGAAACTTGATAATCCAAATTACTTGGCTTGAGACAATATGAATGATGAAGATCCCTTAATTCTTCATGATGTAGCCAAGTCTCCAATGCCCTACAATAATACCTATTGATCAGGTTTGAGCTTGTTGGTCCCCAACCAAGTTGGGTCCTAAGAGGTTAGTTACAATAGGCTTGGCTACCCAAATGGTTTTTTTCTCGACACCACTTTGAGTACCAACAAACTTGGCAAACACATTGCCAACCTTATCCTTCCGAAGAGAATAAATATCATCAATCATAATGGGGTTGGATACAGTACCATTAGTGCATGAAGAAGCAAGGTGACCCTTCTCACGGCATAAGAAACAACATCTACTCTTTTCTTTCTTCTTAGTTGACTTCTCAAAAGATCATTAACTTGAATCTTCTTTGGAGTGGCCTTTATTCAACTTGTGTTTGAGCATGAGTTTAAACAAGTGGCCTCTTCCCTTCTTGCTTGTAACTAATGGGCTTCTTATTGAATGGGCAAGATCTAACATGATGCCCTTCAATTTTGCACTTAAAGCAAACAATCTTGGCCGAATTCTTGACTTGTTCTTGGCTCTTCTTCTTGTTGATCTTGGACTTCTTCTTCTTATTATTGGAGTTGAATCCAAGACCACCTTTGTCATTGGGGAATTTTTTCCCACTCAAAATAATGTCAAGAGTAGACTTCCCTTCATGACTCTTTTCCCAAGTCTTTCTTCAAGGAAGATACTTGTGCCTTGAGCTCTTTGATTTCCTCTACATGGTTAGTATCAACACAAGTACTAGAGGAAGTATAAGCTTCATCGTTAGAGCAAAAAGGCAAGGAAAGTAATTCACCACAAGATGTATCAACGTTATGAGTAGATGAATTACAAGGACTAGCACATGGCAAGATAACATTTTGACTTGAAGTAGTGTTAGTATCCACATGAGGATCACTAAATGTTACCTTAGTAATCAAAGCCTCATGAGCTATCTTTAGCACATTATGGGATACTAGAAGATCATCATGAGAGCTTGTGAGCTTTACATGACTTTCTTACAATTTCCCATAATTGCTAGATAGCAACTAAAGTTGAGCCCGTAGCTCAACATTTTCCTTCCAAATGGATGCTTTACAAGAAATATAGTTAGTAGCACAAGCATCATCATTAACAACAAGAGGAGAAGGCAACTTCGCAAGCTCTTTTGAATATGAAGCTTTAAGTTGAGCATGAGACTCAGTAAGTTCGATGAGCTCACTTTTAATGACTCTTGAGCCATTTTTGAGGTGCACAAAGTCCTCAAGGAGTTTGGCATGTGCAACTTCAAGCTTATAATTTTTAGTTTTGAAATCATTGGCCACCTCGAGAGCTCTATCAAGGGATTCCTTTACTTTGGATAATTCTAGAGAAAAGGTCTCCTCAAGAGATTCCTTGGGGGTTTGTTCAAGAGCTTGAGAGAGGTCTGCAATCTCATTAGCATAATCATGCTCATGACCTTCCATTTTCTCATTGGTGCCTCATGCTCCTCGATATGAGATTCCAATTCTTCAATGTATTTCTTGCCCTCAATGGCAATAGACATGATTTCCATGAAGTTGGTACGAGCAATTTTATTCTTATGAAGAGCTTTAAAAATCATTTCCCCCTTAATTTTTAAGGAAGCAATGTTATCATTCTGTTCATCATTATCCACATCCTCATTATCATCAACATCATCATAAAGAGATATATTGGGATTCAATGTAGGAGATACCTTTGAAGGCTTAGCCATAAGGCAAAAGTGAGAAAGAATAGATGACTAGTAGAATGCCCGTGCGTTGCTACGGGCTATAATGCATATATAAATAAATTAAATAAATAATTAGGGTTACTTCAAGGTCGAAGCTCATTTCTCCAACGTACGTTCGGGCGTGTTCGAACATTAGACGAGTGGCTAGTAGGCTCCCCAGAATTTAAACGTCTGGATAGTCCAGGCTCCTCAAATCCATATCATATATGGGGGAGAAATATGGATGTCTGGACTATTCTCCGTGTTATCTCCAACACACAGACCCAACAGCAAAAACCCAACTCCACGGCACACCCTTCCCTTTTTTCCTATCGGACCCTCCATTTCCTACTCGATTTTTCGTCATACCGGGACATTTCTCACTTGAGCCCTCACATTTAGAACTAGATGATGTTCACCTCACCTTCGCCGTGCATTGCGACATGTATGAAACTTTTTATATTTACAATATAATAGAGCGGGTAGAGCTAGCATATACTATTAACACAAAACAACAAATAACTATAGAGCTAATTCTCAAAGGTCCATTCAACTTTGCAAATTAAGACCGACTTGTAAAGCGAGTGGCAACCTGAACATATTCCTTGTCTCCAATAAGCTCCACCTCTAGCCCACACAACATTCATTGCTAGAAGTACTTATCGTTCTTCTCTTCCTCGTCCTTCCCTACATCTTTTATTCCTAGCATCTTCGTCAATCTTTGTTGGCGCCAACCAACACCACATCAACATCAGTGTGTTCGTCAGTGACGTCTCATCTTCTTCTTCCTCCTTCCACGCTAGTTTTAGTTCTCGATCCTACTTTTTTTATAGGATACTCTTCCATTCTTTTTCACTTTATTTTCTGGAAAAACATTCTTTTCTTCTCCAACACAATGGATCATTTGGCCGCTTTAATTCTTTTTCCTTCTTATTCTTGGAACACTCTTTCTTTCTACTACAGAGTGAACCACCTAGCCACTGTATGTCATGTTGTCCTCGCCCGCGAGAGTTTCAGCAACCGTTAGCGTGTGGACATACTGCAGAGCATGATCGTCATGCATCTTGGTGAATGCTTGGTTGCCCATGTCGCGAGCGCATATGGTGGCCGTTGTCTATGGTGCTCGGCGACGCTGAGAGCTTGTTGACCGTCCTTGTCCATGAGTGATTTCAAAATGATTCAGCGCGATTAACTGTCTATCTAACTCTATGCAGGCCTAATTAACTGGCAATTAAATCAATTAAATATTTGGATAATTGGGAAAAATCCTACTTCGAATTTCTTGACATTTGAATGGTACACTTGATTTGAGAATATATCCTGGTTGGCTATCTGTATGACTAACAAGAAATATAATATGATCGCGTCCAAAAACACATGTACATGGTGGTCCGATGACCCGCCTTCCTCCACGGCCGTCCTCGACGCCAAGCTCCCGCCATGGCATTCTCGAGCATTGCATCGGCGTCAGGCCCGGACACGGCGTCCTCCATGGTGTCGTGCACGGCATCCCTCCGCAGGGGCGCGCGGATGCGTACGCCCATAAGATTTTTTTTATTTTGTTAAGAAACTTGTGATTGTCAATTAATAATAGAGATAATGTTAATAATAAATGGCATAATGCGGTATTAGCCATTTGTTATTGAGGAATATGTGATTTTTTTGGAAGGTTATCGAGAAAAATCTTTTGTCTCTCTTTTAGACAGGTAATATCAGATGTATGGTATGATTTCTGAATCCTTATTTATCTATTATTTCTAACTCAGCACCTACCAAAGTAAGCACGAAACTGTATCTTCCCCTTTAATGGGATTTGGATTTTTAATGGGAGAGAGAAAAATTCAATGACAGGGGGCGAGGCATAAAAAATGAGACAAAAATAAACCGGTGATGAGAAGCTACCAACTCCCCCTTTAGGAGTAGAGATTTCTATTTCTAATTATCTACATGCTTAATTACCTATCAACATAATTAATTAATTTCATTAATAACTCAGTATTCAAATTGATTATGCGCTAAAAAATTCCTATTGGAATGGACTTAATTAATTGCATAAATAATTAACAATCTGGTAATTAATAGCATAAATGGCTTGATTATTGTTTTGGCATCCAGTTTCCAAACTATCATCACCGTTGTCCTCGAAGGGGCGGTCAAAATCTTTTATCGTGAGTGCTTGGTTGTCCTCGAGCGCCTGTTGACGACACCTATGAATGTTTGGCAACTGTGAGTGCATGGACGTCCTACAGAGCATGGTCATCATCCATCTTACCGACCGCTGTGGTGGCCGTTGTCCATATTCGAAAGTGCTGGTCGGTGATGTCGCTGAAAGCCCACTGACAGTCGGTGAGAGCCTGCTGGCCATCCTCACCAGCGAGCGCTTTCAAATTGTTGGACACGCTTGACTGTTTGCCTAGTTAATTAATTGCGGGATAAATTAACTGCATGCCTAATTATCAGAAGGCCGAATTAATTACCTACCTAATTAATTAATTGCCCGCCAAATTGGAATAAAATTCTACTTCCAATTATCTACAGGGCTAATTAAATGTATGTCTAATGAATTAATTGCATTAATGGCTTGGTTTTAAAATTGATTCCGTGTGAAAAATCCTTATTTAAATGAACCAAATTAACTTGCACCCACAATTAGCAATCAAGTAATTAATTGCATTAATGGTTTGATTTGTTAATTGATTCGGCAGTCGGTTTCCAAACTATTTTTGCATTAATGACTACGTGCGAACCAACCAAACGACGTACGGACTCCTCCATTAGGAGTAGAGATGATGTAGGACCCCTTGAAGCACCATTCAACACCACATCTTGTTCCATGGAGTATTGGGTTTCCTCTACATTGTTAGCACAACAACTCGAGGAAATAGATACATTTTTATCATCGCAACAAGACATAGCAAGCATATCATCATGAGATTTGGTCAAGCAATTTCTACATGATATGCACGGACTATCAACACAAGCATGTGAAACATGCAAGGTGCTCGAAGTGTTAAAGACCAAAGCTGGAGCATTGCAATAAGATTGTGATGAGGGACCATCAACGATAAGCACACTATCATCATTCCAATGACCAACACTACTCACCATATCATTACCTTGTGGCAAACCACATTTAGGTGAAGTAGAAGAAGTTGAGAACACAACACGGCCGAAGGTGGAGGGAGAACAATCATCCCGACAAATCATGGACACACCATATTTATGTTGAAGCTTTGTCCACAACTCATGAGCATCCCGGAATGGCATGAGTTGAAATATAACTACATTGCTCAAAGCATCAAAAAGCACATTAGAAGCTTGAGCATTGAGATAAGAGTTTTTCTCATCCTTTAAAGATATGTTCTTAGGATCCTTTGGAGGAGAAAAACCCATATCTACAATTCGCTCTAAATTTGGGTCCATGACCCTAAAGAGATTAAGCATGCGAATTACCCAAACATCAAAATTTGTGCCATCGAAACTAAGAGTGCCAAAGAATCCTAATCCCCTAGTCGACATCTTTACTCTCTAGGCGGTTAAGCCTAATAAAGAGAGACGAGGCTCTGATACCAACTGAAAGATCATGGATGTCGCCTAGAGAGGGGGTGAATAGGCACTTTAAAATAATTACGGTTTAGGCTTGAACAAATGTGGAATAAAACTAGCGTTTAATTTGTCAAACAGAAAACCTAAAACAACTAGGCTCACCTATGTGCTCCAACAACTTATGCTAAGCAAGATAAACAACTAAGTGGAAGCAAGATATATTTCATGAAACGCTATGGCTATCCCAAAGTAAAGGGCTTGGGTAAGAGATAACTAAGGCATGCAGGGATGACGATGTATCTCAAAGTTCACACCCTTGCGGTGCTAATCTCCGTTTAGAGCGGTGTGGAGGCACAATGCCCCCCAAGAAGCCACTAGGGCCACCATAATCTCCTCACGCCCTCGCACAATGCAAGATGCCATGATTCCACTAAGGGACCCTTGAGGGTAGTCACCGAACCCGTACAATGGGCAACCATTGGGGATGGCCACCGGTACCCGTACAAATTGCTCGGGGCAATCTCCACAACTTAATTGGAGACCCCGACGCTTGCGCGGAGCTTTACACCACAATGATTGAGCTCCGCGACACCACCAACCATCTAGGGCGCCCAAGCACCCAAGAGGAACAAGCTCTAGGGTACCAAGCACCCAAGAGTAATAAGCTCCTCAAACTTCACTTCCACGTATCACCGTGGAAAACTCAAACCTATGCACCAAATGCAATGGCAAGGGCACACGGAGTGCCCAAGTCATTCTCTCCCAAATCCCACCAAAGCAACTAATGCTAGGGAGGAATTTTAAGAGGAAGAACAAAGAAGAGAACACAAAGAACTCCAATATCTAGATCCAAGGGTTTCCCCGCACAAATAGGAGAAAGTGATTGGTGGAAATGTGGATCTAGATCCCCTCTCTCTTTTCCCTCAAGAACTAGCAAGAATCATTGGAGGGATCGAGAAATAGCAAGCTCGAAGAAGGTCAACAATGGGGGCAAAACATGAGCTCAAAGGATAGGGACCATTGGGGAAGAAGGCCCCATTAAATAGCCCCCCCCCCCCCCGAATCCAACTGTTATACCCACAAGTCGTGCTCAAGCGGTACTACCGCTCCGAGGAGCGGTGCTACCGCTTAGCACGGTCAAAAAAGCCCAACGAGACAAAAAAAGTTCTGCCAGAGAGGTACTACCGCTTATAAGAGGTACTACCGATCAGGGAGGTACTACCGCTTATAAGAGGTACTGTCGCTCTCTACTACCGCTCGAGCTGATTGGGCAACAAAAGCATAAAAATAAGTGGAAGTTGTTGCGATAGAAGGAAGCAGAAGTACCGCGCAAGCGGTATTACCGCTCGGGGGAGCAGTACTACCGCTTAGAGCAATACTGCCGCTCTACTACCGCTTAAGACTGAAAAACTACCCAAGCAAAACAGAAGGAAACTCCAAAATTGAAACTGCTATAACTCCTGCAAACGGACTCTGAAATCAGCAAACTCAAGTTGTTGGATAGAAGACAACAAGTACTACCCAACAACGACTGGATATTAAGAACTAGCAATGGAGAAGAAATGTCAATAGGATAGGAAGAGGACCTTCCCCAAGTATGAACTAGCAATCTCTCCAACACCGAAAAACTCAAAGATGATGCATGCAAACTCCGTTTTTGATGAGCTTGAGTTTGACAAGAAGATGAACACAAAATCTAAAACCTCATGAAGAGAAGAGTCAAATAAGAACCAAGAAATATGATGCCAAGGATGCAATGGTTTGAGCTCTCTATGAACGATATGATCAAGCTACTTACTTGAGAGCCCCCCTTGATAGAACAACAATCAATCCTATAACCCGGTCTCCCTACTACCACCATGAGACCGGTAAAATAGAAAACCTATCAAGGGAAAACCTTTTCCTTGATGACGATATTGACTTCCTCAAGTTAGACCACCTTTCTTGATTGCGTTGGCTCGATGAAGACTAGTTGATTGCTCCCCCATACTCCACTATGGGTGAGCCACTCTTCGACACACCTTCACAATTCCATTGTCACCACAATGGACGGCAAGATTCAAGCATGATCTCTTTGTGATGCTCCACTTGAACTTGCACACCGCATCTTAATGACGATCACCACTTGATGTCATCCTCCATGGGTTGTATGAGATCTTCCTCTTGAGCAAGCCCATGGAAAATACCTAACCCCACATAGAACTTTCATGTGGACCATGGGTTAGTACACAAAGCGTAATGAACAATGCTTACCATACATGGGATCACTTGATCCCTTTCGGTACATCTTCTACGCTTTGTGTGTTGATTAACTTGAATCAAACTTTGTACTTAGTCTTGATCAACCTTGTATCTTTCCAACTCTCTTCATTAGGATGATGTCTTGAAGGTAAACATGAATGTTCACACATTCTTCTTCTTCAAGACATGCTTGCAATAGGCTCAATCTCACATGACCAATCTTTGGATAAACCCTTGAATAGCCCCTTTTGGTCAACACTTAATCTCCTTCTTATAATCTTGCAACCAACAAATGGTCCTCAAGCAAAGCCTATGTACAAACTCTTCAAATATAACTTAAGGCAACCATTAATTCATAGGGATTGTCAACAATTACCAAAACCAAACATGGGGGCACCATGCTCTTTCACCGGGTCTACTTTTATCATATTACAAAAACCAAAAATACCTTGCTGCAATTTATTATCTTTTATTTCATTTTGCAATTTATATATCTACCACTACCAGATTTGATCCCTGCAAGTAACGAGTTCAAGGGGATTGACAACTCTCTTGCCCGCGTTGGGTGCAAGTATTTGCTCTTGTGTGTGCACGTACTATTCACTAGGCTTTGCGTGATTTTTCTATTAGTTGGATAACCTTGGTTCTCACTGAGGGAAATACTTATCAGCTACTATATTGCTTCACCCTTCCTATTCGGGGAAAATCCCAACACTGCTCACAAGTAGCAGTGTCCAAAACAAGAGCAAAAATGTTTGGAAAAGTAGATGCATTGGAGACGTATCAACTCCTCCAAGCTTAACTCACTGCTTATCCTCAAGCAATCCAGTTGACAGACTAAAAGTGACGAAGAAAATTGAACTAACCATATATGCGATAACACTTAAAAGTCATATTTGTTCATGCCAATTACATAATCAACTAGCGAGCAATAATACTATATCTCGAATGCCAACAATTTGTCAAAACAACTATGATGCAATATGATAAAATGGTATGTCGCCAGCCCTTGCTGAGACTGCAAAACATAAATGCAGAGCGCCTCCAAAGTTCAAGCAGCAACTAAACATTGTAACTCAGGGTAGAAGAGATCTAATCATGCTCATTCTCAACATTAATTATACCCAATGCATGTTACACTAAGAATGGCAACAGCGCTCTTAAGATTGGCGCTTGAACAAGAAGGTGATGACTAAACAATAAAAATAAATAACATAAAAGTAAAAGAAAGGCTCTTCGTAGAGGGAAGAAGGGATTCACAAAGGTGCCAGAGCTCATTGTTTTAAAACCATAGATAATTGTATTTTGGGTGGTGCACTTTTCCTATCAACGTTACGACAAAGGTTTTCAATATCTTCCATGCTAAACACGTTAATGGCAGTTTCCAAAAGAAAAATATTTTACTCCACCACAACCATACAAACACAACCAATGGCTAGCCGAATCCTCGGGTGCCCTCCAATCAATCAACTGTCCAGGGGGAGTTTTTTTTATTAAGTTATGCAGGACTGGGCATCCCTATTATGAGTCTCCCTCAAAGTTAACGAGCGAATAAACTCTCGTCGCGAGTTAAACACAGTTAGCATGGAAGATATTGATTGGCCCATTGCTCCATGAGCGGTACGAGCACACAAAACAGATGTTTGTTTGAAGATTTAAAGACAGCACATTTAAATTTACATGAAACGGCGGGGTAATACCGTATATGTTGGTAGATATGGTGGACTCTTATGTCACAACTTTGTTTTAGGGATTTCACAACTTTGTTTTAGGGATTTTGGATACACAAATAGTATTCCCACTTAGTACAGGCAAAGACTAACAAATAGACTGAGCAGCGACCAACTAGAGAGCGACAACGGTCATAATCATGCATTTTGAATAACTAACATTGAACATGAGCATGAGGAGGATATAAATACTCTGAACATAAATATCATAGAGGCAATATTGGGTTTTAATCAGTTACATGCATGAACATATGCCAAGTCAAGCCACTTGAATTCTTCAGAGAAGGATACCATCATAACATACTACATCATAATCATTTTAATGCATGTTGACACACAAGATAACATATTATTCACTCCTAGCTACTTAAGCATGGCATGCATAACTATAATCTCTAATTGTTATCATACATGAGTTTACTCATAATAGGCTGAATCGGGACTACTGAGTTAAACATATTTACAAAAAAACAAGAATAGTTTATACAAGCTTTCCTTCACCATAACCACTTCATCAAATCATTGTTATTATGGTCTTTCACTTGCACGACCAAATGATGTGAAAATTATAATAGTGCAAGTGTGTTGTGGACTAAGATGAAATATGCAAACTCTTTATACAAAGGAGAAGGCGAGAAAATATTTAGTCTTTCACAAGATTTAACAATAAACCATACAAGAGCCACTCTAAAAATTTTGTGAAGTCTTCTCCTTACAATGACTCAAGAAAAGAAAGAAATTAAGAGAAACGCACTAAAATATTTTGAAGTTTTTAGTTTTTCTGAAGAAAGCAAAAAAGAAAGAAGAAAACGAGAAAAACTATTTACAACAAGCCTTGTTTCATTTCTGTTCGTTCAACCCCTTGTAAGGAGCGATAGGGATATTCTTTACGAGGAAAATAAATTATGTTAGCGCCCCAATAGGCGCTCGTGCGTTGGCCCAACAAACTCCTACATCGATACAACCTCTATAATTAATTGTTTTCCTATTATCGAAGCATCTAAACAAGCGCCTCTACATTGTAGATGCCCTAATGGGTTAGCCCAAGTCAGGACTCCCGTGGGCTACCTCTGTTCTTTCCTAACTCAATAAGCGATAGTTAGTATTTGCGTTTATATGGGAGCTCATGGGAAGCTCCTAACTGGCGCATTGAGCGCCGGTTGACGCTGCTGGCGCTCGCTAGCGGCGTAGCGGGCCGGCCCTGCGCCTGCTCAAAAAGGAAAACGTGAATAGAAACAGAGGAAGAGCTGGGATTCGAATTCAGCACCTCACGTCTACAGCCAAACGCAATAAACCAATAGACCAAAGTGGTTCTAATAACAGAAAACAGTTCTATTTAATCTTGCATTTAATAAAATGTTAACTTAAAGTTGAAAATTACTTGAAAAGATCATAGATTTTTAAGAAAATTTCGCCAAAAAATGAAAAATTTCATCAATTTGAAAAAAAATTCATCAAATTTGAAAAATGTTCATAAAAATGAAAACAAAATCATCGATTTGAAAAAAGTTCATTGGATTTGAAAAAGGTCATCGATTTGAAAAAGGTTCATTGATTTTGAAAATAGTTCATCTATTTTAAAAAAAGTTCACAAATTTGAAAAAAGTTCATCGACTTTGAAAAATACATTCACGAATTTGGAAAAAAACTCATGAACTTGAATGAAAGTTCATGGGTTTGAGGAAAAAGGGTCATCGATTTTGAAGAAAAATTTCATGAATTTTTAGAAGAATCTGTGCATTTAAGAGAAAATAAAAGGAGAAAAGAAAGAAAAAAGAAAAACCGAATGAAAACGTCCATTAAAAAAACCACAAACTAAGGAAAGAAATAAGAGGGAAAAATTACATTGCTTTCATATCCGGTGTGATAGCCTGGTGGTTAGTGCACTTCCCTTCGATAGCAGTGGTATCGAGTTCGAAGCCGGTCCGCTGAACTTTTTGGGAGTTTAGAGAAATAAAAATATTATATGGGTCGGCCCAGGTAAGCAAAGAAACAAAATGCACATTAACGGTCACTGAAGGCGCCGAAGAGGAAATCCCAAGCTCCTGTTCAGCGCTTTATGCGCCAGTTCAGCCTAGTGGTGCTCACGAAAATCGCTCGCTTGTTCGATTCACGCGGGAATAGTTCACGATTGGACTCGTACACCAAAACAAAGTTCACCATTAGACCTTTGACCTTCGGACTTGACAATGTTGACTGTTTAAAATTTGAAAATATCACAGATTTGATCAAAGATAGTGAATTTAAAAAAAACCTTGATTTAAAAAATCACAAATTTTAAAAAAGTTCATCCATTTTGAGAAAAAGTTCATCAATTTGAAGAAAGTTCACAAATTTTAAAAAGGAAAAAAATCACGGATTCAAAGAGAATTCATTGAAATTTGGAAAAAGTTTATGAATTCAAAAAAAAGTTTAGAAATTATAAAAAAAATCACCGTATGAAAAAAGTTCATCGATTTTTAAAAACGTTCATCAATTTTGAAAAATGTTGCAAATTTAAAAAAAATCATCAATTTTGAAAAAAGTTCACAAAAAATAGAAAAAGTTCATCATTTTTTAAAATATGTTCATCAATTTAAGAAATGTTCATGGACTTTTAAAGAAGCTCACGAATTTAAGAATAGGAAAAAATGAAAAAGAAAAGACTATGAAAAAAAAGAAAAAAAAGAAAGAGAAAAAGGAAACGGAAACGGAAGATAGAAGAAAATGCAAAAGCCCGAGAAAGTAATCACATAATGTGCGCTGGCTCGGGTGGTTAGCTCAGCTAACTGAGAACACAGAGGTTTAATCCCATTGCACACAATTTTATTTTTGCGATTTAGAAATCAAAAAAAAGGATATGTGGGCCGACCTAGCTCGTGGGAAGGGGGGTACGCTTCAGGCACCCGTTAACAAAATGGCCTATAACGGGCGCCCAAATAGGGATCACCTTTAATTGTTATCCTGGTTGTGCAACAAAACTTGCAGGATTGGGCCACAAATCTATATTGCTTTGTCTTTCATAGCGAATACTGCTTCGTCTTTAAAACACCCAAATTGCATGAAATCACTAGTTGAGGAGCGATCCCCGCAACGATTAGTCGGGGAGCGCTCCGCGCGCGACAAGTGTCATGGGCGAGGCGCTCGTGAGACTTTTCCGGGGCGCTTCGCGCGTGACACTTGTCGCGCTGCGGGCCACTCCCGTGATTTCCGGTTTTCGGTTTTCCTTTCTGGTTTATCCTTTTTTCACTTTAGTCCTTATACTTTTAGTGTTTTGTAATACACTTTTGATCTGTTTTGAGATCTGTTTCTCTCTGGTGTCATCGAACCATCGCCGCCGACTGCTCTTTCGTTGCCGTCGTCGCCGCCCGTCGCGCCCGCCGCTCTTGTCGCGTGCTTACGGCGGCCCCCGTCGCGCCCGCCGCGCTTGTCGCCTGCTTACGACGGTGCTTCTTTACCATGGCCGGCGCTTCCCCGTTCGCACGATCGTCGTTTCCTACTGGTTGCATTCGTGGGTTCCCTGTTTCCTTTTTGTTTCCCTTCTTGTTCCCATTATATTTCCGGGATATGGAGATTTATGGGGTAGTTACGGGTGGGGGCTTCCAATACTATCAGATGCCAAGTTTCAACTCAGTTTGTGCAATTAGTTCTTGATAATCATTATGTTCTTTGCAGGTATGGCTTGTCCTTTTTGCCGTATGCCGGGTGGCCCGTGTTCGTCTGTTGATTCTTCTGTAGATGTGTTCACTGTGGTTCTGGATCGGCGTTGTTTGACTCGTGTTGTAAGAATAACATTTTATATTTGATCAATTTTTGGCACACATACTTATTTCTTTTGGTTCTGCTGTTGCTGTTTTGAATGGAAATTATTCTAGGTCTTCTTTTTTTGGTTATGATCATTCGTTTTGCAGTATGTTCCATGCAGTGTTAGAGCTCATCTTGCTCGTTACATCGAGGAGTGTAAGGCTTTAGCCATAAGGAGGGGTGACAGACATACTGATCTTGCTCTTCACTCTAGTGAGGGTTATTTGTATGGTGTTTTGTTTAGTCATGGTCGGGTGAGGAGCAAATTCCATGGTCCTTTCTGGGAAGATTTGGTCATTGCTTTTGGTCTTCGTCATCGTGATAGAATAACCGTTAGGCTTGAGCGCTATGGAACATTGATTGTTGTTGACTTTTATCGGGGTGGAGATATGTTGTCTCCTTTACCTTCTGTTGGTAAGGTTTCTTCTTAAGGAAGTGTTTAGCTTGTTTCATTTCACATGATTTTTCTGTTCCCTTGAACCTGTGTAATTTTATTTTGTAGCTCTTGATGGTTTGAGTGACTCCGAGAAGCAACTTGTTGGTAGTTGTTTTTACACCCGTGGTGTTGATCTCAATTATCAGCAGATGTATTTCATGATGTGTCAACTCTTTGATGATGAGTACATACTCTGTTGTCCTTTTGTTCACAGAATTAATTCCATGAATGTTAATGGTCATCATATGGTCAGATTTATTTTCCACTGTTTTTCTTTGTTTATGTTTATTTATTTATTTTTATTATTTCTTCTATTTTTAGTTTTTAGTTTTTAATTTTTGTTCTATTTCTAATAGCTTGATGTTTTTGTCAGGTTATTCCTGGTATGGTTGTGAGTAGTTTGAAGGAGTTTGTGACATTTCCCAGGACTGGCGTTTTAACTCTTGAAGTTACTTTGGAATCTCGTGATGATGATATATATGTGAGCACTCCTTGCTCCTACTTCATTGGCTTGGGTAATAGAATGGTGTTCAAAAAGGAAGGATTCAGTGATTTTCTCTAGGCATCGTATATTGAAGTAAACAGCTTGGTGCTCATAACTTTCAAAGAGCGTGATGGGAGGCTTGTTGTTATCTTCAATCTTCTGCCGCAGTGATGTTAGTTATAGCCTTTGAACATAATGGATTTTGTTTAAAAATCTATGCTACAGTGTAATGTTATTTAGATATATGAAACGATATGAACCTAACTGTTCATTGTTGTACTTCATTTGTAGAAGAGGCATGGCTATGCATCTCTTTTTTAGATGTTTTTTTGGATGGATGTTAGTTAATTGGAGGCATAGTTATACATAGATTAGAGGCACGTGTGTGCCTTTGTTTTTTCTATGTTTCCTCTGACATGGGTTGTAGAGACAGGAACGTCTGTGCAGCAGCAAAGAGGCACGGGCGATCACGCATGAATAGCTTGTAGAGTCACGACGAGTGTTACGCGAGGCACGGGTGTGTGGGCACCAGAGTCACGTGAGTGAAGCCTCTATAGGCAGGAGGCACAGGTATAGGTTGGTGGCATCCGGCAGCATACGGCTGTACTGAGAGGAACGTGTGTGCAGCACCAAAGTTGCACGGGCGATCACGCGTGCGGAGCACGTAGAGTCACTGTGGGTTTCATGTGAGGCACGTGGATTGAGTCAATGGAGGCACGGAATTGAAGTCAGTACAGGCACGGAAGTGAAGTCACTACAGGCACGGTTGTGTGGCTTCTGGAGGCACGGGTATCAACCCTCTTGATGTACAAAAGGTGTGAAGTTCCTAGAGGCACGGAAGTATTGCAGCAGAGGCATCGGTCCGAATACTTGGTTAGAGAGGCTCGGTTGTGGATGCACAGGTGTGAAGTCTCTAGGGTCACGGGCGTGTGGCACCACAGGCATGGGTTCGAATAGACATTTAGAGAGCCACGGTTGTACATAGGTCAGTTGCACACAGCAGTGTAGTTTTGTGGCATCCTGCAGAATGGGTGTACGGAGAGGAACCTCTGTGCAATAGCAAGGATGTTCTGAATGGACAGAGCAGTGTTTGATGTGAAATGGTTGTTGTGTGATTTTTTTTTCAATGTGGTTAAACTAACAAAGTGCTTGTCCCTTGCGTCTGTGTACCGAATGTTCTTCTGCAATATTTATGAATTGTTCACGGCAATGTTGAATAAGCATTTTACAGAAAGTTAACAACGATACAATCACATATTCTTGTAAATGCACAATGCATCTTGTACAGGATAAGTATGAAAATTATAATACAATATCATGCGACATATTTGTCCTTCTATAATCATGGATACAACATATGTTTGCTTCAATACTAGGAGATAACTTACTAATTGCATTTAGACATGCAAAACGTACTATGCATTTGTACATGAGCACACCACTGTGTTCAAACGTAAAACAGTAATACAGTACACACAGCATCTTTGAGCAACAACAGTCATATTTACAACATAGGTTCATTCAATCTAAATTATCATAATACTAGTTACTACTAGTTTAATGTAGACATCCATTTTCTCGCATTTTACCAACCATTGTTTCCCTTCCGGCGCTTCCAGCCACTGGAAGATCCCTCATCTTTGTTCTTACGTGGGCGGAGTCTTTCCTTCATTGGTTGTTGGTGGAGGTGACGTAGCCCGTGCTTGATGATTAGGATTCTACGGTACAACTCGTAGCTAACATACCTGTCTTTTGCTGCGTACTCAAGGTGTAGCGGGGAAAGAGGCTTCCACTAACAGAACTGGTGCTTCTCCTTTGGGAATGATTTCTTCATGTTCTTGTAGGAGGGGTCGATGATGGCCGCTGCAAGGTCACCCATGGAGTCCCTTTCTCCACCACCCTTGATACAGAATTGCCTCTGGATGTCGACGTGGTGCTCATCTGGAATTTTAATCCATGCATGGGCAAGCATGGTCTTGTCGCCCTTGTGTCGACGCTAGCGAAAGTTACCGCTTTGCATTGCAGGAAGTCAAGTAACGCCTGGGAGCGCTCTGACCTGCAGTAGTGGTATACGAGGACATGCTCGTGCATGGCAAGTTGGACGACGGTGATCCCTTGTCGTATGTAACTACTCTTACGTGTGTACTCGAGGTCGAGGCCAACGAACTTGTTCTTCTCCTCCTTTAGCCATTCCTCATACTTTTTGATGATTCGCTCCACGGTCTTTGGGTCATTGGTGTACACCACCTCTAGCACGGTTGTACCATGGGCAGTGACGTGTTTGGTGAGTGTTGTTAGTTTCCTGTCGTCCATGGCTGCAGGTGTGCGGTGGTGAATTGTTGCGGCCGACGAGAAACGTCCAAGGAAGAAGATGGAAATGGATTCGGTAAAATGAAATGTATCTTTACTTTGTCATGCAAAAAAGGTAACCTTCAAAGAGCAGTTGGTAGTCATCCGGCGGTTCCAGGGGTAGATTTACGAAAACAGACGTTTGTTGGATCAGTTTTTTTAAGATTTTCACTTATCTTGTTCAATGAAATGTTTTATTCGTCGCGTGCTGCCTGTGTGATCCATGTGTGCGTACTCCATCTTTGGCTGTGAAGGTAGTCAAGTAACGGTGGAACACTCAGCAGAGTCATGGTCGTGCCTTTGTTGTCGAAACGTTTTTTTTGTTATCAACATTCCTTAGTCAACGAGGCACTGTTGTTATGTTATTCGGTGCACAATTGTATGTTTTAAAAAAGTTGGTAAAGTAAACATAGTGTGCACTTGAAAATGGAGTCCTGTTTGGTGTTTAATTGAGATATGTTTCACTAGATGGTTTGAATAACTTTGATAACATGGCATTGGTATAGATTTTGATGGAAAAACTGATTCTTGATTTGTTTAATTTTTTAATCAGAGTTTAACAGAAAATGATTTGTTTTTGTTTTTTGATTTTTGGAATTGTGAATATTTCAAAGGTTAACCAGCTACTTGAGTGTCCATAAGAACTACATTAGTTCCAAAGGATCATTCCGATAGTTCAAACAGTGAGTTGAGGGTCCATAAGAGCTACATAAGTTCCAAAAGATCATTCTGATAGTTCAAGCAACCACTTCGTTCATAATAGCTACATTACTACCATTCTAATAAGGAAACTTATAGTAACCAGTGATTTGCTCTTGGGAGGCATCATCATGAAACGACCACTGAACATCCTAGGAGATGCACTGTTTCTTCCATTTTAAGTGTTGGTTCCAACGGAATCTATGGAATGCGCTGAATGATGATGGACACAGAACGATCATGGCGCTCTTTGAAAGTGATCAGAACAACGTTCTCTTCAACAAAGGTTGCAGCTGATATGAAGTCTCTGAAAGGAGACTTTTCAACTACCATCCTGCCGTCTTTTTTGCAGATGTAGTACGACGAAGGAGTGATGACATGGGTAGGTTCATCAGGAGCTTCAAGGGTCACCCTGCCATTGGTTGGCACGTCCACCCATCTATTCAGTGTCGAGACAACACTCCTCGGAATTTTCTAGAAGAAATCGAAATTAAATAGAAATTAAAAGTGTTTATTTGCCACTTGGACATTAAATAAAAGAATGGATGGATACGGTTTTCTTGACATGTTCAGGTTCGCGAGTAAGCAGATAAAACAAAATATTAAGAGACCAACAACAATTTTGTTGTTTTAGGATTAATAAATCATTTCTTTATAATTTTATATATAAGAAATATTAGGTCAATATCCTTTGTTTTAGGAGAATACGAAGCAAAATATGTTTGGTATTTTAACAAGGACAGTTGTAACCAACCATGATGCAGTCTTTGGTGTTAGTGGGAGTCAACACGTGGACAAATGGATGGCAATGGATGAAAGTATCTCGGAAAAGGCGTTGTAGAAAGAATCATGTCTGGTTGTAGGTAAGCTCAATATCCTTAGAGTAGACACAGCACTGAACATGGTCGAAATCATCAGAAGAAAGATCGTCGAGAGCTAGAAAAAGAACAAGTATTCAAAGTTAGATAAAGTTATATCCGACACAGGGTTAATATTATTTAGTATGATGCATGCATATAAAAATACAACGAAAGAAAATTATTTTGGAATATTAAATACCTACCAACGTGGGGTAATGGAAGTAGCCTTTTGTCACCCCGATATGTTTGTATTTCCAGATTGAGTCCCTCATCTGGTAGTTCAAATTCTATGCGGTCTCCAGCACGTAGTTCATAATCATCCGCAAAGATGCACCACTCACCACCGCAGAACTTTGTGTAGTTCACCCTATGCTTAAACAAAGCATTGTAAGACCTTCCTTCATGTGTAAGAAGGCTGGCTCTACCTGCTCATTACGCAATATTCTTGCTTCTTCCTTCCTCTCATCAATGTATTCAGCGAGAAAAGCTCTGACATTACAAGGTACATACTGGAAAAAATAGTAAAAATAACAACCTGTAAGTATAAATTTTAACTCACCGATCATTAATGTTAAAAGTTTTCTTAGCTTGCATCTGAATATTTGATAACAATTAAAGATAACAACATAATGGTATGATAAATTAATGGATACATATTTTAGCATAGGTTGACTAATTTTAATTAGAACTGAAGATGCACTATAATAATTAAGGCATAGGCAGGCAAACTAATGGAAAAAGAAAACTGAGGACAGGTGCAAAGAAGTGACAGCAGGGGAACCTAGCGTAGGTGCAAAGGGGTATGAGTAACAGTGATGATTTCTACTATGTTGTAAGCAACTAATAGTTGTAATTCTACCAAACGACCATTGTTTAAGATAAAAAGATAACTATATGTTAGAAATGCTTACTAACCATGCGGCTCCAGCATTTCTCATCAAGAATAACCTCAAACTGCTGGAGAGCTTCAGGGTGTGGTTCGCAAGGGCCGACTGGTTGGCGGCAGGTAGGGCAAACCATACCTAAATAATTCAGAACAACTATGTTAAGAAAACAAGAATATCATAACAATTTAAAACAAGCTTCAATGTTAGCCAAATTAAAAATATCGGTACGAAGGTAGACAACAACTACAAATTTACCAGAAATCTTCTCATCTACTCCCTCCAGAAAAACAGTATGACAGTGTTTAGATCACTTGTTTAGATTTGCATATGCTTTTATATTCCTTTAGAGAATGAAGTCGTTGTACCGGATCTAATACTTCAATAACTATCAAATGAAAAACCTAAACGTAAAACAATAATAATTAAAATATCATTTTCAAAACATAAATACAGATCGGAGCATGCTTACGCATATGCTTTTTACCTGGGAAAGAAGAACAGTGGCCGTCGATGAATAGAGATTGGGGTAGGGGAAGCTTAGGGCAAGCACCCACGAGCAATCTACGAGAGAAGTACGGCTTAGAAATTAATCGAGAGACCCAACAAAAACTCTATAATAACTTGTTTGAAATCAGATTGTGTGCGGTGAAGAAGCACGAACCCTAGAAGCAGACGACAGAGAAGGCAGATGGGTAGCGATGTGGCTCAGGGAGTCAGAGCGGATTGAAATATAAAGGAGACGCGAGAGAGCAAGAGTAGTATTGAGTGCTTGTTTTTTTATTTTTTATTCTGCAAAATGGAATGAATGCTAGTTGTAGATGGTGTGTGCATTCCGAGGTGTTATGGGGACACGAGACGTTTCACTCATCCAGCTGCCTCCCACTGTAGTTGTCCAGCTGTGCTGCCTCCCACTGGACTCTTCTACGTGCCTAACATGCCTCACAGACCTATGTGAGGCACGGTTATACAAGCTGAAAAGCATACTTGTGCTTCTGTGATTTAATTGTTTTTAATCACATGTTTAATCAGATAGGGTTGGGTGTGTCTTTACGAGAGGAACGGTAATGACGTTATTAGATGCATGGTCATGAAAGCAGGAGAGGCATGATCGATACATCGGGGAGGCAAATTCAGGAGAGGCATGATCATTCCAAAAGTGAGTCTGAGAGGCACTGTTGCACCTGAAGTGGAGTCACGGTTCGTGACTCTGCGTTTGGAAATGTTTTTCAGCTACTTGTTGACCCAGAGAGCCACTGTTTTTCAAATGTTCGTTTGGTTCAGGCGGGAATCTGTATGATAGCCCACAGTTATACGTATGTCAAAAGCATGGCCGTGCCTTTGTTTTGGCAATGTTTTTGGTGGTACGCGGACATAGAGATGCAGGTCCATCGATATCACTGAGGTTTCTCTTTAACAAAGTGGAGGCACATGTGTGGCTTTGCTACTAGCCAAACCGTGCTTCTATTTTGCTTCACTCCCCATGTAGTATATGTATTCCAGAGATATAGGTTGCACGATAGGGTCATCGTTTGCCTCCTCGCATTCTTTTGTCGGTCAAAAGATGTGCTGGTGACTGATGGGATGGCTATTGGTTGTTAGTATTCAATGTGCCAGATACCGTGCTAGAGTTAATCTAGAGGCTCCTCGATTACAGCGTGGCAGCCGTGACTTTTGAAGTGCATGGTTCCACAAGCTGCAGAAGCACAACCGTCTATTCACGGTTCCCGATGCAATTTAATGGGCGCATGGTAACTGAGTCGTCTCTCCCCAAGGTTAAATACTGGTCTATTCCGGGAGGTCACCCCGTCTTATTCTCGCCACATAACTGCAGGCAGTTCCCATCATCCTCACCACGTATGAGTGACGCTGGAGAAGCACAGTCAGACTCCATTGTCACTCTCACCCTCGTTTCCATGGACGACTTCAGGAACACTACTGAGCGTCTCTTTATAGATGCCGACGGTAACACCAAGCTCAAGGTGTGGTACACCAACGAGCCCTACAAGGTGGAGGAGACTCTTTCTCTTTATGAGGAATGGCTGCATGAGGACAGGTACAAGTTTGTTGGCCTTGATTTGGAGTACACACGAGAGGATTATTTTGATCGGAGCAGGAAAGTCGTCGTCATGCAACTGGCGATGCGCAAGCATGTTCTTGTCTATCACTTGTGCAAGGCCAGGACGGAGTGCCCTGCTCTGAAGGATTTTCTTCGGAACAAAGGTATAACTTTCGCTAGTGTCGATGTCAGGAACGATAGAGAAGTTCTCTCAAATAGTTTCCACAAAATTCCAAGAGAGTATCACATCGAACTTCAAGAGGAGCTCATGATCAAAGGAGGCGATCTAAGGGACTCCATGGCAGATTTGGCAGGAGCCATCATAGACAAATCTTACTTGAGTATGAAGTCATCTTTTCCACGAGGCCAGCATGACTACTGGGAATGGAAGCCGCTTTCCCTTGACCACCTGAAATATGCGGCAATTGTAATTGAAAATTTCGTTTATGTGGATTTTCTGTCTTTATATTTTTGTTTTATTGCAACAATAGGACTTTTTTTCCTTTACCTATATCTTCATTCTCATCCGCTTTTTGTTTTAGGATGGGTATGTCAGCTACGAGCTCTACCACCGAGTTCTGTCGATGAAGGACATGATGCATCCTCGTTGTCTTCCCGACCGCAGACGCCGTGGATGTTTGTGAGCAGAACTCCAACTGAGTAGAATGGACGCTATGGATGTTTATGTGGACGTTTGTGAGCAGAATGGACGCCTAGAAGGCTTCGAAAAGAGATACCTCTATGGAGATAGATTTCATTTCTTTTTTTGCGGCGGAGATAGTACTTCATTTCATGTATAATTAATGGCGTACTTTTAGTTCAATCCTATGGAGTACCGTTTTGGGATTTTAGTTTTATTTTCACAGTATCATGGTTGGCTTGTCTCATGTTACGGGAATATAATTTTTCTATGTTTTTGATGTTACAAGTTCATTGTTGACATCTGCGCGAGTTTAGGTACATTTAGAGAATCCGTCGAAGTGGCGCACATGTATTGTTTGGGAGAAGTGCCCTTTGTGTTTGGCTTATATTCAGTGTCGTGCGTTTGCGTTTGTATTGTTGTCTTTTACACGTTCGCACAAGAGAGGCACGTCTGCTAATGTAGGAGGCAACATTTGTGCATGAAGGCAGATTTATGGATTTGGCATTTTAGTTTTAAATGTTTCCTTTTATTTGTTCATCCTTAGATGCATGGCCTTGGAATGCTAGAGGCATGTATCTTTGTGTACACGAAGCATGTCTGTGCGTCTGTGTTTTAGATGGTTCAGTTTCCTGTCTTTGTGTGCTTCAGGACCGTGCCTCGAGAAGCCCCACATCCGTGCCTGTGGAGGCTTCACTCCCGTGGCTTCGCTACCTCTATCCATGTACCTCACGTGACACACGCCATGACTCTATGTGCCTGTGGTGTCACACGGTTGTGCCTCTAGAGACTTCGCAACCGTGCCTCTCCAACTGAGTATTCTCACCGATACCTCTGCCACCACACTTTTGTGCATCCAGAGGGTTTGTACCCGTGGCTCGAGAACGCCAATTCCAAGGCCGTACCCGTGCCTCGAGAATCCGGAATTCCGTGCCTGTACAGGCTTCAGTTCCGTGCCTCCGCTGCCTACATTCACGTGTTTCGGGAGACAAGCTACCTGTGACTCTACGTGCCTGTGGTGCCAGATGCCCGTGCCTCAGGCGACACGCTGATTGTGACTCGTCGTGCCTGTGGTGCTACACGCCCGTGCCTCAGTAGACTTCATAACTGTGGCTCTCTGACTTAGTAATCGGACCTCTCCTAACATAATTTTGTGCACCCGGAGTGTTGATACCGAGCGAGGCCTCGAGAAGTCCTATGCCCATGCCTGTAGAATCTACACTTCTGTGCGTCTCGTGCCTGCATCCTTGTGCCTCACGTGAAACCTGGCTTGACTCTACGTGCCTGCGGTTACACACATGCGTGGCTCTTGAGACTTCACTTCCGTGCCTCTCTAATTCAGTAATCGGACCCATACGTCCGCCACCACACTTTTGTGCATCTAGAAGGTTGATACCCATGCCTCACGTCCCCGCCTGTAGAGGCTTCACTTCCGTGCCTTCGCCTCCTGTGACTCTACGTGCCTGTGGTGCCACGCGCCAGTGGCTCTAGATACTTCACAACCGTGCCTCTCTATCTAGGTATTTGGACGGATGCCTCTGCTACCACATTCTTGTGCATGCAGAGGGTTAGTACCCATGCCTCGAGAAGCTCCACGTGCGTGCCTGTAGAGGCCTCACTTCATGCCTCCGGTGCTTGCATCCATGTGCCTATAGTGGCTTCAGTCCTGTATCTTTTTTTAGCAGTGTCACTACACTAAAATTAAAAAAATGGTAGCATCCCACCAACTGACTTAAGATGCTAGCGAACAAAAAAACCACAGCCAGGCAGCACGAATATTGATGCTCAAAACGGACGGTCGAAGATTAGAGACGGTCGAAGTTTAGAGATGTTTGCTCCGTGCCTTATTATTCGTCACGCCCGTGCTTCTATGGTCTTAACTGACATGAAACAGTTGAAAAAACTGTCGTTGCTGTTATAGCTTTGATTGGATCATTTTTATTAGCTTACCGAGGGAGAGACGTTGTGAATCTAGCTAGGTGAGGCACGGATCAGTTTTGGCCTTCGGATCTAAGGTCTACGGTAGGATCTTCGTTTGCCTCATTGGATTCTTTTGTCGGTGGTCTTTGTTCAAAGGAGGAATTGATGACCGATGTGGCGGTTGTTCGATGTGACTATTCAGTGTGTCAGTTACCGTAAAAAAAAGTTACAGGCTACTCGATTTCTCCACGGCATCAAATATTTTGCACAGCCATGACTTTAAGAAGTGCATGGTTCCACGAGCTGCAGAAGCACAACCGTCTATTCACTGTTCCTAGTTCACACGTCAATGCGCATGATAACTGAAACGTCCTTCGCCAAGGTTAAATACTGGTCGTGTTTCTAAGGTCACCATGTTGCATTGTAGTCACAGAAGATCAGGCAGTTCCCACCGTCCTCACCACTTCCCAACCTCGTCACAGAGTCTCAGAAATCTCCATTGCCACCTTGCTGCTCACTGCCATGGACGACTTCTTCAACACTACCAAGTACCGACCAATAGTTGCCGATGGTAACACCAAGCTCGACATGTGGTACACGAATGAGCCTTACAAGGTGGAGGAGACCATTGCCTTGTACGAGGAGTGGTTGCGTGAGGAGAAGTACAAGTTTGTTGGTCTTGGCCTGGAGTACACTCGAAAGGACTGTTATGGGCGTAGAAAAGTCACTGTCATGCAACTGGCTATGCGGAATCATGTTTTGGTCTATCACTTTTGCAAGGCCAGGATGGAGTGCCCTGCCCTGAAGGATTTCCTTGAGAATAGAGGTATAACTTTCTCTAGTGTGGACGTCAGGAATGTTAGAGATGGTCTTTTTCAAGATTTCATCAGAATTCCAATAGAGTACCACATCGACATCCAAGAGAAGTTCATGATCAAGGGCGGCGAAGAAAGGGACTCCATGGAAGACTTAGCAGGAGCCATCATTGATGAATCTTACTCGAAGCTGGAGTCCTCTTTTCCAGAACTTCTGCGTCACTACTGGGATTGGAAGCCACTTACCTTTGATCACCTGAAATATGGAGCTATTGTAAGTGAAGATTTCATTTTCGTTAGTTTCTGCCTTTGTTTGCAAGAACAGTATGCTTTTTCTTTTTGTAAATTTATGTTTTCATCTGCTTTTCCTGCAGGAAGGGTATGTGAGCTATGAGCTATATCGCCGGTTTTTGTCGATGAGGGACATCTTGCATCGTCGCTGCCTTCCTGATCTCAGATGGCGAGGATGTTTCTGAGCAGGACTCCAGGTGGAAGCGCTGCGAAGATAGATCATTTGATGAATTGGTTAATTGCTAGTTATTGTATGGGGTAATAGTACATCGACTGATGAATTATAAATGTAGTGGTTTTACTTCAATCGGATGGAGTTTACTAGTTTGGAAATTTAAGCTTATTTTCGTTGTATTATGTTTTTCTTTGTTTGGATGCCTTCAAGAATATTTTCCTCTATGATTCGATGCTTCATGTCGGTATAAGATGAGATGTATTAAGAGGATCACTCAGATGTGCACGTTCGTGAATCTAGACAATGCACAATAGTTTGCTTAGGGAGGCATTGTCTTTGATGTAGGTAAGGCACAGTCCGGTGTTATCAGTAGGCACGGTCCGGGGTTATCAGTAGGCACGGTCGTGGGTTTGTGTTTCTATTTTTTTAGCTGAGTCATGTATATCAGTGCAGATAAGAAGTGCATGTTTTCGTCCGTGGTTTAGATGGCTAGCTGTGTCAGTTCTTCTCTGAATATGGTCACACGGACAGGTAGGGGCGTTACTTTCACTTTGTGTTCCCACTGTGTTTGGCACGGTTGTTTTTATATCGAATATACGGTTGTGGTTGTGTGTTTGAAATGTTTTTACGCAGACCTTGAGTCTATTTAAGATTCTTCAGATTTCCTCTCTGTGATGTCTGTTTCAATATATGATGACTGTTTTATGGACGGTTATCTAGTGTGAGAGTTGCTGTGGGAGTATTGTGTTTGTCACTCTTCAAATTACGGTTGTGTTTCTGTGTTCCAATTATTGTGGTGATACTTTGATTGAGAAAGGCACGGCCGTGAAGCTAGTGGATGCACTATCGGATGTTTGGCAGAGGCGTTGTCCTTCTTGTGGGTACTAAATTCGGAGAGGCACTGCGCTATGTTAGTATGAGTCACTGTCGTGGCTGTATGTTCTGTAATATTTCTAGTTAGTCTGCTAGTGGAAGCACGTCTGTCGAGTTAGTGGAGGCATGCCCTATGTTATGTTGAGTCAGAGTTCTGTCTCTTGTTCGCAAATGTTTCCTCCAACACGTTCGCTCGGAGAGGCATGTCTACGATGTTATTCATGGCACGGTCGTGCCTTTCTTTCGAAATGTTTGTTCTCACTGCTTCGCTCAGAGAGGCACGTCGGTGAAACTTGTCAGGTCACGGACCTTTTACAATTGAAGTCACGGTCGTTCCTCTGTTTTGGTATTTTTTCAGTTTAGTCGTCTATGTCAGAGGATGGGCCTTCTTTCGTTACCTTGAGACACGGTCGTGCTTCCCTGACACGCTGGCTTGGAGAGGCACCGGTGTTAAGCTATCGAGGGGACGGTCCTATGTTAACTGGTGGCACACTCGTGTGTGTGTTGTTATTTTTTCAGCTTAGTTGTCTATGTTAGAGAGGCACGTTCTATGTGGATAGGAGGCACGGTCGTGCCTCTGTTACCCCATTATTCCAGGTGAGTCGTTTACCACCTTCGTCAAATGCTTAAGAACAGACAGCGTTGTTCCTCTCTGTTCCAAATGTTTCTTTTATTATGTCTACTTGAAATGAGTGGTGTTCTAGTGCAAGGAAGTGATGTCTTCAATATCATCTTTACAACTTCTTTTGGAAAAATACGATTTTTATTTATAATGTTTGCTGTTCAGGATTTGAAGACTTGAACATTTGAACGCACAGCTGTGTTTAATGGGATCCATAACAGATATCTTGGACCGACATAAAAATAGTTGAAACACTGTTGTTGTGATGACATGAGTCGAAATAGCTGAAACAATGTTCGGATGGCTCGAGCTAAATTAAGGCACAGTTAAGCAGTAGTCATCTCCTTCCAACTCTTCTTTCGCGCTGGATATTGTATTGCTCGAAGACGATGCTCAGTGCCTCAAATACAGGGCCTGTGTTGTAGTTGGATGTCATCATTTTGAAAGTTAGTTGTTCTCTCATCGGTTTCACATAGATCTGCAAACACATAACAGAACAAACTAATAAAATTTATTGTAAAACATTATGTACAGCTGGCTCGGATGAACGTATGTTGATGTCTTGTCAATGAGAGTGAACTTACACTATTGATAAAAAATGAATTATTATTGAAACTAATGAGCGGCATCAAATGCATGATGTAAATACCACTGTCATCCCTGAAAATTGAGAGCATTATGTTACTGATTAGAAGGTGAACAGTAGGTATGGGATATGTAGTGGAACAAAAAAATGATGGTGAGGTAGAGCTACAGTTACAAGAAACTCACTCTCTGTCTGAGTTACATACACTCTGCACAGGTTTAACACGAAAGGAGGCTATGGTGTGCGGATGGGTGTTGTAAGCAGAATGGTAGGCTCTCTTGAAGTTTTTGATGACAATGTCTGAATGTTCCTTTATACCATCGCAATTGATATAAGGACACAGAATTTTGAAGCAACGCATTGCAAGATTCACGATGATGAGGTAGATAAAATGTGGTTTCTTTCTCACAGGTATTAAGATCTAAAACAATGAACAGGAAATAATATCAGTGTAACAACAAAAACTGGTAGAAATGAAGACGAACACTGGACAAATAGAGTGAGTAGGGTCAACTCACAATGTTACATTTGTTGGGCAGCCTGTACCCAACAGTTTTTTCTACAATGTGTTCCTTCAGTAGTTCAGTGCTTGCACCTAGAACTGTAAATTTTTCCTGCAGAAAATTGAAGCTGTGTCACTCAGCGTGGTAGTAGTAGTAAATGTGGTTTATTATTATTATTTATGAGAAGCAAGAACTTACAGAAGCGTCCATGTGCATTATATGCTTGTGCAAATTTGTTGGCGGTCTGTTAAACTGTTCTTTCATCAGCAACGTTGCCTAAGCGTCGACCACGAATGTGTTGATATATCCATAGATCTTCATTGACAAACCTAAAGTTCGATGATCGGCCCAACGTCGTTCGACGTAGAATATCCTCTTGCTGGCAAAAAAAATGCATTTTAAATCATATGATTTTCTTATTTAGCATTAGAGGTGATGAGTATTCAATTACAGTAGTAGAAGAATCGAGCCGAAACACTTGAATATGATAGCTCTAGGCAGAATACATTACGGTAGTAAAAAGAAGGAACTGTAACTTTACTGTAAGAGGAACAACCAACTCATTACCTACTATTTTGACCAATGGCTGGCGTATTGTCGACGATAGTTTCATACACATCTCTCTCCTTGATTGTAGAATCTCTTATTTCCAAAACTTGACAGTGTCACGATGGTCATTCGCTGGGTCAGTGAATCGAGTCTGTTCTAGCTGAGAATGATGTTGATGAGGATGGAAGACATAACCGCCGGAGTTCATTTGACCATTACTGAGTTGCAGATGGCCCTCATTATAATTGTTGTTTCTTTGGACCATTGAGCCTTGTGGTTGTTGCTACATGTGCAGTGCAGATGTACTGACAGTTGGATGACCGGTTGAGCTCGAAGGAATATCTGTTGCTAAATGCTGCAAAGGATGGCCGGAATACTGCATTCTGTTGAACTGTGGTTGTAAGGCACTGTAACTTTGCCCATGAAACTCGCCTCTGCGTGGTTGCTGATGGTTCTGCTCTTGAGGTTGGCGTTGTTGGCACCGCGGACCGCTGTTATTCTGAACATCATTGTGTTGGGAGTAGTGGACATTAGAGACATGGGTTTGTTGCTGGTACTGTTTGTGACTTTGGTTGTTCATTGCATAAGGTGAGTGCTGGCTGCTGTGTGAACCGCCGTTATTCTAAGCACTAGGACATTTGTAGAAGTGGGTTTTGAAACTAGGAGCTGGTTGGTGGCAGTGTTGGGACAAAGCAGTTGCTGGCAAACTTTTGGACAAGACAGTTTGAGTTAAACCTGTAGAGTATGACGTATCAAAAGCCTGTGAGAGGTGGCTACCACCTGACATTGAGCCAGATCTGCTGGGCATAGGTGGCTCTGGATAGTAAGAAATGGAAGATCTCACTGATGAGCTTGAATTCTTGGCCAAGTGTGAGAGAGTATCAGGTTGGCATTGTTGGGATGCTACTTGGCTATGAAAGGGTTGCTTCTTCTTTTGTTCAATGACCTTGTCAAGTTTTTCATAGATAGATGGGTCAGCCCATATTTTATCATCATCAATGAATCCACAATCAAGGAGGCATCTGTGATTGTCAGCAGGTACAGACTCATTGGTTGCCGTTTCTGTTGAATTATGTGGAGGCTCCAGTATCCTAACTCTTTTCTTAGGAGGCGTCGTACTCTCATTTCCTGTATCTTCTGACTGCTGTAAGGACCTCTTGTGAGCTGCCATTTGTGCTTCCGGTTTTGGCAGATGTGCGCTTGTGGTAACAGGGACGCAGTCTGTGGGATCAATATGTGGTTGCTTGGTACATTGTTCATGTTCTTCTGCAATGACATTGTCTTTCACATCGATAGATGCGGCAGCAATGAATGGAGCATCACTAGTGGATGGAAGTGCTTTTCCCGTGTCCAGTACTGTGCCAGAACCACTGCCAGAATCACTGGGGACGGCTACTGTAGGAGCAAGGGAGCAACTAGCTCTGGAGCGTTCAGTTTTAGCAAAGTTCTTCTCATCTCTCAAAGTTGAAACAACATGGACCTTAGCTTCTGGCAGCGAAGAAGAACGTTGTTCAGTAACAATGTGTAACTTTGGTGCAGGTTCAGATACAGTGAGGCTCTTTGTGTTGGTTGAAAAGTTGTTGTGAGCGCTATCAAAACCACTGGACCATGCAGTAGTTGGTGACGTTTGCCCAATCAGATAAACAGGTGGTTCAAGTGTCTCGGTTGACATTGGACCGATCAGTAATTGTTTGTCAACCACAGAGTGCGAGGTTGATGGTTCAGTTGCAGTAGGATTTGTTGTTTTCTCCAAGAGCTTCTCCAGTGGGTTTGTCAGAGAATTGTGGTCTGCAGATCATCCAGAATTGCGGGTTTCAGTCGGTACAGAAAACTCAGATGAATTTTCACCTGTTAGTATAATTGCCCCGCTGTCCAACATCTCAGATGTTGGCACGAAGGGCTCATGAAATGTCAAGCCATCAAGGCAGTTGTTGAGATGGTTATGCACATGATCCAGATGAATCTTGGCTTCTTCATCAATGTCCTCTTTGTTGTAGTCGATCTCGTTCACCTCCAGCAGCAACTTAAACTGAGTAGATGATTTTAGGAGTGAAGATAGATAAATTTGGGACTGCTCCTTGTCGTATGGATTCTGTGAGTCTGGGCCAGGAGTATCGCAGCAACCCTTTAAATTTTGCAGGGAGTACGATGTGGCGTGAAGGACACTTGTCGAGCCACTGCTAGAAGAACTTTGCTTGTTCTGCTAGAACTGGGAAGTGAAGAATATGTTGAAGGGAGCGATGAAAAAGTTTCTTTTTCATCCGAGTTGTCCTGTTGCAAGTTACAATAAACGCCCCGGTCGCAGGTCTTGATTTCTTTTCCACTAAGATCCCTACCAAGAGACAGGACCTTCTCCAATTTCTCCTCGAGAACTGGTTGAAACAGGGAGAAAAGTTCTGTGTACATTTCATTAACAACTTTGCCAATTTTCGCCTTGGCCTGGAATTGAAAAAAAAAATCAGATATTGTTAATACGGAAAATGAAAAATAACGTATGACCTACTGTATGTTTTGTCAAGAATTGCAGAAAAGGCAGGTATAATGTGTACAGAAGCACACATGATGTGCTGCAAGAAGCACGGCTAACAAAGTCCATGAATCATAGTCAACACATTCCTTGAAGGAGCACAACAAACGTACTGGACGAAGCACACCCGACGTACTGTATGAAGCATGGTTGACCTACCGCCGCAGGGAAGCACTGTTATATTTATCACAAAAGCATAGCTAACCTACTATAGGAAGCACACCTAATACGCTGCAGCAAGCACATGTTACATTTTCCAGCAGTCACAGGAAACCAACTGGACAAAATCTCGTAACCTACTTTATGAAGTATGTCTAACCCGCCGCAGGGAAGCGGAGCTATAAGCACCATGGTAGCACACATTAGGTAATGCAGGGAGGACATGTATCTTTTTCGTAAAAACTTCAAGAACATCATTTCAAACATAAATCAAGTGCACAAGCTGGAAATCACTTACTGAACATAATTTTTCTTGAGGCACAAATTCTTCTAGGTAGGCCTCTAGTCTGGGACTCATTTGAAAAAACAGCCCCTCAAAGCCAGACGGTGGGTGGAAAGGCGTGCGCCTAATATCTTTCAGCTACCATGCGGAAAGAAATAATGACAATCAAGTCAAATTAATATATGGCAGCTAAATCATTATGTTGAGTTGAAAACTTCACCAAAGGAAAATGATGAAAAGTTCACTCACCGTGTGTTTCCCAAAAATTCCGTCCTCTGTTGACAGGCTATCTATGTTAGCATAATTCTTAATGGCCTCTGTATCCCATATAACAAGCCTTGCAGGAGTATCAGATTTCAGGTCCATAATCTTCGTATCCAGATACTCAAAATACGTTATTTGCCAGGGGGAAGAGGTAAAAAATGAATCATGTTCTTGTAGCTGCTTCTGGGTATAAAGAAATGTACAAGTTAATGAATGAACCACTGGAATCAGGAGGCAGCCACACAGGGCGCCTGTGAATCCTTTGTCCTTGAAGGTCTGGAGTGATGCCACCAACTTCTCTGTGATAGCATTGGACCAATCATACGATGATATGTTACTTGCTGGTCCTTCTAGAGCGGCTAAGTAGTCGGGGCTAACGCAATCATATGTCGTTGGGCATAGAAATACCGTTGTCGCAAACATCATGAAAACCCGCTGAAACACTTCTCCTGTCAGCTCCGGGGTCATGAGATCAGTTAACTCTCTGATGTTTGGAGCGTGCGCAGCACACTGAGTCTCAGACTTAACCTGACATCTGAAAGCTTCTGAGCATTTACTAGGGATAATCTGCCCCCCAAGTGGAATTCCTAAGATCCGGTGCACGGTGTAAGAGTTGATAAAGAATCTGTATCCACTAGGCAGTATGAAACACCTGGATGGGCAATCAAAATAACGGACAAGCCAGCGAACCAAACACCTCGGAAGCTCGTGGCAGCAAAGATCTAGAAGGTATCCAAAACCAATATCTCTGAGATGCTGCTTTTGTGGTTCTGTTAGCTTCTCACAGACAGTAATGAATTTCTGCAAGCTCAGTTTTGTGTTGAACTCTTCTTCATATTCAGCCATTGTAACAACCCTGTGGACAAAGATAAGAAATGACCTTTAATAAATGTATTGTTGAAGCACATGATTTTCTGGGAGAAGCTTATATATAAATGTCTAGTCAGCAAAACAGACACAATATTTAAGCCGAGATGAAAAAGGCAGGTAGAATGAGAGGCATTGATTTCCAAAGAAATTTCAACGACACACGCGAGAAGGATGAAAAAAACACCTACTTTGAGGCAGCAAGCTGCTTCTTTCGCCTCTCCACTTGAACGAGTCGACAGAATCATTCGGAACACAAACACAAGCGAACATGACTCTATATAATACCACACTATGCCTTTGTGGGCTTCACGCTCGTGCCTGTGACCCGAAACACTGAAACACAGAAAGCCAGGAATGTCCACGCCTTCATGAGTGCACAAGTCATGACTCTAATTGGTACAGAACCATGGCTGTAGAGACTTCACACCCGTGCTTTTAAAAACAGCGTCTGTCGAATCGGCCATTCCGTGCCTCACAAAGTAAACAGTGAGTGTTGACATGATGTTACAAAAGTTCCACACAACGATATTACAAAAGAAAAAAAGAGAAACTTCAATCCACTGTGAACTAACATTGCCTCATTACAACGATACTGGAAACCAAAATACATTTGTTAAAAAATTTAATGACAACGAAATTTCACAAGACAAAATAAGAAACTTCTAGTCCAGTGCTTAATAGCTTCAGATACAACGATTAGGGTTGCTGCTATCTACTTAGTCCCTAGAGATTGCTTGTTTGTTTGCTGGGCGCGCAGTCCCTCAGACTCCTTTTTTCAAACCCTCTGATTCCTCCACCAGTCGGTCGCGCTCAACGAGGAGCCTCGCCTTCTCATTCATAAGATCTGCGATGGAGGCTTTGCTCTCCTCATAGAGCTTCCTCCAGTTCTCCACGGCCCTCAACAGCTCAGCATTCGCAGCCGCCTCCAGTTCGTAATGTCTCTTCCAGGACTTGATGATGTCAACCACATCATTCTTCTTAACTAAGGCAATGGTCTCGTCCACCATCTTAATCATCCGGTCAAAGATGGAGGTCTCAGGCTGATCGCCTTTGAGATGAAACTGCCTGTGTGACTTAGTCCCCAGAGACTTCTCATTGGGTTGCTGGGCGCGCAGTTCCTCGATCTCCATTTTCAAACCCTCTGATTCATCCACCAGCAGGTCGCGCTCAATGAGGAGCTTCGCCTTCTCATACCTAAGATGTGCAATGATGGCTTTGCTCTCATCATACAGCTCCTTCCAGCTATAGAGGTTCTTCTGCAGCATCGCTATCTCACGATGGCTCTCCTCGCGGAACTCCCTGCAGCCCTCGATGACCCTCAACAGCTCATCATTCTCGGCCTTTTCGCGCTAGTACAGATTCTTCCAGTAGTTGATGACGTCCACCGGATTATCCTGCTTAACTAAGACCCAAACGTAGCTCTCAGACTGATCGCCTCCGAGATGATTCTGCTTGTGCGAACCATAGCCTGGTCCTAAGAGTTCACCGTCGCCACGGGAGCTGTTAGATCTTCCTGACGACACCCCGCTCACCGCTCCCTTCCTTTTTCTTGTCTCTGAGTTGGTCCTTAACTGTACGGCAGGGGAGTTCTGTACGAGTTCGTGACACAGCCTAACCCTAGCTTCAACTAACTGAAAATCAGTATCAGCAAGACACACCCTCATCAAATTAGGAGGAAGCTCACCACAATAATTCACGTTTCACAACTAAATCAAGTAGCCGAAAGAAAGAAAAAATGAATGAAGCAGAAGTAGAGTGAACTTACAGATGTGGAACCCTCGGCAGCCGGTATCTCCTCCCGCGTCTGGACACGGCGCTCTGGAGTAGTCTCCTTCTGCCCAGCCATGGCGTAGAGGGTCAGGATAGAGAACAGCAAGAGGAATGGATGGCCCGGCGGCGGACAAAGGGAGGAAGGGGATGTGGCTCGGGTTTCGAGACTCTGTCCGGCTTAAATAGCCGGAGCTTCCCCTCGGGCGACGAGCCAGAGAGGCGTCACCGGAGGAGATGCCCGTCGGACCATTGGGTTTCCGGAGCAACGCCACGTGGCATTCACGCGCAAATACGAGGAGACGCCCGTCGAACCATTGGGTTTCCGCAATAAACGCATGAATGTGACTCTGTGTAAGGCACAACCATGCCTCTCCGGGCTTCATGGTTGTGCCTGTCCTTGCGAACGGTTCAACGGAATCATTTGGAACATGAAGACAAACTAATGTGACTCTACACAATACCACGTCGTGCCTTTCTGGGAATCACGACCGTGCGAAGAATATACCACACCTACGTCTCTCGAATAGGCCATTCCGTGCCTCACAGAGTAAACAGTGAGTGTTCACATCTGAACCCATTCCGCTGGGTTTCCACAATTAAAGAACGAACGTGACTATGTGTAAGACCAAACTATGCCTTTGTGGGCTTAACGCCCGTGCCTCTCCATCTGATCGAGTCGACGGAATCATTCGGAACACAAACACAGGCAAGCGTGACTCTATATAATACCACACCATGCCTTTGAGGGCTTTACGCCCGTGCCTGTGACCCTTAACACTGAAACACAGACAGCCACAAACGTCCATGCCTTTATCGAATAATACATGTAACATCAAGAAAGAAGCATGACGCAACTCAGTACGGAACCGTGTCCGTAGAGAGTTCACATCCGTGCTTTTAAAAACATGGAAATAAGCTTTTAAAAACAGCGTCTCTCGAATAGGTCATTCTGTGCCTCATAGAGTAAACAGTGAGTGTTCACATCTGAACCCATTCCGCAGGGTTTCCCCAATTAAAGAACGAACATGACTGTGCCTTAGACCAAACTATGCCTTTGTGGGCTTAACGCGTGTGCCTCTTCGTCTGATCGAGTCGACGGAATCATTCGGAACACAAACACAGGCGAGTGTGACTCTATATAATACTGCACCATGCCTTTGAGGGATTTACGCCCGTGCCTGTGACCCTTAACACTGAAACATAGACAGCCACGAACGTCCATGCCATCATGAGTGCACAAGTCATGACGCTACTTGGTACAGAACCGTGGCTGTAGAGACTGCACGCCCGTGCTTTTAAAAACAGCGTCTCTCGACCGTGCGAATAATATACCCAAGCGACGATCGTCCATGCCTTTATCGAACAATATACACAACATGAAAAAAGAAGCGTGACGCAACTCAGTACAGAACCGTGGCTTTTAAAAACAAGGAACTTATGCTTTTAAAAACCGCGTCTCTCGAATCGGCCATTCCGTGCCTCACAAAGTAAACAGTTAGTGTTAACATCTAAACCCATTCTGCTTTGTTTCCGTAATAAATGTACGAACGTGACTCTGCGTAAGAGCAAACCATGCCCCCATGGGATTCACGTTCGTACCTCTACTTCTGAACAAGTCAACGAAATCATTTGGAACACAAATACAAGCGAATGTGACTCTATATAAAACCACACCATGACTTTGTGGGATTCACGCCCGTGCCTGTGACCCGAAACACTGCAACACAGAAAAGCCACGAACGTACATGCCTTCATGAGTACACAAATCATGACGATACTTGGTTCAGAACCGTGGCTGTAGAGACTTCACGTCCCATGCTTTTAAAAACCGTGTCTCTCGAACTGCCCTTACAGAGTAAACACTTAGTATTAACATCTGAACCCATTCTGTTTTGTTTTTGCAATAAACGCATGAACATGACTCTGCGTAACACCAAAAAATGCCTCTGCGGGCTTAACGCCCGTGCCTCTCCGTCCGATCGAGTCGACGGAATCATTCGGAACACAAACACAGGCGAGTGTGACTCTATATAATATGACACCATGCCTTTGTGGGCTTCACGCTCGTGCCTGTGAACCTTAACACTGAAACATAGACAGCCACGAATGTCCACGCCATCGTGAGTCCAAAAGTCATGAGGCTACTTGGTACAGAATCGTGGCTGTAGAGACTTCACGCCCGTGCTTTTAAGAACAGCGTCTCTCGAATCGGCCATTGCGTCCCTCACAAAGTAAACAGTTAATGTTCACATCTGAACCCATAAACATCCAATCAACGTGACACAGCAAACCAAAACACATTTGTTATCAAAGTTACTGACAACGAGGTTACACAAGACAAAATAAGAAACTTTTAGTCCACTGCTTAATACCTACAGATACAACGATCAGGGTCGCTGCTGTCTACTTAGTCCGAAGAGACTTCCTTTTCGGTTGCTGGGCGCGCAGTTCCTCGATCTCCTTTTTCATAACGTATGATTCCACCACCAGCCGGTCGCACTCAACGAGGAGCTTCGCCTTCTCATCCATAAGATTTGCAATGGTGGCTTTGCTCTCGTCGTAGCACTTCTTCCAGTCCTCGACGGCCTTCAACAGCTCAGCATTCACAGCCTCGAGCAGCTTCTTCATCTCGACATAGGAGAAGGTCTCAGACTGATCGCAAGACATACCCTCATCAAATTAGGAGGAAGCTCACCACAATAATTCATGTTTCACAACTAAATCAAGTAGAAAGAAAGAAAAAATGAATGAAGCGGAAGCAGAGTGAAGTTACAGATGAGGAACCCTCGCCAGCCGGGATCTCCTCCAGTGTCTAGACACGGCACTCCGGAGTAGTCTTCTCCTGCTCAGCCATGGCGGAAAGGGTCAAGATAGAGAGCAGCTAGAGGAATGGATGGCATGACGGTGGACAAATGGAGGAAGAGGATGTGGCTAGGGTTTGGTGACTCCGTCCGGCTTAAATAGCCGGACCTTGGCCTCGGGCGACGAGCCAGAGCAGCATCACCGGAGGAGATGCCCATAGGACCATTGGGTTTCCGGAGCATTGCTACATGGCGTTCACACCCGAATACGAGGAGACGACCATCGAGACGGTGGGTTTCCATAATAAACGCACAAACATGACTCCGCGTAAGACCAAAGCATGCCTCCTTGGGCTTCATGCCTGTGCCTCTCCTAGCAAAAGAGTCAACGGAATCATTTGGAACACAAAGACACACGAGCATGACTCTTCATAATACCAGGTCATGCATTTGTGGGATTCACAACCGTGCGTGTGACCCGAAACATTGCAACACAGAAAGCCGCCTTCATGAGTAAAGGACCATGACGCTACTAAATACGAAACCTGCTCTCTCAGTGAACATTCCAAAGGAAACATCTGGAACACACACTGACGACCGTGCATTTGAGTTAAAATCTTACAACAAAAACAATTGTAACACGGACAGTCACCCATCACTCTACTGGACTTAATGACCATTTGTTTACGAATATAATTGAAGCACTTACAAAATCGCCTGTTCTCACGGCCGTTCTTCTGTAATGAATGCATGTCTGTAAGTAATTGAAATATAGAGTAGATAACCGTGCTTGCGATGCGTGTCGAACTATGCCTCATGTGGCTTCACGCCGTGCTTCTGTGATGCAAAGATTTCAAGCACAACGGGTCACAGTTGTGTTTGTGTTTCTGTTTCACAAATGGATATAGTGCCTGGCAGTAGGTTCACGGTGTTTCCTATGAGAGAATCACATCTTTACATGCTATTAAAGCACGTGGACTCACGGCCGTGCCTGTGTGGCATGTAGAACAGTGCGTCTTGTATCTACAATGCCGAAGGCAGGACCGTGTGTCTGGTACGTGACAAACCGTGCCTCTGCCATCACTTCACTTCCTTGCTGCTGTCGGTGAGCATTTCAGTAGAATCATCTACAAGGCAGAGGCACAGCATTGAATCTCCTTAACTTTGAAATGGTCCTTCTAGTGACTTCATGGTTAACATGCCCGTGGAAAATTTTGCAGCTCATAGAGGCAAGATGATTGTAGAACCGTGCTTCTGGCGTCGAACAGATTCTTCTAATGAATGTGTGCGGTACATAATTAAAACACGGAGGGGCACGCCCGTGCCTGGTCTGCGTGTACAACAGTGCATCTCTTACTATCAAAGCCGTGGCTCTATTTAATGTTTCAAGCAGCCATCTACCATTTACTTGTTACGAGTAGTAATTAACCCAGACCCTCCCGTCAAAAAAAAGGAGAGGTAATTAATCTGGACCCCTCCCCTCCCCCTCAGTATTTAAGTCATTTCGTGGTTCGACAGGCTGTAACCCATTTTTCCAGATCCACCTCACTGAGCACTAGTCGTGGGCGTCGCGACCCAAGCAATGGAGGTGGAGATGGAATGCGCTGCTCCTAGCTCCAAGAGGGCGAGAGTGGCGCCACAGGCGACGCCGCCCTCTGGTGGTGTGCTGGTCGTCGAAGGGGATGGAAGCGGCGAGGGTGCGCGCCCTCGATCCTAGGAGGAAGAAGAGGAATCTCGTCCGGACCGCATCAGCGATCTCCTGGACGTCATCCTAGGTGAGATCATCTCTCGTCTCCCGATCAAGGAGGGCATCCGTACTCGAATCCTCGCACGTCGGTGGCGTCCTTTATGGCGCACCGCTCCTCTAAATCTCGACTGCCGCGAGATCTCTATCGCTCATCTTTTTAACAATTTTGAAACAGTTCATATCGAGACCATCTCTAAGCTGTCCGCCTTCACCGAGGAGCGCATCCGCAAATGCTATTCCGAAACTCGGCGCTCTCGAAAAGCTGTCGCTGATGTTGTCAGTCTTCCGGAATCCATCATGTCCGGCCATGAGGGCTCGGTTAGCCGCCTCTCTATCCCGGCGTGCTACCTACAGTGCAGACCCTCCACCGTTGATGCCTGGCTCCGATCCTCAAAGTTGAACAATCTCCAGGTTCTTGAGTTCTACTACCTGTTCCCATGATTCCTGACGCAAGAGGTCGCACTACTGGATGAATGCATTTCATCTACACCCTCAGCACCGATGTCCGTGTTTCGGTTTTCCTCCTCACTGCACACCCTCCCCTTTGCTCTTTGCCAAATACCATACAATTATGTACGGACGCTTAAGCTACCACTGGTCAAAAGACTCTCGCTTGTGGAAGTTGATATATCAGACGTCTCACTACAAAGCATAATCCACTCTAGTTGCCCTGCACTTGAGTCCCTGTTGCTTGTTTGCAGTAGAGGAGGTCATCGCATCACATTAAAGTCTCGTAACCTTGTAAGCATCGGCGTTCGTTGTGCACACGGCAAACTCATTATTGAGGATGCCCCTACACTTCAACGGTTGATCCACGATATTCAGGTCGATGACTTTTTGATAACCATTATCTCTGCACCTAAACTGGAGACGCTGGGTGAATTCGTGTTTGTGAAAGTCAGTACATGTCTTGTGGTACTGACTTTCCACGATACTTTCAGCTGTACTTGTTCCAGTCTTTTGTTTCTATTAATTTGATGATCTATGTTTTATGCTTCATGCAGCGTGAGGACTTGGTGAAAATCGGTGTCTCTTCAACTGTACTGGATAAATTCACGGATGCTTGTGGTGTGACATGCCTTGTGGTACTGAGTTTTCCCAATACTTGCAGTTGCATTTTGTTTGAGTGGAAACAAGTTTTATGTGATCCAACCTTTTTTATATTAGTTTTATGATCCATCTTCTGTTAATTTTCATGAAGGGTTTGGGGGCATTCAGGCTAACACCATTGCGGCAATCTATCAAGACCTTATTTATCTGCATGTCTTATATAGTGGACATGGTTGTTCCCTTGTTGCAGTTCTTTCCAAAACTGCAAAACTTGTTTCTCGAGGTGATTATCTTCACAAACTTTCATAGTGTAGTACTCCTTCCGTCTCAAAAAGCTTGTCTTACATTTGACTGGAATCGTTGCACCCGTATCTGGACAAGTGTATGACAAACTATTCAGGACGGAGTTGGTAGAATTAATTGTTTCATTTGGTCTTTTGATGGACTCTCTCTTTTTATACATGTTAAGTATTTGCAACTTTCATGTATATTTTAGGGAGGATTCATTCGTCATGGTGAAAAAACAAATGGCGTCATAAGCACCCGCAGTTTCTTAAACATCACAACATTTGTCTGAAGACAGTAATGCTGGAAGATTATGTTCCCTGCGGGAGTAACATTGAATTTGCGGCGTTCTTTGTTCTGAGTGCAAAGGAGCTTGAGACCATCAGCATTAAGTTTCGCTCACCTCCTACAGAGTTCACAAAAGCATTTTACAAAGAGCAACAAAGGGTTCTTAAGTGGGCCAAAAAGGCTTGTAAATGCGCTCGTCTTAGGTTACCATCAAGTTGCAGCCACGCTTGTCCGGATTTAGAAAACAGAAGTGTTGAATATCTGGATTTGACAGATCCATTCAGGTGTGCATGCTGAAAATAGGTCTTGAGTTGGTTGTTCAAGCTTATGGAGTTATTTGTTGTTGTGACCTTTTTGAGTTCGTGTTTTGTGTAAACATTGTCAAACAACCGTTGTACTCTTTGCACCGTGTGTAGGCTTGTTTGTTTTTGTGCTGCGTGCAGCCATGAAGGAGCTCCCAACTGCTAAAATCTACCTAGTTTTATGTGTTTTTGTGTTGATGCTACAACATGTCATAGTCCCCAGTCCTGTGGAAATGTGCGAGAAAACGTGTGCCTCTTTGTCTGTAGTAAACGAGCGATCCATCCATTTTCGATAGCAGAGGCACGGCCATCCGTACTCTTATCTACTGCTATGTCAAACGTGAAGTTTTGCGGCTTTGTACAGGCCCAAAGACTATAAAATGTTGTGGCACCAAGATAAAAAGACATAAAGTAGATTTATTTTTTCAATGGAGAGAAGCATGATGTATGTGTAACCGTGCCTGTATTGTATGTACAACAGTGCCTCTCGTATGTACCTGTCGTGCACACAGTGCATGTAGAAGTGTGCCTATGTTGCAGGTAGAGCAGTGCTTGTCGTATGTACCTGCCATACGCACTGAGGCAGCTGCAGTTGAGCCCCTGCACTATTTCTGCTCATCAGTAAAGCTCTTGTGTTTTTCTTGTGGTGTGGTTATAAAAATGGCTTGTAAGTTAATCTGGTGCAGTTATAGAAAAAAGCAAATTTAAGAAGAACAGATTTTGCTTCTTTAGGTATTTTCACTTAGCGGAGAAAAAAATATAAGGTCGACATGTTTCCTTGTAATTTTCTGCAGCCGTTGCTTTCTCAAGGTGGATGTTGTAAGAATACAACCATGCCTCTCTGCTGCGACACAGGAGAGATGAAAAGAACTGAAGCATAGATAGCTACCACCACGGTCACACAAATGTGTTTCCCGGGGCCTTATGCAGTGCCTCTGGTGACCGCACAACCGTGTTTCTACTCAACAGGCCACACCCAGATGCCTCTCGAGGCTTCAAGCACTGTCACTGCAGACGCACAACCATGCTTTCACCTTCATGTCAGGGCACCGTGACGTGAGTTCTTTGCTTGAAAAATGTGCCTCTACAGCCACGTGACTGTGTGCCTAACAAAGGAGCAATGCCAGCTAATAAAGTGCCTCTTGTACTACTAAATGTGTGGCCCTCATGGCTTCACTTCCATGCGTCTGACAGTGGCTCCTTGGTACAGAACCATGGCTATAGAGACTTCATGCCCGTGCTTTTAAAAACAGCGTCTCTTGAATCTGCCACTCATTGCCTCACAAAGTAAACAGTGAGTGTTCACATCTGAACCCAATTCTGTTGGGTTTCCGTAATAAACGCACGAACGTGACTCTGCCTAATACTAAACTATGCCTCCATGGGCTTCTCATCCATGCCTCTCCGTCTGAACGAGTCGATGGAATCATTCAGAACACAAGCACAAGCGAACATGACTCTATATAATACCACATGATGCCTTTGTGGATTTCACGCCCGTGTCTATGATCCTTAACACTGAAACACAGAAAGTCACAAACGTACATACCCACAAGTCATGATGCTACTTGGTACAGAATCATGGCTGTAGAGACTTCACGCCCGTGCTTTTAAAAATCGCGTCTCTCGAATCGGCCATTCTGCACCTCACAAAGTAAACAGTTAGTGTTGACATCTGAACCCAATTCCATTGGGCTTCCACAATAAACGCACGAATGTGACTCTGCGTAATACTAAAATATGCCTCCATGGGCTTCAGGTCCGTGCTTCCCCATCTGAAGGAGTCAACGTAATCATTCGGAACACAAACACAAGCGAACATGACTCTGTATAATACCACACCATGCCTTTGTGGGCTTCACGCCCGTTCCTGTGACCCTTAACACTAAATCACAGAAAGTCATGAAGGTCCACGCCTTCATGAGTGCACAAGTCATCACTCTACTTGGTACAGAAACGTGGCTGTAGAGACTTCACACCCATGCTTTTAAAAACTGTGTGACAGCAGTGACATCTGCAGTTGTGTCCCTGCATTGTGTCTCGTCCTCAGTTTTTTTTTTGAGATCTTCTGCTCCTCCTCAGTTAAGCTCTTGTGTTTTTTGGATATGCGCAGTGAAGACCTAACCTAACTCTCTATCTGGATCCTCTGCACACAGCCTTTCTAGGAAGCGGCGCGAACCCAGCAATGGAGACAGAGATCAAGTCTGGTGTTTCTGGTACCAGGAGATTGAGGCTCCTCTGAATCGTCAACGCCTTCCTTTGGGGTTGTGTGTTGGTGGTTGATGCAGCGAGAATCAGCGACGGTCCACCCGCTGGACCTGAAGAAGACGAAGAAGAATCTCGTCCCGGACCGCATCGGTATCTCCCGGACGCTATCCTCGGCGACATCACTCGGCGGAGAGTAAAAATGTTTTTGCTTACTGCACAGGGCTGGAGAGTATAAAATGTTGTTGCATCAAGATAAAAGCAGACAAATTAGTTTGATTTTAGTAGTTGTGAGCTCCTTCATGGGTGCGCAGCACAATAACAATGTTGTTAGCAAGTTTACAGATTGACCAAAATGTACGGGCATTGTTTCGCCACGCCTACGTAAAACTGAAACTGGAAAGTGGCAGCAAGATCCCACTCCAGCATTGTTTTCAGCACTTACAAGTGAATGGATCCATTAAATCCAGGTGCTCAATGTGTGCGTGCCTTAGATCCAAGTGCTTGTGGTTGCAACTTGGTGACAACCTAAGGCAAGCATGTTTAGAAGCCTTTTTGTGCCACTGAAGCACCTCTTGTTGTTGTTTGTGAAATCGTTCCGGGAAGTCTTCGTGAAGAAGAAACTTAATCCTGATAGTCTCCAGCTGTCTTGCGTTGAGAATAAAGAATGTCGCAAATTGAATGCTTTTCTCGCATTGTACATAGCCTTCCAGCGTCACTGACTTCAAACGAACGTCGGGATGGTTCTCACGAGAATAGTCATTAGTAAGACTTTCTTCATTAGAGACTCCTCCCTAAATAAACATGAAGATTTAAAATGCTTAAGGTCTATAAAGAGTGATTCTGTTGAGAGAGCAAGTGAAGGGAAAATTCTATAACCTCCGTTCTGATAAAAGTTTTTTTAGTTTTGTCTAGACACAGATGTGTCTAATACTGGTTCATGACTATATACATCTTTGTCCATTACATACAAATGTAAGTGACGCCTTTTTAGATGAATGGAGTACTACACCATGCATGGTATGTGTTTACAATGTGTGTGAGAACCATCACCTCGATATACAAGTTTTCCAAGCTTCGGAAGCAGTGCACCAAGGCAAAGACTGCGTTCAGATTATAATCGATGCTGATAAGCAACGTCTTGACAGAATGAACCACTGCGGATGTGCTAACTATCGGCAAACACTTCATGTAGAATAAAACATAATATTAATAGAATAAAGGTTGGATTACATGGAACTTGTTTGTTTGAACGAATGCAGGTGAAAGTATTGTTGAAAGTCGGTACCTGGATAACTATACGTGATCTGCGATGCTGGATTCATAAAAAATATAAGATAATTTGCCCATGACCTCCAGTTTAGGTGCAGAGGTGATAACTATATGCAAGTTCTCGCTATGATCATCACAAAGCAACCGTTGAAGTGAGGAGGCATCCTCTATAACAACTTTCCCATAGTGACCACAAACGCCAATGCTTATAAGGTTAGGTGAGTTTATTCTGATGCAATGGTTCTTGACTGTCCAAACAAGCAATAGAGACTCAAGTGCAGGAGAACTAGAGTGGATGATGCTTTGTAATGAGATGTCTGATATAGCAACATCCACAAGCGAGAGTCTCCTGAGCAGTGGTAGTTTAAGCGCCCGTACATAATTGTCTGGTAACTTGCAAAGAGCAAAGGCGACGGTGTGGAGAGAGGAGGAAATCTGAGGGTTGAATGCTGGTGGTGATGGCATAAGCGAAGGGCATGAGAATGGTACTATGTCATGTTGTCTCATAAATGGTGGGAACAGGTAGTAAAACTCAAGCGCCTGGAGATTGTTCAGTCTGGGGGATTCAAGCCAGGCATCGATGGTCAAGGGTCTGCACTGGAGGTAGAATGTCGGTATGCAGAGGCGGTGAACTGCGCTCTCATGGCCGGAGAGGATGACCTCTGGAAGGTACGAATCATCATCACCAACATGTTCTCCACTAAAAAAAGTTCCAGTGTATGTTATGCAGATGAGTTCCTCTGGTGTGGCGGAGTACGCGGTGATCAACTCGAAATCTACTAGATCTTGGGGGTTAAAAAGACGTGTGACAGGGATCTCACGGCAGTCCAGATTCAGAGGAGCGGTGCGCCATAGAGGGCGCCACTGACGTGCAAGGATTTGATTGCGGATGCCCTCCTTAGTGGAGAGACGGGAGATGACCTCATCGAGGACGGTGTCCGGGAGGTCGCTGATGCGGTCCGGACCAAACTCGTCTTCCTGATCCTCAGAATCAGTATGCGCATCCTCGCCACTTCCAGCCGCTACCGCCAAACCCCCAGAGGAGGGCGTCACCGGTGGCGCGAGCCTCGCCCTCTTGGTGCTTGGCGCACCGGGCTGGATCTCCATCTTGGTCTCCATTGCTGGGTTCGCGCCACCTACGAGCAGCTCTCTGTGTGGTGTGGATCTGGACAGACGGTTAGGTCTTCACTGCGCGCGGATCCAAGTGAGATAAAGATAAGTGAGGAGGAGAGCAAACGCGAGTGGTCGGAAAGACGGTTAGGTTTTCTCTACATCCTGTAGATTCATTACAATGATGTTACTGGAAATTGAGATGTGCTTGCCGTGGAAGCACCGTGCATGTGCTTTATTTAAAACCGTGCCCCAGCTAGCTTTAGAGCCCTACCTCACAAAGTAAACATGTTCGTAGAAAAACATTTGGATCACAAAGGCAGGACCGTGTGTCTGGTTTGTTTATTCTCATGGCACTGCTCACAGAGTGCTTGTGTCATCGGAAAATTCTTGAATTCAGAGAGACACGATTCAAGCCATAAGTGCTTGGAATACAGAGAAGCGCGATGTAAGCAGAGTCGTGCTCTTGCCTTTCTGATCAACTTGCGTGCGTTCGATGCATGTAGGACAGTGTGTTCCGTATCTAAAAGGCCGTGCCTTGTTTTCTTCCGCATCGAGGAAGAAAAAAGATAAATTATAGTTGTAGTCCAACTGCTCGCCGTCCCGTCCCCTCCCTTCCCCTCGTCACACTTGGATTCATGCGCAATGAAGACCTAGCCATGTTTGCAGATCCACACCACACAGAGCGCTCCTCGTAGGCGGCGCGAACCCAGCAATGGAAACCGAGATCGAGATCCGGCCCAGTGCCCCAAGCAACAAGAGGGCGAGGCTAGCACCAGCGGCGACGCCCTCCTCTGGGGGTATGGCGGTAGTGGCTGGAAGCGGCGGCGGTCCACCCACTAGTTTCGAGGAGCACGAGGAGGAGTCTGGTCTGGACCGCATCGGCGACCTCCCGGACGCCGTCCTTGGTGAGATCATCTCCCGTCTCTCCACTAAGGAGGGCATCCGCACTCAAATCCTCGCATGTTGGAGGCGTCCTTTATGGTGCACCGCTCCTCTGAATCTCGACTACAGTGAGATCCCTATCGCTCGTCTTTTTAAGCCCCTAGAAATAGTTCATATCGACATAGTGTCCGTGCTCCCCAGCAAGGATCTCATTCGCATAAGATATTTTGGAACTCGGTGCCGTTTTCAATCTGACGTTGATGGTTTGAGCCTTCCAGAACCCATTCTCTCCGGCCATGAGGGCGCAATTCATCGCCTCTGCATTCCAGCGTGCTACCTCCACTGCAGACCCTCTACAGTCGATGCCTGGCTTCGATCCCCCAGACTGAACAATCTCCAGGTTCTCGAGTTCTACTACATGTTCCCACATTTTGTGAGAAAAACCATCACACTACCACACAAAATCGCTTCGTCCGCGCCCTCACCATCAACTTCCATGCTGCTATTTTCCTCCTCACTGCACACTGTCACATTTGCTCTTTGCCAAATACCTGATAACTATGCACGATCATTTAAAGTTCCACTGCTCAAGAGGCTTTCATTTTTGGAGGTTGATGTATCAGACGTCTCACTGCAAAGCATAACCAATTCTGGTTGCCCTGCCCTCGAGTGGCTCTTGCTTGTCTGCAATAACCTGGACCATTGCATCATAATGAACTCAGCTAAAGTTCAAGTCATTTGCATTCTTTGTGAGAATGGTGAACTCATTATTGAGGATGTGCCCTCACTTAAACGATTCATTCACGATATTCAGAGCCGGCACTTGCAGATAATTGTCTTCTCCGCACCTAAACTTGAGTGTCTGGGCAATTTTTACGAAGGATTTCCTGAATCCAAGATTGCTTTTGGCTCTACAGTTATTCAGGTACTCACTTTTTGCACTATACTCTTGAGTTGCATTCGTTCCAGTGCCCAAGTTTCATGTCATGCAACCTTTATTCAGCTAATTTTATGATATATGATCGATGCAGGCTTTGTCTGTAGTCAGCCTCTCAATGGCAGTTCAATCTGTCAAGACCCTGCTTATCCACATGTCATTAAATCTGAACAAGGTTGTTGCCTTGATGCGATGCTTTCCAAGCCTAGAGAACCTGTTTATCGAGGTAATGATTTCCACACACATTGAAAGCACATACCATGCATAGTGTACTATATCGGAAGTCTCTCTCTCCCCTTGTAGATCTTGAGTATTCTCACTCTTCATGCATTTTCAGGGAGGAGTATGTCACGAGGAAGGTGTAAAAAATAAGTGGCGCCACAAGCACCGGGTGTTTCTCGAACAACATGACATTCATCTGAAGACAGTAACGCTGGAAAAATATGTACACTGCCAGAAAAACATTGAATTTGTAATGTTCTTTGTTATGAACGCAAGGGAGTTAGAGACCATGAGGCTTAAGTTTCGCTCCCCCCAGACATCACAGAAGGATTTTACGAACATCAACAAGAGGTGCTTCAATGGGGCAACAAGGCTTCTAGATGTGCTTGTCTTAAATTGTCAGGATATTGTAGGCACATAAACTTGGATTTAAAAGTACACATCTGGACAAACCAGTGTCCAATCATGGATTTACCGGATCCATTGACTTGTGAATGCTGAAAACGGTTATCCGGCTGAAAAGGATGGGTGTTGTTGCGTGCTTCCCAGTTTGGATTTTGTGTATGCATGATCAAGGAATGCTTGTACTTTATGCACCGTCTGTAAGCTTGTCAGAAACTTGTTTCTGTGCTCTTCAGCCATGAAGCAACTCACAAGTGCAAAAATCTAGTTTATTTCCTTTTCATGTTACAACCTTTCCTAGAGACTCCAACCTTGCTGATATGATTGAGTGAATGTGTGGCTATCTGTGTGAATAGAACGAGCAACTGAAAACATCTGGAACACGCAGTAACGTGTGATGTGACGGCCATGCCTCACCAAAGAACGTGTTAGCTGAAATATTTTACAATACAGAGGCGCTCGTGCCTCTTGTTCCTGTAAAACTGTGCGTTTGTTGTCACTGCGCGACACTGCCTCTGTGTATGTTCGTGACTCTGTGGTGAACATTTCGGTGGAAACATGTTGCACAGTCTAGCATGGCTGTGACTTTGCTTAATGTAAAAACATGCCTCCACTGACCTGAGTGTCCTGACCGTGGATAAAAAATTATACGAAAGGAGGCAAGATGCATCTAGAACAATGCGTCCTGTAGAACCATGACAGTGCTCTTTCTGCAAATTGAGATGTGCTTGTCGTGGAACCACTGTGCTTGTGCTTTATTTAAAAGCGTGCCATCGCTAGCTTCGCAACCATGCCTGTCCATGTAAGTTGCTCGCAAATTTTCTTGCCCCTGCTTCGTTTATATCCGTGGCTCTGCTCACAAAGCGGAACTGTTTGCACTCCAGAGAAGCATGGTGTATATACAACCGTGCTCTTGCTCCTCCGATCGACGAGCGTGCCTCTGTTGCATGCAGGACAGTGCATCCCATATCTAAAAGGCCGTGCCTCATTTCCTTCCTCAACAGGAAAGAAATAATATCAATATTAATAATATAGTTGTTCTCCAACTGCCCCTTCGATCCCTCCACTCCTCTCCCCTTCTCTCCTGTCCCCAGTTACGCTTAGCCATCTTTCCATATCCACGCCATATATAGCGGTGCTCGCAGGCGGTGTGAACCCAAGAATGGAGATGAAGATGGAGATCCACTCCGGTGCGCCAAGCACCAAGAGGGCGAGGCTCGCGCCACCGGCGACGCCCTCCTCTGGTGGTTTGGCGGTAGCGGCTGGAAGCGGCGAGGATGCGCCTACTGGATCCGAGGATCAGGAAGAGGAGTTTGGTCCGGACCGCATTAGCGACCTCCCGGACGCCATCCTCGGTGAGATCATCTCCCGTCTCCCCACTAAGGAGGGCATCCGCACTCAAATCCTCGCACGTCGGTGGCGCCCTGTTTGGCGCACCGCTCCTCTGAATCTGGACTGCCGTGAGATCCCTGTCGCTTGTCTTTTTAACCCCCTAAAAACAGTTCATATCGAGATCATCAGTAGGGCCTCTGCCTACAGTGAGGAGCTTGTTTGCATACAATACATCGGAACTTGGCATCATGGAAAAACCGTTCCTGATGATGATTCGTACCTTCCAGAGTCCATCCTCTCCGGCCATGAGGGTGTAGTTCACCGCCTCTGCATACCGGTGTGCTACCTCCAGTGCAGACCCTCTACTGTCCACGCTTGGCTTGAGTCCTACAGATTGAACAATCTCTAGGTGCTTGAGTTTTACTACCTGTTTCCATGATTCGTGAAACAAATGGTCAAACTACCACACACATGCTCTTCATCTACGCCGTCACTGCCGATGTCTAACTCTCAGTTTTCCTGTTCTCTGCACACTGTCAGCTTCGCGTGTTGTCAGATACTAGACCATTATGTACGGGCGTTTGAACAACCACTGGTCAAGAGACTTTCACTTGTTGAGGTTGATATATTAGACTTCTCGTTGGAAAGCATAATCAACTCGAGTTGCCCTGCACTCAAGTGCCTGCTGCTTGTTTGCAATAGTGAAAGGCATCGCATCACAATAAACTCGCCTAACATTGTAAGCATCGGCATCCATGGTGAGAAAGGAAAATTCATCATCGAGGATGCCCCTTCACTTCAACGGTTGATTCACGATATCCAGAGCAATAACATGGAGGTATTCATCGTCTCTGCACCTAAACTGGAGACATTGGGCAAATTCAGAATCTCGCTTGACTCCACAGGTCTTATGGTACTGACATTTCATAATATTTTCAGCTACATTTTCTTGAGGAAAGGAGTTTCATGTCATCCAACCTTTGTTTTATTAACTTTATGATTTATTTTCCATGCTCCGTGAAAGATTTGGCGACGGACAGCCTAACTACAATGCGGCAATCTGTCAAGACCTTGCTTTTGATCATGTCTTATCAAGTGGACCTGGTTGTTCACTTGATTCAATGCCTTCCAAACCTGGAGAACTTGTTTGTTGAGGTGATGATTCTCACTCCCAATGAAAAGCTCATACCATGCATAGTGCAGTACTCCCTCCATCTCAAAAAGCTTGTCTTACATTTTGTCTGTAATGGATACACCCTGTATCTAGGCATGTTTTTGTATTATATATACATCCGTATCTAGACAAATGTACGACAAACTGTTTGGGACGGGGGTCATAGAATTTATCGTTCATTTTCTCCTTCCATATGCCTTAAGTATTTTTCAACCTTTATGCATTTTCAGGGAGGATTCATTGTTGATGGTGTAAGAAATTTTTCGCGTCGCAAGCACCGTGCATTTGTCAGAGAACACATCATTCATTTGAAGACAGTAACGTTGGAAGATTATGAAAAAAGCGGGAAGAACATTGAGTTTGTCAGGTTCTTTATTCTGAATGCAACGAAGCTAGAGACCATCAGGATTAAGTTTCGCTTTCCCTCAAACTTCACGCAAGAATTTTACGAACAGCAACAGAAGTTGTTCCAGTGGGAGAATAAAGCTTCCAAACGCGCCCACCTCAAATTATCAGCATGTTGCGATCATGCGTGCTTGGATTTGAAACACAGGCGTGTTGATTACCTGGATTTGTCAGATTCATTCACTTGTGACTGCTGGAAACAGGGTTATAGTTAGTTGTTTAAGCTAATATAGTTAGATGTTGTCGCGCCATTCCGAGACTGGGTTCTGTCTTAACAGTTAGATGTTTTTGTGCTCTGCAGCTACGAGGCAGCTCACATGTACTAAAATCAATCAACCTAGTTTTATGTCATTTTATCTTGTTGCTACAACATTTTGTGTGCGGAAGTTCTCGAATGAATGTGTTGCTCTCTGTTAAGTGGACCAGGGAACAAAAACATTTGGAACAGAAGAGGCAGGGCCTTGCCTATTCTGCAATGAACGTGCATCTAGTGCATGTAAACCAGTGCGTCTGTAGTGACCGGACGGCACCGCCTCCATGCACACACACGCATGGCCGTGACCCTGCTTAATGTGAAACTATGCTTCCAGCAAACTCACGATGTTGCCTGTCCCACTGAACATGACCCGTGTGAAATTTTGGGACGCCGAGAGGCACGATGGATCTAGAAACATACGCCTTGTTGTAGATTGACGACCGTGCTCCTGTGCGAATTGGTACATGCCTGACATGGAAACGCATGGCCATGAACGAGTTTATGTCTGACTACAAACATTCAGGTCATGGAGGCACAGACGTGCGTCGGCCTCATGAGTAAGCATGCCTCTGTAGATTATAGATTCTATGTGCGTCAGCGGTAGTGCGGTGCTCCTGCTTCGCATAGAACCGTGCTTTTGACAACTCAGTGCCAAGTTAGCAGAGGCAAGGTTCCCCATGTGTGCCAAAGCGAGGGTTGTGCCTTGCTAGACCATAGTAACCCATGTCTTGTGGAATGATCCAAGCCGAAAGATTGCCGGATGCGCCTCGCTAGCAGCATGTGTGTTTGAAAATAAAATATTTAGGAGATCAATTTTTCATGCGCGTAGACCATCACACGCCCTCTGAAAGATTGGAAAAAATAAGATAGATGCCTTTAGCCAAATAACCATGTCCAATCATAAACTTATACTAGACGAGTATTCCTTCCAACATTTCTAAAGAAGACAATTGTTAATGATCATTCTTCGAGGATTGCCTTGATCATCAGGAGGTCATCAGTGTTTGCAAACCCTTGGCCCAAAAGATCACAGATGACGCTTTGCATCTTCTTTCTATTCTCCTTCAGCATATGCACCTCCTCCTTCAGAAAATCCCTGTCATACTTAATCTCACCCCTCTTGTCCTTAAGATTCTGAATGGCACCTGCGAGAGCCTTCTGAATGCACTTGACGTCTTTATCAAAGATACCCATCTGCTTCTTCTGCCTGTCAATCTTCATGGTAGTTACATTAGTTCTTTCGACAGCTGCAACAAGATTCTTGAGCTTAAGGTTCACTTGTTCAATCTTCATTTTAAGCCTGCTTATCTCTTCATTCTGAGCTTGCCTATCATCATTGCTCTCATGCAACATCTCCCAGAGCTTGAGGAGGCACCTCTGCATAATGATAGGCCATGGGTGGTTAACCCATTCGACGACTCCACAGTTCACGCCTCTCTACGAACAAAAAGGAACAAAATGAATAAAACTATTAATATACTACTGCTCAAGCTCTGGGATATAATAAAGTTGACATATACTTGGTTTATAACCTCATTCAACTAACTATGAACTGTGCTTATGTAATGTGGCACGTCAATGGTTAGGTATCCACATCACTAATTATGTACTTCGCCCACCCTGTCGACGGAGTTATTTCAAAATTGTACTTAATTTCTTTTAAGCCAGCTTCAATTAATATGGAGCTACCTTTGCAGCCAACTTATTTAGATAGTTTTTTTTAAGAATATACTGACCATTAAATAGAAGTCCCTTTGTAAACAAACATGAGAGTGTTTAGATCACTTCTTTTGTGTACAGTGATGTATAATAAGTAGTGATCTTTAACTTTTATGTAAACTAAAAGGACTACACAATGTTTTCTACAATCAACCGCAAAACGCAAGAAGTAATCAGTCTTCTTTGGAGACTACATGTCCTATATCCAACCAGTTTGATTCAACATGAAAGAAGCACGGATTTTTGAAAGTGACTAACTTTCACAGCACAGCCGTAGAACCTCCTTCCCGTGTCACTTCCTTCAAAGGCCACACACCTGAGAGGCTTGGTATCATGGAGAACGCAATAGAGAGGACGGTCGACCTCTTGTCAGCGTGCGACACCTATGGGGCCCCAAAAGACCCCTTTACGATTCGGCAGGGAGAGAGGTATGCGCAAAGAGCAGAACCAACGATCGACGCGGGGCGATTTTACCCAGGTTCGGGCCACTGATCAGCGTAAAACCCTACTCCTGCCTTGTTTAATTATGAGTGTTCTTGAGCCCAGGCTCCAGGAGCGCTCGCAATGAACAGTACATTCAAAGAGCAGCTACGCATGAAGAATGGGCTAAAAGATCTCCTCCTCTGTAGCAGTTGCCTTGGGCCTCCCTTTATACGCTCAAAGGGGTCACCACAGTGGCAAAATGTACATACGTTGAGGTGTAAAGTAGCTACAGGGTTTACATGAGGTGGAAAGTTGCTACAGCATTTACATGCTTATCACTGACGGCTCAGGACAAGCGCATTAAATGCTCTGTCTAGGTGTCCCTTAGCTTCTTGGGGATGGAAAAAGGGGCCGTCCCATCAGCACCGCTTATACCCACCCGCCGTTGGTGCCTTGACACGCATCCAGGAGGACAAAACCCATCTGACAGGTTTGGTCGCTGCACTGGAGCGGTGGCAGCTTGGCGGGGTCATCTTGCCGGGACCAAGCTTGCCGGGATCATCTTGCCGGGGCTCATCAGCAAGAATCTTGCCGGGGCTCACCAGCAAGAATCTTGCTGGGGCTCACCAGCAAGAATCTTGCCGGGGCTCACCAGCAAGAATCTTGCCGGGACTCACCAGCAAGAATCTTGCCGGGGCTCACCAGCAAGAATCTTGCTGGGGCTTCGGCCTTTGGTCTTCTGCCTTCCAATTATTGACTCGAATGCTTTTTGGATAGTCTTGTGCTTGTTCCCAGTTGTCTTCCCCCAGGAAGGCTCGCTCCCCTTCCATGCCCTTCCCGCCTGGGGGCTGCAACTCGCCGGTGCGTGTCCAGGGGTAATGAACACCCCCTGTTCACTACACCGACAGGAGCCCCCGGGCCTGGGCCGGACAAACGAGCACAGTGTTTGTCTGGGAGAGGCCCAAAAACATGCACCGGTACACGCGCGGCGAGAAGTAACCATTACTCTTGACTTTTAACTGCATGCTGGTCATGACGCAAGAGAGCTTGCGGTTTGCCGGGCCTTGGGCTTGCCGGCAGCGTGGGCAGACAGAGCAGGACGGCAATAGGAGTCGTGTGCCCGAAAGGAAGTGCCACACTGTGCGACGAGGAGCGAGTCCCCGAGCTTTCCCCATATAGGGTACTGCGGGTGCGGTGCTCGATCCATATAGTCACCCCTGCTGCCACAGCCATCTACCGCGAATGTATCACTGCCGTCTTGTCGGCCTGTTGCTGCAATGGCGCATGTAAAGAATCAATTTATCTTAGTTAAATAAATCTTTATGCATGCAATGCATGTTACTTTATGCTGAATGAGTGTATGCTTCCCCCTTGATTAATTCAGTCCTTGCACTTATTTTAGTCCCTACGCTGTCTGGAAACCTTGCCGGTGCGCATGTTTGTCGCGAGCGCTAGATGCGGGTCTTTAGCAGCCTGCTGGAAACGCCGCCTCCGGCAAGGCGACTTGCCGGGCCAGAACACAGCTGCTAAGCTTGCCGAGCGGACTCGAGGCGAAGCTAGAGCGTGGGCTAACCACGACAAGGTTCCTCCATGTGCAGGTTGATGTACAAGGACAAAGAATTAATCAAGGCGACCCACGCTCGCCGGAAAGTTTTCCGGTGTGCATGCTCCAGTCGGCAGTGCTTGAGGAACGGGTCCTAAGCAACTTGCCGGGAACGAAGCCTCCCGGAAAGGTTTACCTCCTCGGTGCCTATGCAGCCACCTAAATCGGCGAGCGGACTCGAGACAACTAGGGGCGCAATTAGCCCCGAGAGGGCTCCTTCGTGTGTAGGTATAAGAAGCAAGTGAGGATAGCAAAATGAATGTAATAAATCTTGGCAACTTAGATTTTCTTGCGAGGGCGCTGCCAGCCCCCGAGCTTATTTTTTGCTCAAAGGGTGGTTGTCGGGAAACTTTTGACTTTAGCAGAGAACTTTGATATTCTTAACGCTAGCTTCCGGCAAGGAGTTGCCGGGAAAGTTCATGACGGAGGACTTCGTCGTTCTCGACGCTCGCTTCCGGCAACTTGTTGCCAGGAAGGCTTATGGCGGAGAACTTCATCGTTCTCGACGTCGAGAAGATTGGTCCAGAGGACGCTGCCAGCCCCCGGGCCACAACTGCGTTTAAATACGACAAGTTAATTAGCATCTTAAAAGCATTTTAACTTGTGCGTAACTTTATTTAGAGCTCTTCTCCACATGTTTTTGTTTTTGCACAGATATCCCCTACGCTTGCCGGAATGCATCTCGATCGCGCATGTCCTAGTCAATGGCGCTTAGGAATGGATCCTAGTTAGCAGCCTATCGAGGACGCCGCCTCCTCGAGAGCTTCACACTCCAAGAACAAACGCGGCTGCACAGGTGTTGCTAGGCAGACCCGAACAACCCGGAGCGCAGAATGTCTCAAGAGTGCTCCTTTGCGCACAGGTTATGTGCAAAGAACATCATCATGGATAAAATCAAATCAGCAAAAAGCATTAAAGTTTTAGAACTTAGCTTTCTGTATGTGGAGCGAAGTCGCCATGGACGATGAAGCTGATGCGCCGACCGCTGGATCAGGTTCGCGCAACCTCGATCCCCCTACCTGGCGCGCCAAAGATGTCGGCGTGCGACACCTATGGGGCCCCAAAAGAGCCCTTTACGATTCGGCAGGGAGAGAGGTATGCGCAAAGAGCAGAACCAACGATCGACGCGGGGCGATTTTACCCAGGTTCGGGCCGCTGATCAGCATAAAACCCTACTCCTGCCTTGTTTAATTATGAGTGTTCTTGAGCCCAGGCTCCAGGAGCGCTCGCAATGAACAGTATGTTCAAAGAGCAGCTACGCATGTAGAATGGGCTAAAAGATCTCCTCCTCTGTAGCAGTTGCCTTGGGCCTCCTTTTATACGCTCAACGGGGTCACCACATTGACAAAATGTACATACATTGAGGTGTAAAGTAGCTACAGGGTTTACATGAGGTGGAAAGTTGCTACAGCATTTACATGCTTATCACTGACGGCTCAGGACAAGCGCATTAAATGCTCTGTCTAGGTGTCCCTTAGCTTCTTGGGGATGGAAAAAGGGGCCGTCCCATCAGCACCGCTTATACCCACCCGCCGTTGGTTCCTTGACACGCATCCAGGAGGACAAAACCCATCTGACAGGTTTGGTCGCTGCACTGGAGCGGTGGCAGCTTGGCAGGGTCATCTTGCCGGGACCAAGCTTGTCGGGATCATCTTGCCGGGGCTCATCAGCAAGAATCTTGCCGGGGCTCACCAGCAAGAATCTTGCCGGGGCTCACCAGCAAAAATCTTGCCGGGCCTCACCAGCAAGAATCTTGCCGGGGCTCACCAGCAAGAATCTTGCCGGGCCTCACCAGCAAGAATCTTGCCGGGACTCACCAGCAAGAATCTTGCCGGGGCTCACCAGCAAGAATCTTGCTGGGGCTTCGGCCTTTGGTCTTCTGCCTTCCAATTATTGACTCGAATGCTTTTTGGATAGTCTTGTGCTTGTTCCTAGTTGTCTTCTCCCAGGAAGGCTCGCTCCCCTGCCATGCCCTTCCCGCCTGGGGGCTGCAACTTGCCGGTGCATGTCCAGGGGTAATGAACACCCCCTGTTCACTACACCGACAGGAGCCCCCGGGCCTGGGCCGGACAAACGCGCACAGTGTTTGTCTGGGCTAGGCCCAAAAACATGCACCGGTTCATGCGCGGCGAGAAGTAACCATTACTCTTGACTTTTAACTGCATGCTGGTGATGACGCAAGAGAGCTTGCGGTTTGCCGGGCCTTGGGCTTGCCGGCAGCGTGGGCAGACAGAGCAGGACGGCAACAGGAGTCGTGTGCCCGAAAGGAAGTGCCACACTGTGCGACGAGGAGCCAGTCCCCGAGCCTTCCCCATATAGGGTACTGCGGGTGCGGTGCTCGATCCATATAGTCACCCCTGCTGCCGCAGCCGTCTACCGCGAATGTCTCACTGCCGTCTTGCCGGCCTGTTGTTGCAATGGCGCATATAAAGAAGCAATTTATCTTAGTTAAATCAATCTTTATGCATGCAATGCATGTTACTTTATGCTGAATGAATGTATGCTTCCCCCTTGATTAATTCAGTCCTTGCACTTATTTTAGTCCCTACGCTGTCTGGAAATCTTGCCGGTGCGCACGTTTGCCGCGAGCGCTAGATGCGGGTCTTTAGCAGCCTGCTGGAAACGCCGCCGCCGGCAAGGCGACTTGCCGGGCCAGAACGCAGCTGCTAAGCTTGCCGAGCAGACTCGAGGTGAAGCTAGAGCGCGGGCTAACCACGACAAGGTTCCTCCGCGTGCAGGTTGATGTACAAGGACAAAGAATTAATCAAGGCGACCCACGCTCGCCGGAAAGCTTTCCGGTGCGCATGCTCCAGTCGGCAGTGCTTGAGGAACGGGTCCTAAGCAACTTGCCGGGAACGCCGCCTCCCGGAAAGGTTTACCTCCTCGGTGCCTATGCAGCCACCTAAATTGTCGAGCGGACTCGAGACAACTAGGGGTGCAATTAGCCCCGAGAGGGCTTCTTCGCGTGTAGGTATAAGAAGCAAGTGAGGATAGCAAAATGAATGTAATAAATCTTGGCAACTTAGCTTTTCTTGCGAGGGCGCTGCCAGCCCCCGAGCTTATTTTTTGCTCAAAGGGTGGTTGTCGGGAAACTTTTGACTTTAGCGGAGAACTTTGATATTCTCGACGCTAGCTTCCGGCAAGGAGTTGCCGGGAAAGTTCATGACGGAGGACTTCGTCGTTCTCGACGCTGGCTTCCGGCAAGCTTGTTGCCAGGAAGGCTTATGGTGGAGAACTTCATCGTTCTCGACGTCGAGAAGATTGGTCCAGAGGACGCTGCCAGCCCCCGGGCCACAACTGCGTTTAAATACGACAAGTTAATTAGCATCTTAAAAGCATTTTAACTTGTGCGTAACTTTATTTAGAGCTCTTCTCCACATGTTTTTGTTTTTGCACAATTGTCCCCTATGCTTGCCGGAATGCATCTCGATCGCGCACGTCCTAGTCAATGGCGCTTAGGAATGGATCCTAGTTAGCAGCCTATCGAGGACACCGCCTCCTCGAGAGCTTCACACTCCAAGAACAAACGCGGTTGCACAGGTGTTCTAGGCAGACCCGAACAACCTGGAGCGCAGAATGTCTCAAGATTGCTCCTTTGCGCACAGGTTATGTGCAAAGAACATCATCATGGATAAAATCAAGTCAGCAAAAAGCATTAAAGTTTTAGAACTTAGCTTTCTGTATGTGGAGCGAAGTCGCCATGGACGATGAAGCTGACGCGCCGACCGCTGGATCAGGTTCGCGCAACCTCGATCCCCCTACCTGGCGCGCCAAAGATGTCGGCGTGCGACACCTATGGGGCCCCAAAAGACCCCTTTACGATTTGGCAGGGAGAGAGGTATGCGCAAAGAGCAGAACCAACGATCGATGCGGGGCGATTTTACCCAGGTTCGGGCCACTGATCAGCGTATAACCCTACTCCTGCCTTGTTTAATTATGAGTGTTCTTGAGCCCAGGCTCCAGGAGCGCTCACATTGAACAGTACGTTCAAAGAGCAGCTACGCATGCAGAATGGGCTAAAAGATCTCCTCCTCTGTAGCAGTTGCCTTGGGCCTCCTTTTATACACTCAAAGGGGTCACCACAGTGGCAAAATGTACATACATTGAGGTGTAAAGTAGCTACAGGGTTTACATGAGGTGGAAAGTTGCTACAGCATTTACATGCTTATCACTGACGGCTCAGGACAAGCACATTAAATGCTCTGTCTAGGTGTCCCTTAGCTTCTTGGAGATGGAAAAAGGGGCCGTCCCATCAGCACCGCTTATACCCACCCGCCATTGGTGCCTTGACACGCATCCAGGAGGACAAAACCAATCTGACAGGTTTGGTCGCTGCACTGGAGCGGTGGTAGCTTGGCGGGGTCATCTTGCCGGGACCAAGCTTGCCGGGATCATCTTGCCGGGGCTCATCAGCAAGAATCTTGCCGGGCCTCACCAGCAAGAATCTTGCCGGGGCTCACCAGCAAAAATCTTGCCGGGCCTCACCAGCAAGAATCTTGCCGGGGCTCACCAGCAAGAATCTTTCAGCAAGAATCTTGCCGGGGCTCACCAGCAAGAATCTTGCCGGGGCTCACCAGCAAAAATCTTGTCGGGCCTCACCAGCAAGAATCTTGCCGGGGCTCACCAGCAAGAATCTTGCCGGGTCTCACCAGCAAGAATCTTGCCGGGGCTTCGGCCTTTGGTCTTCTGCCTTCCAATTATTGACTCGAATGCTTTTTGGATAGTCTTGTGCTTGTTCCCAGTTGTCTTCTCCCAGGAAGGCTCGCTCCCCTGCCATGCCCTTCCCACCTGGGGGCTGCAACTCGCCGGTGCGTGTCCAGGGGTAATGAACACCCCCTATTCACTACGCCGACACCTCTTTACCACAAAAATCCCGGTCTTCAATGGTATCAGGGTTCTCCTACATGGACACATGAATGTTTACAGCTCAGATATTTTGTTGGGAAACAAAACCCCAGTTTAACACTCCATATGTAGCAGGAAATCACCTACATAGAAATCAAAATCTAGCTCATGGAAGTTCAAGCCTTCCTTCCTCCTCTCTTCTCTGATCTTTGGTGTCGACATGGCACGAAGGATGTGAGCAGATGCGGTGCCGTAGGCAGCATCGAATTCGTGAGGAAAGAGAGAGAGAGAACGAGGGAGAGAGAGAGAGAGTGGGAGAGAGATAGTGAGAGAGCGAGAGGGGAAATGAAAGCGAGGGACTTCGACATGGTCCGGCTCGACCAAAGATTCCACCTACTCGCCAGACCCACCACCCACCTACCCCCCCTTTTTTTTGCACTGGGATGGCATGGATCCATTTACTTTTCCCAGTAGTCTCAGTTTTGGCGAGCGAGTACACAAAATTACTTCCCTCTCCATAATTACTCCATAAATACATCATTATGTGCATCTCCTCTCCAGAGTCACTTGCTCTTCCGCTCCCTCCTCTTGTCTGGTTCCTTCCGTCTTACTTGCTTCGTCTTCCTCACTCTACAGTCCACACAGATAGATCTACGGTTCGCCCACTTCCTCTGAAATACAGTAATTTTTTCCCTCTACTGATTACTTATGCGTTGCGCACTGTGTTTTGTTAGTTGGATTCTTGTTGTATGTTACCCTTTTAATTTTAGTTTTTGTGATAAGATCTTACCCCTTTTAAGAGGTTCTATAGGGGAATAATCTTGGAGGACTATAGTTGATTTTTTCCAGCTAGTTCCCTGCCAGCTAGTAGATTTGAGGAGGTCTGTGCGTGTTTTTTTATTTTTACAGAGACACTGACATCAAGGGATATCACCAAATCAGCATTCGCTCCGCTCTATCTTACTCGTTGAAACAAGCATGTATGAGTGATGTATAGTCCTTTAATTCTATGTACCATTAGTGGAGTGTTGAAATAAATGGATCTATATAGTCAGATCTATATAGTCATTCCCATTGGATACCAGCATCTTTAATAATTAATGAACCCGAGTCTTATATATTCTTACATCTTGCAGACAACCATGGCGTGTGGTGTTTGCAGGAACCTCAACTGTCCCGGTGTTGAATCTGATGTTGCCCAATCTTTCTTGATTGTGCCTTTGCCTCGTTTTTATGAGTCGTGCCTGGTAAGTTTTCCTACCAATCACGTGGCTAGTAAAAAACCTTCGTCACTGCCATTGCTACAGTTACCTTTAATCCGCAGTCAGCAGCCACACATATTCCTTCGCAACAAAATATACTGTGCATGCTTGTTTTTAATTTATAGGCCTTGATGTAATTAGAAGCTCAACTGTGTTGTATAGGTTTAATTAAATATCATAGACGGTGTCTGTGCCTGTGCCTGAAAGCCAAGTAATTACAAGAGAAAAAAACACTTTCATGCATTTTTCTGAAAATCAGTAAAACTTTTATATACATTTGTTTTAATTTTACTTTTTTGCAGTATGTCCCATGCTACTACCGGAACCAGGTCCTTTCTTTGATCTCTTTATGGAAAGATGAAGCTTTCGAGGATGGTTTTGAAGAAGAAGATTTTGACCTTGTGTTTGGCACTACTCAGGAATTGCCTTACAAGATTAAGTTTAGAGATGGCAACCACAGGTCTAAGTTTCATGGACGTGGATGGGAAAAGTTGATACGTGACTATGATCTGTTTTACGGAGATATTATTAAACTGGATTTGCAAGGAGAAGATTTCTTCTTTCACATTGATTTGATGTTGAGTGAATCTCGAGGAGGTCACAAAGCCTTTCCCAAACCTTCTGTTGGTATGTTCTGATCACTTATGAAGATGCTACTTGACTTAATATTTGTTCTAGATTAACATTTATCTATTATAATTTTACTGTGGCATGCCGTTGGCATTTATATGCTTAATCTCTGTGATATAATGTATTAAATCTTTCTTTGTGCTCACAATGTAGTTTAAAACTGTAATTTCCCTTTTTAAAACCATTATTCTTTTATTTTAGTTTTAACTGCTCTATTCATTGCTTCACACATAGTGGCTAATACATGGTTGTATTTATTTAGCTCTTGAAGGTCTCAGTTTATCACAAAGGAGCTACATAGACAAGACAGTCTACACCCGGGGCATTAAACTTTCCTATATCCACATGGCTTGCATGATTAAACTAGTCTTAAATGCTAAACACATCCCTGCCATTACCTTTGTGCACTGTCTATGTTTCACCAACGTTCACACAGACCGTTTGGTACATCATTGTTTCTTTCTCTAATCCACCGTCAACATGTCTGTCCTCCTAATTTAATGCCAGAATAATTTGTTCTTGTACAGAAAATCCTGGCTATTGTTACCAATGATCTTAGGATGAAGCTTGGATATCTTCCTCTCAAGGGCAGCATCAGGCTTGTTCAAATTTTCAGCAACCTTGAATTGCCTGGCACCTACGATATACACAAAGATGGAAGGATGGCGATCACCGGGTTTTCTGCTTTTGCAGATGCAGCCAGGTTGAAAGTTGATTGGGTTGTACTCATCAGTATCCAGTGGCGCACTGTGTGCAGTAAGGACTTGCTCTCACTTGTGATCACCGGTCTTTAGAAAAAAACGGCATGACACGAGACGTGTACGGTGATGGAGGGATGGCATTACACCATATAAATTTTAACTACTAGTATCAAGTTAAGTATCGTATGTGTGTTATTTCAAACTATGTGTGCAGTTGAAATCCTCACAGTACACTACTAATAGAACTTATCAGTTCAAATTCTTATTCAAACTATGGTACTGAAAGCAGATGCAAAGCTAAACGTGGTTGTTGTTGCTGTTGTTGTTCTTCTGGTTGTTGTTGTTGTTGTTGTTGTGGGTGTGTCTCTCGGTTCGAAATGTTTCCTTCGACATGTTTGCTCAGAGAGGCACTTGAATCTAGTGCAGGTCTGGTCCTATGTTAAGAAGGCTCATGGTCATGCCTCTGTATTTCGATTAACTTAGCTGACTCGTGCAGTAAGAGAGGCACGACCGTGAAGTTAGTGAAGGCACGGTCCTATAGTATAAGAGGAGACGGTCGTGCCTCTCAGTTGTCATTATTTCAGCTAAGTTGTGTACTCAGATAGGCACGTCGGTCGAGCAAGTGGAGGCATGGTCCCATATTAAGAAGAAGACTTATGGTCATGCATCCCATGTTAAGAAGAAGAGTTGCGGTCGTGCGTCCGTGTTCAGTATGTTTGTAGTGACGCGTTGCTCGGAGAGGCATGTGCGTCAATCAACTGGAGGCATGGCCACCGTGTTATCATTGGTTCGGCTGACTCATGTACTCGGGGAGGCACATCCACGAGTCTAGTCTAGTCACTATTCTCGCAACAACATCAGTTAAAAAATAGGTTAAACCGTGTTGTTGCAACACCTCCGTCCTCCAAACCGTCTTTCCAGATCCACCACACCCATCACTACTAGATGGAGTCCGATGCTTCTAGTACCAAGAGGGCAAGGCTCGTGCCACCGATGACGCATTCCTCTGGGTGTTTAGCGGTACCGGTGGGAACCGGTGAGGGTCCACCCACTGGATCTGAGGAGCATGAGAAAAAAACTCGTCCGGACCGCATCAGCGACCTTCCGAGCGGCATCCTAGGTGAGATTATCTCCCGTCTTCCCACCAATGATGGCATTCGCACTCAAGTCGTTGCATCTCCGTGGCGCCCTCTATGGCGCACCGCTCCTCTTAATCTTGACTGCCGTGAGATCCCTGCCGCTCGTCTTTTTAAGCCTCTAGAAACAGTTCATATCGAGAAAATCTCCATAGCGCCCCTCGGTGAACCTCCCACCTGGGAGCTCACCCGCGAAAGACACTTCGGAACTCGGTGCCGTCGCAAATCTGACACTGATGATATGACCCTTCTAGAAGCCATCCTCTCCGCCCATGGGGGCGCAGTTCACCGCCTCTACATACCGGCGTGCTACCTCCAGTCCAGACCCTCCGTCGTCGACGCCTGGCTCAAATCACCCAAACTGAACAATCTCCAGGTGCTCGAGTTCTATTACATGTTCCCCGATTTCATGAGAGACTGTGTCATATGACCACTCACATGCCCTTCAACTACGCCCTTTGTACCGGCGTCCTTCTCTTGGTTTGCCTCCTCACTACACACTGCCACCTTTGCTCTTTGCCAAATACCAGACAGTTACATTCGGGCTCTTAAACTACCACTGCTCAAGAGACTTTCACTTGTGGACGTTGATATATCAGACGTCTCGCTTCAAAGCATCATCCACTCTAGTTGCCCCGCACTTCGGTACCTTCTGCTTACTTGGAATATGGAAAGCCGTTGCATCAGAATAAACTCACATAACCTTGTAAGCGTTGGAATTCACTGTGGACATGGCGAACTTGTTATAGAGGATGCCCCGTCACTTCAACCGTCGCTTAACGATATTCTGAGCAGCAACTTGCAGATAACTGTCATATCTGCACCTAAACTAGAGACCGTGGGAAAATTCCATGATTTTTTCTCTGAATCCAAGGTCACGCGTAACCCTACAGTTATCTAGGTACTTACTTTTCAGCTGCATTTGTCTGAGTAAACAAGTTTCATGTAATACAACCTTTTAATCAATTTTAATATCATTGTGCATGCACCATGCAGGGTTTGCCGACAGTCAGCCTATCAACAGTGCTTCAAACGGTCAAGACTTTGCTCATCAAGATGTGTTTTGAAGTGGACGTGGTCGTTGCCTTGATGCAATGCTTTCGAAGCCTTGAGAATTTGTTTATCGAGGTGATGATTCTCACGCACATTGAAAGCCCATAACATGCATACTATACTACTTCTCCTATCTGTCTTAAAAAGCTTGTCTTACATTTGTCTGTAAATGGATACACCCGTGGCTAGACATGTTTTAGTATTACATACACCCGTATTTACAAAAATCTAATAAATACTTTACCAGGACAGAGGTAATAGAATTAATCATTCATCTGCTCTTTCGACAGAATCTCTATTTTTAGACCTTAAGTATTTTCAATCTTCATGTACATCTAGGGAGGAGTCTGTTACGGAGAAACAAATACGTGGCGTCGTAAGCACCGGGTGTTTCTCAAACAACATGACTTTCGTTTGAAGACTATAACGCTTGATGACTATGAATCCTACTTGGTAAACATTGAATTTGTGAGATTCTTTGTTCTGAATGCAAGCAAGCTTGAGACCATGAGGCTTAACTATCGCTTCCACCAAGACTTTACGGAAGAATTTTACGAAAAGCAACAAAAGGATCTTCTGTGGCACAAAAAGGCTTCTAAACGTGCTCACCTTATATTATCAGCAGCGTGCAAGCATCGGTTCTTTTATTTAAAACTCACGCATGTTGAATACCTGGATTTGACGGAGCCATTCACCTGTGACTGCTAAAAACAGAGCCTGAGTAAGTTGTTCAAGCTTGCAGGGTTACATGTTGTTGCGCCCTTTTGAACGTGGGTTTTGTCTGAACATGAACAAACAACCCTTGTACTTTTTTGCACTGTCTGTAAGCTTGCCATAACAATCCTTGGTTAGAAAGTCTTGTAACTGTGCTTGTCTTCTAACAGACGACATAAGCTGTAAGCATTTTTAATTTGGTACCATTTGATATGGCTTTATATTATGTTACTAGATTGGTTTTGTGATGTAGAGCAGTACGCAGCTGCACAGAAAAAAACATTGAAGCTGCAAAAAATATAATTGTTGTTAGAACGAACAAGATGCTCAGAGTGTATTTACACGACCTGTAAATCGGTGGATCTACTGGTTGTAAACTCGTTCTCCGTGCTACGGGACGTCCGTGCCTTCCACAGTGAATGTTTCAGCGGAAAGATTCTGAGTATTTAGTCACGACCCTGACTCTTGTTAGTATAGGACCATGCTCCTGATACTGAACTCGTCAGTGGGAACCTTTCCAATACCCAAGCACGTCCGTGCTTCGTCCGCCCGTAGAACCGTGCCTCTCGTGACATGACGGCTGTTGTTACCGATGACCCTAGGCTGAAGCTTGGATATCTTCGTCTCAAGGTCAGACTTTGTCTAGAAACCTCACAATCGTGGTTTTCTAACTGAGTATTCGCACCCATGCCTCTGCCACCACACTTTTGTGCATCCAGAGGGTTGGTACACGTGCCTGTAGAGGCCTCACTTCGGTGCCTTCTGTGCCTGCATCCACGTATATGTGCCTCACGTGACCGCACCGTGACTCTAGAGGCTTCATAACCGTGGCTCTCTATCTCAGTATTCAGACCTCTTTTACCACACTTTTGTGAACCCAGAGAGGGTTGATGCCGAGCCAGGCCTGGAGAAACGCCACGCCCGTGCGTATAGTGGCTTCACAACAGTGCCTCCGGTGCCTGCATCTACTTGCCTCACGTGACACGAGCCGTGAGTCTTACGTGCCCGTGGAGCCAGACGTCCGTTGGTCCAGAGACTTCACAACGGTGCCTCTCCAACAGAGTATTCTCACCCATGCCTCTGCCACCACACTTTTGTGCATCCAGAGGGTTGATACTTGTGTCTCGAGAACCTCGACGTCCGTGCCTAAGAGGCTTCATTTCCGTGCCTCCGGTGTCTCAATCCACGTGCCTCACATGACACTTGCCGTGACTCTTACGTGCCTGTGGTGCCACACCCTCGTGGTTCTAGAGAATTCACAACCGTGCCTCCCTAACTGAGTATTCGGATCCATGCCTCTGCCACCATAATTTTGTGCATCCAGAGGGTTGATACTCGTACGTGCCTGTAGAGGCTTCACTTCGGTGCCTCCGGAGCCTGCATCCTTGTACCTCACGTGACACGAGCCGTGGCTTTTACGTTCCCGTGGAGACACACGCCTGTGGATCCAGGGACTTCAAAACCGTGTCTTTCCACCTGAGTGTTCGCACCCATGCCTCTGCCACCACACTTCTGTGCATCCAGAGAGTTGATACCTGTGTCTATAGAGGCTTCAATTAGGTACGTGCCTGTAGAGGCTTCAATTAGGTGCCTCCGGCGCCTGCATGCACGTGCCTCACATGACACTTGTCGTGACTCTTTCGTGGTCGTGGCGCAACACCCCCGTGTCTCTAGAGACTTCACAACCGTGCCTCCCTAACTGAGTATTCAGACCCATGCCTCTGCCACCAATCTTTTGTGTATCCGGACGGTTGATACCCGTGCCTCGAGAAGCCGCACGTCCATCGAGGTTGTGACTAGTCCACCACCGCATCGAAATCTTCTAGTTTAGGTACATATATATATATATATATATATATATATATATATATATATATATATATATTTCAGGAAAAAAGGTGAATCATGAAACCCTAACCCTCTTTCTAGATCCACCGGACAGAGAGCTGCAACGGAGGCGGCACAAGCTCGGCAATGGAGATGAAGAAGCGTGCATCTAGCAAAAAGAAGACGAGGTTCGCGGTTGTACACGTGCCTTCTAAGCTCGTTAAGAGGAGCGGCTATGGCCCGCCCACTGGATCCGAGAACCATGTTGAGTCTGGTCCGGACCGCATCGGCGATCTCCCGGATGCCATCCTCGGCGAGATCATCTCTCGTCTGCCCACAAAGGACGGCATCCACACACAAGTGCTCGCATCTCAGTGGCGCCACATATGTCGCACCGCACCTCTCGATCTCGACTTTCGTGCGATCCCTGATACTCGTTCTACCAGCTCTCTAGAAAAAAATATGTTGCAAAATCATTCGCGTTCTCCCCAGCAAGCAAATCATCCAGAAAACATACGTCGGAACTCAATGCCGACATCTAGTTGCAACTACCACGGAGAATCTGTGGCTGATGATTTCAGTCTTCCTGTATCTATCATCTCCGATCATGAGGGCCCGATTCACCGCCTCTGCATCCCAACAAGCTACCTCCAGTGCCAACCTTGTGTCGTCGATGAGTTGTTCCTATCTCGGAATCTGGACAAACTCCAGGTTTTAGAGTTCTATCACATATTCCAAATTTCTTCTACCCAGGGCCCAGGCAACCACGCAGATTCTCTTCATCTATGTCGTCGCCACCGGCATCCATCTCGAGATTTCACTCGTCTCTCCACACCGTCACCTTCGCCACGTGCAAACTAGAAGACAATCTAGTAGAAATGCTTCGCCTCCCACTGCTCAGGAGACTTTCGCTGGTGGAGGTTTATATATCGAATGTCTCCTTGCAGAAGGTCATCCACTCCAGTTGCCTTGCCCTACAGTGCCTACTGCTTGTTTGCAACAAGAAATTCTGCTATATGCGAATAAACTCAGCTAGGCTTGTAAGCATTGGCATTCGTTCTAACGGAGGAAAACTCATCATTGAGGATGCCCCTTCACTTCGAAGACTGCTACATGATTCTATAGATGCACAACTACAAATAACAGTTGTGTCTGTGCCTAATTTGGACACCTTGGGAAAAAAATTTGAATTATCCAATGAAACGAATATTGTCATTGGGTCTACAGTTATTCAAGTACTGCCTCTGCACGTTACTTTGACCTGCGTTATTCCACAAGCTAATAATATCATGTTCTGTGCTCAATGAAGGGTCTCTACATAAGTAGCCTATCTGCGGTGCTGGATTCTGTCAAGACCTTGTTTATCTCACAGACATGCTTTAATCTGGATGAGGTTGTTGACTTGCTGCGATGCTTTCAATGCTTGCAGAACTTGTTTATTGAGGTGATGATTTCACACACGTTAAAAGCCCACGCACAATATACATAATATACTGGCTCTAACCGCTCAGTTTGCTCTTCATGTGTGTTTAGGGAGGAGGATGGGATCAAAGAGGTATAACAAATGAATGGCGCCAAAAGCAGCGGGTGTTTCTCAAAAATCACGACATTTGTTTGAGGACATTAACGCTGGAAGACTATGAAGTCACAGATGCAAACACTGAATTTGTGACATTCTTTATTCTGAATGCTAGGATGTTACTAACCATCAGGCTTAAGTTTGGCTTGCGCACAAATTTCACTTGTGAATTTTACAAACGGCAACAAGAGGTACTGCAGATGGAGAAAAGGGCTTCTAATTGTGCTCAGCTTAAATTAACAACAACTTGCAAGCATATGCACATGGACTTAAAAAACACATGTGTTGAATATCTGGATTTGCCAGATCCATTCAACTGTGAATGTTGAAAACAGGTCTGGAGAGATGTACTTCCGATATTGAATGAGTGCATTGTGTAAACATGGTCAAACAATTCTCATTCCTTTTGCAGCGCACCGTCTGTAAGCTATTTTTTATTTTCAGGCAGTAAGCTCATATTTAAAAACAGGAATATGAATATTTATGATATCAATTACGTGCTTTCTGTTTACAATATTGATCATATGTTTGTAGATCCATGAACAATTACCCAAAGCTAAAAGAAATCAGCTCACACATGCTAAAAAATCAAACTAGTTTCATGTTCTTTATCTCAGTTGCTTGGCATCAAATTCTGTCTTTTAAAAGCAACATGCATCTACTGCAAACATGCATCTGCTGCAACCGTGCCTCTCCGAAGGACGTCCGTGCATCCCACAGGAAACATGCATCAAGAGGTTGTGAAATCGTGCGTCTGTGTGAACGCGTCACTGAAAACATTTGGAATACACAGGCACTTCCGTGCCCCTTTTCATTGTAGAGATCGTGTCCCTCCGAGATACCGTGTCAGAGAAAAACAATTTGGAAAACAGTAGCACGGTCGTGCGTCATTTACACGTACACCCGTGCCCCTGCTGCTTACAGACCGGGCCTCTCTCAGTGAACAAACAACTGAAAATATTACGAAAACAGAGGCACTTCAGTGCATTTTCTCCTTAGAGAACCGTGCGTACCGTGGCTTCACGTCCCTGTCCCTCAGAGTGGCCGTGTCAGGGGAAAACAATTGGGAGAACACAAACACGTTCATGTGTCATGCACATGTACAACCGTGCGCCAACTGCTTAAAGACCGCGCCTCTGTCAATGAACGCGTCACTGAGAACATTTTGAATACAGAGGCACTTCCGTGCGTCTTATTCTTATCCTTACAGAACCGTGTGTACCGTGGCTTCACGTCCCTGTCCCTCCGAGAGACCTTGTTAGGGGAAAATACCTCAGAAAACAGAAGCATGGTCGTGCGTCATGGACATGTACAACTGTCCCACGACTGCTTAAAGACCACGCCTCTCACAGTGAACGCCTCACTGAGAATATTTGGAATACAGAGGCAAAGCCGTGCCTTATGGGCTTGTAAGTCCGTGCGTGTTGGGGCCGTCCGTCCGTGCCTCTATTCCCCTAATAAGCTACATCTAGGAAGAGCAGTGCACTAGTTGTGTCATTGTGGACTTTTCCTGGAACTGACATTGTTTTCTGCCAACCCGTACATCCCTCTACATCCTGAGCGCAACGTGCGTTCCTTGAAAGGAAAGAAAAAGAAAAAAACTCATTATCTTTGCCACTGTACAGTGGCCCCATGTCAGTGAGCAGGCGCGTATTATAACTGTCTGTTTTGTGCCAATCCAGATCCCTGCTCCCACTCACCCGCTACGGAGTTCACTGTCTTTTCTCTCTCGATTCTCCATCTTGACCTAGGGTTAGTCCATTTTCTCTTAATTTCTATGTGAATTTTTCGCTACGATCTATTTCCCTCTTTGTTGGTTTGTCTGTTCATGTTTGAAAGCGATACATCTATGCTGTTATGCTAAGAATTGCCTGGAAATTTGTTGTGAACTCAGCCAAATCCACGCAGTACGAGGCCAAACATGTACACGACCCGTGCCTCTTAGGCCAATGACCTCGCCGGAGCAAGGCACGACGCTACGAGCCGCAGCGACCTACGGCGTCCAAGTCCCAGGTGAGAAATGAACTTCGCCAAGGGAGCTTGGTAGTTTAAATTGAAGCCAGATAGGGCTTCCAAACAACGGTGGTAGCCGGAAGTCGAAGGGAGTGGGCAGATGTTGCGCTGTATTGCTAACCGGCCATGGGGTGCTGGAGGTCGGCGTTTGGGGTGGTGTTGACTGGGAGTTGGCGTTTTTGCTTGAGGACGGCATTTGGGGTCCTGTAGGCTGGGGGCGAGGTTAACGTTCCTAGATCACCCGTTTCAAATACTACCTAACTACACATGCTTGGGTGGTTGGCGTTGGCGATGGTAGCGTAGGGTTGCGGATGACGTTGCTGGGTCGCATGATGATATACTATTTGTTTCTGTTCTTTGGTTGTCTTGTCTTGAAATATACATTTCCCAAAGCTGCTTTTATAACCAAGCACCAGAGATCCCTTCGTTGAGTGACAGTGACATTCAAGATTGTGAACTGCTCTAAAAATAGTCAATACTGAATTGTTATGAATTAAGCAACCCTTTTGGAAAATTAATACTGATTTAATTATTTTCATATTTCCTCCTTTATTACTACCGTTGTAAAACTATCATCCTGTGCACATGTCTTTTTAGGTATTTGTGTGTGAATGACTATTTATCAAAAGTCCCCCTTTAGCCGAATAATTTTTCAAGATAATTTAATTTTCCTTGTGTCGAGAATTTCATATAAACATTGTTTTGCAATGTATTCCAGGGAAAACCTTGTCTTGTGATATATGTAGCAACTTCGGTTGCCCTGGATTGGAGTCAGGCGTTCTCCACAGCGCGATAACAGTGCCTCTTCCTCGCTCCTACAAGACATGCCTAGTAAGGAGAAATGTTTGGCACCCCATGCCCAACACTTACTACCAACTACTGTATGTTTCTGATGGCAGGAAATAAAAGTTTCTCCAATATTGTTGAAATGGAATGCCTACATTTAACGAGATGTTTTCAATTCTCGATATGTTTTGTTTTATCAAATGCTACCTATTGAAAACAATTCATAGAAATATGAAAACTGCTATCTGTGTTGATTATACATCTCAGTATTCAAGGATTCCTTCTTACCGGGTGAATATTTTTTTCTTTTTTTGGGCAGTATGTGCCATGCTATTGCAGGCAGCAAGTCACTTCTTCAATCAGTCAGTGGAAAGAGGAAGCATTTCAAGAAGAAGGAAAACAAAGGAATCCGGTACTGATTAGCAATGAGGATCTGTCATATGAGATCTGCATCACCGATGAACCTAACCGGTCTAAAATTCATGGACCTGGCTAGGAAAAGTTATTTAGCGACTACGATCTTTGTTATCGAGATCTAATCATCATAAACCTAGAAATTGGGAGTCTGTCCATTGAGATAGATCTGAGGCTCAGTGATTCTCGAGGAGGTCACAGACCCCTTCCCAAACCATCACTAGGTAAGTGCATCAACTTCTATCCTGCTTTATCAACTTTCTTTATCGGCGTACTTTGGTGCTCCTACCTCTGTCCATGAAATGTATGTCATATCTATAGTCATAGTTATTTTCAAAACATTTTTTGCAATTCTATTGATTATCATGTCAACTTGATCACATGGATTGAATTTAACCATACTTTTTCAACTTTCAAAGCTTGTTCATTTATTTAAACAAATTCGTTTGAAAATGAGTTATTTTTTCCCTGTAGCTCTTGATTATCTAAATGATTCGGAGAAGGAGTACATTGGGAAAACAGTGTTTGATCGAGGCATAAACCTCTCATATAGGCAATTTGGACAGATGATATACTTTGTGTTTGAGGCCGACGAGTTCCCCACCATACCCTTTGTCCAGCGTCTAAACGTCACCAATGTCATAAATGGTCGTTTGGTTAGTCATTCAATATTTGTTTTGATCAACTCCCATGGTTTCGTTTGCTATTTTCAATGTTTTATGTCCTTGTACATTGATTTTATCTAGTAATATCGGTACAATCTGAAGAGAATCCCGTCTGCTGTTGTGAGACTTCTAAAGCTGAACCTTGGATATCTACCTCAAAATGGTGCAATAAGCCTAACAGAGGTGTATGATGCAATAGACATGAGCACGACGTACTCCATACAAACCGACGGCAGAATGGAGGTGACCTGTTTTTCAGATTTTGCCCGAGAAGCTCAGCTAAGAGTTGGTTCAATTGTCCTCATCACCATTGAAAAGCGGTGGCCAACTTTGGGAAACATGAAGCTGTTGCGGCTAATAATCAATGACCTTTCCTGATAGTGTGTTGCTGGTGGCTATAGTTCCTATATCACAGTTCAGTAATGTATGTCTGGTTTTTGAACAGGCCGTACATTCCAGTTTTGTTATTTAGTTATGTCATGCTATATAATTGAGCATATAATTATGTCCAAGAGGACGGTGGTGAAAATTCTCGATCAAAAAGGAGAAATACTGACGTGGGTTACTTTATTTATCTGTGATAATAATAAAAGGATTTGTTGACTAATAATGGAGAATGAATGGTTGTGGTGAAGTATATTTCTGCATAGTTTAGTGATGTTCCTAGCTCACCACGTCAGTTGTTTACACATTTTCACTATGGTGCTCCACAGAATAGCAGGATGCCAAGTAGTTTGTTGCGATGAACTCAAACATACCCCTCTGTCTACTGCACAGTAGTGCTCCTGTCCAATACAGGGTAGTGCACCATCTTCTAAAAAACCAGTGCCTTCCCCTCTGGCTCTATTACCTTAAACATCCATGCCTTTACAAAGTGAATCTCAAAACAGACGTCCATGCCTCTACGAGAGAACAAGTCAGATAAAATATTTCGAACACGGGGAGGCATGCCCGAGACTTGTCTCAGTGAAAATATTTGGAACACAGAGGCACGGACGTGGCTTCTTATGCTGCTAAAACGGCACCTTTCAAAGTGAAACCCGTCACTTAAAATAGTTGACAGAACATGGGCACGGATTAACATCCGTGCCTCACGTATCGTCGTATCTGTGCCTCTAGTTGCGCCTCCCATTGTTTACGTGCGTCTTGCAGCTTCATGTCCGCGCGTCTCAATGCTTCTGGTTGTTTCTGTCCATGTCGTAGTGTCACTTGCAACACGGACGCACAACAATGCCCCTAGAAAAACACAGCAGTGCTCCTCTTAGTGAATGTATCACTGAAAACAAATGCAACATGGATACTTCACGCCTGTGTCTCTCAGAGTTAAACCAGCGACTGAAAGCATACTTCTCTTGGTTAGAGAAGCGTGCCTCTGCATGCTGCCCTTGCATGCCTCGCGAGATAAATTGTTAAAATTAACATTTGATAGTGTCGCAACCAAATTACGGAAGAAGTGGGGTTCTACAATGCAGTACGGCGTGTTCTACAAAGAAGTGGGGTTTCATCTATAACGCAGTTCGGCAACTGAATCAGGTTCCTTCAACCACCTACCAAGTACCAAAACAATGCACATTTGGAGATGCAACGGTTGTTTAAAAACATCACTGATGAATTTTTTTAAAAAACCATGATCAAAATCCCAGGATGTGCACAACCGCATCGACAGGGAGATCGAACCACGATCCAAAACCCACGATGTGCACAACTGCATCGGCAGGGAGATCGTGCACTCCTTTGCCGCCATCCCGCCCTTAAATTTAGACCTCAGCCGGGGCCTTCTCACCCACAAACAACAGAAATCGCCATTGCGCTACCACTCATCGATCCCCACAAAATACCAGGTTGGAGGAGGAAGAACTGCTCCAGGCCATGGGGTTCATCAAGGAGTTCAAGGAGGTGCAGGCCCACGGCAACACCAAGTTGCGCATGATCCACACCAACGACTTGCAGAAGGCGGCGACCACCATCGAGTGGTACGAGCGACACCTCCAGTTCGAGCGCCACAAGATCGTCGGAATTGATGTGCAGTACACCAACGACGATGGTGCGAATCAGAAACCGGCCCTAGTCTAGCTCTCCGTCGGCAAGAATCATCCAGTGCTGCTCTTCCAACTGAGCGCCGCCGACAACAACTGCACCAAGTTCGACAACTTCCTTGCCGACCCCAGGTACACGTTTGTTGGCTTCTGCATCGACAGCGACATAGAGAAGCTCGGCCGCGACGGGCTAGAGATCGCCCACTTCGTCGACATCCAGAAGGAATGGAGGGTGCCTATAGCTACCAAGCCTCTGGACTCCCTTGGAGACATCTCGGGCATCCTCGTCGATGACTACTACAGCGACATGAAGAAGAAGCTGACCAACGCAGAACACAGGCGCTGGGAGTGCATGCCCCTGTCCATGAGGCACATTGAGTACGTGGCAAAGGACACTTACGCTGCGTACGAGATATGGAGCCGCCTCACCATCATCCAGGAAGGTCTCTGCCGGGCAAAACTCGAGAAGTAGCAGTCGAGGAAGCGCGCTAGGTCCTGGGGCGACTACAACTACTGAAGCAGGTGGTCCCGGCCAAGAAAGTATCTAGAAGATTGCTCATGCCATTCTAGATTTCTCATTAGATTTGCTTTCTCTCAAGATTGTGGTTTGCTTGTTATAAATTTAGGTTTGCTTGTGTCGCAGTTAACCTTGTAGTTTGCTTGCACTTTACATATCTTTTGAACAAGTTTATTTCCAGTGCAATGTTGGAGTTCTCTATTAGAATATATTGCAGTGCACTGAAAATATAAACACAGTACAGATAGTATACGATTAGCGTAACACATAGAGCAGGTACACAAATCAAGATCCATGTAGTGCAGTACTATCTTTGTGGATGCAGTGCGGAATTGTATGGACAACAATTACAGAATGTTCTTAAATGCAGTGCACAATGTTCTAACAAAGCATTGCACACACAGTATTAAAAAACATTCGCATGGAACACTTCGGAAAACATTTTGAATACAGAGGTAGTTACGTGCTTCTTCTCCTTGGAGAACCGTGCGTAATGTGGCTTCACGTCCGTGTCCCTCCGAGAGACCGTCTCAGGGAAAAACACTACGAAAAACAGAGGCACAGTTATGTGTCATTGACACATACAACCATGCCCCAACTACTTAAAGACCACGCCTCTCTCAGAGAACGCATCATTGAAAACATTTGGAACACAGAGGCACTTCCGTGCCTCCACTCCTAAGGGGACCGTGCGTAACTTGGCTTCACGTCCGTTTACGCAACATTCTCGACGCCAACCCGGAGCTTCACCTTGTCACTGATAAGTTCATCAATGAGGCCGAATGCCTTCAAATACACATGGAGCTCATAGGCCATGCCCCCTGCAATGAAAACGTGTCACTGAAAGCATCTGGAAAATAGAGGCACGACTTCACGTGCATGCATCACGAGCCTTCGCGTCCGTACCTCCCTTTGCATCACGTCCGTGCCTCCAGTCCGTCATTTGCGTGCCTATACCTCAGGTTAAATCGTGCCTCTCTCGTGCTTAATATGTTAACAAAGTTGCTGAGAACAAAAACATCAGAAAAAGAGGAGCACGGCCGCCCCTCTCGTGCTTCTAAAACCGAGCCTTACGTCCACCCCGCTGACACTAAACGTGATGTCAGCGAAAACACAGAGGCAAGACCGTGCATTACGGCCAGGTTCTTTCGACGTATCGGGTATTGTCACTATTAATATGGGACGTGACTATCGCAAAGGCATAGGCTCCATCCTTCATGTTTGTGCCTCCACAAGAATAACGACCGTGCTTGTAATAGTGAAGCGTATAGCTGATACTTTCAGAAGACCAGAGGGACCACCGTGCCTCTATTTCAGACATGACTGTGCCTGTTTAGTCGGCACATTCGTGACTCTCACAGTGAATTGAAAAACATTCTGGAAAAACAGTAACGAACGCGCACTGTCAGTCCTCACGTCATGTCTGTGCGACGTTCATTCCTTCCTCACAGAAGTCATAGCCGTGCCTCTCCCACAGAACATATAAGTGAAAAACAATTCCCCTACAGTTGTAAAACCCGGAATGCCCTGGATAAATGTCCAATCCTATTTTGTTGTAAAACCATGCAGGCCGGTGCTTCTCAGAAGCACATCTGTGGCTTTTTGCGCATGTTGTTGAGTGCCTCTCTTAGCATTACGTCTCTTGTCTAGTGAAATTATCGTTAAAACAATTCAAAACCATATTGAAATCTCTAGAGTCAAATATGTGCCCCTACGAACTAAAAGTGCAGAGTATCTCAAACATGGTACATGAAACTGCAATTTGTAATAAAACATACGCCCTCCGTCCCAAATTAAATAACTCAACTTTGTACTAACTAGTACAATGTCTTTTGTACTGACTGGTACAAAGTTAGTACAAAGTTGAGACATTTATTTTGGGACGGGGTAGTACTACTTAAGAACAAAACACGATTGCTTCACATGGAAACGTAACTGTCTGCATTCAAACACTTCATAGTTCAACCGTTACATAGGCATACAAACCATGGAAACCATACAAACCATGCAAAGCAAACATCTACGAACAAGACTACACTACTCCCCGTCGTCGGAGATGTCCACTATCTCCATTCTGAGATCGACGTCGTCGGCCTCCGCCTCCTGCTCCACATCCAGCTCATCGAAGAGCGCATCGGTCTTCGCCTGTTCTTCCAGGAGGAAGCGCCGGTTGGACTCCATGTACTCCTCATCCTGGATGGACTCCAGGATAGCGGTCTGCTACGCCATCAAGGCCGCCTCACCGAGATAGAACTGCGCCTCGTCATCCCCCTCCTCGTCATCCTTGTCATCCCCCTCCTCTTCCTCCACCTCCGGCTCCACCACGTCTTCCCCCACTGGATCAACTCCCTCCATGAGCTCCGACGCGTCCCCCTCCCCTTCCTCCACCTCCCCATTCTCCTCCGACTCGGGCGAGTCTGGAGACAGGCCCGTTGTGACCTGAGCGGCTCACCTCGAATGGATGTCCTCCTGGATTTAGAAGCGGCACTCAGGAGTAAGCATGGCATAATTAGTTTTCCTGTGCTAAACCATGGCGGGGGCGGTCACAAGCAAAAATAGGAAGACGGATGATTTCCTAGGGTTGCCGGCGAAAAGAGGGAGAAGCAAGATGATGTCTAGTGGTGGCGGACGCCGCTCAACTTAAATAACTGGTCCTTGACCTCGGGCGAGGAGCCGGAACAGTGCCACGCGGCGTTCACTTCGCCACCGGAAGAGACGCCCGTCGGTCCTTTTGGCTTCAGCAGCGCCGGCACGTGGCGCTCACATGCTCACCGAAGGAGACGCCTCGTATTCTCACCAACTCTATTAAATACCTCGACCTCTCCGCCGCATGATGTAATTTTGTGTCTCCACAAAGGTCACCTGTGTACGTCGTTTGGCTGGCAAACGTGCCACCAACATCCTCACGTCTGTGCCTCCGGTGCTACTAAAGCATTTGGAACACGGAGGCACGGACATGCCCCCTATGGTAGCAAAATCGTGCTTCTCAAAGTAAACCTATCACTGAAAAACATTTGACGAACGGCTTCGCACGTAGCATCATATTTGTGCATCATGTGGCTTCACACCTATGGCTCTCGTTGTTTCACGTCCGTACCTCCCGTTGCTTCACGCCCTGGTGTCTAATTGCTTCATGTCCATGACTCTACATAACGCGTGACCGTGCCTGTCGTAACGTCAATTGGAGCACAAACGGACACACGGCCGTACCTCCATCAGTGAAAGTATCATTGAAAACAAACAGACCATCCACACACGGCCGTGCTCATATCGATTGGAAGCACAAACATATGCTTGTAAAAGCGGCCCTACCTTGAATTCACGCTAGGCCCCCTCCATGTCCATGCCTCTATAACTGAACGAGTGAGCCAGAAATATTTTGGAACACACAGGCTCCACCGTGACGCTACTCAGTTAAGAACTGTGGCTGTAGAGACTTCACGTACGTGCTTTTAAAAACAAGGAAATTATGGTTTTAAAAAATGTGTCTTTTGAATCGGCCATTCCGTGCCTCACAAACCATGCCTCCGTGCCTCTTCTTCTGAACGAGTCAACAGAATGATTTGGAACACAAAGACACACGAACGTGACTCTACATAATACCACAGGATGCCTTTGTGGGCTTCACGACTGTGCCTCTGACCCGAAACATTGCAACCCTGAAAACCACGAACGTCCACGCCTTCATGAGTACACAAGTCATGACGATACTTACTATAGAACCGTGGCTGTACAGACTTCAGGTTCATGCTTTTAGAAACCGTGTCTCTCGAAACGGCCATTGCGTGCCTCACAAAGTAATCAGTTAGTGTTAGCTATACTTATTGTACCATTTTGTTCTAAGACCTACTGTTCTGACAAATATAATGCGAAAATCTAAGGACAACAACATGACACAGGAAACCAGATTACATTTGTTAACAAAGTTCCACACAACGATATTACAAAAGGAAAAAAAGAGAAGAGATACTTCAATCCACTAACAGTGCCTAATTACAACGATACTGGAAACCAGAATACATTTGGTAACAAAGTAACTGACAACGAAATTTCACTAAACAAGTTCGGAAACTCCAATCCACTGCTTAAGAACCACCGACGCACAGAACAACCAGGGACGCTGCTGCATACCTAGTCCCCACCGACCTTCTTGCTGGTTTGCTGCCCTCGCAGTTCATCAATCTACATCTCCATCGCCTCCACGGCCTTCATATACTCGTCACATTGCTTCACAGCTGCCACGGATTTCTCCAACAACCGGATGTGTTCGTCAAGGAGATTGTTCTTCTGACCCATAATTTCTATGATAATGGTGTTCGCCTTCTCCAAAGCTTCACTTGTCTCCTCGAAGAGCTTCTTCCACCCGTAGGTGGTCTGCAACAGCTCCTCGAATGTTTCAACCTTCGGCCTTGAAAGCAAGGCATCAATATGATCTTCCAGCTTATTGAGATTAATTAGCAAGGACCTCTCAGTTTGTTCGCCTCCAAGACGAGTTAGCTGGCTTGAGCCGTAGCCAGCCCGTAAGGCCTCCCCGTCACCACGGGACCTCTTAGCACTTCTCGTTGCCGCCCCGCTCACCATTCCCTTCTTCTTTCTCGAGCCACAACTGCTCCCCAATTCTACAGTAGGGGATTTCTGTTGAAGACCATGATGCAGCCTAACCCTAGCTCCAACTGACTGTAAATCAGTATCAGCAAGACACACCCTCATCAAATTAGGAGGAAGCTCACAACAATAATTCACGTTTCACAACTACATCATGTAGCCGAAAGAAAGAAAAAACGAAGGAAGCAGAAGCAGAGTGAACTTACAGATGAGGAACCCTCGGTAGCCGGGATCTCCTCCCGCGTCTGGGCACGGCGCTCTGGAGTAGTCTCCTTCTACCCAGCCATGGCGGAGAGGGTCAGGATAGAGAACAGCAAGAGGAATGGATGGCCTGGCAGCGAACAAAGGGAGGAAGAGGATGTGGCTAGGGTTTCGAGACTCCATCCGACTTAAATAGCTGGAGCTTCACCTCGGGCGACGAGCTAGAGCGGCGTCACCGGAGGAGACGCCCGTCGGACCATTGGGTTTTCGGAGCAACACCACATGGCATTCACACCCGAATACGAGGAGACACCCGTCGAACCATTGGGTTTCCGCAATAAACGCATGAATGTGACTCTGTGTAAGGCATAACCATGCCTCTCCGGGCTTCACGGTTATGCCTGTCCTTGCGAATGGTTCAACGGAATCATTTGGAACATGAAGACAAACTAACGTGACTCTACACAATACCACGCCGTGCCTTTCTGGGACTCACGACCGTGCGAAGAATATACCACACCAGCGTCTCTCGAATAGGCCATTCCGTGCCTCATAGAGTAAACAGTGAGGGTTCACATCTGAACCCATTCCGCTGGGTTTCTGCAATTAAAGAACGAACGTGAATGTGCGTAAGATCAAATTATGCCTTTGTGGGCTTAACGCCCGTGCCTCTCCGTCTGATCGAGTCGACGGAATCATTCGGAACACAAACACAGGCGAGCGTGACTCTATACAATACCGCACCATGCCTTTGAGGGATTTACGCCTGTGCCTATGACCCTTAACACTGAAATACAGACAGCCACCAACGTCCACGCCTTTATCAAATAATATATGTAACATCAAGAAAGAAGCATGACGCAACTCAGTACGGAGCCGTGTCCGTAGAGAGTTCACGTCCGTGCTTTTAAAAACAAGTAAATAAGCTTTTAGAAACAGCGTCTCTCGAAAAGGCCATTCTGTGCCTCACAGAGTAAACAGTGAGTGTTCACATCTGAACCCATTCCGCTGGGTTTCCCCAATTAAAGAACGAACGTGACTGTGTGTCGTGGTTTTGTCACGGCAGATGTCCTAGAGAAAGTACTTAGTCGTGGAGCCATCATGACGGGTTAGCTTAAAGGGGTTAAAGCAGACAAGGGACGCAGAGAGTTTATACTGGTACGGCCCCTTGCGGTGAAGGTAAAGGCCTAATCCAGTTGTTGTGGAATTGCTAGGGTTTCGATGACCAGGGAGCGAATCCGCTATGCTTGGCTCTCGAATTGTTGTCCCCTCAAACCGCCGCCGGGTCGCTTCTTTATATACACAGGTTGATGCCCGGCGGTTTACAGAATCCCGAGGGTGGCTCATAAACGTGTCCGGCTCGGTCTCTACTCTTTTCTTATCTTACAAGACAAGTTACATATAATATGGCGGTTTACACCTACAAGCCCTTAATCCGCCTTTGGGCCCTGGGCCTTCATAAAGCGCCATACTCCTTGTCTTCATGGGCTTCAAATATATATGACTCATTATGGGGATAACCCAGCCTCTCCTGGCCGGTTTACACCCAGTAATAATATCCCCAACATTAGGCCGCAGATTGATTTGAACTTGTTCATGTCGATCTCCAACACTTAAGAAAATTTCTTCTTCAAAACCTTCGCCTAAGTCTTGTAGACCGCCATGACGTCATCTTCCAGGATCATAATGAATCGCCATGACGTCACATGTTATTTAAAATGAGCCTCCGAGAATCGAGGCGATAACTCTGTCACATATCCAACCTTTGGGCTCCTCGATTCTCGCGTCTGTCACTTATCTCTTCACCTTTATAAATAAGGCCGGGGGCCCTTTTCATTTTTCCCTCTTGCCTCTTCGTCTCTCTCCTTCTTCCTCGCGCCGACCCGACCGTCACACGCAGCCGCCATCGTCAAGCTCCGCCTTCTTCCTCAACTCCGGCCGCTGCATCAACCTGAACGGACCAGAAAAACGCGGTGCTCCTTCGCTGCTCCATCCGCATCTGTAAGTCCCTTTTCTCTCTCTCCAGATTCACCATTAGGGTTTCGGTGTTCGTCGGAGTTCATTAAAGCTCCGGCGTTGTTCGTCCTTGTTCTTCTTAGTACCATAAATGGCTAATTTGGATCTGATATTTCTTGTGCGGTCGTAGTCATAGCCCCTTTTTCCTTATTAGAGCATCCTCTTCGTATAGAAAAACTCATCTGAATCCGATGAACTATGGAAGCACCTGTATTTTAGGTCTGAATATTTTTCTGTTTTCTGCCACGCCGCAGATCTGAATTTATCTTACCAGTCTGCGAAATCTGTTTTTCCCTCGCTTAGGTACCAATATAGGCGGTTTAGCTTTGTCAAAGAACAATAATCCGGTATGCATCATCAGTCCCCTCTTAAACCGCCGATTCATTGATCTTTGCACCTTCTCCATTGTCAGACTCCGGTTTAGTAATATCAAACTCCGGTTTAACAATATGCATATACCTCTGCTTCTGCTTATTTTGCATTACTTTATGCTCGCCCGTCATAAATCTTAAACCGGCAATAAATATGTTTCAGCTTCCCATTGAAATGGCCAAACAAGTTTAGGAGTGCAACTGGGTTCCTTCCCGGGTTACTGAAGAGCAATTAAACATATGTATCACAACTGGAGCTTTAGCCGAGAAAGAAGTCATCCACTGGAGGGCCCCTGGTCCGAAAAATACTCCTGAACCCAAGGACGGAGAAGTAGTTGTATTTACTGACCATCTGGGTCGAGGCTTTAGCCCTCCCGGTTCAAAAAATTTCCGGGACGTGCTGGCCAGCTTCCAACTCCACCCTCAAGATATTGGACCAAACTCTGTGTCCAATATTTGCAATTTCCAAGTATTTTGTGAGGCCTATCTTCAAGAGGAGCCCACAGTTGAACTGTTCAGGGATTTATTTTATTTAAACCGTCGCACAGAGTTCACAGACGGACCTAACACTGAGCTTGGTGGAATGGCAATTCAAAAGAGGAAGGATGTCAGCTTCCCTCATGCCAAGCTTCATAGTCACCCCAAGGACTGGAATCAGACTTGGTTTTACTGCAAAGACACATCTCCAACTGATGAAATTCCTCTGCCGGGTTACCATCCCCACCGGCTTAGCAACACTCATCCCTTCCCTCAAAGGCTGGCTACCAAGGAACAGCCCAACTATGCACCACAACTGTCAAAGCTCAGAGCTTTTATGGCAAACGGTTTGACAGGTGTCGACTTTGTTCGATGTTGGATATCTTGGAGCGTTCTGCCCTAAAGCCGGCGCCTCGGTTTAATGTGTGAGTACACAGGGGATTTGAAAGACCCTCAACGACACATCAACATTCAGCTAACAAAAGCTGAAGTTACTGAGGCTGTCAAGAAAATACTGAATGAACCGGAAGCTGTCTGTAGCCAGATCGGGTTAAGCCCTTTCTGCGTCTCCAATAAACCGCCACCTGTAAGAATCACAACTTTCTTGTTTTAGTTTACCCCTTTTCAGATAGTCTCAAAAGTTTGTCCATCTTTCACAGGGCGATGACCCATTCTGGAAGAAAAAACCACAGGATAAACCGGCAAAACCACTTCGCCCGAAGACCAAGGTCACCAAGAAACCTGCGAAGAAGAGGACCACTTCATCTTCTGAACCAAATGTTGATGCGGATCTGGCTAATCCGGACTCAGAGGTAGAACTTGACTCTCTTGGTTCTTTTTTTCATACACCTTGTTGACAATGACTGTTATCAGGACGGCGCCGAAGGCAGCCAGGCTGATGATGCCGAGGTAATTATCCCTTCTTCCGGTTCAGACCCTCTGCCAACACAGAAAATCCGTCAAGCAAACCGGAAAATAAAATTTTCTCACCCCTTAGCTTCCTTGGACCCAAACTTTCTTTTGAAGAAGCAGCAACACGAAGCCCGCCGCACAACCCGGCACAGTGGCCAGGTAGTTACCTCTGCCGGTTTACCGAACACTCCGGTCCGGAAACGTTGATCAGAGGTCTCTTATACTCCTGATATTTCTTGCCCCAAGGTGGGTTGTTTTCGACAGCCTCTTAATCCATCTGATTCAAATTATCAGGGAACACCTAATTCGTCCTCTGGCGAGTCAACGGCCACACAACTTCCAACCCTCAAGACGGTCCCTGGGTAGGTTATGCTTTAATCTTATCCTTAATGTGTTATGTTTGCATACTGTACTGATCTTTATGTTTGTTCTTCTCAGTGCCAAGCCTAGACCCAGTAAGAAGGCCCGGTTAAATAAACCGTCTGATGACAATGTGGATATTGAACCGGAGAAGACTCCAGATCTGGAAAGAACAAATATTGATGTTACACATGATGATCCAACGCCTCAAGATTATAACTTCATAGTTGAACAAACAGAAGTTGACACCACAGGCCACACTGATAAACCGACTAGCCTGGCTCGCGCGGATGACACGTCGGCCAGCCCAGCTAAAGCTGCTGATAAACCGTCAACTCCCGTGAAGGCGGCTGATGATAAAGCAGATGATATTATGATTACTGGCGTCGACCACACCACTCCTGGCAATCCCGTTGCTTTATCGAAGCATAGTGCCAAGGACGAGGTTTCTGCTATGGGCAAAGGCAAATGGAACACAGATTTGTCAACCTATGCTCACCTCAACGCCCAAGACATCCATTCTGGTTTTTTAAACTGCCTGTACACAAGCCGCGACTTTGAAGCCGGTTTAGTGAATCTAATGAAGGAGCGATATGAGGTAACTGCATAACTGCTTCTCTCTTGTGTTCAATTCCAAATATTAACTCCAGTAGCCCCCAAGTGCTGGTTTATGATAGTCATCTAAATTGGGACTTTGTAATATCTCAACTTTGCATGCTTAGCCTCCAAGGGCCGGTGTAACTGATGAAGATGAACCGGGACTTTTAGAAGAATACTCATAATGTCACTTTGAGCAAGCATACATTAGCCCCCAAGTGCCAAGAGTAATTCTTGTATTGCACTTGGGACTTGCAGAAACTTCTGATTACGAGCAAATATGCATTAGCCCCCAAGTATCAGGTGCATAACTTGGTATGTGCTTGGTACTTCAAATATGCACTACCAATTCATGATATGTTTGTCTCTTATAGGCTGAGCTGAGCAAAAAGGAAACTCAAACCGCTGATCTGCAAGAAAACATCAAATCCCAGCAGGCAGAAACCTCCAAAACCAAAGCTGAGCTTACCAGTGCCTTAGCCGCTATGGAGAAGCTGAAGGAGAGTTTCAACAAGGAGCGGGCGGATTGGGACACAGAAAAATCCGCATTGCAAAAAAGAGCCGAGGACACAGAAGCAGCTCTTAAACCGGTGGTAGACGAGCTAACTGGTGTAAAGCGGCAAATACATGCCATGACTGCTGCTGTGTTTGGTAAATATCCTGGCTTTAAATTTTCAACATATCATCCCATACATTGCCGGTTTACTGATGTTTGCAATGGCGCAGGAACTCGCATTAGTCATCTGGGCTCTGACGTACAGAAGAAACTGAAGGTTGCCTATACTCTTATAGAGCAGTTATACACCGGTGCGCAACGGATCATCTACACTACTTCTCACAACAAGCCGCCCCCAACTTTAATCAAGGAGACCTTAGAAAGGTTGTCAATGCTGCCTGTCCGGGTAGAAGAGCTAAAGAGATCTGCTGCCAGGGTTGGTGCTCTGACCGCACTAACCCGGGCAAAAGCATGGGTGCCTGATCTTGATCCGGTGGATGTGGCTAAAGGCTATCCAAGCTTAAAATAAGACGGATCAGAATTTGGCCATGAGGACCTCCGAGCAATAAACCGGGAAGTACGTCCACTGGCTTGCCAACTGGCTGAAGAAACTGATCTTTCATATTACCAGGCGAGTTATGATGTCAACAACAAACGGGTTGCTGCACCAACCCCTGAGGCTCAAAATCTTATCCCGCCAATCCGTAAGCACACCTATGCCCCTGACGTTGAACCGTCCACACTTATAAGCGATGAAGCTGTGTTCCAAGCCTTAACTGGGATCAATTGGGCCACCATTAACTTCCAGCCGTTGGGTAGAGAGGAAGAGGATGAACCGGCGCAAGGCGATCCACAACCGTCAGGGCAGCCCGGTGACAAGTCATGATCCGGAGGCCGATTTAACCTTCCGCGTGCTGCAATACTTGCCAAAAAACAATTTCTCTTTTGAGCACTGAAACGCCTTGTAATATGCTAGTTTAAACACTTGGTCTGCTATGCCATCGTGCATATTTACTTTGCTTGATATCGTTAATTCACCGTGCTTAAGATATATAATGTTCATAATCCAGAGCGATTTATTCAGGTTGTTCCTGCATACAAAAAGTTGAGCTTGTCCTGGCGGTTTACCACCGGACGGGTCATGATGCCCAAACATATAGCCTGGGTTTATAAACAAGGCTGTTAAAAATAATCAAATATGAAAATAAATGATACCTGTGACATTGAATCACATCGTAGGTTGACCAACTTTTGTAGTAAGGGTGATACCTCTAATCATGAGTATTGATAACTCCTTCCATATTGTGCCGGTTTATGATAAACCCGTACCGGGTTGTGAAAAAACACCGGATTATTCATATATAACACTGGCGACTTATAGTCAAAACCAGACCGGGTTAATAAGCACTGGATTATGACTAATCATATACTGACAACTTGTAGTTGAAAGCCGAGCCGGGTTAATTAACGCCGGTTTACCAAAATCATCATAAATCTCATCAAAGGAGAAAAAACTTGGCAAATAAAAGCATATGAAAACTTGTAGTCGAGGCTTTTCACGGGCTACCAGGCCCCAAATTCGAGGCTTTTCATGGGCTGCCAGGCCGCTGAGTTAAACCATTTTACAAAGCCTTTTAAGATGGACCTCAATCTTTAACCAATCGTCGTTTTAACTTTGACAAGTTCAGGGTCTTATGAGATTGACTTGTCGAAGTTTGACGGGTCATACCAGGTTTACCTGGACGGAGTGACTTACTTAAAAAAGGCAGGCTAACCCGGGGTTTTAGGTGTATACACCAGGCTTCCAAGCTGTGGCTTGATAGCCTATTACAAGTGTAGATTCTTTATTCATTGCGATAGCAAAGAATCCCCGAGCAATATTTTGAGCTGTGCTCAGTGGGTGCCTATGTTTGAGTTGTTCTTTTGGAACACTCTCTTTGGCCCCTAAGTAATTTTTCTTTTTGGCTCTGAGCCAATCAAGAGGTGTAACTATGGTTCGAATATGACCAAGCCCCCAAGTGATTTTTCTGGTGGCCTTGCGCCTATCAAGAGGTGTAGCTAAGGTTCGAATACGACCAAGCCCCCAAGTGATTTATATATATGGCTTGATAAGCCGAATCAAGGGGTAAACCGGACGCTGCTTTACAAGCAGAAACCTCCATGTAACCACACCTGAAGTAAGAAAAAACAACACATACCCCGCTTTAGCTGAGGCTCCGGTTTATTATATTGATCATAATATATACATTGTCATAACTATGTACATAGCAGAGCCTAGGGCTCAGGTATAGTAAGGCCGTAGATGAGCGATATTCCACGGCCGGTGGGTCTCCTCCTCCGATTTACGTGAGTCTTTGTGCTCTCAAACATCGATTAGGTAGTATGACCCGTTGTGCAGGTTCTTGCTGACCACAAAGGGTCCTTCCCAAGGCGGGGATAACTTGTGCATATCCGTCTGATCCTGGACGAGTCGGAGCACCAGATCGCCTTCTTGAAAAGTTCTGGTTCTAACCCGACGGCTGTGATAACGACGTAGATCTTGCTGATAAATCGCCGAACGGGCTGCTGCAATGTCACGCTCCTCATCTAACAGGTCAAGTGCTTCCTGCCGTGCCTTTTCATTATCAGCTTCAACATAAGCCGCCACACGAGGCGAGTCATGACGGATGTCACTCGGGAGAACCGCCTCTGCTCCGTAGACCATGAAGAAAGGTGTGTAACCCGTAGACCTGTTGGGCGTGGTATTGATGCTCCATAACACAGAAGGTAACTCCTCCACCCAACAACCCGGCGTCCGTTGCAAAGGAACCATAAGCCGGGGCTTGATGCCTCTCAAGATCTCCTGATTGGCTCTCTCCGCTTGACCATTAGACTGGGGGTGAGCCACTGAAGATACGTCAAGCTGGATGTGCTCACGCTGACAGAACTCTTTCATAGCACCTTTGGACAGATTAGTACCATTATCAGTTATAATGCTGTGCGGAAAGCCAAACCGGAAAATCACCTTCTTGATGAATTGAACTGCCGTAGCTGCATCACACTTACTGACTGGCTCTGCCTCTACCCACTTAGTAAACTTATCAACTGCCACCAAAAGGTGGGTCTTCTTGTCCTTGGATCTCTTAAAGGGCCCAACCATATCCAGCCCCCAAGTTGCAAACGGCCAAGTGATTGGAATCATCCTCAATTCCTGGGCCAGAACATGAGCTCGGCGTGAAAACTTCTGACAACCATCGCACTTTTTCACCAAGTCTTCCGCATCAGCATGAGCCGTCAGCCAATAAAAACCGTGACGAAAAGCTTTAGCTACTAGGGACTTTGAACCGGCATGGTGACCACAATCCCCTTCGTGGATCTCACACAGGATCTCACGGCCCTCTTCAGGAGATACACAACATTGAAACGCCCCCGTTACACTGCAGCGATGTAACTCGCCATTGATAATAGTCATTGACTTGGATCGCCGGATTATCTGTCTGGCCAAAGTCTCATCCTCTGGTAACTCGCCCCAGTTCATGTACGCCAGATATGGGACGGTCCAATCCGGAATAACATGAAGTGCTGCCACCAATTGAGCCTCCGGATCAGGAACAGCCAGATCCTCCTCTGTGGGAAGTTTAACCGACGGATTATGCAGCACATCCAAAAAGACGTTGGGTGGAACCGGCTTACGCTGGGAACCCAAACGGCTTAAAGCGTCCGCCGCTTCATTCTTCCGCCGGTCCACATGATCAACCTGATAGCCTTTGAAGTGACCTGCAACAATATCCACCTCTTGACGATATGCAGCCATGAGCGGATCCTTAGAATCCCAAGTACCAGACACTTGTTGAGCCACCAGGTCCGAGTCACCGAAGCACTTAACCCGGCTCAAATTCATCTCCTTAGCCATCCGAAGACCGTGGAGTAAGGCCTCATATTCAGCTGCATTGTTAGTGCAAGGGAACATTAAACGGAGAACATAACAAAACTTATCACCTCGTGGGGAAGTTAATACAACTCCAGCCCCCGAGCCCTCCAATTGCCTGGACCCATCAAAATGAATAGTCCAATAAGTATGATCCGGCTTCTCTTCTGGTGCCTGTAACTCTGTCCAATCATTGATGAAATCCACCAATGCTTGTGATTTGATTGCCGTCCGAGGCACATAATTTAACCCGTGAGGTCCAAGCTCAATGGCCCACTTGGCAATCCGGCCAGTCGCTTCCCTGTTCCGGATTATTTTCCCCAAAGGAGCAGAGCTGACCACAGTGATGGGATGACCCTGGAAATATTGCTTAAGCTTCCAGCTCGCCATAAAAACTCCATACACTAGCTTCTGCCAATGTGGGTACCTTTGCTTAGACTCAATAAGTACCTCACTAATGTAATAAACCGGCCGTTGAACCGGATACTCCTTTCCGGTCTCCTTGCGCTCCACCACAATAGCCACGCTAACTGCCCGGGCATTGGCAGCCACATATAACAGCAAAGGCTCTTTATCAACAGGAGCAGCAAGGACAGGCGGCTCGGCTAGCTACCGCTTTAAATCCTCAAACGCCTCATTGGCGGCGTCACTCCAGACGAAATTATCCGTCTTCTTCAGCATCTGATATAAAGGGATAGCCTTCTCCCCGAGGCGACTGATAAACCGACTCAAGGCTGCAATCCGGCCTGCCAAGCGTTGAACATCATTGATGCACTTCGGTTTAGCCAAAGAAGTTATGGCCTTGATTTTCTCCGGAATAGCTTCAATGCCCCTGTTAGACACCAGAAAACCCAAGAGCTTGCCTGCCGGTACACCAAAGACACATTTGGCCGGATTAAGCATCATCTTATAAACCTGGAGGTTATCAAAGGTCTCCTTCAAGTCATCTATCAATGTTTTCTTCTCTCTGGATTTCACCACAATATCATCCACATAAGCATGAACATTGCGGCCGATCTGATCATGAAGACAGTTCTGCACACAGCGCTGATAAGTCGCCTGGGCACTCTTTAGCCCAAAGGGCATAGACACATAGCAGAAGGCTCCAAAGGGAGTTATGAAAGCTGTCTTCTCCTGGTCCTTAACTGCCATTTTGATCTGATGGTAGCCAGAATAAGCATCCAGAAAACTCAAACGCTCGCAACCCACCGTAGCATCAATGATTTGATCAATACGAGGGAGGGCAAAAGGATCCGCTGGACAAGCCTTGTTCAAATCTGTGTAGTCCACACACATACGCCAAGTGCCGTTCTTCTTAAGTACTAGCACCGGATTAGCCAACCACTCAGGATGAAATACCTCAACAATAAAGCCAGCTGCCAAGAGCCTGGCCACTTCCTCACCAATAGCCTTGTGTCTTTCTTCATTGATCCGACGGAGAAACTGCTTGACCGGTTTAAACTTGGGATCAACGTTAAGAGTGTGCTCAGCGAGTTCCCTCGGTACACCTAGCATGTCAGAAGGCTTCCACGCAAAGATGTCCCGGTTCTCATGGATGAACTCGATGAGCGCGCTTTCCTATTTCGGATCCAAGGTAGCGCTGATGCTGAACTGCTGGGATGAATCGCTAGGAACGAAATCAACCAGCTTAGTCTCATCAGCCGACTTAAACTTCAAGGCCGGATCATGCTCTGTAGTTGGCTTCTTCAAGGAAGTCATATCTGCCAGATCAACATTGTCTTTGTAAAACTTCAACTCCTCTGTTGCACAAACCGACTCAGCATAAGCCGCATCACCTTCTTCACATTCCAAAGCGATCTTACGACTCCCATGTACCGTGATGGTCCCTTTATGACCCGGCATCTTGAGCTGCAGATAGACATAACAGGGCCTCGCCATGAATTTAGCATAAGCCGGCCACCCAAATAGGGCATGGTACGGGCTCTTGATTTTCACCACTTCAAAGGTCAATGTTTCTGATCTTGAATCATGCTCATCACCAAAAGCAACCTCCAGAGCTATCTTACCGACCGGATACGCCGATTTACCAAGCACCACACCATGGAAGACCGTGCTGGACGGTTTAAGATTTTTATCTGTTAACCCCATGCGACGGAAGGTTTCATAATAAAGGATATTGATACTACTCCCCCCATCCATGAGTACTTTAGTGAACTTGTAACCTCCCACCTGAGGTGCCACCACCAACGCCAGATGACCCGGATTATCAACCCGAGGTGGATGATCCTCTCGACTCCACACAATGGGCTGTTCAGACCAGCGTAAGTAACGGGGCACCGCCAGTTCAACGGAGTTCACTGCTCTTTTATGAAGTTTCTGATCGTGCTTGCACAGGCTGGTGGTGAAGACATGGTACTGTCCACTGTTTAACTGCTTCGGGTTGCTCTGGTAACCCGACTGCTGCTGCTGCTGTTGGTTCCCCTGATGCTTATAACCACCTTGGTTGCCTTGATTGCCTTGATTGCCATGTCCGCTTTGATTACCATGGAATCCTGAACCGGAACTGCCTCCACCATAACCCGGCCCATGAGACCCGGGGCCTGAACCGCCAGCCGGTCCATTATCATTCCGGAAAAAATCTGAATCTTTGAATTCTCGCAAAATATAACAATCCTTCCAGAGGTGCGTGGCTGGCTTGTCCCGCGATCCGTGCTTTGGGCAGGGCTGGTTCAACAGGTAATTCAGGCGCTCCGGATTGGGACTTGGTTCTCTTCCACGCGGGGGCGCTTTACCCTTCCGACGCTGACCATTACCCTGCGCGTTGGTATTAGCTACAAAATCTGAACTGTTATCCGCTTTACGCTTACCGCTGTTTCCATGCCCCGCCGAGTTATGTTGCTGCCCTTTGGTGCTGCCACCCTTCTTTCCCTTTCCTGTCTTGTCATCATCAGATTCAGGGTCCTTGGTACTATCAGAGTCGGCATATTTCACCAGAGCTGCCATAAGCGTCCCCATGTCATTGCAATGGCGTTTGAGCCGTCCCAGCTTCAACTTAAGAGGCGTAAACCGGCAATTGCCTTCCAACGTCAAAACGGTCGTATCAGCGTTGATGCGGTCCGATGAATGCAATCTCTGAAACCCGGCGCACCCAATGGGTTGTTGACTCTCCTTCCTCCTGGAAACAGGCAGCTAAATCCACAATTGACATGGGCTGTTTGCACGTGTCCTTGAAATTCTGAATAAAACGGGCTCTTAGCTCGGCCCATGACCCAATGGAGTTAGCTGGTAGGTTTTTCAACCAAGTGCGAGCTGTCCCTTCCAACATCATGGTGAAGTACTTAGCACATGCCGCGTCATCTACGTCCAGCATCTCCATCGCCATCTCATAACTCTCCACCCACGACTCGGGGGATAAATCGGCAGTGTAATTCGGCACTTTACGTGGGCCCTTGAAGTCCTTGGGCAGCCGTACATTGCGTAATGCTGGGACGAGACACGGCACCCCCAAAGAACTGGAGGTAACCCCTGGTTCCACCGAAGTTGTTGGACGAACCGGAGTAAGCTAACGGGCCGTGTTCTGTGCTGCTAACTCAGCCTCTCGACGTGCCCTAGCATGGTCCACCACATCCTGAGCATCAACACCGCCACCCCCCGGGTTATGGCCTCGTGGCGGATTACGGTTGCGGGCACTGCTAGACACAGCCGGTTCATCAACATGCCTGCTGTAACTCCGGCTCGGGCGGGGGGTGGAATGAATCTTCTCGCGACTGTACGAATAAGCCTGTTGCTGAGTTAAAGCTGTCTGAAGGAGCTCCCTAGCCCGTCGCGTCTCCACCGCTACAGGGGACTCACCATCGACTGGAAGGGCCGCCAATCGTGAAGCAGCTGCGACTATGTTATCCAAGGGGTTGGAGTAATGACCCGGAGGCGTGGGCACATGCTGGGATGGGATATTCTGAAGAGGCGGATCCATTGCGCGTGGCTGAACCGGCGTCCCCGTTCCAGGCGCTTCTACCCGGTTTACCACTGGCTGGTTGCTGGTTCCGGCCCCTGGCGTATTGAAGAGATTCCTGGCTTCGTAAACCGGAGGCAGGTGAGACCGGTACCTTCTCCTCATTACATCATTTGACGCGTTCTGATCCAACATAAGCCGATAGGCCTGTGCATCTAACTCGGCCCGTTCTGCAGCCATCCTGGCGTTTTCAGCTGCCAAATCCACCTTGGCTTGGGCTATCTGATCCTTCACCTTCGCCACTTCTGCGTTGTGCCGCTCCTGATCCGCCGGGCTGACTTTGGCCACTAAAAGTGCTGCCAAGGTGTCGAATAAATCGGACAGAGCCTGAGCCGGCGGTGGCACAGGGCCTCCTGCCCCAGCTGCCGTCGCCGCTGCTGAACCGGAGATCATCGCCGCAGCGGTCGAAGATTGTGGCGCTGACTGTGTACCGGCCATGAAGAACGCAACCCGGCTTGGCGGGTCAAGAGAGTCCGGAATACTGTCGCCATCGGAACAACCACCAAACCGGCCATCCTACAGCTGGTACAATGACTCGGCCTCTCCAGTAGATGACTCGTCACCGGAATAAACAACGGTTTCACCATCATACTCTGATCTATCTTCAGATTCCACTCCGTGGATGACTCCCACGAAGGCACGGTTCATGACAGGCTTAACCCGGGCAGATCTCGCACGCTGAGCCGTTTCGACGATGTCGGTGCGGATGTCCGGCTCAGGGCCCAGTTCGCCAATCTTGCCAATGAACACGTGAATGCCGCCGAAGGGGACCCGGTACCCGTATTCAATTGAACCGGCCTCGGGGCCCCAGCCTGCGTCGTCGATGTAGAGCTTGCCGCGACGACTTTTGGTCATCCGGCCCACAGCGTATCCCTTGAGTCCTTCGAAGCTGCCCTCTAAGAACTCGAAACCATCGTGCGATGGCCCCATGGTGGGCGCCAACTGTCGTGGTTTTGTCACGGCAGATGTCCTAGAGAAAGGACTTAGTCGTGGAGCCATCGCGATGGGTTAGCTTAAAGGGGTTAAAGCGGACAAGGGACGCAGAGAGTTTATACTGGTTCGGCCCCTTGCGGTGAAGGTAAAGGCCTAATCCAGTTGTTGTGGAATTGCTAGGGTTTCGATGACCAGGGAGCGAATCCGCTATGCCTGGCTCTCGAATTGTTGTCCCCTCAAACCGCCGCCGGGTCGCGCCCTTTATATACACAGGTTGACGCCCGGCGGTTTACAGAATCCCGAGGCCAGCTCATAAACGTGTCCGGCTCGGTCTCTACTCTTTTCTTATCTTACAAGACAAGTTACATATAATATGGCGGTTTACACCTACAAGCCCTTAATCCGCCTTTGGGCCCTGGGCCTTCATAAAGCGCCATACTCCTTGTCTTCATGGGCTTCAAATATAAATGACTCATTATGGGGATAACCCGGCCTCTCCTGGCCGGTTTACACCCAGTAATAATATCCCCAACACTATGCATAAGACAAAGCTATGCCTCTGTAGGCTTAACGCCCGTGCCTCTTCATCTGATCGAGTCGACGGAATCATTCGAAACACAAACGCAGGCGAGCGTGAATCTATATAACACTGAAACACAGACAGCCACGAATGTCCACGCCATCGTGAGTGCACAAGTCATGATGCTACTTGGTACAGAACCATGGCTGTAGAGACTTCACACCCGTGCTTTTAAAAATAGCGTCTCTCGACCGTGCGAATAATATACGCAAGCGACGAACGTCCATGCCTTTATCGAACAATATACGCAACATCAAGAAAGAAGCATGACGCAACTCAGTACAGAAACGCGGCTTTTAAAAACAAGGAACTTATGCTTTCAAAAAACGCGTCTCTCGAATCGGCCATTCCGTGCCTCACAAAGTAAACAGTTAGTGTTAACATCTAAACCCATTCTGCTTTGTTTCCGTAATAAACGTACGAACGTGACTCTGCGTAAGAGCAAACCATGCCCCCATGGGATTCACGTCCGTGCCTCTATGTCTGAATGAGTCAATGGAATCATTTGGAACACAAATACAAGCGAACGTGACTCTATATAAAACCACAGCACGACTTTGTGGGATTCACGCCCGTGCCTGTGACCCGAAACACTGCAACACAGAAAAGCCACGAACGTACACGCCTTCATGAGTACAAAAGTCATGATGATCCTTGGTTCAGAACTGTGGCTGTAGAGACTTCACGTCCCGTGCTTTCAAAAACCGCGTCTCTCGAACTGCCCTTACAGAGTAAACAGTTAGTATTAACATCTGAACCCATTCCGTTTTGTTTTCGCAATAAACGCACGAATATGACTCTGCGTAACAGCAAAAAATGCCTCCTAGGGCTTAACGCTCGTGCCTCTCCGTCCGATCGAGTCGACGGAATCATTCGGAACACGAACACAGGCAAGCGTGACTCTATATAATACCACACCATGCCTTTGTGGGCTTCACGCCCGTGCCTGTGAACCGTAACACTGAAACACAGACAGCCACGAACGTCCACGCCATCCTGAGTCCACAAGTCATGATGCTGCTTGGTACAGAACCGTGGCTGTAGAGACTTCACGCCCGTGCTTTTAAAAACAGCGTCTCTTGAATAGGCCATTCCGTGCCTTACAAAGTAAACAGTTAATGTTCACATCTGAACCCATAAACACCCAATCAACGTGACACAGCAAACCAAAACACATTTGTTAAAAAGTTACTGACAACGAGGTTACACAAGAAAAAATAAGAAACTTTTAGTCCACTACTTAATAGCTTTAGATACAATGATCAGGGTCGCTGCTGTCTACTTTGTCCGAAGAGACTTCCTTTTTGGTTGCTGGGAGCACAGTTTCTCAATCTCCTTTTTCATAACGTCTGATTCCTCCACCAGCCGATCGCACTCAACGAGGAGCTTCGCCTTCTCATCCATAAGATCTGCAATGGTGGCATTGCTCTCGTTGTACAACTTCGTCCAGTCCTCGACGGCCTTCAACAGGTGAGCTTTCGCAGCCCCGAGTAGCTTCTTCATCTCGACAAAGGAGGAGGTCTCAGACTGATCGCAAGACACACCCTCATCAAATTAGGAGGAAGCTCACCACAATAATTCACGTTTCACAACTAAATCAAGTAGACGAAAGAAAGAAAAAATGAATGAAGCAGAAGCAGAGTGAACTTACAGATGAGGAACCCTCGGCAGCCGGGATCTCCTCCCGCATCTAGACACGGCGCTCCGGAGTAGTCTCCTTCTGCCCAGCCATGGCAGAGAGGATCAGGATAGAGAACAGCAAGAGTAATGGATGGCCTGGCGGCAGACAAAGGGAGGAAGAGGATGTGGCTAGGGCTTCGAGACTCCGTCCGGCTTAAATAGCCGGAGCTTCGTCTCGGGCGACGAGCCAGAGCGGCGGCACCGGAGGAGATGCCCGTCGGACCATTGGGTTTCCGGAGCATCGCCACATGGCGCTCACACCCGAATATGAGGAGACGGCCACCGAGACGTTGGGTTTCCGCAATAAACGCACGAACGTCACTCTGCGTACCACCAAACCACGCCTTTGTGCGTTTCCCACCCATGCCTCTCCGTCTGAACGAGTCGACGGAAACATTCGGAACAAAAACACAAGCGAACGTGACTCCAGATAATATCCCACCATGCCTTTGTGGGCTTCACGCCCGTGCCTGTGACCCAGAACACTGCAACACAGAAAGCCAGGAACGTACACGCCTTCATGAGTATACAAGTCATGACGCTACTTAGCACAGAACCGTGACTCTGTGTAATACCACACCATGCCTTTCTGAGCTTCACGGCGGTGCCTGTGACCCGAAACACTGCAACACAGAAAGCCACAAACGTACACGCCGTCATGAGTACACAAGTCATGATGCTACTTAGCACAGAACCGTGACTCTGTGTAATACCTCACCATGCCTTTCTGGGCTTCACGCCTGTGCCTGTGACCCGAAACATTGCAACACAGAGAGCCACAAATGTCCACGCGTTTATGAGTACAAGTCATGGTGCTACTTAGTTCAGAACTGTGGCTGTACAGACTTCGCGTCCGTGCTTTTCATAATTGTGTCCATCGAATCAGCCATGCTTTCACCTTCATGTCGGGGCACCATGACGTGCGTTCTTTGCTTGAAAAATGTGCCTTCTACATCCACGCGACTGTGCGCCTAACAAGGGAGGAACGCCAGCTCAGATGAAGTGGCTTTTCTACTATTAAAACCGTGGCTCGTATGACTCCACTTCCATGCGTCTTACAGTGGCTCCTCTCTCTGAGAAAATGTCTATAAACACACCCACACACTAACGTGACTCCGCCTAATTGAAAAACGTGCCTCAATAGGCTTGACGTCCGTGCCTATCCAAGTGAACGAGTAAGCGGAATCATTTGGACCACAAAGACGCACGTACTGGATGTGCTGACCGTTCGTCCATGAATGCAAATGAATCAGTCGCAAAAACATTTTGATAAAGGCACCACGACCACACAAACGTGCTTCCCGGGGCCCTACAAAGTGCCTCTGGTGCAAGAACAACCGTGCTTCTACTGCTAATACGCGACATCCATGCTTCGGGCCTACTCATCTACATGTACCAACAAACGAAATAACACGACGACAATGCAACGCATAAATGCCTTACAAATTCATGACAGTACAAAAGGCCACATGCAGCAACGCAACGAAGAAACACACAGAAGATAAGATGACAAAAGAAGAAGGAAGACGCAGAAAAACAACCCACTCCAAGCTCTCTACCTACACTCCAGCAACCTTCTTGATCAGTTGCTGGGCGCGGATATCTTCAATCTCCTTCTTCGTCGCCCCATGCCCTTCCTTGACAGCAGCAAAGGAATCCTCCACCAGGCTCTTGTACTTGACTAGGAGCTCCGCCTTCTCATCCATAAGCTCCCCCGCGATGCCGGACAGCTTCTCCACCAATGCACTGCTCTCCTCATACAGTTTCTTCCAGCGGGTGGCCTCCTGATCCTTCTGGTCGAGCTCGTTGGCAAACTTCTCATTCTCACACACAGCTCGAAATATGAGACCAGTGGACTTCTCCACCGAGGCATTGCTCTACTACACCAACTTTTCCAAGTGAGCGATGAACTCCTGCTGCTTAATTAGCTCATCGAGCACGTCGTCGCTGGCTAAGGAATTCGGTACTGCCATCTTGCCGAGATCGTCTCCATGGAGAATGCGCTTGTGAGATCAATCGCCTCCACGCGAGAGATCGTTCGACACCTGGGCAACAGGGCAGGATAACCCTGCCGCCGCTCCCGTGTAGCGGCGGGACCTCTCTCTTCTTTTCACGGCTTTGGTCCTTGCTGCTTGTATACTTGAACACCCAGAACCCCTTTTACCGGCCATGGTGCAAGCAAGGAGCTACCAGCAAGAAAGAGGTACCTGTCTCTAGAGAATTGTGGACGAGTACAAACATGGAGTGTTCCATGAGTAGGTACCTTTTATAACATATGCACAGCGGTCAGACGGTCAAACGGAGTAACCGACGCCTCAAATTCTCACAATCTCTCTTAAATACCTCGAACTCTGCATGCCTAGGAAACACCAGTACTCTCCTTTCGTCTCCCCGTGCATTTGTCCACACTACAACCACTCAACTTCTTCCTAATGGTCCGTATATATTCCACAGAAGATTTTCAAACATAGTTAACTCGTCTCACTGAAAACATTTGGACCACAGAGGCATCTTTGTGCTTCACTTCACGAACGTGCCTTCTTTGCAGGTAAGTTCGTCACTCTCAAAGTAAATTTACTGTCTGCGTCCGTCTGTATTCCAGAGAAGTTACTGTAAAATTCCTACTATTTTTTGTTGTCCCATTTTTTGTTTTGAAATGATATTTATATCAAAATCTTACTAAATCCGCGAATTAACTTGCACGCGTCTCAAGGTGACTCCTCAGTGAAAACGTCTGTAACACACGCAGGCACGAACGTGACTCTGTCTAATACCAAACCATGCCTCCCTGGAACGCACGACCGCGACTCTCCACAACAAAGGAACGTCCCGACAGGGAAAACATTTCATACACAGAGTCACGAATGTGCCTGTTGCATTAGTAACACAGTGCCAACTCGGCTTCACTTCCACGCACCTCACAGTGACTCGCCAGAGAAAACGTATGTAACACACGCAAGCACAAACGTGACTCTGTCTAATAAGAAGACGTGCCTCCGCCGGATTCAAGTCCATGCCTCTCCAAGAGAACGAGTGAGCGGAATCATTTGGAAATGCCAAAAGCATACCCCCGTGGGAACGTGACTCTGTCTAATAGGTAAATGTGCTTCCTTTGACTTCATGTCCACGCCTCTCCAAATGAACTGGCGAGCGAAATCATTTGGAACACAAAGAACCATGAACGTGACTCTGAGTAACGCCAAACCATGCCCCCGTGAGTGTCACCACAATAAAATCAAAAAATGATAGCATCCCACCGACTGACAGTTAAGCAAGCAAGCAAAAAACAAGCTCATCGAAGCACACAGAAAGTTGCACCAATCTTGATGTCCAAATGGACGATCGAAGATTTGAGACGATTCGACCATTTCCATCGGAGGGTGAGCGCTGGTGGCCTCACTTCCACGCGTCTCACCATGAAACGTCAAAGAAAACGTCTGTAACACGCGCAGGCACGAACGTGACTCTGTCTAATAGGTAAAAGTGCTTCCTTTGAGTTCATGTCCATGCCCCTCCAAATGAACTGGTGAGCGGAATCAATTGGAACACGAAGAAGCATGAACGTGACTCTAGGTAACGCCAACCATGCCCCCGTGGGTGTCACCACACTAAAATCAAAAAATGCTAGCGTCCCACCGACTGACAGTTGAGCAAGCAAGCAAAAAACAAGCCCACCGAAGCCCACAGAAAATTGCACCAATCCTGATGTCCAAACGGACGGTCGAAGATTCAAGAAGGTTCGACCATTTCCCTCTCTCGCTCTACTACCTTCTTGCTTTTCCTTTCGCACCAAAAATCTCGAACACTTCGCCAGTTCCCCTCTCTTGAACACCCTCCTCTCTCCTTCTGCCCCCATTGTCCAAACCAGCAGACCAACCAAAAATCAAAATCGAGTTCGCCTCACCCACCAGCCGCTATCCACTTCGAGATACAGACAGTCGGTCGGTGCCTGCAACAGCACCAAAATCCTCTCCCGGCGGCGACGACTGACGGCGAGGACCTGTGCTCTCAATACCGGCGGCGGAGATACCAACAGAGAGCAAGGACAAAAACCAGCCGATGGATGCGACAAATCCCTCAAAAGAAATCGAAGGTAAAATATTAATCCATTACATTCCATTACCACAGGTCGATCGAAGCGGTTTTTCCCCTTTTTCACGGACATGAACCCTAGCCGCCACAACAACCGTGTTTTCGAATAGTCTGTTTAAACTTGTCTAACAAAATTGGAATAGGGTAGACATGTGTGCAATAGAATGCTACCCCTACCCGCCACAGAAATTTGCTCGCAAGATATTTGCTTAAAACGTACTGTACATGCCAGAACTATCTAGGACACCGCTGTAGATTCAAACCCTGAGAGCATCCTTACACATCAAACCTGATACTTACACGAGATTCTATATGTCCGTTGAGTGTATCTGTTTCAAATTATGTGCCTCTCTCATATTAAAATCCGTGCTCCAAGAATAGGTCTAGCTGTGCTTATAGCGTGAAACAACTTGTGCCTCTCCGACAATGCTATTTTTTTGTCCACGGGATGCATCTCCTCTTTTGCTATGAAATTCAATTTTGCATCTAGTGCTGCTAAAACCTGGCCATTTTTATGCAGCAAGGACTGGTAACAAGGAAAACAGGATACCTACGGAAGACCCTGCTATGCAGCAAGGTACTATAAAAGGCTCACACAATCCATATAATAAAAACTATATAGCAACAGCAGTAAGTTAACCACTTACCTCCACACAATCCTGGAAAATTACACTTCATTGCAATTTTTCACACAATGTATTATTATTCATTCAAAAACAATTTATCTTATCCTCTAAACCTTACAATTATTCCTCCAATTTACAGAATATCATTTGTGGTGTATTTTGCCTATAAAAAAACACTTCCCCTCACTCCACTGAACTTTGCAACAGCCATACTGCTCACACCTGACCCTAATTTCTATCACTGATTGACCAAACCAAGGGTGAGGAAGACTTGATATAACAAGAAAAGAATGGATTGATCGCCTTTTTAGGTCAAGAAATGAAAGAAAAGTGTTATTTTATGAGTTTATGTAGACTAAGTTTGAGATTCATTATGTATAGTCGTGGAAGACATAGTTTTAAAACTATATCCCATTTTTTTCGATGATACTACATCCTCCTTTTGTTACCTAATCATCGTGCAGGTCATGGAGGAGGAGATATTGAAACGATACTGTCTGAACTTAATATTCAATATCCACAACCACTAGGCATCTCTCCTGACCCGCCAGAAAAAAGAACGAAGCAGAACATGGACAATGAAGCACCTGAGCAAGTGCCAGCACTAGCTTACAGCAGGGTGGGCAACAAAAAAAAGTAACTAGTAGCAGAAAAGAGAGGCAATCAAAAACCAAGACTGTTGTTCCTCCTTCATCTCCTACAGCAAAAAGACAAAAGTGAAAGGACAAGACTCAACTCATCAACGACGGTAATACCTTGCAGCAGCAGCCAAGTCCTCTAATGGTACTCCCACCAGCAATTCCACACGTCAAGAATAAACTAACTGAAGGTAAGAAGAAAAACAAACGACAACGGGTGAAAGAAGACGAGGATGATGCCAGCAAAGAGCCAGAGTGTGATACTGCCGATGATGGCACAAAACATGATGATGATTTCATTCCTACAGAGGGCGATGATGCCGCGGAGGACAACAGTGGCGCCGCGGAGGACAACAACGATGATGTAAAACACATTTTCTCTACAAATTTTTGTTGCCACTTTTCACCCATGAAAACCAAATGTTCCTCTCTAACAAAACCCTCTTTTTCTCAACAGCGAAAATCAAACCGGAAGCGCACAAAGAGGAGAAAGACAAGCGGAAAAGATTTGGCAGCACCAACGGGTGATGAACAGGAGGCAACAACAAATGAGGACAAATGCAAAATCAAGGCAGGGGCAGCATTTGTTCAGGTCAATAAAGCATGGAATATGCTTGAAGAATGTCACCAACAAGATGTTAGGACGGACGGATTTGGCAGCATAGAGAAATGTCCAATAACGCGCTCCATCTGCAGACCGCTTGCAGCACACATCTACAACAACTTGGACACAGAAAGCATGACAATAACGTTCGGTGACGCTGGTGAACAGAAGGAAATCAAGATAACAAAGGAAGGCATCCACAAGGTGTTTGGATACCCAAACGGCACGCAGAAGTCAGCACCAAGGCCACGAACTTGCATCTATACAATGAGGAAACTGGTCTCAGAACTTGGCCTCGACAAAATAGATTTCAATTATGAAGATCTGTTTAAAAAGCTACGAGAATTGGTACTACTAGACGACCCAGTATCAAACAGGAAATCGGTTAAAATATTTTTCCTTATTTTTTTCCACAACGTTGTCTGTGGGACAACCGCCTCTATCTTCAGCCAACAAGCGATAATGGTCAAGGACATGAACTATGAACAAAATGCCAAACATGGATTTCTGCGAGGTAATCGTCGAAAGGATTAAGGCAGGAGCCATAGAATGGCAGAAGCACAGGACGTTGGCTCAGGAAAAAAAGAACAAAAAGCACCTCAATGGTTTGGCACAGGGACCAGTAATTATGTACCTCGACTCCCTGCTGCTGCCAACCGACACCAGAGAAATGCGGAAGATTGCTAAGACAATGGACAAGACCTCATTACCACAAGCAAACCATCTCAAAGAGAGTGACCTAGCGAAAATAGCTAGAGCAGACATGAAAAGGGACGGAAAAGCACGACCGGATGACTATGAATTTGGCAAGATACAGGTATGGCTCTGTTGTATATAAATCCATTCTTCCTTATAAAAACGGTTTCCAATCTAACCAATTCCATTCTATCGAAACAATGCAGACATGGAAAGGAATAGCAGAGAGGATCTTCTATACTAGCACAACATCAACTTCGTCTTCAATACAATTGATACCAGCACAACAACAGAAGCACCAGCACACGACCAAACTGCTACCACCTCCACCCAAGCGCCAGCACGAAGCACGTGTCAGCACAAGTGGAAGCAGGGAACCCGACACAGGCACCGAAAGCTTCAGAACAATAAATGAAATGTTGGAAAAAGTACTTGCCGAAGCAAAACAGTTACCCGGAATAACCACCAGGGCTGAACACCAATGCACCGATCAAGAGGAGAGATTGGATCAAAAATCCAAGAAATCAGTGATGCAATAAACAATGTCCCTGATGGAACCTTTCGAACAACACATAGAATTTCAGGACATGGTTTGCAACGCAAGAAAGAACTTAAAAGACGAGGCGACCGTGTAGGTGCTAGATCAAGAAGATGCAAGAGCCACAACTACACTAGTCGATGGCAACCGCACGAAAGAAATCGTAGCCGCAGCAGAAGCAGGAGTAAGGAGAAAAAGAAAGAAGGAAGAAGAAGACCAAGAAAAGGAACACCAAGGGAAGAAAAGAATAACAAATTCAAAAACACAAACCTCGAGAATTAACAAGAGGGAGACAAAAGAAAAGAACAAGGTGCACAAGGAGCAGAGCAAGAAGCACATATCAACCAACACAGCAAGCACCAAAGAACAGCAAAACCAAGGTAGAAAAGTTGCTGCAGAAGCAGAGCATCAATAAGAGAAATAGGTAAATGAGAACAATACATCATCCGTCTGACTCAAAAGCCATGCTTTCAAATTTGAACTTAAAAAATCTGTCTTTCATACTGTCAGGGACAAGGGAACAGAACGCAAGCCCAACATAAAGGCCAACAGCGGCATTATGTCAAGAACACCGAGCAAGAGGATGAAAGCAATAAAACAAGCAACCCCACAACAGATAATGCTCCCTCAGGAACGTCCACAAGAGCAGTACAAGAGACGAACAGGATCGGAACCAGCAAACACGTGAGTTAAAAATCAGTTTCTTCTTTCTAAACTAGATACGGTTTTGAGTTAACTGACAAATCTGCAATGAAATATATACTCAGCTGGATAACCATTATCTCAGCAGTCCTACAAACAAGGCACGAGGTGATCTACCATCAACCGTTAACAGCACACAAGATAAACAAGAAGAAAACAACAAAGGAGAGGTAAAACATCCAAACCCACTTTGCCAAATACCGTCAACTCATCATGTGCAGCACAAACTCATATTGTTTCATCTTTAGGTACTGCAAGCACAGCAAAAACAAGAGGCTGCCCATGCAAAATAGAAAGTTGATGGACAAGAGCTTTTCAGCGCCACAACATTCCACATGACCGATACAGGGGAGAAAGCTTCGGACATACCAGTTGATGACACACCCAAGGCTGGTACACATAGCAAAGAAAAAGTGGACGCAGACACGAATACCCCAACCACCGACGCAAAGGTAAAATTCAACAAGCACCATTTTTCAAAGATTTATAAGGAATGAACTACCCAGTACATCCTGCCACATTAATATAAGAATTACAAGGAATGAATCACGCTTTTCTTCCGCGAGACGCAGGAAACAAACTAGAACGCTCATCTCAAAGAACAGCAAGGAGTACAAACGGAGCAAGCCAAAAAACAAGGGCAAATTGTCATTCAAATATTACCAAGTATGCCAACTAAAGAGCAGTCTTCACCTGACAAACACAATCCAGAAGAGATCCCACCAGCATCAAACACCGAGGAGGTGAAGTTACACGACCTGTTCCTATAACATTAAAAGAAAAAAGTTATACAGACACAGATGCAGTCCTAACCTCATTTACATTTTTTGATTGAACAGAAGAAAGAAACAAATGAAGCAGAAGATATCACTCGACAAGCGATAAGAAGTGCTTCTGCAGCTCGACAATGTCCAAAAACTTCAGAACACGAAGAAGAAGTAACAGACACGGCACCAGAGACAATGAATGTATAGGCCAAGCTACAAAACATGTTTCTATAGCATATAAAAAAATACATCCACAGTCAGAAATGCAGACACGTTTTAATTAGTTTTTGCGTTCCAACAGATGCAAGAAACAGAGGAGAGCACCAACATTCAAGACCAACAAACACAACAAGATAAGGGCAAGGAACAAGCGGAAGATGTTCTTCCAACGACAGACAGCATCACCACTGGAGAACAAGCCAGAAAACCTTCACTGTCCGGACAAGAAATAATAGGGATGGCAGCGGTGCAAAAGATCGAAAAGGTGGAGTGAGATAAGCTGCTTTTATGAAAATAGAAATTGAGTGAACACAGACGCAAATGCAACCTCATTTACTTACCTCTATGTCTCAATAGCCGCAAGACATAAATGAGGACACCACCGATGAACAACAAGGCAAAGATCCAGAGGAGGTCCAAAAAACTCCACTCATCGAAGGAAAGGTCGAACAGACTCCAGCGGCGGAAACGACTGAAAAGGTGAAGTTACATTAAAAAAGTTCAAAGTCAGACTAAACATTTGAGTATTTTTTTAGGGAATAGACACTAAACTACAATGAAAATAACGAGCATATTTATTTATTTTTAACCACGCTTTTGCATGATAACGCAGAAACCTCAACAAGACACGCACACGGACACAAGCAAAGAAGCAAAGGGTCAGAGTGCATTGGAAAAGCATGGAGCTGATATTCCAGAGAAAGAGTCAGACAACAACGAGAAAAACGCCGCTACTTCGGACAACGAAGATTGTGATGTAAAAGAGGTTGCTGCCACAAGCATGATAGTAACCCAGGACGGCACTCGAACAGAACATGAACTGTTGATCATGCAACGCCTGGTCACAGAGGAAGGCACAAAAGAGGATGGGATCAAAGATAGTGATCACATGAGCAAAGGCATCGAACACCTGTACAACAATGTCATGACAGCGACAAAGGAGAAAAGGTAAGTTCATGTTACCACCAAAGAATTATTTCTTCCAATAATTTCCCCCCTTAAACATTTTATATGTATATATATATATATATGTATATATATATATATATATATATATATATTGCAGATACGAGATTTTAATAAAAACAGAGAGGTCACAAGTAAAGGTCAGCCAAGTGGCACGAAGCTTCAAGATTGGAAATCCAGTGGGCAGCGAAACCATCCATCCCATGCTACTGATGTTGAAAAAGTAACTCAGGGGCACAAAGAGAAAGATTATATCAATATACAACACCGTAAGTAAAGATCACGGCAAAAGCTCAAGTTTCAACAATGAATATCAGTCTATCGATCAATCAACCTTTGTGTACAACTGAATTTACAAATTTCTTTTACGCACGTGTGACAAAACAAGCAGGAATCAATACACAGAGCCAGTCAGGAAGATCCATTGGAGTTCAAAAATAAAGATGAAGCACACGTCAGAGATAAAACAATGCCTAAAAGGCTTAAAAGATTCCTTGATGTGGAAGAAGGAGAACAACTGCAAGATTATGACATGGTAAGCACATCTCATGTTACAGATAAGAGATACAATCACGGCTCTACTATTGCCTTTTACGATCAACAAATCATGACTAAATCTAAGAAGGACCCCAAAGTGTTTTCCTTATTTATTTATTTTGCATTTTGCAGTTCTTTCTACCAGCTTGCATCGGCGGGACTGATAAAGACAAAACTATCGGTCACTACTTCACTGTTACAATTAACATGAAAAAAGAGCGCTTTGAACTCCTTGACTTTTCAACAACTGAATATCCAGGCACAATGGATTACTTCAACATAGTAACAAGCAGAGTAAAGAAGATATGGAAGCAAATAAGCACATGGCTCCAACTGTCTCCAAAAAGTATTGACCATTTCAAAAAGGTCAAAATGCAGGTGCCACTTCAGGGAGCAACGTAAGCACTACAAACCTTTCTCCTTTTCCTTACTCACTGTAACAATTATTAATACAATTCATAAAAACATAGGATGTTAGGGCAACTTCATCTAAACTGCCCAAACGTCTTTGGACAGCTACAATAACCAATCATCCTTCTACTTGCAGACTGGACTGTGCGTTCTATATGTTCATGAACGTGAAGCACTACATCGATGATGGAAAACAATGCTACTAATAGAAGAACAAGTCCTAGAGTTGAGGAAGAAAGTTCTCTATCAAATAATCAGCCAATACAGAGATACGACCACACTGTCATTAATCAACTACACCACAGGTTTCTCTTTCTAAAGACAGCAAACTAAAATTTTACTTATCTAATTTTCAAAGACATACCAATAGGTTTATTTTATTTTAACAGATATGCTCAACGGTGAAGCCGATATAGAAGGCAGAGAAATGCAACGAATAGATTGTGACATACTAGAAGAAGAGTGTGCTCCAACTCCTGAGCCCATTGGGAGAAGCACTCAAGAGTTAAAAGTTATTGAAATTAATGACACAACCAGCGATGAGGAGAAAGAAGATTATCATGTAAGCAGCAAGGATACTACCAAAGTGACTGAAGAAACACTAACGGAAGAACATGCGCAAACAGATGTTGATTCACTGAGGGAACAACATGCGCAACCAGACACTGATTTACAAAAGGAAGACGAACGGAAAGATCCACCGATAGAACCAGACAGACCACCCCCAGATAAAAAGACCGAAGACATAACAGGCTCTCCTTTAGAAGTGGACAACAGGACAAAGAGCATACCAACTCGCCAACAACAGCTTTCCAAAGAGAACAAGAACCCTGTTCGCGAAGATCGCATATCAGCAACATCACCCGAGGCAAAACATGAACAAGAAGAAAAGAAGCAGAAAGAGAGGGATTTAGAACAAAAGATACTTCAAAAGAGGAAACACGATGCTGCAATCTCAGTAGAACAGAGCATCAAAAATGACAACACACAAAAGGAAACATCAACATCTGAGCAGCTTAACGAGCAGGCACAGTTAGGTCACAACAAGAAAAAGGCAAAGCATCTGGCAAGAGTGTAGACAAGTTCCCCAAAACCCTCAATGATTCAATCATCTGAGATCCGCTCAGCAAACATAATCTCAATTAAGAGGCCATTAAAGCGAACAAGCAATCTCTTTGAGAAAGTCGATGTTGCAACACTTGTTCCAGGAGATTTCATTTACAAAGAAAAGGCCATGGAACTCTATAAATATCTAATGAGCTGACAAGGACAGAAAGATTGCGGAGAGTAAGCAGATTCTCCTTTTTCCATCGAAACAATTACCAGAGAACTGCAGATCCTCTAAAATCCAACTAACCATTCACTCACCTAGTTGTAAACTCTCCTTGCTTGTAGACTATGGGTATATAAAAGCTCAAAGCGAGAAGATTACATTACCGGAAAATCCTTGAAGGAACAGGCAGGAAAAGGACATGCACAAATGGAGGGCTCCATGCTGAACGCGTTATTGTAGGAATGGACAGAACAAAAACAATTCAACCCAGACGATACGATTGTACTCCCTGCAGATTTCGCAAATGTATGCATACCTCTCCCACGAAAACACCACCGTCATTACTATGATAAAATATTCAACTAAAACCACACTCTCTTTCTTGCAGCTGGTGCTCGGCTCAATTATAAAAAAGGAGACCTATCAAAATTCAACGAGGATGAGGCACTAAAAGAATTTGAAGTCCTTGTGAGAGGTAAAAACATCCTACATAAGAAGATGGTAAGTTCAGAATTATTACTGAACGCATGACTTATTCTCCTTAAGCTTCAACAATTAAATGAAATTTAATTTTTACATCAACAATGATCTTCTCTCAACATAGATCATGATACCTCATCACACAGACAGCCACTTCACGCACTATGTCTTGAACAAGTACAGAGGTAGCATCGACATTCTTGACTCACTGAACTACGTATACGACGCCGATAGGTCTTGGAGTGAACACCATGTGCATCGAACAGAACTGGTATGTACTTTTGTACATTGATTTATTCTTTTCCTCATGATAGTACGATACGCTTACTTTTCTCAATGCCGCACCCAAACAACAAAACCAAAATGTAATCACAGATGAGAAGGATGTGCATACTGATGAACAAGTATCACCGACTAAAAGACAACAACGAACCAAACTGGGAAAGGATAGCAGAAAGGTCTTACAGGATCTGCACACCAAAGCAAGAGGGAACACAATGGAGACACTTCACGGCCCAATTTGCAAAATACTGGAATGGGAATGAACTGGTCAAGGACAGAGAGGATTTTCATGTAAGTTAATAGTACATACATGTCGAATAACTTGATTTCTTTATTTACGTAATTAGTTTATTTACAATTGTGAACAATGTAACTATAAACCATACATTTTGACATGCCTGAAGCCTACCAAGGTGGATGCCGAATGGAAACCAGAGTACGTATTCACACTCATATTCGGTAAAACCAACCAAATAAAGCAGCATCAACTTCCTGGAAAAATCAAAGATTTCAAACCAGAGACTATAAACCTTTTTTCGCCGATGAAAGGTAATATAACTAATTTCCTTTTTACTATTATTCAACATGACAAGAGCTTCAAATATTTCTTTTAGAAACAACAGCCATAAAATTTTATCTGTTTTGACAGAGCGAGTCAGAAACAACAAGCATCAAACAGGGAGCAGCAACAAATACCCGCGACATCGACATTCATTTCAACACGTGGATAAGGCGACCGAGCTCTACCAGATAGTCATGAGTGACACATGGCAGAACAAATTCAAAAGGTGACTTGGTTCCTTTTCCACCTAAAATTAGTTAAAGTGAGGCGGCAATTACACAAATAAGACAGGAAACTAAAAAGAACCTTAAATTCCTGTTTATCAGCTTGTTAGTTACTGACTTTCTCAACAAAAATTTCTTCTACTGTCCTGCCTGTAAGCAAAAAACATGTATACTTGCGGCAACATTCAAAGAGCGAAAACACATCTCTTACTGGATCAAACCTGAAGGAGGTATTTGGGCCTGCAAAGAAGAACAAACGTCGAGGTATGGAAAAGAAGGTGCTCGATGAGTTAGCAGAAATATGGGAAAGCACGCAAACTTCAGACAAAAGACATAGGCTATTATTAGGCCCAAGCTTTGCAGAAGTAAATTTCAAAAAACCACAATGATCAACTGAAATCGTCTTTTTGCAACGACTGTATAATCTCTTGGTACCGATCTATTTTTTCTAACTCATTTTTATCGTATTTATTTATTGCCTGCAGCATATACTGGATTTCAAGGGTACAACAAAATCTCTCACAAAATTCAAAGATAATTTCAAACAAGACAAGGATAACTTGGTTCCCTTGTTCCTTAAGCACTGTCAATCAAAGAAGCTCTCAACAGCAAAAATGGTGATAGCGTTTTCCATACAACAAAATAAAAATAAGCATTTCAACAGAATACTTTATTCTCAACTCTCCTCTAACAATAAAACTTTTGTACCGCAGGTCTTCATGCCACTCGAAAAGGAAGACCGGTACATACTATTCGTGCTCAACAGATATACAAGGAAACTTCAAATTATCAAACCTCAAGAAACCTCTCTTGAAGAATTAAAGAAGCAACAATACCTAAAAAATCTACGTGATCGAGGTGTGCATGATGACCGAGTAAGTAATGCAATTGCTGAGATGGAAAGCAACGAAGAGAGAAAAGGAAGGGAGCATAAAAAATACCACAACCATAAAGACAAACTGGTAAGAATTGTAAATAACATCATCTTTCAGTTTTACCAATTGCACTACATGTCTCTCTAAAACAAAAACAAAATACAATTCCCAGGTGCCCAGGTTTAGAGAAGTCTTCGAAGTATTACTCAATGAACAATTCGAAAAGGAAAAGGGTAAATGGGACGTTCATTTTGTAAACGGCGTTCCAAAAGTAAACAAAGGAGAAACTCCGTTTTCTGTTCTAAGGTTCGCGTATCTCTATGATGGCAACGACTTTGTCGAAGACATAGATAATTTTGTTGTAAGTTTTCATTGAAAACTCGCACTAAATCTGCTAGATATCATACAACTGCATCAACCAATTCTGATGTGTTTTTTCTCCTTCTTTTGGTGAACTTTTCATAGGATGACATGGAACAATGGAAAGCAGAAGAACTATAGAGGTTGTTACTTAGCCAACAGAATGAAATCAAACCCAGTGATATGGGTGATGAGATTAGAAAGATGTTCGACAACAACGCACTCTAAAAGTTGTTGATAAGCGAATGAGCCTAACTCAATCGGAACCTCAGAAAACGGTTTAACCACACCTCGAATTGCGATAATGAAGCAACCAACTATTTTTATTTGTGTACTTCCTTGTTGCTTCTCCAACTGAGTATTCGAACACAAGCCGGTGCCCCTAGACACTTGACAACTGTGCATCCAGAGGGTTGATAACCATGCCCCAAGAAGCCCCACGTCCCTCCCTACACACGCGTGCCTCACGTGCACGCGCCGTGACTCTACATGCTCCTCATGCGTGATCGCCCGTGACTCTCTGTTGTTGCACAGACATTCCTCTTTGTACAACCGTGTGCTGCCGAATGCCACCAACCTACAGCGCTGTGTGCATCTGGCCTCAGTACAGGCATGGCTCTCTAAATGAGTATTCGAACCAATGCATGTGGTGCCACACACCCATGCCTCTTGGGACTTCACACATGTGCATCCGCAACGGTGCCTCCCTATCTCAGTATTCACAAGCATGCCTCTGCTACCATACCACCATGCATCCAGAGGGTTGAGACCGGTGCCTCGCGAAGCCCCACGCCCCTGCCGTGACTCTTACGTGCCCGTGAAGCCACACCCGCGTGACTCTAGAGACTTCACAACCGTGACTCCCTAACTGCGTATTCCGAAGCATGCCTCTGGTACCACACTTTTGTGCATCCAGAGGGTTGATACCCATGCCTCGAGAATCCCCACGACCCTGCATGTAGAGGCTTCACTCTCGTGCATCTGGTGCCTACACACCCGTACCTCATGACATGGTTCTCTAAATGTCTATTCGATCCCATGCCTCCGGAGCCACACGACAGTGGCTCTAGAAATTTCACAACCGTGCCTCCCTAACTGATGGTCTCTAAATGTACTTAGTGTTTTGGAGTATTGGAACTGTTAACCTTAGCCCGTCAGTGCTTAAGAAAATGCGAAATGATGCTTCTTAGCATTTTTTGTCGTAGTGCTTATTAATTTTCCGGCCCGATAGAAACTGATTTATTTAGTACTGAATGTTTTGATCGGCTGGAACTTACTGTTTTTAGTGTGATGGCACCTTTTTTGTTGTCATTATTTTTCACTGTACTTCTGGGACTTTTTTTTGTGACAGTACTTGTGTGCACAACTAAACTGTACTTAGCGTCCAAGACTGCTTAGTATTTTGTTGTTCTTAGAGTGAAGAGCAACATAACTACTTGAAAATGACATGATTGCTGCATAAACATAATACTAAGCAAGCTACATAACTTGTTCAATCACATAAACAAACTACGAACTTGACATAAGCAAACTTGTTTAACCTGATACACACGACATTAGGAAACTGGTTCATTCTAACAAAAGTAAACTACGAACTTGAAACAATACAAAGGACAAGCACAAACACAAGCAACTCCAACGCCAGATTTTTAAGTTTTCGTCATCACTAGTAGCCGTAGTAGGGATCATCATAATTCTTCTCTGCCTCTTTTGCACTCTCCAGACCTTCTCAGATGTTTTCAATTTTCTTCCACGACTCGTAGGTGGCATACGCATCTATCGCTGCATACTCGATGAGGTAATTTGGCAGTGGGCTAATCCCCCACAGTTTATGGTCTTCATCCCTGTCAATCTTTTTCTTCATCTTGTTGTAGAATGGGTGGATCACGCTGCCTGCAACATCAGCCAAAGAGTGGAACCTCTTTCTTTCCTTGAACAGAACTCTCCATTTGCACTGGATGTCGATGTACTTGTCGGGGTTGATCTCCAAACCAGATTTCTGCAGCTTCTGTTTGTCACCTTCAATACTGAAGCCGGCAAAGGTGTACAACTTGTCCTCCTTCAGGAATGGCCGCAGGCTCTTGGGCCTGCAAGGGGGATGATAGATTGAAGGTGAATCCATCAAGTACATGCTTATATAGTATAATTCAAGGACGAATAAATTTCAGAAACTACTATACAAAGTTCAGAAATTAAATTCAAGCACAACATGTTATTTTTCTTTTGTTATTTACACTTGAGTCAATGATCTATCTGCTTCTTAGTACTAGTTTAGTTTTCCTTGCTGATGATAAAAACATCAGGCCAAATTCAGAAACTAGTTTACTACATCAATTCAAGAAACTATATTATTGCACCAAGAACAGAAACTACACTAGTACATCAAGTTCAGAAAATAATCTCGTAAATCAAATTCATAAATTAATCTAGTGCATCAAATTCATAACTGATCTGGTGCGTCAGGTTCAAAATCTATTCTACTGCATCTACTTCAGAAACTTCACTAGTACATCAAGTTCATAAACTAATTTAATCAAATTTCAGGGTGCATCACTAATTAAACAGATGCATGAAGAGGTTGAATTTGTAGGATGGTTCACCATTTTGTTGCCGCAGTGATGTGGTATACCAGGCAGAGTTCCTCCACGCATAACTGCAGAACTGATGCCCTCTGCGGAGGTTCGTCTTCCCTGGTATACTCCACATCAACGCCGACGTACTGAGGGTACAAGCCGCCGACCCTCTTCCTGATCCTGGTGATCATCTTGTCGGCTTCATCTGGATTGCTGGTGCATACGACATCCAGCTACTCCTTGCCATGGATGTCAACCTCCTTGAGGTACCTGGTGTAGTCGAGCTTCTGACCGGGTACCTGAACATCGTCGACCTCCGTGGTCTGGTCGGACATCTCACCACGGGGACGCTTGGCAGATGGTTCCTCCGGCATTGCCCTCCTCCAGCGATGGCGGGCTTGAGATAGAGATTGTGGGGAGTTGCTAGTTGACATGGAGCGGCAATGGTGTTTTCAGAATTGAGAGGCAATGGAAGCGGAGTTGCCTTTTTGTGGAGTGGTTTGGGTCGTGGAGGAGGCGGTTGGACGCGGGCTCGTCGTGGTAGTGGGGGTGGTAGACATGCGCTCGCCGTTGCAATGCGTCGGGGCAACCGCCGAGTGGCAGTGCTCACGGTTGCCGGGAAAAAACAACATTCAAAGCGTCCGTTTAAGCACGTACAATTGTTTTTGCATACCTCGTTTAAGCACCTACTGCACTGCCTTGGCTACTATGTTGAACTGCATGCACATTTCTCGATGCATTCACGTGCCTCGCGTGACATGCTCTACGTGCTTGTGTTGCCACATGCCCGTGACTCCACGGACTTCACAACTGTGCCTCTCTAACTAGGTATTCGGAAGCATGCCACTGCTACCGCACTTTTGTACTTCTAGAGGGTTGATACACATGCCTCTGCCCCACGTTCCTGCATGTACAGGCATCACTCCCGTGCCTCTGCCCCACGTCCCTGCGTGCACAGGCTTCAATCCAGTGCCTCTTGTGCGTACATAGCCGTACCTTAAACAGTGGCTATTTAAATGTCTATTCGAACCAATGCCTGTGGTACCGCATGACCATGGCTGTAGAGACTTCACACATGTGGACCCACAACCAATCCTCTATAACTAGGTATTCGCACCCATGCCTCTACTACCACACTTTCGGACCCATGCCTCTACTACCACACTTTCGGACCCATGACTCTTACGTGCCCGTGGTGAGACACGCCCGTAACTCTAAAGACTTCACAACCGTGCCTCTCTAAGTGAGTCTTCGGATGCATGCCTCTTCCACCACACTTTTGTGCATCCACAGGGTTGATACCAATGCCTCGAGAATCCCCATGTCCGTGCCTATAGAGACTGGACTTCCATGCCTCGGGCGCATGCATCCACGTGCCTCACACGACTGTTAAGATGCTATAGCGAACAAAAAAAACCACAGCCAGGCGGCACGAATCTTGATGCTCAAGCGGACCGTCGAAGATTACAGACGGTTCCATCATTTCCATCTCTCCCACCTCTACTACTCTCTTGCTTCCTCTCTCCCACAGTAAATCTCGAAACCTTCCGCACTCACACAAGGTCTCCTCCTCCCTTCTACACACGAACCCAAATTCGAAGTAGAGTTCGCCTCACCGCACAACCGCCACCGCGCTTCGCCAACCGCCCTCCACTTCGAGATACAAACCGTTAAATGGTGCCCCCAACAACACAAAGTCCCCACCCGGCGGCGGTGAAGCGAGGACTTCAACACCGATGGCGGAGATCGCAACAAAAAAAGAGCAACGACAGAATAGACCAATGGAGGCGAGAAGCCCAACGCAAGCAATCGAAGGTAAATATCAATCTATCCCATTCCATTCCTCGAGGTAGATCGTAGTGATTTCTCCACTTCCAGGGACAGCAACCCTAGCTACCGCAACAGCCGAGTTTTCCAGTAGCCAAAATCAATTTGTCTAACAAATTGAACTACCGTACACATGAGATTTAATAGAAATGCTACTGCTCCCCGCTACGGAATTTTTGCCAGACGATATGTGCTTAAACGTAGTATACCTGCCATATCACTAACTAGAATACCTCAATAGATTCAAACACTGCGAGCATCCTGATAGCTCAAACCTAGTAATTACACCAGATTTTCTATGTCCCTTGTCCCTTGTTTGTAACTGTTTTCAAATTAAGTGCCTCATGTCTGTCACTGCAGTGGCTTTACTTCCGTGCTTCCCATACCTGCATCCACCTGTCTCACGTGACACGCGCCGTGACTCTTACGTGCCCATAGTGCCACACCCACGTGACTTCACAACCGTTGTTCTCTAACCAAGTATTCGGACCCATGCCTCTGCCACCACATTTTTGTGCATCCAGAGGGTCCACGTGCGTGCCTGTGGTGGCTTCACTTTTGTGCCTTCCATGCCTGCACCCACGTGCCTAACGTGACAGGCGTCGTGACTCTTACGTGGTCCTGGTGCCACGCCCGTGTGGCTCCTGAGACTTCACAACCGTGCCTCTGTCACCGAGCATTCTGACACATGCCTCTGCCACCACACTCTTGTGCATCCACAGCGTTGATACCCATGCCTCGAGAAGCCACAAGTCCTTGCATGTGTTGCCTTCAATGACGTACCTCCCGTGCCTACATCCACATGCCTCACGTGACACTTGCCATGACTCTTACATGCCCCATAGTGCCACACCCACGTGACTTCACAACCGTGGTTCTCTAACTGAGTATTCGGACCCATGCCTCTGCCACCACATTTTTGTGCATCCAGAGGGTCCACGTACGTGCCTATGGTGGCTTCACTTTTGTGCCTTCCGTGTCTGCACCCACGTGCCTAACGTGACAGGCGCCGTGACTCTTACGTGGTCCTGGTGCCACGCCCGCGTGGCTCCTGAGACTTCACAACCGTGCCTCTGTAACCGAGCATTCTGACACATGCCTCTGCCACCACACTCTTGTGCATCCATAGGGTTGATACCCGTGCATCGAGAAGCCGCAAGTCCGTGCCTGTGTTTCCTTCTGTGTCGTGCCTCCCATGCCTACATCCACGTGCCTCACGTGACACTTGCCGTGACTCTTACATGCCCCATAGTGCCACACCCACGTGACTTCACAACCGTGGTTCTCTAACTGATTATTCGGACCCATGCCTCTGCCACCACATTTTTGTGCGTCCAGAGGGTCCACGTACGTGCCTGTGGTGGCTTCACTTTTGTGCCTTCCGTGCCTGCACCCACGTGCCTAACGTGACAGGCGTCGTGACTCTTACGTGGTCCTGGTGCCACGCCCGCGTGGCTCCTGAGACTTCACAACCGTGCCTCTGTAACCGAGCATTCTGACACATGCCTCTGCCACCACACTCTTGTGCATCCACAGCATTGATACCCGTGCCTCGGGAAGCCGCAAGTCCTTACCTGTGTTGCCTTCAATGCCATGCCTCCCATGCCTACATCCACGTGCCTCACGTGACAATTGCTGTGACTCTTACATGCCCCATAGTGCCACACCCACGTAACTTTACAACCGTGGTTCTGTAACTGAGTATTCGGACCCATGCCTCTGCCACCACATTTTTGTGCATCCAGAGGGTCCACGTACATGCCTGTGGTGGCTTCACTTTTGTGCCTTCCGTGCCTGCACCCACGTGCCTAACATGACAGGCTCTGTGACTCTTACGTGGTCCTGGTGCGACGCCCGCGTGGCTCCTGAGACTTCACAACCGTGCCTCTGTAACCGAGCATTCTGACACATGCCTCTGCCACCACACTCTTGTCCATCCACAGCGTTGATACCCATGCATCGAGAAGCCGCAAGTCCGTGCATGTGTTGCCTTCAATGCCATGCCTCACATGCCTACATCTGCGTGCCTCACGTGACACTTGTCGTAACTCTTACATGCACCATAGTGCCACACCCACGTGGCTTCACATCCGTGGTTCTCTAACTGAGCATTCGGACCCATGCCTCTGCCACCACATTTTTGTGCATCCAGAGGGTCCACGTACGGTGCCTGTGGTGGCTTCACTTTTGTGCCTTCCATGCCTTCACCCACGTGCCTAACGTGATAGGCGCCGTGACTCTTACATGGTCCAGGTGCGACGCCCGCGTGGCTCCTCAGACTTCACAACCGCGCCTCTATAACCGAGCATTCTGACACATGCCTCTGCCACCACACTCTTGTACATCCATAGGGTTGATACCCGTGCATCGAGAAGCCGCTAGTCCATGCCTGTGGTGCCTTCAATTCCGTGCCTCCCGTGCCTACATCCACGTGCCTCACGTGACACTTGCTGTGACTCTTACATGCCCCATAGTGCCACACCCACGTGGCTTTACAGACTTCACAACCGTGCATCTCTAACTGAGTGTTCGGACCTCTACTACCACACTTTTGTACACCCAGAGGGTAGATACCTGTGACGCCCCTGACTCAATCGTGCACTAATCATACACGCAAACATGCACGATCAAGCACAGGGACTCACAGGAAGATATCACAACACAACTCTAACACAAACATACGGGGATCCACAAATATTACAGACCAGGGATCACGAGGATCCGAATACACAAGTCAGTCATACAAATAATATCTGAGTACAGACATAGTTAGCCAAGGTTTGCCTTAAGAAGGCTAGCACAAACAACGACTCCAGATCGAAAGGCGAAGGCCTCCTGCCTGGGAGCCTCCGATCCTACTCCTGGTCGGCTAGCTTGATCCAGTAGTAAGTACCATCTGGACCCATCTGGTAGTAAGCTCCTGCAGTGGCATCTGGCTCCTGGGCTCCATCGTCTGTTGTATCATCAAGTAGGGGAATATAGGGAAAAAGAGGAAGCAAAGGAACCGTGAGTACTCATCCAAAGTACTCAGCAAGCAAGGATCTACACTACATATGCAACATTATGAAAGGGGAAAGGCTGTATGTGTGGACTGGACTGCAGAAATGCCAGAATAGAGAGAAGGCCTAGTCCTATCGAAGACTAGCATCTTCAAACATCTTCACGAAGCCACCATCTTGCAGCAATAGAAGAGAGTAGAATAGCATTTTATTAAGCAACCATGTTGAAGTAAGCCTAGAGATCCTTCCTCGACTCCCTGCGAGAAAGCGATCTCGAAGCTTCAATTGAATAACAAGTATCCAGTTCAAGTAGTAGATCGGGATACACAAACTGAGCGTCCTTTACTGTAGGACCGGCTATCGATAGATTATTCTTCCCTGCAGGAGTGCACTACTGTTACCCAACATGCTCGATCAACTCTGGCCAGACACACTTCCTGGGTAATGCCCGGCCTCGGGAGATCAACACGAAGCAGCGCGCTACCTAGGCTCAGCAGAGAGGTCAGCACGCCGGACTAACCTATGCACCCAGAGGTCTTGGGCCATCGCCCTAGGCACCCTGCGCGTTGCGAGACTGGCCGGGGTGCAGGCGCGACACTGAACTCGTCAGAGAAGTATCCAGCCCATTCCCGACAATCAGCCCGCACGGTGAACCGTGACGTCTGAAGAGCTTTCGGGAGGAACATACGACGTAGAGGGCCCCATAAACCATAATCCCGTGTGGTGGTAGTGCGTATAGGGCACGTCGACCCACTCAGATCAAATACCCAAATCCGATAGGCTGATTTAGTAACACGCGGAGACGATCAGAGTTTCTGAAGCTCCGCCACAATATCACACTCGAGTGCCCTTCCGGCACACCCGACATCATAGATCCCCTGCGGGTACCCATCAGGGTCGACCCGCCTATAACAAAGGTTAAAGTAACTGTGTGGTCATAGCAACAAGGGGGAAACCCCGAGGAATCACCCTCGGTGGATTCCACTCGATGAAATCATCAGGACGAACGTATGAGGCATCACCCTCGAGGTTCACACTGAGGGGTTGCATGACAGAGTCATATCGGAAGTGGAGAGGGAGGAATCACCCCTGATGACCATGACCGAACAGCTACACTGCAGAGTATTCATTAGGAGTGCGTTGCGAGGTATCACCCTCGGCACTCGATAGTAACTATGCGGAGTCATACAACGAAGGGGTGAAGTGATGTGTCGGTCTCTGGTCGACGATCACATTGATCGAGTCGTCGATGATCAAGCAGGGGCAACAAGGGTAAGGTGGTGGGGGTCACTGATGATTCACTACCAACCTATACTAAGCAGTTTAACATAGGCAGGTAAGGTAACAATAAACAGGTTACAAAAGCAGGCTATGCATCAGAATAGGAGAAAACATTAACAGTAGCAAAATCTAATGCAAGCAGGAGAAATGGAATGGGCGATACTTGATGCTCAAGGGGGGGGCTTGCCTGGTTGCTCTGGCAAGAAGGAGGGGTCGTCAACGGGCTGCTCGTCTGGAGCGTAGTCGTCCTTAGCTGCAACGGCGTCGGTCTCGGCGTCTATCGAGAGAGAGGGAGGGGGAGAGAAACAATAAATTCACGGCAAAAATGCAAACAATATGTATGACATGTCTAAATGATATGCCGAGGTGTTCTACTGCCTATCTAAATGATTTAGTTAATTTCAGAATTTATTTGGATTTATTTTATTAAGGTTGAGCACTATTCATTTACCGAAATCGGTCCAAAAGTTCCATGTTCAGATAGCTAGGGGCATCTGACAGATGAACGGACCACGTATTCGGATTCATCTCAAAATTCTGAGCAACTTTCATGTACAAAGTATTTTCATCTGAGCTACGGTTTATTTTATATTAAATTTTAAAGATTTAATCATTTCTGAAATTATTATTAATTAAATTAATTCGAAAATACAATTATGACGTTATCATGACGTCAGCAGTCAACTGTACTGTTGACTGGGTCAACTAACATGTGGGTCCCGGTTGTCATTGTCTGATTAGGTTAATTAGGGTTTAATTAAACTAATTACAGTTTAATTAGACTAACTAATTAATTAGTTTAATTAAACAAAATTAATTAACTTAATTAATTAACTAATTAATTATTAATTATTGATTTTATTAAATTCATTTTCTTTTCTTTTTCGTTTCAGGGGCTGGGCCCCACTTGTCATAGGCCAGGGGAGGTTAGGGCCCAACCGTCAGTGGCCCATGTGGCCACACGGGGCGGGCGCTAGCGGGCGAGCCCGACGGGGGCGGGCGGGGCGTTGCCCGCCAAGACGCTGGGTGAGGCCGTGGCCACGGCGGGGCTCGCCGGCCGGCCACGGCAGGCGGAGGCGGGCGCAGGGGACGGCGAGGGAACGCGGTGGTCGCCGGGGAGGGAGGCCGGGCGAGACTAAGGCGGCTGCAGGGAGGCCAAGCGGGGCGGCGCGCGCGGCTAGGCGGCAGCAGGCGAGCAGCGCGAGGGCGACGGAGCTCGGCAGGGCGATGGAGGCCCGGGGCGACGGGGAGCAGCCGCAGGGGCGGTGCGGGGGCCGCGGTGAGCGCGGGCGCGGGCAAGCGTGCGCGTGCGCGCGAGGCGAGACGCGGGGTGGTGGCCGGGCACGGCGATGCGGAGCAGCGCGGCGCGCGCGTCGTCTACACGGGGCGGAGCAGCGGGCGACGAGGGGCGACGAGGCCGCGGCGGAGACGAGCAAAGCGAGGCGGGCGGCGTGCGCGCGCGAGGCATCAGGGGGCGAGCGGCGAGCAGGACTTGGCCCGTGCATCGGCGCGGTCAGGCGAGGCGGACGGTGTCCGACAGGGGGAGAGGGGAGAGGCCGGGGCCTCACCGCTGGTTTGTAGGGCAATGGCAGCGGGTGTCGAGGAGGAGGACGGGGACGAGGCGACGATGGGGTCGGGGCGGCGCCGGGCAGCGAGGCGACGGCGTCAGGCGTCGGCGACGTGCCCCAATCCAATCTGGATCGGGGAGGGGGAGGGGAGAGCGAGGGGGTGAGTGAGGGGGTTAGGGTTTCGGGATCTCTGGGGGGGCCTTGTAGGCCAGTGCGGGGTGGGCCGCCGGCTGGGCCGAGGCCCAGTTGGGCCAGGGGGGGTTTTGTTTTTCTTTTAACTTTGTTTTATTTCTTCTCTTTTTATTTATTCTTTCCTGTTTTATTTTAGTTACATTTTATTTTAGTTTTAGTAAAATATATACTTAGCACCTAACTTAGTATCTCAATTTAGCCCACTGTCACAAAAAGTCTAGTCCCCAAATAATTTAGTTTGATATTTTATTAATTAATAAAGGCATTTAAATAATTAGGTTTGCTACTATTTAAATCATTTGAGTGCATTTAAGCATTTCATAAAAGTTTGGTTTCACCACCATAATCACCTATGCATTATCTGGCACGACCCGAACAATTTAGTTTTTATATTTGAAAACTTTTATCATTTGATTTTATTTGAAATTTGAATCATTAAATTTAAACTGGAATTTGAAACATGACATGATGCAAATGATGATTAGGCACGGTTAATCATGTTGACATTGTCATTATCAAAAGTGATTACTGTTGCTAATGACATGGGGTGTTACAATTCTCCTCATCTAACAAGAATTCTCGTTCCGAGAATTAAGAGGAAGACTGAAAGAAAGCGGGGTATTCTTCACGAAGACGATCCTCGCGTTCCCAAGTGGCTTCATCTTCCGAATGATTCGACCACTGAACTTTCAGGAATTTGATTGACTTCTGACGAGTTCGACGCTCAGCTTAATCAAGAATACGGACAGGATATTCTGGATAAGACAGATCTTCCCGTAATTCAAGCATTTCATGATCCACAGCTCGAATAGGATCCTTGAAGCAGCGACGAAGTTGGGATACATGAAAGACATCATGCACTTGAGAAAGATTTGGCGGCAATTGCAATTGATATGCCACTTCTCCTCGACAGGCAAGAATACAGAACGGGCCAATGTAGTGAGGAGCTAACTTGCCTTTGATTCCAAACCGATGAGTGCCTTTCAACGGGGTGACGCGAAGGTAGGCTTGCTCGCCAGGCTGATAGACCATTTCCTTGTGCTTTCAGTCATAGTTGCTCTTCTGACGAGACTGAGCAGTTTTCAGATGTTCATGGACGATGCGGACTTTTTCTTCAGCTAGCTGAACGATGTCCAGTCCGATGAGTGAGCGTTCCCCAGTTTCTGACCAATTCAGGGGGGTTCGACACTTACGTCCGTATAGAACTTCAAATGGTGCCATCTTCAAACGAGCTTGGTAGCTATTATTGTAAGAGAATTCGGCATACGGGAGAGATTCCTCCCACTTCTTACCGAAGGAGATGACACAAGCTCGAAGCATATCTTCGAGCACTTTATTAACTCGTTCGACTTGACCCTGTGACTGAGGGTGAAAGGTGGTGCTGAAGGACAGATGAGTTCCCATAGCTTCTTGGAAACTTTTCCTGAATCTTGAGGTAAAGAGGCTGCCACGATCAGAACTGATCTCCAACGGAACACCGTGGAGTGACACAATTCGGGAAACATACAAGTCTGCTAACTGACTAGCAGTGATTGTCTCCTTGACTGGCAGAAAGTGAGCAACCTTTGAGAATCGGTCAATGACGACAAAGATCGCATCATGACCCTTCTGAGATCTAGGAAATCCAGTAATGAAATCCATTTGGACCTTGTCCCATTTCCATTCAGGATTATCAAGGGGTTGCAGAGTTCCAGCAGGCCTTTGATGTTCTGCTTTAATGCGGCGGCAAACGTCACACTCAGAAACATAACGAGCAATGTCTCGCTTCATATTAGGCCACCAGTATCTCTGACAAATGTCACGGTACATCTTTGTGCTAGCAAGATGAATTGACAGAGGAGTGTCATGAGCTTCTTTCATAACGTGTTCTCTCTCATCCTTGAACTTGGGTACAAAGAGACGGTGTTGGAAGAATAGGATCCCATCATTGTCAAGATGGAATTCCGACGGCTTTCCTTTTTCGAGGTATCGCTTAATCCTTTCAAATTCAGAGTCATACCGTTGCATAGTCTTAATGTTGTGTTCTAAATCTGGTTCCACAACCAGGGTATTGAGATAACCCTTTGAGACAATATGGAGGTTTAATTTGCGAAGCTCTTCATAAAGAACAGGTTGTGCTTCCTGAACCATATGGTTGCTGCAATAAGCCTTGCGACTCAAAGCATCGGCCATTATATTAGCCTTGCCAAGGGTGTATGAGATATTCATATCATAATCGGCTATTGTCTCGAGCCATCTTTGTTGACGAAGGTTCAGATCTGGTTGAGTATATAAATACTTCAAACTTTGATGATCCGTATATATCTCGCAATGGTTGCCGAGAAGGTAATGTCACCATAGCTTCAGAGCATAAATAACCGCAGAAAATTCGAGATCATGCACTGGGTAATTTTCTTCATGAGGACGCAATTGTCGAGAGGCATAAGCAATCACTTTACGCTCTTGCATTAGGACATAGCCTAATCCTTGATGAGATGCATCACAGTATATCACGAAATCCTTTTGGGAATCCGAGGGTCCTAGCATTGGGGTAGATGTTAAATATCTTTAAGTGTCTGAAAGCTTTCTTGACATTTTTCTGTCCATTCAAATTTAACACCTTTGTGGAGCAGGTTCGTCAATGGCTTTGCAATCTTGGAAAAGTTCTCAACGAATCGACGGCAATAACTAGCGAGTCCGAGAAAACTTCTGACTTGCTTGACATTCTTCGGGGGAGTCCAATCAAGAATAGCATGTACTCACTCGGGGTTAACAGCAATGCCATTCTTGGAAATCACATGACCAAGATAGGTCACTTCAGATAACCAGAATTCACACTTAGAGTACTTGGCGTAAAGCTGGTGTTCTCGAAGCTTCTCCAATACAAGCCGAAGATGTTCAGCATGTTCTTCTACATTCTTGGAATATATAAGGATATCATCCAAATAAACCATGACGAATTTGTTGAGGTAATCCATGAAGATATAGTTCATCAACCGGGAGAAGGTTGCTAGAGCATTTGTTAAGCCAAATGACATAACGGTGTACTCATAAGAGCCATAACGAGTGACAAAGGCAGTCTTCGGAATATCCTCTTCGCAAACACGGATCTGATGATAACCCAACCTCAAGTCGAGTTTCGAGAAGACAGAGGATCCAGCAAGCTGATCATAAAGATCATTGATCCAGGGCAGTGGGTATTTATTTTGGATTGTGGCTTGGTTAATCGGCCGATAATCCTGAACCAATCGGTTAGTTCCATCCTTCTTCTTAACGAAGAGTGAAGGTGCTCCCCAAGCAGAGGAACTGGGGCGGATGAAACCTTTCTTAAGCGACTTGTCGATTTCTTCCTTAAGTTTGAGAAGGTGGTGCGGAGGCATCTTATAAGGACGCTTCACAATAGGGGTAGTGCCAGGCTTCAAGTCAATGACAAACTCGACAGCTCTAACCAGGGGTATCCCTGGAAGTTCTTCTGGAAAGACGTCCGGAAATTCTCGAACGACAGGAACGTTCTCGATTCCTTCCAGAGGTGAGGCGTTCAAAGCATTCAGAGCATATATCTGAGCTTCAGCGTCCCCTGTAATGCGAGCAGTATAGTTCACTATCTCATCGGAGGGGTGAAGAAGTTGGACGACTTTAGTGGCACAATTGATCGAAGCAATGTGAGTTTCAACCAATCCATTCCGAGGATGAGGTCTATGGTGGAAGATTTCAATACGATGGGTGAGGCAAGGAATTCCAACCCTTTAATTTCGACGGTAACGTCAGGTGCTATCACGTCAGCATGACAATGACCTCCGGGAGTTTTAACGACTAACGGAGTATGCATCTTCTCATACCGAATGCCATGCATGAATGCAAATTTTCCAGAGAGGAATGAATGTGATGCTCCTGAATCAAATAAAACAGAAGCAGGTACTGAGTTAACGAGAAGGGTACCCATCACAGTAGCAGGTTGATCTTGGACTTCTTCAATATCAATGTTGTAAGTGTGTCCACGACCATGAGCAGCAGACCCAGTATTATAGTTGCGGGCCTGATTGTTGCCACGACCATTGCCACGGCAAGTGCAAGGGAAAGCCAACTGATTCTGAGTCTGGAGGCAGTCCTTAGCAAGGTGACCTGGTTTGCGGCACTTGAAGCACAGACCATCTTCAGGACGAAGAGGGGCATTGGGTAGAGCAGCTTGAGCTCTTGGCTGCCTCGGTGGTGGAGGAGGCAGACGTGGTGCAGCATAGTTGTTCTTTGGCGCAGGGGCATTTGGACGGAACACGTTGTTGGGAATCCAGACTCGACGCTTCTGTGCTGAGCCGGAAGATGAGCCAGCATCACGATAGCGCTTCTGTGAGTCCTTGTGCTTCATCTGAGCGGTCTCAACTAGAATAGCCTTGTTCACAAGAGTAGAAAAGTCGTTGAAGTCTTGAGCAGCAAATGCAAGCTCGAGGTATGGGTGGAGTCCATTACGAAACTTCTCTTGTCTACGAGCATCCGTGGCGATGTCTTCTTCAGCATAGCGGGATAGGTCAAGGAATTCCCGCTGATAGGCTTCGACAGTCTTGTTGCCCTGAGTGAGGTTGCGGAACTGGGTTTTCATCCTGTCCATAATTCCCTGAGGAATATAACGGGCGCGGAAAGCAGCCTGGAACTCAGCCCAGGTAACTATTGTTCCAGCAGGCAGTGTACGCTTGTATGTGTCCCACCATTGAGCAGCGGGGCCCTTTAAGAAAAAGCCCGCGAAGGTGACAAAGTTGGCAGGGGTGACATTAGCAGACTCCATCTCGTGAGTGATGTCATGGAGCCAGTCATTAGCATCTAGTGGCTTGTCAGAGTTGCGGAACTGAGTGGGGTTGAGTCGCATAAACTCTGTCAAAGTTATTGAAGCAGGGTTCTGGTTCTGGTTGTTCTGATGCGGGAACTGAGCCATGATTCCGGTCATGAACTGACGGTTGAGCTCGAATTGTTGCATCATAGCTGCCATATAGTCTGGCGATGGTGGGCGTTCAGGGGCACGACCACGACCACCTGGTCTAACCATCCTGCTAAGTATCAACAGGGGGCAGTTTAGTAAAAGAAATTGCAAGTGTTTAGCAACAAGCATGATGTAACTCGACAACAATTAAGTAGTGTAACAGATACTTAACAGTAGTTAATTAAGACATACAGATCCATACACAGAGTCGGGTACATGCGGACATCATAACGGCGCAAATTTAAAAACTAGACATGCTAGGCGGCGCGCAGGCACGCAGTAAGGAAGTACACAACGAGACATAGCAAAGGCTACATCAACGTCGGAGAAAACCACTGAAATGGGGTAACTGCACGTGCGGACGACGAATGGCCGTCGCGGAAGGATCCTGCGCTCCATGTGCACTCTGATGCAGAACCCGGTCTCGAGCTGTAAGAAGAGGTCCACGTGCAGGTGTGTGACCTCCAACAGCAGGCCAAACAATACCAGCATACATCTGAGTCCTGCGCGGATAAAGGATGTGCTTCGGATGTATCCCTGCACGAATAGCGGGTAGCAACTGTGTCATAGCATCGTAGAGACGTGCTCGAGTGGCAACCAACTCGACAGCAAGAGCCCGTACAGTGCGATCCAGAGCCTGAGTGCACTGAATCAGAACCTGTGGGTCATAACGACGAGGCTCGTACGGGGCACAGATAGCTGTGTACTATCCAGTAGCATCTCCAGCAGGGGCATATGGAATGTATCGGAACTCAGAGGCATCCAAGATACTGTTGAACTCTCCTCGAAGACGTGCGACAGCAGAGTAGGCGGCATCATGGACCGCCATCTCAATCATCACGCCGATACCGTGGAAAAGGTGCAGTTCAGTGTCTGAGTCATCTTGCTGATCATAGATACGAACATCAGCATGGTACTGCTCCTGGTTGAACTCGCGGTAATCCTCGTAGACCATGTACTCGGGGTACCAGCGGTAGCCAAGTCTGGTCAGGAGGGCGATCAGAACAGCTGGAAACCCAGGGGCATCATGAGCCCAAGTGCGAAGCACAAGCTGTGTCGTAGGACGTGGCAGAAACAAACGATCCATGTGAAACAGAGGAAATTCAGGATTGTCAAATGACAATGAGAAGTTTATTACAACTCGGAGAGAAAGGTTAAACAAAACAATGGAAAGGAAAATGATTATCAGACTAATCAGATCAATGGTAAGGAATTAAGCACAGATATCCAGCTCTCCGGGAAGACGAGATTTACGAGATCCTAAGTGTCGGCGTTAGTAAAATCATTTAACCCGAATAGAAGAGAGATCAGAGTCCCAGAGTATAGACGAGGAATAAAAGATCCTAATACCACCCAATTGGTGACGTGGGCCCGTAAGCCACACAACCAAGTTAGTAAATTAGTTTTTCGATCTCTAGACTCAACTTCGACCAAGGAATTGGAAGGGGGGCTTCCTACAGGCAGTCGGCTCTGATACCAACTTGTGATACCCCCGACTCAATCGTGCACTAATCATACACGCAAACATGCACGATCAAGCACAGGGACTCACGGGAAGATATCACAACACAACTCTAACACAAACATACGGGGATCCACAAATATTACAGACCAGGGATCATGAGGATCTGAATACACAAGTCAGTCATACAAATAATATCTGAGTACAGACATAGTTAGCCAAGGTTTGCCTTAAGAAGGCTAGCACAAACAATGACTCTAGATCGAAAGGCGAAGGCCTCCTGCCTGGGAGCCTCCTATCCTACTCCTGGTCGGCTGACTCGATCCAGTAGTAAGTACCGTCTGGACCCATCTGGTAGTAAGCTCCTGCGGTGGCATCTGGCTCCTGGGCTCCATCGTCTGTTGTATCATCAAGTAGGGGAATATAGGGAAAAAGAGGAAGCAAAGCAACCGTGAGTACTCATCCGAAGTACTCAGCAAGCAAGGATCTACACTACATATGCAACATTATCAAAGGGGAAAGGCTGTATATGTGGACTGGACTGCAGAAATGCCAGAATAGAGAGAAGGCCTAGTCCTATCGAAGACTAGCATCTTCAAACATCTTCACGAAGCCACCATCTCGCAGCAATAGAAGAGAGTAGAATAGCATTTTATTAAGCAACCATGTTGAAGTAAGCCTAGAGATCCTTCCTCGACTCCCTGCGAGAAAGCGATCCCGAAGCTTCAATTAAATAACAAGTATCCAATTCAAGTAGTAGATCGGGATACACAAACTGAGCGTCCTTTACCATAGGACCGGCTATCGATAGATTATTCTTCCCTGCAGGAGTGCACTACTGTTACCCAACACGATCAATCAACTCTGGCCGGACACACTTGCTGGTTAATGCCCGGCCTCGGGAGATCAACACGAAGCAGCGCCCTACCTAGGCTCAGCAGAGAGGTCAGCACGCCGGACTAACCTATGCACCCAGAGGTCTTGGGCCATTGCCCTGGGCACCCTGCGCATTGCGAGACTGGCCAGGGTGCAGGCGCGACACTGAACTCGTCAGTGAAGTATCCAGCCCATTCCCGACAATCAGCCCGCACGGTGAACTGTGACGTCTGAAGAGCTTTCAGGAGGAACGTACGATGTAGAGGGCCCCATAAACCATAATCCCGCGTGGTGGTAGTGCGTATAGGGCACGTCGACCCACTCAGATCAAATACCCAAATCCGATAGGCTGATTTAGTAACACGCGAAGACGATCAGAGTTTCTGAAGCTCCGCCACAATATCACACTCGAGTGACCTTCCGGCACACCCGACATCATAGATCCCCTGCGGATACCCATCGGGGTCGACCCGCCTGTAACAAAGGTCAAAGTAACCGTGTGGTCATAGCATCAAGGGGGAAACCCCGAGGAATCACCCTCGGTGGATTCCACTCGATGAAATCATCAGGGTGAACGTATGAGGCATCACCCTCGAGGTTCACACTGAGGGGTTGCACGACAGAGTCGTATTGGAAGTGGAGAAGGAGGAATCACCCTCGATGACCACGACCGAACAGCTACACTGCAGAGTATTCATCAGGAGTGCGTTACGAGGTATCACCCTCGGCACTCGATAGTAACTATGCAGAGTCGTCCAACGAAGGGGTGAAGTGATGTGTCGGTCTCTGGTCGATGATCACATTGATCGAGTCGTCGATGATCAAGCAGGGGCAACAAGGTTAAGGTGGTGGGGGTCACTGATGGTTCACTACCAACCTATACTAAGCAGTTTAACATAGGCAGGTAAGGTAACAATAAACAGGTTACAAAAGCAGGCTATGCATCAGAATAGGAGCAAACATTAACAGTAGCAAAATCTAATGCAAGCAGGAGAAATGGAATGGGCGATATCTGGATGCTCAAGGGGGGGCTTGCCTGCTTGCTCTAGTCGTACTCAGCTGCAATGGCGTCGGTCTCGGCATCTATCGAGAGAGAAGGAGGGGGAGAGAAACAATAAATTCACGGCAAAAATGCAAACAATATGTATGACATGTCTAAATGATATGCCGAGGTGTTCTACTGCCTATCTAAATGATTTAATTAATTTAGGAATTTATTTGGATTTATTTTATTAAGGTTGAGCACTATTCATTTACCGAAATCGGTCCAAAAGTTCCATGTTCAGATAGCTAGGGGCATCTGACAGATGAACGGACCACGTATTCGGATTTGTCTCGAAATTCTGAGCAACTTTCATGTACAAAGTATTTTCATCTGAGCTATGGTTTATTTTATATTAAATTTTAAAGATTTAATCATTTCTGAAATTATTATTAATTAAATTAATTTGAAAATACAATTATGATGTTATCATGATGTCAGCATGACGTCAGCAGTCAACTGTACTGTTGACTGGGTCAACTGACGTGTGGGTCCCCGTTGTCATTGTCTGATTAGGTTAATTAGGGTTTAATTAAACTAATTACAGTTTAATTAGACTAACTAATTAATTAGTTTAATTAAAAAGAATTAATTAACTTAAGTAATTGACTAATTAATTAATTATTAATTTTATTAAATTCATTTTCATTTTTTTTTGTTTCAGGGGCTGGGCCCCACTTGTCATAGGCCAGGGGAGGTTGGGGCCCAACCGTCAGTGGCCCTTGTGGCCACACGGGGCGGGCGCTAGCGGGCGAGCCCGACGGGCGCGGGCGGGGCGTTGCTCGCCAGGACGCGGGGTGAGGCCGTGGCCACGGCGGGGCTCGCCGGCCGGCCACGGCAGGCAGAGGCGGGCGCAGGGAGCGGCGAGGGAACGCGGTGGTCGCCGGGGAGGGAGGCGGGCGCAGGGAGCGGCGAGGGAACGCGGTGGTCGCCGGGGAGGGAGGCCGGGCGAGGCCAAGGCGGCTGCAGGGAGGCCAAGCGGGGCGGCGCGCGCGGCTAGGCGGTAGCAGAGCGGCAGCAGGCGAGCAGCACGAGGGCGACGGAGCTCGGCAGGGCGCTGGAGGCCCGGGGCGACAGGGAGCAGCCGCAGGGGCGGTGCGGGGGTCACGGTGAGCGCGGGCGCGGCCAAGCGTGCGCGTGCGCGCAAGGCGGGATGCGGGGTGGTGGCCGGGCACGGCGATGCGGAGCAGCGCGGCGCGCGCGTCGTCTACACGGGGCGGAGCAGCGGGCGACGAGGACGCGGCGGAGACGAGCAAAGCGAGGCGGGCGGCGTGCGCGCGCGAGGCATCAGGGGGCGAGCGGCGAGCGGGACTTGGCCCGTGCATCGACGCGGTCGGGCGCGGCGGACGGCGTCTGACAGGGGGAGAGGGGAGAGGCCGGGGCCTCACCACTGGTTTGTAGGGCAGCGGCAGCGGGTGTCGAGGAGGAGGACGGGGACGAGGTGACGATGGGGTCGGGGCGGCGCCGGGCGGCGAGGCGACGGCGTCAGGCGTCGGCGACGTGCCCCGATCCGATCTGGATCTGGGAGGGGGAGGGGAGAGCGAGGGGGGTGAGTGAGGGGGTTAGGGTTTCGGGGTCTCTGGGGGGGCCTTTTAGGCCAGTGCGGGGTGGGCCGCCGGCTGGGCCGAGGCCCAGTTGGGCCAAGGGGGTTTTTGTTTTTCTTTTTACTTTGTTTTATTTCTTCTCTTTTTATTTATTCTTTCCTGTTTTATTTTAGTTACATTTTATTTTATTTTTAGTAAAATATATACTTAGCACCTAATTTAGTATCTCAATTTAGTCCACTGTCACAAAAAGTCTTGTCCCCAAATAATTTAGTTTGATATTTTATTAATTAATAAAGGCATTTAAATAATTAGGTTTGCTACTATTTAAATCATTTGAGTGCATTTAAGCATTTCATAAAAGTTTGGTTTCACCACCATAATCACCTATGCATTATCTGGCATGACCCGAACAATTTAGTTTTTATATTTGAAAACTTTTATCGTTTGATTTTATTTGAAATTTGAATCTTTAAATTTAAACTGGAAGTTGAAATGTGACATGATGCAAATGATGATTAGGCACGGTTAATCATGCTGACATTGTCATTATCAAAAGTGATTACTCTTGCTAATGACATGGGGTGTTACAATACCAAACCAGTCCTCGAGAAGCACCATGCCCGAGCATGTACAAGCTTCACTTCTGTGCGTCCTGTGCCTGCATCCACGTGCTTGTAGAACCTGCACTTCCGTGCCTCCTGTGCATGCATCCACATGCCTTTAGAGAGGCTTCACTTCCGCACTACCAGTGTCACCACTAAAATAAATAAATAAATGCTAGCGTCCCACCGACTGATTGTTAAGATGCTAGCAAACAAAAAAAAAACCAGCCAGGCAGCATGAATCTTGATGCTCAAACGGACGGTTGAAGATTAGAGATGGTTCCATGGTTTCCATCTCTCCCTCCCTCTTCTACTCTCTTGCTTCCCCTCTCGCACAGTAAATCTTGAAACCTTCGTCACTCCCGCACGGTCTCCTCCTTCCTTCTACACACAAACACAAATTCGAAATCGAGTTCGCGTCACCGGACAACCGCCACCGCGTTCGCCAACCGCCCTCCACTTCGACATACAGACCGTCAAACGCTGCCCGCGACAACACCAAGAACCCCGCCGGCAGCGGCGACTGACGGCGAGGACTTGAACACCGGCAGCGGAGATCGCAACAAAAAAAGAGCAACGACACAATAAGCCGATGGAAGCAAGGAACACCACACAAGCAATTGAAGGTAATTAACATTCTATCCCATTCCATTCCACCGGGTAGATCGTAGTGATTTTTTCACTTCCAGGGACAGCAACCCTAGCCACCGCTACCAAGGAGTTTTCCAATACCCTAAATCAATTTGTCTAACAAATTGAACTAGCGGACATATGAGATTTAATAGAAATGCTACTGCTCTCCGCTATGGAATTTTCGCCAGACGATATGTGCTTAAACGTACTATACCTGCCACATCACTAACTAGAATACCCCAATAGATCCAAACCCCGCAAGCATCCTGAGAGGCCAAACCTGATAATTACACCAGATTTTCTACATCCCTTGTCCATTGACTGTAACTATTTTCAAATTAAGTGCCTCTGGTGTGAAAAACCGGGAACAAAGAATAGGTGTACCTGTGCTTCTGGGGTGAAACAACCTGTGCCTCTCTATCCATACAAAATTTTTTCACACAACGCATGTCTTTTTTTTTCTGTGACACTCAACTCTGCTTCTAACACCTGGCCATTTTTTATGCAGCAATGAGAAAGCCTCACGAAGAACCTAACACCCAGCAAGGTATTGACGAAAACCCTGAGGAAGAGCATTCAATCCAGCAAGCTCCTGTCAAAGGTTTGAGCAAAGTGTCCACTGTCGATCTACCAAAAACTATATAGAGACATTAATAACTTAACTGTTCTCCTTGACAATAATAACTTAATTATTCTACAAATAAAACTACCTGCCCCTTTTTATATATTTCTTTATAGAAAACATTAAAAATGTTCACACACTATCTTATTTTTAATTCAAAAACAGTTTATCTTACCTAGTAAATCTTCCACTCTGCTTAATGATATTCCTCCCATTATGAAATATCACCTAGAGTGTGCATTTTTGTCTCAGAAAATGCTTCACCCTAACTTCACTTCCTCAGCTACACTTATAACCATATTTCATATTTTCTATCCCCTGATTAGCCCAATCAGTAACAGTATTAATAACCTTTTTTAACCCAAGAAAAAGAAACTAAAAAGCCCCTTTGGGAGTTTCACATTCCTTATGCATAATCATGGAAGATATATATTTTAAATCTGTATCAATTTTTTCGAACAAAACTATATCCCTTTTTGTTACCTGATCATTATGCAGGACACGAAGACAGTGATATTGAAATCGCATAAACACACAGCATCTCTCCTCCTTCATCAGAAAATGGCACACAACAAAACATCAAGAACAAAGCACCTGCGGCAGAAATGGTAACTTACACCAGGCTCAATAAGAGTAAACATCTAGCAACAAGCAAAAAAAAGAGAAAATCAGATACCAGCACTGTTTTTACTCCTGGAGCAAAAAGGCAAAAGCAAAAGGACAATATTGAAAACATCGTCAATAGTAGTACCTTGCAGCATCAGCCAATACCTCTAATGGTACTCCCGCCAACAGCACCAACCGCCACAAAGAAACAAGGTGAAAGCAAGAAGAAAAACAAACGACAAAGGGTAGAAGAAGAACAAGATGATGCCAACAGCAAAGATTCAGATACTGATGATGCCGACGATGACAAACAACATGATGCAGATTTCATTCCTACATACAGCGATGATGCCGAAGTGCACGACAGTGACGCAGAAGAGGACGACAATGTAAAAACACACTTATATACTAATTTTGAATACCACTATTCAGCACTCAAAATCAAACATCCCTTTCTAACAAAACCCTTTTCTTTCAGAAACAGCCCAAATCAAGTCAGAAGGACGTGAAGAGGAGAAAGACAAGCGGAAAAGAATTGGCAGCACCAACAGTTGACGAACACGAGGAAGCAAAAAATGAAGACAAATGCCTAATCAAGGCAGGGGCAGCATTCGCTCATGTCAAGAAAGCATGGAAATTACTTAAAGAATGTCACAGGCAAGATGTTAGGAGGGCAGGATTTGGCAGCATAGAGAACTGCCAAATAACGGGCTCCATCTGCAGACCGCTTGCAGCACACATCTACGATAATCTGGACACAGAAAGCATGACAATAACCTTCGGTGATGCTACCGAAGACAAAAAAATCAAGATTACCAAGGAAGCTATCCACAAGGTCTTTGGATACCCAAACGGCACTCAAAAGTCGGCACCAAGGCCACGGACTTGCCAAACTTCAATGAAAGAACTGATGTCAGACCTTGGCTTCAAACGTCCAGATTTCCCGCTAAAAAAACTGTTCAAGAATCTAGAAAAATTGGTGAACTAGACGACGAAGAATCAAACAGCAAATCGGTTAAAATATTTTTCCTTATTTTTTCCACAACGTTGTCTGCGGGACAAGCGCCGCTATTTTCAACCAACAAGCGATAATGGTCAAGGACATGAAGTATGAAGAAATGGCACAGATGGATTTCTACGAGGTAATCGTCAAAAGAATTAAGGCAGGAGCCATGACATGGCAGGAGCACAGGACATTGGATCAAGAAAAAAAGAACAAAAAGCACGTCAATGGTTTGGCACAGGGACCAGTAATCATGTACCTCGACTCCCTGCTGCTGCCAACCAACAGCAAAGAAAAATGCGGAAGATTGCCAAGAGAATGGACAATACCTCATTACCACGAGCAAACCATCTCAAAGAGAGTGACCTAGCGAAAATAGCTAGAGCAGACATGAAAAGGGACGGAAAAGCACGACCGGATGACTATGAATTTGGCAAGATACAGGTATAACTCTGTTGTACATAAATCCGTCCTTCCTTTTAAAAACAGTTTCCATTCTAACTAACTCCATTCTACCGAAAAAATGCAGACATGGAAAGGAACAGCAGAGAGGATCTTCTATACCAGCACAGCATCACCTTCGTCTTCAATTCAATAGATACCAGCACAACATCGTAAACAACAGCAACACCAGCACACGACCAAACTGCTACCACCTCCACCCAAGCGCCAGCGTGAACCACGTGTCAGCACCAGTGGAAGCAGGGAACCCGACACAAGCACCAGCACAGGATCAGAAGAAAGATTCAAAACGATAAAGGAATTGTTGGAAAAAGTGCTTGACGAAGCAAAATAGTTACCCTGAGTAACCACCAGGGCTGAACACCAATGCACCGAACAAGAGGAGAGATTGGATCAAAAATCCAAGAAGTCAGTGGTGCAACAAACAATGTACCTAATCGAAGCTTTCGAACAACACAGAGAATTTCAGAACATGATTTGCAGAAAGAACTTAACAGACGAGGCGACCCTGCAGATGCTAGAGCAAGCAGATGCAGCAGCCACAAGTACACTAGTCGATGGCAACCGCACGAAAGAAGTCATAGCCAAAACAGAACCAGGAGAAAGGAGAAAAAGAAAGAAGGAAGAAGAAGACGAAGAGAGGAAGAGAAGAACAAAATCAAGGGACATGGGAATTGACAAGAAAAAGATAAAGCGGCAGAAACAGGTAAATAATAGTAATGCATGATGCCATATGCCCCTGAAGCAAAGCCCTGTTTTCATACCTGAACTGAAAAAAACTGTCTGAATACTTTCAGGAACGTGCCAATAGCACGCCAGGCCAAGATGAACTCCAACAGCAGGATGATGTCAACAATCCCAAAAACAAGAATGAACACAACAAAGCAAGCAACCTCACAACAGACAATGCTACAACAACAACTACCCCAACACAAGCACAAGATACGATCGACGTCAGAACCAGTGAACAGGTCAGTATGAACATCCCTTTTTCCTTTCAAAACTGTATAGAGTTATAAGTTAACTGACAAACCTCCAACAAAATATAGGCTCAGCCGGACAACCATCAAATCAGCAGTCCCGTCAACCAAACACAAGAAGCTGACCCACAATCAACCGTTAGCATCACACACGACAAAGAAGAAGAAAACAACAAAGAGGAGGTAAACTTCCACAGCCCACTACACCCCACACCGGAAACTCATAATGGCAGGAAGAAAATGCACCGCAAACTCATATTGTTTGATCTCCAGGTATCACAAGCACTGCAAGAGCAAGAGGCGACCCGTGTTGAACTTGAACCCCATGATGAACCTCAAACAGACGAAAGCGTCACCGAACGGGAATTTTGTGTACAAGAGATTTCCGGTGCCACAACAATGCAGATGACCATCACAAATACAGAGGAGAAAGCCCAAGACATCCCAGCCGATGAGAAACTCGAGACTGTTATACCTGACAAAGAAACAGTCGACGCAGGCACGAATAACCCAATCATCTACATGGCTCCGTGCCTCCGGAGAATCCACACATGTGCATGCATGCACATACCTCGAGTGCCTCAACCGTGGCTAGCTGCTCCGCACACGTGACTGCAGATGCTTCAAACCCGTGCCTCCGGAGAATCCACACATGTGCATGCACCACATACCTCTAGTGCCTCAACCGTGGCTAGCTGCTCCGCACACGTGACTGCACATGCTTCAAACCCATGCCTTTCTAGGCGAAGGAGCTTGGCTTTTGCACGACCTGTATAAAGAATTTCTCCTGAGCTGTGAACTTCTTATAGAATATCATGAACTTCAGCAACCAACCAAATGCAAGAAAAAACACGCTGCACGACCAACACACACTTTGACTTATGCCCCCCCTTCAAGATGTTTATGAAAATTAAACGAGCTGAAGGCGAGCAGGAGGTTCCCTGCGCCGGAGGCGTCATGTGACACCACGACGGACAACGCGCCGCACGAACCAACACGCTACACGACCAACACACACTTCAACCTATGCCCCCCTTCAAGATGTTTATGAAAATTAAACGAGCCGAAGGCGATCAGGAGGTTCCCTGCGCCAGAGGCGCCGTGTGACACCACGACGGACAACGCGCCGCACGAACCAACACGTTGCATGACCAACACACACTTCGACCTATGCCCCCCCTTCAAGATGTTTATGAAATTAAACGAGCCGAAGGCGAGCAGGAGGTTCCCCGCAGGAGGGCCGTGTGACACCACGACGGACAACGCCGCACGAACCAACAGCGACGACCAACACACACTTCGACCTATGCCCCCCCTTCAAGATGTTTATGAAAATTAAACGAGCCGAAGGCGAGCAGGAGGTTCCTCGCCGAGGGCCGTGTGAACCACGACGGACAACGCGCCGCACAACCAACACGCTGCACGACCAACACACACTTCGACCTATGCCCCCCCTTCAAGATGTTTATGAAAATTAAACGAGCCGAAGGCGAGCAGGAGGTTCCCTGCGCCGGAGGCGCCGTGTGACACCACGACAGACAACGCGCCGCACAAACCAACACGCTGCACGACCAACACACACTTCAACCTATGCCCCCCCTTCAAGATGTTTATGAAAATTAAACAAGCCGAAGGCGAGCAGGAGGTTCCCTGCGTTGGAGGCGCCGTGTGAAACCACGACGGACAACGCGCCGCACGAACCAACACGTTGCATGACCAACACACACTTCGACCTATGCCCCCCCTTCAAGATGTTTATGAAAATTAAATGAGCCGAAGACGAGCTGGAGGTTCCCCGCGCCGGAGGCGCCATGCTCCAATTTAGTTAAGTTATACAAACCATGCCTCTACTAGTATACACCTGTGCCTATAGAGAATTCACACATTGGCATTGACAGGATTGAGCGATGCCTCTGCACTCTTCACGACCGTGCGTCAACCCATGCCTTTGCTTCGTGTGTATGAAAAAGTTGCTATTTTTTGCTTACTTGAAAGGTCACATTTGATAGTGTTGGAAGCCCCCGCCCGTAACTACCCCATAAATCTCCATTTCTCAGAAATATAATGGGAACAAAAAGGGAAACAAAAAGGACAAAGGGAACCGACGCGGCTGGCTGTTATTTTCTGTCTGTTATCGCACGGAAAGGGAAAAACGGAAAATTCAAGTAGTTGGAGGGTTAAACTGCAAAACGCACGAAACCACAAACCGGAAAGGGAAAAGCGGGAAGCAACCACATCCGGTGGTTTTCCCTCGCGGGAGCGCTCCACGCTCGACACTTTTCGCGCGCGGAGCGCTCGTTAACTAGTTGCTCTCCAAATTGCACAGGTTCAATTCCTAGTACAACTCCAACATCCTTTTTTTGTCATACTATGTGTAAGTGGACTGGTAACTTCCTAGTTATTAGCCGCCTTGCACACTGTCAGATCCATTCCCGCGTAGTCGTTGGATCGTGTTGTGGAGCAAGTCAACGCAACAGCTGCTTCACAACATCACATGTGTTGCAAACTGCCCCAACATCGCTTGCGTTGCAAATTGACGTTGTGCAACATCGCCAACTTAGCATCACTTGTTTAGAAAATCGACGTTGCGCAATATGTCCAACAACACCAGTCGTCGACATGCCAACATTGCAAGCCATGCATCGATCACGTCGCAGCATGGGTGATGTTGCAATCGTAACATGGGTGAAGCTGCGTTGGGGCAACATCTCCGACCTTGCAGCGAAGGCGCCACCCTCACATTGCATCACAATACGTGTGCGTGCGCCGACGGTCAGCTGCTAGTGCCCCGTCCTTGATGTTGATGCAGAAGGACGGGAGAGAAGCAAGAGAGGGACATGTAGCTTGCAATCTCTCCAGAGAAGGAGGAAGTGGGGAGAGAGGGAGCAAAGCTTGGGCGGCAGGTATGGCCGGCTCCAATGGCCCTCGTTTATCTAGTCGAAGGAGCAGCAAAGGAGGAATGAGAGAGAAAAGCGAGAGGCGGGGGAAGACGATAGAGGATAAGAGCATCGCCAACGGCAGCCCTAAAATAGGACACGTGGTAGCCGAAAAACGAGCTTCAACAACACACTTAAACACATCTTTTGTGCTCCCATTTCATGGCTGCCCCAAAAACCAGCCCAAGGTGATCCAAATTTTGATCATGCAACCGGCTGCCCAAACGCAAAAACGGTCGTGACACGCATCCACTCACGATGAAACATCCAGCCACCCCACCCTCGCATGCGTGAAACTTTGTACTGACCCCACCCGCGCACCGCCGTAAAATCCAACCGCCCCGCCATTGAATCCACTGTCGCGCCTCGCCGCTGTGGATCCAGCACCCCCCCCCACCCGCCCCTCTACGCCTCTCTACACGCTGCCGCATCCGCCATCGAATCCACACACATGCCCCCTGCCGCCGCCGAATCGGCTGCTGTCGACCGTCGCCATCGCAGATTCAGTTGTTGGGAAACGTAGTAGAGAACAAAATATTTGCCCTATGATCAAGATCCCGGATCAATATGAAGATCATACAAGGTTAGATGGTATCGTTACCAACTTCGAGTTGCAACAGAAGAAGAGTTAGCGTAGATCATACTTGAAGTCCCTTGGACCGTTCAAGACGATCCTTCGAACCGTCCACAACGATCCCTCGAACAAAAGACCAAAAGCACTGCCTCTCTACGGATTGCACGCGTACGACCTTCATGATCCGGCAACGCTTCGCCGTCCTGAGCTTTGTGTCACCGGAGAACTAGAGGATGGAGAAGAGAACCTCACGGGGCTTCTCTATTATGAGGACTAGATAAAAATAGAACTAGTTCAAGTCTAGATCAAGAACTAGAAGAGATAACTAGAGAGGGGGCGCCCGAGGTCAGATATAATGGGATTTTGTCACTTAAAATTATGCATATTTTTCAAGAAAAACTTCCGACCTATTCATCAAATATCATGGCAGTACAAAGAACATAGGAAATAATAGAAATTATATCCATGTCCCTACACCATCTAGCGACAACTACAAGCATTAGAGCGAGCCGAAGGCGCGCCACCATCATCATCCCTCCCTCATCGGAGCCGGGGAAACCTTATTGTAGTAGACAGCCGGGAATTCGTTGTGATAAGGCCCCAAAGGACCAGCGCACCAAAACAACAAACATCGTCGATGAAGGGCGTAGATCGAAAGGATACAACCTATAGACACATGAATGCAGACGAACAAAGGCCGGATCCAAACAGATCCACCGAAGACAAGCACCGAACGAATCCGGCAAGGTTTGTCGAAGACACACCTCCACACGCCCTCCGATGACGGTAGGCCCATCATCGGGACGGGCTAGACGGGGAGGACTTTATTCCATCTTCAAGGAGCTGACACCACCTCACCTTTCCGAGCAATACACAAACCCTAAACAAACTAAAAAAAACACCTAAAATGGAGCAGGAGTCTTCTCGCTGGCAAGAGAATGCATGATCCACCACGCCTCCATAGTCCTAAGGTCACAAGACGATGCAGATTGGCTGCGGCGCCGGCAGGAGGCGAGAAAACCCTAATCGCCCAGGAGTCGCTTGTGGGGAGAAGGAAAACCTTTCGGCTTGACGAGTGTTGGCATTCGCCCACGGATACATGTTGAGGAGATTAGGCAGTACTTCTAAGAAATATATACATGTTTGGGTAAGACGTACTGTATACTTTGATTTATAGTATAAACTATAGTAATTTTATTACAGATATATGTACATGACATTTACACCATGAGTTCGACATAGGATTTACAAGGTTATGCATGCAAGGTACGTGATGCATGTACAGTGCAGGGCAACCGTACCCTGCCTAGATACACACACATCACACTTACGTACACGCGGCACGCACTGACGCGCATATAGACTCGTACTAGTTGATTAATTAATTAATCCAGCTCGCCATCATGGGAGCCGGTTTATTCCCTGTACAGATCCTTAGTCCTGCAATACGTAGACAGTAATAGCATTCTGTATATAGATTTCCGATTCTGCTGCTTGGTTTTCGTGGTCGTCATCGCCGGTCCGCCGCCGTCATCAGAACAGGAACGCCGTCGGCGCGAACGCCGGCATCGACGACGCCGTCTCGATGTGCCTGCGCACGTTCACACACATGTAATCAATTAACTTCGATTATTTGCACCACAAAGATCTAGAGAGAGAGAGAGAGACGCGTACCTGTATTCGTCGCTGTGCGCACGGGGCAGGACCCTGGAGGCCACCCTGCCGGGCCTGGCCGGGACGACGCGCCCACCCGCTGCGGCCTTGCCCACGTCCACCGCGACACCCTCATAGATGTCCCCAAGCGCCGGCCTCCACTGCGGCGAGCCGCCCAGCGACCTGGCCCTCCTCCGCCTCCTCCTCGCCGCCGCGCTGGTAGTCGTGGCAGCAGCCTGCTGATCCGCAGGCGGCGCGTCGTCGATGGGTCCAGCACGGCAGCCGCAGGGCACGAACGACAGGAGCCTCATCAGCTTCCTGCGCAACCTCCCCTCTATCTTGGCCCCTCCCGACCCCTCTCTCTAGATCTCCCCTCCCCTGTCTCTAATCTCTCTCCTGACACACAGCTAACAATTCTCTCTGTACAGTCTACTCTACACTCTCCGGCGACGAAATCCCCGGCCGGCCGTCACCCGTGTATTCACGAGAATGCCACTGCGTACGAGTGGCCTCAGCTCGCTAGCTGACTACCACTCGGCTAACGGGGAGAGCGTATCTGCAGTGTCACGTGTTGGGGCCGCTTTATAGGGTTCGCGGAGGGTGGAAAATGTCCGAAACACCCCCGCTCCGCAGCGGGGTGGCCAAGGGTAGTCTCGGGAACGGGGAAATTGCTATTTTTCAGTGCCATGCAGTAGAGGGAGTTTCGGTGGGAACAAAAATAATACAGTATCGCAAAAGTTCAGTCGACGTCGATCTGTAGGTACCGATCGCGTGGTGCGTATGCAGGTGGCCCGGCCAAGTGGATGTGGCGGTGGGCCCGGCCATGCGCGTGCCTGATGGGGCCGTATTCCGTCTACGTGCGTACGTATCTGATGCAAGAGAATACGTACGGTGACCGTGCTCTGGAAGAGTGTACGGTGGGCCTGGGTTAACAAAAAAATGCTTTACCGGTGGAGTAGCAGAATGAACTGTGAGCGAATTTTCTTTTTTAAGAAAAACACAATTTATTTATTTATAAAATAGGGTGTGGCTAGTCTAAATCGACTGAGATTTGACCAACAATTAGTCAAGTGACATAACATGCAAGAGAGAAAAAAGAAAACTGAAAAGAAAATTTTACACAGATCTTAAAGTAAGATCTCATGGATATAGTATCGACTAAGACTTAACGAAGTCTCAGTCGACTTAGCAAGACTGTTTCAAATAACCATTACATCATTTATGAGGATCCGTACAATTTCATTTAAAGGCTCCTCAAACCAATTAGAGGTCAACGAAAATCTAACCAATCTAGCAAGCTAGTGAGCAAACTTTATTTGCTTCTTTATTACAATATTCGAACCTAGAAACAGGGAAATCACAAGCAAAATGAAAACAATCATTAAACATTACTGCCGCCGCACCCACGGACCGTCCTCCATCTGTCATGGTATCAATCACCTCCAAATTGTCTTAATAATAAGATGATTGCATCCCGTCCTTTGCGCAAGCAAAAGACCGATTGAGGGTCAAATCTTCAGGCATCAGAACATCCGCGCACCAGTCTATCATCCCATTCCCTCGACGATGAATCTGCCTTTGTTATCTCTTAGGACCGCCGCAATCATGCCCCTGATCAGGTCATGGTCAAAAGAAGCATCAATATTAAGTTTACCAAAACCCACGGGAGGGCATGACCAGCCTCTCTTTTCACGGAAACCTTTGAAGAGGAAGTAGTAACGAAGTTGGTCGTAAGATCATGGATCCCCATAGAAATCTTGTGTGCATTCTGGGTTGTCTCCTTGTGAACTAATTTATGCCTTTCCCACCACAAATACTAGGCTGAGATGGCAATCATTTCCCGCACATCTAATTACCCATAATACAAAAATCATGTTCTGGCAGAAGAAGTAAATACTCCAGCACCGCCTCACCAACACGATCTACTTCACAAATATTGACATTCTAACCATTTTTCATGTAACTCCAAGCGACGAAATCTAGCATAAAATGTTACAAAAGTGGGATTACAAGGACCCATTGTACATCAATAGGCCACAGAGTTTGTCTAATCAAATCTTCATCCCAATCGTTTGAAACAGGATCAATCAAATCCGCCACCTTAGATAACAGTTGGCCCCCTTCGGAGTAATAACTGTTCTATTGGCATAATTTGGAATCCAAGCGTCTTTCCAAATATTGATATTCTAACCATTTCCCACTCGCCAAATATAACCATGTTTCAGAGAATTCATGCCCGCTGATGTCGATTACACAACTTTATTCTTGTAGACTTTCTTGGGTCTCCAATCGCAGAGTTTTGTAGGAGAGTAGCAAATATCCCTCAAGTGGATGACCTAAGGTTTATAAGATCCGCGAGAGGTGTAGGGTGAAGGTGGTTCTCTCTCAAACAACCCTACAATCAAATAGAAGTGGTCTCTGGTGTCACCAACACACCTAATATAATTTTCGTTGTATAGGTGCACTAGTTCGGCGAAGAGATGATGATAGATGTGTAATATGGATGATAGAAATAGCATTTTCTAATCTAAAAAGATAAAAACAACAAGGTAGAAAGTAATAAAGGTGATTAAAAATGGTGTCTCAATGCTTGAAAACAAGGCCTAGGGTTCATACTTTTGCTAGTGCCAACTCTCAACATCATTAACATAATTGAACCACATGATAATCCCTCAAAGTGTAGCAAAGAATCACTCCAAAGTTTCTATTCTATCGGAGAAACTATGATGAAATCTCGTAGGTGCACTTAACAGCCAACCACCTCAAAGTTGTCTTTCCAGATCTTGATCCATAGAACCACCCACAAATGTGCAACGAATAGTCCCGAAAATCGTACTACGACTACACTATATGATACTATCGTTCAACCTTTATGCTAAAAGTACCCCAATATCACCACGGGTATCCGCAAGTTAATTACTAGACATGCATCATGTAATCTCAAATCCAAAATATTCAATCAAACGTAAAGAATCTTCAAAGAGGAAGACTCAATTCACCACAAAAAAGGATAGAGGGGATGAACATCATACGATCCAACTTTATTAATAAAGCTCATGATACATCAAGTTCAAATCCATCAATAACAAGAGAGAGAGAGAGATCAAACACATAGCTACTAGTACATACCCTTAGCCATGAGGATGAACTACTCACACATCACCATGATAACGGAGGAGGAGTTGTTGGTGATGGTCATGACGAAGATGTCCCCGGTTGCGTCCCGGCGCCACCGAATGAGAGGGGGAAGGGGGGCCCTCCTTCTTATTCTTCCTTGGCCCTCCAAGGAGAGAGTGAGCTCTCCCCTAGCTAGATTGGATCTTTCTTCTATCTCATGTTTTTTGGTACTATTTTCTGGCCTTTCACCGTTTCTTTTATAGCCAGAGATCTGAAACTCCGATTGGGCTGAAATTTTGAGGAGGGTTTCCTCCGGAAATTAGATTTCCTGCGGCGAAAGAAGGGTCCAACCATCTTAAGGGCCAGCCACAAGATCCCATGGTGCGGCCAGGGGTGGTCGCACCCCTGCCCTTGTGGAGTCCTAAGGCATTGTTTTGCATTGATTCCTTTGCCCAAAAATCACATATATTCCAGAAAAAATCATATTAAATAATTGGAGTATTTTGACCTTCCTAGATATTGATTTTCTGTAAAACCAAAAACAAGCAGAAAACAGGAACTAGCACTGGGCACTAAATTAATAGGTTCGTCCAGAAAAATAATATAAAAGTGCACCAGAACCATATATAAATGATGTAAATACAACATGAATACTTCATAAATTATAGATACATTAGAGACGTATTAGCATCCCCAAGCTTAATTCCTTCTCCTCCTCGAGTGGGTAAATGATAAAAGAAATAATTTATGAAGTGTGAATGCTAAAATCGAAAAAACCTTTGATCACAAGGCAATGATAATTCTAATAACAAGTAACATCATTCCATTAACGTCAACATTTCATAAAGTGGTAATGAAGCATCTCACAAATCTTTCAAGAGAATATCGTAAAACTTAAAGCAACCAAAGAAGTATAGATGACAACTAGGTACCCCAATTTGAAGATAACCATTATATCTATACAATGCTCAACAAATTGCTATTGGAAGAATGCCTACAAATCTAAGAGTGGTACCCATGCTCAATACTTGGTGCCGCAAGAAAGAAAGATGGAATTGACTCAACAATTAAAGTAAATAGATAGCCCTTGGTAGAGGCAAGCAAAAATTAATATATGCCAGAGCTCATTTGGTTTAAAACAGAGATAAATTTATCTTGGAAGGAGTACTTTTCCTGTCAGCGGTTTAACGACAAAGATTTCCAATATCTTCCATGCTAAACATGCTAATGGCGGTTCCCATGATTTTGCACTCCCCTCAACCATACTAACACAAACCATGGCTAGTCGAATTCATGGATGCCTGCCAATTTCAACTTTCTAGGGGAGTGCCCTTTTTTCAATATATTTTTATTTGGGACTGTGCATCCCTATTATCAGTCTCTCTCATAAATTTGACAGGCCAAATAAACACTCATCATGAGTAAAACACATTTAGAATGGAAGATAATGACTACCCCCACCGCTCCATGAACTGTATGGGCACACAAAACAGAAGTTTATTTGAAGGTTTAGAGGTGGCACATGCAAATTTACGTGGAATGTCACTGAAACATCATCTATAGGTAGGCATGGTGGGCACTTTGTGGCATAAACTTGTTTCAAGGATTAGATGCACTACTGGTAATTATGTTAGTACAGGAAAAGGCTAGGATAAGACTGGGAGGAACCACTTTACCAAGAAAAAAACCAGAATCATGCATTCTCTAGTAGTAACATTATTAAGAAAATATAATCATAATGTTAACCTACATATCTAAATATAACCAAGGCTGGACTGGTAATTTATCAAACATGTGTAAACATGTTCCAAGCCAATCATCCGTCCTTCACTGGGAGATACTTACCACCACAACATGATAGGTTCGACTTAGTAAAACTAATGCTCATTGTCATTATGACATAAATCCCTTACTTGATTAAAGATATGCACTATCATACTCTCACTTCTATTTTAACGGGTTAAAAGGACGATGCATGTTTACTTCTCAATGCATATCTAATTTCAAATGCATGACATTCAATTCATTCATAAATTTACTCTAAGGATATAAGTAAAGCAAAAGAGTAAATGATAAACTACTCCAAAATATATGATTGAAAAACAAAGAGTAGTTAAGTAAATAGGTAACTATGTATAAACTCTCTCCAAATCATATTTTAAGATCTAAGGATTGTATCAACCAGCAAACAAAAACAAAACAAAAGGACGCTCCAAGAATAACACATATCATGTGAACAAATCAACTTGGCTCAACCGAGACTAACCGATAGTTGTGGACGAAGAAAGGTGGGATGCATACCGGGGCATCCCCAAGCTTAGATGCTTGAGACTTCTTGAAATATTACTTTGGAGTGACTTGGGCATCCCCAAGCTTTAGCTCCCATGTCTCCTTAAATATTCCTCTCACATCACAGGCTCCTTTGGGTCTTAGAAACTTCATTCACACAAAACTTAACAAAACTCATGAGATATGTTAGTACAAAATAAATAAATAAATAAACCTTCACATTTTCTACTGTGAAAAATTACTAAAATTATAATTAAACATTGCATACTAAATGCCTACACATATTTAACATCACTATCCACTAATAAAAACATTAAACAAGCAAACATGAGCAAAAAAATGCAACTATAACAACAATCTATCTAAACAGAACAGCCTGTAAAGGTACAATATATTGATATACTTCTGTAACTCCAAAAATTCTGAAAATTACCAGTAACAGAGAACTCATATATGCTTACTGTGTAAAAAATTCAAGATTTATCATGTTCTGACAATCCGGGAATATTCAGAACATAACAGAAAACTTTCTGTTTTCAAAAAACAACTCATAAACTTGAAAACTAAGCGATAAAGGCTAAACTTGGCATTTTATTAAAAGAAAAGATGCAAAACATGATTGCTACAGTAGCATTAATCATGTAAACACACAAACATAGAAAAGATAAATGTTGGGTTGCCTCCCAACAAGCATTTTTCTTTAAAGCCTTTTAGCTAGGCATTGTGGTTTTCAACATGCACACATAAAAGTAGGAATTGAAACAGAAAGGGGCATCATGAATCATATAGAAAATACATTTAAGCCTAACCCACTTCCTATACATAGGAATTTTATATGCAAACAATTTAGTGAAGCAAGAATCAACTAGCATAGGAAGGCGAAAGAAGTGTAACTTTATAACTTTCAACATAATGAGAGGAAACTTGATATTATTGAGATATCTATAGGCATATACTCCTCTCCCATAATAATTTTCTGAAGCATCATGAGCAAATTCAACAATATAACTATCACATAAAGCATTATTTTCATGGCCCACATGCATAAAAAATTATTACTCTCCACATAAGAAAATTTCTTCTCAATAGTTATAGTGGGAGCAAATTCAACAAACTAACTATCATGTGATACTTGATTGACATGGATCAATTCAACATTAAAATTGTAATGACAAGTTTCATGGTTATCATTATTCTTTATATCATAAGTGTCATCACAATACTCATCACAGATAGCAACTTTTTTCACATCATAATCAATTGATACATCTTCCAAAATAGTGGAATCAAAATTATCTAAAGTCATGACCTCTCCAAATCCACTTTGATAAATATTGCAATAAGATTCAACACCCTCCAAAATAGAGGGATCATTGCTACTTAGAGTTGACACACTTCCAAACCCACTTTCATCATCATTGTAATCATCATAAATAGGAGGCATGTTTTCATCATGTAAATTTTCTCATCAAAAGTAGGGGGACTAAAAATACCATCTTCGTAAAACATAGCATCCCCTAGGTTATGGCTTTGCATATCATTAGCATAATTGACATTCATATAATTCATACTAATAGCATTGCAATAATGCTTAGCATTCAACAAAAACACATTAAAAAACTTTGTTAAATTCTTTTTTTTAAACTTCCTAGCAATTATCGGATTCATAGTTTTCAAAATAAACTTTATAAAGATAAAGAATTTGACACAAGTTCACTTCCATTTTTTGTAGTTTTCCTTTACAAACCAAACTAGTGAATAAAATAAGAAACTAAAATATTCAATTGCAAGATCTAAAGAAGATACCTTCAAGCACTCACCTCCCCGGCAACAGCGCTAGAAATAGCTTGATGTCTGCTATGCGACTTTATTCTTGTAGACTTTGTTGGGCCTCCTAGCACAGAGTTTTGTAGGATAGTAGCAAATATCCCTCCAAGTGGATGACATAAGGTTTATCAATCCGCCGAAGGTGTAGGATAAAGGTGGTTCTCTCTCAAACCACCCTGCAATCAAATACAAGTGGTCTATTATGTCCCCAGCACACCTAGTACAATTGTCAGTTGTATAGATGCACTAGTACGGCTTAGAGATGACAATAGATGTGTAATATGGATGGTAGAAATAGCTTTTTCTAATATGAACAAATAAAAACAACAAGGTAGCAAGTAAAAAAGTGAGTAAATACGGTGTCTCCATACTTGGAAACAAGGCCTAGGGTTTATACTTTTGCTAGTGCGAACTCTCAACATCATTAACATAATTGAACCACATGGTAATCCCTCAAAGTGTAGCAAAGAATCACTCCAAAATTTCTATTCTATCGGAGAAAGTAGGATGAAATCTCGTAGGTGCGCTTAACAGCCAACCACCTTAAAGTTGTCTTTCCAGATCTTAATCCATAGAACCACCAACAAACGTGCTACGGGTAGTCCCGGAAATCATAGTATGACAACACCATATGATACTATCGTTCAACCTTTATCCTAAGAGTACCACAATGCCACCACGGGTATCCGCAAGTTAACTACTGGACATGCATCATGTAATCTCAAATCTAAACTATTCAATCCAATGCAAATAAATTTCAAAGAGCAACACTCAATTCACCACAAAAAAGGTTAGAAGGATGAACATCATATGATCCAACTTTATTAATAAAGCAGATGATACATCAAGATCAAATCCATTAAGAACATGAGAGAGAGAGAGATCTAACACAAAGCTACTAGTACATAGCCTCACGCCCGAGGATGAACTACTCATACATCACCATGAGAATGGAGGAGAAGTTGTTGGTGATGGTGATGACAGAGATGTCCCCGGTGACGTCCCGGTGCCATCGGAGGAGAGGGGAAAGGGGGGCCTCATTCTTATTCTTCCTTGGCCCTCCGTGGAGAGAGGGACCCTCCCCTAGCTAGATTGGATCTCTCTTATATCTCATGTTTTTCACTACAATTTTCTGGCCTTTCACCATTTCTTTTACCGCTGGAGATCCGTAAGTCCGATTGGGCTGAAATTTTGAGGGGATTCTCCTTCGGAAATTAGATCTCCTGTGGAGAAAGAAGGGCTCCAACCTACTTATGGGCTAGCCACCAGGGCCCATGGCACAACCAGGGGTGGCCACGTCCCCTGCCCTTGTGGGGCCCTCGGGCATCGTTTTGTGTTGATTCTCTCGCCAAAAAATCATATATATTCCAGAAAAAATCATATTAAATCACCGGAGTATTTTGACCTTCCTAGATATTCCTTTTCTGTAAAACGATAAACAAGCAGAAAAATAGGAACTGGCACTAGGCACTAGATTAATAGGTTAGTCCAGAAAAATAATATAACAATGTACCAAAACCATATATAAATGATGTAAATATAGCATGAATAGTTCATAAATTATAGATACGTTACAGACGTATCACCCGCCATAATGCTTTGCCAAGTAAAAGAGAAGCCATTCTTTAACTTAGTATTCAACAAATCGCCATCAGGATAGTACTTCACCCTCGTAATAGTAGCACATAAATAGTTGGGATTCTCAAGAAGATGCCAAGTATTTTTAACCTACATTCCCAAATTGAAGCAATGAATATCACAAAAACCCATCCCTCCTTGATTCTTTGGGACACACATTTTTCACCACGCCATCCAATGCATCCTCTTGTGGTTATCCTCACATCCCCACCAGAAATGCGTCATCGCATCAATAATTCCTTTGCAAATTTGTTTAACGAATTTTAAAGACCACATTGCATAGGTCGGAATGGCTTAAACAACAGACTTGAGAAGAATCTCCTTTCCTCCAGCTGATAGTAATTTTTCCTTCCAACCACTGATTTTTCATAATAATATGATCAATCAAGTCTTGAAAGAAATTGGTTTTATCTAATCCCACATTAGATGGCAAGCCTAAATATCTATCATTGAGGGCCTCAGTCATGATATTTAGAGTGGTACATGTTTGTTCTCTAATCCTCACACTCGTATTAGGACTAAAAAGATGCTAGATTTATCAACGTTGACCATCTGCCCTGAGGTCGCACAGTATAAATCTAGAACTGATTTTAAAACCTCTGTCATGTGCATATTACTTTTCATAAGGATCAGTGAGTCATCAGCAACGAGAAGATTCATAATAGGTGGGGCATCTCTGCCTCCTGAAATATTTCCATTCTCCTTCGCATGTACCAATGGAGCAATCACACCTTCCATGCATAATAAGAAAAAATAAGGAGACAACGGATCCCCCTGCCTTAACCCCATTGTAGGCTTAAAACTCTCGCTTTCCTCCGCATTAAACCGAATTCGTTATTCAACAGTGGAAAGCCCTCATAAGCCACTAAAACATTATCTGTAATCCGTCTACCAGGCACGAAAGCACTCTAGTCAGACTAATAATATCAGGTAGGAAAACATTAAAACAAGAGGCCACCATTTTTGCACTTCTTTTATACACCACATTTCACAAGCCGATCAACCTAAACTGGGTTTGTAAGTGCATCTAGTACCCCTTAGTGATTTTGGTGTATTGAAGACTTATAGGTTAAGGGACTAATGTGTTTCTGAGTGTACACAGGTTATATAAGTCTCTGAGGAGTTTGATATCTACGAAGAAAGTCGATCCCTAAAAATGAATGTCTTCATTTGAAGACTTTGGTTTTCTTCAAGACTTTGAAAATGAGGAAATTGGTGTGACCTTGAAGACATTGATATTGATGCGAGGATTATGAAGCGTGAAGACTTTTGTTTTCGTAGTTTCATTTTCTCTTTCTCGAGTCATAGGAAACACTGTACTGTTAAAGGGGGTCGAGGTAAAACTAAGGAAAAGTTTCCAAGTGATGCTCATCTCAAAGCCTACACATACCCAATCCTTCGAGGAAGCCTTTGGAAATCTCATATAGTTCAGTCAATTTCTTAAGTGAGAGAGACGAAGATCTTCTGCTCTCTGAGGAATTTGTTCTGACTGAGGAGTTAGGAATTCGCCAGTGCGGATTGCCTACAAGTGAGGAACATGATAGCCCTGAGGAATTTGAGAGCTCAAATTTCCGACCGTTGCTGTGCTATGCGCCAGCTGTCCCAAATATCTTATCCACCTATGGTCATATCATTGAAGGGCATTTATGTCTTATCATGTCGGGTTGCTCCCTAGCTATAAATAGCCGCCCCCGTCAACCACTAGCTGGTTGGCTGCTCCGAGAGAAACTGACACTTGTCATTTAGAGCATCCCATCCTCCGAGGACTTTGAGAGAAAATCATAAGTGAGGAAAACCCCAAAACCCCAACACCTAAATCCCAAAGTGATTGAGCATCACTGAAGAGATTGTTCCTATGTGGAACCGACGCTTGTTACCTTTGAAGCTTGTGCATCTTCCAGACTGTTAGGCGTCAAGGTCTAGAGCATCCAAGAGGAATTGTTGATCGCCGGGCGACCTAGTCTGTGAAGGTTTGGAAGTCACCTGAAGACTTACCACGAGTGATTGGGCGAGGTCTGTGTGACCTTAGCTCAAGGAGAATACGGCAAGGACTATGTGTCCTGGGACTGTGTGTCCTTTGGTTTATATACCAAGCCGCTCCAACCAGACGTACAACTGTCACAGCAGTTCGAACTGGTCTACCAAATCATTGTCTTCACTAAGCTACTGGTTCTATTTCCTCAACCCTTTCATTTTCTCGCCCATGTGTTGATGAAATTGATCGTTACTGTTTGAAGGCTTTGACTGAAGACTTTCTCAATTTCCTCAATCCTATTTCTTCAGTCATCTTGTCTTCTGCCTGCTTATCCTATTTACACGCTACATGTGCTCTGTGTATGTTTCATTTCATCATGATGACCATGCTACTGTCTTGTTATGCATGCACCTGAGTACTTATTCCGCTGCTTGTAGTTCGTCACTTAGCAAATTCCTCAAGTTGTATTTCCTCAGTGACGAATTTGTAAAAATCGCCTATTCACCCCCGCTCTAGTCGTTATAACGCACTTTCAATTGGTATCCGAGCAAGGTACTCCCTTGTTCTGTGTGATTTTTGTTAACCACCTGGAGTTGTAGTTATGTCGACTACAGGCATGATCAAGGTCTCGGCTGGGTGTCCTACCTTCGATGGGACGGACTACCCCTACTGGAAGAACTAGATGCGCATGCATCTTGAGGCAATTGACAACGATCTCTGGTACATTGTGGAAAATGGCGTTCCCTCCATCACTCCTTCCGTGAACGCTGCTGATGTGAAGAGATTCAAGCAACTCGACTCTCAAGCGAAGAATATCATATGTGGCCATCTGAGCAAAGGACAGTACGGCAGAGTGAGTGCTTTGGAGTCTGCAAAGCTTATCTGGGACAGGTTGTCCAAGGTCAACGAAGGAATCTCAACCCAACGTGATTCTCGAGTTGATGTCTTCGAAATCTCTTCAACCGCTTCAAAAGACTCGATAATGAGAATGTTCAGCAAACCTTCGACCGCCTCACTGATATCTCCAATGAGCTTCAAGCACTTGGTGCCACTGACATCACCGACCATGAGGTGGTGAAGAAATTGCTGAGATCACTTGATTCCTCATTCGATACACTGGCACTGATGATTGAAGAACGCGGAGACTACAAGTCACTAGATCCTGCTGATATCCTTGAGAGGCTGAACACTCATGAATTCCAACAAGCTAAGAAGAGAGATCTCTACGGGCCAAGCTATGGAAGATCACGCGCACTGAAGGCCAAGGTAATTTCCTCATCTGAAGGAGAAGATTCTGATAGCAGCCTTGGTGACCTTGAAGAACTAAGCCAGGAGCTAGCAATGCTCGTGAGGAAATTCCAGAAGTTCTCAAGGTGTGGCCACTTTGGAAAATCTTCAAGAGGTGATGACATGAGATCAGATTCTTCATCCCGCGACTACAAGAAGAGGACTTGCCACAAATGCAAGAAGCCTGGGCACTACATAACTGATTGTCCTCAGTGGGCGAAAGAATCAAAGAAGAAGAAGTACAAGGATGAAAGTTTAGACGACTCGAAGAAAAAGAAGAAATCTTCAAAGTCCTCATCGTCAAAATCTTCAAAGACTTCATCTCACAAGAAGAGCAGTTCCAAAAAGGCGCGGGCATTCATTGGCAAGGAAATGGACTCTGAAGCTGAATCTGGGGAAAATGAGGAAGAGGGGGAATCTGAGGAGTCAGACTTTGGTGTGGCGAGCCTAGCTCTCGCTACTGCTTTCGTCAGCAAGTCCATCTTCAACATTGAGGAAAATGGCTACCCCAACACTGCTGACGATGGCGACGATGACTACGCTCCCACCTATTGCTGCATGGCAAAAGGTGCCAAGGTACTCAAATATCCCTCCTCTGAATCAAGTGAGGATGAATCTGATGAAAATCTCAAACCTAGCTATTCCAAACTTGCTAATATTGCCATAAAACAACAAAATGCTTTGGAAAAGGTTCAAAATCTACTAGACAAAAGCGATGACCTGTTGGGTGAGGAAATGAATCGAACTCAAACTCTGACTGATAATCTTCAATGACTACAGTCTAAGTTTGATAAACTTCAAGGTCATCATGAAACACTCTTAGCCGATCATGAGAAGCTTTCTTATGAATTTCTTCAAAGAAAGCAAGATCTTGAGAAACTAAGGGTGAGTCATGAAGATCTTCAGAAGGAAAATGATTCATTGCTTGCTCAACAGATCAGTTCCGCTCAGGAAGAATTCATTCCACCATGTTTGAAATGCATTGAACGTGAATCTGCTAATTCTTCACATGAAAGTTCAAATGCTTCTATTGCTGCAAATTCTTCAACTATCTCTGTGGTCACAAATTCCTCATCTGAGGATACCACAAGTATTACTGACGAAAATGCAGGGTTGAAGGAATTGTATGTGACAGGCATGTACAAAAGCCTCAAAGGGCATCAGACTCTTTGTGATGTGCTCAAAAAGCAGATCTTGAACAGGAACCCTAGGAAAGAGGGTATTGCCTTTGAGAGGAAACTCAATGCCGATGGAACCTACTGGAAACCTGAGCAGTATCCCAAAACCACATGGGTTGCTGCAAAAGGACCTCCCGTAGATCCATCCACTTTATCTGGCTTTACATGTGAATCTTCATATTCATCTGATGAGTCATTTGACTCCAACTATAAGCTGTTCAGAAATCAGAATGGTGAAGTATTTGCTAGATATGTTGGAACTAACTGCAAGAACGGTCCTCCTATGAAGAAAATGTTGGTTCCCAAAAGGTGCCTTGAAAGTCTTCAGGTGAATGTCCTCATGACACCACCTGTGAAGAACAAGAACCCCAGATCAGATTCTTCATATGGACCAAAGTCTTCATATGGATCAAAATCCTCACATGGATCAAATTCCTCATATGGATCTAAGTCCACATATGAGCATCATCGTGCTAATGCTTTTGTTTCGCAGGGAAAATCTAAGACTTATGAATATGTGCATTATTCTTCAAATCATTATGTTCATAAGCCCTCGAAGAATTTCTCTGCTTATTCATATGCATACTCTAACCCCTCTTCTGTGAAACGAAGTGCACTGGCTTCATTGCCACCTTTCTCTTATGGAGCTCACAGAATAATGAACTCTTTGCCACCCCTCCAGATGTGGGTGGTGAAGAAAAAGAACTAATCTCTTATGCAGGGTCAGGTCTCCAGACGAACTTGAACGTCTGAAGAATTTGCTGGAGACCTGAATGTGCTTGAAAGGACGCAAGCTAATCATGAAGAAATGATTCACTCATTTCTCACATCCTCACACTACTATATCTGTTGCACTATTTGATGAAATTTTATCTGATGAAATTGATGTCATATTCTTCACTCTGAAGTATATGAGTTCGTAAGATGCACTAATTCATCTGCAGGATGAAACACCCAAAGCTACTGAGTGGATCCTCGATAGTGGATGTACAAATCACATGACCGGTGACAAGAGCTTACTGATGGACTCTGCTCTATCTCCATCGCATCTGAAGCATATGACCTACACTAACAAAGGCAAAAGCAAGGTATTGGGTCTAGGTAGGGTTGCAATCTCAAAGGATCGACACATGGACAAAGTCATGCTTGTCGAGTCCCTCGGATTCAACCTCATGTCTGTCTCAATGCTTTGTGATCTTGATATGGTTGTCATCTTTGGCAAATATCGCTGCATAGTGCTCATGGAATCTGACAATTCCAAAGTCTTCGAACGCTTTAGGAGAGGAGACTTGTATATTGTTGATTTCTCTGCAGGACCATAGCCTGCCACGTGTCTACTTGCAAAAGCTTCAGAAGGCTGGCTATGCATCGTCGACTCGGTCATGCTGGCATGAGGAACTTGCACACACTTGTGAAGAAGAAGCACGTCATTGGCATTGAGGGTGTCAAATTCCTCAAAGATCATCTTTGCGGGGCTTGTGAGGCTGGAAAGATGACCAGATCCAAGCACCCCTCGAAGACTATCATGACTACCACTCGTCCTTTTGAATTGCTTCACATGGACCTCTTTGGCCCTATTCATTATGCCACACTAACAAATGCAGCATCTCTATATGGCTTTGTTATTGTTGATGATTATTCTCGTTACACCTGGGTGCATATCATTATGTACAAAACTGAAGTGCAGGAAGTCTTCAAGCGATTTTCCTCAAGGGCCTCGACGAATTTTGGTGTGAAGATCAAGCATATACGGAGTGACAATGGGACCGAGTTCAAGAATACCGGTCTTTATGACTATCTTGATGAACTTGGTATTACTCATGAGTTATCTGCCCCATACATGCCTCAGCAAAATGCCGTCGTGGAGCGCAAGAACAAGACTCTTGTTGAGATGGCTCGCACTATGCTTGATGAATACAAGACGCCTCGTCGCTTCTGGCCTGAGGCTATTGATACTGCATGCCACATCATCAACAGGGTATATCTTCACAAATTCTTCAAGAAGACCTCATATGAACTCCTCACTGACAAGAAACCCAATGTGAGTTATTTCAAAGTCTTTGGTGCTAAATGTTGGATTAGTGATCCTCATCACAATTCTAAATTTGCACCGAAAGCACATGAAGGTTTTATGCTTGGTTACGGAAAGGACTCGCACACCTACAGAGTCTTCAACACCTATCACAACAAGGTTGTTGAAACTGTAGATGTGCGGTTCGATGAGACTAACGGCTCGCAAAGAGAGCACCTACCTCCTGTGCTAGATGAAATGTCTCCTGAGGAATCCATCAAGTTAAAGGCTATTGAGGATGTAATACCCACTAAAGAATCTGCTGAAGAAGTGATTCCAGGTCGTGAAGAAAATCATGCTGGTGCATCTGAAGAAAATCTCGCTGAAGAAAATGCTCAGCCCAATCAAAGTCGTCAACCTGCTCATCCTCGCGTTGCAAATGAAGTGCAGATTGAGAAAATCATCGACGATATCAACGCACCAGGTCCACTCACACGCTCAAAAGCTTCACATTTGTCTAACTTTTGTGGGCACTTTGCTTTTGTCTCTATCACAGAGCCCACCAACGTTGATGAGGCATTTCTAGAGCCTGAGTGGATTCAAGCTATGCAAGAGGAATTACATCAATTTGAGCTCAACAATGTGTGGGAACTTGTCAAGCGACCAGACCCTCGCAAGCACAATATCATCGGTACCAAGTGGATCTACCGCAACAAGCAAGACGAAAATGGCCTAGTGGTGAGGAACAAGGCTCGTCTTGTAGCTCAAGGCTACACACAGGTTGAAGGAATTGATTTTGATGAAACTTTTGCACCTGTTGCTAGACTTGAGGCTATTCGCATATTGCTTGCTTATGCTAACCATCATAATATCATCTTATATCAAATGGATGTGAAAACTGCATTCCTCAATGGTAAGCTTGAGGAAGAAGTATATGTGGCTCAACCCCCAGGTTTGGAAGATCCTAAGCATCCTGACAAAGTCTTCAGACTCAACAAGGCCCTCTATGGCCTCAAGCAGGCCCCTCGGGCATGGTATGATACACTGAAGGAATTCCTCATGAAGAAAGGCTTCAAACCCGGTTCACTTGACCCAACTCTTTTCATCAAAACTTATGATGATGAATTATTCGTGTGCCAAATATATGTGGATGATATTATCTTTGGCTGTACTGACACACGTTACAGTGACGAATTTGCCTATATGATGAGTGTGGAATATCAAATGTCTATGATGGGAGAATTGAAATTCTTGTTAGGTCTCCAAATTCATCAACAACGCAATGGCATCATCATATCTCAAGAGAAATACCTCAAGGACATTCTGAGGAAATTCAGCATGCAAGATTGCAAAGGCGTAAAAATCCCTATGCCCACAAATGGCCATCTATACACCGATGAAAATGGTAAAGACTTCGATCAAAAGGTATACCGCTCCATGATTGGCTCTTTATTGTATCTATGTGCATCTAGGTCAGATATTATGCTTAGTGTTTGCATGTGTGCCCGTTTTCAAGCTACACCGAAGGAATCACACCATAAGGCTGTGAAACATATTCTTCGATATCTAGCTCACACTCCAACACTTGGATTATGGTATCCCAAGGGCTCGGTTTTTTATCTCAATGGATATTCTGACTCTGACTATCCTGGTGATCGAGTGGATCGCAAGTCAACATCAGGCACATGCCATTTCCTCAGACGATCTTTAGTATGTTGGTCCTCGAAGAAGCAGAATTGCGTATCACTCACTACTGCTAAAGCTGAGTACATTGCTGCTGGTTCTTGCTATGCTCAATTGCTGTGGATGAAGCAAACCCTCAAGGACTATGGCATCAATATGAAGAATGTGCCACTCTACTGCGACAACGAGAGTGCCATCAAGATTGCTCACAACCCAGTTCAGCACTCAAAGACTCAGCACATCCAGATTCGTCATCATTTTCTTTGAGATCATGTGTTGAAGGGCGACATCTCCATCGACCACGTGAAGACTGAAGAACAGCTGGCAGATATCTTCACAAAGCCCTTGGATGAGAAGAGATTTAGCAAGTTGCGGTGTGAGCTAAATTTCTTAGAATCTTCGAATGTTCTTTGAAAGGACACACATCCTAACACTTATGCAAAATTGATGACTTAGATGTGCAACACACGAAGTAACATTTTTCTTCCATCAATGAAGACTAACCCTCTAAGTGTGAAGAAATTAATGAAGAATTTGATTCTCAGAGCCCTACGACAATTGTACGCGGTGTCTGAAATCATCATTCTTATACGGTGGGTCACGCCACCAACCAAAGTTGAAAATCTTCAAATTTGAGTTTTTCTTCATTTTTGCAAATTCTTCAATTTTCAAATTCCTCAAGTATGCAAATTCTTCAAATTTTCGTCTGATGTTCTTCATTGACTATATATATATATATGTATGTATTTGAGTTTTCAATGTCCTCAATAGCATTCACTTATTGCTAATTCTTCAAGATTGATTTTCATCTAAGTGAATGTGATCGGACCCGTTCCCCCTCTATGCTCAACTCAACCCAGTATGTTCACAAATTCTTCATGTGCGTTCTATTTGAAACTTGTTCAAAGTCTTCATTGTGTCCTTGACAGCTGAAGAATTTGCGAACGAAACATTAAAATTTTCATATCTGAATTTCCGGCTGTTGCCGCTCAAACCGTTCCACTTCCCATGATGGATTAAACTACTCACCCACGATCCCCCGCAATCTCCACCTCTCTATATGTGGGTGACACATGTCATTTGGATAGAAAGTGTCAGGGGCATGTTCGTCCAAAATCTTCGGGCGGGCAGTTTTTCACTGCGGCTATAAATACCCCTCACCCTCCACATACTCCATTTACTCCGCTCGACCTCAACTCCCCTCGCTCGAGCTCTCAGACCTAGCGCCGCCGCTACACTCCAACCCTACCAGTGAGGAAGAGCTTCACTGCCTCGACCTCGTCGCCGTCGTACTCGCGCCGGCCGCGGAAATCTTCACCGCACCGTCGCCGTAGCTGTCTCCCTCCGCCGAGTTAGGGTGTGGGAGATCTGAACTGACGAACTTCTCCATCTTCACTCCCAGTTCATCGTGTTCTTCGTCAAGGGTAATTAAAATCTAATTTTACTGGCCTACTTTGATTCTTATGATTTTCATAAAATCCTCAAAAGGTGTTTATTCTTCAACTTCCCACTCCATGAACACCGGAATGCTTCTTTTACTTGATTTGTTTCTCTAAGCTATGATTTTTCCTCAAGATTCCTCAATTGTATGGATTTTCAAATCTGTACAACTCTGGAACCTGAGTCAAGAACACTTAATGAAATTCCTCAAGACATATATGGTCAAATTCCTCAAACTTGATACTTTTTGAAAAAATTCTTAGAACGCATATGACCTCTCCAAATTCTTCGCACCTATACTCTGTTCACAGGTACAAAATATCTGCTGTTGAATCACTAGGTTCTCATCAACTTAACTCATTTGCAGCGTTCCTCGAAGAAAATTTGCATACTTCCTCAGAAACATCCAAAGTTCAAAGTCCTCAAGTGAGGAAAATGGCAGATGAGAAGAGACCTCAGAAGGGTGGCAAGAGGCCTGAGACTAACTCTGCTTTTGAGATCCCTGAGGACATATATGATGAATATTGCACACCCGATGAAGAAACTCATGGGGAGGAAAACAAGAATCAGCGCAAAGTGCGCATACAAAGGATTGAGAGGAGATGGGCGAAGGATTGGAGGGAATACCGCTATGTAACTCCAAAGTACATGAAGAAATTCGCTGTGAACCCTCCATGTCCAAGACCACCTTTGGCAGCTGGCCAATGAGCTGATCCCACCAGCCTCAAGCATGGTGAGGAATTTCCGAAGGAATGGGCCAAGCGCCAAGCTAAGCTTCAGAAAGTTGCTGCAGAAGCAGTGAGGAAATTTAATGTGGATTCTCAAGCTGCTGCCGCTGAGGCCTCTGCTAGTAAAGCTACACCAAAGAAGGCCATTTTGAAGAAGTCTGCTGTGAAGAGATCTTCAAGCTCTATGCCCTCACGGCCAAGTTCTTCAACGGCAAAGCCCTCACGGCAAATTCCTCAAGCAACTTCTTCAAGGGCAGTGTTAGTCCCCTCAGTTGCTTCAAAATCCTCAGCAGCTGCCTCAAAGTCCTCAACACCTGTGCACCTTGCAACGTGTCAGCGGACTGCAGGCTTCTCTATTGCCTTAGGGGCATCTGCATCTTCCTCAGCACAACCACAATCCTCAAGTGGTCCAACTCTACTGAAGGTCAAGACCACTGCTGGACGTGGAAAGAGGCCAAGTCCTCACAAGAAGCAAGTGGCATTCCATGTTCCGTCTGATGACGATGATGAAGCTGATGATGAAGAACTGACTGATATCATCAAAGATAGACTGGAAAGGGCTGCAAGATTCAAAGGAAGCTCTGTGCCTCTTATGCTAGATCCGAAGAAGATCCTCGACTTCATTGACATATGGCACAAAGACCGCAACACTCCACTTCCTGACTTTAACCTGACTCCTGGTCAAAGTCACATGTTGACCGCCTTCATAGGTGAAGAAAAATGGAAATTTTAGAAGGCCAGGCAAGTCAAGAAGGCTCAGTACAAGAAGGAGTGATTCCTGAGGAACAACATTCTTACACTGGCTCCTCAAGAACTTGTCACTGTTCAGAAGGAGATCAGAGACCTCAGTGATGAATTTGACAGATATCATGTAGATTGGCTCGGTGCCAAAGTCAGATTTGTCAAGATTGCCAAGAACCTCAAGGCAGACATTGCAGCACCATCGCAACAGCAAATTCCTCAGGCTGAAGCATCTGCTCAGCATGCTGAAGAAACTACAAGCACAGCTAATGAAAGTCAGGCTGCTGAAGAAGCTACCAGGGCTGAAGAAATTCCAGCTCCTGAAGACAATGCCAGGGCAACCACCAGTGTTGCACCTAAAGAACAACCCAGGCCAGCTGAAGAATCTGCTGTGTCTAAAGAAATTGCACCAACTTCATTTGCTCCTCCTGCAAAATCTTCAAAGGTGAAGAAAACCACACTTCCTTCTGCAACAGAAGTGAAGAAAATGAAGGTTGCGGAGAAGGAAGCCGCAAAGAAGAGGAAAGCATCAACCTCTGCAGAGTCCTCAGCTCCTAAGAAAGTGAGGACTTTGATGAGCTCTTTCACTGAACCAATTGATGTTGTTCCTATCTCAATAGTGCCATCAAAGGAGCTCATTCCATTTGGTGAAGAATATGTCATTCCAGATGACACTGATGAAGAAAATCCTTCTGCTGCTTCTTCAGAGCAGTTGGATGAAGAAATTCAAGTGGAAGATGTTATTTCCACTCCATTGGTATCATTGCATGTGCCTCAATTCACTGCTGAAGAGGCGGGCGTTGAAGAAATAGAAGAAGATGTGGACATTGGCTCTACAACCCCTGTGCTGAATGATGACTATTGGGAAAATCTTCACCCCAACTCTCCAATGGCCACACCTCTGCATCCAATTCCTCAGTCCCATGTTCATACTAAAGAAATATTAACAGGGTCTGAAGGACGTCCAACTTCTCTCCAGTCCATAACTGAAGAAATTCCAGCTACAACAGCTGAAGAAATGGAGACACAGACTGCTGATGAAACTGCCGCTTCAATTCCTCAGTCTGATGTACCCAAAGTTGTGACACAAGAGGCTATAAGGCCTGCTACTGCAAATCTTCAGCCCAAGCCTCAAAGTCCTCATACAAAGAGGCCAAAATTCAAGGCCGATGATTTCTTTGATGAGCATCATTTCTTCACTGACACAAATCCATATGACTCAGCCAGGCTAAGGCGCAAGAGGTTTTCGACTGCAAGCCAGATGAACTTCTATGCATCTATTCTATTTGTCAAGGATAAGGTATTTCAGCACCGTCAAATTCCTCATGTGGATATGGAGTCCATTTCGTGCTTCCAACCAGTTCTCAATGTTCTTCATGAAGCTGGGCTCTTAAATTTCTGTGCTGATATATGTGACTGGAATGAAGAGCTAATTCTTGGAATGAAGAGCTAATTCTTCAGTTCTATGTAACTCTGCACCTCACTGGAAATGTTGCTGATGTCAATTCATGGGTGCTAGACTGGATGACTGAAAACACTCACTATAAAGCTCCAGCCTCTGAATTGCTTCATGCCATCCCAGTCAGTCCTCCTGCTGAAGGCGCAAGGCTGATCTATGAAGAACCTGAACTTCAAAATCATCTCATGCAAGTGCTGATGAAGCCTTTGCGGGCTGGCCAAGCTCCAAGAACCACCTTCCTAGTGAAGGATTTGTTATATGTGCCAAGGACCATCTACCGCATCTTGACCAAAACCCTCAGTCCAATCAAAGGCCACAATTCTGAAGAAGAAGAAGTTGTTGGCATCATGAAAAATCTGATGTTCAACATCATACATGGGATTCCCATTAACTACCACGATTTCTTCATGAGGACTTTGGCTAATGTTGCATTGTCACCGTTTGAATTGAATCCCTATGCTCCCTAGATAATGAAATTCATCAGAACCAGGTCTTCAATTCCATACAAGGCTGATTTTCAGAATCACCTCAGCTTTCTGCCTCCTATCGAAGTCCTCAAAAGGACTATTTCTTCAGTTGATGAAAAAGGCAAAGATGTTGTCATTGATGAAGCCACTCGTCCATTGGATGGACAGTTTCGTAAGGCTGCATCTTATTCAACCAATGATGACTCTGCTACTCAAGATTTTGCCAGAGCCCATGAGCAAAATCCTCAAGCCACTGCCCCATGAGTGATGACTGATCGTGAGCTTCTTCTAAGTCTTCACCAGAAGGTCGATCGTAATCACAAGTGGGTCAAGCATCAATTTGGCTCAATTCTTCAGAACATGACTGTCACTCAGAATACTGTGAAGAAGAATCACTACTATGCGCATGAAATCTTCGATCGCACTTGGGCCATACTTTCTCATCTCTACAGTGCTGAAGACCTCAAGCAGATGGACTTTCAGCAGAACTTTGACTGGGCTCATCCTCCTTTGAAGAAATTCAAGAAGGTCAAAGTTCCCCAGCTGGTCACCAGTTCATTTTCTTCATCACGTGAGACGGATGAAGCTGAGGATCTCGACGACACTACGGCAGGCCCTACTTCGACAAACGACCCCGACAACGTTTGCGCTCCTCCATCGACATCATGATGATATTCTTCAGGGGCGTTAGTCCTCATTTTTCGTCCCTTTTGGTCATTCGATGACAAAGGGGGAGAAATTTGAGTTAGTCTTCAAGCGGGTCTTATATATGGGCTATTTTTTTTATTAAGTTACAACTCTTGCTCTTCTGAAGTGTTTGTTGGTTGAGTTGTAAACTTAAGTCCGATGATGGTCTGATACTTTTGAACTGCTTTCTGCATGCTTATTTCCTCAAGTACCTTAATGCACGCATGCTGAAATTCGTCAGACACCATTTTTCATCATGCATTTCAAATTCTTCATATTATATGTTAAATGCGTGTATGGATTACAAGATATAGGGGGAGATCTCCATGATTTTATTCTACAATGTGCATTTGTAGTCAAAGCAAATTCCTCAAATATGCACATCTTCAGGGGGAGTTCTTCTACATCTTGCAATCAAATTCCTCAATATCAGTATTTACACTTCATACGTTTATCCCCGTTGAAAACTTAACCTATTTGTCATCACTCACCAAAAAGGGGGAGATTGTAAGTGCATCTAGTGCCCCTTAGTGATTTTGGTGTATTGAAGACTTATAGGTTAAGGGACTAATGTGTTTGTGAGTGTACACAGGTTATATAAGCCTCTGAGGAGTTTGATATTTATGAAGAAAGTTGACCCCTAAAAATGAATGTATTCATTTGAAGACTTTGGTTTTCTTGAAGACTTTGAAAATGAGGAAATTGGTGTGACCTTGAAGACATTGATATTGATGCGAGGATTATGAAGCGTGAAGACTTTTGTTTTCGTAATTTCATTTTCTCTTTCTTGAGTCATAGGAAACACCGTACTGTTAAAGGGGGTCAAGGTAAAACTAAGGAAAAGTTTCCAAGTGATGCTCATCTCAAAGCCTACACATACCCAATCCTTCGAGTGAAGCCTTTGGAAATCTCATACAGTTCAGTCAATTTCTCCAGTGAGAGAGATGAAGATCTTCTGCTCCCTGAGGAATTTGTTCTGACTGAGGAGTTAGGAATTCGCCAGTGCGGATTGCCTACAAGTGAGGAACATGATAGCCCTGAGGAATTTTAGAGCTCAAATTTCTGACCGTTGCTATGCTATGCGCCAGCTGTCCCAAATATCTTATCCACCTAACGGTCATATCATTGAAGGGCATTTATGTCTTATCATGTTGGGCTGCTCCCTGGCTATAAATAGCTGCCCCCCTCAACCACTAACTGGTTGGCTGCTCTGAGAGAAACTGACACTTGTCATTTAGAGCATCCCATCCTCCGAGGACTTTGAGAGAAAATCATCAGTGAGGAAAAACCCAAAACCCCAACACCTAAATCCCAAAGTGATTGAGCATCACTGAAGAGATTGTTCCTGTGTGGAACCGACGCTTGTTACCTTTGAAGACTGTGCATCTTCCAGACAGTTAGGCGTCAAGGTCTAGAGCATCCAAGAGGAATTGTGGATCACCGGGTGACCTAGTCTGTGAAGGTTTGGAAGTCACCTAAAGACTTACCACGAGTGATTGGGCGAGGTCTGTGTGACCTTAGCTCAAGGAGAATATGGTAAGGACTGTGTGTCCTGGGACTGTGTGTCCTTTGGTTTAAATACCAAGCCGCTCCAACCAGACGTACAATTGTCACAGTAGTTGGAACTGGTCTACCAAATAATTGTCTTCACCAAGCTACTGGTTCTATTTCCTCAACCCTTTCATTTCCTCGCTCATGTGTTGATGAAATTGATCATTACTGTTTGAAGACTTTGACTGAAGACTTTCTCAATTTCCTCAATCCTATTTCTTCAGTCATCTTGTCTTCTGCCTGCTTATCCTGTTTACACGCTACCTGTGCTCTGTGTATGTTTCATTTCATCATGATGACCATGCTACTGTCTTGTTATGCATGCACCTGAGTACTTATTTCGCTGCTTGTAGTTCCTCACTTAGCAAATTCCTCAAGTTGTATTTCCTCAGTGACGAATTTGTAAAAATCACCTATTCACCCCCCCCCCCTCTAGTCGATATAACGCACTTACAGGGTTACCTTTTCTGGAGAGTTAACCTTAGGGATCATCAGGCGATTATGAGCAATGTGTTCGGTTTGAGCCCAACTAGCCCAATTAAAAGTTTGTTGCCAATTTGCTGGTAGGTTGTTTAGTTTATAAGCATTATGCCTCCTAAAATTTTGGGAAAATGGGATAGAACTCTGTTTGGTTCGTAATCAATTTGGCGGAAGTACATCAATGAACATGAGTCCATAGTAGTACACGCACTCGAATGAACAGTAAAAACAAAAAAATAGCATAACATCGAACATTTATGAATTTATTTTTCCTAAACAATGGTCGAGTGTTACTTTGTATGAAGACTCATGATTAAATGGCATTCCTAGTGTTTTGGGCGAAAAAACAAAATCATCCCACTAAACTTCTCTACTACTTAAAAAGAATGTAAGGTTCCATGTTTCACTTTTCTTTCCACCACCCGTTCGTCCATCCTTCATCGTATGAATCAATCACCTTAATTTACTTACCTTCTGAACCAATTACACTTTAATTTACTTACCAAACTTCTCATCAAAATATAAGGTACATCACAAGAAGGATTTGATAAATATTTATTTACTCAATCGCATTAATATGGGTAGGTAAATCAGAAGCTAACGTACTGGAATATTTATATCCCGTTGCAACGTGCGGGCATTGTCCTAGTACTTCAAAACTTGCTTTTGGGGGGGGGCAAGATTTTCTCTTTTTTGTTGAAATACCAAACATGTCATTTCTTTGTAAAATTTCACACGTGAGTAGAACACTTGGGTATATTTATTAAAATCATGTTTGATTTTTTTTTTTGCTATTTCTGCCATTTAAATGTTTGTCTAGGTGCATGTGCACCCATGAGCCAACAATACATTCCGCCAACTGCGTTGGTAAACTATTTCAAAAAAACACCAAATTGAAACATTCTCTCCTCTCTAAACCCTAGATAGAATATTTTTTGGGCGTATTGCTCTGCCACCCCTCCTCCACTGTTAGCTCATCACCTCCCTCCTCTTCTACCATCTTAGTCTATGTGGGAGTGTGTGGAGGCCTCAATCTACCAGATGGAGCTCTACTTTCCCCTGCTTTGGGGCTTTTCATAGGGTTACACGGTGGTGCTTCACTTCTGGTGGTGATGGCGGTGATCTTGTGAACAAAGTTTCCTTGAACCTCCACATCTCGACGATTTTGGTTGCGCTGGTGTCGATAGCTCATTGGTGCAGATTCCTATGGTCATCTACGGGCGGTGAGGTCAGTGTTTGAAGGGTTTGTCGATATGGCGCCTACGGTGGCTTCCCTTTTTAGCTTCGTCCTCTGCCCTACTCCCTCTCACATTGGTACAACCTCCTGCTTTGGCATGAGGCATATGAACTTTTTTGAAGGTTGTGATCTTAGATCCTCCAATGGCCACGACTTCAATAGCTTCTTCAGGGCACTAGTCCAACATGATAGTCAACTTGATGAATTCTCGTCTACTATCAACAATGAATCGTTGGCTCCAGTGATGCAATGGCATAACAGGCAACACACCATTGGCTAATTCAGCACAAAGAAGGCTATGGAGCCCAAGATCCTCGATGTATTTTCTTACTTTTAGGGTGTTTATGTTGTTGGTTTCAGTAATATATTTGAGGCCCTTTTGCCAAGAAAAATTGGTAAGCTATTTCGACTGGCTAGTGCTTGCGATTTGATTCCAATTCATCTTCCATGACAAGCTTATTGAAAAATGGGACAAAGTGTGAAAAAAACTTATTGATTTTTTGGTGTAATATTCTAATATTTGGTCATTATACTAGAGATCATTTTGTCTTTTGTGCCAAAGTGATTTATAAATTACAGCCAAAATTGGTGAAATCAAGGGGCATTTCTTGAATGTGACCATGGGTATATATGAGAAACGATCAAGGGAGTTGTATTTGTGAGAGAATTAGGGGTTCCTGTTGTAATGCACGACTACTAAGCTGGAGGGTTCACCGCATCACGTATATTTAAACACATTAACAACTTTTGGGAGATGTATTATTTAAAAGTAATCTTCTATTTTATCAAATTAACCAACGGTCCACCGTATCCAAGTTATTTCAATCCAAGCCACTATCATCATATTTGCAAAGATATCCCAATATTTCATCAGATTGAACCCAAGGGTCCATCGTATCTAGGTACCACCAATGATGTGGTTGTTGGTTGTTGTCATCTCATCGTACACATCAGATCTATCCCCCCCCCCTCTCTCTGCTTCTGACCTTGGAAAATAATAGTTCAATATGTTTGGTCATCTATAAGATGGCATTATTACTACATTATTTTTACATCAATACACAAAAAGACCCCTAGAAAATAGAAATTATAGCCAAGTCCTTTCATTATGCAAATGAGAGAAACAAAGAATACAATCTGGTCCTAAAGCAAACAACGACCACATCGTAGACGCGCAAGCCACCATCTCCGACCATAACTTTGCTAATCATGAGCAAGGGGAAGAGGGCCTCCTTGATTTGGAGGTTGGAAATGGTAGCAAATGGGATCGGCGTTAGCCCAGTCAGCAATCAACCCTAGCGTAGCTCACGGGAAACATCTGTTGAATGGATCTTCAACATGACAGTCAAGGTCAATGTAGTGGCTGAAGATAGATGAATAACATCCAAGCCAACTTTATTACCCACATAATACGATGGATATGAGGGGAATGAGCGTGGAGCGCAGATCCACATCCATCTTTCCTTCCATCCCTATGATGGCAAAGGAGGAGACGAGCAAAAATTGGATAAGCCTATTCTGGCAAACCGCCAAGCTTATTTAAGAATCTCCCACTAGATCCACCCCAAGCAATCGCAATCCACCATGGATAGATACCGAAAGAAGACCACGCGGCCACCGGGCATTGTGAACACCATAGAGAAGCTCCAAAAAGGCATGGTGCAAGTCTCCATGCATAGAGGCCAACTCCTCTCCCACCCCCACTCTGGTAGGACGCCAGAGGAGAAGGGGAGAAGAACTAGGGAGCAACGAGATACTCTCAAGTAGTGGGAGAGATGAGAGAAAAGGAGGTGTTGCTTGTTCACTAACTATGTTTAGTTGCTTTAGGATTATTCCAAAATATAGTTCACATTTTTTTTCAAAAGTCAAGCTTTGCAAGGTTTAACTAACTTGGTATTACTGATGTTGATAACTTAGAATGGAGGGAGTATATAGTAAAATAAAGAGAGTATAGATAATAGCATAGACCGACTGTCGGAGTACACAAACAGGGGTGTATGTTTCCCCCTGACTTGTGCCCAGACAGGCAGATCTCCGGCGCGACAGCAACAGAGCAAACTGCACCAAGCATTAAAGACAAGGCCGAGCAGAAGAGATGGCTCTTTGAGAAATCAAAGGGCGGATCAAGAAGACCAAAACCAACCAAACAAGCAAGATATCTCTAAGGAAAAACCTCCCTTGCCGGGCAGGCGAGCCTGGCGGGGTCGAGGTTACTCCAAGACAAGCCTCAAGACTCCCCGGCAGGCTTGCCGGGGACGCCAATGGCGGATTACCCCGCCAAAGCTCCACCGCTCCACCTCACAGCAACGCAAGTCACCCATCGGTGCGGTGTCGAGCCCCCAAGTGACTAAGTGGCTGTTATTTGGTACGTGGCAGGCCATTTCTGAGGAAGATCATCCCTAAATGACACCCGTCCAGGCGACGTGTCGCGCGGACAGGCAAAAAGATGGCTGGATGGCACGGCAAGGCTTGCCGGGCTACGCCACGATGTGACGCTAAGCGGTGCATTTAATGCACCCTGTCCTGTCTGCAGAGTTAGGTATGATAGCACTGTGGCTATCTAATCATTGGATAAATGACTGTTTTGCCATTGTGGTAACCCCTTGACCTATAAAAGGAGGTCTGTTGCTACCTTAGAGAGGATTCGGACCCTTGTACGCTCATACGCGCGTAGCTGCTCTCTCCCCGAAGCGACCTTGCCGGGCAAGAGCGTTGCGTCTCCACCACGGTCCTTCCATCAATCCACCAAAGCAGGAGTAGGGTTTTACGCCTCACGGCGGCCCAAACCTGGGTAAAACTACCCATGTCAACGTTGCCGTGCTGCTCTGTGCTTTCTGCTCTTTGTGCAATGCGCTCTTCCCCCTTGCCGAACCACAAGGGGCCGATGGCCCCATAGGTGGCCATGTGATACCACGACATCTTTGGCGCGCCAGGTAGGGGGAACGCGCTTGCGCGAACCCGAGAGTGTAAGCAGCGTGTCATCTTCATCACCATCGATTTCGTCGGTGGCCTCGTTGTTTGTGGCCCCCGACGTGCCAGCTCGAGGAGGAAGCGACATCGCTCCTCCGCCGCCTTGCTCAGTTTCCATCATCTACCCCCGCTGCGGCCACAAGCAACGGCGGGAACAAGGGACGGCAACGGCATGGCGACCCTGAACGGCTCGAGCAGCGCGGCCACTATGCGCGCCCCGTTCGGGGAAAAGAGCGAGGTGGTAAGGTGCATAGTTTCCCCCCTCCACCGCTTTCACTTGTCGACGATCGAGCCACCCTGGGTTTTAGCATCATCAACGTCGATGAGCCCGCGCGAAACTCAGTTCAGCATTTACCCTGCTAAGGGAGAATCCTGAGTATAGCGCTGGTGCAAATTCGTTGATTGATGCCCTGGCAAGCACGCTCTGGCAGGGCCGTCCGCGTCAGCGTGACCTTTGTGCCAGCCGCCGTAAGATTGTCAAAAGTGTAAGTGGAAGGAGGGCGAAACCAGCCCGACCTTACGCCAAGTTCTACCACCCGTAAGAGATTTCGTCCCCCTCCGGCCCTTGCCGAGGGCCCGATAGTGGCACGCGAAGGGCCATTCGCCCAAGATATGCGAACGCGGCAAGCGACCGCAACCAAGAAGGGAGAAAAGCGTGAGCAAAAAGCTAAGTTCACGTGATCATTGCTCTTTTATAGATCCAGAATTCGCATTTGCTTATCCCCCAGATACCAATGTTCTTTCGTATGGTCAAGCCTTTTTGTGTGGCGGCACCTTAACGGGTTTTCCTGCGCCCTCGCTCTATTCCGAGCCTGCTCACGGAGCGGGTGGCAGCATCAAGGGCTCCTAAAGGAAAAGCCTGCCAGGACGTACTTTTGCCAACCAAACGCTAAGGACCCATTCCTCGCAGCAATCACGGCAGTATGCTACCGGCAGGCAGCCAAAACACGTAAAAAGAAACTAACCATACGAACTTCCATGGATAAAACGCAAGGGGGATAGCATGTGTTCAGAATTAATTAGTACACCAGTTCAGCGCGAGCAAAAGAAATACGATGTCTAAACACAGGACATGCATAATGTTTTGTTACAGGGCGGAACGCCAATGCGAATGGGCCGTCAACAGGGTGCCTTATTGAGCCCTGGGAACGGAGAGCACCCTGTTGGCGTAGGGGGCAGCTTTCTTCTCAGCGGCAGAAACATCAGCACCTGTCGGGAGCTTCCTGAAGCCATCAGCAAGGTTGAGTTCGGGGTGGTGGTATGCGAGGTTGCTCAAGACCGTGAAGAGGGCATTGCGGGCAAGCTTTCGAGACTCGCTTTCGAAAATGGCGTCTCTTCCTTCTTCATGGGTCTTAAACTTTTCAATCAACTCATTGAAGAAGAGCCCTAGCTTGACGCTCGGGACCTCATAACTACCAGCCGAGAAGACTGGCCCTTCCATGCCCATTGCTGCAGCCTGGGCTGTGAGGCGCTCGGCGATATCGATCAGGCTTTTGATCCAAAGGTCGACCTGCTCGGATTGGTTCGCCAGCTTGTCCTCCGCATCCTTTCGAAGGCATCTCGCGTTGTCCAGATCCTTCATCAGCTGCTTCTCACGGACATTGGCAGACTCGATCTAGCTCTACAGGGTGCCAATCCTGGCCTTCATGTCTTCAATGGTGTCGTTGGCAGTCTCAAGGTCTTGACCCTTGGAGGAGAGCTCCGATTGCACCTATTTCAGAAGGATCTCTGCTTTCTATGCCTCCTCCTTGAGGGTCACGACTTCCTTGGCACTCCCGGCAAGCTCTTCTGTCAGTTTGGCCACCTGTTGGTCGAGATCAATCTGGCAGTAGATGCGGCGGCAAGATCATCAGCAAGCTTCTTCAGTTGGGTGGCAGAGTTAGCAATGAGAGCATCTAGGGCTACCTTGTGCTTGTCCTCCTGCTCCTTGGTACACTGCTGTACAAGGGCTTCCAGTTCATCGTCCTTGGCGTGGAGGGCGGCCTCGAGGTTCTCCTCCCGGGAAGAGATGCTCTGCTCCTTGGCGTCTAGAAGCGATGTGCATTCTGCCAGGCGGGCTTCTCGGGCGGCGACATCCTCCTTTGCCATGGAGATCGTCTCTTGCTGTCGCAGAAGGACTTGGAACTGTTTGCCGTGCCACTCGCGCAGCTCGATGCCCTTGTCCCTTAGCTTCTGATCTACGCTGTTGGTGGAGTTTCACTGCTCCTTGAGTGCCTGCCACTTCTGGCCGTACCAGTTCTGCATTTCTTTGATGCCCGCCGCCACGGACTCCAGAAAGGACAGGTCCAAGACCGCATCAACAGAGCCATCAGTCTCTCCGATTCGCTAAGATAGGGGCGCTATGATGCGCTGGATTTCCTTGTCTAGCTCTACACTCGCTACTCCCGAGGAACCGGGGGCTCCGAGACCGGGTTGGGCAAGCACCAATGCCAGTTGGCTTGAGGTTGGCTGTGGGATCCCAGTCGAGATACTGAAAGATGGAGGAGGGCTCATGGTTTGAAGGGGGGTCTTCTCTTCAACCAGCATCCCCGACCCTGAGGCACTTCGGGGGCCTGCCCTGCTTCCTTCAAGGGCTCCTGGGCATCACCGGCAGCGTGTTCCTGTCCCTCCGCGGCAGCAATCTTGGCGGCCTCCTCTGCAGCATCTTTGCCAATGCTGGCCACTTCCTCCAGCAACTCGGGCTCCTCGACCAGCGGTACTGCAAGAAAAAGCAAACTAGCAACCATGAGGAGGAAGAAGCATTGGGGAGCCAAGAACTTGGAGTGGGGTTATGAAGGAAAAACAGATAAGTTACCGGGAGTTGTCTGCCGTGGAGGGTCTTTATTTTCCCCGGCAACCTCGATTGCCGGGACATGGACACCACCCCCTTCCCCGGTAACTATGGTGTCGACCTGGATAGGGCTTTCCATGGGGGGTTTCCGTCAGGGTCCCCTCAGCCCGGTCAGCAGGTGGAGTGGGCCCCTCCTAGAAGGCCCCATCTTGGGCAGACCATTCTTCTTCTCTGGATGGAGATGGGGGTGCCCTTCTGTGCCATCCTTGGCGGGGGAAACCACCCCCATGTCTTCGCGTCAAGAGCTGGGCTAGGGGCTTGCCACCGGATCGTTCGTACTGCTCCCCACCTGGCCCGTGCCTCCCGGAGACTTCGGCGGCTCCGCATGCCTAAGCCGCTTGGCTTGGTGGATGAGGGTCTCCTCCTCCTCTTCCCTGTCGAAGACAACAAGCAAGATCAAATTAACAAACCAACAAATATGTTGGACTTGGATAAGGACGGGGAATGTTGTTCTTACTCTGAGTCCATGGGCATGGAGCCCAGCTCGAACTCCCTGGATAGCGGAGGCGCTCTGCCTATCTTCAAGACCGGGGGAACAGTACTCCCCGGTAGCTTCAAGTCCTTCTTGGGCGGGAGGATCTCCAGCAAGGACGAGCTGCTCGAAGAGCCGGAATCTGATGGGGAGCTGGAGTCATCTTCCATAACCACCTGTCGCTTGGCGGGAGGGGTCTTGGCTTCAGCAAGGTGAGAGGAATGGCGGCGCACCACCTCCGCCCCGTCGCTTTTGGAGGCGACCTTCTTCACCTTCTTGGCGGGCCCGAGGGCTGGAGTTGCTGTTCCCCAGCTGGGCCGCCTACAAGGACGAGGATCCAAGTCCGGTTCTGGGGCCTGGGGACCTGCAGCAAGCCACTCTTCCCCAGGCGGCACTACCTCTTCGACATCATCTCCTTGTTGGGCTTCCGCTGCCGCTGCATATAGAGCCTCAATCCCGGCAGGCTCATTCCCGGCAGGCTCATCCACGACAGCCTCTTCCGTGGCTCGCCCTTCGCTCCTGCCGTGGGAAGACCCCTCACCTTCAACTTCCCCCTTTTCTTCCTCCCTCCCTCTTCTGGTCCTTGCTTTCCAGGCGGCCCGAAGCGCTTTGTCGTCCTCAATCCGCCTCTTGATGAATGCCGCTTCCGCCTGCGAGGTGCGCTTGAACATATTGGTCTCCACCCTGGTAGCCCTTTCCACCAGGCTGGAGGCCCACGCAAGTTCTTCATCAAGCTCGGGCAATTGCCAGTCACCTGCAACCCCATGAGCGTTGCAATCTGGCATCCATTTCAGAATCTGGTCCCGGGCGGAGATGATGTTCAGCGGGATGATATTTGTCGGCAATTTGAACGGGCCAAGGCTGCCGAACAATTGTTCGCACAGCCAAGCATGGCCATAGACCGTCAAGTTGTTGGCCAGGCCCGGGTACAGTCGCATCCTATTCGCAGCTTCCCCGTACAGCAGGCGAACATGTCCCTCTTCTGCAGCGGCGCGATGCGGCGTCGGAGGAAATCGGCTCCCACCTACTCAATGGTTAACCCGACAGCCTTCAGACGATCAATCCTGTTCAGTGCTGGGCGAAGCCTATCGTCAGTAAGGCCGAATTCCCTCCAGTCATTGCCACGCTCGATGCATTTCGTCCGCGCCTGGCAATACTTTGGGGCTTCCTCATCCTGGATCCAGCACCAGTCCGCCCTCCACTCCTCCCATCTACCGCGCTGCTGACCAGGAAGGTAATCCCAAGTTTCCCTCGCCACCCGAGGCATCCAGCTTATGTTCCCGAAACGGTGGGTCTTGTTCTCCACCCGCGGGACAAAGAAGTGCCGAAACAGATCTACATTGGGGGCGACCCCAACAAAATTCTCGCATAAATGGGCGAAGATCGCCATGCACACCATTGCATTTGGCGTGAAATCCAAGAGGTGGAATCCATATACCACCATCATTGCCTCAAAGAAATCTGAGAAGGGGGACAGAGGCCGCAGAAGAAATACGCGCAGAAGAATCGGTATGCATTCGGCGGCTCCTTTTTTCCCTCCGCCAGAACCTTGGGTGCGCCATGCCCCTTTGGAACTTCCGTCCCCCACATATATCCATACCTCGCAACCAGGGCATCGCTGTCCAGATTCGACGGGAAGAAAACCACACCTCCCCGCCGCTTCTTATCCAACTCCGCCGCTCTCTTCTTGTTCCCTTCCGCGGCGGCCGCACGCTTCCTCTTGTCAGCAGCAGTTTTCTTCCCCATCCTTATGAGCAATGGAGGGGTGGATGGTCGGACAAGGTGAATGGAAGCAAGAATGGGTGCGGGGTCACTGCGTGGCTTGAGGAAGAAGATGAAGGATGGAGAAACGGGTGCGAATGAGCCGCACCTCTCTGTGTTTTTTTCCTTTATGGGGGCGAACATGGGGGAGAGGAGCGGTTCGTCGCTACTTTCCCTCAGAAAGTTACCGTTTTGACATTAACTGCTACAGTCCCATGACCCCACGGCCTGCGGTAATTTCGCGGAGTGGACGTTGGATTGACTGGTCATCATAGCAAATTGCTGCATGCGCAGCATATCTTCAACACGTGTCTGTGCACCGTTTTGGGGCCTAACCCAACGTGCCCAACGACATGTATGGCTCAGGCTCGGGGGCTTATGTCGGGGTACACAAACAGGGGTGTATGTTTCCCCCTGACTTGTGCCCGGACAGGCAGATCTCCGGCGCGACAGCAACAGAGCAAACTGCACCAAGCATTCAAGACAAGACCGAGCAGAAGAGATGGCTCTTTGAGAAATCAAAGGGTGGATCAAGAAGACCAAGACCAACCAAACAAGCAAGATATCACTAAGGAAAAACCTCCCTTGTCGGGCAGGCAAGCCTGGCGGGGTCAAGATTACTCCAAGACAAGCCTCAAGACTCCCCCGGCAGGCTTGCCGGGGACGCCAATGGCGGATTACCCCGCCAAAGCTCCACCGCTCCACCTCACAGCAACGCAAGTTACCCATCGGTGCGGTGTCGAGCCCCCAAGTGACTAAGTGGCTGTTATTTGGTACGTGGCAGGCCATTTCTGAGGAAGATCATCCCTAAATGACACCCGTCCAGGCGACGTGTCGCGCGGACAGGCAAAAAGGTGGTTGAATGGCACAACAAGGCTTGCCAGGCTACGCCACGATGTGACACTAAGCGGTGCATTTAATACGCCCTGTCCTGTCTGCAGAGTTAGGTATGATAGCACTATGGCTATCTAATCATTGGATAAATGACTGTTTTGCCATTGTGGTAACCCCTTGACCTATAAAAGGAGGGCCATGGCTACCTTAGAGAGGATTCAAACCCTTGTACGCTCGTACGCGTGTAGCTGCTCTCGCCCCGAGGCGACCTTGCCGGGCTAGAGCGTTGCGTCTCCACCACGGTCCTTCCATCAATCCACCAAAGCAGGAGTAGGGTTTTACGCCTCGCGGCGGCCTGAACCTGGGTAAAATTGCCCGTGTCAACATTGCCGTGCTGCTCTGTGCTTTCCGCTCTTTGTGCAATGCGCTCTTCCCCCTTGCTGAACCACAAGGGGCCGATGGCCCCATAGGTGGCCGTGTGATACCACGACACCGACAAATGAAATGGAGATTGCTTTTGTTGATGCCTGACATTATTATGACTAACTTTAGGCAAATTGTAGATGACACAAATAGTGTGGTAAGAAAACACTACAACTTTTTTTTCAAGGACCACTATGTGACAGAACTTTGACAAGGATGGCATGTTGCGGTGAATTGAATATATGTGCTCGAAGAATAATTACGCAACTAAGATTTGACATGAGAACCTTAGACTACAAGTTGAACATGCTTTAAATTAAAAAAATAACCATACATGTCTGACATGCCACTATATTTAAATTCTCCCAAAATACTGAGGTTGGGGTAAAATCTGAGATCATTCAATTACTACGCAGTCAATGCTCTTGCCTGCTTCCTTAGATGTATCCCTATTCTTCCTGTTAGATTACAACTCACCTTGTAGTTGTAGTTGTGCTGCCTGTTTGCCACCGTCGTCCTTGACTGCTACTTGTTGTTGCCTTGGCGAGGCATTGTTATTTGTATGTTGCTACTGTTATGAGCTAATGCTAGGTGTGGGTGTGTGTGTGTGTATGTGTGTATGTTGTCGTTATTGTGTTGCTTTAGCTAGACCTCTGCTCCCAAACCGGCTGTGTGGTCTGAATCTCAACGAAGGTTGCAACTATGATGTATTTCGAGTTTCAATATATTAGATCAAAACTTATGCATTCTGAACTGGAACATTTGTGGGATGAACTGTCCTGATCGTCACCCTGTTACCCATGAGACCATCTCTGCAACTTTCTCCCATCTTGTTTGCCTACAGGAAACTAAACTTGAGTGTGTCGACCCTTTCATCGCCTCCTTCCTCGGAGGACATAGGCTGAAGAATTTTGCGCAACGCCGACAATTGGCACACATGGGGGAATCCTTCTCTTGTGGGATGAAGATTGTGCCAAGGTTGAGGGCATCTCCTGGGGCACCTTCTTCCTTTCAGCCAAAATCCCAATCTTCAATTCAGACACTATTTCCAAGCTCACAACCGTCTATGTCCCGACAACCTCAACGATGCCTTTTTAGGAGCTGATTGACCAAAAGCCACCTCCAGGATCAAAGTAGCTTGTCGCCAGATATTTCAATCAAATTTACCGTGCTCGCAACAAGAATAGAGAAAATGTTGATCGAAGTCACATTGTCCACTTTCGGAACACCCTCAACGCGTGCGAGTTGAAAGAAATCATCTACAAAACAGAAAATTCATTTGGACCGACGAGCAAAATAATCCAACTTCGAGTAAACTCGACAATTATTTTCAATGAAGATTGAGACATTCACTTTGGCACCCACATTCTTCATGTTCTCTCCTCCTCACTTTTCGACCATTGTACACTTTTGCTTGCCAACTATAGGGGATCGACGAGATCGAAATCCTTCTACTTCGAAAACTATTGGATCAAATTACCGAGTTTCAAAGAGGTGGTTCATGGGGGCTAGAATCAGGAGGTGCACCATATTGACCCATACCATGTCCTTTTTCACAAGCTCAAAACAACAAGACAAAAACTCAAAAAGTGGAGCAAGTCAATTTTGCACATTCTAATTAAGGTTCAAATTCACATGGCCCTTGAGGTAATCCTTCGACTGAATGTGGCCATAGACCTAAGGGAATTGCGTGTCGATGAGCGTCATCTTAGATGGCTACTAAGGTGATTAGTATGGCCTTGCTCGATCGTGCGTAAAAAGGCAAAGGGCACATATTACTCATCTAAAAGAAGGAGACGCTAGCACCCATTTCTTCCATCTTTGTGCCAATCATCGAAGGAGAAAGAACTTCATCCATCACCTAAAGCAGAACAACGGGTGGATCACCAACCATGATCACAAGAAGTACATCATCGAGAACCACTTTGCCAAGGTCACTAAGTGCGGGCCGTCCCGTGAGATTGACATCAACAGGGATAGCATCCCCGCCTCCACTCATGATCTCTCTGAACTTAGGGCTATTTTTACCGAGGATGAAGTTAATGCGACAATTTTTGACCTCCCTAGTGACAAAGCACTGGGACCCAAGGCTTATCCGAGGCCTTTTCCAAGTTCTGATGGGAAATCATTAATGTGTATATTTTGCGTGTAGTCAACCACTTCTCAAATTTGCACACCTCCAACCTTCATTTGCTCAATAGACAAATATCACCCTTATCCCTTAAGGATGGTGTGGAAAGCATCTATGATTTTTTTTCCCAATTAGCCTCATCCACGCCATTGCCAAGATCATTGTCAAAATGATGGACACATGGCTTGCTCCCCACATGCCAGCATGTTTCCAATGCCTAGAGCGCCTTCATACAGAAAATAGGTATACATGATAATTTCATGTATGTGCGAAATTTGGCGCAAGTTCCACCGCACCAAGACCCCGACTTTGCTCTTCAAACTTGATATCAAGAAAGCTTTTGATTCTGTGAGATGGGACATTCTGATGGATCTGAAGACGCCATGGCTTCCTGAGCAGATTTAGAGATCGGGACTCGGAGCTCCTCTCGACATCATCCTCGAGGGTCTTGATCAATGGTGTGGTTGGAGATCCGTTGAAGCATGGGCGTGGACATCGCCAGGGGGACCCTCTCTCCCCCTGCTTTTGGTCTTGGCGATGGACCCCTTACATCACCTTCTCAACAAGGCCACGGACCAAGGGCACCTCCACCACCTTCATGGTAGAACTCCAACCATTCAGGCCTTGATGTACGCTGATGATGTTGTGATCTTTGTGGCGCCAATTAAAGAGGACATCCACTTCTTGGCGACTTTTCTTGCCCCCTTTAGGGAGGTGACCGTCTTAGTGAAAAACTTCTGCAAGAGCCTTGTGGCTCCCAATGGATGTGACAATGTTGATCTGAATGCTATCCTCCAACCCTTCCTTTGCCTTTTTAATGCGCTGCCTTGGCCTTCATTGTCTGTCAATCGCCTAAAAAGAATTCATTTTCAGCCTCTTGAGGACAAGATTGCGGGCAAGATTCCCCCTTGGCAAGGTCGACATGTCGCCTCCGCGGGTCGGGCTACTCTTGTTAAGGTCATGCTCACCATAATTGCTATTTACCATCTTACGCCGCTTGAAATCCCTGTGGAGGTTTTGAAGAAGATTGATAGTATTCGCCACGCCTATCTTTGGCCAGGCACCAATAAGATCTCTGGAGGCAAGTCAAAAGTTAACTGGGACCTTATTTGCAAGCCTAATAAAAATGGGAGGTTTTGGAGTGCTCAACTTGGACAAGTTTGCCAAAGCCCTTTGTCTAGGTTGGCTTTGGTCAGAGTGGAAGGACGCCCAAACCTTTGGATCTGTTTGGGCTCACTGTGCACCGTGGAAGATCGCGACCTCTTTGCGGCTCCTAGCTGTGTCACCATTGGTAATGGGCACACCGCCAAATTCTGGCGCTCTTCGTGGCTTCATGGACTACTCCCTTGTGACATTGCACCCAAGATCTTCGAGCTCTCCCGCAAGAACAACTCCTCGGTCCAACAAGCTCTGGCGGATAGCTCATGGATTTCATGTGTTGATATGAGTAATAGTTTTAGCCTTACTCACATTCAGCAGTTCGCCGACCTTTGGGAGAAACTCACCGCCCTCATGCATGTTCCAGAGATTGGGGACACCATCATCTGGAACTTCACCCAGGATGTCAACTATAGCGCTTCCTCTGCATACAAGGTTCAGTTTGAGGGTCTCATTTCTTCGGACCTGGTCCATGCGATTTGGAAGGTCTCCCCCCCCCCCCCCCCCACACACACACACACACACACACACACAGGTGCAAATTCTTTGCTTGGTTGCTTCTTCAAAACAAGATCTGGACATCTGATGGGTTGATTCGTCCGGATGGCCAAACTACGGCCCCTGCCCCCTTTGCAAGCATGCCAAAGAAACGGCAGCCCATCTCCCGTATCAATGTCGCTTCACCACGCGAGTTTGGAATGCCATCCTTCCTTGGCTCGGCTTGCATGACATCATTCTTGTAGCATCGCCGCCCCTTCAATGGTCATTGTCACCAAGATAAAGGAGGAAATTTCCATTTGGGCTTTGGCCGGTGCCAAGCACTTGAGTGCCACGAGAGTAGACTTTTATTTCCCTGCTTTGCGGGTCTGTTTAAACTTCTTCTTAATCAAGAAATGGCAAATCTTTTGCCTTGTTTAAAAATATATATATATCATGATGATTGACAAAATACTCTCTTATTGCAGAAATATGACTATATAAGGGCACATTATTAAACATGTGGTAAACTTCTATCACTACAATGTGTAGAATTGTTTAAACTGAGGATCAAATAGTAATATAATATTTTTTGTCTTTCGATTATTTTGTTATACTGTATAACTGAACTATTTTAAGGTATACTGCAAGTAAAAATTAGTCAAAGTTGCACATTCTAGACTCCGAAAAGCCGAACATGTGTATAATTTCGACAAAAAAACGTACAATCGGCCGGGGCCATAATCATGGTGTGTCCATTACCACCTACCCTTTGCTGTGGCACAAAAAAGAGACCTTTTATTCCAGAATTTGAAAAGAAACATTTGAGTTTGGTTGAAGTCACTGACTCGCTGTTGGCACATTCAAGTCCATTTAATCCAGACAGCGGATACGCGCGCGCACACACAATAAACGGATAGAATGGATTAGATTAGACAGATAGCCTGGATAAACCGCAAGGAGGCTGCCAATGTGGCGCGACGCGGCGGCTTCCCTGCATCCCAGGGCACCCCTCGCCATCTCCTCCATCTGAAAGGAGCCCCTGAGGCTGCCATTGCCCGCGCAGTAAAAGGCTCTCGAGCTCAACGCGATCCTCCCAACGTGACGCACGACACCGCGACATGCCGACGGCGACGACAGATCGTGTGGCCGCGGCCGCTTCCCGGGGGATTTCCCCCTAAAACTTTGGAAGGGAGATTAACAGCCGCCACACATACAGTAGACGATGCCCTCTACAGGTAGAGCAGATATTATGATGCCACGAGAGCACGCAGCGGCGTCGGCACCGGCGCGCTTGACGATGCAGGTGGTCGTTGGCCGGCGAGGGCAGGCAAGTTTCCAGGGTTCTGGTGGACGCATCAGTATTGCGGTCGCTCTCTCTATCAGGCAAGCAGCTTTGGTTCATGTACGGCAGAGTCAATGCCACTGACTCTGACTGGAATGCACGGCTAGAAGAGAACATCATGTCGGTAACCGGTATCCTCAGATCATCAGTAACCGTAGGTAGATAGCAGCGGCGAGAAACAACGCCAAGGATCACAGGTGTACCGATGATAGTAACAACAGATGACAGACGTACATACAGTAAAAAGTACAGACCATACCAGGAAACACAAGGATAGGATCATAAGCTGGCAAAAACCAAATCCAAATCAGGAACAGGCACGCGATACACAGACGCGTGCGCTGCACAGATCCACGTCGCCATCAGCTGAACGGATTAGATCATGGGGAATTCAGTTCGAGATTCGCTTGCAAACGTGTTCTTATTCCGAGCTACGAGTCATTATCCAGTAGTACAAGAGCAGCACATGCCATCAGCAGCTGATAAGGCTTACGACAATTCAAATAAAAGGGACAATAAGACATTATTAGCAATGGTCCGAAGCTGTTGCATGCTGAAAGTAATACCTGCTTGGTCCATATAAGGTTCCACAAGTGCTTCTCCATGTGGAGGCCGTAAACGACCAGTCCAACACGACAAGAATATTGGATCAGGCAAGGGTGTTCACACCTGGGACAACAAGATGGTAGCTATGATCTAAATGTAGACTGCGATGGCTAGTTGATACGCTGTCAGACGCACAGCCAGATAGAATGATCGTCCCTTCTTCTACTGTGAGCCCCAGGAACCAGGAGTGCCCCATGATTGTTGTGGCTGCGGAGTTGCCCCTCCCATCTGCGGCGGTGGTCTGGGTCTAGCATATTCGGCAAAAATAACCCATCCATCCAGAAACTGCACACAAATTAAGCTGCGTCAAAACTTAGAAGAAATCAAAATAACTTGCATATTATTAACACAAACATTGCCTTATGCAAGAGTCCAAGAGTCATGGATCCCCGCAAGACCTTCAGAAAATCAAACCACATTAATTATATATTTTTTTCTTGTGTCAATACACAATTATTTAATCATGTCAACTACTCCCTCTGTTCCTAAATATTTGTCTTTCTACAGATTTCAAATGTAGTACTACATACAGATGTATATAGACATATTTTAGTGTAGATTCACTCATTTTGCTCCGTATGTAGTCACTTGTTGAAATCTCTAGAAAGACAAATATTTAGGAACGGAGGGAGTAATTGCCTACAAGTATCAAAAGAAAAGGCTCAAGCAGTGTATGGGCAGTAACTTGTCAGGAAATATTTATCCAGAAGAGAACAAAGTAAGCCTCCATTAGTTAACAACTACTGTATTCTTAATAAATACTCCCACCATCCCAAAATATAAGATCATTTTTCAAGCTAACGTAGCTTGAAAAATGATCTTATATTGTGGGATGGAGGGAGTACTAGTCAGTGGAAGCTTGGTCCATGTTCAACCACTAAGAAAGAGAGTAAACGTACACCCAGTAGATAAAAGCATAATAGTGCAATATGTGAGAACTGGGCAATAGCCCAGTGGTAGGGCCGCACCGGTGCATCCCTCGTGACCAGGGTTCAAATCCGGTCAGTGTCAGGAGTGAATTCTGGTATCTCGCCCACGTGGCTCATCTCCAGTTGGACTAGTTTTTTCTATTAATGGCGCAATATGTGTTTTAATTTCTAAATGGTCTTTCCAGAATTGTTTAAAACCCACGTAAGGTAATCCACTAATCATGCACGTAGTATATGAATATTCTTACTATGTAATTATGTATTGAACACATTGTATATAAAGCGTCCTGCTTCAGACGCTTAAGCGATAAGGCACCCTGGCAGCGCCTTAGAAATATGCTCGCTTTAGGCGCTGAGGCGTCGCTTAAGCGTCAGAGCGGGTGGTGCTCGCTTTACCGCCTTATAAACCATGATTGAACATAAGGCTGTATTTTTAGGAAGAACGAACTTTGAATTGCAGTATTCTGATTCCCTGAAGGTAGTCAGGTCAGGCTACTCCAGAACTAAAATGATAGACAGTTAAAATGCTTTATCTACAATGTGGTGTGTTGGGGGGGGGGGGGGGGGGTACTTCTTCCTTTAGACCAGATGCTGTCTGCATTGCTACATACCATCAGTTTTCAAAGTGTATCGCAGAATTACAACCATGCTGATGTACAATTAGTTGAGTACCCACCAAAAAAAGAGGCAAACTGGCCTTTTTGATGAAACAGATGCATTAGGATCTTAATCCATGCATCTGAATGAACATATGCATAATACTCGTGCACACTAATCACATATCTACAAATCACATACTTGTATACTGAAAGAGAGAAGAAAATAATAAAACAAGTTAACGGCTAAAACCGGCCCAGTGGCCAGCACCAAGCATTGTATGAAAAATAAGACAGAGTCGATCAACGTGAGAATAAAGCAAAATCACAGAACCACCAGACCAAGAAGGGAGCAAATATAGGCATTAAGGAATTAAATGATCCACAGAAATAGAACAATAAGTATGATAAGAAACCTTACTTTTCCATCCATTCCTTCTATTCCTTTAGCTGCATCTTCAACCGAAACATACCTTACAAAGCCAAACCCCTTGGAAAAACCAGTGACACGATCTGTGACAACTCGAGCTGCAATTGGATACAGAAGTGAGAACCTTCCAGTACAATGCCCTGTGAGGTAACTGAAATTTTAAACACATACCGTGTTCGACTTCCCCAAACTTTGCAAAAGCTTCTCTAAGTCCATCAGTTGTTGTACGCTTGCTTAGCCCTATAAATCATTATTATTAATATGAGAATTCAGATGTTGTGCATACCACAAGGCTAAGAGCTGGGTGGACAAGATATGCACAACAAGTTGGATACAAATTTCAACTAGCTTTATCAAGGGTAATGATGAACTGAAGAGTCATGTCACTATCAACTGTATTGGCCCTGAATGGTAGTTAGTACGATGCCTACAGCTTACTACAACTCTACAGGCTTCGTATAAGCTTTGAAGGATGTTAGCTGTTTGACCAATTTCGTGTAGGATCAAGCAAGAACTAAGATGGTCAAAAGTCCAAAGAAAAGATAATTGGAAAATTAGTCTTGTCGCGCATTATCAGCTTTGTGATTCAAAGAGATGGATGCTCACTTGACATCATAGTGTTGTGGTGATAGCATAGTCATAAATTTCAAAGTCCATTTGAACAGAAATTTAATAGTGTCATGCTACGTTCTGGCATGCATTGACTTGACCAAAATGAGGTTGGATACTTGGAAAGTACATGACTATCTTTATGCTCTATCTAATTTCTGGTTCTCTAGAAAAATCCAGATATATTCACCACATGTTCCATAGTCATTCAGGAATCCACAAAATAGAATTCATTTCTCATAGTGATACACTTGATATCCTTGTATAATTCTTCCATGAAATATTTTAAGCAGTTATGCTAATTCCAGTTGCCTGAAATTTTTGTCACCTATAATTGCAGTACCAAAAGTGTGCAACTTTGTACAGCCAAACTTAATATGACGAAGGCATATGACAAAGTCGAATGGGATTTTCTGTTTCAAACCATGCTCGAGATGGGTTACTCAGTTAGTTGGCTGGAGAGGATCAAGAGATTTGTCTCAACTGTGAAGTATAACGTTAAGCTCAATGGGAGTAAGTCTGAAACGTTTAAGCCATCTAGAGGACTCCAGCAGGGGGTTCCCATTTGCCCTGCTTTTTCATATTATGTGCCAAAGGATTTTCAGCTCTTCTTTAGAAAGAGCAACAGGTATGCAGGTTGCGAGGAGTGAATTTTGGACGTGGGGGGTTGGCAGTGTTGAAGCCCTGAACGAGAGAAACTTGTGACTACCTACGGTGGTCGGATGCTCAAAAAATGATTGTTTTAAGCATAACTTAGATCATACTTGGGGGAAAGTGCAGGGCTGGAAAGGTCAATGGCTCTCAAAGTCTGGAAAAGAAATCCTCATCAAGTCTGTGTTGCAGGCGGTACAGGATGGTGTTGAAGCCATGAACGAGAGATACTTGTTACTGCCTACGGTGGTCGGATGCTTAAAAAAACTGCTTTAAGCATATCCTAGATCATACTTAGGGGAAAGTGCAGGGCTGGAAAAGAAATCCTCATCAAGTCTGTTGCAGGCGGTACCAGGTCACACAATGAACTGTTTCCGTTCTAATAATGGCCTATGTTTGATGCTCCAGTCAATCAAGGCAAATTTCTGGTGAGGCTTGGCTGGTGGAAGGAAGGCTCATTGGGTCAGTTGGGAGCGTATGTGTTTCTCCAAAAAAAAAAACGGAGGCAAAAGTTTTGCCTCATCCATTAATTAAGCAGAAGAGAGTTGCCTGCACATGCTAGATTTCTTCTTGCGGATGCCAGATTGAGGGTGAGCGCCAACCAATTATTGCGGCGGTGGTTCCTAACTGCTCTTGGTAGCTCAAAAGAAGTCGAGGCAAGGCTTCTCCTAACAACATGTTAGGAGTTGGTGCGTATGTGTAATGCTGTAAGACATGGTTGAGTCCTTGTGTTCATCAGTCACAGTGCGCCGCTGCCGAAATTCACAAATTGGTAGAGGAATGGAGCTCAATCTGTAGCATATCCAGGTGGCAAGCAGCAGGCAAGAACCCAAGCGCTGGAACACTCCTCCACAGACTGGCTCAAAACCAATTCACATGGTGCACTATTCATATCGAAGAAGATGGTCTCGTCCTTGCTGAGAAACTGGAAGCCCATAAACTTCTGGTAGAGCTGGATAGCAGGAATGCAGTGGCCAAGCTTAGGGCTGTAGAGAAGGATTTTTCCACAGCTAGCTCTCCGTTGGTGGAGATAGGTGGTGGCAGACTGTCAGTTTGGCAGGATGCGAATACTGCTGCTCATCCTCTGACTAGCGTCATGAACTCTGGTGGTGTGTCCTGGCAATCTGTTGTCTGGCTAGTGTTATGAACTCTTTGTTTTCTTTGTGTGTAATGATTGTAATGTTGATGTTTAAATAAAGCCAGACATTCCCCGCAGAAAAACAAAATACCAGGGAACTAATAGAACCAGATTAATAATGTCGTAAAATGTATAATCGACATCAAGGATTTAAATCGCCTACAGTTAAAGTGCCTTCCACATGTTTATGTAATAAATTTACATTGAACAAGAAAGGAATCAGCATCATATCTCCTGATTCGTTGCTGCACATCTAGCAAGAACGGATCTATAAGGCTAAGCAGAGACCTAATTAGCAACATCACATCATGGCATGACATCTAACCCTAATCGACTGGATACCATTTTCCCGCACTCAAAAGCGAGCTTTCGAGCAAAATCTCTGGCGGGGATCGAGGCCTGAGTGGTTGGGGGAGCAACAATCGTACCGGAGACGAAGAGGTTGGGGGAGGGGTCGGCCTTCGGGGGAGGCGTGGGCGGGCTCGGCGGCGCGAAGGCCGAGATGGAGAACATGCGCGTGTTCGGCGTCGCGAAGTCGGCGATGGAGAACATCCGTCGGAGCCCGGACCTTGCCGCCACCGCCGCCATAGCTGCCGCCGCCGGAGAACGGGGGGAAAGGCTTGCGTGCGTGAGGGGTTAGTGATTGATTTTCCACCCTCTCATTCTGTCTACCTGGGGTTTAAGAAGGTTAGGTCATGGACCGGGCCAGGTGAGACGGTGAGGGCATCTCAATTTCTAAAAATTAGCCCATCCAAAGTCTCCTCAAATTTAAGGAGTTATCCTAAAACTTAACTCTATGATATTTTTCATAAAGATTCATTTCAAAGGCAAATCTAAACTACTTGATTACATTATTTAACAAAAGGTTGCACATCATACATAACATAATTAGACAGGTTATCACTAGATATAGCATATCAAACAAATGTAAGCTATACTTGCCATCACCACGTTTGGCGCAGAACACGTCGAAGTCGTCCGAGTCTGAAGAGATAGGGATCACCCACCACCACCATCGGAGGGGTCGGTCTCATCGTCATTGTTGCTAGGCCGAGTCGACGGCATCTCCTCATCCTCGCCGGAGGGCTCAGCCAAGATTTGTCCCACATCACGTCATCCTCCTTGAACTCAAACCACGCTTGGTTCTCGGCGACGAGCTGCAGATTATTTGCGATGAGCTCCGCCATATAGGCCTTGTCGATGCGCTCGGCCTCGAGCTAGTTCACGGCCATGGGGTTCTCTTTCTCGTTGGCACGGGAGACCATTCTAACTGGAGGCTCAACAAGTCTGGGGCACGACTGCTGAGGGGAAAGTTAAGCTTCACTCGGCTGCCAAAGTAGCGGACTATTCGTGTGCACCGCCTGCTCTATGGTGGCGAATGTGCCAATCCACCGCACGGTCGTTGCCGCACGCCGCGACATTTCGACGGTGGTGGCAAGCGCTCGTGGTGGCTGCGTGTTGGAAATATGCTCTAGAGGCAATAATTGTGTTATTATTTATTTCTAAGTTTATAATTAATGTTTATATTCTATGCTGCCCAACAGCTAGAGGTCGGTTGCAGGAAGGCACTATTTGGAAGCTTCGTTGAGCTAGTTTCAACCTCGGCAACGAAAGACGACGTGCAGCTCGGATGGGACTAAGGTGCAACCAAGCTTGAAAACCAGTTCAGGGCTATTGACGGTGTCCCAACCCAAGGATCTCTAACCACATCGTTTTCTGGCCTGGTGGGCTGGGCTGAGGACACATAGGACGGTTTCATCCTGGGCCACATTGTACGGCCCATGACGCGTTGTACGAAGACTTGGGAAGACTTATGTACGAGCCAAAGATATCAGAGCCATGGAGGACTCACCGATGTAGCCGACTACAATATGTAACCCAGGCCCCCCCGGGTATGTTACATAAGCTGGGGGTCGGGCTTGTCGATAGCATACATACAATCCCTTGGTATTCACATGTAGTGTTACCATCCAGCCCAATCGCCTAGCCAGGATACCCTACCGAGAGATTGCCGGATTTAGCTCCGACGTTATACTTGGGACAATGATCCCCTAGCTGCTTATTTGCTAATCTTGTGGACGATGTAAGTTTTGTCTAAGTTATCAATAAAGCTAAGCTAGGCATGATGGCCTTCCTAGAAAAAATACTGCGAAACTCCAACGGTTACACAAAATGCATTAACAACCTGCACAGGTAACCTCGTTGTCACAAATGTTGAAAACCATGATCCTTTTAGTCCTTACAGAAATCACCTGCTAAAAGGAGCAAAAGAATTGCGGTGAAGTAGAGACACCGCAACTAGTGTGCTCTACCAGATCTGAAGATCGGCAAAAGAATGGGGCACCGATGTATTTCTGCTCAAGCTCACAAAGTAAAGGCGCCAGCCAGAGCAAAAAGAGTGGCCGACACCAGTGTCCATGCACTCACACCGGTCGAAATGGCACCACTGCACTCGTCATTGTTGCCGCTGAAGCATCCAGGGTGTGCAGTCTTGGGAACCCCCCCTTCTACCGTGAAGCTCGAGTTGGGCTTCCCGTTGCTGAACAAGACACACCAGAAATACGGACCGCCGCCAGAAGTGCCAGTGACAGCCGCCCCCACCTCTGTGTGGTTCTTGCTGTGCAGTACCTGGAGGCTCCTTTCATCAGCAACGAGCATGTCGAAGGCCTGTGCTGGAGGTGGGTAGCTTGGCTGGCACGCCAGGAACCTCCCAGTGATCTTGGCAAGGCTTGCAGCTTGGACACCACAATTTGGGGCAAATGTGTCGATGAAACTGGAATCCACAGGCTTCTTGTTTCCACCCACCTGGTCGCACTGACCCTTATATGCTTTTATGTACTGCAGAGCAATGCATCCAAGACCTTGATTATCAGCAAGATTTGATGCCTTGCTGGCGGTACGGTTGGAGTTGATCAAGCTCACAAGCTCATCGGCAGGGTTATCTGTAAATGAGACAATTCAAGGATGTCATTTGAGTAATATTACAAATTCCAGCATTCAGTTGTACAATACATGACCAACCCAGCACCAAGTTTGGGAAAGGTTGGCTGTGACCTCTCGATTTGAAACTTTCTCATCTAAGTTAGGAATATAGTATCTTGTAGCTTGGGCCTTAAGCTAATTTCAGAGATTTTTTACTTAGATTGGATTATTAGTTCTCTATAGTAAAGCAACTACCTTCTGCAGGACAAAAATTGTAAATAAGCAACCAAAAATCAGAGCTAGTTCACAATATGCGGACACAAATAGGTACACGATAGGAATACAAGCACTATAAAGAATCATTAACAATCAGCGGCCTTCGCAATGTTACTTGATCATTTCAAAAACAGGCCGGTACACCCAAAGCCAAATGCCCAAAGAGAAGGCACAGACTCTGTTTGCATCATCAGGAGGGAGCAGAATACACGCAGATTAAAAGATAAGCTGAGAAGTACAGAGCTACAATGACAGGATCAAAGATATGGCTGATTTGGGGATAGCCAATAGGTTCCACGGACATCGTCATTTGTGATGGTTGGGATGTTGTTGGTTGCCGGAGACCTACTGTTTGGTTGCACATTTCTTATTCTGATACATCAACATGCAAAGCTTTTGCATGTTCACAAACAAGACAAAACATAACGATCTGACGGGTAACTACGTTTAGTCTTAAAAAGATTACATGACCAGATCTGGATTCTAAAAACAGCAGCAGAAAATACTGGGTGTTCTACAGTTTGTAAAAATGATTAATAGATGTGCTGAGCACACTAAAGAATAATTTATTTTCTAGGGAAAACATAATGAAACCATGTTTGTTTGTTTTTTGCGAGGACGCTAATTAAGCAACATTTCTGCATTTTTGTTAGTGTATTATAAGTGATGTGTAGATGAGTTACATAACAACGATTAACAGTTGTGTCATTGGATTTCCACACACTCAGAATTCACAAAGGCTTCTAGTTGGATTTCAAGAACAATTAGTAGACCGTCACCAACATGGCATTTTATATCTAACAAACAGAAATAGATGCCCGGGCTCGAGATCCACGCCGACCCTGATATGGCGTTCGACGAGCTCGACGACCCGAACGAAGACCTCAAAGCCGGCGTCTGCGTGCGCCGCAGGGCAGCTGAAGCTAGAGCTCAGATCCAAACACCTGGTCGGCAACCGGAGTGCAGGCTCAGTAGGAAAAGCAGAAATTAAGGAAATGCAGCAGGCGACAGCAACAGAGAACCGATCGTGCAAGGGGTGAGACTGAGACGGTAAGAGACGCACTCTTAGTATCGGCAGCGGAGGCGGCGGCGAGGACGAGCGCGAGGAGCGCGGAGGCCAGCAGCGGCTGAGCGGCGACCGCCATTCTCGGGATCTGACAGCGAGTGTGTGTGGGAGAGCTGAGTTGGCTGGCCTGGAAGAAGTTGGTGGAGCTGGGTGAGAACTTCAGTTCGATCTGCTCTGCTGCGAGGTCTCGCTTTCTTAAATGCTTTCTCGAGTTTCTTCTGCGCGCCCTCTGCTCTGCTCTCTCACTCTCTCCGTGTGTGCCGGTTGGTGCGGATTGGCCAAGATACCCCCGCCGACTATTTTCGGTTAGAAGGCAGCCGGGTCGGTCGACCGACGCCAAGATACCCCGCGCCTCGTCCTATTGGTTCATACTCCCTCCGTTCCTAAATATTTATATTTTTAGAGATTTCAAATGAATTACCACATACGGATGTATATAGACATATTTTAGAGTGTAGATTCACTCATTTTGCTCCGTATGTAGTCACTTGTTGAAATCTCTAGAAAAATAAATACTCCATTCGTCCCGAAATTCTTGTCTTAAATTTATCTAGATACGGATGTATCTAATACTAAAACGTGTCTTGATACATCCGTATTTAGACAAATCTAAGACAAGAATTTTGGGACGGAGGGAGTATTTAGGAACGGAGGGAGTACATATGTAGCCACTAACAAAAGGTCTGTGCATTGCAACGAGAGCATAAAATACCATACACCTCTAATACTCAAGATTCTAATAGGTCCACCTTCTTTATTTCAACACGGTATCTTTTTTTTCCGGAAAACTTCCAATCCATTCATCTTCAATCATAGCAGTACAATGAACACCAGAAATAAAAATTACATCCAGATCCGTAGACCACCTAGCGACTACTACAAGCACTGAAGCGAGTCGAAGGCGCGCCACCGTCATCGCCCCTCCATCGCCGGAGTCGGGCACAACTTGTTGTAGTAGACAGTCGGGAAGTCATCGTGCTAAGACCCCATAGGACCAGCGCACCAGAACAGCAATCACCGCCGATGAAGAATAACGTAGGTTGGAAGGATTCAACCTGAAGACACACGAACGTAGACGAACAACGACGAGATCCGAGCAAATCCGCCAAAGATAGATCCGCCGGAGACAGAACTCCACACGCCCACCAACGATGCTAGACACACCGCCGGAACGGGGGCTAGGCAGGGAGACCTTTATTCCATCTTCAGGGAGCCGCCGCCGTCTCGCCTTCCTGAGCAGAACACAAACCCTAACAAGACAGGAAAAAAGACTAAAAACGGAGCCCTCCCGCCGGCCCTTGCCAGGATCCACCGCGCCTCCATGGCCCTAGGGCCACCGGAGACGAGGCGGACCTGCGGCGGCACCGGCGAGAGGCAGGAACCCTAATTTTCTTTCTTGGAGGAGGAGGTGCTCCTCGCGTGTCTTTATTTCAACACGGTATCACATATGTGTTTTTGCTTATCCTCCTTAGTGCTCACATAATCATAATGCGTTTGAATTTGGTCAATCCTAAGACGTCTCTCTCTTGGCATAAGATGATAAATATGTTTTCCTTTTTTCCATGAAGTTTTGCCGAGGCTTGCATGTGTAGTTATAGATGTTTTTTTGCCTCCAATTTGGTTTTGCTGAGGCGTTCATTTCCAATCCAAATCGCCACCGGTACAAAAGAAAGACGGATCATGTGCTATTGATTAAGGTTGCACCGTAAAGAGAGAACCAATGCCGACACAACACAAGCCATCGCTTTGCTACAACACAGTAGCATGTGTCCATTTCTACTCGTCGCAAAAACTAGCTGCCACGCTCGATGTGTAGTTGTTGGCTCGCAGCTTCCTGTAGCACCATGGAAGGCTGCTTGTAATAATGAGGATGCCGCTCGCAACACACTCAACATCGTGTAACGTGCCTGATCTACCTAGCAACTTGGGGAAGAAGCCGAAGGGAGTTGGTAGTGAGATAGGGGGTAGGTGGCCAGGAGGAAGATCAGCTTCTCTTTGGTTCATTTAATCTATCATACATATTGCCTTACAACTAGGGGCATCGCCTCCCTTAATAGCGATCACACGTTGCACACACAAAGCACTCTCTACTCCAGCTGGCTCGAAGAATTGGTCTACGTTTCCTTCTTGGTTCGATCTTCTCCCTTCTCAATTTCCCTGACTGCTGGGCTACCGTCTTCAGCCAGCTCACTTGGTGGGTCCACGTACATGGTCGTGACATTCTTCCCTCCTTGCATGTCGGCTTGTCCCCAAGCCAGAGCTACTCGGTAGCTGCGTTGTAGCTCATCTGGGTCTTCCCACGTCGACAAAGGAGGGCGACAGTTCATCCCATTGCACGTGTACGCGCCTTGGCTCCCCCTTGGCTTGTGAGTACATGTCATCGAGGATGCAGCAAGACACATGTAAGGATTGAAGAACGGCGTTGTCCAGAGGAATCAGACCTACCATAGGAACATCGACATCCATTGCTTGCTTGAGCTATGAAACATGCACCACAGGATGAATCTTGCTGCCCTTCGGTGGTTGCAGTTTGTACGCGATGGCTCTGACATGTGTAATGATTTTGTACGGCCCATAGTAGCAGAAAGCCAACTTTTTGTAGGGGTGTTGCGCCATTGATGTATGAATGTGGGGATGAAGGCGAATGAAAATGCATATCTAGCCTTGAATTGCTTGTGTGCGTGGTGTTTATCTGACTGCCTCTTCATGAGGTCTTGGGATTGCTTAAGTTGTTGCTGAAGTCGTTCATGCATCACTTCGCACTCACGCAGCCATGTTGCCAGATCCGACATGATACACTCTACTTGTGCTACCCCAAATTCCCGTGGCAGATGACCATAGACCACTTCAAACGGCGTCCTAAAGCAGAATGAAAGCCTGTGTTGGACCGGCTGACGGTGCAGAAACCGGCAGATCCCTACATAGGGTTGCTCATGGTGCGGAGCTCGCATAGAGGATTAGAATAGGGTACACACGGGACGTGGATTTTACCCAGGTTCAGGCCCTTGTGGTGAGGTAATACCCGACATCCCGCATGTCGTTGTATTGATGTGTTTGTCTCATATGAGAGATTGGATGCCCCCTTGGGAGTTGGGAGGCCCCTACCTCCCCTTATATAGGTGGATGAGGGGTAGGGTTACAGGGAGCCAAGTCGGTTTACATGGCTTGTTGCCCAAGTTGATTTACTAATACAAATCTCGTATTACATGTAAGAGGTCTCCATCTGGAAAGAGCCACGTGATACGTGTCAAACATATATATAATTTTTTATTGTTTCATGCTATTATATTATCATTCCTATATATTTTTATTATCATTTTACATCATTTTCTATTATTTTTCTGGACTAACCTATTAATTTAGTTCCCAGTGTCAGTTCTTGTTTTTTTGCTTGTTTTTGTTTCACAAGAAATCAATATCTACGGAGGTCAAAATACGTTTCTGATTTAACATGATTGTCTTTGGGCAACAAGAAACACTTAAAGCTTTGAGAGACATCGAGAGGGGCCACAAGCCAGCTACAAGGACAGGTGGCACGGCCAGGGGAGGTCACGCCCCTTAGCTTGTGGGGCCGACGAGAACCGACTTGACCTAATTCCACCGCCATAAATTTCTATAAATAGAGAAACCATTCATCATACCTCCAGAAGAGTTTTCTCGCCGCCACAAGCCTCCGTTCCGAAGAGATCCCATCTAGAGCCCTGTTCCAGAGCTCTGCTGGAGGAGGAGCCATTCGAAGGGTTATCTTTATCAACCTTGCTGCCTCCATGATGATGTGTGAGTAGTTCCTTTAGGACCTATGGGTCCATAATAGTAGCTGGATGGTTCTCTCTCTCTCTCTTTTGGATCTTCGATACCATGTTCCCATTGATCGACATCAATCGTTGTAATCTTTGTGGTGTGTTTGTTGGGATCCGGTGAAATGTAGATTTATGATCAGAATGTTCATTGAATGTTATTGAATCTTCTAAAGTTTCTTTGTTGTATAATTAAGTAGCTATGTATGCTTTCCGATCTAGTTGTCTTCTCTGCCCAAGATTGATGAGTAGTTCTTCAGAAGGAGTGGTGCATAGTAGTGGGTTCAATCTTGCGGTGTTCTATATCCCAGTGACACAGCATGCGGACAAGACATGTATTTGTATTGTTGCCACTAAGGATACAACGACGGGGTTTAATGTTATTGTTATATTTCTTTCTGTCTACATTATGTTATCTTGATTTTTGTGTTGTTGTGTTTCTAGTAAACTTAATGCCTTGAGATGCATGTTGGATAGTGGTTTCGGGATGGAGTAATAGTAGTAGATGCAGTTGGATAACGGTGTACTTATCACGAACGTAATGCCTATATGAGATTATGCCATGAATGATCATAGTTATAAATGCTATTTTTTGTCAATTGCCCAACAATAATTTGTCTACCATGCCATTTGCCCGTGTTCTAGAGAGATACTGATACGTCTCCGTCGTATCTATAATTTTTTATTGTTTCATGCCAATATTCTACAACTGTCATATACTTTTGGCAACATTTTATATTATTTTGAGACTAACATATTGATCCAGTGCCTAGTGCCAGTTCCTGTTTTTTGCATGTTCTTTGTTTCACAGAAAATCCATATCAAACAAAGTCCAAACGCGATAAAATTTTATGGAGATTTATTTTGGAATATATGTGGGTTTTGGGAAGAAGAATCAACGCAAGACGGTGCCCGAGGTGGCCACAAGGAAATAGGTCACAGCTAGGGGGTGGCCGCGTTGTGTTGCCTTGTGACTCCCTCGTAAGTCGGTTGGAGCCCTTCTTCGGCCGCTAGGAAGCTTATATCGAGAAAAAAATCATGTTAAAATTTCAGCCCGATCGGAGTTACGGATCTCCAGATATTTAATAAATGGGTTTCAGTGAGAAACAGGGATGCGAAACAGAAGAGAAACACAGAGAGATATCCAATCTCGGAGGGGCTCCTGCCCTTCGGGAGCCATGGCGGCCATGGACTGATGACCCACAAGTATAGCGGATCAATCGTAGTCCTTTCGATAAGTAAGAGTGTCGAACCAATGAGGAGCAGAAGGAAATGACAAGTGGTTCTCAGCAAGGTATTTTCTGCAAGCACTGAAATAGTCGGTAACAGATAGTTTGATAGCAAAATAATTTGTAACGAGCAAGTAACGGTAACGGTAAATAATGTGCAGCAAGGTAGCCCAATCCTTTTGTGGCAAAGGACAGGCCAAAACAGTCTCTTATGATAAGCAAAGCGTTCTTGAGGGGACACGGGAATTTCATCATATCACTTTCATCATGTTGATTTGATTCGTGTTCGCTACTTTGATAATTTGATATGTGGGTGGACCGGTGCTTAGGTGTTGTTCTTACTTGAACAAACCTCCTACTTATGATTAACCCCCTCGCAAGCATCCGCAACTACGAGAAAAGTATTAAGATAAAATCTAACCATAGCATTAAACTTTTGGATCCAAATCGGTCCCTTATGGAATAGCGCATAAACTAGGGTTTAAGCTTCTGCCACTCTAGCAACCCATCATCTAATTACTACTCCACAATCCATTCCCTTAGGCCCAAATATGGTGAAGTGCCATGTAGTCGACGTTCACATGACACCACTAAGGGAATCACAACATACATATCATCAAAATATCGAACACATATCAAGTTCACATGATTACTTGCAACATGACTTCTCCCGTGACCTCAAGAACAAAAGTAACTACTCACAAATAATAATCATGCTCAAGATCAGAGGGGTATTAAATAGCATAATGGATCTGAACATATAATCTTCCACCAAATAAACCATATAGTAATCAACTACAAGATGTAATCAACACTACTAGTCACCCACAAGTACCAACCTAAGGTTCCGGTGCAAAGACTGAACACAAGAGATGAACTAGGGTTTGAGAGGAGATGGTGTTGTTGAAGATGTTGATGGAGATGGCCCTCCCAAAGATGGGAGAGTTGTTGGTGATGACGATGACGATGATTTCCCCCTCCGAGAGGGAAGTTCCCCCGGCGGAATCGCTTCGCCGGAGGGCAAAAGTGCTCCTGCCCAAGTTCCGCCTCGAGACGGTGGCGCTTCGTCCCGAAAGTCCTCTCCTTATTTTTTTCTAGGTCAAAATGACTTATATACTAGAAGAGGGGCACTGGAGGTGGGCCGAGGAGGGCACAACCCACCAGGGCTCCCTGGCGCGCCCAGGTGGGTTGTGTCCACCTGGTGGGCCCCCTCTGGTAGTTATTTGCTCCAATATTCTTCATATTCCAAAACAATTCTCCGTAAATTTTTAGCTCATTTGGAGATGTGCAGAATAGGTAACTCTGATGTAGCTTTTTCAGGTCCAGAATTCCAGCTGCTGGTATTCTCCCTCTTTGTGTAAACCTTATATATTATGAGAGAAAAGGCATTATAATTACTCCCAAAAGCATTATTATGCATAAAACATTAGAAATAACAGTAGGAAAACATGATGCAAAATGAACGTATCAACTCCCCAAGCTTAGACCTCGCTTGTCCTCAAGCGAAAACCGAAATCGAAAAACGTGTCAACATGCTTAGAGAGAGAGGTGTCGATAAAAACAAAATACGGACATAGAAGCATCATGCATATTATTATAACAGCAAAGAACTTTAACATAAAACTTTGTCAAATAACTTTTATCACATAACTTTTATCATATAACTTCTCATGAACAAGTAACAATTCATCACAACATGAAGTATAAAGCATAAACCTTATTGAAAACCAACAAACTATGTTCTCAGTCAACTTTGCAACTACAATTCATCATATTTTCAGGAAGGGTCACGTATCGGAGCCTTTAGGCAAGTCCACATACTCAACCATCATTTAATCTTCTATGATTGCTAACACTCACAGCGTACCCATGAACAAAAAGTTTCAACCGGACACATAGAAAGATAGGGGCTTATAGTTTCGCCTCTCAACGTATTCACCTCAAGGGTGATGTCAACAATAATAACTCATGCCTACTCATATCCAACTGGATATATGTGCCTAAATCTTTTCTCACCACATGATGCTTGTAAAAAGAGAAAATAAAAAGGAATAGGGAAGAAAACTTTGACTCTTCATAAAATTAAATTCATAAAAGTAAAAGATAGGCCCTTCGCAGAGGGAAGCAGAGGTTGTCATGCGCTTATTTGTTTGTATGACAAATCCCTTAATGCAAAAGAGCGTCATGTTATATTGCCCCTTATGATAGCAACCTTTATTATGCAGTCCGTCGCTTTCATTACTTTGCCATCACAAATTCGTACAACGCTCAATTTTCTCTTACACTAAATGATCCAACACATTTAGAAGCAATTTGTATTGCCTTATTGCACTGATGACAACTTACTTGAAGGATCTTACTCAATCCATAGGTAGGTATGGTGGACTCTCAAAATAAGATTTGGGTTAAGGGTTTTTGGATGCACAAGTAGTATCTCTACTTAGTGCGGAATTTTTGGCTAGAAAAGATATTGAGCAAGCACCACATGTTAAAGGATCTATGACAATATAACTTCTATGTGAATATGAACAAACATAAATCATTATGTTATCTTCCTTGTCCAACGTCAACTATTTTGACACAAAATATTTAATGGGGGCTCACAATCATAAAAGATGTCCAAGATAGTGTATTTTCATGTGAATCTTCTCTTCCCTTATTAATTCTTTCATGAGTTGCATCATTGACTAATGCTATGTTTGTCAATCTCCAACAAATTTTACCACTTATACTTTTCCTTATGTGATGTCATTACTTACCATAAGATTAGCATATGATATTTTTCATTTATTTTCCTTTCTTTTTATTGAGACATAAAAGCAAAGAAACAAAACTCAAACTACTCTTTATTATATATCTCGCACACGATTACATCGATAGATAGATCACTAAGCAAACACTCGAAAAGAAGGGATCGAACTAAAACTTTTATTCAACTAAATCATAGGAAACTAAAGATCGAACTAAAATAGATAAAGGCAAAGATAGTGGTGGTGATACGATACCGGGACACCTCCCCCAAGCTTGGCACAAGCCAAGGGGAGTGTCCATACCATGAACTCAAGTCTCCTTTGGTGATGAAGAAGGTGCTGGTGGTGATGAGGTAGCGAGCTTATCTTTTTTCTCCAGCTTGCGTCGGAGAGTAAAATTATCTATCCTCAACTCATCGTTCTCCATCTCAAGCTTTATTATCCTCTTGCATAATGCCTCCTTGCTTTCTTGCTCGAACCGAGGAGGGACTGGCTCATCTTCATCTTCTTCATCGGTGAACCATATATAGGGATAGGTGTCCTTGAAGATATTTTTATCCAAGGGATGATAAGAAACTGGGCAATCCTCTTCCGAATCTTGAGATGACATATTTTCAGATCTGCCAGAAAACAGCAAGAAAGAAGAAATCTTCTCCGTGATATGGTGTTCAATATGTTCGGGGGGTATATAAGGATTTTTTATCTTGGGAAACAAGCAAACGGGAGGAAAACGGAGTCGGGAAGGTTCCCGAGGTGGGCACAACCCACCTGGGCGCGCTAGGGGGGCCAGGCGCGCCTTGGTGTCCTGTGCCCTCCTCGGGTGCCTTCCTGGTTGTTTCTTATTTTCCTAATTTTAAAAATATTCCAAAACTGACAGAAAATATTTTTGCGGATTTTTCGGAGTCCGTTTACTTACCGTATCACGTACCTCCTCTTTTTTAATTATTCTAGAGTGTTCCAGAAGGTCTCTTTTATGTGTTCCTCAGGTGTCATAGTTTGAATAATATTGCTTTCAACATTAATAGGCGTACCTGAAATATAATGTTTAATTCTTTGCCCATTGACCACCTTCGGATTAGTACCTTCGGCATTATTTATTTTGATAGCTCCAGAGTGGTAAACCTCTTCGATGATATATGGTCCTTCCCATTTAGAGAGAAGTTTTCCTGCAAAGAATCTAAAACGAGAGTTGTACAATAGAACATATTCTCCAACTTTGAATTCTCGCTTTTGGATTCTCTTTTCATGCCATCTTTTAACTTTTTCTTTAAATAATTTGGCATTTTCATAAGCTTGGGTTCTCCATTCATCTAATGAGCTGATATCAAATAACCTCTTTTCACCGGCAAGTTTGAAATCATAGTTGAGTTCTTTAGTTGCCCAATATGCTTTATGTTCTAACTCAAGAGGCAAATGACAAGCTTTTCCATAAACCATTTTATAGGGAGACATACCCATAGGATTTTTATATGTTGTTCGGTAGGCCCAAAGTGCATCATCCAATTTCTTAGACCAATTCTTTCGGGACCTATTAACAGTTTTTTGTAATATTACTTTTATTTCTCTATTGCTAAGTTCAACTTGACAACTAGATTGAGGATGATAGGGTGATGCAATTCTGTGGTTAACATCATATTTAGCAAGCATTTTACGGAAAGCACCATGAATAAAGTGTGAACCACCATCAGTCATTAAATATCTAGGGACTCCAAACCTTGGGAAAATAACTTCTTTAAGCATTTTAATGGAAGTGTTATGATTAGCACTACTAGTTGGAATAGCTTCTATCCACTTAGTAACTTAATCAACAACAACCAAAATATGTGTATACCCATTAGAGGAAGGAAAAGGTCCCATATAATCAAAACCCCAAACATCAAACGGTTCAACAGCAAGTGAATAATTCATAGGCATTTCTTGACGCTTACCAATATTACCAATTCGTTGACATTCATCACAAGATAAAACAAACTTACGGGCATCCTTGAAGAGAGTAGGCCAATAAAAACTAGATTGTAATACCTTGTGAGCAGTTCTATCTCCCGCATGATGCCCTCCATAAGCTTCGGAGTGACATTTCCATCGGATTTGTTCCTGTTCATGCTCAGGTACACAACGTCTAATAATACCATCTACTCCTTCTTTCTAAAGATGTGGGTCATCCCAAAAGTAATGTCTTAAATCATAGAAGAACTTTTTCTTTTGTTGGTATGTGAAACTATGTGGTATGTATTTAGCAACAATATAATTAGCATAGTCAGCATACCAAGGAGTATTATGAGAAACATTTATTGCAGCTAGTTGTTCATCAGGAAAGCTATCATCAATTGGTAGTGGGTCATCAAGGATATTTTCCAACCTAGATAAGTTATCAGCTACGGGGTTCTCAGCTCCTTTTCTATCAGTTATATGTAAATCAAATTCTTGTAGCAAGAGAACCCACCTAATGAGTCTAGGTTTAGCATCTTTCTTTTCCATAAGATATTTAATAGCAGCATGATCGGTGTAAACAATAACTTTAGAATCAACAATGTAAGATCTGAATTTGTCACAAGCAAACACAACTGCTAAAAATTCTTTTTCAGTGGTAGCATAATTTCTTTGGGCACTGTCTAGAGTTTTGCTAGCATAATGAATAACATTTAGTTTCTTATCAACTCTTTGTCCTAGAACAGCACCAACAACATAATCACTAGCATCACACATAATTTCAAAAGGCAAGTTCCAATCAGGCGGTTGAACAATAGGTGCAGAAGTTAAGGCTTTCTTAAGTGTTTCAAAGGCTTCTACACAATCATCATAAAAAACAAATGGAACATCCTTTTGTAAAAGATTTGTAAGAGGCCTAGAAATTTTAGAGAAGTCTTTAATAAACCTCCTATAGAAATCAGCATGACCGAGAAAACTACGAATACCTTTAATATCTTTAGGACATGGCATTTTCTCAATTGCATCAACTTTAGCTTTATCCACCTCGTTCAGAAATTTTATGTCATAAGACAATACCCTCATTAACCATAAAGCACTTCTCCCAATTCAAGACAAGATTAGTTTGCTCACATCTCTACAAAACTCGATCAAGGTTGATCAAGCAATCATCAAAAGAAGTTCCATAAACAGAAAAATCATCCATGAAAACCTCAACAATCTTTTCACAAAAATCATAGAATATATCAGTCATACATCTTTGAAAGGTAGCAGGTGCATTGCATAAACCAAAAGGCATACATCTATAAGCATAGATTCCGAAAGGGCAAGTAAAGGAGTTTTTCTCTTGATCAGGTTGTGAAACAGATATTTGAGAAAAACCAGAATATCCATCTAGGAAGCAAAAGTGTGTGTGCTTTGATAATCTTTCTAGCATTTGATTAATAAAAGGCAAGGGGTAGTGATCTTTTCTAGTTGCTTTATTAAATTTTTTTAAATCAGTAACCATTCTATAGCCAGTAACAATTCTTTGTGGAATGAGGTCATTCTTATCATTAGGAACAACGGTAATACCTCCCTTCTTAGGGACACAATGAACGGGACTCACCCATCTACTATCAGCTATGGGATAGATTATACCTGCTTCCAGAAGCTTTAATATTTCAGTTCTTACCACTTCTTTCATCTTAGGATTCAAACATGGTTGATGATCAACAATGGGCTTAGCATCAAGTTCCATATTAATCTTGTGCTGACAGAGAGTGGGACTAATGCCCTTAAGATCATCTAGAGTATATCCAATAGCAGCATGGTGCTTCTTCAGAATTTTCAATAATCTTTCTTCTTCAAGTTCTGAAAGGTTAGCACTAATAATAACATGATATATCTTTTTCTCATCAAGATAAGCATATTTCAAAGTGTCAGGCAATTGTTTCAATTCAAACACAGGATCACCTTTAGGTGGAGGAGGACCTCCTAGAGTTTCAATAGGCAAATTATGTTTGAGCAGAGGCCGTTGTTCAAAGAAATTTTTATCTATCTCATTTCTTTCATGAATGTGCATATCATTTTCATGGTCTAGCAAATATTGTTCTAGTGGATCAGTAGGAGGCACAACAATAGAAGCAAGACCAATTATTTCATCCTTACTAGGTAATTCTTTCTTGTGAGGTTGTCTATTGAACTTGGAAAAATTAAACTCATGAGACTCATCACCAAAGCTAACACTGATAGTTTGTTTATGACAATCTATAGTAGCATTGACAGTGTTCAAGAAAGGTCTACCAAATATAATGGGATAGAAGTCATCTTGTGGGGAACCAAGGACTAGAAAATCAGAAGGGTATTTTATTTTCCCACACAAGACTTCAACATCTCTAACAATCCCAAGTGGTGTGATGGTGTCTCTATTAGCAAGTTTAATAGTAACATCTATGTCTTCTATTTCAGCGGGTCCTATGTCATTCATAATTTCTTGGTATAAAGTAAAGGGAATAGCACTCACACTAGCACCTAAATCACATAAACCATGATAACAATGATCTCCTATTTTAACTGAGACAACTGGCATGCCAACAACAGGTCTATGTTTATCTTTTTCATCGGGTTTGGCAATTCTAGCAGCTTCATCGCAGAAGTAAATAACATGCCCATCAATATTTTCTACCAGGAGATCTTTAACCATAGCAACACTAGGTTCTACTTTAATTTGTTCAGCTGGTTTAGGTGCTCTAATATTACTTTTGTGAACCACAGTTGAAACCTTAGCATGTTCCTTTATCCTAACAGGGAAAGGTGGTTTTTCAATATAAGCAGTAGGAACAACTGGGTCAACATTATAAATAATTGTTTCATCCTTAGCTATGTCGGGTTCTTTAATTTCTTATTTGATAGGTGGGTGATATTTAAACCACTTCTCCTTAGGGAGATCAACATGAGTAGCAAATGATTCACAAAAGGAGTCTACTATCTTAGAGTCAAGTCCATATTTAGTGCTAAACTTGTGAAAAGCATCGGTATTCATAAAAGATTTAACACAATCAAATTCAAGCTTATGCCTGACTCTTTACCTTCGTCAAGTTCCCAATCTTCAGAGTTGCGTTTAATTCTTTCTAAAAGATCCCACCTGAATTCAATAGTCTTCTTCATAAAAGAACCAGTACAAGAAGTATCGAGCATGGATCGATCATCATGAGAAAGCCGAGCATAAAAATTCTGAATAATAATTTCTCTTGAGAGCTCATGATTGGGGCATGAATATAACATTGAATTAAGCCTCCCCCAAGCTAGAGCGATACTTTCTCCTTCACGAGGCCAAAAATTATATATGTAATTCCGATCACGATGAACTAGATGCATAGGATAATTTTTTTTTGGTGAAATTCCAATTTCAGTCGATTCCAGTTCCAAGATCCAATATCATTGCATAGCTTATACCATGCCAATGCTTTTCCCTTCAAAGATAAAGGGAAAACCTTCTTCTTAGATTCATCTCCGGGCAAACCTGCAAGCTTAAATAATCCACAAATTTCATCCACATATATCAAGTGCATATCAGGATGTTCAGTTCCATCTCCTGCATAAGGATTAGCTAGCAGTTGTTCTATCATACCCGAAGGAATTTCATAACCAATATTTTCAGTAAGTTCAGTAGGTTGAGGGTAGCCGATTGTTGTTCCGATCGAGGTGAAGATACCCCGAACAAAGCCCTCAAAGGATGATTCTCCATAGTAACAAGTGACAATAAATTCCAGCACGTAGTAATAATTTTCCCTTACCAATTTCCACTTACCAAGAGCGCTTCACTCCCCGGCAACGGCGCCAGAAAAGAGCCTTGATGCCCCACAATTATATAGGGGATCAATCGTAGTCCTTTCGATAAGTAAGAGTGTCGAACCCAACGAGGAGCAGAAGGAAATGACAAGTGGTTCTCAACAAGGTATTTTCTGCAAGCACTGAAATAGTCGGTAACAGATAGTTTGATAGCAAAATAATTTGTAACGAGCAAGTAACGGTAATGGTAAATAATGTGCAGCAAGGTATCCCAATCCTTTTGTGGCAAAGGACAGGCCAAAACAGTCTCTTATGATAAGCAAAGCGTTCTTGAGGGGACACGGGAATTTCATCATATCACTTTCATCATGTTGATTTGATTCATGTTCACTACTTTGATAATTTGATATCTGGGTGGACCGGTGCTTAGGTGATGTTCTTACTTGAACAAACCTCCTACTTATGATTAACCCCCTCGCAAGCATCCGCAACTACGAGAAAAGTATTAAGATAAAATCTAACCATAACATTAAACTTTTGGATCCAAATTAGTCCCTTACGAAGTAGCGCATAAACTAGGGTTTAAGCTTCTATCACTCTAGCAACCCATCATCTAATAACTACTCCACAATGCATTCCCTTAGGCCCAAATATGGTGAAGTGCCATGTAGTCGACGTTCACATGACACCACTAAGGGAATCGCAACATACATATCATCAAAATATCGAACACATATCAAGTTCACATGATTACTTGCAGCATGACTTCTCCCGTGACCTCAAGAACAAAAGTAACTACTCATAAATAATAATCATGCTCAAGATCATAGGGGTATTAAATATCATAATGGATCTGAACGTATAATCTTCCACCAAATAAACCATATAGTAATCAACTACAAGATGTAATCAACACTACTAGGCACCCACAAGTACCAATCTAAGGTTCCGGTACAAAGATTGAAGGCAAGAGATGAACTAGGGTTTGAGAGGAGATGGTGCTATTGAAGATGTTGATGGAGATGGCCCTCCCAAAGATGGGAGAGTTGTTGGTGATGACGATGACGATGATTTCCCCCTCCGGGAGGGAAGTTCCCCCGGTGGAATCGCTCCGCCGGAGGGCAAAAGTGCTCCTGCCCAAGTTCCGCCTCGAGAAGGCGGCGCTTCGTCCCGAAAGTCCTCTCCTTATTTTTTCTAGGTCAAATGACTTATATACCAGAAGAGGGGCACCGGAGGTGGGCCGAGGAGGGCACAACCCACCAGGGCGCGCCTGGGCTCCCTGGCGCGCCTAGGTGGGTTGTGCCCACTTGGTGGGCCCCCTCTGGTAGTTATTTGCTCCAATATTCTTCATATATTCCAAAACAATTCTCCGTAAATTTTTAGCTCATTTGGATATGTGCAAAATAGGTAACTCTGACGTAGCTTTTTCAGGTCCAGAATTCCAGCTGCCGGTATTCTCCCTCTTTGTGTAAACCTTGCATATTATGAGAGAAAATGCATTAGAATTACTCCCAAAAGCATTATTATGCATAAAAACATTATAAATAACAGTAGGAAAACATGATGTAAAATGGACGTATCATGGACCAGAGGTGAAACTGCCCTACCATCTAGGGGGAGGCCAGGTAAGAAGAAGAAGGAGGGGGGGCTCTCTCCCCCTCTCTCCCGGTGGCGCTGGAACACTGGCGGGGCAATCATCATGTGACGGTGATCTACTCCAATAACTCCGTCATCTTCATCAACACCTCCATCACCTTCCCTCATCTATATTCAGTGGTTCACTCTCCCGCAACCTGCTGTACCGTCTACTTGACATGGTGCTTTATGATTCATATTATTATCCAATGATGTGTTACCATCCTAGGATGTTTGAATAGATTTTTGTTGTCCTATGGGTGATTGGTGAATTGCTATGATTGGTTTAAATTGCTTGTGGCTATGTTGCTGTCCTTTGGTGCCCATCTTATGAGTGCATGTGTGGATCACTCCTTGGGGTTAGTTGTATGTTGATAGGACTATGCATTGGAGGGCAAGAGTGACAGAAGCTTCTTCCTAACATAGAAATTGATTCATACGGGATTGAAGGGGGACCAATATATCTTAATGATATGGTTGGGTTTTACCTTAATGAACTTTAGCAGTTGCGGATGCTTGCTAATTGTTGCAATCATAAGTGCATAGAATTCCAAGTAAGGGATGACATGCTAGCAGTGGCCTCTCCCACATAAAAACTTGCTATCGGTCTAGTAACTTAGCCCATTGCTTAGGGACAATTCCGCAAATCCTACCACCACTTTTCCACACTTGCTATACTAATTTAATTGTACTTTTATTAAAACATCACCTAAATTTTATTTTTACATTCTTTATTATCTTGCAAACCTATCCCTTTACACCTACATAGTACTTCTAGTTTTATTCTTGTTCTAGGTAAAGCGAACATTAAGTGTGCGTAGAGTTGTATCGGTGGTTGATAGAACTTGAAGGGAATATTAATTCTACCTTTAGCTCCTTGTTGGGTTTGATACTCTTACTTATCGAGAAAGGCTACAATTGACCCCCTATACTTGTGGGTTATCAAGACCTTTTTCTGGCGCCGTTGCCGGGGAGCAATAGCGTGGGGTGAATATTGTCATGTGTGCTTGTTTGCTTTATCACTAAGTAGATTTTACTTTATGTTCTAAGTTGTTTTATATCTTTAGTTATGGATATGGAATACGAAATACCAAAAAAAATAGTTGTACTGGCTACTCATGGAGACGGGGAACCTCCTAAAACCCTCGATGCTCGTTATGTGGAAAATATTAAGCACTACTTTGATAATCCTGGTAAATACCCATTCAACTTGATAATGGGAGATACTTTGGATCAACGGGAATACTTTAGGGATTATCTCTTGTCTAAAAAAGGGAAACTCTTATGGGATCAAATTGATTGTTTGCAATGGTATGCTTGGAATTTATGCTTAAGATATGATTATACTTGTTGTTCTAAGATGAAGGCTCCACACCTTCCCTTTTCATGTGAATTTAATGATAATGAAACCTTGTCTTCTTATACTAATGGTATATATGATTACTATGATGTGGAACGAATAGAATAATTTGTCACTTTTAAGGGTGCTTATGAAATTGAATCTTTGTTTGAAAAGTATGAAGATTGTGATGATGCTCTTTACAGATCTGAAAATTTTGCTATACTTAAATATTGCTATGACAATTATGAATACAATGCTGATATTAATGAGTTTATTGAGAAAGTCTCCGCTGTCCAAGAAGAAACTAATATTTTGGAGGAATCTATGGAAGAAGAAATTGATGACACTATGTGCTCATTAGATGAAAAGGATGAGGAGGAGAGCGAAGAACAAAAGGAGGAAGAGTGGATTAGCTACCCGTGCCCACATTCTAATGAGAGTAACCCTAAACTCATACATTGTTTAATTTCCCTTCATGCTTACCGAAGGATGAATGCTATGATCCCTTGGATTCGTTTGAAATATCTTTTTTTGATGAAATTGATGTTTGCTATGCTTGTGGCCATGATGCCAATATGAATTATGCTTATGAAGATGAACTTTCTATAGTTACTTATGTTAAACATGAAATTGTTGTTATTTCACCCACACATGATAGTCCTATTATGTTTTTGAATTCTCCCAACTACACTATAACGGAGAAGTTTGCACTTATTAGGGATTATATTGATGGGTTGCATTTTATCATTACACATGATGATTTTAATGGATATAATATGCATGAGCTTGCTACTCCTAATTGCAATTATTATGAGAGAGGAACTACATCTCCACCTCTCTATGTTTCTAATACGATAAAATTGCAAGAAACTGCTTGTGCTATGTATCAACCTTTATTATGTGTGCATGAATTGTTCTTTTATGATATGCCGATGCATAGGAAGATAGTTATACTCCGTTGTTACATGATATATATTGTTTTGTGATCACGGCTAAATTGCAAATTGTGACACCCCCGGCTCAATCGTGCACTAATCATACACGCAAATGCACACGATCAAGCCTAAGGACTCACGGGAAGATATCACAACACAACTCCAAAACATAAATAAAGTCATACAAGCTTTATATTACAAGCCAGGGCCTCGAGGGCTCGAATACATAGCTCGATGGCATACAAGCGTTAGCGGAAGCATCAGATATCTGAGTACAGATATTAAAAGAGAAACAGAAAGGCCTTTAGAAAGGCGGGGCAAAATAAAACACTACGATCGAAAGGCGCAGGCCTCCTGCCTGGGACCCTCCTAACCTACTCCTGGTCGTCGGCCAGCTCATAGCAGTATCCATCCTCGGGGTAGTAGTAGCGATCGTCGGCGGGGGCAGTTGTCTCAGGGGCTCCGTCATCTGATTGCATCAAAAGGGATATGGGGAAAAAAAGAAAGAAAAGCAACCGTGAGTACCCATCCAAAGTACTCAACAAGCAAGGATCTACACTACATATGCAACATTATCAAAGAGAGGCTGTATATGTGACTGGGCTGCAGAAATGCCAGAATAGAGGGAAGGCCTAGTCCTATCGAAGACTAGCATCTTCAGCGGTCTTGCAGCAATAGAAGAGAGTAGAACAGTACAAAATAATGTAGCAGTATCATTAAGTCTCAACCTCACCCAGAGATCCTTTCTCGACTCCCTGCGAGAAAGCAATCCCAGAGCCATACAGTCATCAACCTCGTCCAGAGATCCCTTCTCGACTCCCTGCGAGAAGCAATCCCAGAGCAATATATCCAGGTATCATCTCACGGTCTAGTTGTGTCGATCGGGATACAACTCCGAGTGTCCTTTACCGTAGGACCGGCTATCGATAGGTGTGTTCTTCCCTACAGGGGTGAACCAACTTACCCAACACGCTCGATTAACTCCGGCCGGACACACTTTCCTGGGTCATGCCCGGCCTCGGCCAAACGATACACCGCAGCCCTACCTATAGCTCAGCAGAGAGGTCCCCGCCGGTCTACATCCTAAGCGCTCAGGGGTCTTGGGCCATCGCCCTGTGCACTCCGGGTCGTTGCGAGCAGGGTGAAGCCAGGCACCAGGAGGGCGCCGGTCCGTCCCGGCCGCAAGGCTGAACTAGACGTCTGACAGAGCTTTCGGCTGATGCAATGATGCAGAACACCCATACTATGCCCACGTGATGGTTAGTGCTATCAGGCCAGAGGCCTGCTCGGATCAAATATCCAAATCGTTAGTGGACTAGGGCTTGCGTTAACGAGCAGAGACGCACGAAAGATGTGACTCCATCGCCCCGTCTCGAGGACTTGCGGCAAGGGCCAAGAATGCCCGGCCACGCCTCGTATTCATCACTCGGGCACCATACCGGCAACCTGTCTTCACAACACTCGCCACTTAGGCGCACGCGGGTACCCCTCAGGGTCGACCCGCCTATCCAAGTAACAGTGTAAAGTCCAAGTATCCGTGTGTCCATAACATCAGGGGAATCCGAGGTATCACCCTCGTTGAATTCCCACTCGATGTATCCGTCAAGGTGAACTCGGAGGAATCACCCTCGCTGGGTTCACACTTGTGGTGTTGTACGACGGCGTCGTTATCGGAAGCGGTGAAGGGGGAATCACCCTCAATGACCACGACCGAACAACTTCTCTACAGAGTTAACATCAGAAGTGCTACAAGAGGTTTCACCCTCGGCACTTGATAGTAACGCTGCAGTGTCGTTACAACTAAGGGGGGGGGTGATATGCGGTGCCGGGGCCTGGTCTTCAATCCCGTTGATCGGGTCTTCTGATAATCCAGCGGGGCAGTCAGGACTAGCGGGGTCACTAATAGGTCTCTACCCAGCCTATACTAAGCAGTTTAGGATATGCAGGTAATTATCAACAGCAGGTTACAGTAAACAGGCTATGCATCAGAATAGGTAAAGCAGTAGCAACAGCAATTCTAATGCAAGCATGAGAGAGAAAGAATAGGCGATATCGGTATGCTCAAAGGGGGGGTGCTTGCCTGGTTGCTCGGCGGCAAGGGCAAGGTCGTCAACTATGTCGTCGGGCTCCTGAGCTGCGTCGGTACTGGGAACTGCATCGGGGTCTAACGAGAGAGAAGAGGGGGAGGAAACAGTATAAATACACAGCAAATATGAGCAACACAATGTATGACATGACAATATGCAGTGCCGGGTGTGTCCTAACGTATGGTTGCACATTACCGAGGAAAGGGGAATCCATCCGGGAAAGTTTTCCCGGTTCCGGACATTTGTCAGACAGATGACCGAAGGGGGACGGTTCCATGTTCGGATAGTTAGGGACGTGTGGCGGATGAACGGACTGCGTATTCGGACTCATCTCGTCGTTCTGAGCAACTTTCATGTATAAAGTTTTTCGATCGGAGTTACGGATTATTTTATATGATTTTTCAAATATTTAAACAATTTCTGAAATTATTTTTATTATTTAAATTAACATTATCCAGAACAGTGTATGCTGACATCATCATGACGTCACTATGACGTCAGGACCAGTGGATCCCACCTGTCAGTGTCACATCAGGCTAATTAGTGATTAACTAAACTAATTACAGATTAATTAGACTAACTATTTAATTAGTTTAAATAAATAGAATTAATTAACTTAATTAATTCACTAATTAATTATTAATTATTTAATTTTTTTAAATGTTCTGGGCCGTGGGCCCGTTCGGTCAGTGGCACAGGGGCTTGGGCCCCACCTATCATTGGCCTTAGGGGCCTTAGTGGGTTCGGGCGCTAGCGGGCGTCAGGCGCAGGGCACGGCGGGTGCTGGGCGCGGCCAGGGGCGAGCCCGGGCGCTGGCCACGGGCGCGTGCCAGCGCGGGGAGCGGCGAGGCGAGCACGGGCCGGGCGCGGCTTCGGGGCAGCTGTGGTAGCCACAGCAGCAGCGAAGAGGGGCCGCCCGCATCTTTACAGATTGTCTAGTTTTCACAAATTGCTGTTACAGTTTATTTATTTGCTTATGTTTGAAATCTTGTTGAGCCCCATTAACTTGGGAGCCATAGAATTGTGATAGCATACAGTGGGTAATGCTTGATTATGATTATACAATAATGTTACAACAGGACATGATAGGATTTGATGTTATATGTATTAACGCTTCTAATAAAAAGTTCGATTAAGTTTTGTGTCGATGAAGTGTTCGAAGATCGAGGAGGTATCGATGAGGAGAATAAGGAGAGGCAAGAGTTCAAGCTTGGGGATGGCCAAGGCACCCCAAGTAAATATTCAAGGAGACTCAAGCGTCTAAGCTTGGGGATGCCCCGGAAGGCATCCCATTTTTCTTCTTCAACAATTATCGGTATGTCTCAGTTTTTGTTTTTTTCACATGATATGCGTAAATTCTTGGAGCATCTTTTGTGTTTATTTTTCCTTTTCTTTTATGCACCATGCTGGTGTTGGAAATATGCCCTAGAGGAAATAATAAAGATGTTATTATCATATTTCCTGTTCATGATAAATGTTTATTATTCATGCTAGAATTGTATTGACCAGAAACTTAAATACATGTGTGGATACATAAACAACACCGTGTCCCTAGTGAGCCTCTACTAGACTTGTTCATTAATCAAAGATGGTTATAGTTTCCTAACCATAGACATGAGTTGTCATTTGATAACGGGATCACGTCATTAGGAGAATGATGTGATGGATAGGCCCAACCGTAAGCTTAGCATCAGATCATTTAGTTATTTGTTACAACTTTCTTCATGTCAAGTATCAGTTCCTTAGACCATGAGATCATGCCACTCCCGGACACCAGAGGAATACCTTGTGCACTATCAAATGTCACTTTGTAATTGGTGATCATAAAGGTGCTCTACATGTATCTCCGAAGGTGTCTGATGGGTTGCATGGATCGAGACTGGGATTTGTCGCTCCGTGTGACAGAGAGATATCTCTGGGCCCTCTCGGGAATGCAACATCACAAGAACCTTGCAAGCATGTGACTAATGAGTTCTGTCATGTGATATTGTATTACGGAACAAGAAAAGAAACTTGCCGGTAACAAGATTGAACTAGGTATGGAGATACTGACGATCGAATCTTGGGCAAGTAACGTATCGCCGGACAAAGGGAATTGCATACGGGATTGATAGAATCCTTGACATTATGGTTCAACCGATAAAGATCTTCATGGAATATGTGGGAACCAATAAGGGCATCCAGGTCCCGCTATTGGTTATTGATCGGAGAGGAGTCTCGATCATGTCTACATGATTCTTGAACCCTTAGGATCGCACACTTAACGTTTAGTAGCACTAGGGTAGCATTGAGATATTAATATGGTGAAGTACAAAGGTTGTTCAGAGTTTCAGATGGGATCCGGGACGTCACGAGGAGCTCTGGAATAGTCTAGATGTAAAGATTTATATATGGGAAGTTATATTTTGGGTTCCGAAAAAAGATCGATTTTTTCCGGTATTGTACCGGGATGGTTCTAGAAGGTTCCAGAGTGGGGCCCACCTGCATGAGGGGACCCACATGGATGTGGTTAGTGGAGAAAGGCCCCACACCCCTGGTGTAGGCGCACCATGATCCCCCTTACAAGGAATAGTATCATATCCCGAAGGGATAAGATCAGGATCCCTAAAAAGGGGGATAGCGATCGGTGGGGAAGGAAAGGATGGATTGCCTCCCCCCCTTGGCCAATGACCCTAGGGGCTTGGAGGGCAAGCCACCAGTCCCCTACATGCCTATATGAAGTTGGGGAGGCGTTGGGGGCAAGAACCCTTCCACCCTAGCCCGTCTCCCTCCCATTACACCTCCTCCACCTCGCGCAGACGCTTGACGAAGCCCTGCTGCAGTTCCGCTGCTGTCACCACCACCACGCCGTCATGTTGGTTCAGATCTCATCTACCTCCTCTCCCTTTCTTGCTGGATCAAGAACAAGAGGATGCCACTGAGCCGAACGTGTGCTAAAATCGTAGGTGTCGTCCGTTCGGCACTAGATTAGATTGGACCGCGATTGGATCGTGAAGAGTACGACTACATCAACTGCGTTATGACTCTAATGCTTTCGGTTTACAAGGGTATGTAGATACACTCCCTCTTGTAGCTATGCCTCTCCTAGATTAGATCTTGGGTGTTTCATAGGAATTTTTTTGATTTTCATGCAACATTCCCCATCAGTGGCATCAAGATGTTGTGGGCGTTGATGTTCAAATTGCTTACTTCCTTTTATTTGGATCCAGCGGATTGTGGGATGAAGCGTCTCGGACCAATCTTACTTGTCCTCGCACAAGAGACAGGTTCCACTGACTGACATGCAAATTGTACTTCATAAAATCGGCTTTATGGGTGTCTGTCTCTCCCACCTTAGTTGAATCTGATTTGACAACAGTGGTCCTTGTAGAAGGTTAAAAGGAAACTTTTATATCCCCGTTGTGGTTTTGCATAGATAAGAATGGTTCTTATAGTTTGCCCTAGTAGCCACGTAAAAATTGCAACAACAAAGTAGAGGACTGATATGTCTACGTCGTATCTACTTTTCCTAACGCTTTTCCTCTTGTTTTGGACTCTAATTTGAATGATTTGAATGAAACTAACCCGGACTGACGTTGTTTTCAGCAGAACTACCATGGTGTTGTTTTTGTGCAGAAATAAAAGTTCTTAGTTTGGAATGAAACTTTTTGGAGAACTTTTATGCAATAAAAGAAAAATACTGGAGCCAAGAACCACCGGAGGGGCCCCTTGGGTGAGCACAACCTACCAGGGCGCCCCCCCCCTCAGGCACGCCAAGGTGGGTTGTGCCCACCTGGTGGTCCCGCAGACCCTGATTCCAATGCTATAAAATCCTATTTTTCCAGAAAAAATCAGGGAGGAAGTATTATCTCGTTTCGCAATACGGAGCCGCCGCCACCTCCTGTTCTTCATCGGGAGGCCAGATCTAGAGTCCATTTTGGGCTCCGGAGAGGGGGATCTTCGATCTTCGTCATCACCAACCCTCCCTCATCGCCAATTCGATGATGCTCCCCACCGTGAGTGAGTAATTCCTTCGTAGGCTCACTGGTCAGTGAGGAGTTGGATGAGATTCATCATGTAATTGAGTTAGTTTTGTTAGGGCTTGATCCCTAGTATCCACTATGTTCTGAGATTGATGTTGATATGACTTTGCCATGCTTAATGCTTGTCACTTTGGGCCCGGGTGCCATGATTTCAGATCTGAACCATTTATGTTATCACCATTATATCTATGTTCTAGATCCGATCTTGCAAGTTATATTCACCTATTATGTGTTATGATCCGTAAACCCCGGAGTGACAGTATTCGGGATACTTTCCGGTGATCACCATAGTTTGAGGAGTTCATGTATTCACTATGTGCTAATGCTTTGTTCTGGTTCTCTATTAAAAGGAGGCCTTAATATCCCTTAGTTTCCTTATGGACACCGCTACCACGGGAGGGTAGGACAAAAGATGTCATGCAAGTTCTTTCCATAAGCACGTATGACTATTTACGGAATACATGCCTACATTATATTTATGAACTGGAGCTAGTTTTGTATCGCCCTAGGTTATGACTATTATATGATGAATATCATCCAACAAATTCACCGATCCAATGCCTACGATTTTCTCTTATATTGTTCTTGCTAAGTTACTACTGCTACTGTTACTGTTACACTTGCTACAAAATCATTGCTATCATTGTTACCTTTACTATTGTTGTTGCTACTACTATCAAAACTATCATACTACTTTGCTACTGATCACTTTGCTGTAGATAATTAATCTCTAGGTGTTGTTGAATTGACAACTCAGCTGCTAATACTTGCAAATATTCTTTGGCTCCCCTTGTGTCGAATCAATAAATTTGGGTTGAATACTCTACCCTCGAAAACTATTGCAATCCCCTATACTTTAGGGTTATCAAGACCTTTTTCTGGCGTCGTTGCCGGGGAGCATAGCTATATTTGTTGAGTCACTTGGGATTATTATCAATTTGTCGCTATGAAGAATCTGAAGGATACCAAGACTAAAATATTTCCCTTTAAGATGAGGGGAGGTAAGGAACTGCCATCTAGCTCTGCACTTGATTCACCTTCTATTTTGAGTAAACTTGCAACACCACCACATGCTATTAATTCTGATATGATGCAAGTTATTGATGATGTTACTTCTCCTATGGATAATGCTTATGATGATGCTAGTACCTTGCTTGATGATAATGTGCCACTAGGTGAATTTCTTGATGAACAACTTGCTAAAGCTAAAGTTTTTGAGAATGCTGAAACTGATGAAATTATTGAAACTGATGAAGTGCTTGAAACTGAAAATCATGAGACACCTATTAGACCTAGTTCTCCTAGATATGAATCGCCTAAGATACCGAAAGGTTATGTTATGGATGAGGAGACAACTAGAGACTTTCTTGCTTCCAATGATAGAGACGATCTTAAGAAATTATTATGCAAACTGAAAGAAAAATCTTTGAATGCTAGAATGAAATGTGATCCTAAGTTTGCTACTTCACCTATCTTTGTTGATGATAAGGATTATGAATTATCTGTCGACCCAGAGTTGATTACTTTGGTTGAATCTGATCCTTTCCATGGTTATGAAACTGAAACTGTTGTGGCACACCTTACTAAGTTGAATGACATAGCCACCCTATTTGCTCATGATGAGAAAATTTGCTACTATTATATTCTCAAATTATTTCCGTTCTCATTAAAGGGTGATGCTAAGACTTGGTATAATACTCTTGCTCCTGGTTGTGTGCTTAGTCCCCAGGATATGATTTACTACTTCTCTGAAAAATATTTTCCTGCTCATAAGAAACAAGCTGCCTTACAGGAAATATTTAACTTTATCCAAATTGAAGAAGAGAGTCTCCCACAAGCTTGGGGGAGGCTTCTCCAATTTCTGAATGCTTTGCCTGATCATCCTCTTAAGAAAAATGAAATACTTGATATCTTCTATAATGGACTAACTGATGCTTCTAGGGACTTCCTAGATAGTTGTGCTGGTTGTGTTTTCAGGGAACGAACTGTTGAACAAGCTGAAGAATTGTTCAATAACATATTGAAAAATTATGATGATTGGACTCTTCCTGAACCACCGCCTAAACCCACTCCGAATAAGAGGGGTATCTTATGTCTCAGTCCTGAAGATATGCAAGAGACAAAGAAATGTATGAAGGAAAAAGGTATTAAAGCTGAGGATGTCAAAAATTTACCTCGTATTGAAGAAATACATGGGCTTGATACACCACCACCCAAGGTGGTATAGGTAAATTGTTTAATGAAATTTAATGATAATGACAATCCTTATAATATGCATCCTAGTCAATGCCTTTATCAGTTTGATAACTATATTAGAAAACAAGATCACTTCAATGCAAACGTTATGAAACAATTGAAATACAATTCTGATATGATTGCTCACTTTAGTGAATTTTTATTTAGAATATCAAATGATGTTATAGGTGTAGGAAAACATGCTTCTATGGTTCAAACTCAATTAGAACAAGTTGCTAAATCTCAAAGAGAATTGCTTGATGAAATGAATAATGATATCAATGATCATGCTGTCTGAGTAATGATTAGAGGATGTAGAATGACTCAGGAACCACTTTATCCTAAGGGACACCCAAAAAGAATTGAACAAGACTCTCAAAGAATTAATACTGATGCACCTAGTCCTACCAAAAAGAAGAAGAAAAAGAAACATGATAGGACTATGCATACCTCTAGTGAACGTGAGATAGAAAAACCTCCTGAAGCTAATAATGATGATTCTATTTCTGATGCTGAAACTCAATCTGGTAATGAACACTCACCTAGTGATAATGAAAAAGATAATGATGAGGTTCTTAAAGACACTCAACCAAACAATAAAGAATCGGACAATGATGTTGAAATAGAACCAGTTGTTGATCTTGATAACCCACAACCCAAGAATAGAAGAGACTTTGTTGCTCGGAAACATGGAAGGGAAAGAGAACCATGGGTTCAGAAACCCATGCCCTTTCCACCTAAATCAACTAAGAAGAAAGATGATGAAGAATTTGAACGCTTTGCTGAAATGATTAGGCCAGTCTTTTTGCGTACTCGCTTGACTGATACTTTAAAGATGGCCCCTTATGGAAAGTACATGAAAGACATCATCACTAATAAGAGAAAAAATACCGGAAGCTGAAATCTCCACCATGCTTGCTAATTATTCTTTTAAGGATGGAGTACCTAAAAAACTTGGAGATCCGGGAATACCAACTATACCTTGCTCCATCGAAAGAAACTATGTGAAAACTGCTTTATGTGATTTAGGAGCTGGTGTTAGTGTTATGCCTTTCTCTTTATACAAAAGACTTGACTTGAATAAACTCGGTATTTGTGAGGATGTGCCCATTGTTGTTGTAAATGTTACCATCTTGACTGACTTTGTTATACTTGAGATGCCCGAGGACGACAACATGTCGATTATCCTTGGTAGACCCATTTTGAATACTGCAGGGGCTGTTATTGATTGCAATAAAAGCAAGGTCACTTTTCATATCAATGGTAATGAGCATACAGTGCACTTTCCGAAGAAACAATTCCAAGTGAATGGTATAAATGTTATTGAAAAATCTTCGACACTCACTATTGGAAATTTTCAACTACCTCTACCTACTGCCAAAAAGAAATATGATATACTTATTGTTGGGGACATGCATATCCCCGTTGAGGTAACTTAGTGTTTTACGAAAGTTCTTCGGTTTCATGCTAATCGAAGGTGGTTGTTAATAAGACTTGATCAACCTTATTAATGGATCACTTTTGAGAGGTATGAAGTTGATGAATTTAGTAGGCACCACCTTCTGTCCTTACCTTTTATTTTTTGTTTTTCTTAGTTAAATAAAATAAATTGCCATGTTTATCCTGTTTTCTGGATTTTCCGTGCAATAAAAAATGACCCGAAAATAAAAGTTCTCAAAATGTCCTAAAAATTTAATACATTTTTTTTTTCTGAATATTTAAGAATTTTTTATGCAAATAACATCAGAGGGGGGAAAACCGGGTGGGCACAACCCACCTGGGTGCGCCAGCACTCCCAGGCGCGCCCTGGTGGGTTGTGGCCCCCACGTGGGCCCCCTCACTTATCTCTTTAGCCCATGTCACCACTTACCTCTAGAAAAAATTCACCATTGCTCTCTCTCTCTCTCTCTCGTGTTCTTGCTCTCAAACCCGCGGATGTCGATCTCTTTGCTCGAAGCTCCGTTTCCGAAACTGTTTTTGGGGATTGCTACTTGGTATGTGACTCCTCCATTGGTCCAATTAGTTTTTGCTTTAGTGGTTTATATTTTGAATAATTAGCTACTCTTGGTGCTACTGTAGATGAGCTTGCATGTTGAATTCTTAGAGTTCTAAGTAGTTTGAATGCTCAATATAGCCTCTATGCATGTTTTTGAGTAGTTGCTATCAATCTTGTGAAGTTTTGTTAACAAAAATTTTGCGTACTAAAAATTTCAGAATTTTGTTCATAGGAACAAGATGAGTTTCTTTAGGAGTTCTTCGAGGAGGAGGTCTTCGAAGGCATCATCTAGTAGTGATTCGGTGCGTTGGTCTTATGTTGAACCAAGCGCAAGTTTGATACGAGAAGCAGCTACCAAATCCTGCCTATGGCCATGCAACAATTTTATGATGAGAGGAGGTATTAAAGAAGAATTTGAGCAATATGTTCACAACACTGAGCTCGGTCCCTACCTGGAAGATAAGTGCAACCAACATCTCAGCCTCACAGAATCATTTACTAAAGAATTTAGATTCCATCCTCGTGAGTCTAGGGTGTCGTTTAAACTGTATGACAATCCATTTACCATAACTCTAGAGAGATTTGCTTACCACTGCAAAATTCCATTTTGGGGTTCGCTAGACGAACCACCTAGATCTGAGTATGAAACATTCTTGACTAGCCTTTGCTATGGTGAAACTAGAGGAGTGACACAGGGTAGAATAAAGAGCATTCATTTCCCATCGATTCAATACTTTGCACTCTTTAATGGCAAATGCATCATAGGCAAGCAGGATTGCAGCACACTTTGTGCTCCTGACTTGAGTCTTTTACACACTGCTCTCACCGGTGATAGATGCTATAACCTTGGGGCAATTGTTGCATGTAGACTGCAACACAACGCCGGTAGTGGAAATTTTTATGGTGGGATTTATGCCTCACGTCTAGCAAGGGAGCTAGGCGTATCACCTTGGCCTAATGACCCTATCCTGCCCACCCAGTACTTAGACTTTGAGGCAATGAAGCTCCATAAATTCTTCAAAGGTGAGGCCACTGATTATATTTATAACCTATTGTTTAATAAACATTCTGTGGTGCACACCTTTTTGCCTGCTCCTGCTCTCTTTGATTATCACAGCAAGGGAAGATATTATGTTCTTGAGAGTGAGGCCCACGCACACAACACTGAGGTTGTAGCTGCTCGGTGGGCTGAGGAGGCTGCACCTAGAGCCTCCGTGAGCTATCACTCTGACTACTACGCATGCTACTAATGGTGATTACCAAGTTAGGCCAAAAGCCTAAGCTTGGGGGAGTACGTATTTCCACCGACATTACATTCATGTTCACACATTTCATTCCAGTTGTCGGTGTCCACACTTTTTCATTGTATTATCCATACTGGATTTATTTTCTCGCCTTCTTCTTGTGTGTTTGAAAAACTTTGAGAAAACCCAAAAATATTTCCTGTTTCTTTTCGGTTTTTCTTTCTAGTTTAATTAGTTGCAGTATTAAAAGAAAAACCAAAAAGATTTCTCGATTCTTCTTCTTGATTGTTGGGAGCTTTCCCGTGTAAATAGTTTTTCTCGTTTTTGTTTTTCCTCCTTTAATTTGCTTTCTTCTAGAAAAACTAAAAACTCCAAAAATATTTTAGTGTGTTTCTCTGAATTTCTTTTCCATTTATTAAGTCATACCAAGGAGAAGACCACGATGAAAATGTTGAGTGGCTCTCATGTGCATTATTGTTGATCTAATAAAGAACCCAAATTACCTTGTCTTCTCCTTTGAATAAAATGTTTGCAGATTCCAGCTTAGTCCACGACACTCTTACACTATTATTATTTTCAAATCGTTTGGTCATGCAAGTGAAAGGCAATAATGACGATATTTGGTGAACTGGCTGTGGCAGAGAGAAACGGGTATGAACTCAACTTGTTCTGTTTTTGTAAATATGTTTAACCTAGTATCCATGATTCAGCATATTATGATCAAACATGTTTGCAATGACAATTAGAGATTATAGTTTCTCATGCCATGCTTAAGTAGCTAGGAGTGGATAATGATTTATCTTGGATGTCAACATTGCGTTAAAATGATTGTGATGTAGTATGATGATATGGTATCCTCCTCCGAATGTTCGAGTGGCTTGACTTGGCACATGTTCATGCATGTAGTTGAATCAAAACAACATAGCCTCTATGATATTTATGTTCATGGTGTTCATATCCTACTCATGCTAGTATCCAATGTTCATTATGCATAATGCATGTTCATGACCGTTTTTTCTCTCTAGCTGGCCGCTTCCCAACCTATTTGCTAGCCTTCGCCTGTACTAAGCGGAAATACTGCTTGTGCATCAAAATCCTAAAACCCAAGTTATTCCAGATGAGTCCACCATACCTACCTATATGCGGTATTACCCTGCCGTTCTAAGTAAATTTGCATGTGCCACCTCTAAAAACTTCAAATAAATATCCATTTTGTGTGTGCTTGGATTGTTCATAGAGCGATAGGAGGTAGTCGGTATCTTCCATGCTAAGCGGGTTATTCTCATGATGAGTGTTTATTCACTCGTCCTTGCACGAGATGGGTGGTAATAGGGATTCCCAGTCCCAAAATTAAATTGCAAATAATTAAACAAAACTCCTCAAAGACTGATGTTGGTATGGACGGTACCCGTGGATTCGGCTAGCCGTGGAGTGTGTTTGTTGGTGGAGGGGGAGTAAACCTTTACTTTTATCACTTGGGAACCGCCACTAATGTGTTTAGCATGGAAGATATCGATAAATAATGGTCGCGAAGTAAACAGGAATGGTGCATTTCTCAAAATTTCATTTACCTCTATTTTAAAAATTGAGCTTTGGCACCGCTGCAAATCCCTGCTTCCCTCTACGAAGGGACTATCTATTTAATTTTATGTCGAGTCATCACCTTCTCAAATAAGCGCCAGATCCTGAGAGCACAATTGTCATCCTCATGCATTGTGTATAGTTAATGTTGGATGCATCATGACTGGATCTTTTCTACCATGAATTACAGTGTTTAGTCGCTGCTTGAACTTTGGAGGTGCTCTGCATTTATGTTTTGTGGTCTCAGAAAGGGCTAGCGAGATACCACTGTTGTCATATTACATCATGATTGTTTTGACAAGGTGTTGTCATTTGAGATGTTTTATTATTGCTTGCTAGTTGATTATCTCATTGATATGAATTAATATAATTTTTAAGAGTTATTGTTAACATGGTTAGTTATAATCTTTGCTGAAAACCTGGGTGCTACTTAAGCTTATTTATGTAAACAAGAGCAAAAGAGTTTGTAAAAGTTCTTCTTTTTCACTTTCTGTTTATCAACTGAATTGCTTGAGGACAAGCAAAGGTTTAAGCTTGGGGGAGTTGATACATCTTCGTCGTATCTACTTTTCCTCTTGTTTTGGACTCTAATTTGCATGAAACTAACCCGGACTGACGCTGTTTTCAGCAGAACTACCATGGTGTTATTTTTGTGCAGAAATAAAAGTTCTCGGATTGGAACGAAACTTTTTGGAGAATTTTTATACAATAAAAGAAAAATACTGGAGCCAAGAACCACCAGAGGGGGCCCCCTGGGTGAGCACAACCCACCAGGGCGCGCCCCCCCCTCAAGCGCGCCCAGGTGGGTTGTGTCCACCTGGTGGCGCCGCAGACCCTGATTCCAACGCTATAAAATCCTATTTTTCCAGAAAAAAATCAGGGAGGAAGAATTATCTCGTTTCGCGATATGGAGCCGCCGCCACCTCCTGTTCTTCATCGGGAGGCCAGATCTGGAGTCCGTTTTGGGCTCCGAAGAGGGGGATCTTCGATCTTCGTCATCACCAACCCTCCTTCATCACAAATTCCATGATGCTCCCCACTGGGAGTGAGTAATTCCTTCGTTGGCTCGCTGGTCGGTGAGGAGTTGGATGAGATTCATCATGTAATCGAGTTAGTTTTGTTAGGGCTTGATCCCTAGTATCCACTATGTTCTGAGATTGATGTTGATATGACTTTGCCATGCTTAATGCTTGTCACTTTGGGCCCAGGTGCCATGATTTCAGATCTGAACCGTTTATGTTATCACCATTATATCTATGTTCTAGATCCGATCTTGCAAGTTATATTCACCTATTACATGTTATGATCCATAAACCTCGGAATGACAGTATTCGGGATACTTTTCGGTGATGACCATAGTTTGAGGAGTGTCGGGGCACGGCACCTATGGGATCCCGAGAGACCCCTTTACGATTCGGCAGGGGGAGAGGTGTACGCAAAGAGCAGAACCAACGATCGACGTGGGAAGTTTTTACCCAGGTTCGGGCCGCTGATCAGCGTAAAACCCTACTCCTGCTTTGTGTTCTTATTAGTGTTCTTGAGCCCAGCCTTCAGGAGCGCTCGCTGTGAGCAGTACGTTCGAAGAGCAGCTACGCATGCAGAATGGGCCAGAAGTTCTCCTCCCCTGTAGCAGTTGCCTTGGGCCTCCTTTTATATCACAAAGGGGTCACCACAGTGGCAAAATGTACATACATTGAGGTGTAAAGTAGCTACAGGATATCATACCTAACCCCTGACGGATTAGGACAAACGCATTTAATGCACCGTGAGGTGTCCGTTTAGGTGTCCTCACTTTTCTTGGGGATGGAAAAAGGGGCCATCCCATCAGCACCGCTTAAGCTCTCTTCCACTGGCGCGTCGCCACGCATCCAGAGAAGGACCCAGAATGTCAGACCTGTTACTGTGCCGAAGCGGTGGCATAGTGGCAGAACCTCGCTGGGCGCCGAAGCCTGCCGGGCACCGAGCCTTGCCGGGCGCCAAGCCTTGCCGGACGCCAAGCCTTGCCGGGCGCCAAGCCTTGTCGGACGCCAAGCCTTGCTGTGCTCCACAGGCCATCCCGGCAAGGATCTTACCGGGGAAGCTGGCCTTCGGATCCCAGCTCTGCTTATCTGTTGATCCTCAGATCTCTGACTTGATGATTTCTTTGGTGGCTTGAATCGACCTCGAACTGTTCCCGGCAAGCCTTGCCGCGGGGATGACTACAACTGCCCATGCACAAGTACGGGGTACTAGTGGCCCAATACTTAGTACACCGACAGGAGCCCCCGGGCCTAGGCCATACACGAGTGCGAGGCGTTGTTGGGCTAGGCCCAAACAGTGCACGGGCACGCGTGGCAGGGGATTAACTGCTCGTAAATATCTCGTTTTACTGTGCCCCCCACTACACGCACCGAGCGCGTGACGTGGGAAGCGTGCCTGAAAGGCTGCAACTGCCTCGCGCCTATAGAGGCGCATTCACATTGGGGAATAAAAGAGGCGGCCCCGCTCCTTCCCCATAAAAAGGAGAAGCTGTAGAGGCACAAGCCTATTTACTCCCCTCTTCTTCTCAATCTGGCCATCGCTATCGCCTTCCTCCTCTCGAGCTCAGAGCGAAGCTTTTTCCTCTTCCGCACGCCGCTTCCACGCTCGCTCCACCCCCGGCTTCCGCCCTCACAGCCGCCATGCCGCCCAAGGCTAGCAAAGGCAAGGGCAAGGAGGCGAAAGCCGACGTTCCAGAGAGCGAACTGGTGAAGATGCGGAAGAGGCTTGTCATCTTCCCCCCATCGCTCGACGCTGAAGCTTTGAAGGGGCGATACCAGTGCATGTGGGCGAAAGGGACGCAAGCTCATCCCGCCACACGCGTAATCCTAGGTGCTTGTTCCAAAGGTGGATCGGACAGATACCCCTTCTTCACTGCATACTTCTATTTGCGGGCTCTGTCCCCCCTTTTCCGACTTCTTCAATGATATCATGTACACATACGGCTTTCGTCTTCTCGATTTCACGCCGAATGCGGTACTTTGCATGTCCATCTTTGCCCATCTCTGTGAAAACTTTGTCGGCGTGATTCCCAATTCTGCTCTTTTCCGCCATTATTTCTTCCCTCGCATCCAAAAAGGAGAGGCCCTCTCTGGTTCTATCGCCTGGATTCCAAGGGCTTGGAATAAGGAAATATACCCAGAAGGAGTTTACCGCGAAAAGTGGGACGAGTGGCGGGCCGAATGGTGCTGGATCCAGGAAGCAGATCCCCATCCGTTTTGTCTTCCCCGGCAATAGAAGGTGGTCCGCGGCAAGGATTGGAGCAATCTCGCCGCGGAGGACGAGAGGCTCTCAATCACCACCACTAGGATCCTTCGCCTGAAGGCTGCCGGGCTGACGATGGAGATGATCGGCTTTGACTTTCTCCGCCACCGCATCGCCCCTTTGCAGAACAGGGGAAGGCCAGCTTGGGAGTACAAGAACGCGGCAGATGTCATGAGATTGCGCCCCGGGCTGAACAACAATCTGACCACTATGCAGCTTGGCGCTCTCCGTCAAAAACTATTCCAGCGCGAAGACAAGCACCGGCTGCCGGCAAGGATTGTCCCCTTGTGCAACAATTCTGCCTTGGGGTCAATCATCGCCTTCCTGCCGATGTTCAACGCCCACGGTCTTGACCCGACCTGTGCCGAGCCAAGCAAGGAGGAAGCGCAGAAGTTTTTTGACAACTTGACGGAGAGACCTGTCCGGCAAGAGTCAGATTTCATCCGAGCCACCACCGATCAAGAAGTAGCCTACATTGCTACTAGGGTGGAGGAGGCAAATCTTGCCGCGGAGGCTGGCAGCGTCGGCTTCACAGAGTGGGAAGCCAGTGACGCAGAGGTAGTAGTGGAGGTAAAACCTGCCGGGGAGGACAAAGTTGCCGGGGAACAGAGCAGCACAACTGCTGAGAGCTCATCCGGCGAAGACACGGCCGAAGAGGAAACGCAAGAAGAGCTCCCAGCTCCGAAGAAGACGAAGCGTGTTCTTCGGAAGGCTGCATCTGGCATCCCGCAAGCCAGCCTTCTTCGAGCGGCGAGGCTCCCGGCAAGAAAGTGGCCGGCAAGACTGGACCGCGGCAAGGGGCTCGTCAACAGCATGCGCGGCGCGCGAGACCCACACCAGCGGCCACTGCTGGAGCGGCAGGGGGGTCTCGTACTACCGCACCGGAAGCCGCCCCGGCGCCTGCCACAGCCAAGCGGCCTAGGACTCCTCCTCCGCCTCCCCACTCAGACATCGTAGCGGAGGTCGACTTCGACATCTCCATCTTTAGTCCGGAGCGAGAGGAAGAAGAGTGAGTACTTTGCCACAACCTTTATTTTCCAATCTTGGATCAATCTTACTAAGTTGCTCGTACTGTCTCTTTAGTGACACAGAAACATTGCTGGAGAGGATGGCGAAGAGGTCAAAGACTTCCACGGGTGACGAGCCCCCGGCAGGCTCCACGAGCGTGCCAGAGACCGTCGTCGTCAGCCCGGAGCTCAGTCCTCAACGCAGCCCCCAGCGCAACCCCCAGCGTAAGTTCACTGTTCTTTTTCCGCTGGTGGGTGCTGAGGCTTTCATTCTTGCCGCTGATATCTTTGGGCTCGCAGGAGAAGAACGGCAACAAGGAGAGATGTCGGAAGACATTCCCGTTGTGCCACCTCCATCGACCACGCCGCCCACAAGCACGTCCCCGACAAGAGATCCTGCCGACGAGCCCGTCCTAATTGAGGAGGAGCCGGCAGGCGCGGACTCGGGCAACCCACCCCCGGCAACCGGAGTTGCCGGGAGGGGCGAAGCCACCTCCCAACAGCCCGATGCAGGTAATCAGCTGCCTCAGAGTGCTTGTTACTTTTTCCCTTATCTCTCTGTCTTTTAGTCGTTCCAAACTTCAATCTCGATCTTATTCTGTTTTCCTCCTTCGTCTTTCAGAGTTCCCCGTGATGGAACACATGGATGTCGACGTTGTCATCGAGGAGACCGCCAGGGACGCTGCTGCCGAAGCAGACAGGATCGCTGCCAGCGAGGCCACCAAGGATGACACTGTCGAGGCTGGTGGTGCTCTTGACGGGGAGGCCGCCAAGATTGCACAAGAGGAACCCGCCAAGGAACCTACTGAAGGGGGCGACAGGGAGGCTGATGACCCACTGACGGCATTCCTGCCGCAGGAGCGCCAGGCGCTGCACCGGCCACAGAGCTCCCTGCCACTGGCGAGGCGATCACTGAAGACCAGCCGTCGACATCCGAAGGCCCCTCATCCAGCAAATACCTCAAGGTTGGCGAGAACCTGTTCGTCAACTTGCCGGGGACGGCAAGCACTGGGGCACCAGCTGAAGGAGAAGTTTTTAAAGAAATCATCGCTGCTGCCGGGCTCGAGGTTGTTGATGATCCCAGCGCTAGCAGCGGCAAATCTGAAGAGGATCAACTCCTTCAGGCCATGGGCGAGAACTTTCGCAAGCTCCAGGCTCTCCACCGTGCCCGGAAAGACAAGGCGGACTCCAGAATGGCAGTTGTCGAGGCGGCCGAAGCAGATTTTCAAAGGCACATCACACAAATGCAGGTCTGGCACGCCGAGGCCCTCCAAGAGTTAGTTGTCGGCCGGGAACAAGTGAGCCAGCAGTGGACTGAGATCCTCCTGAAGCAATCCGATATGGAGAAGGCGCATGATGAAGCTACCCAAAGGATTGCTGCTGAAGATGCCCTCCTGACGGGGCGCCGTGTTGCTCTTGATGCTTATGAGGAAGATCTCACCGCACATGAGCAGGCGCTCGCCGCCAAGCTTCGCAGCAAAGATGAAGATATCGAGAATCTTGTCGCGCGGCGGACCCAGGAGTTGGAGCAAAAACATAAGGAGGCGCTCGAAGCTCTGACTGCAAGCCACGCCGACAAGCTCAAGGAGGCCGTCGATGCTGCCGAAGCTGCAGAGGCCGCCAAGAACGAGTTGAGCGACAAGGTGAAGAGGCTGGAAACAGATCTTGAAGAACACGGCAAGGAGCTCTCGACGCTCAAGGGTGACAGGAAAAAACCCTCCACTCCTTGGCGGAGATGCAAGTTGCCGTGTCCGACAAAACCAAGCAGCTCTCCTCTGCGGCTGATAACATTGCGGTCCTGGAGCTGAAGCTGACCACGCTGCAGAAGTCTCTCGAGGCCGGCAGGGCCCGTGAGAAGGCTCTACTCAAGGATCTCCAAGGAGAGAGGAACCTGCTCAAGAGCGCCGCTGCCGCCCAAACCGAGTACGAGAAGGGAGTGGAGATCTGGACTGGACGTCTCATCGCCACCGCGGAGAAGCTTACCGCAGAACTGTCAACCATGGGCTTGTCGAGCTTCAAGTATTCTTCTGAGGAAAGAATATCTCCAAGTGCCAGGTTGACGATGTTCTTTGAAAGCATCATCAACGCCTTGAGGGTGCTCCAGTCTAGCCGGGCGACCCAATTGGCCAACGAGACTTGCCGGCTTTACTGGGCCGTCCTCCGCAAGGTGCTCATCAAGGTGGTGCACAGCAATCCCGGCATCGACCTCTCCAACGCGCTCGGCCATCTGCAAAGGGACGCAAATGTTGAGGCGCTTGAAGAATGCATCGCTCCTATCCTTGAGAAGGTGGACTCCATCAAAAGGATCGAAGGCCAGCGTAGGGATTGAGTGCTCCCCCTTTCTTGCCGTCATCATTCCATGTAAAGACAATTTAGTCTCAAATTAGAATTGTGGCAACTCATGAATGTAACATAACTCACCTATGTTTAAGTTCATGCTTGCTATGTTCCCCGTCTGATTCCTTTATGTATGGAATTCATCCTACGCTTACTGAAAAACTTGCCGGCGCGCAACCTGCCGCGAGCGCTGGGTGCGGGACTTCAGCAGCCTGCTGGAGGCGCAGCGGCCGGCAAGACTCCTTGGTGTTCTCAGTGCAGCCACTTAAATCGTTGAGCAGGCTCAAAACAAAATAAGGGCGCAACTGATTACAACAAGGGTTCCTTCGCGTGTAGATTTTCCATACAAGAGTCGGAATCGTCCAAGGAAATAACTTTATAATAAAAGAAAAACTTGTTCTGAGTTTTTAGAACTTAGCTTTCTGTCTCTGTCCTTCCTCCGGCAAGCGTCGATTCCGAACGTCGCCAACGGATATTCATATCTCCCCCCCCCCCCCGGCAAATGTGCACGCGAGGAATCCTTCTGTCTTTTTTTTAAAGAAAGAAGAGAAAATAAAGACATGAAACCTTGGCGGTTCGTTAGAACTTACCGGGAATAGGTGTCATACAACATCTTAGACAAGCATGCATATATAAATATGAACATGGGAATCAATAAGGGAATGTACAACACTTAAATTTATTCATCTGCGCTCAGGGTCTGCGCCTGGCTTTGTACAAAGGATCACATGCCTTGCCGGCAAGACATGTACAAAAGGGTGGTTGCCGGGGGCCCCCGACAACCGCGCCTTATGGGTAGAACTTGCGAAGATGTTTGATATTCCATGAATTGCTCACTGGAACGCCATCTTCGGTCTCCAGGAGGACAGCGCCGGGCCTGGTGACTCGTACTACCCGATAAGGGCCTTCCCACTTTGGCGTCAACTTGTTTGAATTCTTGGCGGACTAAATCCGCCGAAGAACAAGGTCGCCTTCCTCAAGGCTTCGGGCATGAACTTTGCAGCTATGATAGCGGCGCAAAGCTTGCTGGTAGCGTGCAACTCGCACAACAGCCTGAAGATGATTCTCCTCAAGGAGTACAGCGTCATCTTGCCGCAGTTGCTCTTGCTCAAGCTCATCATAAGCGAGCACTCGAGGTGATCCGTATATGAGTTTCGTGGGGAGAACTGCTTCCGCTCCGTAGACCAGAGCGAAGGGCGTCTGGCCGGTGGCTCGATTTGGTGTCATTCTGATTGACCAAAGAACCGCCGGCAACTCATCAATCCAGCATCTTTCGCACTTTTTCAGCCTGTCAAAAGTCCTGGTCCTGAGACTGCGCAGCACTTCAGCATTGGCCCTCTCCGCTTGGCCGTTGCTTCTTGGGTGAGCAACAGAGGCAAAACAAATCTTGCTGCCAAGGTCTTGGACGTACTGCATGAAGGTGCGACTTGTGAACTGCGTGTCGTTGTCGGTGATGATCCTGTTGGGCACACCGAAACGGCAAACAATTCCCTTGAAGAACTTGACGGCTGATTGTGCTGTCACCTTCCTCACTGCTTCCACCTCCGGCCACTTTGTGAACTTGTCGATAGCAACGTACAAGTACTCAAAGCCCCCGGTAGCACGGGGGAAAGGGCCCAATATGTCGAGCCCCCAGACCGAAAATGGCCAGGAGAGAGGGATTGTCTGAAGAGCTTGAGCTGGTTGATGTAATTTCTTCGAATGAAACTGGCACGCTTCACACTTGGTGACTAGTGCAGTTGCATCCTGGAGAGCGGTGGGCCAAAAGAAACCTTGCCGGAATACTTTCCCGGCAAGCGCTCTTGACCCTATGTGAGAGCCACATATGCCTCCATGTATCTCTGCCAACAGCTCTAGTCCATCCTCCCGACGAATGCACTTCAATTTCACACCGTTTGGTCTCTTTCTGTACAGGACGTCATCGACGAACTTGTACATAACAGACCGACGGGCTACTCTCTCTGCTTCTTCCTGTTCCTCTGGGAGTTCTCCTGTCTGAAGGAAATGGACAATGTGCTGCGCCCACGCTGGAGCCTGAGGCTCGACAGCTAGGACTAAAGGCATCTCCTCCGCCGGGGGAGCGTTTGTCTCGACAGCAAGGGCCTGAGGCCCTGCTGGAGCCTGTTGTTCCCCGGTAGGCATGTCGATCCCGGCAACTTCCTTGCCGGCGGCTCCGGGGAGCTCTGCCGGGAAGTACTGGCCAGAGTTCAACTTTCTTCTCTTTTCTTGCCGCATCGATGGCGCCACGGATGGTTGAGTCAATTGTAGCACAAAAGTTCCTGGTTCCACAGGCAACTTGAGGGCAGCACGCTTTGACAGGTCGTCAGCAACACTGTTCTCAGCACGAGGAACGTGCTCCATTTGCAGACCATCAAAGCGCTCTTCCATTTTCCTCACTTCATCAACGTAGGCCTGCATCAATGGACTTTGATAACTCTTGTTAACTTGCCTGACGACAAGTTGTGAATCACCTTTGATGACGAGCTTTTTGATACCAAGGTCTGCCGCGATCCTGAGACCGGCAAGCAAACCCTCGTATTCTGCAGTGTTGTTGGTCGAACTCTCCCGAGGAAAGTGCATTTGGACTACGTACTTGAGGTGCTCTCCAGTGGGTGCGACAAGCAGCACGCCAGCACCGGCGCCTTGCAGCGAGAAAGCCCCATCAAAGTACATAACCCATTGCTGATCCATTTCCTTGCCGGGAAGAGTTGTTTCCTGAGCTTCCTCGTCTGGCGTTGGGGTCCATTCTGCAATGAACTCTGCCAAGGCCCTGCTTTGAATCGTCGAAGTGCTTTCAAACTTGAGGCCAAAGCTCGACAACTCCAACGCCCACTCCACGATCCTGCCGGTTGCTTCTGGATTTTGCAAAATCCGTTGCAACGGAAAGCGAGTGACGACGGTGATTTCATGTGCCTGAAAGTAATGGCGCAGCTTCCTCGAGGCCATAAGAAGGCCGAAAAGCAACTTCTGCACACCAGAATACCTTGACCTAGCTCCTTGTAAAAGAGAGCTAACAAAATAGACTGGGCGCTGCACCACCTTCTTCTTCTGCATGGGTTCTTCTGTTTGCGCAGATCCTGTCTTGCCGGGATCAACCCTTGCCGGGGAAGATCTTGCCACGTCATCTGGCGGTCCTGCCGCTGGTGTTGCTTCCTCATCAGCCTCTCTCTGCGCCACTAGCGCAGCACTAACCACTTGATTTGTTGCCGCCAGATACAGCAGCAACGGCTCTTGTGGTTTAGGCGCGACTAGCGTCGGCGGAGAGGAAAGGTATTTCTTCAAATCTTGCAGCGCAGCCTCCGCCTCCGGAGTCCATTTCATTGGACCTGCCTTCTTCAAAATTTTGAAGAAGGGCAGGGCGCGCTCAGCAGATTTGGAAATAAACCTGCTTAGAGCAGCAACACAGCCGGCAAGACGACGCACATCTTTGACGCGTCTCGGCGCTTCAATCTGCTCAATAGCTTTGATCTTGTCGGGGTTCGCTTCGATTCCCTGGCAAGATACAAAGAATCCGAGGAACTTGCCGGAAGGAACACCGAACACACACTTCTCAGGATTGAGCTTCAAGTTGATCTTGCGCAAATTTGCAAATGTTTCTTCTAAATCTTGAATGAGCGTCGCTTTGTCCTTGGTTTTGACCACTATATCATCCATATATGCCTCCATATTTCTATGGAGTTGAGGCTCAAAACCAATTTGGATTGCTCTGGCAAATGTTGAACCGGCACTTTTCAACCCGAAAGGCATTCGTATAAAACAATACTTACCACATGGGGTGATAAATGCGGTCTTCTCTTCATCTTCTTTTGCCATAAATATCTGATGATACCCTGAATAGGCATCAAGGAAGGACAGGAGATCACAACCAGCGGTGGCATCCACAATCTGGTTGATGCGCGGCAAGGGAAAGGGATCTTTTGGACAAGCTTTATTGATATCTGTATAATCGATACAAAGCCTCCATTTCCCATTCGCTTTCCGCACTACAACCGGATTGGCCAACCAGGTTGGATGAAGCACTCCTTTGACCAGTCCTGCCGCCTCCAGCTTTCTGATTTCTTCGGCAGTGAATTCTTGCCGCTCCAAGGCTTGCTTCCTGACCCTTTGCTTGACGGGCCGCGCATGAGGACAGACAACAAGGTGGTGCTCAATTACCTTCCTGGGAACACCGGGGATGTCAGACGGTTGCCATGCAAACACGTCGACATTCGCCCGCAGGAAGGCAATGAGCGCGCTTTCCTATTTGTCACCTAGGGTGGAACTTATGGTGAAAGTTCCCCCCGTTCCGTCCTCTCTGGCAGGCACCTTCTTGGTCTCCGGCGGAGCAGCCTTGGATTTCTTGTTCTTGCCGGTGGAACTCTCTGGTACGTCCTCGACGGAAGCGCAGCACTCCGAGGAGGTGCGCTTGTCGGAGTTCGTGCCAAGGTTCTTGCCGGTCTTCTTCTTCCCCCCAGGAGTTCCAGCGGCAGGAGCAGGTGCCTTGATGGCAGGTGCTGCAACTGCTTCCCGGTAAAGTTGGTCGGCACAGATGAGCGCATCCTTCTTATCAGAATGGATAGTGATGACGCCCAACGGCCCAGGCATCTTCAGAACGTTGTACGCGTAGTGTGACGCCGCCATGAACTTAGCCAGCGCTGGCCGACCAAGGATCCCATTGTATGACATGGGGATCTTGGCGACATCGAACACCAGCTTCTTGGTCCTGAAGTTAAGCTCGCTACCAAATGTCACTGCCAGCGTAATCTTGCCCTTGGGCTGGGTTCTTCCTGGATTGACCCCTTGAAACATGCCCGTTTCCTCGAGGTCCTCGTCGGGAATCTGGAGCTTTCTGAGCACATCTGGTGAGATTAAGTTTAGGCCGGCCCCGCCGTCAACCAACATTTTTGTCACCTTGAGGTTGCGAATCGTTGGCGAGACCAACAATGGCAAGCACCCGACCGCAGTTGTGCGATCAGGGTGATCCTCGGCGTCGAAAATGATAGGCGTGCTGGACCACTTCAGGGGCCTACATGCATCTAGGGATGGCTCTGCCGCATTGACCTCCCGCATCCACTGTTTGAGTTGGCGGTGGGAAGAATGCAGCGAGGCACCCCCATCGATGCACATGGCCTCCGTAGCCTTTTGGAATTCTTGCTCACTGGATTCATCATCTTCCTCATCATCATCTTCTTCTTTGTCTCGGCCCCGAGCGGGCATATCCTTTTGTTCCTTGGCCTTGCCGCGGCGACCCCCTCGGCCACCGCGCTTCTTGCCAGACCCATCAGCACCATCTTGGGCCTTCTCCTTGTCTCGCCTCTCGTATTCGGCCCTCTGCTTCTCGGCAAGCTGCTCAACTTGCCGGCAGTTCTGGAGATCGTGGCCCTTGGTGCGATGGATCTTGCAATACTGCTTGCCGGAGTTCTCCGACTTGTCGGCAGCCGCCAAGGCCTGACAGGAAGGGCACCCGGCAAGATCCTTGCCGGGGTCACCAACCTTGGCCTTCTTGGCGGCGTCGGGGTTGTCAGATTCCTCGACAGCAAGCACAGCCTTGCCTCCGCGTTTCCTGTTCCGCCGCCGGCCTTTCCTTGTCGGGGCCGCGGCATCTTCTTCTTCGGAGTCGCCCGCCGTGCCAATAGCTTCGCCAGGGAGTTTCCTCCCCTCTTCAGCTCGACCACATTTATCAGCTAGAGCGTAAAGCTCGGCAATACTCCTGACTTTGTTCATTGCCAGCTCTTCCCGCATTCTGCGGTTACGCATGTTCTGGTGGAACGCGCTAATGACAGCGGCAGGATGAACGTCAGGAATATTGTACTGCACCCGGCTGAATCTCTGCATAAACTTGCGCAGGGACTCGCCCTCCTTCTGAGGGATGATATGCAAATCACTCTCTTGACCAGGAGCTTGGTGGCCTCCAACAAAGGCGCCAACAAACTGATGGCACAGATCTGACCAGGAAGAAATAGAATTCTCCGGCAGATGCATCAACCACGACCTGACGTTCGGTTTGAGCACCAATGGGAAGTAGTTGGCAAGTATCTTGTCATCTCGGCCCCCGGCAGCCTGCACCGCAATGGTGTAGATGCTCAGGAACTCCGAGGGATGAGTCTTACCGTCATATTTCTCCGGGACCTCCGGCTTGAAGGTTCGGGAATTGGGCCACCGGACTTGCCGCAGCTCACGGGTAAACGCTGGAGTCCCTACCTCATAAGGCAAGTCTCCTACGTCCCCTGGCGTAGGCTCATCGACAGCCGGCCCCGCGCGCTTATCAGACTGATAGCGCGCTTCCCGTCGCTGCTCGATGGTAGTTCGAGCATCCTCCTTGCCTCGTTCCTGGAGAACTTGACGCTGATCACGGCGCATCCGTGGATCGGATGACGCCGTGGAAACTTCTTCATTGCGGTCAACTTGCTGGGTTGTCGGCCGCCGCTGGTGCCGCGGAGGGGAGTGCACCGTGGTTGCACCACCTCCGGTTTTCTCCCCATCGGCTCGCGCCGGATCGATGGGCCTCCGCTGCGAGGGCCCTGCCTCTTGCGGCCCATCTTTGTTGGCGAAGCCGATAAGGCTCTGGATAGTAGCTCGCCACTCCTCCATCTTCTCCGGGGTAGGAGGAAAATCGAGGAGCAGCTGCGCACATGCCAAGGCTTCCGCTGGCGTAGGTGGCGGCGACAGGTGCGAGGTACGTGAGATGCTCTGACTCCTAACCATGTTAGAAGGAGCATCACCACGGTCACGCGACCGCGCGCCACCTCCGCCAGCAGCTCGGTGTGCATGCTGGTCCCGCGCATCTTGGGATCTATGCGCAGAAACCTTTTCATGGGGGCGCCCTGAACCACCAGCACCATGACGCCGCTCATCATGCACGACCTGGGTAAGTCGTGAGGCTTGCGCCGGCGCGGGAGCTCCAGCAGGCGTCCTCCGATCTCTGGAGTTCGTTGTGCCACCCGTAGGTAACACAGCGCCATCTCTAGATCCAGCGGCGTGCAGGTTACCACTGCCACTGCGAACGATGCCGCTCGCCTGTCTCGGATCACCAGAACGCCGTGGGGGTTCTAGTCCTCTTCCTTCTGCACCCACGGCATCGCCTGTACGCGAAGGTGTAGGCAAAACGGACATGGATGGTTGCGCCGTCGCAGCGCTCTTCTTGTTGGGCGGCATGATGATGAAGAAACTGAGGCGCCGATCACTAGATCAGGTTCACGCAACCTTCAATCCCCCTACCTGGCGCGCCAAAGATGTCGGGGCACGACACCTATGGGATCCCGAGAGACCCCTTTACGATTCGGTGGGGGGAGAGGTGTACGCAAAGAGCAGAACCAACGATCGACGCGGGAAGTTTTTACCAAGGTTCGGGCCGCTGATCAGCGTAAAACCCTACTCCTGCTTTGTGTTCTTATTAGTGTTCTTGAGCCCAGCCTTTAGGAGCGCTCACTGTGAGCAGTACATTCGAAGAGCAGCTACACATGCAGAATGGGCCAGAAGTTCTCCTCCCCTGTAGCAGTTGCCTTGGGCCTCCTTTTATATCACAAAGGGGTCACCACAGTGGCAAAATGTACATACATTGAGGTGTAAAGTAGCTACAGGGTATCATACCTAACCCCTGACGAATTAGGACAAATGCATTTAATGCACCGTGAGGTGTCCGTTTAGGTGTCCTCACTTTTCTTGGGGATGGAAAAAGGGGCCATCCCATCAGCACCGCTTAAGCTCTCTTCCACTGGCGCGTCGCCACGCATCCAGAGAAGGACCCAGAATGTCAGACCTGTTACTGTGCCGAAGTAGTGGCACAGTGGCAGAACCTCGCTGGGCGCCAAAGCCTGCCGGGCACCGAGCCTTGCCGGGCGCCAAGCCTTGCCGGGCGCCAAGCCTTGCCGGACGCCAAGCCTTGCCGGGCGCCAAGCCTTGTCGGATGCCAAGCCTTGCCGGGCTCCACAGGCCATCCCGTCAAGGATCTTACCGGGGAAGCTGGCCTTCGGATCCCAGCTCTGCTTATCTGTTGATCCTCAGATCTCTGACTTGATGATTTCTTTGGTGGCTTGAATCGACCTCGAACTGTTCCCGGCAAGCCTTGCCATGGGGATGACTACAACTGCCCGTGCACAAGTACGGGGTACTAGTGGCCCAATACTTAGTACACCGACAAGGAGTTCATGTATTCACTATGTGCTAATGCTTTGTTCTGGTTCTCTATTGAAAGGAGGCCTTAATATCCCTTAGTTTCCTTATGGACCCCACTGCCATGGGAGGGTAGGACAAAAGATGTCATGCAAGTTCTTTCCATAAGCACGTATGACTATTTACGGAATACATGCCTACATTATATTTATGAACTGGAGCTAGTTTTGTATCGCCCTAGGTTCTGACTGTTATATGATGAATATCATCCAACGAATTGACCGATCCAATGCATATGATTTTCTCTTATATTGTTCTTGCTAAGTTACTACTGCTACTGTTACTGTTACACTTGCTACAAAATCATTGCTATCATTGTTACCGTTGCTATTGTTGTTGCTACTACTATCAAAACTATCATACTACTTTGCTACTGATCACTTTGCTGCAGATAATTAATCTCCAGGTGTGGTTGAATTGACAACTCAGCTGCTAATACTTGCAAATATTCTTTGGAGCCAATAAATTTGGGTTGAATACTCTACCCTTGAAAACTGCTGTGATCCCCTATACTTGTGGGTTATCAAGGACGTCTAACTTGTTTTTGCAAGGCATGTTGTGATATGGTATGGCCCAAACGTGATGTGATATATGTTGATGTATGAGATGATCATGTTTTGTAATAGGTTCACGACTTGCATGTCGATGAGTAAGGCAACCGGCAGGAGCCATAGGGTTGTCTTTAATTTATTGTATGATCTGCGTGGCAATCATTAAACGCCATATAATTGATTTACTTTATCGCTATGCGTTAGCAATAGTCTTTAGAAGCAATAGTTGGCGAGACAACCACGTGACAACACGATGATGGAGATCATGATGTCATGCCAGCGACGATGGAGATCATGCCGGTGCTTTGGAGATGGAGATCAAAAGCACAAAATGATGATGGCCATATCATGTCACATATTGATTGCATGTGATGTTTATCTTTTTATGCATCTTATTTTGCTTAGGACGACAGTAGCATTATAAGATGATCCCTTCACTTAATTTCAAGATAAAATGTGTTCTCCCTAAGTATGCACCATTGTGAAAGTTTGGCGTTTTGAAGCACCTTGTGATGGTCAGGTGTGATAGATTCTACGTTCGCATACAACGGGTGTAAGCCAGTTTTACACATGCGGAATACTTGGGTTAAACTTGACGAGCCTAGCATGTACAGCCATGGCCTCGGAGCACGGAGGACTGAAAGGTCGAACATGAGTCATATAGTAGATATGATCAACATGGAGATTTTCACCATTGATGACCACTCCATCTCACATGATGATCAGACATGGGTTAGTTGATTTGGATCATGTAACACTTAGACAACTTGAGGGATGTTGATTTAAGTGGGATTTCACTAGTAATTTGATTAACTGAACCAATTATCATGAACATAGTCTTAATGTCTTTTGCAAATTATGTTGTAGATCAATGGCTCACGTTGTAGCTCCCCTGAATTTTCATGCGTTCCTAGAGAAATCTAAGTTGAAAGATGATGGAAGCAACTATACGGACTGGGTCCATAATTTGAGGATTATCCTCACAGCTGCACAGAAAGTTTATGTCATTGATGCACCGCTAGGTGAACCACCCGCTCCCGAAAATCTAGACGCTATGAACGTTCGGCAGACAAGGAATGATGACTACACGATAGTTCAGCGTGCCATGCTTTACTGCTTAGAACCGGGGCTCCAAAGACATTTTGAGCATCGTGGAGCATATGAGATGTTCCAGGAGCTAAAATTGGTATTTCAGGCTCATGCCCAGGTTGAGAGGTATGCCACTTCCGACAAGTTCTTTAGCTGCATGATGGAGGAGAACATCTCCGTTAATGAGCACGTACTCAAAATGTATGGGTACTACAACCGCTTGAATAAGTTGGGAGTCAATCTTCCGGATGAAGTAGCGATTGACAGAGTTCTTTAGTCATTGCCACCAAGCTACAAAGGCTTCATGATGAACTATAATATGCAAGGGATGGAGAAAACGATCCCTGAGCTTTTCGAGATGCTTAAGGCCACAGAGGTAGAAATCAAGAAAGAGCATCAAGTGTTGATGATCAACAAGACCACTAGTTTCAAGAAAGGCAAGGGAAATAAAGGGAACTTCAAGAAGAATGGCAAGCAAGTTGCCGCTCCCGTGAAGATGCCCAAGGCTAGACCCAAACCTAAGACTGAGTGCTTCTATTGCAAGGGAAAGGGTCACTGGAAGCGGAACTGCCCCAAGTACTTGGCAGATAAGAAGGCTGGCAATGTCAACAAAGGTGTATTTGATATACATATTATTGATGTGTACCTTACTAGTGCTCGTAGTAGCGCCTGGGTATTTGATACTGGTTTGGTTGCTTATATTTGTAACTCAAAATAGGAGCTGCGGAATAAACGGAGACTAGCTAAGGACGAGGTGAGGATGCGTGTTGGAAATGGCTCCAAGGTTGATGTGATCACCGTCGGCACGCTCCCCCTACGTCTACCTTCGGGAATAGTTTTAAACCTAAATAATTGTTATTTGGTGCCTGCGTTAAGAATGAACATTATATCTGGATCTTGTTTATTGCGAGACGGTTATTCATTTAAGTTAGAGAATAATTATTGTTCTATTTATATGAATAATATCTTTTATGGTCATGCACCCCTTGTCAATGGTTTATTCTTGTTGAATCTCGATCCTAATGATACACATGTTCATAATATTGATGCCAAAAGATGCAAGGTTAATGATGATAGTACCACATACTTGTGGCACTGCCGCTTAGGTCATATTGGTGTAAAGCGCATGAAGAAACTCCATGCCGCTGGACTTTTGGAATCACTTGATTATGAATCATTTGAAACATGTGAACCATGCCTTATGGGAAGATGACTAAAACCCCATTTTCCAGAACAATGGAGTGGGCAAGTGACTTGTTGGAAATAATACATACCGATGTACGCGGTCCGATGAGTGTTGAAGCATGCGGTGGATATCGTTATTTTCTCACCTTCACGGATGATTTGAGTAGATATGTGTATATGTACTTAATGAAACACAAGTCTGAAACATTTGAAAAGTTCAAGGAATTTCAGAGTGAAGTGGAGAATCATCGTAACATGAAAATAAAGTTTCTACGATCTAATCATGGAGGTGAATATTTGAGTTACGAGTTTGGCTCGCATTTAAGACAATGTGGAACTGTTTCACAACTCACGCCACCTGGAACACCACAACGTAATGGTGTGTCCAAACTTCGTAATCGTACTTTATTGCATTCTATGATGTCTTTTACCGATTTGCCACTATCGTTTTGGGGTTATGCATTAGATACAACTTCATTCACTTTAAAAAGGGCACCATCTAAATCTGTTGAGATGACACCGTATGAATTATGGTTTGGCACGAAAGCTAAGCTGTCATTTCTTAAGGTTTGGGGATGCGATGCTTATGTCAAGAGGCTTCAGCCTGATAAGCTTGAACCCAAAGCAGAGAAGTGTGTTTTCATAGGATACCCTAAAGAGACCATTGTGTATACCTTCTATCACAGATCTGAGGGCAAGATCTTTGTTGCCAAGAATGGGTCCTTTCTAGAGAAGGAGTTTCTCTCGAAAGAAGTGAGTGGGAGGAAAGTAGAACTTGATGAGGTAATCGTACCTTCTCTCGAAAGGAAGGTAGCACATCACAGAAAGTAGTTCTCGTGATGCCTACAATAGCCAGAGAGGAAGCTAATGATGATGACCATGAAACTTTGGTTCAAGCTATACTTAACTTCGTAGGTCGACCAGTGTACGTTCCGCACCAGAGTGGTTCGGTAATCCTGTCCTGGAAGTCATGTTGTTAGACAACATCAAACCTACGAACTATGAAGAAGCAATTATGAGCCCGGATTCCAACAAATGGCTTGAGGCCATGAAATCTGAGATAGGATCCATGTATGAGAACCAAGTATGGACTTTGGTAGACTTACCCGATGACCGGTAGGCCATTGAGAACAAATGGATCTTTAAGAAGAAGACAGACGTTGATGGTAATGTCAGCATCTATAAAGCTCGACTTGTCGCAAAGGGTTTCCAACAAGTTCAAGGGGTTGACTACGATGATACTTTCTCACTCGTAGCAATGCTAAAGTCTTTTAGGATTATGTTAGCAATTGCTGCATTTTTCAATTATGAAATTTGGCAGATGGATGTGAAAATTGTTTTCCTTAAGGAAGAGTTGTATATGATGCGGCCCAAAGGTTTTGTGGATCCTAAGGATGCTAAATGGGTATGCAAGCTCCAATGATCCATCTATGGACTGGTGCAAGCATCTCAGAGTTAGAATGTACGCCTTGATGAGGTGATCAAAGCTTTTGGTTTTATATAAACTTATGGAGAAGCTTGTATTTACAAGAAAGTGAGTGGGAACTCTGTAGCATTTCTAATATTGTATGTAGATGACATATTATTGATTGGAAATGATATAGAATTTCTAGAAAGCATAAACAGTTATTTGCACAAGAGTTTTTCAATGGAAGACCTGGGTGAAGCTGCTTACATATTGGACATTAAGATCTATAGAGATAGATCAAGGTGCCTGATAGGACTTTCACAAAGCACATACCTTGACAAGATTTTGAAGAAATTCAAAATGGACCAGTCAAATAAGGGGTTCTTGCCTGTGTTGGAAGGTGTGAAGTTGAGTAGGACTCAAAGCCCGACCACGACAAAAGAAAGAGAAAGGATGAAATTCATCCCCTATGCCTCAGCCATAGGCTCTATAATGTATTCCATGCTGTATACCAGACCTGATGTATGTCTTGCCATGAGTCTGGCAGGTAGGTACCAGAGTGATCCAGGAGTAAATCATTGGACAACGATCAAGAATATCCATAAGTACCTAAAGAGGACTAAGGACATGTTTCCTGTTTATGGAGGTGAAGAAAAGCTCATCGTAAATGGTTACGTCGATGATAGCTTTGCCACTATTCCGGATGACTAAAAGTCCCAATCCAGATACATATTGAATGGTGGAGCAGTTAGCTGGAGTAGCTCCAACCATAGAGTTATAGACATAAAGATTTGCAAAATTACATACGAATCTGAATGCGGCAGACTCGTTGACTAAACCTCTTCCACGAGCAAAACATGATCAATACCAGGACTCCATCGGTGTTAGATTCATTGTGACGTAAACTAGATTATTGACTCTAGTTCAAGTGGGAGACTGTTGGAAATATGCCCTAGAGGCAATAATAAAGATGTTATTATCATATTTCCTATTCATGATAAATGTTTATTATCCATGCTAGAATTGTATTGACCGGAAACTTAAATACATGTGTGGATACATAAACAACACCATGTCCCTAGTGAGCCTGTACTAGACTAGCTCATTGATCAAAGATGGTTATAGTTTCCTAACCATAGACATGAGTTGTCATTTGATAACGAGATCACATCATTAGGAGAATGATGTGATGGACAAACCCAACCGTAAGCTTAGCACCAGATCGTTTAGTTATTTGCTACAGCTTTCTTCATGTCAAGTATCAGTTCCTTAGACCATGAGATCATGCCACTCCCGGATACCGAAGGAATACCTTGTGTGCCATCAAACGTCACTTCGTAACTGGGTGATCATAAAGGTGCTCTACAAGTATCTCCGAAGGTGTCTGATGGGTTGCATGGATCGAGACTAGGATTTGTCGCTCCGTGTGACAGAGATATCTCTGGGCCCTCTCTGTAATGCAACATCACAAGAAGCTTGCAAGCATGTGACTAATGAGTTTAGTCATGGGATCATGTATTACAGAACAAGAAAACAGACTTGTCGGTAAGGAGATTGAACTAGGTATGGAGATACCGATGATCGAATCTCGGGCAAGTAACGTATCGCCGAACAAAGGGAATTGCAAATGCGATTGACACAATCCTTGACATTGTGGTTCAACCGATAAAGATCTTCATGGAATATGTGGGAACCAATATGGGCATCCAGGTCCAGCTATTTGTTATTGACCGGAGAGGAATCTCGGTCATGTCTACATGATTCTCGAACCCGTAGGGTCGCAGCTTAACGTTTGGTAGCACTAGGGTAGTATTGAGATATTAATTATGGTGAACTATGAAGGTTGTTCGGAGTCTCGGATGGGATCCAGGATGTCATGAGGAGCTCCAGAATAGTCCAGAGGTAAATATTTATATATGGGAAGTCATATTTTGGGTTCCGGAAAAAGTTTGATTTTTTCCAGTATTGTACGGGGAAGGTTCTAGAAGGTTCTTGTAGCGACCTGATCCCAGTGGATCAAAGTCTCTATGCTTAAGTGTCATCCCTGGATCGGTATTGCTGACACACACAGTACTCGAGGATTTATAACAGAGTTCAATCACACACTTATTACATCAAGTGTCTCATAAAGAGTACTTATTACCATAATATGGCTGAAGGCTATCTAAATAAAATAACCGCGGAAGCTTCGAAGGTAAATGAGTCCATCCAACTCCACGGCAAAACTGAGTGCATGACAACGACCTAGCGCACCTTACTCTTTGTCTAAAAACTCTGCAACATGATACGTTGCAGCCGTGTAGGTCAGCACATGGAATATGCTGGCAAGATAACACTATAGAGCAATGATGAATAATAGCTATCACTACATGCAATATATGGCTGGTGGAGGCTCTAAGTTTAGTTTTGCATAAAGCTAATTTTTCCCTACAACAAAGGAATAGATTTTATTTACTACCAAGTTTATGCCATTAATGAGAAGGTTCCTCCAACTCAATCCCAAAAGAATATTAATAACCCAACAATTTCATTAAGTAAAGTGATGAGATCAAACCAATAATTCAAATACCAGATACTCAAGATGTCCATAACCGGGGACACAGCTAATCATGATTAGTTTATACACTCTGTAGAGGTTTGCGCACTTTTCCCCACAAGACTCGATCTCCTCCGTTGGATTTCTCGCACTACATGGTGTTTGAGAAATGGATGACCGAGACACAGTCTTTCCGAAGAGTTAACTCTTTACTCTGGGTAGATAGTACCACCTACTTTCCCCTACATCTGCTAGCCTACCACTGAAAGAGGTCACACAACATACTCAACTATGCCAGAGCCCATAATGGCTTGTGGCTGCACACGGAAGTTTCTAGCATGAATAATCTTATGATCCCTTTGAGCCTGGGTGGCGGACCTAGGGTAATCACACGGGTACTCCGGGATTCCCTTGGGCAAGCACTGGTTTCTCCAGGTGCCCCAAACAATCCACCCAGATGTGTGTTAATGTTGCCACCTTAAGTTACCCTTAATTATTAACTCTCGCAACTTGCATGAATCTCACATACCAATCCCCGTCTACGAGCATGGCTAAGCAATACATGAGCATGACGTATATTCCCGGGGTGATCAAAGGTAATAGGTTCCTACCTCAAGTACTACAATCAAAACCATGTGTTACCACTCCTACTCATGCAAATATTTGAGGGTTGAAACTAATGCATAAAAACTGGGTAATAAAGGGATATGATCAAAGTGTAACTTGCCTTGCTGACGATTGGAAAACCCTAGAGATTCGTAGTAGCAAGCTTCGCACTCGGGATACTCTATCATAGACAAACAATAGCATACATAAGCACTCAAGCATAAGATGCAAAGGTAAAACCAAATAAAAAGATCTAAATAGAAAGTTCAAGGGAAGACCTTCGATTTGCAAAAAGAAACGATCAAATCGGAATTACGAAACTCAAACTACGATCAAAAGAAGTTCAAATACAAATCTGTTTGAAACCAAATTTTAAACTTTCAAAAACATGTTCAAGTTGATTATCTGAACAGACGGGATCGAGACGAAGAAATTGGCGTTGGTTTCGTTGGATTTGGATAAACGAGTAAAAAGTTGTGAGGGTTTAAAGATCAGGGACTAATCTGTAAAAATAATACTACAGGTAGGTCCTTGGCAGAAAACTGAAATAAAAGAAAAATCTACCGAACGAACGTTCGCTACAGAACCTAATCTAACGAAAACCGTTCGCTACAGAAATGTAACGAACGAACGTTCGCAAAATAAACTAACCTAACTAAATAAACCGATCTAAAAAAGAGAAACCGAAAACCTAAAAAAACCAGATCGGGGTCGGTGGTTTATACCGGTTCGGCCGGTTCGGGAGGGTTCGGCCGGCGGCGAGAAATCCGACGGCGGCGGTGGCTCCGGCTTCGGCGGGACTCGGCGGCGGGGCTCGGCTACGGCTGCGGCTAGCGGCGCGCGGGCGGCGGCGCTCGGCGCGGCGGCGCGGCGACTGCGGCAGGCGGCGGCGCGGGCATCGGCGGCTGCGGTGGCTGCTGCTGCTGCTGCTTTGAGGGAGAGAAGGGGCCGGGGGTCCGGTATATAGAGGCGCGGGGCGGGGCGGCTTGGAGGAGGGGGCAAAGGAGGCGGCGGTGAGGTGGAGTCCGGGTCGGACTCTGGCGGGTGGCGGCGCGGCGCGGGACTCTGTCCCGGAGGCGGTCGGGCGGGCGACGGCGGCTGGGCCGCGGCCTGGCGCTAGCTGGGCCAGCCCAGTTCGGCCGCGAACTTTTTTTTTTTAAAACAATTTTCCAGAGAAAGAAAAATATGAAAAACTATAATAAATAAAATTCTAGAAATTCCAGAAAAATTCACATAGCTATATGGCCTTATTAGTGGCCTAGTGAACATTTTTCTGGGCCTAAATGCCTAAACTAAAAACAAACATTATAGTACTAATTACTCAGCTAACTAATAAATAAACTAGCGAATAAAATCTAATAAACTCTCCAAAAATTCAAAATTCAATTTCCAATATTTTTCTACTGAATTGAAGAAGTCATATTGTCTTCTCTCATTATTTTTAAAATATTTGGAAAAGAATTTTGAAAAAAATAATTTGATCCAATTACCAAATTTTGATAAATCAAAAATGGATTTTTGTGAAACCTCCAACTCTCTCAAATTGGTCCTTGAGTTGCTTAAGGTCTCTTGGATCAAAATGCAACAAAAACAAAACGAGTTCAAAAATGCTCAAATTATGAATGCATATGATGATCTAATGCATAACATCCAAATTGAAAATTGGGATGTTACAAACCTACCCCCCTTAAGATGAATCTCGCCCTCGAGATTCGGGTTGGCTAGCAAAAAGGTGTGGGTGGTCTTTTCGGAGGTCTTCTTCTCGCTCCCAGGTGGCTTCCTCCTCGGTATGGTGGCTCCACTGAACTTTGCAAAACTTGATGACCTTGCTGCGAGTGACTCGGTTGGCGAACTCTAAAATCTTGACGGGTTTCTCCTGATAAGTTAGGTCACTCTCCAACTGAATTGCTTCCAGGGGCACTGTATCTCTCAGAGGAATATCGGCCATCTCTGCATGGCACTTATTCAACTGGGAAACATGAAACACACCATGAACTCCTGACAAACCTTCGGGTAATTCCAACTTGTATGCAACTTCCCCCATACGTTCCAAAACTTGGTATGGTCCTACAAATCGTGGCGCTAACTTCCCTTTAACTCCAAACCGTTTGACTCCTCGAAGTGGCGATACACGAAGATATGCTCTGTCTCCGACTTCATAGGTTACCTCCTTGTGTTTAGTATCGGCATAACTCTTCTGCCTGGACTGGGCTACCTTGAGTCTATCACGAATCAACTTGACCTTCTCCTTAGACTCTCTGATTAAATCTGGTCCGAACAGTTGTTGATCTCCAACTTCATCCCACAGCAATGGTGTCCTGCACCTCCTTCCATACAAAGCTTCGAAAGGGGCCATCTTCAAACTAGCCTGATAGCTATTGTTATATGAGAACTCCGTGTAAGGCAAATTATCATCCCAACTAGACCCATAGTCTAGCGCACAAGCTCTCAACATGTCCTCCAGAATCTGGTTGACTCTCTCGGTCTGTCCATCAGTCTGCGGATGAAAGGCTGTACTGAACTCTAGCCTGGTACACAAAGTCTTGTGTAACTGATTCCAAAACTTCGATGTAAACTGTGTTCCTCTATCTGATACGATGGTCCTCGGAACTCCATGCAGACATACGATCCTGGTCATATATATCTTGGCCAGCTTCGCGCTCGTATAAGTGGTTTTCACGGGGATAAAGTGAGCCACTTTGGTCAAGCGATCAACTACAACCCAAATGGAATCATATCCTGAACGAGTCCTGGGTAATCCAGTGATGAAATCCATGCCAAGCTTATCCCACTTCCATTCGGGTATCTGCAAAGGCTGAAGTAATCCTGCTGGTTTCTGATGCTCTGCTTTGACTCTCTGACATACGTCACATACTGCTACATACTCGGCAATATCCTTCTTCATGCCTGTCCACCAGAAATGTTCCTTCAAATCCAGATACATCTTGGTGTTGCTTGGGTGAATCGAGTATGGCGAATCATGAGCCTCCTGAAGAATTAACTTCCTGATCTCTGGGTCATTGGGCACATAGATGCGATCCTCAAACCATAAAGTCCCATGTTCATCCTCACGAAAACCTTTGGCCTTTCCTTTACTCATCCTTTCCCTTATCTCCGCGATTTCTTTATCCGTCTTCTGGACTTCTCGGATTTTTCCCAACAAAGTGGACTGAACTTCCAATGCTGCAACAAAACCTCTCAGAACTATCTCCAAGCAAAGTTCTCTGAGATCGTCGGCTAACTCCTGAGGTAATCCTCCGGTTATGAGAGTATTGACATAACTCTTGCGACTCAAAGCATCGGCCACGACATTGGCCTTTCCTGGATGATAATGCAATTTCATGTCATAATCCTTTATGAGCTCCAACCATCTCCTCTGCCTGAGGTTCAACTCCTTCTGCGTGAAAATGTACTTCAAACTCTTATGATCCGTGTAAACATCACAACGATTTCCGATAAGAAAATGTCTCCAGGTCTTGAGCGCATGCACTACAGCTGCTAGCTCCAAATCATGCGTGGCATAATTCAACTCATGAGGTCGAAGCTGATGTGAGGCATATGAAACAACTCTTCCTTCTTGCATAAGAACACCTCCAAGTCCCTGACGAGAAGCGTCGCAATATACTTGGAAATCCTTGCGTATATTCGGTAGAATTAGCACTGGGGCTGTAACCAAACGTTTCTTCAACTCCTGAAAACTGGCCTCACAATCCTCGGTCCACTTAAACTTGGTGTCCTTCTTCAATTACTCCGTCATGGGCTTCGCAATCTTGGAAAAATTCTCAATGAATCTCCGATAATATCCTGCAAGTCCAAGGAAACTGCGTCTCTCTCCAACTGAGGTGGGTGCCAACCACTCGGTGACAGATTTAACCTTGGATGGGTCTACTGCTATTCCTTCTCCTGATATAACAATTCCCAGAAATCCAACTTCCTTCAACCAAAACTCGCATTTGCTGAAGTTGGCATATAGCTAATGTTCCCTGAGCTTCTCGAGAACCAAGCGCAAATGTTCCTTGTGTTCCTCTTCATTCTTCGAGTAGACCAATATATCATCAATGAACACCACAACAAACTTATCCAAGAACTCCATGAACACCTTGTTCATCATACTCATAAAATAGGCAGGGGCGTTAGTCAAACCAAAAGACATGACCGTGTACTCGTATAGTCCATACCTTGTGGTGAAAGTTGTCTTGGGTATATCCTGTTCTCGGATCTTCAGCTGGTGGTATCCTGATCGAAGATCGATCTTGGAAAATACTTTAGCTCCTTGCAGCTGGTCAAACAAATCATTAATCATCGGTAGTGGGTATTTGTTCTTGATCGTCACCTCATTCAACGCACGATAATCAACAACCATTCTTAAGGATCCATCCTTCTTCTCAACTAGAAGTACTGGGGCTCCCCAAGGTGATGAGCTTGGTCGAATATAACCTTTCTCCAGTAACTCCTTAATCTACTTCTTAATTTCCTCCAGATCATTAGCGGGCATTCAATACGGTCTCTTGAATATTGGTCCGGTGCCTGGCAATAACTCTATCAGAAATTCTATGTCTCGGTCTGGTGGCATGCCTGGTAATTCCTCCGGGAATACATCTGGATAATCCTTCACCACTGGTACGTCCTCCTGAACAACTCTCGAGAGTGAATTTACTTGAGTCCTCCTCGGCGCATGCCTAGACACATACTTGATCCGTTGTCCCTCTGGGGTGGTGAGAAGAATTGACTTACTAGCACAATCGATGTTTCCTCCATACTTCGATAACCAATCCATGCCTAGTATTACATCCAATCCTTGAGATTCCAAAATAATGAGGTCTGAGGGGAAAACATGCTTACCTATGGTCAATGGCAACTGGCAACACCATCGTCTAGCCATATATTCCGCTCCTGGTGAGCTTACTAACATGGGTGACCTAAGGGCTATGGTTTCCAACTCAAACTTATCCACAAATCCCCTTGATATGTATGAATGCGATGCACCAGTGTCAAAAAGAACAAGGGCTGTAAATGACTTAATCAAAAACTTACCAATAACTGCATCATGCTGCTCTTTAACTTCCTCCATGTTGACGTGGTTCACCTGACCTCTGGTGAAGGGATTTGGCTTCTTTCCTGAGCTTCCATTGCCATTACCATTCTTTGCTTCAGGACACTCGGTGGCATAGTGTCCAGTCTTCCCGCACTTGAAACAAGTAATGTGACTCAGATCCTTCTTGGCGGGTGTAGCGGGGTTGGAACGGTTCTGACTGTTGTTTCCTCCACTCCCATTACCATTCTTAGGGCCACTGTGGTTGTGTGAATTTCCTCCATTGTGGGAATGGCCTCCATGGTTATGTCCTCCATGGGTATGAGTGTGTCCTCTCGAGTACGGGGCATAGCGAGGCTTCTGCTGAGCTCCAGAGCTGTACTTCCCCTGTCCATACTTCCGCTTGCGGCTCTCTATCTGCTGCTGCTTGCCTTCAATCATTATGGCCTTGTCTACCAGCTCCTGGTAGTTGTTGAATGTTGCCACCATCAACTGCATACTCAGCTCATCATTCAATCCTTCAAGAAACTTCTCCTGCTCCGCGGCATCTGTGGCCACATCATCTGGGGCATAGCGTGCTAACTTGCTGAATTCATCCACATACTGCCCCACAGTACGATTCCCTTGGCGTAAGTTGCGGAACTCACGCTTCTTCATACTCATGGCTCCAGCTGAGACATGTGCAGTGCGGAAAGCCTGCTGAAATTGATCCCAAGTAACATTGGCCACGGGGAAAGTGGCAGTGTAGTTTTCCCACCATGAGGCTGCGGGTCCATCCAGTTGATGTGCGGCAAAGCGCACCTTCTCAGCATCAGTGCAACCTGTGGTGGTCAGCTCCCTTCCAATCTTGCGGAGCCAGTCATCAGCAACAATCGGCTCGGTGCTGCTAGAGAACACCGGCGGATTCAACCTTAGGAAACGGGCTAGGTTGTCAACTGGGGGTGGTGGCGGTGGGTTGTTGTTGTTGCTGTTGTTGTTGTTGCCTTGGTTTTGATTGAGCATCTGCATCAAGGCATTCTACTGTTGGATCAATTGGGTGAGCTCTGGCGGGAAAGCAAATCCGGGGTCATGTCTCGGAGGCATCTGATAGGTTAGAGGGGTGAGAACAGAATAGAATAGGTCTAATGAGAGATTTCACTACCCTTATGCATATGAGACAAACATATTCAATTCACACCACTCAAATTCATACAAGATTCACACAATCGATCTAAGCTACTATTACAAAATCTTGCGAACGATACTATCTACATGGGAGAACTCTAATGGTAATATGGTGGTTGACTAGAAATTTTGATCGGTGGAAGACTCCATAATATCCGCTCCAGCTTCGTCTTCATAATCATCATCACTGTCATCATCTGCATCACTGTCCGTGTCGGTGTCATCTAGTATGATGTAGTCTTCAGAACGAATGTCCACTTCAGGTTCGGGATTCCCCATGAATATTCCTAGCTTCTTCTTCAGTTCTTCATGCTTCTCTAGTAGTACAGTAATTTCTTCTTCATATCCATCACGTGTAGCCTTGAGTTCCTCTTCCAGCTCCATGTTCCGGGTCATCACCTTCTTGGTATCTATCATGTTAGCGCACATCTGATTCTCATATCGGCGAATGTGCTGGTTCATCTCCTGTATGTAGGCTGCAATAGATCCATCCTTCCTGGTGCGAATCATCTCCCATTGCTCATCCCGGCGTCCACATATCTGGTAGATGGTGTCTTTAAGATCCTTGTTGTACACCTCGCCTATGCGTCCAATGGTGATGTGGGCGGCCATGTTCTTGCCTAAACTCCAGGTTGGTGCATCAAAGGAAAACTCGATGGGCTCGGTAATTGGTGCAAAAGTCCTTCCTGGGACACGAACTTGAATTGTCCAGCGCTCCTCTTCTAGTAAAGTTGCAGTGAAGGTTCCGGTGAAGCTTGGTATGCCGATGTTCAGGTACCTAGTAACTTCCTTCAAGTGTCGTTCGAAAGGGGTGTCGTCATCCGGCTGAGTGAACTGGTTCCTGGGGTCCGACATCTATAGAGTAGGAATAGAGAAGAGTTAGAAATGAGTAGAGAAGAGTATCCTGTGGCTTTTCCTAGTGGTCGCGTCCTACAGTCAGCGTGTGCTCTGATACCATCTTGTAGCGACCTGATCCCAATGGATCGAAGTCTCTGTGCTTAAGTGTCATCCCTGGATCGGTATTGCTGACACACACAGTACTCGAGGATTTATAACAGAGTTCAATCACACACTTATTACATCGAGTGTCTCATAAAGAGTACTTATTACCATAATATGGCTGAAGGCCATCTAAATAAAATAACTGCGGAAGCTTCGAAGGTAAATGAGTCCATCCAACTCCACGGCAAAACTGAGTGCATGACAACAACCTAGAGCACCTTACTCTTCGTCTGAAAACTCTGCAACATGATACGTTGCAGCCGTGTAGGTCAGCACATGGAATATGCTAGCAAGATAGCACTATAGAGCAATGATGAATAATAGCTATCACTACATGCAATATATGGCTGGTGGAGGCTCTAAGTTTAGTTTTGCATAAAGCTAATTTTTCCCTACAACAAAGGAATAGATTTTATTTACTACCAAGTTTATGCCATTAATGAGAAGGTTCCTCCAACTCAATCCCAAAAGAATATTAATAACCCAACAATTTCATTAAGTAAAGTGATGAGATCAAACCAATAATTCAAATACCAGATACTCAAGATGTCCATAACCGGGGACACAGCTAATCATGATTAGTTTATACACTCTGCAGAGGTTTGCGCACTTTTCCCCATAAGACTCGATCTCCTCCATTGGATTTCTCGCACTACACGGTGTTTGAGAAACGGATGACCGAGACACAGTCTTTCTGAAGCGTTAACTCTTTACTCTGGGTAGACAGTACCACCTACTTTCCCCTACATCTGCTAGCCTACCACTGAAAGAGGTCACACAACATACTCAACTATGCTAGAGCCCATAATGGCTTGTGGCTGCACACGGAAGTTTCTAGCATGAATAATCTTATGATCCCTTTGAGCCTGGGTGGCGGACCTAGGGTAATCACACGGGTACTCCGGGATTCCCTTGGGCAAGCACTGGTTTCTCCAGGTGCCCCAAACAATCCACCCAGATGTGTGTTAATGTTGCCACCTTAAGTTACCCTTAATTATTAACTCTCGCAACTTGCATGAATCTCACATACCAATCCCCGTCTACGAGCATGGCTAAGCAATACATGAGCATGACGTATATTCCCGGGGTGATCAAAGGTAATAGGTTCCTACCTCAAGTACTACAATCAAAACCATGTGTTACCACTCCTACTCATGCAAATATTTGAGGGTTGAAACTAATGCATAAAAACTGGGTAATAAAGGGATATGATCAAAGTGTAACTTGCCTTGCTGACGATCGGAAAACCCTCGAGATTCGTAGTAGCAAGCTTCGCACTCCGGATACTCTATCGTAGACAAACAATAGCATACATAAGCACTCAAGCATAAGATGCAAAGGTAAAACCAAATAAAAAGATCTAAACAGAAAGTTCAAGAGAAGACCTTCGATTTGCAAAAAGAAACGATCAAATCGGAATTACGAAACTCAAACTACGATCAAAAGAAGTTCAAATACAAATCTGTTTGAAACCAAATTTTAAACTTTCAAAAACATGTTCAAGTTGATTATCTGAACAGACGGGATCGATACGAAGAAATTGGCATTGGTTTCGTTGGATTTGGATAAACGAGTAAAAAGTTGTGAGGGTTTAAAGATCAGGGACTAATCTATAAAAATAATACTACGGGTAGGTCCTTGGCAGAAAACTGAAATAAAAGAAAAATCTACCGAATGAACGTTCGCTACAGAACCTAATCTAACGAAAACCGTTCGCTACAGAAACGTAACGAACGAATGTTCGCAAAATAAACTAACCTAACTAAATAAACCGATCTAAAAAAGAAAAACCGAAAACCTAAAAAAACCGGATCGGGGTCGGTGGTTTTGACCGGTTCGGCCGGATCGGGAGGGTTCGGCCGGCGGCGAGAAATCCGCCGGCGACGGCGGCCGGCAGCAGGAAATCCGACGGCTACGGCGGCAGCTAGCGGCGCGCGGGCGGCGGCGCTCGGCGGCGTGGCGACTGCGGCAGGCGGCGGCGCGGGCGTCGGCGGCTACGGTGGCTGCTACTGCTGCTGCTTTGAGGGAGAGAGGGGGCCGGGGGTCCGGTATATAAAGGCGCGGGGCGGGGCGGCTTGGAGGAGGGGGCAAAGGAGGCGGCGGCGAGGTGGAGTCCGGGTCGGACTCCGGCGGGTGGCGGCGCGGCGCGGGACTCCGTCCCGGAGGCGGTCGGGCGGGCGACGACGGCTGGGCCGCGGCCTGGCGCTAGCTGGGCCGGCCCAGTTCGGCCGCGATTTTTTTTAAAAACAATTTTCTAGAGAAATAAAAATATGAAAAACTATAATAAATAAAATTTTAGAAATTCCAGAAAAATTTACATAGCTATATGGCCTTATTAGTGGCCTAGTGAACATTTTTCTGGGCCTAAATGCTTAAACTAAAAACAAACATTATAGTACTAATTACTCAACTAACTAATAAATAAACTAGCGAATAAAATCTAATAAACTCTCCAAAAATTCAAAATTCAATTTCCCATATTTTTCTACTGAATTGAAGAAGTCATATTATCTTCTCTCATTATTTTTAAAATATTTGGAAAAGAATTTTGAAAAAAACAATTTGATCCAATTACCAAATTTTGATAAATCAAAAATGGATTTTTGTGAAACCTCCAACTCTCTCAAATTGGTCCTTGAGTTGCTTAAGGTCTCTTGGATCAAAATGCAACAAAAACAAAACGAGTTCAAAAATGCTCAAATTAGGAATGCATATGATGATCTAATGCATAACATCCAAATTGAAAATTGGGATTGGGCCCACCTGCATGAGGGGACCCACATGGACGTGGGTCTAGGTGCATCAAGATTCCCCCTTAAAATGAACAGTATCATATCCCGAAGGGATAATATCAGGATTCCTAAAAAGGGGGATAACGATCAGTGGAGAAGGAAAGGATGGATTTCCTCCCCCCCCTTGGCCAACGACCCTAGGGGCTTGGAGGGCAAGCCACCAACCCCTCCACACCTATATAAAGGTGGGGAGGCATTTGGGGGCAGCAACCCTTCTACCATGGACCGTCTCTCTCCCGTTACACCTCCTCCACCTCGCGCAGGCGCTTGGCGAAGCCCTGCTATAGTTCCGCTGCTGTCACCACCACCACGCCATCGCGTTGGTTCAGATCTCATCTACCTCCTCTCCCTCTCTTGCTGGATCAAGAAGGAGAGGATGCCACTGAGCCGAAGATGTGCTAAACTTAGAGGTGCCGTCCGTTCGGCACTAGATCAGATTGGATCGCGATTGGATCATGAAGAGTACGACTACATCAACCACGTTACGACGCTAACGCTTACGGTCTACAAGGGTATGTAGACACACTCCCTCTTGTAGCTATGCATCTTGTAGATTAGATCTTGGGTGTTCCATAGGAAATTTTTTGATTTTCATGCAACGTTCCCCATCAGCTGGTATGAGATAGTCCTTGGTTGATTTATAGAATTCCTCATGCACTTCACTTATATCTTTTGAGTATGGATTTATAGAATACTTCATGTGCTTCACTTATATCATATGAAGTTTGGATGCTCATTTCTCTACCTTAGGAAAACCGTTATTTGTAGAATGCTCTTTTACTTCACTTATATTTGTTAGAGTGTGGTCTTTTGTAAAAAGAATTAAACACGCATGCTTCACTTATATCTATTTAGAGAGTCAACAGGAATTGGTCATTCACATGGTTAGTCATTAAATCCTACATAGAACTTGTAGATCGCTGAATATAATATGTTTGATTCCTTGCAATAGTTTTGCAATATTTAAGATGGTGACATGTGGGAGGTACTAGTGAATGATTGTGGTTTAGTAAGAATATTGTTGTTAAGGTTTGTGATTCTCGAAGCATGCACACATAGTCTCTAGTTATGCTATGAAGTTGGAGCATGATTGATTATTGAGTGTCTTCCTTATGAGTGGTGGTTGGGGACAAGTGATGGTCTTTCCTACCAATCTATCCCCCTAGGGGCATGCGTAGTAGTACTTTGCTTCGAGGGCTAATAGACTTCCGCAATAAGTATGTGAGTTCTTTATGACTAATGTGAGTCATGGATTATACGCACGCTTACCTTTCCGCCATTTGCTAGCCTCTTCGGTATCATGCATTTCCCTTTCTCACCTCGAGAGTGGGTGCAAACTTCGTCGGTGCATCCAAACCCTGTGATATGATACACTCTATCACACATAATCCTCCTCATATCTTCCTCAAAACAGCCACCATACCTACCTATCATGGCATTCCATAGCCATTCCGAGATATATTGCCATGCAACTTCCACCATTCCGTTTTTATGACATACACATTCATTGGCATATTGCTTTGCATGATCATATAGCTAACATAGTACTTGTGGCTCAGCCACTGTTCATCATTAATATGCATGTTACGCTAGTATCATTGCACATCCTGGTACACTGCCAGAGGCATACATATAGAGTCATATTGTTCTAGTATCGAGTTGTAAGTAAATAAAAGTGTGATAATCATCATTATTAGAGCATTGTCCCCGTGAGGAAAGGATGATGGAGCTATGATTCCCCCACAAGTCGGGATGAGGAACCAGACAGAAAAAAGAGGCCAAAAGAGCCCAACAAAAAAATGTGAGAGAAAACAAAAAAATGAGAGAAAAAGAGAGAAGGGGCAATGTTACTATCCTTTTACCACACTTGTGCTTCAGAGTAGCACCATGTTTTTCAAATAGAGAGCCTCCTATGTTGTCACTTTCATATACTAGTGGGAATTTTTCATTATAGAACTTGGCTTGTATATTCCGATGATGGGCTTCCTCAAATGCCCGAGGTCTTCATGAGCAAGCGAGTTGGATGCACACCCACTTAGTTTTCAATTTGAGCTTTCATACACTTATAGCTCTTAGCGCATCTGTTGCATGGCAATCCCTACTGAGGGTGTCTCGGACTAAGGGGTCCTCGGGCTACTGGCCTATCTTTCATGGGCCGGATTGGTTGCATGGCAATTCCTGCTCTTGATTCAACAATGTAAGGACGGACTACAGGCGACCCCGTGCTCCAGAAGGAAACCTCCAAAGACTTGGCGTATCCTGCAAGCCTAGTTAGCATAACCAACATGTTTTCCCCCAAATGGTAACCAACCATATGTAACCCTAGGTACTCCTGGTGTCTATATAAACTAGAGGGTTAGACCATACAGAGAGAGAACCATTACCACCATACCCACCTAGGGTTAGTTCATCCGATCTCGAGGTAGATCAACTCTATAATTGCCATACACACATATCAATACAGCTAAGCAGGACGTAGGGTTTTACCTCCTCGAGAGGGCCCGAACCTGGGTAAACACTGTCTCTGCATTCCCTGTTACCCATCGATCCAAGATCCACAGCTCGGGACCCCCTACCCGAGATCTGCCGGTTTTGACACTCACATTGGTGCTTTCATTGAGAGTTCCGCTGTAGGATCGTCAAAAGATCGATGGCTCGCTTAGTCATTGGCAATGGCATCCACACTGGGGACATCTTTGTACCCGGCTAGCTCTTCGCGTTCGGCAGCATCGTTGTACATGCCAACCCGACTAGTCACCTTGACCAGATCGGCAGTTTCGCCCCTAAGCAGGAGATCAGGTTCGGCAACCTGGAGTATGTCGCCGACGCTCGAGGCGATCTGATCTTCACTGGGTTCTCAGCTTTACCTGAAGGGCTCAGCCATCCCAGAGCCTTAACTTCGGACCTTCTCCCGCTTTCGTTTCCGGATCGATCTCCATCTTGGATCCGGCTTTGAGCTCGGATCCGATCTCAGTGTCCGAGGACCAGGGGTCACCCCTGGCGGAACACACCCCCTACACAGGCATACTGGAGGTTAACTCTGAAAGACGCTAGAGTATGAGTCCGGCTGACCTCTCACTTTTAAACGAGACGTTAGATTGGATCCAGATGATGAGCATCACGGATGGACCGTCCTCGGTCTATGATCAGATTGGACTGGAGGCCATCCTCAGGGAATTTTACATCCCACCTGATACATCTCCAATGTATCTATAATTTTTTATTGTTCCATGTTGTTATATTATCAATCTTGGATGTTTTACATACATTCACTAGCAACTTTATATCATTTTTTGGGACTAACCTATTAACTTAGTGCCCAGTGTCAGTTGCTGTTTTTTTGCTTGTTTTTACTTTGCAGAATATCAATACCAAATGAAGTCCAAATGCCACGAAACTTTTTGGAGATTTTTTCCTTGTAATAAGAGACCCTGGAAGCTTCTGGAGGCCACGAGAAGATGGCTAGTGGCCCACTAGGTACCAGGGCGTGCCAGGGGCCTCTGGCATGCCCTGGTGGGTAGTGGGGCCCATGTGGCTCCATTTGACCTACCTCCGCCTCTATAAATACTCTAAAATCCCAAAACCCTCAGGGGAGTCCACGAAATACTTTTTCCGCCGCCGCAAGTTCCAGAACCACGAGATCCAATCTAGAGGCCTTTTTCGGCACTCTGCCAGAGGGGGCAACAATCACGGAGGGGTTCTTCATCATCCTTCCTGGCCCTCCGATGATGCGTGAGTAGTTTACCACAGACCTACGGGTCTGTAGTTAGTAGCTAGATGGCTTCTTCTCTCTTTTTGATCTTCAATACAATGTTCTCCTTGATGTTATTGGAGATCTATTTGATGTAATTCTTTTTGCGGTGTGTTTGTTGGGATCCGATGAATTGTGAGTTTATGATCAGATCTATCCATGAATATTATTTGAGTTTTCTCTGAACTCTTTTATGCATGATTGGTATAGCCTCGTATTTCTTCTCCAATTTATTGGTTTTGTTTGGCCAACTAGATTGATTTATCTTGCCATGCACTACTGCAGGATGCTGCTAATGCGACACTATAATCAGAGACCCTTCGAGAAACTGTGTGCTATGCATTAATCACAAACCGTGATGTAATAAAACCGTAAAAAAGATACAAAACGTTTGCGATGGCAGAGACATCAAACATGATTCAGATTAGAGTTGCGTGTGTGATACGTGGCATACAGTTCACTCGAATGAACTGTTTGTGATGAGGCAGAACAACAGAAATGGGCAGCCAATTGAAGGTGTGTGCGATATACGGCATACAATCCTCTTGGATTAACTGTTTGTGATTAGGCAACACAGCAGAAATGGTCAGCCAGATCAAGGTGTCTGCGATTGACGCATGCACTTCACACGGATGAACTGTTTACGATTAGGCAACACAATAGCAATGGTCAGCCAGATCAAGGTGTCTGCGATTGACGGCATACACTTCACACGGATGAACTGTTTGCGATTAGCCACAACAAACAGAAAAAATTAGATAGATCAATGTGTGTGCGCTAGACGGGCACACATTCTAATTAAAAGAAGCATGCCCGATGGTAATAACAAGCGCGCACGATTGATGGAACAAGACGTGTGCTGACATCGCCTATTGCGATGCACCCTATGGTGCAAACGCCACGTACGCGGCTGAGAACGCGTGCCCACATTACACCATCCAGGAATAGTGCCGCAATTCGAAATTAGAACCGTCAATAAATTTTGAGCCTGCGTCCCGTCACATTCCAAATTACTACCACTCTATATTTAATTGCAAACCCGTTCACACCGATCAAAACCTAGAGAGTTTCCCACTTAGGAGCGTATTAGTACTCGGTTATAAATACTACCTACTCAAAGATGACTGCACATTCCTCCTCAACTCCTCATCCACAAAAACAAACAAGTCTTTCATCGTCATTTACTTGCGTCTACCATGGCCCGCATGAGTTTTGGGTCGAGAGATTACTACCAAGGAGAGGCGAGCATGGAAGCGAAAGCACGAGAGATGTCCCGCCTCGCCGCGAAAGCAGCCGACATGTCCCACCGCGCCGCCGTAGCAGCACAAAGGTCCTGCCGCGCCGCCAAAGCAGCACAGAGGTCCCGCCGCACCGTCGATGCAACAGACTGGTTCGGCCGCACCGCGGAAGTAGAAGAGATGTCCCGCTGTGCTACAAATACAGCAGAGAGGTCCTCCCATGCCGCGGCGGCCTGGGTAAATGTCTCGCGGGCAGGCGAGGACTCTCACAGGCGCATGCGTGCTATGCTCGATGACCTGATGGGTCAGATCTCTGGCTGGATGAAGCCGCAGGATGAGATGAATGCCTTGTTTGAAAATGCTACCGGCGTCATCCGGGGACTAGGGGAGTACAAGGCGAAGCTCCACACTGAGCGCGACCTGCTGAGGGCAAAGATCACCGGAATGGCAAAGGAGCATGAGGAGACCACTACCTTGTTGAAGAGGATGGGCGTCATCGTCAAGAAACTTATGGACGAGAATGCCATGCTCCGCATCGAGCATGAAAGGGTGGTAGAGGAATCCTTGGATGCTGCCAAGTAGCATATTGAGGACATGAAAGAGATCATCGCTGCTCGCCACGAGAACTAGTCTCCACGGCCTGCAGCGCATCAAGAAAGTAGAGATCAGTGAGCCAGATCGATGTCTGCGTCTTCCTTCTTCTTTTGCCCTTGTGTATTTCGGGCATTGCCGCATGTGGCTTTTTTAATTATCTTCCTAAATATGTAAGATAATCATTATCCACTATCATCGTCCTTATATATTCATTAGTCTTGCTATAAGTCGCAGTCGATGCTATATAGGTCCGTCGGATCTTACATCAAGATCCATGCAAAATTTTCTTTTTTCTCTCTTAAATCTTAGTCGAGTGAGACATAGCCACGCCATTAAATAGGGGCTCAGGCGCCATTAATGGAGATGTTGGGAGAGAGGTGGGCTACGGATGGAGGTCAAAGGGCTCTCCTCCCGATAAGCATGCGCAGGGTTCTGATCGCACGCCTCCCGTACTCAAATAGCTACCCCGCACGACGCCTCCTAGCCAATAAAAAAGGGGACGCATGGCGGCACGTAAATGGTAAATAGAACACCCATGATTTCAATAATACTTGTGCTTCCGATTGTAACGTGACAACACTTGTTCCAAAATGACTTTGTTGATTGTTAATGTGTGGGCCTTCGCAAATCGGACAAAAAAATTACCACAACATGTTGGTGCCATGTCATGACACCATGCCAAGTTTCATGATTTTCAGGAGAGTTTTGGATTTACGGGATTTTAAAACCAAGTTTCTTGATGTTTTCGGCCGAACCACGACGCCCAGATGTTTGAATTCCATTCCCATTTCTTGCATGAGACCTAGAAATTCGCCCAAGTACACATAAATGATTTTTCAACCAACTTTGGCGCATTGGAGCATGTGCTTGTAGTTCAAATTTGAATTATGTGCATTAAATACCTGGAAACTCAATTAATCTATAAAAAAGGCCAAACGAACCCAGAATAATTCCAAAATTTAGCACGAAACTCCTATTGGTCTATGCTGCCTCTGTAAAAAAATCAAGGCGGGAGAAGGCAGTGCATGTCGTTTCGCACACGGAGGTGACACGTTCCCTCTTGGAACCACGAGCCTTCTTGAGAGAAGCTCCGGTTTGCAAGAATCTTATACCAAAGCTTGTCCAAATTCATCCAAAAAAATTACCGCAACATGTTGGTGCCATTTCATGACACCATGCCAAGTTTCATAATTTTCATGCGTGTTTTGGATTTACAGGAATTAGAAAACCAGGTTTCTCAATGTTTCCGGCCGAGCCACGATGCCCAGATGTTTGAATTCCATTCCCATTTCTTGCATGGGACCTAGAAATTCACCCAAGGACACACATGTGATTTTTCAACCAACTTTGGTGCACTGGAGCATGTGCTTGTAGTTCTAATTTGAATTATGCACATTAAATGCCCAGAAACTCAATTAATGTATAAAAAAGGTCAAACGAACCCGGAATAATTCCAAATTTTAACATGGCACTCATATAGTTCTATGTTGCCTCTGTAAAAAAAATCAAGGGGGAAGGCAGCGTGTATCGTTTCACACACAAAGGTGACACGTTCCCTCTCGGAACCACGGGCCTTCTTGAGAGAAGCTCCGGTTTTCAAGAAGCTTATACCAAAACTCGTCCCAATTCGGCCAAAAAATTTACCACAACATGTTGGTGCCATGACATGACACCATGCCAAGTTTCATGATTTTCAGACGAGTTTTGGATTTGCATGAATTTAAAAACCAAGTTTCTCAATGTTCCCGGCTGAGCCACAACGCCCAGATGTTTGAATTTCATTCCCATTTCTTGCATGGGACCTAGAAATTCACCCAAGGACACACATGTGATTTTTCAACCAACCTTGGTGCACTGGAGCATGTGCTTGTAGTTCAAATTTGAATTATGCACATTAAATGCCCAGATACTCAATTAATGCATAAAAAAGGCCAAACGAACCCAGAATAATTCCAAATTTTAACACGACACTCATATAGTTCTATGTTGGCTCTGTAAAAAAAATCAAGAGGGGGGGGGGGCAGCGTATGTCATTTTGCACACAAAGGTGACACGTTCCCTCTCGAAACCACGCGCCTTCTTGAGAGAATCTCCAATTTGCAAGAAGCTTATACCAAAACTTGTCCCAATTCGGCCAATTTTTTTTACCATAGCATGTTGGTGCCATGAAATGACACCATGCCAAGTTTCATGATTTCCAGGCGAGTTTTGGATTTACAGGAATTTAAAAACCAAGTTTCTCAATGTTTCCGGCCGAACCACGACGCCCAGATGTTTGAATTTCATTCCCATTTCTTGCATGGGACCTATAAATTCACCCAAAGACACACATGCGATTTTTCAACAAACTTTGGTGCACTGGAGCATGTACTTGCAGTTCAAATTTGAATTATGCACATTAAATGCCTAGAAACTCAATTAATGCATAAAAAAGGCCGAACGAACCCGGAATAAATCCAAATTTTAACACGACACTCATATAGTTGCATGTTCACTATAGACAAATGTTCTAGCAATTCAAACACCATCCTTTCCCTACGTAACACCATTTTGTCTTTCAAAACAGAATGAAAAAATTAGGTATACCACAAACAGTTTACTAGCAAGAATCGTGTGGGATGCGATATAAAATATCTCAGCGCACCGTCTTGTCTAGCTTACGCAGGAAGCTTCGTCGTCTACAGTTCACCGCCCGTGCTTGAACCACACTTGCGCACTAGTTTCTCGCGGCACCGAGCGAAATTTTTCTACCACCGCGGAAATATCGATCTCCCCCCACCAAAATCCACATTTACATTGTTCCTCCTTGCTTTCCAAGTTCAAACCTTCACTGCTGCTTACTGGCAACGCCGCCTCCTCACCGGCGACCCTTCTTCTTGCAGTGCCACCTCCTCGCCGGCGACCCTTCTTCTTGCTGCGCGGCCTCATCGATATGGTCAGGTAATCCACACCCCACCCAAACCATTCTCCTCCTTCCCCATCCCACATGCCCCGATTGACGGCGTGACACCTTCCGCCCAAATCACTGGCCCCGTCCTCCAATTAAGCGCCGCCCGCAGCCATTTTGCACGCAGTATAGCGTGGAGCTTAGTAGCATCTTGTAGCGGAGAAGCAAATCACGGCCGCACGCGCGGATGAGGTCGTGATGGATGCCATGCGTGCCGATCGCCAGATCTTGGAGGAGCACCTCGTCTTCGAGGCCACCGTCGACACTGCCACGCGGTTGTCTACTTTAAAATACAGTTCGTGCTATTTTCTTGAGGCCACCGCCAGTGCCTTCTAGTGATTTGTCCTTTGTAATATTAATATGCAATTTGATATTCTGAAATGTAATGTTCAGTTAACAGTTTGGTCCAACAATTGCTACATTTTGTAGTACTGTTCTCAAGCATTCTTGGTTTCATTAACTGTCTTATCTTCTAGTATATGTTCTATTCTGCAATGTCGTGCTCAGTTAACTATTTTGGTTCATTTGTTCTGCTGTCCAGTTAACTGTTTGCTTCAATTCTGCAATTTGATTTTCATTTGTTGTGGGTACAATTTTGTATTGTTATGCATGTGAGAAATAAATCGAATTTGGCTATACTCAATACATATTCTACTGATAGTATGGCAACTCTCAGTTAACCTGATCAAGATCTTCCTTATATGTGTTGCAGGGAAACAATGGGAGGCACTGCGGTTTACCATCGAGGTTTGCTCATGCATGGTCCTTTCGCTAATAGCACGTTATTGTGCAGTTGCCGGAATCATTCTAATATTTAGGTTTCTTACAATTTGGTCTTGCACATGTAGGTCTTGCTGTCAGAGGCTTAGACCCATTGTTCAACCCATTTTGCATATTGGAAATGAGATGTCCATGAATATCAGTCAAGTCAAGAAACTCGGAAAGATTGTTAGGATAAAGAAACTTGCGACGAATAACATCAAGATCTTTGTTTGCACGATGAAGAAGACATCAGTCAACTATAGGATGGTACTAACTCTTTTACCTTGTTTTTACCCCTTGTGCTATTTCAAAATTTATAACAATGATTTATGCATATCTTTGTTTTCAGTACTTTCCAAAGCAGTTCACCGATGATTACCTCTCAAACCACCTGCATGGTCAAGAGGCGAGGAAGGTATTCATTCAACACCCACGATACAATATTGAAGTCTTTCTGAAGATGACGAAGGTAGGGCGGGCAATTATCCATAGCCACTGGCCTAAAGTTGCAAGGACATTCAACATCACTAAAGGCTCAACATTCGCCTTCCGCTTCTACAGTTTCCTAGATGAGATTCATCTGTCTATTTACCGTGTATGATGCTACTTTCCAAAGGTTTTCGATGTTGCATGTGAAACTTGGTGTTGTTGTGTAATGGCGTAGCTAGCTATATCTCTCTTTGGTGCAACTGAGTGCTGAGGCTATCTGATGTAATTCGATTATGAAATACTGGTTGCCGTTATACAAATATGAAATATCTGGTGTGTTTTATAGAAATGTCAATTTGATTACTACGTGGATTATCAATAATATGCCAATTACCTTGCTTATTGTGGTTTTCTTTTGCAGACGGTTACTCTGACAACACCATGGGCAATGAACTCAAACAACCCACATGGTTTCTAGAAAGTAGGCATGTTGGATCAATTAACAATCACACACGGCTTCCGGCAGAGAACATTTTGCGTTAGGCCACCTTGCACAAATGTTTCCACATAAAAAATTGTGTGTGATATACATAAAACAAAAACGTTTTTCTGGGATTCACCATGTGGGATGTACATACGAACGGAAACGATTGGGCCTGTATAATTGTCTTCGATGCCTCGCCCGATCGCACACGAGCTCATTTTGCCCCGCGTGTGTGATCGAAGGGCCTATACCCGACGGTTTCTGGGTCGTGTGGGAAGGACCCCCCTATCAGACACACTCACTAGGCGACGATTTAAAACTCCGTCGCGGAAAGGGGGTAAAAACTGTTTGTATGGCACGTCTCTGCACCAGTGATGGGAAGAGGTGCTTTGTGATGGGTTCGATCTTGCGGTGCGCAATCTCAGTGACAGAAAGAGAGATGACACGCATATATCATTGAAATTAAGGGTAAAAAGATGGGATTTATTTCATACGTGAGTTTATCTTGTCTACATCATGTCATCTTGCTTAAAGCATTACTCCGTTTTCCCATGAACTTAATACACTAGATGCATACTGGATAGCAGTCGATGTGTGGAGTAATAGTAGTAGATGCAGGCACGAGTCGGTCTACTAATCTTGGACGTGATGCCTATATACATGATCATTGCCTTGGATATCATCATAATTATTTGTTTTTCTATCAATTGCCCAACAGTAATTGGTTTACCCACCGTATTCTATTTTCTCGAGAGAAGCCTCTAGTGAAAACTATGGCCCCGGGTCTATTTTCTATCATATAATAAAACCAAAAATACCTTGCTGCAATTTTCTTTTATTTACTTTATTTTGTATTTTTGTTAGACTATTTATCAAAACCTATACAGTTTAATCTTTCACTTGACCGTTGAGGGATTGACAACCCCTCTACGCGTTGGGTTGCAACTATTTGTTGTTTGTGTGCAGCTGCTGTTTACAGTGTTGCTTGGTTCTCCTACTGGATTGATAACCTTCGTTTCATAACTAAGGGAAATACTTACCTCTGCTGTACTGCATCATCCTCTCCTCTTCAGGGAAATCCCAACGCAGATCACAAGTAGCACCACCCACCACCCACTTAGTAGCCACTGTCGATGACTTAACAGACATGCTGGACTACGCCTCCGAGGAGGCTGACAACATGGACGAGGATATCAATGTCACGACCTACACTGCTCCCCCCGGCCACTCCCAACATGGGAAAGTGGATGACCACTTCCACATACGATGTTTACATGGCCGACACCCCTAAGAAGGATGGCGACGACCCTGCTAAGGAGTCATCCAAACGCCGACGCCAGCGGAGGCGATCCAAGGGACGTGGAAAGGGCAAGGAGGACAACCTGCACAAACGGCACCGGAGATGATGATACTCCGGACAACATGGAGGAGCTCGGTGACAATGCCACCCCCGATCAGCATCGCGACGCCCTTGAAGGTCATGAGGACCAGGACAACCCCAAGGACCCCGGTGATTCTGAGGACGACAACTACCTCCCTCTTTTCGAAGAGCAGGACAACCTCGAACCCAAGGATTTCATTATCCCCGAGGACCCTCTGGATCAGGAGCGGTTCAAGCAGCAACTCATAGCCTCCGCCCGAAGCCTGAAGAAAAAGCAAAAGTAGTTGAAGGCTGAATAGAATACCCTTAATGACAGGTGGATGAAGGTCTTAGCAGCAGAAGAAGGCTTCGACAATCATGGGCATGATCAAAATAAAAGCTACCCAAGGCGGTGTTCGCTTCTGCAGTTCGACGACGAGGCCGTTGAGCCCATACCCCCCAGACAAACTTAGGAAAACTAGCCCGACCGCCCCCCTCGAGGACGGGACAAGACGACTGGAGAAGCCGAAAACCCACCCATGCTCCCTCACCGGTAGGGCAAGGAGCCAGCATAGCTAGAAGATCCATATGATCGGCGGCATGGCTTAAATGCTAGGACGACACAGACAAGATCTATTTATGGATCTAGAGGACACCAAGCCTGGCACGGCAGGAACGATAGAGCCTGGGAGCAGCACCATGCTTAGATGACAGCCGATCTCCGGCACGACGTGGCCCGGGTCAGAGGCGCCGCTCACCCAATGTGTTTTACAAATGAGGTGATGCAGCATTAGTTCCCCGAAGGGTTTAAACCCGTAAACATAGAGCAATATGATGGGACAACCGGCGCAGCTGTGTGGATCGAAGATTTCCTTCTCCACATTCATATGGCCCGAGGAGATGACCTCCATGCCATTAAATATCTGCCACTAAAGCTTAAAGGACCGGTAAGGCACTGGTTGAACAGCCTCCCTGAAAACTCCATTGGGAGCTGGGAGGAGCTTGAAGACGCCTTAAGAGCCAACTTTCAGGGCACCTATGTTCGGCCGCTGGATGCCGATGACTTGAGCCATGTTGTTTAACAGCCCGGGGAGTCAGCCCGGCAATTTTGGAATCGGTTCTTGACTAATAAGAACCAGATTATCGATTGTCTGGATGCTAAGGCAATAGCCGCATTCAAGTACAGCATTCGTGACGAGTGGCTCGCACGTCAGCTCGGCCAAGATAAGCCGAGAACAATGTTGGCCCTCACCACTCTAATGACCCGCTTTTGCGCGGGCGAAGACAGTTGGTTAGCTCATAGAAGCAACCACTCGAACGATCCTGGCACCTCAGAGGTCCGAGATGGGGACGGGAAACCTCAGCGCAACAAGAATAACAAGCGCCGACACAAGGGCAATGAAGCCGATGATGCAGCGGTAAATGCCGGTTTCAGCAACTCAAAATCGGGACCACGGAAGAAGCCCTCTAAAGGAAGTAGGGACGGCCTGACTGTGCTGGACAAAATCCTAGACAGGCCCTGCCGAATCCATGGCACTGCTGACAAGCCCGCCAACCACACCAACCATAACTGTTGGGTAATAAAACATGCCGGCAAGCTTACGGCCGAGGAGCAAAGCAAGGGTCCCCGCAGCGAGGACAACGATGAACCTCGCGTGCCAAACAATGGAGGCCAAAAGTAGTTCCCTCTCGAGGTAAAAACCGTGAACATGATCTATGTCACCCATATACCCAAGAAGGAGCGGAAGCGTGTGCTTTGGGACGTCTATGCCGTAGAGCCGGTGGCCCCAAAATACAATCCATAGTCGGCTTGTCCGATCACCTTCGACCGGAGAGACCATCTGACCAGTATCCGTCATGGGGGAACAACGGCTCTAGTGCTCGACCCCATCGTGGATGGATACCACCTCACGAGAGTCCTTATGGACAGAGGCAGCAGCCTCAATCTGATTTACTCGGATATAGTGAGGAAGATGGGAATCGATCCATCAAGGATCAAACCCAGCAACACTACCTTTAAAGGAGTAATCCCAGGCGTCGAGGCACACTGTTTGGGAACTGTCACCTTGGAAGTAATCTTCGGCTCGCCCGACAACTTTCAAAGCAAATATTTGATCTTCGACATCGCTCCTTTCCGCAATGGTTATCACGCACTCCTCGGCCGAACAGCGTTAGCTCGCTTTAACGCTGTCCCTCACTACGCATATCTGAAGCTTGAGATGTCGGGGCCTAAGGGCATCATTACCATTAATGGTAACACTGAACGCTCACTCCGAATTGAGGAACACAAAGTGGCTCTGGCAGCCGAAATCCAGGCTGCCAATGAGGCGTCGGAGGCCCGAACCACTATAACGAGGATGGACACACGCAAACGAGTCTTCTCAAGCCCATCCCAAATAGGATACGCGCCCCACAACACGGCCTTCCTAGCGGCAAAATACGTACCTCGAGTACACAATTTTGCTCTTAAAATTCCATGGGCAGCTGTGGGGACAAAAGATACAAGGGTCATGTGCTCGACTCGACCAAGCCAAGGCCAAAGATGTCCTCGGATCACACATCACCGACATGCACCATTTAGGGCCTGACCAGCGTCAAGCTGATATCCTGCAGCGACTTTTCAAGACCCTCTTTCAAGGGCCCGCCCGCCTCCGACTACTTCCTCCGCCTACGGGAACTTCATAAAGAGCAAAGGCGCAGACGTGCAACAGGGCACAATAGGGACGTCAAACCACTCATAGAGGCCCTGTGTAAACCTTTCCTCTAACAAATTTATTTTCAAAGTATCTATAGTAGTTGCTTCGGCAGTTCGGATGGTGCGGTTGGATGTCACGAATTCAAAGGAAATAAAGACCATTTTTACGGTCATACTGCAGTCGTTTGTGTCACATACTTCTTTCCGCTTTTTCATGCCGAAGTAAACCAGTTTGATGCACATTTTTTAGATGCGATCGGCTCATAGACTGGGGGCTCAACTATAAGTCGTACCCCAAGCATCATTCTGGCATGGTTTTCATTTCATGTGCTTGGCGTCTTGGATATTGCATTATATGAATCAGTTCCGAATTATTTCTTGGGTCAATAGTTGGGTTGGCCGGCTCCTGTGTTTGCCCTCTTACATTCCACATTGTTCGGCTAGGAGGGTAAAGGGAGAACCACTACGATTGTACTTCTAGCTCGCCTGGTTAAGTACCTCGGTGGAGAAAGCCAAAAATTGGTCGTCATAATAAGCGAGAACTGGTCGGCGATCCAATGACAAGTGTAAAAGTAAGAATCGTTGGAGGTTATTATGTGTCACACAAAGGATTTGCTATCACAAAAACCAAGTGATAATGGCATCAGCCTTGGCATACCCGAATATCACACACATTGGGGGCTAGTCACTAGCTCCCGCAGTCAAGCTCCTATGGCTAAGTGAAAGCACTAAAGCCGCATAGTCCGATTGCCTTGTTTTCCTTATACACCACCGCCTCAGGGCTCCGAGACGTCGGCTAAGGGATAAAGTGTTAAGAGAAAACACCCTTTGTAGTATCTGCAAAGGGGCATATGCCAAAGACTGGTGACTTTCAGTTTAAAACGTCCGCACAAGAGTCAAAATAAACAAACAAGGCATTATATACAAGGCCAACCAGTCGCATCATAAAGCACAAAAGTTCCAACCTCTTCAAATAACAGAACATAAAGTCACTCATAAATTACATCTTTCAAGCACTGGGCCTCTATCGCCCGAGCACCCACTACTGCAGGATGCTGCTAACGCGACACTACGATCAGAGACCCTTTGACGAAACTGTGTGCGATGCATTAATCGCAAACGGTGATGTAAAATAACCGTCAAAAAAGAAGCAAAACGTTTGCGATGAAGGATACATCAAACACGGTTCAGATTTTAGTTGCGTGTGAGATGAGGGGCATACGGTTCAGTTCAATGAACTGTTTGCGATGAGGCAGAACAAAAGAAATGGGCAACCAGATGAAGGCGTGTGCGATATATGGCATACAGTTCACTCGAATAAACTGTTTGTGATGAGGCGGAACAACAGAAATGGGCAGCCAGACGAAGGTGTGTGCGATATACGGCATACAGTTCAATCGGATGAACTATGTGCGTTGAGCCAAGAGAACATAAACTGTTCAACTTAACAAGATGTGTGTGATACGCGGCAAATAGGTATGTAATCGGAAACATGTGGGAAGACCGATAACAACACAGACGATTCCTGTTAACAAGCCGTGTGTGTTGTGAGCAAACGATTGCTGGTATACAATTGTCAGTGATTGATGAAATCATCACCGACGGGTTCCATTGTTTAGTCCGTGTGCGATGTGATTTGCTCTGTCTACAGAGCATCAACATATATACTTAAAAAGACAACATTGCAAAACCAAATTAAGCATACAATTACACAAGTGACTACACACATAACATTTCCACACACCAAAGTAAGCAATTACATGCATATTAAACTAGGAGAAACGAGGATCTAATCATCTACTTATTGTTGCGACGACGCTTGCCATTGCTTTGCTTCCGATTGGATCCCTGGCCGTTTTGGGGAAGGAGGCACTTCCTCATGTCAATGATCCACCTGTACATGTCGTAGCTCGTGTACGCCTCCTTGGCCGCGTACACGACGTGAGCTTTGTCGAGTTTCTCCATCCAGGCCGAGAGCCAGGCATGCTTGTCCTTGTTGCAGGAATCCTTCATGTCTCTGTAGTAGGGGTCGATGATGGCCTTGGCGAGGTGAACCAGTGAGTCCTTCTCATGCTCCTTGCTGCCCCAAATCTTGTATTTTCCCTAGATGTCGACAAGATTCTGGCAGGCGATGCCCGAATTCTTGAGCACCTTTGCATCGTTGGTGATGTCCACCGTAGCGAACATGTAGTGGGGGCTGTTGACAAACCTGGCAAAACACTCGCAAGGCCTTGTGGCCAGCAGTAGTGGTAGATGAGGACGTGGTTGCGCACGCACATCTGGGCGACGGCGATCTTGGGACGAGACCCGGCACGAGCGAGGGTGTACTCAAGGTCGAACCCGACCACCTTGTACTTCTCCTCGGCAAGCAACAGCTCCATGATGTGGATGGAGTGCTCCACCCAGATCGGGTTGTTGGTGTACACCACCGAGAGCTCCGTGAACCTTCTGTGGGTGTCCACCACGGCATGCATGTTGAACTGCTGCTCGTCGTCGGCAGCCGCTCGGAGCGCCATTGGAGCCACGCAGGATACCCTCTAAGAATTTGTCGTGGTGGGTGTGCTTCTTGCAATGGTGGGGTGCGATCGAAAGGTTGAAGGGACACAAGGGTTAAATGGCCGCTGTAATAAATGGGGGCCGGTCGACCTATAATTGTCACGTCTTGTCACCGCGTTCATAGCGGAGGATTCCAGTGCACGCTTGACAACACCGCACCACACGCGTTTTGTTTGACCACGCGTGGGCTCGAAGAGGCGCCAAATGTATCATCGGTGAGCCTGTTCCCGCGCTACCGCGCAGTTTACCGCGCAAGCTTCCCGCCCGGCTAGTTTGGCCACGCGTCGGCTAGAAGAGGGGCAAATCATGGGCGTTTATTGGCTAAAAGCTTTGTAAAAACGAAGTGTGTGGAATGACTTCGGTCATAAGTTTACCCGTGGGCGATGAGGTCAAAGTTACACAGAAGGGTGATGATGGACACTCGAGTGCGATAATTAATTCAGCGCTCTACAGGGCACACGGTTGAAGAAACCAACTGTGTGCAATAATGTCAAAGATCGCAGTCGAGTTAGCTATACAGATCATGTGCTATGAGATCAACAAGGTAAACAGATTCGAGAATGGTTAATAAATCTAAGTCAATTGCATATTAAGGTCAAAATAGTGCTACCAATATACGAGTCTCATACGATGCCATTTCAACGATTGTACCACAAAAGCTCGAAATATTACAAGGTTCAAATTCTAGAGTTATATGGCTCAAATTCGAAGATTACAAGGTTCAAACTGATATTAGAAACAAAATTCAGCTCATCAGCTGCAAACGCTCGTGCTGATCCGCTGAACATGGATATCAGAGAGGTTCAAACTAATATTACCACTTCTAAGTCTGGTTTCGAAACCTCATAATTTTTGCAAAGGGGTCAGCCACTGAGAAGTCATGTATGGGGTTGACTTGATGACTTCCGATTACTCTATCATCTGAAGTTCCAAAATGAAATTCAGCATTTTTGGAGCCTATTCCATTCTGCCGCAGCCGCCGGCGCTGATCAACAAACCATTCATTTTTGCGAAATAAATGTAGGGCAAACCTCATTACCTTCAGCACCCTTGCTCTGACAACAAAGAACCTGGCGAATATAATCTCCGGTAAGGTCCCTCGGTAGGAGTTCAAAGTAATTTCTGAGAGATGCATATCTAGGCATTCGACGTGATTGTTATATTGTATCACATTATCCACCACCGGGCCTAATCTTATTTGCAAAAGAAGAAAACGTGTTAGTGCCTACATGCAGTTTTGAACACTACTACAGGCCTATTTGGTTTGCAGGATTTGTAAAATGCACTAACATGCCATCTTCGATCCGACATGATTAACATGGGCATTTGATTACAATCTAGAAAAATGCAGCCTTCTTCACAAGAGGTTGGAGTGGATGAAAAGTTCCCTAAGAAAACTAGTACAGATGAATCCAAAGGAGAAATGCTTATGGATTGTAACCATATGGATCAAGCAACCAATATGGGGGGGGGGCCTGTATGTACTGAAATCCTCCAAAAAATCCTTCAGAAATCATAGTACATTGTCATTGTAAACTTGGAGAAAGGTGTCACAAATTGAACTCCCTTATTGTTAACACTTAACAGGAAAGGAACATCACCTCAATATATAGCTTCTCCAGGCACGGAAAGCATCTCAGGAAACTAACAACTTGCTCCAGGTTGGGGCCGATAGATTCTAATGCCAAAACCTTCAATGTGCGCAGTTTCGGGGTCAAGCTTGTCGGAATCATTTTCTGGATGATAGACGAACATACATCTTCAAAATTAGAAATAATGTTAATTTCTAGAAGGAGAGGTAGAAGGCGGCTGTTGTACTTGAACGGGTGTGGATCCAATAACAAGTTCGGAGTATTTGTCAGACGAGTAGCCCACCACTGTCAATTTCAGCGCAGAAATGACATTGATTCTTGTTGGACCTTCTTGATCAACTACAAGTAATCTCTCAAGTGAAGGTGTGTCCTCAATGACCATACCGTGGTACACATCTTGTGATGTCTTCCTGCCGCACCAGCAAGACACATAAATAGTCCGGAGAGTCATGGAGGTGATGTGGAAGCTACTCAACCCATTGATCGCCTGAAGACGAAGGTACTCGAGTGCAGTACAGCCACGGAGCAGGCGCTCCATGTCACTGTTTGGGAGGCAGACGGCAACGAGCTCGAGGTGCTTCAGTCGTGGTAGAATAAGAGCGGGTGCGTCATTAGTGGGGAGGGGGGGTTAGAATGGCAGTTCCTGAACTTGGCAACGCACAGCATGGGCGCGAGGTGGAGCGCGGACGTTGGCAGCAAGCGCATATGCCCATCATCAAAAGTGAGCTCCTCGAGCTGATCTAGGGCGGGGGATCGGAACCAGTCGTCAAGCTTGGCTCGGTCCTTGCTGTTGGAACGGAACTTGCCCATTCTAAGGCCTCTGGTTGGGCAAGGGTGACTGCCGAGGATCTTGGAGAACGCATCCAAGCTTTTGCGATAGCCATGGCAGAGCTCGTGGGTGTCGATGAGGTCGAGAGGGGTGGAGTTCCATTGGGGGCGCCACCGTCGGGAAAGGACGGTTGTCCGTGCCCCATATTTGATTGGGAGGAGGGAGATGATGACTATCAACATATCATCGGGGAGGCTGCTGATGAAGTCTAGGCCTGCTGGAGTCGCTTGCGGTTCTTGCTCACCCCGCCTCCGCTTGTTGGCAGCCCCGTTTTCCACCTCTGGAGTCTCCCTGTCAGCGGCGCTTTCTGATAGAAGTGGGAGTACAGGGAATATTTAGTTAAAACAGGGCAATAGAAAAGTGTATTGGTAACTAGAAGTTAGTAGGTAGGAATATAGTAATAAAATGGAATAACAATTGGTTGCTTAAATACTACACAATTCATTTGATATTGCTGGGTAAGTCAACATGCAGATACTTGAAAAGAAAACTTACTTCGAACAAAGTCTGGACGGATGATATCGTCGGGGAAGTTAGCATATATCTCATGACCAGGCTCTTTTATGTGCAGTGCAATTTTAGTGCCAGCTTTCAGTACATAAAACTTAGAAATTTCTTTCCAAAGGCCAGTGCCAAAATAGGAGTCACCACGTTCATCAAGTCTTACAGTAGCAACGATTGTAAATCCATGGTTTGTGTTCAGTATGACATCCCTGCAGTCTTGATTTATGTAAAGGGAAAGATTGTGCACTACAGATTCTGTTGCATAGCAAGGGACGTGCTGCAGAAAATGGTAGGATTGTTAAAGAAAATATGGTAACATGCAAATATGGGCCCAAATTGAAAGAACTGTACAACAGTTGAAATCGAAGGACAAAAATCTATAATTAAACAAATAGGGTAAACATGATGTCAAGGAAATATGAGAGTAATCAAAAGAACAATACATCATTAATTTGCCTAATATAGAAAGAAGAGGGAAAAAAATCCCCTTTGGCGTATATGGTGCATGTGGCACCTTTTATCCAAATGTAGCAATATTTAGTATATGTTCAGGAAAGTAGGCCATGCCAACCGATTTAGGGTGAGATTGAACATACCGTGCGCATCCTCAAGTCATCTGGTACGATGAGATGGAACTCCATGGATGTCTGGCAGAGGCCGCAAAGTCCTGATGTGTCCGCGCACTGTACACTCTATGAATGAAAGAAAACCCTCAAATCAGCTCGAATAAAAATGAATTCACGGCAATTTCGGCCGGGTGATTAAAGGAGGCAGATGAACTGGGATAAGAGGTGAGATAATATCTCATTAAATTAGTTACCTTGTTGTCCATGAGAAAAAACCCTCAGTACGGTGGATTCCCCAACCGGGCAGAGCTGGGTCGACCGCGAGCAGCGTCGAGAAAGTCCATGGCGATAGGCGCTGGCAAGCGGAAGTGGCGAAATGCGGTGGGGTTTGCCGGCAGCCTGGCAGCGGTGGCAGGCGTCGAGCTAAGTGGTTGCTGCCGCGATAGGCGGTGCCATGCATAGACGCGGAGGAGCTTATGCAGGTGTGAATGGGGACCGGAGGGGGTGGTGAGCGGGGTGAGGGTTTTTGTGGCGTGGGGATGGTGAGGGTTTTCTTTTTTTCTTTTTTGAATTGGGTGGTGAGGGTTTTCTGTCCCACAAAGAGTTTTGGAGGCAACGGTTTGCTAGAGCCAACCGTGTGTGATTGACCTAACAGGCAAAATGAAAGTCATTGCACACGGTTCCAATTTTGGGAACCGTGTGTGATTGACGTACTACCTCCATCCTGGTTTATTGGTCCCCTTTGTAATTTGTACTAAATTTTGACCAAATATTTAACTAACAAATGTTTATGCATGTCACCAAAAATTATATCATTGAACACTATGTTCAAATACGCATCCAACGATATAATTTTTGCTGACCTGCACTAACATTTTGTCAGTTAAATCTTTGGTTAAAATTTAACACAAATTACAAAGGGGACCAATAAACCAGGACAGAGGTAGATTCCATCAACCGAACTGATTGCATCCATATCCCACATTTAGACATAAGTAAACATAGATTAAACATACTCAGACATAGATAATAAGCGTACACAAGCATAGTTCAACCATAAGTACATAGTTCAACCGTCATTCAGACACTACATAGCCATACATAGTTTGATCCCACATCTCATCTCATCTGCCGGCATGATCCTGAAGCTTCTCCAGGTACTCGGCATACGCGCCGTGTGCCACCCTGCGAGAATACTTCTGCTTGAAGGAGCCAACGGCCCGTCCTCTTGCATGCACCAGAACACTTTGATACGCGTCATGAATCTTGTGGTTGCAAAATGGGCATCGATAGCCGCCGTCCCAGGTCCTAATACGCCTGTTATGCATTCCCGCATAAAGCTCCCTCAGGATTTGCCTCTTGTACCTCCTCTGGCCATCTTCATCCTCGATGTCCACATCGTCAGACAGCACCTATACAAATAGTAAAAAAAATGTGGCATCAAATTAATGTTTACAAACTAATCTCTAGCGAACATTTGGCAGTTGCCAAAATTTGGCATCAAATCAATGTTTACATGCCGTGAAGTAGGATTAGGAATTTATGGCTATTTTTTTATACATATCCAGAGATTATGGTTCGATTTTTAAGCACAATCGTCTATGTACAGACCAATCTTGAAGAAAATAATGGCACAAACATATATGTAGGTCATTCAAAATCAATTGTCAAGTCCTAGCTAGGAATTATTAGCACGAACACTAATCCTAGTCGGATTACTAGCAAAAATCATTTGCACAGATGAAACAACTAATCACTTATCACTTGTACCATTCAAACAATCAATACACTACACGGATCTAACGAAACTTACTCAGATTTCATGGATTGGGAGAACATAACCATAGGATTTGTATTCCAAAAAGGGGGAGGCAGGAGTAACCAGAGAAACCCTAGGATCTATTTGACACATAAATGGGTATAGATGACTAACCAGTTGTCCGTCGTCGTTGAAGTCGTCGCCGGAGTGGTCGTCGGAGTCGTCGCCGGAGTCGGTGTGGACCTCCGCCTCCGGCTGTGGAAGCTCGACGCCGTCGACGACGTTAGGGTGCAGCGATACCTCGCCGGCGGTGACGGCAACCTCTGTCTCCATCTCCACGCCATGCTTCGGTGCTTCAGCAGCCCCGGTGTCACCACTCCCTCCGATGGGGCGCTTCGGCGGCATCCTCATACACTGACGGCTTTGAGGACTAAGAGCGGCATCGAGGATGCAAGCGGAGAGAGAGGATTGTGTGTGTGGCGAGGATGGGGGGTGCGGCCGCTCGGGCGTGCCATTAATATGGGGTAGTGGGAGAGAGGTGGGCGGCGGTCAAACCGCTGGCTCGCCTGCCGGTGAGCCTGCGCACCGGACTGCTGGCATGCCTACCGTCGTTTCACACAGCTACTCGCACGCCTCCCGATAACTGTGCAGCGAGCACGCCTCCCGTCAATTCACACACCTGCACGCACGCCTCCCGGTCTGCTTATGCGGCGGACTGCTCGCATGCGTCCCATCAACTCACGCCTGCTCACACGGCACACGGGTCGCGTGGCGGCACGTATATTGTTTTTCTATTTGGATGATTAATGCTGCCGCTTTATTTGGATGTGGCACGTATCCATTGTTGGTCTAACGCTCATGGTTCGAATAAATAATCCGTTTGGGATATTGGTTCCCAATTATTAATAATCTCCCGTTTGTAAGAAGATAAAGATTACATCAAAACTGGTCTCAAATTTGACAAAAAAAGTACAATGCCACTTTGTATTGGTGTCCATATGACAACACGATAAGTTTCATGAATTTCAAATAAGTTTTGGATGTACTAGAATTTAAAAATCAAGATTCTCAATGTTTGAAATTTCTTGCACGAGGAGTAAACATGCACCCAGTGAGACACATGTGTTTTTGCAATCCATTTAGGTGCACTGTCACGTGTGCATGTAGCTCAAATTTGATTTTTGCACATTATACCCCTAGAAAATCAATCAATGTACTAAAACATCTTAATGATCTCTGTTTTTTTAAATTAAAACGTCCCTCCTTTTTTTTAGACCATAAAACAGTAAGGCAAAAGCCCTACTGTGTGTCATTTTTCATTATAAGGAAAATAAAAATAGTTTACAATGGTTGTTGGGGAAGCAACCAGAGTTGTAGAGTAAATGTCCCTCATTTGGTAACATATGTTCACCGCGGGATAATTTAACATGCATCGTAGTTGCGGTGGATTCGCGGTGTGTGTGTGTGTGCATCTGGGGGGTGGCGGGTGGCTCGCAATACACTACAAGTCGTGAGCCACCGTGTGGGTTGGCCGTTTTGTGAGGCAGGTGCCACATCAGAGTCGTGAATTCGTTATTTAAAACATTACACAACCCTTTCATACATACATGTTTTGGCCACATGCAGTCGATGGTTGTCCTACACGACACTCGATACTCACGTGTGACACTTTCTGTGGGCCCGCGAGGTCATCGTCCATCACTTTGACGAACAGCCGACAGTGAGGTTAATTTGACCAGCAAGGTAGAATCTTTTTTGTTTGTGTTATGGTGGGAGTATATATATAGTACGCGTCGAAGAGGTGGGAGGGGAATAGCATATATACTATACGTACGCGTCCGTGAACAAGTACACCTCACTCAGTGTCAGGACTTTTCGGTTTCCGAGGCACGTGCCACATCAAAGTTGTGAAATTGGCTATTCAAACATCACACAACACCTCTTTGGGCCACATGCATGCAGGCGGTGGTTACCCTAGGACACTCATGTGTGACGCTTCCATCTGTGGGCCCACGAGGCCATCGTCGATGCATGCATCACTTTGACCTACATCAGGAGAGGTTAATTAATTTCCCCATCAAGGAGGATTCTTTTTGGGTTGTATTACGGTAGGAGCATATAGTATGCGTCGAAGAGGGGGAAGGGGACCATCATATGTAGTACGCTTCATGAACCTTGCTCTGTGTGGGGACTTTACGGTTTTCAAGGCATGTGCCACATCAAAGTTGTGCATTTTGGGTATTCAACTTATGTTTGGCCCACATGCAAAGCGATGGTGGTTGTCCTCTCGCACCCACTTAAGCGGTTATCAGCGATATCGATGCTTTCCATCTGTGGGCCCACTTGGTCCATCACTACTTTGCCTGACAACGGGAGAGGTTAATTTGACTTAGGAGGGGATTATTTTGTTTGTTTGTAATACGGTATATATATAGGTCATGCTCTGGGATGACATGATACAGTTTGAGCACACACATGCATGTGTACGCATGAATCCCTTCCATCGAGTCGAAGTGGCTAGTACCACGACACGTCATGAACCGATCTCGCTCTGTGTGGGGACTGTAAGATTTTCGACGCACGCGCCACATCAATGTTGTGAAATGGTATTCAAACATGCATGCACGCATCACCTCCATACAGATGCATGTAGTGGTTGTCTTCGAATGGTACACTCCCTCGCGTGGTTATCGGCGACAAGCCTATATGTTCATGGGCCCACGTGGACATCCATGATCACCTTGACCGACAACAAGATAGGTTACCATGGCGGATTCTTCCTTTGGTTCGTGTTATCGTAGTATAGGTCATGGTAAGATTCAGACCTAATTAAGTTTGAGCACATACTATGCATGCATGCATGCATGAATCCCCGTCATCGGCTTGAAGTGTGGTGTGACATATATATGCATCGTCAACTAACCCTCACTCAGTGTGGGGATTTCTGGTTTGAAATCATGGTGCCACATCAAAGTTATTCCATTATGTATTCAAACACACCTCTCCATACATATGTTTGGGCCACACGCAGGCAGTGGTTGTCTTCGGGGACTAGCTACTTGCATGATTATTGGCGAGCTAGCCCATCTCCGGGGTCGCATGGACGACCATCACTTTGACCAACAACAAGAGAGAGGTTGTACGACCAAGGTGGATTATTCTTGGTCCGTTTTATGATCCATCTTGGTGAGATGCCTCTCTGGCCCGCCAACTGAAAGTTGGTGTGTGTGGGGGGGGGGGGGCTGCTACTTTGCACTTTGCTAGGTGAACCTCCGTGGGGGGGGATGTATTCATAGCTTACGATTCCCTTCCTGCCGACACGAGGTGGGGGGGGGGGCAAGCAATACCGTGCGCTTTGCGAGATAGGTGCCACATCGAAGTTGCATTTGGTATTTGAACATCAAACCACCCTTTGCATACATATATTTGGTCCAGATGCAAGTGTGTTCGTGTTCTGACCCTCTCCCGTATCATTTTCACCAAATTTATGAACATTAGACAAGTCGGATGACGCAACAGACATGGTTCACTCACACTAACCGTGTGCCACGCCGGTGCCTCTGTCACGCACATCCGCACAGTACATTGGGCTCCACAAGGCTTCCCCTCTCAAATATATCTACCCATCTGCAGCTTTTTTCTGTTTGATAACACACGGTTATTATGTTTCGATCGTGTGTGATGTTTCTTGTTCCCGCTCCCGCCTGCATCCCTCGAAAATATCTGCCCGGCTCGAGGGTTTTTCTGTTTCATAACACACGGTTGTTATCTCCGGACCGTGTGCGATGCACCATCATCCAAATTTTCAATAGCCCCGGCATTTCACTCCCGCGTTTGACTACCGCGTAGTAAAATTTTCAGTAGCCGCGTCATTTCCTCAAACACACCCCCCGCCCCCCCTCCACACACACACACCAAAACCTCCTCGGGTGCGCGCGTGCACACACACACCCCCTCCCTTGCTCGAAACCCTAGCAAGGTCGCTGCCGCCGCAAGGCCTCCATTGTCAACATCTGCCGGTTTGCCCGTGTAGCTTACCCACCGATCTCCATACCCAGGCCGCCCTGAGTTTCTTAGATGACGCCTGCCAAACGCCCCCTTTCCCACAGATCCCCATCCCCCACTCCAGAGCGTCGCAGCCTAAGCCCGGCTACGCTTCCTGTGGAGCTCGAGGTGCGACTGGCCCAAAAGAGGTGTATCGCGGTCTCTTCGCCCGACGTCGCCGAGAAAGCTGATGACCATTAGTGGCCGCAGGCACTCAATCAGCGGGCTAGAGTATGCGGGTATGTCGCGGACGTCGGCTACGACATCAAGGTCGTCAACAGTGATGGCCTAAGGCGGGCTATGTCACAGGTTAAGTGGCCCACCCCCAACCCCTCGGGTTCAACCGCCGTCGATCTCATCCATGGCCCCGCCGCTGATCTCCTCTGGCTCGCTGTCAAGAATTTGCCATCCTACATCACCATCGAGCCCCTTTTGTCATTTCTGAAGGACACGTTCTGCGACGCTGGCTTGGGATCCACAGCTTCCAAGTCAGACCTCATCGACGGCAACCACGAGGAGGGCACCCTCTCTGGCTCTTCCAAGGGGAAAGACCCCATCTGCTGTTCCAAGCGGAAAGAGCCCATCTGCTCTTCCAAGGGGAAAGAGCCCGTCTATGACATTAGGGAGGGCACCCTACAACCGTGCTCTTCCAAGGGGAAGGAGCCCATCTGCGACAACATGGAGCACATCCAGGGTCCGTGCTCTTCCCACGGGAACGAGCCCATCTGTGACAATTGAGGAAACCCATCGAGTCACTTTTGTAGTGTAGTGAGAATATGTCCAGTTTTAATTGCTATATTTGGTTGTTTGCAGTATGCCTTGTTTATTTCAGTTGTTCACAATGTGATGCTCTATATGTGCAATTATTTACTGCGCAGTACATTTCATCAATCCAGTTTTAAACATACCGATAGGAATGCATATATTTGCTTGCTGTTAAGCCTGTTATAGCTAGCATATGCCTCTTTTAAAGTTTTTTGATTGTTCGGTTGTTTGTAGTTAGCATATGTCCAGTTTCAAATGCTATCTTTGTTTGTTCGTAGTATGCCTTGTTTATTCCAGTTATTCACAACGTGATGTTCTATATGTGCAAGTATGAACTGAGCAGTTCAATTTCATCAATACCAGTTTCAACAATACCACTATGAATGACTACACTTGGTTGCTGCATCTTGTAGTTAACACGCATTTCCATTTTTATTTAACAATAACCAGTGTACTTAGACTGGCACAATAGCAGTTTGAATGACTATGTTTGCTTGTTGTTAAATGTTAGGCCTGTTGCAGTTAACACACCTTTCCACTTGTTTTGCTTTACTAGCGTGCTTAAACCTGCACACTGAAGCTATCTTTTGGAGATTATTTTGTCTGCCATGGATATATTTGGTTGATGTTTAGCTTGTTGTGCTTAAGATGCCTCTCGATGTACCTACACAGGACAATTTTGGGAACGACTGTTGTTTTCCATCGAGGTTAGTTTCATCCCATGGCTTATATATATTCACTATTCAGGATATCGGTAGCTGGTACCATGTAAGCCGGGGGCTGATAAGGGACTAGTCGATGAATCGGACTTTTAACTGAATATATCTGTAACCCATTTATCGTTAGGTTAACTAGGGCCAAATGTAATATATCTGAGGCTACATAGCAACATGCACTGTACTTAATGTCTAAATATGCAATCCTAGGCTACATAGCAACAAGGAAGAGTGTTACCTTAATGTTCTGATGATGTCTAGATATACGTAGAAGAGCAGCAGCAGCAACAACAACAACACAACCCTGCTTGGATACTCAACTTAGCTAGAGGTTAGAGTTAGTTTCTAGCTCATGACTAACCCTGAACTAACTCCATCCAAAGAGGTGTTTGGATGACAGGGTTAGATTGACAATAAATGCACTAGGAGAACTAGCTCCAATTAGCACCTCTTGGGTTGGATAGTTTTTTTGGGTGGGTTAGATGCAACTAGCTCAAACTAGCCCTCATGTTTGGATATACTTTAGGGCTATTTGAGCCCGAACTAGCTCAAACTAACTCTAACCCATGGATACAGTAGCAGTTAATCAGCCGATAATTTGTAAGAATGCAATAAACTCCTTCCGGCCCATAATATAAGATGTTAATTCATCTAATATGTGAGTATATTGGATGTTATAAGATATTATAAAAGAGTGTTGTACTACATCATTGTGCAATTGTTGTTTAGCTTCTAATATTAACTTGGTGCTTTTAGGTACATATGTCATTGGTAAAGATCCTCGCTTCGACCCTTTCTGCGTATGGGGCAATGAGATATCGATGAACCAGCATCAAGTGAGGAAGCTAATAAAGATTGTTAGTAAAATGGGTCAAAAGATGGCAATTAAACTATTTGTTTACACTTTATCCAAGACAACAGCGAACTGCAGGATGGAAGTAAGAACTCTGCAGCCTTCTTTTTACTGCCCATAATGAGTTGTGTTAGATGACAATGTCTGAATCTTTTTCCTTTGAAGTGGTTCCCAAAGCAGTTTACTCAAGATTACCTCTCAAACTACATGATTGATGGGCATGCATAGGTTAAAGTATTTCTACCAGAACACGATGATTATCTAGATGTTTTCATGAAGACCGTGAATGATGGGCGGTCGGCCATCACAAGGGGTTGGACTAGAGTCGTGCGTGCCTTCTGCATGGAGGAGGGCACAATATGGGCATTCCGCTTCACCTTGTTCAGCAACCAGAATGTATTTTGCCTCTTTCTTTACCGTCTTTAATAGTACAAGTATACAACTGTGGTTCATCATTCTTTATTTGGTTCTTATGTAATTCTTGAACATATGTACCTATGAATCGAATAATGCATTGGTTGTTTGAACCTGATGGATACGAATAAAGCTATAGCATACATTCAAATTCAACTTCGGTACAATTTGAAATAGCAGCAATTAAATTACGCTCTGCAGGTCGTTACGGCACACATGGTTGGTAAAACACAAACATTTGCGATATACACCATAATCCGACATGGTTCACAGAGAGGAAACGTGTGCAAGCATGCACACAGTTCTGTTTGCAAAGCGTGTGCGATGTTAGACAATATCACAAACGGTGCGGGCAAACTAAATGTTTGTGATAGTTGCCTTATCGTACATGATTCGCAACCATGAACTATTTCTGATGTGGTATGCATCGTAAACGTTGCACCACAGAATAGCGTGTGCGATAGTTGTCGTGTACGATGATGTTACGACGGTCTGACATTTCGTAATCCTGTCTAACACTCGTACGATGATTAGCTAATCTTCTTAATTAGTTATCGCATACGATTTGGGAAAAGCGAATGTGTGTGATTGTCTGCTTATCATACATGTTCTATAATAGTGAACCATTTGTGATGGGCCGTGCATCGTAAATGTAGCACCACAGAATACCGACTGCGATGGCAATGCGAGCACAAACGAGTAGCGAGTACTGTATATGCATCAAGGCTCCCTATCCCCGACGGTTTCTGGGTCGTGTGGGAAGGACCCCCCTATCGCCCACACTCACTAGCCGACGGTTCCAAATGCCGTCGCGGAAAGGGGTTAAAAACCGTTTGTATAGCACCTCACTGTACCAGTGACCATCCATCACGATGGGAAAATACTGCTCGGGCCGCCTATGCTCCTTTCCAGGGGGCGGAGGTCCGGTGCCCATCTCAGTTGGCTTGATCTTCGGCCAATGCACCATAGACTTGCCAAAGGCCATCCGAGCTCCTTCAATGCATACGGAGCGCTTCCAGACATCAATCCGGGGTGTGGCGTCGCACAACCATTACACCAAGCCAAAGTAGTTGCTTGGCAGCGACCCCGAACGGCACAGCTTGACGCAAAGGTCCTTCATTGCCGGCTCAACCATCCGATGCAACTCCATCAGTTGCTTCATCTGGTTGTTTAGGAGGGGAGGGTGTTCGGGCGCCTGAAACTGCACCCAAAATAGCCTCTGCTCGGGGCGACCCTCCTGAGACGTGAAGTACCTGGCCACATCTAATGCACTCCTCGGAAGGTCCATAAAAGCGCCTGAGGAACGCCATACTCACATGAGCAAAGCAAACCTATTACCACCAAAGACACTTTGTAGTAAGTACGGCTTACCATCCGCAATAAGTTTGACTTGGCTGAGCTCCCCACTCGGTGGCTTCGCGCCTCTGTCCGTGCTTCCTGGACTGTCGACTTCAACGAGGTCAACTCGGTGACTTGATCATTACTTTTTTGCTCAAGGGCCTCACATTTCGTGACGGCATCCTTGAGCTCTTGTTGCACCTCAACCACTCTGGCCTTGTGCCGCTGGCTCGCGGTTTTCACCGTCGCCAGTGCGCCAGCCGCTTGTTCGGCTGCCGCCCTCCGCCGCACAGTCTCCTGCTGAGCTCTCCTCAGCTCGGCCTTGAGGTTCTCGACCTCCGCAACAACAGCTGCAGTAATGATAGTGGCATCTCGTTTAGATTAGCTGCGAAAACTTCATTACCAAACGGTTGCAGCTAACAAGTTTAAGTCCGAACTTGCCTTGCGCTTCGTCGAACCGCTTATTCGGCAGATCAAGCTCGTCATCGGAGCTCTTGAGCTTCCGATTCAGCTCGGACAACTCCTCGGCTTGGGCAGCTGCCGCCGAAAATGATGTCTGCATATTAAACTAAGAATATTAGGTTCCCAAGTATATGATTTTCGATCCTCTGCCGGCTTCCTTTTTTCATCCAGCCAGAGTCTTGGGGGCTACAACTCATTTTTTGCTATCATCTATATCTCTAAGTTATTCGACCCCCGCATGAGTTTTTCAAATTCATTCAGGGCCCGAGGGCTACTGCATATGAGATTTCATGATCTTATAAGTGAAATTTTCTAAGGAAAAAGGGCATTACATGGTTTACCTTGAAGCCTGTTAGAAGGCCGCTGAAGGCCTCCTTCAGTCCGTTGTCCACGGACCGAAGACTTTGTAAAACCGCACCCATAAGGGCACAGTGCTCCTCAGCGATAGAGGAGTTGGCTAACACCTCCTCCATCGCATCCAGCCACCCAGTCGGAACCCGCTCTATAGCAGGAGGGGGTGGCGAAGGTACCTCGGCTCCTTCCTTGATGGAGGGTGGAATGGTGGGCTCCTGGTGCCTTAGTGGCTCCGAAACCACCTTCGGGGAAAGCTCGGGCTGACCGAGCTCCCCCTCTTTGTTCACCAAAGGGGTTTCCCCCTCCTGGTCTTTGGCGGCCGAGGTATTTACCTCGGCCATGACAGTGTCACCTCCTCCTGTTATGGGCCCAGGAGGGGTCCTCCTCGATAGGATCTCCTTGGCCTCCTCAACGACCGAGGGAAGTGAGCCGCGCGACTCGGTCCTGCTCACCACCAGCACGGGAGAGTCTCCCTCTGAGACTCGATCAGTAGGGAGATCGCGTGGCGGGCTGCGATATTAAAAGCAGGCACACAATCAATAGCAAGACTTAGTTCGGCTAAGAAGACAAGAGCGTATCTTAAGATATATACCTTTAGGCCTGGGGGTCCTCCGAGGAACCTCTTCGGAGGCTTCGGAGTCCTCGGCCGAAGCCGAGCTGTCATCGAACAGGACCACCTTGGCCCGACATTATCTCTTCGGGGCGGGAGGAGGCTGATCCTCCACCGCGTCTTCGGATGCTGCCCTCTTCTTTGTTCGGGAGGACTCACTGTCCTCTCCATCCTCTCCCTACTCCTTCTTCTCCCTCTCGAGGGTAGAGGGGGCATGCGTGTCCCTGGATCTAGCGTCCGGGGGTCCTCTGGGATGGAGGCCTTCTCTGGCCTCCTTCTTCTCCTCCTTCTTCTTCTCCTTCTTCTCTGGCGCCTTGTACAGCTCCATGGCTAGCATGGTCGTCAGTAAGGCCGTCCTAGGGCCCTCTGGCAGCGGGGCCAGACTGTCGATCCGCCCCGCTTTCTTCAGCTAGCTCTACGAATGGCAGAAGAGGGAGTTAAATGCTTCGTCGAAAAGGGAATGTCCGAACATAAGAGTAAAACTTATCATACCTCATGTGCGGGGTTGGCGGCGTCGAGGCCGTGGTCTTCCTCCTTGGCCGGCCAATCCTTCTGCGTCTTGAATAGCACCTTCCACAGCTGGGCAAGGGAAGTGCGGTAGAAGGAAAGCACGGTGGCGGGGTCCTCAGGCTTGTAGGCCCACATGGGGGTGGTCCGATCTTGAAAGGGCAGGATGCGGTGGCGGAGTGCTACTTCTTGAGCTTGCGTTGGTTTTTCCCTTGAAGAGGAAAGTGTGATGCAGCAAAGTAGAGATAAGTATTTCCCTCAGTTTGAGAACCAAGGTATCAATCCAGTAGGAGGTACACACTAGTCTCCAATCTATGCACCTGCACAAACAATCAAACACTTGCACCCAACGCGATAAAGGGGTTGTCAATCCCTTCACGGTCACTTGCAAGGATGAGATCTGAAAGAGATAGATATAAAAGATTACTAAAACGTAAAACAAAGTAAAAACAAATAAATTACAGCAAGGTATTTTTGGGTTTTTTGGTTTATAGATCTGAAAATATATGAGGGAAAATAGACCCGGGGCCCATAGGTTTCACTAGAGGCTTCTCTCTTGAAAGAAAACATATGGTGGGTGAACAAATTACTGTCGAGCAATTGATAGAAAAGCGCAAAGTTATGAGGATATCCAAGGCAATGATTATGAATATAGGCATCACGTTCGTGTCAAGTAGACCGACTCCTGCCTGCATCTACTACTATTACTCCACACATCGACCGCAATCCAGCATGCATCTAGAGTATTAAGTTCATAAGAACGGAGTAACGCCTTAAGTAAGATGACATGATGTAGAGGGATAAACTCAAGCAATATGATGAAAACCCCATCTTTTTATCCTCGATGGCAACAATACAATACGTGCCTCGCTACCCCTACTTTGTCACTGGGTGAGGACACCGCAAGATTGAACCTAAAACTAAGCACCTCTCCCATTGCAAGAAGAACCAATCTAGTTGGCCAAACCAAACTGATAATTCGAAGAGAAATACAAAGATATCAAATCATGCATATAAGAAGATTCAAATAATATTCATAGATAATCTGATCATAAATCCACAATTCATCGGATCTCGACAAACACACCACAAAAGAATATTACATTGGATAGATCTCCAAGAACATCGAGGAGAACATTGTATTGAAGACCAAAGAGAGATAAGAAGCCATCTAGCTACTAGCTATGGACCAGTAGGTCTGTGGTAAAATACTCACGCTTCATCAGAAGGGTAATAGAGTTGATGTGGAAGCCCTCCGTGATCGAATCCCCCTCCAGAAGGGTGCCAGAAAAGGCCCCAAGATGGGATCTCACGGGTACAGAAGGTTGCGGCGGCGGAAAAGTATTTTGGGGGACGCTTCTGGTCGTTTGGGAACATTTGTGAATTTATAGAGCTGAGAGTGAGGTCGGTGGACTCCCGGGGGGCCCACAAGCCAGGGGGCACGCCCTGAGGGCTTGTGGAGCCCTCGGGGCTCTTCTGACTTCATCTCCAAGTTCCGTGGATGTCTTCTGGTCCATGAAAAATCATCGCGAAAGTTTTATTCCGTTTGGACTCTGTTTGATATTCCTTCTCTGTAAAACTCAAAAACAAGGGAAAATCAGAAACTGGCACTGACACTGGGCTCTAGGTTAATAAGTTAGTCCAAAAATAATATAATATAGCATATAAATGCATATAGAACATCCAAAACAGATAATATAACAACATGGAACAATAAAAAATTATAGATACATTGGAGACGTATCAAGCATCCCCAAGCTTAATTCCTGCTCTTCCTCGAGTAGGTAAATGATAAAAATAGAATTTTTGATGTGGAATGCTACCTAACATATTTATCCATGTAATTTTCTTTATTGTGGCATGAATATTCACATCCATAATATTCAAAACAAAAGTTTAATATTGGCATAAAAACAATAATACTTCAAGCATACTAATAAAGCAATCATGTCTTCTCAAAATAACATGGCCAAAGAAAGTTATCCCTACAAAATCATATAGTCTGGCTATGCTCCATCTTCATCACACAAAGTATTAAATCATGCACAACCCCGATGACAAGCCAAGCAATTGTTTCAAACTTTTGATGTTCTCAAACTTTTTCAACTTTCACTCAATACATGAGCGTGAGCCATGGATATAGTACTATATGTGGAATAGAATATGGTGGTTGTGGAGAAGACAAAAAGAAGAAGAAAGTCTCACATAAACTAGGTGTATTAACGGGCTATGGAGATGCCCATCAATAGATATCAATGTGAGTAAGTAGGGATTGCCATGCAACGGATGCACTAGGGCTATAAGTGTATGAAAGCTCAAAAAGAAACTAAGTGGGTGTGCATCCAACTCGCTTGCTCATGAAGACCTAGGGCAATTTGAGAAAGCCCATCATTGGAATATACAAGCCAAGTTCTATAATGAAAAATTCCCACTAGTATATGAAAGTGACAACATAGGAGACTCTCTATAATGAAGATCATGGTGTTACTTTGAAGCACAAGTGTGGTAAAAGGATAGTAGCATTGCCCCTTCTCACTTTTCTCTATTTTTTTGTTTGGGCTTCTTTTGGCCTCTTTTTTTTTGCAAAGTCCGGAGACTCATCCCAACTTGTGAGGGAATCATAGCTTCCATCATCCTTTCCTCACATGGGACAATGCTCTAATAATGATGATCATCACACTTTTATTTACTTACAACTCAAAAATTACAACTCGATTCTAGAACAAAATATGACTCTATATGAATGCCTCCGGCGGTGTACTGGGATGTGCAATGATCAAGAGTGACATGTATAAAAAAATGAACGGTGGCCTTGCCACAAATACTATGCCAACTACATGATCATGCAAAGCAATATGACAATGATGAAGTGTGTCATAATAAATGGAACGGTGGAAGTTGCATGGCAATATATCTCGGAATGGCTATGGAAATGCCATAATAGGTAGGTATGGTGGCTGTTTTGAGGAAGGTATATGGTGGGTTTAATGCACCAGCGAAAATTGCGCGGTACTAGAGAGGCTAGCAATGGCGGAAGGGTGAGAGTGCGTATAATCCATGGACTCAACCTTAGTCATAAAGAACTCACATACTTATTGCAAAAGTCTATTAGCTATCGAAACAAAGTACTACACACATGCTCCTAGGGGGATAGATTGGTAGGAAAAGACCATCGCTCGTCCCCGACCGCCACTCATAAGGAAGACAATCAATAAATAAATCATGCTCCGACTTGATCACATAACGGTTCACCATATGTGCATGCTACATGAATCACAAACTTTAAAACAAGTATTTCTACCAATCCACAATTACTCACTAGCATGGCTCTAATATCACCATCTTTATATCTCAAAACAAATGCAAGGAATCAAACTTCTCATAGTATTCAACGCTCTTTATATAAAAGTTTTTATTATATCCCTCTTGGATGCCCATCATATTAGGACTAAATTCATAACCTAAGCAAATTACCATGCATTTTAGAGACTCTCAAAATAATATAAGTGAAGCATGAGATTTCAACAATTTCTATAAAATAAAGCCACCGCCGTGCTCTAAAAAGATATAAGTGAAGCACTAGAGCAAATTGCCTAGCTCAAAAGATATAAGTGAAGCATAAAGAGTATTCTAATAAATTCACGACTCATGTGTGTCCCTCTCAAAAGGTGTGTACAGCAAGGATGATTGTGGAAAACTAAAAAGCAAAGACTCATATCATACAAGACACTCCAAGCAAAACACATATCATGTGGTGAATAAAAATATAGCCTCAAGTAAATTTACCGATGGATTGAAGACGAAAGAGGGGATGCCTTCCGGGGCATCCCCAAGCTTACATGCTTAGTTGTCCTTGAATATTACCTTGGGGTGCATTGGGCATCGCCAAGCTTAGGCTCTTTCCACTCCTTATTCCATAGTCCATCAAATCTCTACCCAAAACTTGAAAACTTCACAACACAAAACTCAACAGAAAACTCATGACATCCGTCAGTATAAGAAAATAAATCACCACCTTTTGGTACTGTTGTGAACTCATTATTTATTTATATTGGTGTAATATCTACTGTATTACAACTTTTCCATGGTTCATACCCCCCGATACTACCCATAGAATCATCAAAATAAGCAAACAACACATAGAAAACAGAATCTGTCAAAAACAGAACAGTCTGTAGAAATCTGTAAACTTCGTATACTTCTGTAATTCCAAAAATTCTGAAAAATTAGGAAAACCTGGGAAATTTGTATATCAATATTGTATAAAAAATTCATATCAAAAGCACGCTTCTGTGATTTTTGAAAATTGTTTTACTGAGCGTAAAAGTTTCTGTTTTTCAGCAAGATCAAATCAACTATCACCGTACGCCATCCCAAAGATCTTACTTTGCTCAAACACTAATTAAAACTCCAAAACACAATTAATACAGAGGTAATAATGTGTATACTCACAATAACATAAAATAAAAATATTGGGTTGTCTCCCAACAAGCACTTTTCTTTAAAGCCTTTTAGCCAGGCATTGATAATTTTAATGATGCTCACATGAAAGATAGCAATTGAAACACGAAGAGAGCATCATGTAGCATGTGAAAAACAAGTTTAAGTCTAACATAATTCCTATGCATAGTCATTTTATAGGGAAAATATTTATCAAGACAAGCAAAAACTAGCATATGCAAGGAAGAATAAAGAAACAATAGCAATCTCAACATAACGAGAGGTAATTTAGTAACATGGACATTTCTACAACCATATTTTCCTCTCTCATAATAATTACATGTAGGTTCATAATCTGCATGATCCTCATGCATGCAAAGTTGACACTCTTCCAAAATAGTGGGATTAACATAGAATAAATTCATTACTTCTCCAAGCCCACTTTTATCGAAAAATTCATAAGATTGATCAAACTCCAAAGTAGTGGGATCATTATTTCCTAAAGTTGACACTCTTCCAAACCCACTTTCAATATTATTGCAAACATTAATATCATGAGGCTTAAGTAAATTTTCAAGATCATAAGAAGCATTATCACCCCAATCATGATCATTGCAATAAGTAGTGGACATAGCAAAACTAGCATCCCCAAGCTTGGAGTTTTGCATATTATTAGCACAATTGACATTAATAGAATTTATAATAACATCATTGAAATCATACTTTTCATTAAAGGAGCTATCGTGAATCACTTTATAAATTTCTTCTTTTAGCACTTCATCACAATTTTTACATTCACGAATTTCAAGCAAAACTCCATAAAGATAATCTAGTGCACTCAACTCACTAGCAATTGGTTCATCATAATTGGATCCTTTTAAAAAGATTAGCAAGTGGATGAGGATCCATAAAATTTTTGCTTCTGATTTTCAATAAACACACAATTATACCAAGCGAACGAGCAAACAAACCAAGTAAGACATAAAGGCAAACGAAAAGACGAACGGAAAGAAGGCGAATAAAAAGGCAAATATTTTTGTGTTTTCCTGAAAATCTTTTAGAAGTGGGGGAGAGGAAAACGAGAGGCAAATGGCAAATAATGTAAGTGCAAGAGATGAGAGTTTATGGTGGGTACTTGATAGGCTTGATGTAGAACCTCCCCGGCAACGGCGCCAAAAATTCTTCCTGCTACTTCTAGAGCTTGCGTTGATTTTTCCTTTGAAGAGGAAAGGGTGATGCAGCAAAGTAGAGACAAGTATTTCCCTCAGTTTGAGAACCAAGGTATCAATCCAGTAGGAGGTACACACAAGTCTCAAATCTATGCACCTGCACAAACTATCAAACACTTGCACCCAACGCGATAAAGGGGTTGTCAATCCCTTCACGGTCACTTGCAAGGATGAGATCTAATAGAGATAGATATAAAAGATTACTAAAATGTAAAACAAATAAATTGCAGCAAGGTATTTTTGGGTTTTTTGGTTTATAGATCTGAAAATATATGATGGAAAATAGACCCGGGGGCCATAAGTTTCACTAGAGGCTTCTCTCTTGAAAGAAAACATACGGTGGGTGAACAAATTACTATCGAGCAATTGATAGAAAAGCGCAAAGTTATGAGGATATCCAAGGCAATGATTATGAATATAGGCATCACGTCCGTGTCAAGTAGGCCAACTCCTGCCTGCATCTACTACTATTACTCCACACATCGACCACTATCCAGCATGCATCTAGTGTATTAAGTTCATAAGAATGGAGTAACGCCTTAAGTAAGAAGACATGATGTAGAGGGATAAACTCAAGCAATATGATGAAAACCACATCTTTTTATCCTCGATGGCAACAATACAATACGTGCCTCGCTACCCCTACTTTGTCACTGGGTGAGGACAACGCAAGATTGAACCCAAAGCCAAGCACCTCTCCCATTGCAAGAAGAACCAATCTAGTTGGCCAAACTAAACCGATAATTCGAAGAGAAATACAAAGATATCAAATCATGCATATTAGAATTCAAAGAAGATTTAAATAATATTCATAGATATCTGATCATAAATCCACAATTCATCAAATCTCGACAAACACACCGCAAAAGAATATTACATCGGATAGATCTCCAAGAACATCGAGGAGAACATTGTATTGAAGATCAAAGAGAGAGAATAAGCCATCTAGCTACTAGCTATGGACCCGTAGGTCTGTTTGATCGGAAGGGCAATTGAGTTGATGTAGAAGCCTTCCGTGATCGAATCCCCCTCCGGCAGGGTGCCCGAAAAGGCCCCAAGATGGGATCTCACGGGTACAGAAGGTTGCGGCGGCAGGAAAGTATTTTGGTGGACGCTTCTGGTCGTTTGGGAATATTTGTGAATTTATAGAGCTGAGAGGGAGGTCGGTGGACTCCCAGGGGGCCCACAAGCCAGGCCCCCCCCCAGGAAGCGCCCTGAAGGCTTGTGGAGCCCTCAGGACTCTTCTGACTTCATCTCCAAGTTCCGTGGATGTCTTCTGGTCCAAGAAAAATCATCGCGAAAGTTTTATTCGGTTTGGACTCCGTTTGATATTCCTTTTCTGTAAAACTCAAAAACAAGGAAAAACAGAAACTAGCACTAGGCTCTAGGTTAATAAGTTAGTCCCAAAAATATATATAAAACAGCATATTAATGCATATAAAATATCCAAAACAGATAATATAACAGCATGGAACAATAAAAAATTATAGATACGTTGGAGACGTATCACGGAGCATGCCCTAAATCACGTTGGTCAACTCGACTACCTGCTCTATCAAATTGGATATCCGGCCTTGTAGCGATGCCACCTCCTTGGTCGACCCCCAGTTAAGGCCTTTCTTGGTCCATGAAACTAGCCTCGTGGGGGGCCTGGATCTGAAGGCGGGGATCGCCGCCCAATCCGTGTTTCATGGATCTATGATATAGAACCACTCCTTCTGCCAAATCTTGACAGTTTCAATAAAAGTACCCTCCGGACACTCAACCTAGGGGAGCTTGCTGATCATTGCCCCTCCTCCTGCAGTCCACCTGCTTGCCGTCAACGATCTTCGGCTTGACGTTGAACACTTTCAGCCACATGCCGGAGTGTGGCCGGACCCAAAGAAAGGCCTCGCAGATGATGATGAAGGCCGAGATATGTAGAAAATAATTCGGGGCAAGATCATGGAAGTGTAACCCGTAGAAGAACATCAGACCCTGATGAAGGGGTGGAGGGGAAAACCTAGTCCCTGGATGAAGTGAGGGAGGAACACCACCCTCTCGCCGGGCCTTAACGTGGCTAGAGACTGCGTCGGTATTTCCCTAAAGAGGAAGGGATGATGCAGCACATCTACGGTAAGTATTTCCCTCAGTTGTGAAACCAAGGTATCAATCCAGTAGGAGAACCAAGCAACACTATGTAAATGGTACCTGCACATAAAGAACAAATACTTGCAACCTGACGCGTAAGAGGGGTTGTTAATCCCTCGTCGGTAAAAAGATAGATAAATTTGTATGAGTTTGGGTAAATAGATATGAATAAAACATGAAATAAAATAAGTAAAGAAAAAGTGCAGCAAGGTATTTTTGGGTTTTTGGTATAATAGATCTGAAAACAAATACGACAAAAAATAGATCAGAAAGCAAATATGATAAAAGATAGACCCGGGGGCCATAGATTTCACTAGTGGCTTCTCTCGAGAAAATAGCATACGGTGGGTAATTTTTTTTTGTTGGGCAATTGATAGAAGAACCAATAATTATGATGATATCCAAGGCAATGATCATGAATATAGGCATCACATCCAAGATTAGTAGACTGACTCCTGCCTGCATCTACTACTATTACTCCACACATCGACCGCTATCCAGCATGCATCTAGTGTATTAAGTTCATCGAGAAACGGAGTAATGCAATAAGAACGACGACATGATGTAGACAAGATCTATTCATGTAGGAATAGACCCCATCTTTTTATCCTTAATAGCAATGATACATGCGTGCCTCGCTATCCCTTCTGTCACTGGGCGAGGACATGATAGCACAAGTGCTCCCTAGGCGATTTTGGTAATTAATGTCAACATATCTCTTGTTGGACTAATGCTTTTATCTAGTGTATTTCAGGCAAGTTCAACAATGGCATGGAAAGGACAAGAGGATGTGGAACCCCTTCAAGGTGCTAAGGACATGCATTGGCTAAAGCTTAAGGCTCTTCATCTTTGTTTTAGTGAGCCAAGATCACATTGAGTCCATAGGAAAGCCAATACTATTAAAAGGGGATGAGGCGTTGGTTAATAGCTTGCTTCCTCAAATGCTTAATGATATTGCTCCTAAACCCTCAACCACTTTCTCCATCCAAACATGTCAAAACCCTAAACTCCAACTCGGCCCCACCGATTCTTTCTATCCGGCGCCACCGAGTTCATATGACATAGCCACTGCCAGAAACCCTAACAGTTCGGTCTCTCTAATACGGGTCTCGGTCTCACCGAGATGGCCTTGCCAACGCTCTGTGACTTGTTGCATTATTTAGGTCTCACCGAGTTCTGCAATCGGTCTCACCGAGTTGGCTTGACATTCTCTCTGTTGCCTTATTGCTTCACTTCAGTCTCACCAAGTTGATGCAATCGGTGCCACCGAGATAATGTTTGCCCTAAGCCCTAGCACATCGGTCCCACCGAGTTGTTCCAGTCGGTCCCAACGAGATTCCTAACGTTCACATTTTGAACTAATCGGTCAGACCGAGTCTAGCTATTCGGCCTCACCAAGATTGGTCAAATGTGTGTAACCGTTGGATTTTGTGTGGAGGCTATATATACCCCTCCACCCCCTTCTCCATGTGTGAGAGAGCCATCAGAACATGCCTACACTTCCATCATACATTTTCTGAGAGAGAACCACCTACTCATGTGTTGAGATCAAGATATTCCAATCCTACCACAATAATCTTGATTTCTAGCCTTCCGCAAGTTGCTTTCCACTCAAATCATCTTTCCACCATATCCAAATCTGTGAGAGAGAGTTGAGTGTTGGGGAGACTATCATTTGAAGCACAAGAGCAAGGAGTTCATAATCAACACACCATCTGTTACCTTTTGGAGAGTGGTGTCTCCTAGATTGGTTAGGTGTCGCTTGGGAGCCTCCGTCAAGTTGTGGAGTTGAACCAAGAAGTTTGTAAGGGCAAGGAGATGGCCTACTTCGTTAGATCTACCCGAGTGAGGCAAGTCCTTTGTGGGCGATGGCCATGGTGGGATAGACAAGGTTGCTTCTTCGTGGACCCTTCGTGGGTGGAGCCCTCCGTGGACTCACGCAACCGTTACCCTTCGTGGGTTGAAGTCTCCATCAACGTGGATGTACGATAGCACCACCTATCAGAACCATGCCAAAAATCTTCGTGTCTTCATTGCATTTGCACACTCCAATCCCATCCCTTTACTTTCTTGCAATTAGCATGCTTTACCCTTGCCACTGCATATACTCTTGTCATGCTTGCTTGAAATGTATTGTGAATGCTTAAACTTGTGCTAAAACTCCACCTTAACTTGAAGAACTTAAAAACTACCACTTTTACTTGTTGAGGGTGTAATCACCCCCTCTAGACCCATCTTCTCGATCCTTTCAATTGGTATCAGAGCTTTGGTCTCCATTGCTTTGGTTTAATCACCATTGGAGGAAGATGGATGAGTCTATGATCGGGAGTATTAGACGTAGAGTGCCTATGCTTGATGGAGAGTTCTACAATTCTTGGAAGAATGAGATGCTTGAGATTTTCAATGAATATGATTTGAACAAGTATATTACTAGCCCTTATGTGCCCCCTATTAATCCTTTGCATCCTACCCCTGATGAGTATCTTGACATGACTCGCAATCTTAGAACTATTGACCTTATCATTAGAGGATTTCCTAGAAATTTGCTCGTATGTTTGCCTACTTTTGAATGTGCTTATACTATATGGAAATATCTTGATGAGCGCTTTCCAAATTACTCCTTGAAAAATCTAGATGAGATTATTCAAAAGTCGATTACTTTTCAAAATATGAACCCTAGTGATCCTAAGTTTGATGAATGTCTATTTGAGCTCCGTGACCTTATGCATGCCAAAGGAAATGTTGGAGTCATTAGTAGCATCATTTCACAAACTATGCGTGACCTTATGACATTGAGCATGGATATTATGATGCAAATGAAGATAGTGACTTTGACCTTGAGGAGTCGATGAGACACTTTGGTCTTATGGCTAACCTTCATGGTTACATGGCCGGAGGGAAAGAATGGATTCTCGATAGTGGATGTACTGATCATATGACTGGAGACAAGGACATGTTCCATGAGCTTGCTAAGAACGACAGCCCACGCAAGTATGTCACTTTTGGAGATAACTCCAAGGGTAAGGTATTTGGCCTTGGTAAGGTGTCCATTTCCAATGATAGCTCTATCCAAAACGTTATGCTCGTTGAATCTCTTGGCTACAATCTCCTTTCCGTACCTAGACTGGCCGACTTTGGTTTCAATATTCTATTTACTGAAGTAGATTGCCAAGTGTTTCATAGAGATAATCATAATATGGTCTTTACCGGTATTCGTAGAGGTGACCTATACATTGTTGATTTCACTAAGAGAGTCCAACCTCGTACTTGATTAATTGCTAAATCTTCTAAAGGTTGGTTATGGCATAGAAGGTTAGGTCATGTGGGCATGCGAAATCTTGATAAGCTCATTAAAGGTGATCATATCCTTGGTGTTAAGGATGTCATATTTGACAAGGATAGACTTTGTAGTGCTTGTCAAGCAGGAAAACAGGTTGGAGGAAGTCATCTCGTGAAGAACATCATGACGACAAGAAGACCGCTCGAGCTACTCCATATGGATCTTTTTGGTCCCAACGCCTACAAGAGTCTCGGTGGCAACTCATTTGTTTTGGTCATTGTTGATGACTTTTCAAGATTTACGTGGGTGTTCTTTCTTGATGACAAATCGCAGGTCCAAAAGATCTTCAAGAACTTCACTAAGAAGGCACAAAACCAATTTGAAGTGAAGATCAAGAAGGTTTGAAGCGACAATGGAACGGAGTTCAAGAACGCCAGTGTGGATACCTTTCTTGATGAAGAAGGGATTTCACATGAGTTCTCAGCTACGTACACGCCTCTACAAAACGGAGTTGTTGAGAGGAAGAACCGGACACTTATCGAGATGGCAAGAATGATGCTTGATGAATACAAGACACCAAGACACTTTTGGGCAGAAGCAGTTGAGACAGCTTGTCATGCTACAAATCGACTATATCTTCACAAGCTTCTCGGCAAGACGGCATACGAGCTTCTCACCGGTAACAAACCCCAAGTTGGATACTTTTGAGTATTTGGCTCAAAGTGTTACATTCTTGATAAGCATCGTCACTCAAAATTTGCTCCTAAATCTCATGAAGGTTTCCTACTCGGTTATGGCTCAGACTCTCACACTTACCGTGTCTACAACAATTTCACCCGAAAGGTTGAAGAGACGGTAGATGTGAAGTTTGATGAATCTAACGGCTCACAAGTAGAGCAATTGCCAATTGATGTAGGAGACAAAGATCCTTCGGAAGCAATCCAAGATTTGTCCATTGGCAAGATTCGCCCGACGGAGGTGAAGGAGAGTACTTCGTCTGTTCAACTGGAAGCCTCAACTTCACATGAAGGTGAACCACAAGTTGACTTGGAGGCATCCACAAGTGGAACACGTCAAGACAAAGGAGATGAGGAAGTGCAACAAGATGAACCACCTCGACCTCCCTCTCCACCTGCACAAGAGAACGACAACACCAACAACAATGAAGGATGAGAAGAATAAGAAGACACTGAAGAGGATGTTCCACCCCAACCCAAACAAAAGCTCTCATGAGTTAGAGCAAGAGTCACAAGAGACCATCCCGTCGAACAAATCTTTGATGATAATCAAACTGGGAGAATCACTCGCTCTAAAACTCGTTTGGCCAATTTTTGTGAACACTACTCATTCATTTCTAGTGTTGAACCTATGAAGGTAGAAGAAGCTCTTGAGGATCCGGATTGGGTGAACGCTATGCACGAAGAGCTACACAACTTCGAGAGGAATCAAGTGTGGACATTGGTTGAAAAGCCCGACGACGATCACAATGTCATTAGAACCAAATGGGTGTTTCGGAATAAGAAAGATGAAGATGGACAAGTTGTACACAAGAAGGCCCGTCTCGTCGCTCAAGTCTACTCTCAAGTTGAAGGTATGGACTATGGTGAGACATATGCCCCTGTTGCTAGACTTGAGTCCATACGCATCTTACTTGCTTATGCCAATCATCATGATATCACCTTATACCAAATGGACATTAAAAGTGCTTTTCTTAGTGGAGAAATTGAGGAGGAAGTTTATGTTAAGCAACCTCCCAGCTTTGTCAATCCCAAGAAACCTAATCATGTCTACAAACTTCATAAAGCCCTTTATGGTCTTAAACAAGCTCCTAGAGCATGGTATAAATGCTGGACCAAGTTTCTTATTGAAAAAGGCTTTGAAATTGGGAAGATTGATTCTACACTTTTTACTAAAAGGGTTAATGGTGAATTATTTGTGTGCCAAATTTATGTGGATGATATCATATTTGGTTCTACTAACCCCCATTTTAGTGAAAAGTTTGGAAGGCTAATGCCGTAGAAGTTTGAGATGTCTATGATGAGTGAACTCAAATTTTTCCTTGGTTTGCAAATCAAGCAAACTAAGGAAGGTACTTTTGTCTCTCAAACAAAGTATACCAAGGATCTTTTCAAGAAGTTCAACATGCAAGAAAGCAAAGGTATGAAAACACCCATGCCTACTAGTGGACATCTTGACTTGACTAAGGATGTCAAACTGGTTGACCAAAAGGTTTACCGCTCTATGATTGGTTCATTTGTATATCTATGTGCCTCCCGTCCCAATATTATGCTAAGTGTGTGCATGTGTGCATGATATCAAGCGGCCCCTAAAGAGTATCATCTTAAGGCCGTGAAAAGGATAGTGAGATACTTAATTCATACACCAAACTTTGGCATTTGGTATCCTAAGAGGTCATCTTTTGATCTTGTTGGCTACTCCGATTCGGACTATGCCGGTGACAAGGTTGATAGGAAGTCCACTTCAGGTACTTGTCAATTTCTTGGTAGATCCCTTGTGTCTTGGTCCTCCAAGAAACAAAACTTGGTATCCTTATCCATTGCCGAAGCGATATACATTGCTGCCGGATCATGTTGTGCTCAATTACTTTGGATGACCCAAACTCTTAAGGATTATGGGATACATGTGAAACATGTTCCATTGCTTTGTGACAATGAAAGTGCTATTAAGATTGCTCACAATCCCGTGCAGCATTCTCAAACTAAGCACATTGAAGTTCATCATCATTTCATTCAGGATCATGTTGCTAAAGGAGACATCAATCTTAAGCATGTTCGAACCGATAAGCAACTGGCGGATATATTCACCAAACCGCTTGATGAGAAAGTATTTTGCCGTTTAAGAGGTGAATTGAATATCATTGATGCCTCAAACTTGGAGTAGAATCTCCATTTGGATACATGCAAGGCATGAGCCTTTTGTGATTAATCCTTGATATTTCTCTTATGATGATGATCATATGTCTTGGATCTATACTTGTACCCTTGCATGTTATCTAACCCATGTAGGTACTTGGATGAGCTTCAATCTAGGAAATTGCAAGTCACTCATATCCTAAGCAATCTCTACATAACCAAGTTCCTATAGCTTAGATGTTGATCTCAAGGAAGCATGAACTCACTCAACATATCCTTTGACTATCTTCATATGTAAAGTTTCATGTTTGTCAATTTGGATACGTAAGTGCTCTTACTTGCAAGACTAACCCATGTAGGAAGATGAACTCAAACTACAAGTGGTGCTCCCAACTATTATGAACAACATCAACCTTGAGCATCCAACACAAGTTCGACTACATGATCAAGATCAACACCACACCCCAAGGTATGTCATTCCATCTTAGAGAAGCTTTACTCCAAGACATGAGATAAAGCAACTCAACAAGATGTGAATACATCAAAATGCTTAAACAAAAAATGGTAACCCCATTTTGAGCTTAAACGATGAGTATGACTTACGATCAAGTGCTATCACTTGACTCCCCAGTCAATATACTCTAACATAGGTGACTTTGTTGCCGACCTTTTCTATATTAAGTTCTCTAGTGTTCTTTTGCTTAGTTGTTTTTTCCATTTGCATGTTTTTCTTGCCTTTGTGTCTCCCTCTAAAAAAATCTGCTTTTTATTTGAGATTCTGTTGTAAATTCATTGCAAATCTTTCTAAAAATTCCTTGCAAATCCTTGTGAGATTTCATTTGCTCTTTACTCTGCGTTGAACTTGGTCCCTCCGATCCAAACCTATCGGCTCAACCGAAATACAAGGTTTCCTTGTATATAGTTCATCGGTACAACCGACACGGACTAGCTCGGTCTCACCGATAAGCACCCTTTGTGATTCTGTCATATCGGAGTCACCGACGGAAACCACATCGACGTCACCGATTTCAACTCTGAGAAAACCTTTTGCCATTTCTTACTGCCTATTTTCTTCAGCTCCACTCAATGATTCTTTTCTCTATCAGCATCATAAGCTACTTACTGCTTTATAGTGACTCTCAAGGACCACACCTACTTGGCTCATGCTCCAGAAGTACCCTTCATGGAAATTGATGTCAAATGGGGAGAGAGAGCACATCAAAGCTTATCAAATGAGCACATCCAAGCTCTTCTACAGATGCTCGTTAACAAAGAGGAGAGAAGTCACATGTCTCTAAGAGGGGAAGACATGCTAATATGTTTAATCCTAGCTATTGATGAAAATTCTATTTGCTCTGATTTTATCTCACCCTACCTTCTCCCATTATCCAATATAAGATTCAGGGGGAGAAAGAGTCTATGCCTAAGGGGAGAAAAATCCTTGGAATTCATTGCACATCTTTAAAACTCTGGGGACATGTCTATATCTAAATGAAGTACTTGTAGTACTCACTCATCACATGTCATCCCAGTCTTGGTATTCTTGTGGTTCACCAAAGCTGCCTTACTTGGAGTGTTCTTGTGTTATCTAACCCTGTTTTCTCAAGTCCACTCTCTCAAAAGTCAGATCAAGACCACAAGGTAAGTATATGCATCACACTCATGTGCATGATGATCTCTTGCTGTTGTACATATTGTTTGCAAGAGGGATTCATAAACATGGAGGTACATTTCTCAATCTTATCTTTTGCTCTGATGCATATAGCCAAGATACATGTAACTCTCTACTTACCATGTCATGTTATGCATTCAAATGTTAGTATATTCTATCTTCACATGATTGCATACATGCAGGGGGAGCTTATGCATGTAACATGTTCCTCCAAAGCTTTACTTGCTACTCTTCATATCATTTACCTAAAGCTTTGATGTATGTTGTCATCAATTACCAAAAAGGGGGAGATTGAAAGCACAAGTGCTCCCTGGGTGATTTTGGTAATTAATGTCAACATATCTCTTGTTGGACTAATGCTTTTATCTAGTGTATTTCAGACAAGTTCAACAATGGCGTGGAAAGGACAAGAGGATGTGGAACCCCTTCAAGGTGCTAAGGACATGCATTGTCTAAAGCTCAAGACTCTTCATCTTTGTTTTAGTGATCCAAGATCACATTGAATCCATAGGAAAGCTAATACTATTAAAAGGGGATGAGGTGTTGCTTAATGGCTTGCTTGCTCAAATGCTTAGTGATATTGCTCCTAAACCCCGAACCACTTTCTCCATCCAAATATGTCAAAACCCTAAACTCCAACTTGGCCCCACCAATTCTTTCTATCCGGTGCCACCAAGTTCATATGACATAGCCACTGCCAGAAACCCTAGCAATTCAGTCTCACCGATACGGGTCTCGGTCTCACTGAGATTGCCTTGCCAACGCTCTTTGACTTGTTGCATTTATTTCGGTCTCACCGAGTTATGCAATCGGTCTCACCGAGTTGGCTTGACATTCTATCTGTTGCCTTATTGCTTCACTTAGGTTTCACCGAGTTGATGCAATCAGTGCCACCGAGATGATGTTTGCCAAGCCCTAGCACATCGGTCCCACCAAGTTGTTCCAGTCGATCCCATCGAGATTCCTAACGTTCACATTTTGAACTAATCGGTCCCACCGAGTTTAGCTATTCGGTCTCACCAAGATTGGACAAATGTGTGTAACGGTTGGATTTTGCGTGGAGGCTATATATACCCCTCCACCCCTTCTCCATATGTGAGAGAGCCATCAGAACGTGCCTACACTTCCATCATACATTTTCTGAGAGAGAGCCACCTACTCATGTGTTGAGATCAAGATATTCCAATCCTACCACAAGAATCTTGATTTCTAGCCTTCCCCAAGTTGCTTTCCACTCAAATAATCTTTCCACCATATCCAAATCCGTGAGAGAGAGTTGAGTGTTGGGGAGACTATCATTTGAAGCACAAGAGCAAGGAGTTCATCATCAACACACCATCTATTACCTTTTGGAGAGTAGTGTCTCCTAGATTGGTTAGGTGTCGCTTGGGAGCCTCCGTCAAGTTGTGGAGTTGAACGAAGAAGTTTGTAAGGGCAAGGAGATTGCCTACTTCGTGAAGATCTACCTGAGTGAGGCAAGGCCTTCGTGGGCGATGGCCATGGTGGGATAGAAAAGGTTGCTTCTTCGTGGACCCTTTGTTGGTGGAGCCCTCCGTGGACTCGCACAACCATTACCCTTCGTGGGTTGAAGTCTCCATCAACGTGGATGTACGATAGCACCACCTATCAGAACCACGCCAAAAATCTCCGTGTCTTCATTGCGTTTACACACTCCAATCCCATCCCTGTACTTTCTTGCAATTAGCATGCTTTACCCTATCTGCTGCATATACTCTTGTCATGCTTGCTTGGAATGTGTTGTGAATGCTTAAACTTGTGCTAAGACTCCACCTTAACTTGAAGAACTTAAAAACTGCCACTTTTACTTGTTGAGGGTCTAATCACCCCCCTCTAGACCCCTCCTCTCAATCCTTTCAGGACACCGCAAGATCGAACCCATCACAAAGCACCTCTTCCCATTGCAAGAAAAACCAATCTAGTTGGCCTAACTAAACCAAAGATTCGGAGAAGAAATACGAGGCTATAAATAATCATGCAAATAAGAGATCAAAGAAGACTCAAATAATATTCATGGATGAAAATCTGATCATAAACTCGAACTTCATCGGATCCCAACAAACACACCGCAAAAAGTCATTACATCAAATAGATCTCCAAGAGACCATTGTATTGAGAATCAAAAAGAGAGAAGAAGCCATCTAGCTACTGCCTACGGACCCATAGGTCTATGGTGAACTACTCACGCATCATCGGAGAAGCACCAATGAGGATGATGAACCCCTCCGTGATCGTGTTCCCCTCCGGCAGAGTGCCTGAATAGGGCTCTAGATTGGATCTTGTGGTTCTGGAACTTGCGACGGCTGGAATTGTGTTTCGTCGACTCCCCTAGGGTTTCTGGAATATTTGGGTATTTATAGAGCTGAGAGGCGGTGGAGGAGACCCCGTGGGCCCCACAACCCATCAGGGCGTGCCAGGGGCCTCTCGCGTGCCCTGGTGTCTTGTGGGCCCCACAGGCCTCCCCCCAAGTGCTTCCTTGGCTCCCAAGTTGTCTTCTGGTCCAAAAAAATCTCCAAAAAGTTTCACTACATTTGGACTCCGTTTGATAGGGATATTCTGTGAATTAAAAAAGAAGCAAAAAACAGCAACTAGCACTGGGCACTATGTCAATAGGTTAGTCCCAAAAAATGATATAAAGTTGCTATAAAATGATTGTTAAACATCCAAGAATGATAATATAATAGCATGGAACAATAAAAAAATTATAGATACGTTGGAGACGTATCAGGCCTCGGTGTGGGGACGACCTGGCCCGCCTCTGGAGCACGGTGGGCAACACCAGCATGGAGATAGCCCGCGCTCTTTAGCTCCTGGATGGCGCTCTCAGTGACGATGGAGGCCTCCCACTTGCCCTTCGACCCAGAGCCAACCATGGCCGGATTGAGGAGAGGGCTGGAGAGGTTCTTGGAAGAGAAAATGGATCTGGGCGCTGGAGCTCAGGAGATGGGGAAAGCAGTGTCGCAGGAGGAAGCGAGAGCGTGCGAAAGAAATGGCAACCGCTCACCTTTTATGGGCTGCCGTAAGGCCAAGGGTCCTTTTACTGCGTCGTAGACCTCGCCACTTCTCAATACAATTGTGTCGTTATGCGTGTATGGGATAGCCCAAATCATTGATCATATCCCTTAAAAACCGGGCACGATCTTCATGTTGATGGGACGTGCCAATGAAGAAACCACCTCGAACCACGAATTGAGCTTTCATGACTGGCTTGTGGTCATGGCGGGTCATGACCCTTCGGCAAAAGTTGTCAGATGAGGGTACTATTCACACTTGGGTGGTTGGCCTTCGCGGCTAAGTAACTTGCACGTGTCGAAAGCTATTGCATAATCCGGGAAGCATATGGCCAGACACGGCTGAACAATCCTCGAAGATTTGATCCAGGGCGGCTTTGGCCTGATGCAAACATCATGGAAGGAAGGGAACTGGTCTGCAAAGCCTGAAATGTTCGCATATACTTCGGCTTCGAAGACTAGTTCGGGGGCCACTGAAGGTGTCTCAGACTAAGGGGTCCTCGGGCTGCCGACCTATCTTTCATGGGCCGGATTGGTGGGATGCTCATGATTCAACAATGGAAGGCCGGACTAGAGGCGACCCCGTGACCGAGAAGGAAATCTCCGAAGACTTGGCATATCCTCCAAGCCTAGTTAGCGTAACCGGCATGTTTCCCCCTAAATGGTAACCAACCATATGTAACCCTAGGTACTCCTGGTGTATATATATGTAACACCCCCGGTGATTAGCAACAGTAATCACTTTTGATAATGACATGTCAGCATGATTAACAGTGCATAATCATCATTAGCATCATATTGCATATCAACTTCTAACTCAAATTCAAATTTAAATGAAAGTGAAATATAAAAGTGGACCAACATAAAAACTAAAATGTTCAGTAAATAAAAAATATTGCAGAGACCATTCTAAAATTGTAACCAACAGTTAATAAATTAATTAGGTGACCCAAACCTCTTTTAACAGTGGCTGAAAATAATATCTACAAGCCTTTTAATTAATCTAGATCGAATATGAAATGATGTTTTGCCCAAACTAGTTTTTGGTGTTAGGGTATATTGCACTGGTATTTAAGGACTAGCTCCCACTTTTTACAAAATCCATTTGGGGCCTAAACAATTAACATAACAGAAAAGAAAAAGAAACAGAAAAGAGAAAAAGGAAAAGGCCTAAATGATCTACTGTACACTCGGCCTATCGCTACAGTCGCGGCCCAGCCCACCCCCGCGCCGTCCCTCACCTCGCACTGCTCACCTCGCCGCGCTGTCGCCCGCGACCGCGCTCACCGCCCCGGCCCCCCCCCTTGCCTTTGCTCGACAACGAGCACTACGGCGCCGCGGACGCCTATATGGACCCCCCCTCGACTCCGCGGACGAACCCTAGCCGCCCCCTTTGCCCCTCTTCCCCCGTCCCCCACCTCGCCCGACGCCGCCATGGTCGGCCACCGCTGAAGCTCGCGGCCACCGTGCCCCGTTCGCCTCCCCGTTGTGTCCACGAGCTCCGCCGCAACGCGCCGTCCTCCTCGACCACGAGCCTGAGCTCCGGGAGCCCTGCATCGCCCCCACGTCGCCGTCTTCTTCCTCGGGTCGCCGCCGCACTCTGTCGTCGATTCCGGCTACTCCAGGCCTTCCCCGAGCCCACTTTGAACGGCTACGCCCCATTGTGAGCTTCTGCTCCTCCTCCCCCTCTCCATTAGCTCGCTAGCGTACCGTAGCCACCGCTCCGCGTTAGGCCGCACCCACCGCCGCGGACCTCATCGCCGGCGACCGTCCGGCGACCATTTGGTCATGTGCTGCTGCCCATTTGCTTCGCCGCGTCGCATGGACCCCGCCTAGCTCCTCACAACGCTTGAACGCGCGCCGTTTTGTCGATCCCGTAGCTCGCCTGAGAACCTCGCCGCCGCCGAGCTCCTGGAGCTCAGCTCCGGCCTCCCCAGCACCCCGCACCGCCGCCATTCGACGCGCGACGATGAGCCGCGTCGAACGCGACCTACCCCAGCCCCTGAGACCCACCGTAGGCGAAACCCGAGCCAAGCCCGACTCGCGCCGCCGCGTTTTGGTTCGCCGGAGCTACTCCGGCGCGTCGCCGGCCACCGCCGACGTGGCACCAGTGGGTCCCGCCCTGTGCCACTGACTGTGGGGCCCCGCGGGCCCCTTTGACCTCGTTGACCGGGGTCAACGCTGACGTGGCCGCCCGGTCTCACTGACATGTGGGGCCCGGTCGCTTAAATGAATTTAAATAAATAGAAAATCTGTTAATTAGTTAATAAAATACTAATCAGTCACTGACTGCTGGGCCCCACCTGTTAATTAACTCAAATAATTAAATTAACCTCTCTGATTAAGCCACAGTGTATGACATGTGGGTCCCACCTGTCAGGTTTGACTCTGGTCAGCCAGAGTTGACTTGCTGACGTCATGCTTAGGTCATGCTGATGTCATCGCAACACTGTTTCGGATAATGTTGATTTAAATAATTAATTAAATTCCAGAAATTAATAAAAACTTTAGAAAATCATATTAAATAAACCATAACTCCGATGAAAATAATTTATATATGAAACTTGCTCAGAATTTCGATACGAACCCGAATACGTCCTCCGTATTCCCGTCAGACGCCTACAGCTATAAGAACATTGAACTTTTAGACCGTTTTCAGTAAATGAATAGTGCCCAACTTTAATTAAATAAATCCAAATAAATTCCTAAATTAACTAAATCATTTAATTAGGCAGTAGAACACCCCGGCATATCATTTAGGCATGTCATACATATTGTTTGCATTATTGCCATGAATTTATTGTTTCTCTCCCCCTCCTTCTCTCTCTCGATAGACGCCGACACCGACGACGCTGCACCTAGATACGACTACACTACCGACGAGCAGCCCGTTGGCGATCTCTCTCTCTTGCCAGAGCAACCAGGCAAGCCTCCCCCCTTGAGCATTCCAGATATCGCCCATTCTATTCTCCTGCTTGCATTAGATTTTGCTACTGTTAATGTATGCTCCTATTCTGATGCATAGCCTACTGTTGTAACCTGTTCATTGCTACCTTATCTGCCTATGATAAACTGTTTAGTTTAGGTTGGAATGAACCATCAGTGACCCCACCACCTTACCTTTGTTGCCCCTGCTTGATCATCGATGACTCGATCAACGTGATCGTCAACCAGAGACCGACACCTCACTTCACACCCCGTTAGTTGTACGACTCTGCATAGTTACTATCGAGTGCCGAGGGTGATACCTCGTAACGCATTCCTGATGAATACTCTGCAGTGTAGCTGTTCGGTCGTGGTCATCGAGGGTGATTCCTCCTTCTCCACTTCCGATACGACTCTGTCGTGCGACCCCTCAGTGTGAACCTCGAGGGTGATACCTCATACGTTCGCCCTGATGATTTCGTCGAGTGGAATCCGCCGAGGGTGATTCCTCGGGTTTCCCCCTTGATGTTATGACCACACGGTTACTTTGACCATTGTTACAGGCGGGTCCACCCTGGTGGGTACCCGCTGGGGATCTATGATTTCGGGTGTGCCGAAAGGGCACTCGAGTGTGACATTGTGGCGGAGCATCAGAGACTCTGATTGTCTCCGCGTGATACTAATTGAGCCTATTGGATTTGGGTGTGTGATCTGAGTGGGTCGACGTGCCCTATACGCACTACCACCACGCGGGATAATGGTTATGGGACCCTCTGCGAAGTACGTTTCTCCGAAAGCTCGTCTGACGTCATGATTCACCGTGCGGGCTGATTGTCGGGATTGGGCTGGATACTTCACTGACGAGTTCAGTGTCGCGCCTTCACCCCGGCCAGTCTCGCAACGCGCAGGGTGCCCAGGGCGATGGCCCGAGACCTCTGGGTGCATAGGTTAGTCTGGCGTGCTGACCTCTCTGCCGAGCCTAGGTAGGGCGCTGCTTCGTGTTGATCTTCCGAGGACGGGCATTACCCAGCAAGTGTGTCCGGCCAGAGTTGATCAAGCGTGTTGGGTAACAATAGTGCACCCCTGCAGGGATGAATCTTCTATCGATAGCCGGTCCTACGATAAAGGACGCTCAGTTTGTGTATCCCGATCTACTACTTAAACTGGATACTTGTTACTTAACTGAAGCTTCGGGATCGCTTTCTCGCTTGGGAGTCGAGGAAGGATCTTTAAGCTGTACTTCAACATGTTTGCTAAATAAAATGCTATTCTACTCTCTTCTACTGCTGCAAGATGATGGCTTTGTGAAGATGTTTGAAGATGCTAGTCTTCGATAGGACTAGGCCTTCTCTCTATTCTAGCATTTCTGCAGCCCAGTCCACATATACAGCCTTTCTCCATTGATAATGTTGCATATGTAGTATAGATCCTTGCTTGCTGAGTACTTCGGATGAGTACTCATGGTTGCTTTACTTTCTCTTTTCCCCATATACCCCACATTGATGATACATCAGACGATGGAGTCCAGGAGCCAGATGCCACCACCGGAGCTTACTACCAGGAGGGTCCAGAGTGTACTTACTACTGGATCGAGCCAGATGACCAGGAGTAGGATCGGAGGCTCCCAGGCAGGAGGCCAACGCCTTTCGATCTAGTGTCGCTGTTTGTGCTAGCCTTCTTAAGGCAGAACTTGTCTAACTATGTCTGTACTCAGATTAAATTTGTATGACTGACTTCTGTATTCAGATCTTCGGATCCCTGGTCTGTAATATTGTGGACCTCCGTTTAAATTGTGTTAGAGTTGTGTTGTGATATCTTCCCGTGAGTCCCTGTGCTTGATCGTACACGTTTGCCTGTATGATTAGTGTACGATTGAGTCGGGGGCGCCACAAGTTGGTATCAGAGCCGACTGCCTGTAGGAAGCCCCCTCCAAATTCCTTGGCCGAAGTTGAGTCTAGACATCGAAAATCTAATTTACTAACTTGGCTGTGTGGCTTACGGGCCCACGTCGCCAACTGGGTGGTATTAGGATCTTTTATTCCTCGTCTATACTCTGGGACTCTGATCTCTCTTCTACTCGGGTTAAATAAAATTTTACTAACACCGACACTTAGGATCTCGTAAATTCTGTCTACCCGGAGAGCTGGATATCTGTGCGATTTCCCTGTCATTGATCTGATTAGTCTGATAATCATTTTCCTTTCCATTGTTTTGTTTAACCTTTCTCTCCGAGTTGTATTAAACTTCTCATTGTCATTTGACGAATCTGAATTTCCTCTGTTTCAGATGGACCGTTTGTTTCCACCACATCCTGCGACACAGCTTGTGCTTCGCACTTGGGCTCGTAATACCCCTGGGTTTCCAGCTGTCCTGATCGCTCTCATGACCAGACTTGGCTACCGTTGGTACCCTGAGTACATGGTCTATGAGGTTTACCGCGAGTTCAACCAGGAACAGTACTATGCTGAAGTTCGGATTCATGATCAGCAGAACAACTCAGACACCAAGCTACACCTTTTTCACGGATTAGGCGTGACGATTGAGATGGCAGTCCATGATGCCGCCTACTCTGCTGTCGTACGTCTCCGAGGAGAGCACAATGCTAACTTGGATGATACTGTGTTTCGGTACATTCCGTATGCACCTGTTGGAGATGCTACTGGATACTACACAGCTATCTGTGCCCCGTACGAGTCTTGATGCTACGACCGGCAGGTTCTGATTCAGTGCACTCAGGCTCTGGATCGCACTGTTCGGGCTCTTGCCGTCGAGTTGTTCGCCACTCGAGCACGCTACTACGAGGCTATGACACAGTTGCTACCAGCTGTTCGTGCAGGGATACATCCGGAGTATATTCTTTACCCACGCAGGACCGAGATGCCGCCAGGTATTGATTGGCCTGCAGTGGGAGGTCACACGCCTGCACGTGGACCTCTTCTTACAGTTCGAGACCGGGTTCTGCATCAGAGTGCACATGGAGCACAGGATCCTGCCACGACGAACATTCGTCGTCCGCACTTGCAGTTACCCCGTTTCAGTGGTTTTCTCCGACGCTGATGTAGCCTTTGCTATGTCACGTTGTGTACTTCCTTACCGCTTGCCTGCGTGCCGCCTAGTGTGTCTCTAGTTTTTCAATTTGCGTCGTTATGCTGCCCGATTTTAACCGACTGTGTATGGATCTGTATGTCTTAATCGACTACTGTTATGTATCTGTTACACTACTTAATTTGTTGTCGAGTTACACCATGTTTGTCACTAAACGCTCGCAATTGCTTTTACTAAACTACCCCCTGTTGATACTTAGCAGGATGGTTAGACCAGGTGGTCGTGGTCGTGGTCGTGCCCCTGAACGCCCACCACCGCCAGACTATATGGCGGCTATGATGCAACAGTTTGAGCTTAACCGCCAGTTCATGGTTGGAATCATGGCTCAGTTTCCGCATCAGAACAACCAGAACCAGAACCCAGCTTCAATAACTTTGACAGAGTTTACGCGACTCAACCCAACGCAGTTCCGCAACTCAGACAAGCCCCTGGATGCCGATGACTGGCTCCGCGACATCGCTCACGAGATGGAGTCAGCTAATGTCGCCCCTGCCAACTACGTCAACTTCGCGGCCTTTTTCTTAAAGGGACCCGCTGCTCAATGGTGGGACACACACAAGCGTACTCTGCCTGTTGGAACAGTCATCACCTGGTATGAGTTCCAGGCTGCTTTCCGTACATGTTACATCCCTCAAGCAATTATGGAACGCATGAAGACCCAGTTCCGTAACCTCACTCAGGGCAACAAGACCGTCGAAGCTTATCAACGGGAATTTCTAGACCTCTCCCGCTATGCTGAAGAAGACATCGCCACAGATGCACGCAGACAAGAGAAGTTCCGTAATGGACTACACCCCGACCTCAAGCTTGCACTAGCTGCTCAAGACTTCAATGACTTTTCAACTCTAACGAACAAGGCTATTCTTGTTGAGACCGCTCAGATAGAATACAAGGACTCGCAGAAGCGCTATCGTGATGCTGGCTCATCTTCGGGCTCAGCATCGAAGCGTCGAGTTTGGATTCCCAACAATGCATTCCGTTCCAATACCTCTGCGCCAAAGAACAACTATGCTGCACCACGTCTGCCTCCTCCACCACCGAGGCAGCCAAAAACTCAAGCTATTCAAAACAATGCTCCTCTTCGTCCTGAAGATAGTCTGTGCTTCAAGTGCCGCAAACCAGGACACCAGGCTAAAGATTGCTGCCAGAATCAGAATCAGTTAGCCTTTCCTCGTGCTGGCCGTGGCAATGGTCGTGGCAACAACCAGACCCGCAACTATAATACTGGGTCTGCTGCACATGGTCGTGGACAAGCCTACAACATTGACATTGAAGAAGTCCAGGATCAACCTGCTACTATGATGGGTACTCTTCTCGTTAACTCAGTACCTGCTTCTGTTTTATTTGATTCAGGAGCATCACATTCATTCATCTCTGGAAAATTTGCATTTATGCATGGCATTCAATATGAGAAAATGCATACTTCGTTAGTCATTAAAACTCCCGGAGGTCACTGTCATGCTGACTTAATAGCACCTGACGTTACCGTCGAAATTAAAGGATTGGAATTCCTTGCATCGCCCATCGTCTTGAAATCTTCCACCATAGACCTCATACTTGGAATGGATTGGTTGAAAGCTCACATTGCTTCGATCAATTGTGCCACTAAAGTCATCCAACTTCTTCACCCCACCGATGAGATAGTGAATTATACCGTCCGCATTACTCGGGACGCTGAAGCTCAGATATATGCTCTGAATGCTTTGAACGCCTCACCTCTGGAAGGGATCGAGAACGTTCCTGTCGTTCGAGATTTTCCAGACGTCTTTCCAGAAGAACTTCCAGGAATACCCCTGGCTAGAGCTGTTGAGTTTGTCATCGACTTGAAGCCTGGCACCGTCCCTATTGCCAAGCGACCTTATAAGATGCCTCCGCATCATCTACTCGAGCTTAAGGAAGAAATCGACAAGTCACTTAAGAGTGGTTTCATCCGCCCCAGTTCCTCTGCTTGGGGAGCACCTTCACTCTTCGTTAAGAAGAAGGATGGAACTAACCGTTTGGTTCAGGATTATCGGCCCATTAACCAAGCCACAATCCAGAATAAATACCCACTGCCCCGGATCAATGATCTTTATGATCAACTCGCTGGATCGTCGGTGTTCTCTAAACTCGACCTGAGGTTGGGTTATCACCAGATCCGTGTCCGTGAAGAGGATATTCCCAAGACTGCATTCGTCACTCGTTATGGCTCCTATGAATACACCGTCATGTCATTTGGCCTAACGAATGCTCCAGCAACTTTCTCCCGTCTGATGAATTATATATTCATGGATTACCTCGACAAATTCATCGTGGTATATTTGGATGATATCCTTATCTATTCTAAGAATAAAGAAGAACATGCTGAACACCTCCGTTTGGTACTAGAGAGGCTCCGAGAACACCAGTTGTATGCCAAGTATTCCAAATGTGAATTTTGGCTTTCTGAAGTAACTTACCTTGGACATGTGATTTCCAAGGATGGAATTGCTGTTAACCCCGAACGAGTTCAGGCTATTCTTGACTGGACTCCCCCGAAGAATGTTAAGCAAGTTAGAAGTTTTCTCGGACTTGCTAGTTATTGCCGTCAATTCGTTGAGAACTTTTCCAAGATTGCAAAGCCATTGAAAAATCTGCTTCACAAAGGTGTTAAATTTGAGTGGACAGAAAAATGTCAAGAAAGCTTTCAGACACTAAAAGATAAATTGACATCGGCCCCAGTATTAGCACCCCCGGATTCCCAAAAGGATTTCGTGATATACTGCGATGCATCCCGTCAAGGATTAGGCTGTGTCCTAATGCAAGAACGCAAGGTGATTGCTTATGCCTCCCGACAATTGCGTCCTCACGAAGAAAATTACCCAGTGCACGATCTCGAACTTTCTGCGGTTATTTATGCCCTGAAGCTATGGCGACATTACCTTCTCGGTAACCGTTGCGAGATATATACGGATCATCAAAGTTTGAAGTATTTATATACTCAACCAGATCTGAACCTTCGTCAACAAAGATGGCTCGAGACAATAGCCGATTACGATATGAATATCTCATACACCCCTGGCAAGGCAAATGTAATGGCCGATGCTTTGAGCCGCAAGGCTTATTGCAGCAACCATATGGTTCAGGAATCACAACCTCTTCTTTATGAAGAGTTTCGTAAATTGAACCTCCATATTGTTCCACAGGGTTATCTCAATACCCTCGTTGTCGAACCAGATTTAGAACACAGCATCAAGACTATGCAACGGTATGACTCTGAAGTTGAAAGGATCAAGCGATACCTTGAAAAAGGAAAACCGTCGGAGTTCCATCTTGATAATGATGGGATCTTATTTTTCCAACACCGTCTCTTCGTACCTAAGTTCAAAGATGAGAGAGAACACGTTATGATGGAAGCACATGACACTCCTCTGTCAATTCATCCTGGTAGCACAAAGATGTACCGTGACATTTGTCAGAGATATTGGTGGCCTAATATGAAGTGAGACATTGCTCGTTATGTTTCTGAGTGTGACATTTGCCGCCGCGTTAAAGCTCAACATCAAAGGCCCGCAGGAACTCTGCAACCCCTTGCAATTCCTGAATGGTAATGGGACAAGGTCCAAATGGATTTCATTACTGGTTTTCCCAAATCCCAGAAGGGTAATGATGCTATATTTGTCGTCATTGACCGATTCTCTAAGGTTGCTCACTTTCTACCAGTTAAAGAGACAATCACTGCTAGCCAGTTAGCAGACTTGTATGTTTCCCGAATTGTGTCACTCCACGGTGTTCCGTTGGAGATCAGTTCTGATCGTGGCAGCCTCTTCACCTCCAGATTCTGGAATAGTTTCCAAGAAGCTATGCGAACACATCTGTCGTTCAGTACCACTTTTCACCCTCAGTCACAGGGTCAAGTTGAATGAGTTAATCAAGTGCTCGAAGATATGCTTCGAGCTTGCGTCATCTCCTTCGGTAAGAAATGGGAGGAATCTCTCCCGTATGCCGAATTCTCTTACAACAATAGCTATCAGGCTAGTCTGAAGATGGCACCGTTTGAAGTTCTATACGGTCGTAAGTGTCGAACCCCTCTGAATTGGTCAGAAACTGGGGAACGCTCACTCGTCGGTCTGGAAATTATTCAGCAAGCAGAAGATCAAGTCCGCATTGTCCGTGAACATTTGAAAGCTGCTCAGTCTCGTCAGAAGAGCAACTATGACCGAAAGCACCAGGAAATGGTCTATCAACCTGGCGAGCAAGCTTACCTCCGCGTCACTCCGTTGAAAGGCACTCATAGGTTCGGAATCAAAGGCAAGTTAGCTCCTCGCTACATTGGCCCGTTCCGTATTCTTGCCCGTCGAGGAGAGGTGGCATATCAATTGCAATTGCCGCCAAACCTTTCACAAGTACATGATGTATTTCATGTATCCCAACTCCGTCGCTGCTTCAAGGATCCTATTCGAGCTGTGGATCACGAAGTGCTTGAATTACGGGAAGATCTGTCCTATCCAGAATATCCCATCCATATTCTTGATGAAGCTGAACATCGGACTCGTCAAAAGTCAATCAAATTCCTCAAGGTTCAGTGGTCAAATCATTCTGAAGATGAGGCCACTTGGGAACGCGAGGATCGTCTTCGTGAAGAATACCCCTCTTTCTTTCAGTCTTCCTATTAATTCTCGGGACGAGAATTCTTAATAGATGAGGAGAATTGTAACACCCCCGGTGATTAGCAACAGTAATCACTTTTGATAATGACATGTCAGCATGATTAACAGTGCATAATCATCATTAGCATCATATTGCATTTCAACTTCTAACTCAAATTCAAATTTAAATGAAAGTGAAATATAAAAGTTGACCAACATAAAAACTAAAATGTTCAGTAAATAACAAATATTGCAGAGACCATTCTAAAATTGTAACCAACAGTTAATAAATTAATTAGGTGACCCAAACCTCTTTTAACAGTGGCTGAAAATAATATCTACAAGCCTTTTAATTAATCTAGATCGAATATGAAATGATGTTTTGCCCAAACTAGTTTTTGGTGTTAGGGTATATTGCACTGGTATTTAAGGACTAGCTCCCACTTTTTACAAAATCCATTTGGGGCCTAAACAATTAACAGAACAGAAAAGAAAAAGAAACAGAAAAGAGAAAAAGGAAAAGGCCTAAATGATCTACTGTACACTCGGCCTATCGCTACAGTCGTGGCCCAGCCCACCCCCGCGCCGTCCCTCACCTCGCACTGCTCACCTCGCCGCGCTGTCGCCCGCGCCCGCGCTCACCGCCCCGCCCCCCCCCTCGCCTTTGCTCGACAACAAGCACTGCGGCGCCGCGGACGCCTATATGGACCCCCCCTCGACTCCGCGGACGAACCCTAGCCGCCCCCTTTGCCCCTCTTCCCCCGTCCCCCACCTCGCCCGACGCCGCCATGGTCGGCCACCGCTGAAGCTCGCGGCCACCGTGCCCTGTTCGCCTCCCCGTTGTGTCCACGAGCTCCGCCGCAACGCGCCGTCCTCCTCGACCACGAGCCTGAGCTCCGGGAGCCTTGCATCGCCCCCACGTCGCCGTCTTCTTCCTTGGGTCACCGCCGCACTCTGTCGTCGATTCCGGCTACTCCAGGCCTTCCCCGAGCCCACTTTGAACGGCTACGCCCCATTGTGAGCTTCTGCTCCTCCTCCCCCTCTCCATTAGCTCGCTAGCGTACCATAGCCACCGCTCCGCATTAAGCCGCACCCACCGCCGCGGACCTCGTCGCCGGCGACCGTCCGGCGACCATTTGGTCATGTGCTGTTGCCCATTTGCTTCGCCGCGTCGCATGGACCCCGCCTAGCTCCTCACAACGCTTGAACGCGCGCCGTTTTGTCGATCCCGTAGCTCGCCCGAGAACCTCGCCGCCGACGAGCTCCTGGCGCTCAGCTCCGGCCTCCCCAGCACCCCGCACCGCCGCCATTCGACGCGCGACGATGAGCCGCGTCGAACGCGACCTACCCCAGCCCCTGAGACCCACCGTAGGCGAAACCCGAGCCAAGCCCGACTCGCGCCGCCACGTTTTGGTTCGCCGGAGCTACTCCGGCGCGTCGCCGGCCACCGCCGACGTGGCACCAGTGGGTCCCGTCCTGTGCCACTGACTGTGGGGCCCCGCGGGCCCCTTTGACCCCGTTGACCGGGGTCAACACTGATGTGGCCGCCCGGTCTCACTGACATGTGGGGCCCAGTCGCTTAAATGAATTTAAATAAATAGAAAATCTATTAATTAGTTAATTAAATACTAATCAGTCACTGACTGCTGGGCCCCATCTGTTAATTAACTCAAATAATTAAATTAACCTCTCTGATTAAGCCACAGTGTATGACATGTGGGTCCCACCTGTCAGGTTTGACTCTGGTCAGCCAGAGTTGACCTGCTGACGTCATGCTTAGGTCATGCTGATGTCATCGCAACACTGTTTCGGATAATGTTGATTTAAATAATTAATTAAATTCCAGAAATTAATAAAAACTTTAGAAAATCATATTAAATAAACCGTAACTCCGATGAAAATAATTTATATATGAAACTTGCTCAGAATTTCGATACGAACCCGAATACGTCCTCCGTATTCCCGCCAGACGCCCGCAGCTATAAGAACATTGAAGTTTTAGACCATTTTCAGTAAATGAATAGTACCCAACTTTAATTAAATAAATCCAAATAAATTCCTAAATTAACTAAATCATTTAATTAGGCAGTAGAACACCCCGGCATATCATTTAGGCATGTCATACATATTGTTTGCATTATTGCCGTGAATTTATTGTTTCTCTCCCCCTCCTTCTCTCTCTCGATAGACGCCGACACCGACGACGCTGCACCTGGATACGACTACACTACCGACGAGCAGCCCGTTGGCGATCTCTCTCTCTTGCCAGAGCAACCAGGCAAGCCCCCCCCCCCCTTGAGCATTTCAGATATCGCCCATTCTATTCTCCTGCTTGCATTAGATTTTGCTACTGTTAATGTATGCTCCTATTTTGATGCATAGCCTGCTGTTGTAACCTGTTCATTGCTACCTTATCTGCCTATGATAAACTGTTTAGTTTAGGTTGGAATGAACCATCAGTGACCCCACCACCTTACCTTTGTTGCCGCTGCTTGATCATCGACGACTCGATCAACGTGATCGTCGACCAGAGACCGACACCTCACTTCACACCCCCTTAGTTGTACGACTCTGCATAGTTACTATCGAGTGCCGAGGGTGATACCTCGTAATGCATTCCCGATGAATACTCTGCAGTGTAGCTGTTTGGTCGTGGTCATCGAGGGTGATTCCTCCTTCTCCACTTCCGATACGACTCTGTCGTGCGACCCCTCAGTGTGAACCTCGAGGGTGATACCTCATACGTTCACCCTGACGATTTCGTCGAGTGGAATCCGCCGAGGGTGATTCCTCGGGTTTCCCCCTTGATGTTATGACCACACGGTTACTTTGACCCTTGTTACAGGCGGGTCCACCCTGGTGGGTACCCGCTGGGGATCTATTATTTCGGATGTGCCGGAAGGGCACTCGAGTGTGACATTGTGGCGGAGCATCAGAGACTCTGATTGTCTCCGCGTGATACTAATTGAGCCTATTGGATTTGGGTGTGTGATCTGAGTGGGTCGACGTGCCCTATACGCACTACCACCACGCGGGATAATGGTTATGGGACCCTCTGCGAAGTACGTTTCTCCGAAAGCTCGTCTGACGTCACGATTCACTGTGCGGGCTGATTGTCGGGATTGGGCTGGATACTTCACTGACGAGTTCAGTGTCGCGCCTGCACCCCGGCCAGTCTCGCAACGCGCAGGGTGCCCAGGGCGATGGCCCGAGACCTCTGGGTGCATAGGTTAGTCCGGCGTGCTGACCTCTCTGCCGAGCCTAGGTAGGGCGCTGCTTCGTGTTGATCTTTCGAGGACGGGCATTACCCAGCAAGTGTGTCCGACCAGAGTTGATCGAGCGTGTTGGGTAACAGTAGTGCACCCCTGCAGGGATGAATCTTCTATCGATAGCCGGTCCTACGGTAAAGGACGCTCAGTTTGTGTATCCCGATCTACTACTTAAACTGGATACTTGTTACTTAACTGAAGCTTCGGGATCGCTTTCTCGCTTGGGAGTCGAGGAAGGATCTTTAAGCTGTACTTCAACATGTTTGCTAAATAAAATGCTATTCTACTCTCTTCTACTGCTGCAAGATGATGGCTTTGTGAAGATGTTTGAAGATGCTAGTCTTCGATAGGACTAGGCCTTCTCTCTATTCTGGCATTTTTGCAGCCCAGTCCACATATACAGCCTTTCTCCATTGATAATGTTGCATATGTAGTATAGATCCTTGCTTGCTGAGTACTTCGGATGAGTACTCACGGTTGCTTTACTTTCTCTTTTCCCCATATACCCCACATTGATGATACATCAGACGATGGAGTCCAGGAGCCAGATGCCACCACCGGAGCTTACTACCAGGAGGGTCCAGAGGGTACTTACTACTGGATCAAGCCAGATGACCAGGAGTAGGATCGGAGGCTCCCAGGCAGGAGGCCAACGCCTTTCGATCTAGTGTCGCTGTTTGTGCAACTTTCTTAAGGCAGAACTTGTCTAACTATGTCTGTACTCAGATTATATTTGTATGACTGACTTCTGTATTCGGATCTTCAGATCCCTAGTCTGTAATATTGTGGACCTCCGTTTAAATTGTGTTAGAGTTGTGTTGTGATATCTTCCCGTGAGTCCCTGTGCTTGATCATACACGTTTGCGTGTATGATTAGTGTACGATTGAGTCGGGGGCGCCATAATATAAACCAGAGGGCTAGACCGTACAGAGAGAGAACCATTACCACCATACCCATCTAGGGTTAGTTCATCCGATCTCGAGGTAGATCAACTCTGTAATTGTCATACACACACATCAATACAGCCAAGCAGGACATAGGGTTTTACCTCCTCGAGAGAGCCCAAACCTGGGTAAACACTGTCTCTGTGTTCCCTGTTACCCATCAATCCAAGATCCACAGCTCGAGACCCCCTACCCAAGATCTGCCGGTTTTGACACCGACACCTACTCCTCGCATTGATATCAATTGATGGGCATCTCCATAGCCCGTTGATTAGCCGCATCGGTGCGAGACTATCTTCCTTTTTGGCTTCTCTTATTAATCTTTATCACCGCATTCTATTCCACTCATAGTGCTATATCCATGGCTCATGCTCATGTATTGCGTGGGAGTTGAAAAGGATGAAGCGCATTAGAAAGTATGAACCAATTACTACGCTTGTCATCGGGGTTGTACATGATTAATACTTTGTGTTAGGAAGACCGAGCATGACAAGACTATATGATTTTGTAAGGATAGAGTTAGTTAGCATTTTTATTCTGAAAGGCATGATTGTTTGTTGGTATGCCTGTGTATTGATGTCTTTATATAAAATTATAGACTATTGCTTTGAATCGCTCATATCTTAATATTCATGCCATGATTAGATTATATGATCAAGATTATGCTAGGTAGCATTCCACATCTAAAATTATCTTTTTATCATTTACCTACTAGAGGACGAGCAGGAATTAACCTTGAGGATGCTGATACATCTCCATCGTATTTATAATTGATTGTTTCATGAAAATATTCTACAAATGTCACATACTTTTGGCAACATTTTATATTATTTTTGGGACTAACATATTGATACAGTGCCCAGTGCTAGTTCCTGCTTTTTGCTTGTTTTTTGTTTCGCAGAAAATCCATATCAAATGAAGTCCAAACGCGACAAAATTTTACCAAGATTTTATTTTGGAATATATGTGATTTTTGGGAAGAAGAATCAACGCAAGACGGTGTCCGAGGTGGCCACAAGGCAACAAGGTGCAACCAGGGGGGTGTTACCTTGTGACTCCCTCGTAAGTCAGTTGGAGCCCTTCTTCGGCCGCAAGGAAACATATATCGAGAAAAAAATCGTGTTGAAATTTTAGCACGATCGGAATTTCGGATATTCAAATATTTAAGAAATGGTTTTCGGCCAGAAAATAGGGACGCGAAATAGAAGAGAAACAAATAGAGAGAGAGAGAGAGAGAGAGAGATATCCAATCTCGGAGGGGCTCCTACCCTCCGGGAGCCATGGCGTCCATTGACTAGAGGGGAACTCTCCTCCCATCTAGGGGGAGGCCAAGGAAGAAGAGAAGGAGGTGGCTCTCTCCCCCTCTCTCCCGGTGGCGCCGAAACACCGCCGGTGCAATCATCTTGTGACGGTGATCTACTCCAACAACTCCGTCATCTTCATCAACACCTCCATCACCTTCCCTCATCTATATTCAGCGGTCCACTCTCCTGCAACCCGCTGTACCCTCTACTTGAACATGGTGCTTTATGCTTCATATTATTATCCAATGATGTGTTGCCATCCTATGATGTTTGAGTAGATTTTTGTTGTCTTATGGGTGATTGGTGAATTGCTATGATTGGTTTAAATTGCTTGTGGTTATGTTGTTGTCCTTTGGTGCCCATCATATGAGTGCGCGTGTGGATCACTGATAACCCACAAGTATAGGGGATCAGAATAGTTTTCGAGGGTAGAGTATTCAACCCAAATTTATAGATTCGACACAAGGGGAGCCAAAGAATATTTGTAAGTATTAGCAGTTGAGTTGTCAATTTAACCACACCTGGAGATTAAATATCTGCAGCAAAGTGATCAGCAGCACTGTAATATGATAGTTTGATAGTAGTAGTAATGATAGCAGTGGTAACAGTAACAGCAGTAACAATTTTGTAGCAGTTGTAATAGTAGCAATAGCAATAGTAACTTAGCAAGAACAATATGTGGAAAACTCGTAGGCATTGGATCGGTGAATTCGTTCGATGATATTCATCATATATCAGTCATAACCTAGGGCGACACAAAACTAGCTCCAGTTCATAAATATAATGTAGGCATGTATTCCGTAAATAGTCATATGTGCTTATGGTAAAGAACTTGCATGACATCTTTTGTCCTACCCTCCCGTGGCAGCGGGCTCCATAAGGAAACTAAGGGATATTAAGGCCTCCTTTTAATAGAGAACCAGAACAAAGCATTAACACATAGTGAATACATGAACTCCTCAAACTACGGTCATCACCGGAAAGTATCCCAATTACTGTCACCCTGGGGTTTACGGATCATCAAGTAGACCAACTCCTGCCTGCATCTACTACTATTACTCCACACATCGACCGCTATCCAGCATGCATCTAGAGTATTAAGTTCATAAAGAATAGAGTAACGCTTTAAGTAAGATGACATGATGTAGAGGAATAAACTCAAGCAATATGATGAAAACCCCATCTTTTTATCCACGATGGCAACAATTCAATACGTGTCTCGCTACCCCTACTTTGTCACTGGGTGAAATCGCGTAAGATTGAACCCAAAGCTAAGCACCTCTAACATTGCAAGGAAAACCAATCTAGTTGGCCAAACCAAACCGATAATTCGAAGAGAAATACAAAGATATCAAATCATGCATATAAGAATTCAGAGAGGATTCAAATAATATTCATAGATAAGCTGATCATAAATCCACAATTCATCGTGTCTCGACAAACACACCGCAAAAGAAGATTACATCAGATAGATCTCCAAGAACATTAAGGAGAACATTGTATTGAAGATCAAAGAGAGAGAAGAAGCCATCTAGCTACTAGCTATGGACCCGTAGGTCTGAGGTAAACTACTCACGCTTCATCGGAAGGGCAATAGAGTTGATGTAGAATCCCTCTGTGATCGATTCCCCCTCCGGCAGGATGCCGGAAAAGGCCCCAAGATGGGATCTCACGGGAACAGAAGGTTGCAGCGGTGGAAAAGTGTTTTCGTGGATGCCTCTAGTGGTTCTGGAATATTTGTGAATAGATAGGAGGAAGAGCTAGGTCAGGAGAGTCCCGAGGGGCCCACAAGGTAGGGGGTCGCGCCCTCCACCCTTGCCGCCGCCTCGTGGCTCTTCTGACTTGGACTCCAAGTCCCCTGGGTGTCTTTTGGTCCAAGAAAAATCATCGTGAAGTTTTATTCCGTTTGGTATTCCTTTTCTGCGAGTCTCAAAAACAAGAAAAAAACAGAAACTGGCACTGGGCTCTAGGTTAATAGGTTAGTCCCAAAAATAATATAAAATAGCATATTAATGCATATAAAACATCCAAAATAGATAATATAATAACATGGAACAATAAAAAATTATAGATACGTTGGAGACGTATCAAGCATCCCCAAGCTTAATTCCTGCTCGTCCCCGAGTAGATAAATGATAAAAACAAAATTTTTGATGTGGAATGCTACCTAACATATTTATCCATGTAATTTTCTTTATTGCGGCATGAATTTTCAGATCCATAAGATTCAAAACAAAAGTTTAATATTGACATAAAAATGATAATACTTCAAGCATACCAATAAAGCAATCATGTCTTCTCAAAATAACATGGCCAAAGAAAGCTATCCCTACAAAATCATATAGTCTAGCTATGCTCCATCTTCATCACACAAAGTATTCAAATCATGCACAACCCCGATGACAAGCCAAACAATTGTTTCATACTTTTGATGTTCTAAAACCTTTTCAACTTTCACGCAATACATGAGCGTGAGCCATGGACATAGCACTATAAGTGGAATAGAATATGGTGGTTGTGGAGAAGACAAAAAGAAGGAGATAGTATCACATCAACTAGGTGTATCAACGGGCTATGGAGATGCCCATCAATAGATATCAATGTGAGTGAGTAGGGATTGCCATGCAACGGATGCACTAGAGCTATAAGTGTATGAAAGCTCAAAAATAAACTAAGTGGGTGTGCATCCAACTCGCTTGCTCACGAAGACCTAGGGCAATTTGAGGAAGCCCATCACTGGAATATACAAGCCAAGTTCTATAATGAAAAATTCCCACTAGTAAATGAAAGTGATAACATAGGAGACTCTCTATCATGAAGATCATGGTGCTACTTTGAAGCACAAGTGTGGAAAAAGGATAGTAACATTGCCCCTTCTCTCTTTTCTCTCATTTTTTTGGTGGGCTTCTTTGGCCTCTTTTTTTTATTTGGGCTTCTTTGGCCTCTTTTATTTTTCATAAAGTCCGGAGACTCATCCCTTGTGAGGGAATCATAGCTTCCATCATCCTTTCCTCACATGGGACAGTGCTCTAATAATGAAAATCATCACACTTTTATTTACTTACAACTCAATATTACAACTCAATACTTAGAACAAAATATGACTCTATATGAATGCCTCCGGCGGTATACCGGGATGTGCAATGATCTAGCGTAGCAAATGACATAAAAAACGGACAAGCCATAAACATCATGCTAGCTATCTTACGATCATGCAAAGCAATATGACAATGATGGAGTGTGTCATAATAAAACGAAACGGTGGAAAGTTGCATGGCAATATATCTCGGAATGGCTATGGAAATGCCATAGTAGTAGGTATGGTGGCTGTTTTGAGGAAGGTATATGGTGGGTGTAATGCACCGGCGAAAGTTGCGCGGTACCAGAGAGGCTAGCAATGGTGGAAGGGTGAGAGTGCGTACAATCCATGGACTCAACATTAGTCATAAAGAACTCACATACTTATTGCAAAAATCTATTAGTCATCGAAACAAAGTACTATGTGCATGCTCCTAGGGGGATAGATTGGTAGGAAAAGACCATCATTCATCCCCGACCGCCACTCATAAGGAAGACAATCAATAAATAAATCATGCTCCGACTTCATCACATAATGGTTCACCATACGTGCATGCTACGGGAATCACAAACTTTAACACAAGTATTTCTACCAATCCGCAATCACTCACTAGCATGACTCTAATATTACCATCCTCATATCTCAAAACAATCATAAGGAATCAAACTTCTCATAGTATTCAATGCACTTTTATATGAAAGTTTTTATTATATCCCTCTTGGATGCCCATCATATTAGGACTAAATTCATAACCAAAGCAAATTACCATGCTGTTTAAAGAGACTCTCAAAATAATATAAGTGAAGCATGAGAGTTCAACAATTTCTATAAAATAAAACCTCCACCGTGCTCTAAAAAGATATAAGTGAAGCACTAGACCAAAATTGCCTAGCTCAAAATATATAAGTGAAGCACATAGAGTATTCTAATAAATCACGATTCATGCGTGTCCCTCTCAAAAGGTGTGTACAGCAAGTATGATTGTGGCAAACTAAAAAGTAAAGACTCATATCATACAAGACGCTCCAAGCAAAACACATATAATGTGGTGAATAAAAAGATAGCCTTAAGTAAAGTTACCGATAGACGAAGACGAAAGAGGGGATGCCTTCCAGGGCATCCCCAAGCTTAGTCTCTTGGTTGTCCTTGAATATTACCTTGGAGTGCCTTGGGAATCCCCAAGCTTAGGCTCTTGCCACTCCTTATTCCATAGTCCATCAAATCTCTACCAAAAACTTGAAAACTTCACTACACAAAACCCAACAGAAAACTCGTGAGATCCGTTAGTATAAAAAAATAAAATCACCACTTTTGGTACTATTTTGAACTCATTATTTATTTATATTGGCGTAATATCTACTGTATTCCAACTTTTCCATGGTTCATACCCCCCGATACTACCCATAGATTCATCAAAATAAGCAAACAACACATAGAAAACAGAATCTGTCAAAAACAGAAGAGTCTGCGAAGATCCGAATTGTTCTAACACTTATGTAACTCAAACAATTCTGAACAATTAGGACAACAGAGGCAATTTGTATATAAATCTTGTGTGAAAAATTCAGGGTTTTTGGACGCTCCAGTGAATTATCAAACTTCTGTGACTGGACGCAAAATTTTCTGTTTTTCAGCAAGATCAAATCAACTATCACCGTAAGCCATCCGATGGGTCTTACTTGGCACAAACACTAATTAAAACACCAAAACACATCTAACCAGAGGCTAGATGAAAAATTTATTGAAAAACAGAACCAAAAAAATAAAAACAAAAATAAAATTGGGTTGCCTCCCAACAAGCGCTATTGTTTAACGCCCTTAGCTAGGCATAAAAACACATAGATCTAGGTATTTCCGTAATAATAGTAAGGTATATCACACATGTTCATCTCATACTCCCTTCGTTCAGCATCAAGTTTTCTTTGTGGTAAGCAAAAGTAGTCAAAAGGGCTAAATTTAATGGGATACGGATCCCTAAGATCAAGCTCGGGAGGAATTGGTTCCTCCTTCGGCCCCTTGTATTGTACGATCAACTCATCATTGTAAGCGTTCTTTTGGCAAAAAGTCATGAGCTTAGTTTCTAGAGAGAAAACTAACCCGTTGTTTTGTATAGCAAAGTTATCATTAAGTTCAGAAATTTTATCAACCAAAACATCGGTAGGGACTCTTTTTCTCAAATTTTCATTATAAGCAACATGATCGAGAGATCGCAATCGCATTATTTCTTCTTGATTAAAGAGAATCCCCTCTATGGGAGGGCGACCACCATCTATTTTATAGTGTGCAAAAATTTCACTAGCTTCTTTCATAATGAATCTAAACTCATGAGCTAGAAATATAGTAGCGGCATGTTTAACAGATGAATGCTCAATATTAGAGAACTCTAGAAAAATCCTTTGTATGCATGGATGCATATGAACAAATTGTCTTTCAAGTTCAAGTACAAGCAAAGTTATTGCATCCATGAGACTATTAGTTTTATGGAGAATAGATCCACCTAACGTGGGTAGCGCACCGGCACAAGTAAAGAAATCTTGAATAACCCCCTTTCCAATAATATTGCCGCTACCCATGTGAAGTTTTTTAGTGTGCAAGATAGTAGATTCTTCATGAGGATCAATATTAGCAAAATTATCAAGGTCCCCCCCATCATTACTACTATCCTTTTCAACGATAATCTCCCCAGATTCAGACATGGTGGCAAGAAACAGATCTAACACACGAGCAAACGAAATGGCGAACGGAAGAAGGATGAATAAAAAGGCAAAATTTTTGAAAATCATTTTAGAAGTGGGGGAGAGGAAAATGAGAGGCAAATGGCAAATAATGCAATGCAAGAGATGAGAGTTTATGATGGGTACTTGGTAGGCTTGACATAGATCTCCCCGGCAACGGTGCTAGAAATTCTTCCTGCTACTTCTTGAGCTTGCGTTGGTTTTTCCCTTGAAGAGGAAAGGGTGATGCAGCACAGTAGAGATAAGTATTTCCCTCAGTTAAGAACCAAGGTATCAATCTAGTAGGCGAAATGCGCAAGTCCCCAATAGATGCACCTACACAAACAATCAAACACTTGCACCCAACGCGATAAAGGGGTTGTCAATCCCTTCACGGTCAATTGCAAAGGTGAGATCTGATAGAGATAGATAAAACCAAATAAAAGATAAAATATTTTTGGGTTTTTTGGTTTATAGATCTGAAAATAAAAGATTGGAAAATAGTAGATCGGAAACTAATATGATGAAAAATAGACCCGGGGGCCATAGGTTTCACTAGAGGCTTCTCTCATGAAGGCAAATAATACGGTGGGTGAACAAATTACTGTCGAGCAATTGATAGAAAAGCGCAAAGTTATGAAGATATCCAAGGCAATGATTATGTAATATAGGCATCACGTCCGTGTCAAGTAGACCGACTCTTGCCTGCATCTACTACTATTACTCTACACATCGACCGCTATCCAGCATGCATCTAGAGTATTAAGTTCATAAAGAACGGAGTAACGCTTTAAGTAAGATGACATGATGTAGAGGAATAAACTCAAGCAATATGATGAAAACCCCATCTTTTTATCCTCGATGGCAACAATTCAATACGTGTCTCGCTACCCCTACTTTGTCACTGGGTGAAATCACGCAAGATTGAACCCAAAGCTGAGCACCTCTCCCATTGCAAGAAAAACGAATCTAGTTGGCCAAACCAAACCGACAATTCAAAGAGAAATACAAAGATATCAAATCATGCATATAAGAATTCAGAGAAGATTCAAATAATATTCATAGATAAGCTGATCATAAATCCACAATTCATCGTGTCTCGACAAACACACCGCGAAAGAAGATTACATCGGATAGATCTCCAAGAACATCAAGGAGAACATTGTATTGAAGATCAACGAGAGAGAAGAAGCCATCTAGCTACTAGCTATGGACCCATAGGTCTGAGGTAAACTACTCATGCTTCATCGAAAGGGCAATAGAGTTGATGTAGAAGCCCTCCGTGATCGATTCCCCCTCCGACAGGATGCCGAAAAGGGCCCCAAGATGGGATCTCACGGGAATAGAAGGTTGCGGTGGTGGAAAAGTGTTTTCGTGGATGCCTCTGGTAGTTCTGGAATATTTGTGAATATATAGGAGGAAGAGCTAGGTCAGGGGAGTCCCGAGGGGCCCACAAGGTAGGGGGCGCCCCCCTAGGGCGCGCCCTCCACCCTTGCCGCCGCCTCGTGGCTCTTCTGACTTAGACTCCAAGTCCCCTGGGTGTCTTCTGGTCCAAGAAAAAACATCGTGAAGTTTTATTCCGTTTGGACTCCGTTTGGTATTCCTTTTCTGTGAGGCTCAAAAACAAGGAAAAAACAGAAACTGGCACTGGGCTCTAGGTTAATAGGTTAGTCCCAAAAATTATATAAAATAGCATATTAATGCATATAAAACATCCAAAACATATAATATAATAGCATGGAACAATAAAAAATTATATATACGTTGGAGATGTATCAAGGACCTGAAGGGCCGCGAGGCGAAGCTCACCAGTCGCGACGCCGAGCTGGCCCAAGTGGCCACCGACCAAGCCGCGGCCTACGGTCCCCTTGACGTGCTGAAGAAGGAGGTGGCCGAGGCCCAGGAAGCCCATGCCAAGCACGCCTCCAAGGTGGCAACCCAGCTGGAGGTCAGGGAGAAAGCCCTCGTTGCCGTTGAGAAGAAGGCGGCCACGGACCACGAAACCTTCCAGGCCCTCGAGCTCGGGTTCCAAAAGGCGCTGCGCTCCATCCACGGGGGAGGGTACAAAGAGCCGCTGGCGATTCCTGAAGATGGTCTTGCAGGGCTCCTCCCCAAGCTTGCCGAGGCGCTCAAGGGTGCCGCCGCTGCGGTGGACTCCTTCCTGGAGGTGGAGTGCCGCTCGCTCTTCACTGCGGCCGCGACGCGCGTCTTCAGCCACCTCTACCTCCAGGACCCTGGCTTCGACCTCAATGTCCTGATCGACCCGGAGGCACTCGAGTCACGTGATACTGCCGCAGAGGCCGTGAGGGACCAGGTGGACGCGCTGCTGGGGAAGTTCCTCTGTGTTCCCATCTCTAAGGCTCCAGCAACAGAAGTCGAAAGCGGTGAGGATGGTGGCAGCGTTGTCGACGAGGGGCTTCCAACGAGTGGGGCAGGCGGCGGCAGTGGCGTTCCTTCTTAGTTTTACCCTGCAACATTTACCGTGCCTCGTGGAGGCGTAAGACTTCTGTTTAAGCTTGTGGAACAATCTGTGCTTGTAATAATTATTAGGACTCCGTGGTTTCCTTATTGCGCCAAGTTTCCTTCGTGCTTGCTTTTGTGCTCTGCGTCGGCAGGGCCCAGCCCCGCGCATACCTCGACCGCCATTGGGGTGTACGGATCACGAGGACGACACCAAGGGGTGAGGGGCTACGTGACTGGTGAGGCCCCTGAGTCGCGATGCTTAGTAGGTCCCCCTTGAAGTGCGAGCAGCCCTCATGAAGGAAACGTGGACGCTGGGGTGTAGGACTTCGCGCTCTGCATCGTGAGGGCCCAGCCCCACGCATACCTCAAGCACTGTTGGGGCGTCCGGATCACCAGGATGACACCAAGGGGCGAGGGGCTACGTGACTAGTGAGGCCCCTGAGTTGCGATGCTCAGGAGGTCCCCCTTGACGTGCGAGCAGCCCTCATACCTTTGACCACTACCTTTCGCCTGGGGGGAACATGAGAAGACCAGGTACCCGGACCTGGTAGGGTAGCGTGTGCCAGGCGGGGCCTGAGCACAACCCCCGTGTCCAGCCCCCTCGTGCAATCCTCTCGAGGGGAAAGCTATGGGGTGTTGCCGGGCGTAGAGCCGAGAGGTTATCCTGAGGTTGGTGCGGCCGCGAGGGCGCCCTCAGTTGTTTATTCTCCAGCGCAGAGCATGGTGCTTCCACTTTAGTGTGGGCATAGTCGCTCCTCGACACTGTTGTCTGCCAGCGCGGAGCATGGGGCTTCCACTGGCGCGTGGGCATAGTCGCTCCTCGACTGTGTCGTCTGCCAGCGCGGAGCATGGGGCTTCCACTGGTATGTTGGTGGGAGTTCCCGCTGGGGGAGACTTCGGGGCGCGTACATCCCCGTTTGTGCGCGTGGCTAGCATGGCAGAACTAGAGGAGGTGTATCTGGGCACTCGTGAGCCAGCACGGGACTCACGAGGCCCTACCTCAAGGCGGTTTGCGCCTGATTTTTGCGGTGCAGGGCGCGCGTAAGAAACCTGCGGGGCGATGGGGGGTCCTGCGCCGAATGCTCCTCCGGAGGTTATCGCATGAGAAGGCCGGGCACCAATGACCCCAGGAGGTGACGTGAACGGGGTCGACACTGCAGGGACAGACCCGAACACAAATGCCGTGCCAAGTCTTCTCATGCAATGATCTCACGAAAAAACAGCCGGCGCACGGCTCACGCTGCGGCGAAGCGCCGAACTGCGGTTGTACGAACCAGGCCGTGCTCCCACACTTGCCCACAGGCGATTAGCTCATGTGAGAACAAGGCACTAAGGACCACGGGAGGTGACGCGCATGGGAGCTGGCCCGCGGGACAGAGCTCGGTCGCTTGGGTTTGTCGACGCTGCAGGGACGAACCCAAGCACAGACGCCGTGCCAGTCCTTAATCATGAGGCAGTTGCGAGCGGGTTCACGAGAGCGCAGCGACATCATAGTGACGAAGCACCGGACAGGCAGTTGAGATACTTAGGAAACTCATGAAGGCAAAGCCAGTTCTGATACATGCGCAAAACGGTACAACTGCTGGGTCGGGCCCTAGCAGCCTGAGGATGATGCAGCCCGAGGGGCGCCCTCAGTTGAACAAACCAAAAAGTCACCTGACACCATTGTTGTGGAAGCGTTGGAGTAGCTGAAGATGCGTACTATAGAGATCGCTCCTCATGAGCCGACCGGCTCCTGAGTCCCAGGAGGCTCCAGAGGTCCGGGGGGCTCGCGAGGGTCCATCACCTCCTCGGTCAGGACCGCCTGGCGCCTGGCCTCGTGAGCCGCCAAGGCTCCCTACATGAGGCGCTGGTACGAGGCGGCCATGTTTAGTAGGCCGAACGGCATGCGGACGTAGCTGCAGGGGTAGCCCCAGCTCCGGCCGACGTGGGACGGCCAGAAGAGGTCATGTGAAGCAGCCCTGTTGAGGCCTGGGATGTTGACATAGACGCGCAGTTCGCCACCCATGTCATGGGCGGCAGCTGCACTGGATGGTGTGGGGCGATGCTCGCCACGCATGGCTCGCGCCTCCTGAAGCTCCTCGATTGCCTTGGTGATGAACTCCTGAGCGCCCGGTGCCTCGCGCCTTACGCCTTGCTCATGGAGGCGCGCGTCAAAGCACGCCTCCACGTGGTGCCCGAACGCCTCCCTCATCACGCTGGTTAGGTCAGAGGCCCTCCAGAGGAGAGCCCCCGAGCCCGTCCTGAGAGGGGCGTCGGGCGCGCCTTCCTATGCAAGAGGGAAAGGCGCCCCAGCAGTGGGCGCAGGGCCTGAGCCATGATCATCGGGCGCCCCAGCCTCCTGACGGCCCTTTGGGAGGAGCTGCTTCTTCTTCTTGGGGATGGCCTCAGGAGGCATGATGGCACCCTCGCCATCTGAGTTCTCGACCGCCGCGGCCTGGTAGGCGTGCTCGAGGGAGCACACCGCATCCTTTTCGTCGCAGGCGACCGTGATGATGCCGCCACTCCCGGTCATCTTGAGGACATTGTAGCCATGGTGAGTTGCTACCATGAACTTGGCGATGGCCAGATACCCGAGGATGGCATTGTACGGGAGGCGGATGTGGGGGACATCGAAGTCGATGAGCTCGGTGTGATAGTTGTCGCGCTTGCCGAAGGTGACAGGGAGGCGAATCTGCCCTATGGGAACGGTGGAGCCATCGGTCACCCCTGAGAAAGGCTTGGTAGGCAGAAGCTGGTCGTAGGGCACTTGGAGCGTCTCAAACGTCTCGACGGAAAGAACGTTGAGCCCGGCGCCGCCATCGATTAGGGTTTTGGTGACGAGGACGTTGCTGATGGTTGGCGTGCAGAGCATCGGGAGCGCGCCAGCAGCGGCTGAGCACTTGAGTTGGTCCATGGAGTCAAAGGTGATGGCGTGCTTGGACCACCTGAGGGGGCGCGACGCCTCGAGCTTGGGGAGGGCCGCGTTCACCTCACGAGCGAACTGCTTGAAGATGTGATGAGAGGCGGGAGCCTGAGCGCCACCTAGGATGCAGGAGATCGCGCAAGGCTCTTGGAAGCCCCCATCCCCATCATCTTGGCGGTCGTCGTTGTTTCTCCTTGGCGGTGGCGGCAATGGAGGGAGGCCGGCATTGCCCTGGGGGCGATCCTCGCGAGGCTTGCCCCACCAAGGGCCCTCACGAGGCTGGTCATGCCAGCGGTCCTCACGGGGTTGGCCGTGCCAGTCCTGGCGGGGGTCACGGTTGTCCCAGCGGCCTCCACCACGGCCTCCTCCGTGGCCGTAGCCACGGTCGCTGCGCTCGGGGCGGCGGCCAAGGTGCCCGTCGTGGATTGCCCTAAACTTCTGGCAGTCGTTGGTGTTGTGGCTGTGGACGTTGTGGAAGACGCAGAATGGGCGGTTGCCCCTGGGAGGCTCATCATGGTCATGACCACGCTTCATCTCGGGCTCCGCGGCCAGCACGGCGGGGCCCTTACGCTTCACTTCCTTAGCCTTAGCCTTCTTGTCTTCAGGATCGACCTCCGGAAGCTCCAGGAGGGAGAGGCGACCTTCCTCGGCCCTCATGCATCTGGTTGCCATGTTGAACATCTCCAGAGCCGAACACAAGTCCTCGTGGATGGCGAGCTCGTCCTTCATCTTGACGTCCCGGACGCCATCAGAGAACGCCGAGATGACGGCCTCGTCCGACACCTTCGGGATCTTGAGGTGAACATTTGTGAAGCGCTATATGTACTTGTGCAAGGTCTCGCCCGGCTGCTGCCTTATGCGCTGCAGGTCACTTGCTGCAGGAGCGCGGTCAAGAGTGCCCTGGAAGTTGGCGATGAAGCTCTCGCGTAGCTGGTCCCAGGAGGAGATCGACCCCACTGGGAGGTTCAGGAGCCAAGAACATGCGCCATCCTTGAGTGCCATGGGGAGCCAGTTTGCCATGACCTTGTTGTTGCCGTTCGCCGCCTCGATGCTCAGCTCGTAGAGCTGGAGGAACTCAGCGGGGTCAAGGGTGTCGTCGTAGCATGGAGGCAGATGCTGCATGAACTTGCTAGGCCAAACGATGCGGCGCAGGTCTGGGGTGAAAGCACGGCAGCCTGCCGCAATCACAGGTGCCGGTCGCATGGGGGGACCTTGAACTTGGCGCCCGCGCGCTACCACCTCCAGCGGCACGCGGTCTTGACGCGGCGGCGTTGGAAGCGCACGCGCTTCTCCTTGGGGCCGCTGCACCACCTGGCAGCTTTCTTCATCGCGTGTTGGCGCCCTGTGTGGTGGGTCGCATTGGGGTGCCTCTTGCCTGGGCTTGGGGTCCGCGCCCTGCAGAGGAGGAGGAGGAGGAGGAGGCGCGCCATGAGCCACATCGCCCGCCAGGGACGGCGGGGGACGGGGCGAATAGGACGGTGCAAGGGCCTCACCGGCGGCATTGACGAGCTCGGTGATGCGGCCGAGCCAATCATCATAGAGGTCGTTGGCCGGGCGGTAACGCAGAATCTCTCGCGCCATGAGCAGCGCAGTCTGCCCACGACGGAGATGAGAAGACGACGCCGTGGCCGGAGTGGGTGATGGAGTTGCGGTGCGGCCATCGCGCTGCATGGACGGTGGCAGCGACGAATCCTATTTTTCACGAGCAGCAGGGTCAGTGGCGGCGTTAGTCGCCGGGGAGGCAGAGCGGCGAGGAGCGTCATTTCCCACAGGCGCCGTCTGGGCGACGCGAGCGGCCCGACACTTGGCACAAAGACGGCGAGCGTCGGCCATAGGAGCGACAGAACGGCGGCGGAACGAACGATGGAGGAGAGGCTTCGACACGCCCCTGCCTGGCGCACCAAATGTCGGATTCAGGGCTCCGCAGACCCAAGAAGGTTCGAACTCTGGGGCGTGTGCGAAGAACTCAACCTCTCAAGCCTGCCTACTCGTCGTTCCACGACCTAGCCTAGCCAGACTCATGTGAAGGTGAGGAAGAAGATGAACACGACAATTTACCCAGGTTCGGGCCACCTTGTGGTGTAAAACCCTACTCCTGCTTTGTGGTGGATTGGCCTCACGAGCAGGTTTGTGGATGAACTAGTACAGAGGATGAGCTACCTCACGAGGGCTCTGATGGTGAGGGTGGAATGGATCCGATCCCCTTCTACGGTGGTGGCTCACCTATACTTATAGTGGCCTCAGTCCTCTTCCCAAATCATAGGCGGGAAGGGATCCCACAATGGCCAATTTGAAAGGGGACATCCAGTACATCTTATCCCGACAAAAGGTGTTCTTCGCCTGCAAAGCTTCTGGTCATGACGCAGCAGTGGGCTCGACGATGACATCCATCCTGTCGTCCTGGCGGTCTTGGTCTTGTAGCACTAGAATGGAAACCTTTGCCAGGCTCCTTTGGAACCCGCGTCCGTCCTTGCCTCCTTAGTACCAAAGAGGAAACTGCCTCCTCTGCGCCCGCTGGCGCCTGCCTGGCCTTGGTCATCATGGCTTGCATCATCGTAGCCTCATGAGGCTGGGTACCTGGATAGAAATCTCCGCTCCTTAGGAGGCAGCCTAGGGAGGCCGCTCCCTCAGGAGGTCGTGGCGTCGTCCGCTTCCCGAGGCTTGGCCCCTCGTGAGGGTCTTGTCTTGATAGTCATGGTGGTGGGCCATGCTAGGCCGTCCAAGGTGCCACGCCATGGGCTGCAGGTAGGCAAGTCTGGGTACCCTGGTTCCCAGATCGCTGACAAAATAGCTTAAGAGCAGATCATAATCCCTAACCTAGTAGCCCCCAAGCCTTAATTTTGGCGGGATGGCCGAGTTAAGTATCTGAATTATCTTGATATTGTAGGCCGCGAGGGAACATAATAACAAGTTGTCCGAAGACCTTGAGCTAAGCCGGACATAGCTGGCCAATACTAAAGCCGAACTAGACGCGGCCAAGAAAGCTACCAGCGAAATTTCTGGTAAGTAGAAAAGCTTTAGAACGCTTAGAAAGTTGTATGGCATTTTCTGCGTATTAACACCGTGCTCTCCCCGTAGCCACCGAATCCGTTAGCCAATTATGGAAGGAACTGGAGGCTGGCAAACGAGTGCTGACACGAAGTCATGAGGAGAAGAATGAGCTCAAGGTAGAAAATCAGCGGGAAGCCGAAGAAATCGAGAGTTTAAAATCTCAGTTGGCGCAAGCCTTGGAGGAGAACCAGAAGCTGAAAGGTGGCATATTCGGTAGGTCATGAATTCTGTATTACAAGTATTGTGGATGATCACAATATTTTGAAAAACATGCTGCCCCTATTTGCTAGGTCTCCTGACAGGACGGCCGGAAGAGGAGGTCGGTTCCTTTAGTGGGAACCTTTTGAAGGAGTTGACCAAAATGCACGAGAGGGCCCGGAAGGCCATGAAAAGCATGGTTAAGGCATTATGGCCGCTGGAAGCACCGTCAGACAGCATGGCAGAGCTGGCTAGCCTCTTTAAGGGGGCGAGGTGGCGCTTCGAATTATGGAAGAAATCGGCCTGCCGGGAAGGAGCGCGCGAGGCCTGGGCAATGGTGAAGACCCAGTTTACCAAACTCGATCCTGAACATATGGCTCGAGTTGGACCCATGGGGCCGGATGGGCAGGAAATACCTCTTAGCTTAGCATATGACCAAGTAATGCCTGCTGCGCGGTACTCTCAACAATACTGTGCTTTGGACAGTTTGATAGATAGCATTAACAAAGAGTAGGTTGCGTGATTCTATTATCCATGTACTTTTCATCGCGCCATCTCGATTTGCAGAAAAAAATGTTGTCTTAATCGGCCATCGGCTTCTGCCTCCCCGGCCAATGATTGGGGAGTGTTCCGTACTATGTTCCCTGACGAACAAGGAATATTTCCGGTAACGAGGCAATCCGGCCATTTGGTGCGAACAGACAAAACATGTGCAGCGAGTTATGTTATATTACTTTGTAACGTAAGGAACATCTTCCGAAGAAAATAGTTCCTCCAAGGGTTCCTTTCTTTGGGTATGGTATGTTGACCATAGGCCGTGAGTCCGGATGCCGGTGATACATGGATGTCCATGGTTTTTAGGAACCGAAGATAGTGGGCAGGCGGCTAGCGCCTGGTTATTTTCACTTCCCTTGAGGCCGACCCATTATTTTCTGTAAGAACGCTAGCTTTCGGCTTCACCCGTCTGAGGTACGTATCCAGATTAACCAGGCGTAACAATCGCAGAGGTGCTCCCTTTACTTCCTAGCCGAACAATCGAAAATGTAGGGGGTAAACACAGGAGCCAGGCAACCCAGCTTGGCAAAGGACTTAAGTCAAATTGGTGCATATAATGGCTTGAGAGGTATGGGAAGGACATTAATTCAAACAACACAAACAAGGTTGTGAGAAGAATATTGTAATTGGCCGCTTTAAACGAAGCCCCCATGTAAAGCTGGGTAGTACATCCGAAGATGTGTACAGCGGTGACCCACCGCGTTACGGTTTATCCGAACTCTAGGTCGGGAGGCTAATGCTCCAAGAGTTAAACAAAGAAAGATATAAAAATGAAGTACGCCGAACTAGGCATAGAAACGCCGAAGCCGAGCGGCGTTCCACGGGTTCGGTTCGAGGCGATTATCTGACGGGCTGCGAAGGCGATATGCTCCCCTGCGAGTACTTCATCTATAATGAAGGGGCCCTCCCATTTGGGTGAGGGCTTGTGCTTCTGCTTCTCAGGGAGGCGGAGGACGAGCTCTCCCACATTGTAGGCCTTTGCCCGAACCTCCCGATTCTGGTAGCGCCGTGCTTGCTGTTGATAAAATGCGGTGCGTGCCCGTGCAATGTCGTGCTCTCCTTCCAGGGTGTCCAAGTCGTCCTGCCGATCCAACTCGGCCTCCTTTTCTTCGTACATGCGTACTCTGGGTGCGTCATGGATAAAATAGCATGGGAGGACCGCTTCGGCGCCGTACACCATAAAGAATGGGGTGTATCCTGTTGACCGATTAGGAGTGGTGCGCAGGCCCCATAGCACGGAGTCCATCTCCTCTACCCAGTGGCAATATGATTCTTTGAGTGAGCGGATTAAACGAGGTTTTATGCCACTCATAATTAATCTGTTTGCTCGCTCCACCTGCCCATTAGTTTGCGGGTGGTACACCGAAGCGTAGTCGAGCTTTATGCCCATCTTAGCACACCAATCATTAACCTCTTGGGCGGTAAAATTAGACCCATTATCGGTGATTATGCTGTGGGGAACACCATAACGGTGTACGACACTAGATATGAAGTCAACAACTGGTCCAGATTCTGTAGAGGTTACCGGCTTTGCTTCGATCCACTTAGTTAATTTATCAACCATAACCAGTAGGTACTTCTTTTTCTTGGTCCCCCCTTTAAGTGGTCCAACCATGTCTAGTCCCCAGACTGCAAATGGCCAGGTTATAGGTATAGTTCGAAGAGCTGTGGGGGGCATATGGCTTTGATTTGCAAACAGCTGGCACCCGACGCAATGTTGGACTAGCGTAAGTGCGTCCGCGCGGGCTGAAGGCCAGAAGAACCCTGCTTGGAAGGCCTTGCTGACCAGGGCCCGAGCTGCTGCGTGGTGGCCGCCCATGCCGGCATGTATCTCGACGAGAAGCTGCTGCCCCTCCTCTTCGGAGATGCACCTCTGAAGGACCCCCGTAGTGCTCTTTTGTAGAGCTTGCCTTCATGGACCTTGTACGCTTTAGAGCGCCGGACTATGCGTTGCGCCTCCGTCTGATCATCGGGGAGTTCCTGTCGTAGGAGGTAGGCAAGAAAGGGCTCGGTCCATGGGGGTGATTATGGCCATGATCTCGTGGACTGAAGGTGTTTCTTCGAGTGCGGAGCCCCCGATGATATAGTCATCTGGCTCAATTTCTAGGGGGTCAATCTAGGCAGGCTCATTGATGGAGGTGCCACTGTCCCCGCCCTGCCATACCATGGATGGCTTGAAGAGCCTTTCTAGAAAGGTATTTTTAGGGACTGGGTCGCGCTTGGCGCCCATGCGGGCAAGGACATCCGTGGCCTGGCTACTGTCTCTAGAGACATGGTGGAATTCTAGACCCTCGAATCGGGCTGACATCCTGAGGACGACATTTCTGTATGCCGCCATTTTCGGGTCTTTGGCGTCAAATTCGCCGTTGACCTGGGAGTTGGCGAGGTTCGAATCTCCTCGCACTTCTAGCCTCTAGACACCCATCGACGTTGCCATCCTGAGACCATGCAACAGTGCCTCGTATTCGGCTGTGTTATTAGAATCCGTGTACATGATCTGTAGAACGTACCGGATATTGTCGCATGTAGGGGATATTAGGATCACCCCAGCCCCAAGTCCGGCTAGCATTTTAGAGCCGTCGAAATACATCATCCAGTGTGCATGTGTATTGTATTCCCTGGGGAGTTCAGCTTCGGTCCATTCGGATGGAAAATCGGCTAACACCTGAGATTTAATAGCTCGGCATGGTTTTTATATGATCTCGAAGGGAAGGATCTCTATGGCCCATTTGGCAATGCGGCCCGTGGCGTCCCTGTTATTGATTATATCATTGAGGGGTACCTCGGATACCACCGTCACCGAACACTCTTGAAAGTAGTGTCATAGTTTTCGGGATGCCATAAAGACCGTATATGCTATCTTTTGGTAATGTGGGTATCGGGATTTGCACGGTGTGAGGACCTCTGACACATAGTAGACTGGCTTTTGAACCTGGTACTTGTGGCCCTCTGATTCTCGTTCTATAACGAGCACTGCACTCACCACTTGATTGGTGGCTGATCTATACAGCAGCATAGGTTCACCGACACCCGGTGCGGCCAGGATAGGGTTGCTTGCCAGGAGTGTTTCAATTTCCTCCAGTGTCGCGGTTGCTTTGTTGGTCCACTCAAAGTTTTTTGTCTTTTTGAGGAGCCCGTAGAGAGGTAGTGCCTTTTCACCAAGGCAGGAGATGAAGCGACTTAGGGCCGCCACGCAACCTGCTAGCTTCTGCACGTGTTTGAGATCCGTTGATATTGCTAGCTGGGACAGGGCCTTGATTTTAGCCGAATTGGCCTCAATTCCTCTATGGGAGACAATAAACCCGAGCAGTTTGCCGGCGGGGACTCCGAAGACGCATTTGTCCGGGTTGAGGAGTATATCATAAGCCCATAGATTTTCGAAGGTCAGGCGAAGATCGTCCATGAGTTGATCGACTTTTTTTGGTTTTAATGACCACGTCGGCTATGTATGCCTCGAACGTTTTGCCAATTTGGTTTTCCAAGCATGTTTGAATCATGCGTTGGTATGTGGCTCCCGTGTTTTTTAACCCGAAAGGCATCGTGTTGAAGCAGAATGGCCCATAGGGGGTGATGAACGCAGTTGTAGCTTGGTCAGACTCCTTCATCTTTATTTGGTGATATCCGGAGTTTGCGTCGATAAAGCATAGTGAGTAGTGTCCAGCAGTGGCGTCAATGATCTAATCTATGCGAGGTAAGGGGAAGGGATCCTTGGGGCTGGCCTTGTTTAGGTCCTTGAAGTCAATGCAGAGCCGCCAGGACTTGTCCATCTTGGGTACCATGACCAGATTTGCTAGCCACTCAGGATGCTTAATTTCAGAGATGAATCCGTCCTCCAATAGCTTTGCCAATTCTTCACCCATGGCCTGTCATTTGGGTTCGGATAATAGACACAGTGTCTATTTGATTGGCTTGAAGCCTTTTAAGATGTTCAAGCTGTGCTCCACCAGCCTTCGTGGGATGCCTGGCATATCCGAAAGGTGCCAGGCGAATATGTTCCAGTTTCCGCGTAAAAATGTGCGCAATGCTTTGTCAACTGCGGGGTCCAGCTGTGCTCCGATGGACGCTGTTTTATTCGGGTCTGTCGGGTGTACTTGGAATTTCACTATCTCGTCAGCTGGTTTAAATGACTTGGATTTTGGCCTTTTACTGAGGACCACGTCGTCCCTATTGACTGTAGTGCGGAGCATTGTTAGTTCTTCGGCTGTGAGGGCCTCATATAGTGCCGCAAGGGCAAGTGATGCGGTCTTATTTTCAGCTCGGAGGGCTGTGTTCGGATCGCTGGCGAGCGAGATCACGCCATTTGGTCCTGGCATTTTGAGCTTCATGTATCCATAGTGCGGTACGGCTTGGAATCTTGCAAATGCCTCACGTCCCAAGAGGGCATGGTATCCGTTGTGGAAGGGCACAATGTGGAATAACAAGGGTTCGAATCTGTAGTTGTCGGGGGTACCGAACACTACGTCCAAGGTTATGCGTCCGGAACAACGCGCCTCCCTGCAGGATATAATTCCTCGGAATGTGGTATGACTGTGCTTGATGCGGGATCTATTGAGCTGCATTTTGTCGTGCGTGTCCTCATAAATGAGGTTCAGGCCGCTGCCCCTGTCCATCAGTACTTTAGTTAGTCCGAAACCATCGATTATGGGGTCAAGGACTAGTGAGGCGGGTGCGTGGGTGGGGCGGGACCTTGGCTCGTCCTTCTGATTGAAGGTGATAGGTGTGTCCGTCCATGGCTGTGCGGCCGTCACTTGGTAGACTTGGCCGAGCTCTTGAAGAGCCCTTTTCCTTTGGTTGTTCAAGGAGAACGTCTCGTAAACTGTCAGGACGTCGTCATTGTGGGGTGGAGTTGTTGATCGTCTATCAGGAGGTGTGAGACCGAGGATATCTTTGCCGCTTTGGGCCACCTGCCTCACCACCCAACAAGACCGAAGCCTGTGAGTCAGATTTGCCTTAAGCATGGCCGAGTGTATGGGGCATGGTTTATCCAGCAATTCGTTCGGGGTCTATTTTTCTTTTCGGCGGGCTCGTGTTCCGCCGACCGTCTTGCATATGCCTGCTTTGCTTGAGCTTTCCTAGGAGGGACTGATTCCTTACTCAATTGCTGTAGCCTCCAGGTGCTTTCCATGGCGCAGTATTTGCGTACCATGTCTGATAATTCAGCAAAGTTTTGCACACGGCGGCGGGCGAGGGCATTTAAGATCCCCGCGTCCCATCAGTTGAACCGAAAGGCTTCAATTATTTCCTCGTCATGACAGTCCGTTATCTTATTTTTGACCAGGAGAAATTTGGCCCAGTAATGATGGACCGTCTCTTCGGGCTACTGCTTTATGTGCATTAGTTCCCATACGTCCGGTCTTCCCGCATCTGGACAATATTCGGCCTGGGAGGTGGGTGGGAGAATTTTTAGCACTCCCGTCTGCTGTGAGTCCGAAGCGTCGGCAGCGGCGAGCCGCACCTGGGCTATGTCTGGATCTGATCGCGCAGTGTTCGGGCGCAAGTCTGCATGTGGTTGGGCCGACTCAAGGTTGGATCCTATATCGCAGGCTGAGTCTGAACTATTAGCTTGACAGGTGTCCATCTCCGGGCTAGAGACCCGGCTGTATACTGTCTTCAGCTTCGGAGATTGCGATCCCTTCGCCCTCTCTTCGATGGTAGCGATGAGGTGAGTGATAGGCGGGATGCGCATCTCTCTATTGTCAGGTCTAAGCCCGATCTGGTTGTAGGTCGTAGGCCTGTTGACGGAGATTCCCATAGCGAGGAATCGATCCATCAGGTTGTTTACCAAAGGAGTTCCCGTCGAGTCCATGCCTCCTGGGTATTCGGCAGGATGTTCTTTGGGTATTTCAGTGGGGTCCGGCTTTAAGGCCAGATCCCGGATTGCATTGGCTCCCTTTGTATCCACTGAATCCAAGGTCAAGGCGTCAGGCTCAGCGGGTTCTTCGGAAGCGGGGCTTCGCCGAGGGCTAGCGCCGGACTCTAAGTTCCGGTGGCTGGCTTTGTGATCGGCAGTGAGTTTTCCAACCGGGTTCAAACGACTGGTGAGGTCGGCACGAAAAGTGATGCTGCCGAACGTAAAGATCTGGCCGGGGACGAAGATGTCCTTGGCGCTGGCGGGGTTTCCAACGAATAGTTGGGCCATCGATCCTTTGGCGATCCATAGCGGAACTCTCAATGAAAGCACCAATGTCGGTGTCAAAACCAGTGGATCTCGGGTAGGTGGTCCCGAGCTGTGGATCTAGGATCAATGGGCAACAAGGGACGACGAACATGGTGTTTACCCAGGTTCGGGCCCTCTCGAAGAGGTAAAACCCTATGCCCTGCTTGATTGTATTTGATGTGTATGGTATGGTTCCAGAGTCAATCTACCCCGAGATCAGGCGAGCTAAACCCTAGGTTGATGGGGTGATGGTAGTTGCTCTAGTCCTAAAGACTAAAACCCTCTGGTTTATATAGACAACAGTAGGGTTAGGGTTACATGCGATCGGATACAACAAAGGAAATATCACACTAATCTTGACTTGGAGGGCACACCACGACTCCGAAGATCTCCTGTCGGTCACAGGTCCACCCCCCAATTCGGCTTCGTAGCCGCCCATCAGTCCGGCCCATAAGCAATGGGCCGGTGGCCCGAGGACCCCTTAATCCAGGACTCCCTTAGATGTCACCTTCATCAAACTTTAATAAAGAGTTTACCTCTACCACCTGTGGTGGTGGTGTGTCAAGTCCATGTATTTCTTCAATAGGTTGTAAATTCTTAACATCTTCAGCTTTAATACCTTTTTCCTTCATGCATTTGTTTACCTCTTGCATATCTTCAGGACCGAGAAATAAGATACCCCTCTTCTTCGAAGTGGGTTTAGGCGGTGGTTCAGGAAGAGTCCAATCATCATAATTTTTCAATATATTATTCAATAATTCCTCAGCTTGTTCAATAGTTCGTCCCCTGAAAACACAACCAGCACAACTAGGAAGTCCCTAGAAGCATCAGTTAGTCCATAATAGAAGATATCAAGTTTTTCATTTTTCTTAAGAGGATGATCAGGCAAAGCATTAAGTAATTGGAGAAGCCTCCCCCAAGCTTGTGGGAGACTCTCTTCTTCAATTTGCACAAAGTTAAATATTTCCTGTAAGGCAGCTTGTTTCTTATGAGCAGGAAAATATTTTTCAGAGAAGTAATAAATCATATCCTAGGGGCTACGCACATAACCAGGAGCGAGTGTATTGTACCATATCTTAGCATCACCCTTTAATGAGAACGGAAATAATTTGAGGATATAGTAATAGCGAATTTTCCCATCATGAGCAAATAGGCTGGCTATATCATTTAGTTTAGTAAGATGTGCCACAACAGTTTCAGTTTCATAGCCATGGAAAGGATCAGATTCAACCAAAGTAATTAACTCTAGGTCGACAGAGAATTCATAGTACTTATCAGTAACAAATATATGTGAAGTAGCAAACTTAGGATCAAATTTCATTTTAGCATTCAAAGATTTTTCTTTCAACTTGGCTAGTAGTTTCTTTAGATCACCTCTATCCTCGCAGGCAAGAAAGTCTCTAGCTACCTCTTCATCCATAACATAACCCTCAGGTATCTTAGGTATTTCAAATCTAGGAGAGCTAGGTCTGATAGGTGTTTCATAATTCTCAGTTTCAAAGACTTCATCGGTTTCAGTAATTTCATCAGTTTCAGCATTCTCAATATCTTCAACTCTAGCAAGTTGTTCATCAAGAAATTCACCTAGTGGCACATTATCATCAAGCAAGGTACTAGCATCATCATAAGCATCATTCATAGCAGAAGTAGCATCATCAATAACTTGCAACATATCAAGATTAATAACATGTGGTGGTGTTTCAAGTTTATTCAAAATGGAAGGTGAATCAAGCGCAGGGCAAGATGGCAATTCCTTACCTCCCCTCGTCTTAGAGGGAACGATCTTGGTTCTTGTATCTTTCATATTCCTCATAATGATAAATAGATATAAATCCCAAGTGACTCAAGAAATATAGCTATGCTCCCCGGCAACGGTGCTAGAAAAAGGTCTTGATAACCCACAAGTATAGGGGATCGCAACAGTTTTCGAGGGTAGAGTATTCTACCCAAATTTATAGATTCGACACAAGGGGAGCCAAAGAATATTTGTAAGTATTAGCAGTTGAGTTGTCAATTCAACCACACCTGGAGATCAAATATCTGCAGCAAAGTGATCAGTAGCACTGTAATATGATAGCTTGATAGTAGTAGTAACGATAGCCGTGGTAACGGTAACAGCAGTAACAATTTTGTAGCAGTTGTAACAGTAGCAATAGCAATAGTAACTTAGCAAGAACAATATGTGGAAAACTCATAGGCATTGGATCGGTGAATTCGTTCGATGATATTCATCATATATCAGTCATAACCTAGGGCGACACAGAACTAGCTCCAGTTCATAAATATAATGTAGGCATGTATTCCGTAAATAGTCATACGTGCTTATGTAAAGAACTTGCATGACATCTTTTGTCCTACCCTCCCGTGGCAGCGGGCTCCATAAGGAAACTAAGGGATATTAAGGCCTCCTTTTAATAGAGAACCAGAACAAAGCATTAACACACAGTGAATACATGAACTCCTCAAACTACGGTCATCACCGGAAAGTATCCCAATTACTGTCACCCTGGGGTTTACGGATCATAACACGTAATAGGTGAATATGACTTGCAAGATCGGATCTAGAACATAGATATAATGGTGAAAACATAAACGGTTCAGATCTGAAATCATGGCACTTGGGCCCTAGTGATAAGCATTAAGAATGGCAAAGTCATAACAACATCAATCTCAGAACATAGTGGATACTAGGGATGAAGCCCTAAGAAAACTAACTCGATTACATGATGAATCTCATCCAACTCCTCACCGACCAGCGAGCCTACGAAGGAATTACTCACTCCCCGTGGGGAGCATCATGGAATTGGTGATGAAGCACGGTTTGTGATGACGAAGACCGAAGATTCCCCTCTCCGGAGCCCCGAACGGGCTCCAGATCTGGCCTCCCGATGAAGAACAGGAGGTGGCGGCGGCTCCGTATCGTGAAACGCGATGAAACTTTCTCCTTGATTTTTTCTCTAAAAATAGGATTTTATAGAGTCGCAGTTAGGGTCTACGGGGCCACAAGGTGGGGACAACGCACCAGGGCGCGCCAGAGGGGGGCTCCCTGGTGTCTTGTGCCCAGCCAGGGGCCCCCTCCCGTGGTTCTTAGCTCCAGTATTTTTCTTTTATGGCAAAATAATTCTCCAAAAAGTTTCTTTCCATTCCGAGAACTTTTATTTCTGCACAAAAACAACACCATGGTAGTTCTGCTGAAAACAGCGTCATTCCGGGTTAGTTTCGTTCAAATCATTCAAATTAGAGTCCAAAACAAGAGCAAAAGCATTAGGAAAAGTAGATACGACAGAGATGTATCATGGACAACTATTTGGTTCAATGGGACATGATATATACAGAACATGCAACAAATGAGCTCTAAAAATGCGTAAAATATAGAGCCATCATGTTGGTACAACAAACCATGGGTCTGTTGCCCAGACCGTGCACAGGCCTAAAAGAGCAAAGTTGCAACATCCAAGTCCAGATCAAGCTAGGAGAGATGGCTCTTTGAGGAATCAAAGGGCAGGGCAAGAAGATCAAGACACTGCCAAGGAAAAACCTCCCTTGTCGGGCAGGCAAGCCTGGCAAGGACGAGGTGGCCCCGAAGACAAGCCTCGAGACTGTCCCGGCAGGCCTGCTGGGCACTAAGAAAGCAAACTACCCCGCCAAGGCTTCACCACTCCACCTCACAGCGACGCAAGTCATCGATCGGTGCGGTGTCAAGCCCCCAAGTGACTAAGTGGAAGTTATTCGACACATGGAAGCCACTTCCAGAGGAAACCACCTCCAAATGACACCCGTCTAGAGATGTGTTAAGCAGACAGGCGAAAAGGTGGCCGAGTAGCTCAGCAAGGCTTGCCGGGCAGGCTACGATGTGACACTAAGCGGTGCATTTAATGCGCTCTGCTCCGCCTGCAGAGTTAGGTATGATAGCACTGTTGCTATCTAATCAGTACACAATGACTGATTTGCCGCTGTGGTAACCCCTTGATCTATAAAAGGAGGGCCATGGCAACTAGAGAAAGGGTTCGGAACCTTGTACACTCATACGCGCGTAGCTGCTCTCGCCCTGAGGCAACCCTACCGGGCAAGAGCGCTGCGTTTCCACCTCAATCCACCATCAATCCACCAAAGCAGGAGTAGGGTTTTATGCCTCGCGGCGGCCTGAACCTGGGTAAAACTGCCCGTGTGATCTCTGACGTGCTGCGCTACGGTCCTCTGCTCTTTGTGCAATGCGCTCAGCCCCCCTACTGAACCAAAAGGGGCCGATGGCCCCATAGGTGGCCATGGTTTCCTACGACATCTTTGGCGCGCCAGGTAGGGGGCAGCGCTTGCGCGAACCCGAGAAGCGTACGCAACACGTCATCTTCATCGACGGCTCCATCATTCATGGCGCCCAAGAAGAAGCCTGGTGCTGCAGCCCACCCATCCACTTCGAAGGCCCCGCTGCACGCGGCCGCCGACGCCGCGGAGGCTACGAGGATGCACGGAGACATGGACGCTGCGGGGGACGTGGCCAGCGCAGGCGGCGTCGCCACCACCTCCCCTGTGGTGAAAGTAAGAGCAGAAGGCACCGGGGAAGTACAGCATCAACAGCACCCCAACGGCCACGCTCCTCAAGGTGCAGGTGGAGAAATCATTCTGTCCGCACTTCTCTGCCCGACCGAAAGGCACAGCCGCAGCGGCGGCTCTCACTCTGGGGTGAATCGCAACCCTCTGGTCACTCCCGCTACGGGCGCGGCCGCAGGGCGTGTGCCACTCCCGGAGCGAACCGACCCAGTCGATGCGCCGAATGGAGCCGCTGGCCCTCAAGCGCCTCCACCTCCTTACCACGTCACCATGACCACGGGCTCACGACGGCGAGGACACGGCGCAGCTGCTACTGGCACCGTAAGGAGCCAGGCAACGCAACGATCTACGTCATCATCCATGCCAAGCACCGCTTCGGAGGCTATGGCGCGGGCCCAACTGCTGTTGAGATTTCCGCCAGGAGCCAATCAGATGGATGAGTGGAGAGTCACCATTCAAAGCCCGATTGGTTTCGCCGAAGCGGGAGGATCACTGCGAGCTGGCCCACCACGGCCTCCCAATGCGACGACAACGGCCCGCGCAGCTGGCCATGCCGAGGGGGGCACCCCCACGGTGTAGTCCCCTCTGCGGCAGTCTACGCAAGGGCCACGACCAGAGACACGCGATCAAGAACCCGATGACATCTCGATGGCTTTGTCCGGCCCTCGAGCACGTCGGGACCAGCGGCAAGCCCAGGAAGACAGGAGAGGGGAAGGCGCGCGCGTCACTGTCGAGTGACGCCGCGACACCCACCGCCAGTCTGATAGGTGTAATGGCCCCAACGTCGACAAGCCTGTGCTGGGTGAGGGTGGGTGCCTACCTTTCGAGGTTGGGTGCCCTGCCTTCACTCGCGAGCTACGGCAAGTCCGTTGGCCATCTTCTCGCACATTCAAGCCGGAGATAGCAGAGAAGTACGATGGAAGATTGAACCCGGCAGAGTTCCTAAGCATCTACACCATCGCTGTTCAGGCTACCGGGGGAAGAGACGAGAAGGTGTTCGCCAACTACTTCCCTTTGGCACACAAGCCAAACGTGAGATCTTGGCTGATGCACCTGCCAGAGAACTCCACTTCAACTTGGGCTGACATGTGCCATGAGTTTGTTGGCGCCTTCACAGGCGGCCATCAAGAACTAGGGCAGCCCAGCGATCTGCAACTCCTCCTGCAGAAGGAAGGGGAGACCCTGCAGAAGTACATGCAAATGTTCAACCGAGTGCACAGGAACATCCCAGACCTCCACCCAGCAGCCGTGATAGCTGCATTCCAGTCCAATGTGCGCAACCGCCGGATACATTCCAAAATGAACGTGCGGCTGCCCCGGACTGTGAATGAGTTATACACACTGGTGGATAAGTGTGCTCGCATAGAGGAGGGAAGGCGACTTCCCGGCGAAGAGGACGGCATCGACATCGATTCAGACGATGACGATCACGCCACCGGCCAGAAGAAGAACAAGAAACGCAATAAGAAGCGCAAGGAGAAAGTTGTGATGGCAGTCGAAGGATCAAGCACACCTAGTACCGGCAAGAAGGCCAAGGCCGAAGCACCCGGCAAGGAGGTTGCCGCGTGCACTGACTGCCGGGCAGCTGCGGCTGCTGAGAAGGCCGGGAAGGGTGAGGGGCCATTTTGCAAGATCCATAGGACCAAGGGCCACGACCTTCAAGAATGCCATCAGGTTGAGCAGCTCATCAAGAAGCAGAGGGTTAGGTACGAGAAGCGTGATAAGGAGAAGAATCAGGATGGTGCTGGCGGGAATTGCCATGGCGGCAGAGTAAGCCGCCCCGGCAAGGCTCCTCAGAATCAAGGGAAACCCGCCAGAGGCCGTGAGAAGAAGGATTGCAGTGATGAGACCGATGAGGGAGATGAAGAGGAAACCAGCGAGCAGGAGTTCCATAAAGCCACTAACGCCTTGTGCATTGACGGGGGTGCATCTCTACACTCCTCTCACCGCCAACTTAAACAGTGGGCGCATGAAGTCAACGCCATGGAGCCAACGGCAGATTCTCGGAAGCTGCTCAAATGGTCCCGCACGCCCATCATCTTTGACGAAGAGGATCACCCTGATCGCACCACTACGGTAGGGTGCTTGCCGTTGTTGGTCTCACCAACAATACGCAACCTCAAAGTCACAAAGATGTTGGTTGACGGTGGGGCTGGGTTGAATCTGATATCTCCAAAGGTCCTCAGCAAACTTCAGATAGCAGATGAGGAGCTCAAGGTTACTGGTACGTTCCAAGGAATCAACCCCGGTAGGAGTCATCCTAAAGGAAAGATCATGCTGCCGGTGACGTTCGGGGGGGGGGGGGGAGGGAGTTAAACTATCAGATTGAGAAGATCGTGTTTGACGTGGTTGACCTCCCCTTGCCGTACAATGGAATCCTTGGTCGCCCAGCTCTGGCCAAGTTCATGGCGGCATCCCACTATGCCTACAACACCTTGAAGATGCCAGGGCTGATAGGAGTCATTTCCATTCCGTCAGATCAGAAAGATGCAGTCATATGCATGGATAAGATGTATCGGGAAGCAGTCGCGGCAGAGGCCGCAGAAGCCAGTGTTCCTGCCAAGGAGAGTAAGAAAATGAAGAGAGCTAGCAAGGATGTCAGCAAGGAATCCAGGAAGCGTGCCTCTCCGGAGTGTGCTGCGCCTGTCGATGACTTGTCGGAGAGTTCCAATAGCAAGAGATCCAAAGCTGCTGCGCCTGCTATGAAGAAGGTCCCAGCAGGCTGGCGGGCACTGATGGTACCTTCACTATCAGTGCCACCCTCGACGACAAATAGGAAAGCGCGCTCATTGCCTTCCTGCGGGCGAATGTTGATGTGTTTGCCTGGCAACCATCTGACATCCCCGGTGTTCCCAGGGAGGTAATCGAGAACCACCTTGCTGTCTGCCCACATGCCCGGCCTGTCAAGCAGAAGGTCCGGAAGCAAGCTTTGGAGCGGCAACAGTTTATTGCCGATGAGATCAAGAAACTTGAAGCAGCTGGTTTGGTCAGGGGGGTGTTGCACCCCACATGTTTGGCAAATCTAGTGGTGGTGCGCAAGGCGAATGGGAAATGGGGGCTTTGCATAGATTTTACGGATCTAAACAAGGCATGCCCAAAGGACCCGTTCCCCTTGCCGCGCATCGACTAGATTGTGGATTCCACTTCCGGGTGCGACCTGCTTTCCATTCTAGATGCCTACTCCAGATACCACTAGATCTTCATGTCCAAGGAAGACGAGGAGAAAACCACGTTCATAACCCCGTGTGGCACGTACTGCTTTGTACGGATGCCCTTCGGGATAAAGAGCACCGGATCCACCTTTGCAAGAGCAGTACAGATTGGCTTTGAGTCCCAGCTACACAGAAACATTGAGGCTTACATGGATGATATTGTGGTCAAGACCAAGGACAGATCAACCCTCATCCAGGATTTTTAAGAAACTTTTGCCAATCTGCGTAAAATCAACTTGAAGCTGAACCCGAAGAAGTGTGTGTTTGGCGTCCCCTCTGGTAAGCTACTTGGTTTCTTTGTGTCTCATCGAGGGATAGAGGCCAACCCCGACAAGATCAAGGCTATCAAGCAGATTCAAGCACCCAAGACAGTCAAGGACGTGAGGCGTTTGACAGGATGCGTGGCTGCCATGAGCAGGTTCATTTCCAAGTCTGCCGAGCGCGCCCTGCCGTTTTTCAAAATCTTGAAGAAGGCAGGGCCCGTGGAGTGGACCCCAGAGGCAGATGCTGCCCTGCAAGATTTGAAGACCTATCTTTCCTCTGTGCCCACCTTGGTCGCTCCCAAACCATAAGAGCTGTTGCTGCTATACTTGGCGGCAACCAATCAAGTGGTTAGTGCGGCACTGGTGGCGCAGCAGGAAGTGGATGACGCGGCGACCACAACCACTATTCCCTCTGGAGAACAAAGTGGACCTTCCTCGACAAGGCCGGAGTCAGTCCAGAGCAAAGAAAGGCAGAGCAATGGAAGCAGTTCTCTGGTCACGGCAAAGAAGAAAGTGGAGCAGCGCCCAGTGTACTTCGTCAGCTCCCTATTGCAGGGGGCTAGGTCGAGGTACTCTGGCGTGCAAAAGCTAATTTTTGGCCTCATCATGGCCTCAAGGAAACTGCACCACTACTTCCAAGCCCACGAGATCACAGTTGTCACCCGTTTCCACTTGCAACGCATACTCCGAAAGCCTGAGGCCACTGGCAGGATTGTGGAATGGGCTTTGGAGTTGTCCAGCTTTGGTTTGATGTTTGAAATCACGTCAACCATTCAGAGAAGAGCACTAGCAGAATTCATCGCAGAGTGGACACCAACTCCTGATGAAGAGGTATTGGAGACAGTTATTCCCGGCAAGGAGGTGCCCCAAGATTGGATCATGTATTTTGATGGTGCCTTCTCCCTACAAGGTGCAGGGGCTGGCGTGCTTCTTGTCGGTCCCACTGGGGAGCACCTTAAGTACGTCGTCCAGATGCACTTTCCCCGGGAGAAGGCTACCAACAATACTGCAGAGTATGAAGGGCTCCTTGCTGGCCTCAGAATTGCAATAGAACTGGGAATCAAGAAGCTGATCATCTGCGGAGATTCACAGCTTGTGGTGAGACAAGTTAACAAGGATTACCAAAGTCCATTGATGGAGGCATACATTGAGGAAGTGACAAAGTTGGAGGAGCGCTTTGACGGATTGCAAACAGAGCACGTGTCCCGTGCGAAAAACAGCATCGCTGGTCATCTGTCAAAGTGCGCTGCGCAAAAGCTCCCTGTGGAACCAGGGACTTTTGTTCTCCATCCGACTCAACCCTCCGTATCGCCGGCAACAATGGCCAGAAAGAGGAGGAAACTGGACTCCGGCAAGCCTCACCCGGCAGGGCCTCCCGAGGCCCCCGGCAGAGAGCTTGGCGGGAACAACTCCCCTTCAATCAGTGAGCTGCACCATCCCGCCAGACTACCGGTCCCTGCGGTCGAGAAGTGTGCTCCTGCGAATGAGGAGGTGCCGTTGGTCCTTGTTGCCGAGCCTCTGGCCCCAACTTGGGCACGACACATAGTCCATTTCCTCCAAACTGGAGAACTCCCCGAAGAGCAAGAAGAAGCTGAAAGAGTAGCCCGGAGGGCCAATATGTATCAGTTTGTCGATGACACACTATACAGAAGGAGGCCCAACGATGTGAAATTGAAGTGCATTTGCTAGGAGGAAGGAAAGGAACTGTTGGCAGAGATACACAAAGGTATGTGCGGCTCACACATTGGATCAAGGGCCCTGGTTGGAAAAGCCTTCCGACAAGGTTTCTATTGGCCCATGGGCCTCCAAGATGCAGTTGAGCTCGTCACCAATTGTGAAGCATGCCAGTTCCACTCCAAGAACATTCATCAGCCTGCCCAAGCTCTTCAGACGATCCCTTTATCATGGCCCTTCTCGGTCTGGGGGATCGATATCTTGGGCCCCTTCCCCTGTGCTACCGGGGGCTTTGAGTTCTTGTTCGTCGCTATCGACAAGTTCACAAAGTGGCCAGAGGTGGAGCCCGTGAGAAAGGTGACCGCTCAGTCAGCTATCAAGTTCTTGAAAGGATTGGTGTGCCGCTTCGGAGTCCCTGCCCGGATCATCACTGACAATGGCACCCAATTCACGAGCCGCGCCTTCATGCAATATGTTCATGCCCTCAGAAGCAAGATCTCATTCGCCTCTGTCGCCCATCCCAGAAGCAACGGACAAGCTGAGAGGGCGAACGCTGAAGTGTTGCGGGGCCTCAAGACAAGAACTTTTGATAGACTGCAGAAGTGTGGCAGGCGATGGATCGACGAGCTGCCGGTGGTTCTTTGGTCCCTCAGAACGACACCAAATCGAGCTACTTGGCAGACTCCCTTCTCCCTAGTCTATGGGGCAGAAGCAGTTATCCCCACAGAACTCATATTCGGGTCTCCTCGAGTGCTTGCCTACGATGAAGTAGCGCAGGAATGGCACCGGTGTGACGATGCTGTGCTACTTGAGGAGAACCATCTCCGGGCCGCTACGCGTGCTGCATGCTACCAGCAAGCCCTGCGTCACTATCACAGCCGCAGGGTTCATGCCCGGGGTTTTGAGGAAGGCGACCTTGTCCTTAGGCGTGTTCAGTCCGCCAAGGGTACAAACAAGTTGATGCCGAAGTGGGAAGGCCCTTATCGGGTAGTACGAGTCACCAGACATGGCGCAGTCCGTCTAGAGACCGAAGATGGCATTCAGTTGCGAAACTCATGGAATATTGAGCATCTCCGTAAGTTCTACCCATAAGGCGCGGTTGTCGGGCCCTGCCTGGCAGCCACCCTTTTGTACACACCTTGCCACTATTGCATGTAACCCCTTGTACAAAGCCAGGTGCAGACCCTGAGCAACAGAAATAAATGAAGCGCTGGGGCCCCCCAAAACTTGCATGCATGCATAAGCATATCATGTGCATAGCATGATCATGTAGATGAGGTCGCATGAGGCATTGTTTTCATCTGCATTAAGTTGCAGGGTTCTTGCCGTGGACTCGGTCCCAAGAGAGAAGAAATGAAGACAAGCCTACATGATGATCCTCGACAAGCCAAACAGATAAGTTCTCTTCTTATCCTTACGCGTTCTGTAAGCAGAAACTTGTGCATGTGAAAACCTCGCCACCTTCGAAACTTAGGTGCTCCCATCCTTTGACTCAAACGTTGCTTCGGTCAGGATGGTCGCAGTGGCCTTTGACGGATAAGGCTTGGCGGGGGGCTGGTCCCTCTCTACGATTTGTGCCCGGCAGGCTTAGCTCCACGACAACAATTCGAGGGTACAGGCAGGATAGCTTGCCGGAGATAATTTGTTTACTTGAACGTATAGAGGCATTTCACCTCTGCATGAGTATGACGCATGCACAAGTGCCCGACAAAGCTTGTCTTTTTCATTAATATGCAGATGAACAAGTACATATCTTATAGAACACCAACAAGGATAAAGAAGATTACATTATTTAGACTAAAGTTTGGGAAATGCCTACATGTTTTAGATTAAAAAAAATATAAGTGCCCCGTAATCCCTTTCTTGTCCCTCTCCTCCTAGCCACTGCGGTGGAAGAGAAAGAGGGCAAAAGGAGTGCCTGAGCAAGACGCCCCACTCGACCCCGTCAGGACCTGCCAGGCGCAGCCTGACAAGATCGAGAGTGGCGAGGCTGCGAAGGAGAGGGGCGGAAGGAGCAGCTTGGCGGTGCCTTGGTCACCACCTCCAGGACCAGCCAGAAGCTCCAGCAAAAAGCACCGGTGGGGAGAACCACCGGAGCTCAGCTGGAAGACTGCTGGAGGAGGCGAAGGCACCAAGAGAGTGGCCCCCTCCCCGGCAACCATGAGGCCAGTGATGATGGTGCCGGGGAGGGAGGGGAAGAGCGGAAAGACGAGGCTGTAAGTCGGCAATACGAGACGAAGGTGTTGGTGCCATCGTACTCCGACGTGACGCCCTGCCACCCGCCTTCTTCGTCTTCCCTCGATCTTTCTCCATCACCACCGCTCCAGGGGGACGCCGACTCCTTGAGCCGGCCTCCCCCGGAGAAGCTGCGAGTGGCGGCGGCATCCGAGACGTGCGAGGGGCATCGCTCCCCACCTTGGGGGGCAGGAAGATGCCGCCGTCTTCAACATTTGCCCCGACTTCACCAAAGGGGGCGGTACTGGGATTACCAAGGGACCCGAGCATTGCACCCCTGACAGATGTCGGAACCCCTAAGAGCTCCAGCGCCTGGGCAGAGGGGACAAACAAGCCCCCACAGGGGAAGGGCTTGGCGCCTCCTGCGCTGCGGATGGCATGTCCGCCGCGCCCCTTTTGGCCCCGGACCAGGCCCACTCCCCAGGCTCCTTCACAAGCTTCCGGCGTCATCAACCCCAAGATCGAGCCCGGGGCCTCGCCCCGGTCTCTCTCTCTCAACATTGCAAGAAAAGAGAAGGAAAAAGCAAGGGAGGAGCGTAGATGAGCATTTCCACTTCCCCTGCCCCCTTTTATAGGCGGGCTGGGGGCTGCGGGCTGATCCATCGGTGGGTGACCATCGTCCCTCTCCGCCAACCCGAGAAGACCGGGCCCCCACTTTGGCACTCTCCCGCACCACACGCCTCCGTTACCTATCCTACTCAATGCATGCAGCATACGTGGCCAGGGATAAGGGCGTGCTGGGAAGAGTGAATTGGCAGTTACTCATCCGTGCGTTAAAGTCATTCACGGGCCATTACAAGAATGGCCCCACCACAATTGGCGTTACGCGACGTGCAGAAGAACCGGAAACTGACCTGGGCTCAGGTTAATGGAGAAGCAAAGAAGATCTCAAAGGACAAAGCAACTGCTACCCTCTTGCCTGTGCACCGGATAGGGCCTACCCCGACGACGCCCGGCAACGCGTTCGGGCCAGGTCCGGGGACTCCTGTCGGTACAGCAAACCATGGGTCTGTTGCCCAGACCGTGCACAGGCCTAAAAGAGCAAAGTTGCAACATCCAAGTCCAGATCAAGCTAGGAGAGATGGCTCTTTGAGGAATCAAAGGGCAGGGCAAGAAGATCAAGACACTGCCAAGGAAAAACCTCCCTTGCCGGGCAGGCGAGCCTGGCGAGGACGAGGTGGCCCCGAAGACAAGCCTCGAGACCGTCCCGGCAGGCCTGCTTGGCACTACAAAAGCAAACTACCCCGCCAAGGCTACACCGCTCCACCTCACAGTGATGCAAGTCATCGATCGATGCGGTGTCAAGCCCCCAAGTGACTAAGTGGCAGTTATTCGACACATGGCAGCCACTTCCAGAGGAAACCACCTCCAAATGACACCCGTCCAGAGATGTGTCAAGCAGACAGGCGAAAAGGTGGCCGAGCAGCCTGGCAAGGCTTGCCGGGCAGGCTACAATGTGACACTAAGCGGCGCATTTAATGCACTCTGCACCGCCTGCAGAGTTAGGTATGATAGCACTGTTGCTATCTAATCAGTACACAATGACTGATTTGCCACTATGGTAACCCCTTGATCTATAAAAGGAGGGCCATGGCAACCGGAGAAAGGGTTCGGAACCTTGTACACTCATACGCGCGTAGCTGCTCTCGCCCTGAGGCAACTCTGCTGGGCAAGAGCGCTGCGTTTCCACCTAAATCCACCATCAATCCACCAAAGCAGGAGTAGGGTTTTACGCCTCGCGGCGGCCCGAACCTGGGTAAAACTGCCCATGTGATCTCTGCCGTGCTGTGCTACGGTCCTCCGCTCTTTGTGCAATGCGCTCAGCCCCCCTGCCGAACCAAAAGGGGCCGATGGCCCCATAGGTGGCCGTGGTTTCCCACGACACATCAACGCCTACTACTATTACTCCACTTCGAGAGCGCTTCTATGCTTGCCTCTCTAGGTATTAAGTTCATGACAAATAGAGTAATACTTTAAGCATGATGACATAATGTAGACAAAATAAGACCAAGCAATATGATCAAAACCCGACATTTTACCCTTAGTAGCAACAATACAAATGCATGCCTCGCTACCCCTTCTGTCATGAGGTGAGGACACCGCAAGATTGAACCTACCACAAAGCACCTCTCCCACTGAAGATAAATCAACCTAGTTGGCCAATCTAAACGGATAGATTGGAGATAAATACAAAGCTATAAATAATCACACACAATAAAGTTCAGAAATAACTCAATTACTTTCAACGAACAATCTGATCATAAACCCACAATTCATCGGATCCCAACACACGCACCGCAAAAGATTACATCATATAGATCTCCGAAGAGAACATTGTATTGAAGATCAAAGAGAGGGAGAGAGAGAGCCATCTAGCTAGTGCTATGGACCCATAGGTTCGGTGAGGAACTACTCATGCATCATCGGAGTGGCAGCAAGGTTGATGTAGAGGCCCTCCATGATCGATTCCCCCTCCGGCAGAGTACCGACGGAGGCCTCCAGATGGGATCGCGGAAGAAAAGAGGCTTGCGACGACGGTTTCGGGTCTTGCTCTAGGGTTTTTGGAATATTTGGGAATTTATAGCACTGGAATTAGGACAGACGGAGCCATGAGGGGCCCATAAGACATCACGGAGCGCCCACTCCCCTGGGGCGCGCCCTGATGCCTTGCCGTCTCCTTGTCTGGCTTCTGGTCCTTCCTCAAAGCTTCTAGGGTCCCTCCTTGTCTAGAAAAAATCGTCAAAATGTTTCGTCGCGTTTGGCTTCGTTTGGTAGGGATTCTCTGTAAAACCAAAAACATGCAGAATACTGCAACTGGCACTACGCACTGGGTTAATAAGTTAGTTCCCAAAAATGATATAAAATTTAATATAGAGCATACAATATTGATAATATAATAACATGAAATAATAAAAAATTATAGATACGTTGGAGACGTATCAGCACCCCCAAGCTTAATTCCTGCTCGTCCTCAAGTAGGTAAATGAAAAAAAACAGAATTTTCGATGTTGAATGCTACCTAACATGTTTATCATGCAATCTCTTTTACGCTATGAATGTTGAGAAATGATAAACTAATTGATAGCAACATAATAATATCCATGAACACTAGAACATAATCATTGCTCTTCAAAATATACGATGCTTAACGAATGTTACCCATACTCATTAAATTATGTAAGCATGGCATGACTCTGTCTTCCTCACATAAGTACAAATCATGAGCACCTTAGTGCCAAACCAAGCAATTGCATCATACTTTTTCTCGCTTCGGCATTTTCAACTCCACTCAATACATGAGCATGAGACATGGACTTAGCACTACAGGTGGAATAGAGTATGTTGGTAGAGGTTTACAAGCGAAGACAAAAAGCGAAGAAAATCTCGTATCAACTCAGCGGATCGTTAGGCAATGGCGACGCCTTTCAATTGATATCAATGTGAGGAGTAGGGATTGCCATGCAACGGATGCACTAGAGCCGTAAGTGTATGAAAGCTCACTACTGAAACTAACTGGGTGTGCATCCAACTTGCTTGCTCATGAAGACCTCGGGCATTTGAGGAAGCCCGCCATTGGAATATACAAGGCAACTTCTATAATGTAAAAATTCCTACCAGTATATGAAAGTGACAAATCATGGATACTCTCTATATGAAGAACATGGTGCTACTTTGAAGCACAAGTGTGATAAAGGATAGTAGCAATTTCCCCTTCTCTCTTTTTCTCTCATTGTTTAGAACAATATCATGAACCTCATCCCCGCTTTTAGAGGACTCATTAGTCTCCATCATTATTTACCATACTGGGACAATGGTCTAATAATGATGAGCATCACACTTTTTTACTTACAACTTGATAAACTGAATGATATAAATCTATATGAATGCCTATGGTTGTGAACCAGGATGTGCAATGATCTAGCGTAACATGTATTACAATGATGAATGATGGATTTGCCACAAATATCATGTCAGCTCTATATGATCATGCAAAGCAATATGACGATAAACACACAAGTCATGAATAGTAACCGTGGAAGTTGCACGGCAATATATCTCGGAATGGCTATGGAAATGCCATGATATAAGTGAAGCGCATAGAACATTCTAACAAATTATGATAAATGTGTGTCTCTCTCAAAAGGTGTGTCCAGCAAACAATGATTGTGGCAAACTAACAAAAAAAACTATAGCACAAGACACTCCAAGTAAAACTCATATCATGTGATGAATAGAAATATAGCTCTGAGTAATCATACTGATGGATTGTGGACGAAAGAGGGGATGTCATCTGGGGCATCCCCAAGATTAGACGCTTGAGTCTTTTTTTTTGAGATAGCTCACCATCCACACCGAATGGTTTAGATGCTTGAGTCTTCCTTGAATATTACCTTTGGGGTGCCTTGGGCACCCCCAAGCTTAGGGTCTTGCCGCTCCTTATTCCTTCACCTATCGTAAACTCACCCAAAACTTGAAAACTTCATCACACAAAACCCAACAGAAACTTCGTGAGATCCATTAGTATAATCGGTAAACCATAAACTTAGGTATTGTTATAAACCAATTCATAACTGTTCTTGCATAATACCTACAGTATTCTAACTTCTCCATGGCTTATACCCCCCCCCCCCCGATATAATCCATAGCATCATCAAAATAAGCACACTATGCAAAACATCTGTCTAAAACAGAACAATCTATGATGATCTGAACTAAAACCATACTTCTGTAACTCCAAAAAATCTAAAAAATTAGGGAAACATAGGAAATTTGTATCTCAATACTGTGCAAAAATTTCAGAACAAGATCATGTTGGGAAACACAGTAGAAAACAAAAAAAATTCACGCCTACGCACACCAAAGATCAATATATATGAAGATGCATAACGGATTGGGATCATTACCATCACCAAGTTGCAGCAGAAGAAGAACTTGTCGGTGTAGATCATACATGGAGTCCCTCGAACCGTTGATGAATGCTACTTGTGAGATGTGTTGGGATTTCCTCGAAGAGGACAGGATGATGCAGTACATTAGAGATAAGTATTTCCCTCGATTAAGAACCAAGGTTATCAATCCAGTAGGAGAATCACGCAACACCTCGCTAGCAGCACATGTACACAAAATAACAAATACTTGCACCCAACGCGAATAAGGGCTTGTCAACCCCTCGGCGGTAAATTGCAAATATTAAATTTTTGTAGTGATAGATAGATAAATAAAACACAAAATAAATAAAGTATAGAAAAATTGTAGCAAGGTATTTTTGGATTTTAATATATGATAAAAGTAGACCTGGGGGCCATAGTTTACACTAGAGGCTTCTCTCTTGAAAATAGCATACATTGGGTAAACAAATTATTGTTGGGCAATTGATAGAAAAGCGAATAATCATGATGACATCCAAGGCAATGATCATGTATATAGGCATCACGTCCAAGACAAGTAGACCGACTCCTGCCTGCATATACTACTATTTCTCCACACATCGACCGCTATCCAGCATACATCTAGAGTATAAAGTTCATAAAGAACGGAGTAATGCCTTAAGCAAGATGACATGATGTAGACAAAGTGAACTCACACATGAATAAACCCCATCTTTTATCCTTAATGGAAACGATACAAATACGTGTCATGTCCCTTTCTGTCACTGGTATTGAGCACCGCAAGATCGAACCCATCACAAAGGACCTCTCCCATTACAAGAAAAATCAATCTAGTTTGCCAAACCAAATCAATAGATTGGAGAGAAATACAAAGCTATAATAATCATGCATAAAAGAGTTCAGAGAAGACTCAAATAATATTCATGGATAATCTGATCATAAACTCACAATTCATCGGATCCCAACAAACACACCGCAAAAAGTGATTACATCGAATAAAACTCCAAGAACATCGAGGAGAACATTGTATTGAAGATCAAAGAGAGAGAACAAGCCATCTAGCTACTAACTATGGACCCATAGGTCTGTGGTAAACTACAAACACATCATCGGAAGGGCAATAGGGTTGATGTAGAGCCCCTCCGTGATTGATTCCCCCTCCGGCAGAGTGCCAGAAAAAGCCTCCAGATGGGATCTCTCGAGAACAAAAGCTTGCGGCGGCGGAAAAAGTATTTTGGGTGGCTCTCTGTTGGTTTCCCGATTTTAGAGAATTTATAGAGGTGGAATTAGGTCAAACGGGTGAACATGGGCCCCATGAGCCACCAGGGCGCGCCTACCCCCTGGGCGCGCCATGGTGCCTCATGGGTGCCTCCTTCATCTTCTGGCCCACTCCTAAAGCTTCTAGGGTCTATTTTGTCCTGAAAAAATCTCCAAAAAGTTTCATGGCATTTGGACTTTATTTGGTACTGATATTCTGGAAAACCAGAAATGGGCAAAAAACAGCAACTGGCACTGGGCACTAAGTTAATAGGTTAGTCCCAAAAAATGAAATATAATTGCTTGTAAATGCATATAAAACATCCAATATTGATACTATAATAGCATGGAACAATAAAAAATTATAGATACGTTGGAGACGTATCAAGCATCCCCAAGGTTAATTCCTACTCGTCCTCGAGTAGGTAAATGATAAAATAGAATTTTTGATGTGGAATGCTACCTATCATATTCATCATATAATCTTTTCTTTTGTGGCATGGATGTTTGGATTCGAGTGAGTCAAAACAATAGTCTATAGTTTGACATGAATATATAAATACTCAAGCATACTAAAAACCAACCATGTCTTTCAAAATATCAACGCTAGAGAAAGTTATCCCTAGCCCATTATGCTCAGTCATTGATCGATTCATGAAACACACTCAATATTAACTATACCCAATGCACAAGTATGACAATAGTGCTCTCCAGTTGGTGCTTTATAAGAGAAGATGGGGACTCAAAATAAAAATAAGAATGCATAAAAGTAAAATAGATAAGCCCTTCGCAGAGGGAAGCAGAGATTTGCAGAGGTGCCAGAGCTCAAAGTTTAAAATAGAGATAAAATTATTTTTGAGAGGCATGCTTTTCCTGTCAATGTCACAACCGAAAGTTTCCAGTATCTCCCATGCTTGAGACATTATAGGCGGTTCCCAAACAGAAAATAAAGTTTACCCGCCCTCCACCATTCTTTCACAATCCATGGCTAGCCGTATCCACGGGTGCCTTCCAAACTTTCAACTTTCCAGGCGGGAGTTTATTTTTATTTTTATTTTTATTCATTTCGGGACTGGGCATCCCTATTACCTGCTACTTTCTTGTGCAATGACAAGTGAGTAAACACTCATCTTGAGAATAACCCGTCTAGCATGAAAGATATTGACCACCCCCTGTCGCTTCATGAGCGGTACGGGCATACAAAACGGATAGTTTTTTTTGAATGATTAGAGTTGGCACATGCAAATTTACTTGGAACGGTATGTAAATACCGCATATAGGTAGGTATAGTGGACTCATTTGGCACAACTTTGGTTTTAAGGAATTGGATGCACAAGCAGCATTCCCGCTTAGTACAAATGGAGGCAAGCAAATATATTGAGAAGCAACCAACCAGAAAACAAAAATGATCATAAATATGCATTGAACATAACTAAGACTGAATAATGCACCATAAGTAGGATATAACTTCGTTGCATTTATGTTCATGCATAGGGAATCACAAACCCTAACACCAATATTCTTACTAAATCACAATTACTCACTAGCATAACTCACATATTATCATCTCCATATCGCAAAACTATTGCAAGGAATCAAACTTATCATATCCAGTGATCTACATTAAAGTTTTTATTATATCCTTCTTGAATATCCATCACATTAGGACCAAATTCTTATCTTGTGCATATTACCATTAATATTGTGAACTCTCAAAATAATATAAGTGAAGCATGAGAGTTCATCTATTTCTTCAAAATATAATCACCGTCGTGCTCTAAAAGATATAAGTGAAGCACTAGAGCAACTGCCTAGCTCAAAACATATAAGTGAAGCACATAGAGTATTCTAATAAATCACAAAAAATGTGTGTCCCTCTCAAATGGGTGTGTCCAGGAAGGATGATTGTGACAAACTAAAAAGCAAACAAAGACTCATGTAATACACGACGCTCCAAGCAAAACTCATATCATGCTATGAATAAAAATATAGCTCCAAGTAATATTACCGATGGTCGGTAGAAGAAAGAGGGGATGCCTTCCAGGGCATCCCCAAGCTTAGTTGCTTGGGATTCCTTGAATATTACCTTGGGGTGCCTCAAGCATCCCTAAGCTTAGGCTCTTGCCACTCCTTATTCCTTCATCCATCGTGATCTCACTCAAAACTTGAAAACCTCGGCAAACAAAACTCAACAAAACCTTCATGAGAACCGTTATTATAATAAAGCAAATCACTACTTTAGGTACTGTTGTAAACCCATTCATATTTTATTATTGCATTATAACTACTGTATTCTAACTTCACCATGGCTTATACCCCCCGACACAATCCATAGATTCATCAAAACAAGCGAACAACACAACGAAAACAAAATCTGTCAAAAAAAGAACAGTCTGTAGTAATTCGAACAATGACCATACTTCTGTAACTCCAAAAAATCTGAAACATTAGGAAAACATGGGAAATTTGTATATCAATCATGTGGAAAAAATTCAGAATTTTATCACGGTCCAGCAAATTTTAACAATTCTGCTATTGGACGCAAAAGTTTCTGCTTTTGCACAGAATCAAAGCAACTATCATCCAAATCATCCCAAAGGCCTTACTTGGCACAAACACTAACTAAAACACAACCTTAACAGTAGCATAATTGTGTGCACAAAAAAAAGAAAAATAAACAAGAAAATTAAGATAACTATTGGGTTGCCTCCCAACTAGCGTTATCATTTTACGCCCCTAGCTAGGCGTAATGCATAGTTTCAAGTGTTGTCATCCTTCTTATTATCATTCAAAGGTGTATTCTTATCGGGAGGCTTTTCAAAGACAATATGGAACACATCATGCATAGAAAGTTTAGCACTACTAAGTTGACCATCCTCAAATCCCTCTTGATTCCCTTTTACAATCCAAGAATACTGTTTATTAATACCATTGGAAACTTGTTGGATTATATTTAAAGGAGGGGCCCTCCTTTTTGGTGTTCTCATCAAAAGTGTGATCATCGCGAAAGAAATATCTCAACAAGTAATCACTATTGTATAAAATATCATCTATTACTGGTTTTTCATGATTCATACCGTAAAAATCAAAGATCTCTCTAGCTTCTCGCACTATGTAATCAAATTCATTTATGAGGACAAGGGTAACTATCTTCTTAGCTCTAGGATTTTTTTATAACCAACACATAAAACAATCTTTCCAAAGTAGGATGGGTATGAATAAATCTTCTCTCAAGTTTAAGAACAAGTGCAGAAATAGCTTCGACATAATTTTTGGTTCTTTTAAGTATATGAGCATTATCACAAGCTAAAGTCCCAGTGAAATTAAATAATTCTTGGATAATTTTTTTCCTATAATATTCCCATGTCCCATCACAACAGTTTTCGCATCTAAACTAGTAGGAATTTCAATTTTAGGAGTTTTACCATCCTAACTTTTTTCCATTCCAAAATCTCCCATGATAACAGTTTCAAGCAAAGCAACAAGCAAACACGAAAAAGGCAAAAGGAAAATATTTTTGTATTTTTGTAAAAACTTTTTAGAAGTGGGGAGATGAAAACGAGAGGCAAAAGGCAAATAGTGTAAATGCAAGGAGATGAAAGTCTATGCGTAGGTACTTGACAGATGTTGATGATGTCTCCCCGACAACGGCGCCAGAAATTCTTCCTGCTACTTGTGAGCTGCATTGGGATTTCCTCGAAAAGGAGAGGATGATGTAGTACAGTAGAGATAAGTATTTACCTCAGTTAAGAACCAAGGTTATCAATCCAATAGGAGAATCACGCAACACCTCGTTAGCAGTATCTACACAAAAAATAACAAATACTTGCACCCAACGCGAACAAGAGGTTGTCAATCCCTCAACGGTTAATTGCAAAGATTAAATTTTGTAGTGATAGATAGATAAATAAAACGCAAAATAAATAAAGTAAAGAAAAATTGCAGCAAGGTATTTTTGGATTTTAATATATGATAAAAGGAGACCCGAGGGCCATAGTTTTCACAAGAGGCTTCTCTCTTGAAAATAGCATACGGTGGATAAACAAATTACTCTTGGGCAATTGATAGAAAAGCGAATAATCATGACAATATCCAAGGCAATGATCATGTATATAGGCATCACATCCGAGACAAGTAGACTGACTCCTGCCTGCATCTACTACTATTACTCCACACATCGACCGCTATCCAGCATGCATCTAGAGTATTAAGTTCATAAAAAATGGAGTAACGCCTTAAGCAAGATGACATGATGTAGACAAAGTAAACTGACGCATGCATAAACCCCATCTTTTTATCCTTAATGGCAACCATACAAATATGTGTCATGTCCCTTTCTGTCACTAGGATTGAGCACCGCAAGATCGAACCCATCACAAAGCACCTCTCCATTGCAAGAAAAATGAATCTAGTTGGCCAAACCAAATCAATAGATCGGAGAGAAATACAAAGCTAAAATAATCATGCATAAAAGAGTTCAGAGAAGACTCAAATAATATTCATGGATAATCTGATCATAAAACTCACAATTCGTCGGATCCCAACAAACACACACAAAAAGTGATTACATCGAATAGAACTCCAAGAACATCAAGGAGAACATTGTATTGAAGATCAAAGAGAGAGAAGAAGCCATCTAGCTACTCACTATGGACCCATAGGTCTGTGGTAAACTACTAACACATCTTCGGAAGGGCGGCAAGGTTGATGTAGAGCCCCTCCGTGATTGATTCCCCCTCTGGCAAAGTGCCGGAAAAGGCCTCCAGATGGGATCTCCTAAGAACAAAAGCTTGCGCCGGCGGAATTTTTTTTTTTGGGTGGCTCTCTGTTGGTTTCCTGATTTTTGAGAATTTATAGAGGCAGAATTAGGTCAAACAGGTGAACGTGGGCCCCTCCTTCATCTTCTGGCCCTCTCCTGAAGCTTCTAGGGTCGCTTTTATCCATAAAAATCTCCAAAAAGTTTTGTTGCATTTGGACTTCGTTTGGTACTGATATTCTGGAAAACCAAAAACAGGCAAAAACAACTGGCACTGGGCACTAAGTTAATAGGTTAGTCCCAAAAAATGATATATAATTGCTTGTAAATGCAAATAAAACATCCAAGATTGATACTATAATAACATAGAACAATAAAAAATTATAGATATGTTGGAGACGTATCAATGAACGATCCCGCAAATCACCCACGAACTGAAGACCGAATGCATGGCCTCTCTACTTGGTTGCAAGCATGCAGCCTTCACGATCCGGCAGCGCTTCACCGTCCAGAGCTAATCGTCACCGGAGAATTAGAGGGAGGAGATTTGAACCATGCATGGCTTCTAATTATGAGTATCAGAGGATTAATCGAGCTCTGATTAGTCAACTAGGACCAATTAGAACTAGAACTAGAAGAACTAGAGGAGGCTGCAAAATGGGTGAGTCAAAAGGGTGGAAATCCTCTAGTATATATAGGTTGGAGGGGAGTGGAGGGGCTCCACAAGGGGAGGGAAAGTCCCTCCCCTTTGGCCAGCCAACGGAGGAGGAGTTGGACTCCTCCCCCACACCAATTTGGCCTCCTTCCTTAGGGAAGGGAGACGCCTCCCCACTTGGGCCTTTGTGGCCCAATTTGCCTTCCACCTCTTTGCCTTTTAAGGTCCGTTCATATTTAATGAAATATAAAATAGTTCTAAATACTTTCAAACCATTTTATATATAATTTAACATCCTCGAAAACATTTTCTACCTATATACTTATTTATCAGTAATACCCGATATTACCCGATATTCACCGAAACCCTTCCGGTGACCCCGAAATGCTTCCGGATCCTCTCGATAATATTCTGAATATTAATGGAACAATTCCAAAAATATATTCTCATCACTCCCGTCCTACTAACACTCAGCAGATCATGATTGCCTTAAGCTTTTGACCCCGTAGGTTCGGTAACTCATAGACATGAATGAAACCCTTTCGTTCAATGACCGACATCGGAACCATGGACGTCCATATCGATCCCTATGAGCACATGAATGATATTCGAGTGAACCTTTGGTTATCATGTGATATTCCCTTTGCTTCATGATACTTTACAAAACCCGGGATGCATCCATATCCTCCTGAGTCAACACATGCTCATTATATTGAAATCCTTGTTACCAGTTTTGTACCTTTTTCTCGTTGTTTTGTGGCCATACGATGATGGATGCCGTCACACCAAGAGGGCCCTAAGAATATCTCTCCATCATCGGAGGAGAAAATCCCACTCTCGAGCTATCTAGTCCTTTGTCAAACTTTCCAATGAACCTGTAAGTTGTCGTTATGATCACCGTTGACGTTTGAGCAACCTGAAAGTCCACCATACGGTAAGAAGTGACTACGATGCTCTCATGGTCTAAGGAGAAAAATCACATGTTAACACTCATATTGATTATAGACGATATTATTCAATTCATAACAGAGATATTTGAGTCGATTCAATATGATCGTTCTTCCAATGTCAGAATCTAAATGTTGTTTTAGGACTATCGTTTAACAATTAATGATATCCTAAGATCCAGAAAACATGATCACCAACAATACTTGAGCTAGTCCTAGAGGCAAGACTAGGAATCTTTTATTTAACCGTTTATCATTCCACACATGCATATGAGTTTTCCACTGAACCGTGTATTCCAGGATCATAGCATTTATAGCATAAAATATAAACTTCTTTAATTATGAACATGAAATTTTATAATATAAATAGTATTGCCTCTAGGGCATATTTCCAACAGTCTCCCACTTGCACTAGAGTCAATAATCTAGTTAGCATATTTTCTTTTACACCAATGGGAATCTGGTGTTTGTTCATGCTTCGCTTGTGGTATAGCCTTCGTCCTATCAGATCCTGACAACTTCAGATCTGTGTGTATTATTTGCATATCCATGCATCTAACATGCTTTCAGAAGAATTCATAATTTATTTGAAACAGACTTTGTATATATTGAATAACTGGTAGAACCTTTGATTCCTTAATTGAGCTACAAAACCACTATCAAGAATAGTGTTCCATTTGCACAATCATCTAGAAACCATACCAAGTTCATAAATGCACCTTTGATTCATCACCCTCTATTGTTGCTTCTAAAGAAACAACATACTTAGCCTTTTGTTACAGAATTCACCATAGTAACTTTCTTGGACCAATTCCATATTTACTATGCCACCATTAATCATTTAGTTGAAACCAAAAATCGTTTGGGGCACTGATGAAGATTTTATCGATGTACTACTTACAATGAGTCTGTATTGTTGTAACTCCTTACAACAATCACTTCATCTTCTCCATATGCGAGAAACATGTCGCTAGTACTTAACGACATTTTCACTGTTGTCCTATGATCAACAATTTGGTCTTTCTAGGAACTTTACTCGCAACTTACTTGGAGTACTATATATATCTGGTTGTTTACCTACCATGGAATACAAGTGTGACTGAAATCATGTATTTCTCTCAACAGTGTTTCAGAATACCGACTCTTGCTTAAAACTCTTTCCATGTGACTTTGTCAAGAAACTCTTCTTGCATATTTCATACTAAACTGTTTTAGTATTATGTTAATATGTATTTTGGCTAAGCCCCATTAGACATTACTACCTCCATAGATCATTGTGTCTAATACCAGGACTGTATATTGCCTAAGTACTTTACTGAAAAACTAGTTTCAATAAAGTCTTAATCTATGTTAAGAAATTTATATAATTTTCAATCAACAATCTGTCATGCACACATAGTGTTTAGAAATATCATGCTCCCACTTACTTTCTTGTAAATGCTATGCTTACTTCAGATCATTATAGGATCTCTTGAAGTTTGCACACTTACTAGCATCCTCTGGATAAAAAATTTACCTTGGACCGTATCAAGTATACAACCTTGTTTCTATTTCCATCTCACGGGAATCATTTTGACATACATCTATTATATTTCATAATTGAAATATTTAGTAATTTCTAGTTTAACCCGAACAAGAATTTAAGTATTGCTATTATGAGACAATCTCGTCGTAATCAATTTATTAATCTTGTGATAAACCATTTGTAACAAGTCAAGCATTATAAAACTTTTGTCTTTGCCAGTCTAGAGATCCATCACTACACTTTAAAATTTAAGTCTTTCAGAGGGTCCATCAAGTTCTAAACTTGAATTATGTGTATGGATACTATCTCGAATTATTTTGGCATATAGCCAATTCTGGAGTCAGGGCCCATCAGTGCTTCTTTCTGTATTATAGGTTCATTGTTTGTTTCAACAATATTTCGTCTGCATACCATGAAGGTTTGCATAAATTTTTCCAACTATATAGTTTAGTTGCATATTCGACCGAAGTCTTCATATCTTATGTAGAGGCTTCCGTATCAGTCGCGGTAGGAATTTTTAGAACTACTTCTAGCATTTCTTTTCTTTGACCTGATCATGAAGATTCTACAATCTCGTCGATTTGCACTGTCCTCCCACTTACTCTTTTGCAGAAAACATTTTATTCAAAATTTCCGCACTCTTTGCAAAACACTTTGCCTCGGCGTAGTGATAGAGGAATACCCAACTGTTTGGGATAACTTACAAAGTAGCACTTATCTTACAGATTTGATGGCGCTCCTTTTCAGTGTAAAAGCCACAGTCTCTAAAGCATCACATTAAAAAGTATATTTGTGAAATAATTAATGTCATCTTTGATCGCACCATGTCATACATAGCTTGATTACATCTACTCAAAACACTCTACTCCTAGTAGTGTTTCTAGGAGGTGCAAGCTATAAAATATTTTTCACAGCTCATCAGACATTCGCTAAATTTGTAACTTAAATATTCTTTTCTGCAATCAAATTGTCAAAACATAATTTTCTTATCTATTATATACTTAAAACAAGAGTCAAACAAGTCATCATGTTCCTCCACATATGCTAATCCTTTTTACGCCATTTGATTAGAATAACAATCGTCACCTCACTAATTACAATAATTTCTACTTCATTTTGAAAATCTTTTGAAACATTTCAAAAGATCCAGATTTATGTCTCAATTAGTAAATATAAATATCTACTTGAGTCACCCTTGAAGATAGATAAATCCACTGCTTGCAACAGCATTTATTGGACTACATACATCAATATACATATTTCCAATTATTTTGTTGCTCGTTCTTTATTGCATGTGAATGGTCTTTTAGTTTACTTTACTGTTTGGACGAAAGTTGCAAGTGTCAGATATTCGTAACCATATGACTCCAAAATCCATAACTATGGAATTTCTATATGCGAGTTTCTCCAATGTGACTAAATGCAGTGCCACACATATGTGGTATTCTTTTAGTATTGTGACATTTAGCATCTTTGTTATGGATGCTTAATTCTATCATCAATATTCATAACTTACATCCTATTCATAATAGGAGTATGGCCTTTTTGTTCATTACTGCGAACAACTATTGTTCTCTTATGAACAACCTCCTTGCAACTTCTATGCAATGGGCTAGAATGTACAAAACTCTAAAATGAATTACGACAATAAATTCAGAGGTAATATGTTGATGAAAAAGTATCATAACTTTTACAAAATTTTCAACACATATTTTAAACTCATTAAATTTGTTGTTCATTAGGTCGTAGTAATTCTTGCATCGGTTCGCAACAACATGCAATCGAGTCGGTATCCGTGTGATCAACTTTAATCACAATTCTCAAGAATCACACTTTACTTGGCCGACTTTGTCTACATCTTATAACTTGTATGCCATTCATACCTGAGCTGGACATTCTAGTCATCTTTTCTTTCTGGCTCTAAACTTCTTATACTTTTACTTTCAATATTTCTCCCACTCAATAGAAGAATCATCTAACTTTTTAAGAGTGACGTGAGCCACAAACTTCCTTAGGCATGTAAGTCTCATTACATCCTTTGCTTTTGTTCTTTCTCTTTAAATTCTCACCATTAACTCATGACTGGTGTTCTTACTGATCTTACACATTTTAGTCTCAAACATAGTTGAACGCTTCACTAGAACTTGCAAACAAAACACTTCTTTAGATATCATATATCTTTTAATCTTTGTTTGTTTCTAAATACAATTTTCAGTTCCAAGAATATCATATAACTGTCCCAAACGTTTTGAAGTTCGGGTTTCTTGGAAGCGAGCAGACCGTAATGTAATTCTTAACCTTTTGGATCGAAAGACGCATGTCTCGTCATCCATAGCATTAGAAGGAGAGCATTGCAAGCATGCAGTAGAACAAAATCCTTCTTGGCAGTCTTAGAGGACAATCCTCTCAATCATAAAAGATTCAACCAGATAAACAATAGTCAATCAATTTCAACAGCAAGGGACCGTGAGCCATAATTTTACAACTATAATGAAAAGTACACATAGACATTGTTCATAATTAATTTGCACTAGTGATTAAAGTAAATTAATACATAATTGTGCTCCCACTCAAATCAATATCTCTCATAACTGATCGTGAGTGATTGAAGAACCAAATCTAGTTCTCAGCAATTTATGTGGACATCATTGATGATGAGAATTTTGACCGGTGGGCAATCTTTTGCCGATCATATCTCCATATGATTCTTGTTCATCTTTCGATGCTTTGTGCTCTGAGCTCAGAACGATTTTTGCCAGAACTTCAAGACAACTGAGTGCTATCTGCGTACATGGTCTCACCATATCCTCCTTACACCTCTCACCATGTTTGTACTCATGTGGACATGACCTACTCCGTGATGCTAGAATGTCATAGATGGTTGCAACACTGGGAAGAGCACCTTTTAACTAGATATTTACTCGAGAGATCACCCTAATAATTTCCTACAATGCAATTAAAGGGTGCAAACAACAAATGGATAAACATCTCAGGCAATTCATAAAAGCATGATATGGTATAGCCCCGGGTGCCGGGAATCCACTGTGATCATCTACAATCTTCTGTTGAAGCATCATGACGGGCAATATTTCATTGCCGTGACAATCGTTTCAAAAATGTTGCCGTGGCGGCAATTTCAGAAAGCGTTGCCCTAGCGACCATTTCAGAAAACATTGTCGTGGCACCAAATTCAGAAATTCCACTGTGGCACAAAATTATAGCTCCTTGTCCTGTGCCTAGTACACCTTCTCCTTGTCGGGGTCCTCCGTGTACGTATGCTACAGTCACCTATAACCTAGAGGCTATCTCTATGAAATTTACATTAACGTGGCAATCTCGTTGCTGCAGCCATCATGCCGTGACATGCGGGCCACTTAATGTTACAACATATAACCATCTCATACATAAACTCATTATCATGATGAAGGCTATACCACATCATATGCATACCCTACAAAACCAAGTTAGACATCCTCTAATCGATTTTAGCAAAATTTAGTTACATGGTTAACCAATTATATATAACAAATAATACTAGCTACCTATGTCCACAATTTAGGTGATGATTCTTGAGGCTAGATTAAGTTTCAGGGTGTGTGGAACAAGAGACTTAATTAAAACTCTCTAGCCCCACACTAAACTTCTTCAAATACGCGTGACCCCCTAGAAGATCATCCATCTTTGGCACCATCTTGTGTATGTGACGGTTCACTATTCTCAACTATGGTGAAGTCCAAGGAGATATTAGCATATCATCGATAGCCAGAGCTGATCGATTGTCAGAACCTTGTGAAAAACGACGTCGTGCCGTCGATGAATTGAACCAAAGCAACATTCTGGGGAAGCATAGCAAGAACATCAACCCTCACAATCACATGTGATCTAGATCGCAACTTGCACCTACTCATATAACTGCTCATGTTGCCACTCTTGGGAATCATAGTAGAAAACAAAAAAAATCACGTCTACGCACACCAAAGATCAACATGAAGATGCATAACGGATTGGGATCACGATCATTACCATCACCGAGTTGCAGTGGAAGAATGTGTCCTTGCAGATCATACTTGGAGTCCCTCGAATCATCGATGAATGATCTCATGAACTGTCCACGAACAATCCCTCGAACTGAAGACTGAAAGCACGACCGCTCCACTTGGTTGCAAGCATGCAGTCCTCATGATCCGGTAGCGCTTCACCGTCCAGAGCTAATCATCGCCGAAGAATTAGAGGGAGGAGGTTAGAACCACATGGGGCTTCTAATTATGAGGGTTAGAGGATTAGTCTAGCTCTAATTAGTTAACTAGGATCAACTAGAACTAGAACTAGAAGACCTAGAGGAGGCTCCAAAACTTGTGTGTCAAAAGGGTGGAAATCCTCTAGTATATGTAGGTTGGAGGGGGAGCAGGGGCGCCATAAGAGGAGGGAAAGTCCCTCCCATTTGGCAGGACAGGGGAGGAGGAGTTGGACTCCTCCCCCACACCAATTCGACATCCTTCCTTAGGGAAGGGAGGCGCCTCCCCACTTCGGCCTTTGTGGCCCAAGTTGCCTTCCACCTCTTGGCCTATTAAGGCCCGTTGATATTTAATTAAATATAAAATAGTTATAAGTACTTTCAAACCATTTTATATATAATTTAACATCCCCGAAAACATTTTCCACCTATATATATTTATCGGTAATACCTGATATTCACCGAAACCCTTCTGATGACCCCGAAACGCTTCTGGATCCTCTCGGAACTATTTCGAATATTAATGAAACAATTTCAGAAATCTATTCTCATCAATCCTGTCCTACTAACACTCAATAGATCGTGATTTCCTTAAGCTTGTGACCTTGTAGGTTCGGTAACTCATAGACATGAACGAAACTCCTTCGTTCAATGACCGATAGTGGAACCGTGGACGTCCATATCGATCCCTATGAGCACACGAATGATATTCGAGTAAACCTTTGGTTATCATGTGATGTCCCCTTTGCTTCTTGATACTTTACAAAACCAGGGATGCATCGGTATCCTCCTGAGTCAACACATGCTCATTATACTGAAATCCTCGTTACCGGTTTTGTTCTTTTTTCTCGTTATTGTGTTCCAACATCCTCGTGACGTAGTCACCTGTGTCTAGCCAGATGATGATGGATGCCGTCACATCGAGAGGGCCCTAAGATTATCTCTCCATCGTCGGAGGAGCAAATCCCACTCTCGAGCTATCTAGTCCCTTGTCAAACTTTCCAATGAACCTATAAGTTGTCGTTATGATCACCGTGTTACAGGTGACGTTTGAGCAACCCCAAAGTCCACCGTATGATAAGAAGTGACTAAGATGCTCTCATGGTCTAAGGAGCAAAATCACACGTTAAGACTTAATACAATTAAGTATAGACGATATTATTCAATTCATAACAGACATATTTGGGTCGATTCAACATGATCGTTCTTCCAAGGTCATAATCTCAATGTTGTTTTAGGACTATCATTTAATACTTAACGATATCCTAAGATCCGGAAAACGTGATCACCAACAACACTTGAGCTAGTCCTAGAGGCAAGACTAGGAATCTTTTATTTAACCGTTTATCATTCCACATGTGCATATGAGTTTTCCAATGAATCATGTATTCTAGGACCATAGCAGTTATAGCATAGAATATAAAATTATTTAATTATGAACATGGAATATAATAATATAAATTTTATTGCCACTAGGGCATATTTCCAACAATTCACGTTCCAGTAAAAAATGTAAATTCAAATGCTGGGCGCAAAAGGTTATATTTTTGCGCTGAATCAATTCAACTATCATTCAAATCATCCCAAAGGCTTTACTTGGCACAAACACTAACTAAAAGATAAAAACACAATTATTACATCAGAAATAATCATGTGGACTCAATAAAATAGAAAAGAAAACAAAAATAAAGATAACTATTGGGTTGCCTGCCAACAAGCGCTATTGTTTAATGCCCCTAGCTAGCAGTACAAAAAAAGACACATCCGTGACATTTTGGCCCGAACGAATTTTTTTTGTCATTGTTATGACACTTCTATGATGATAATTGTGACAAAAACACGTATCATCATAGATGTGGTGGGCTCCAACTTCTATGACAAAAAATGGGCTTTTTGTCCTTGGCCGTCCATGACGGAAAAAATCATGGTAGAAGCGAGGGTGAGGAAAATTTTGAGGAGTTCCCGGTTATGGTGGGTGGTCGGGGCCGAGCGATGCACGGAGGTTTGCGCATTTCTCTCGTATACGTACGCGTGTGTGTGTGAGGCGTTGGGCTCTAACTAAACCCGAGCGAGGCGTTCGCTTACTGAACCCGAGCGATTGCACTAGCTACGTTACTGAACTTGAGTGATCGATCCCTGGCTGTTAACTGAACCCGAGCGATTCCTTTGCTGCTGACTGAACCCGAGTGATTCCTTCACTACTGCTACTAACTAAACCCGAGCGATCGATCGCTGCTGCTGCTTACTGAAGCCGATCGAACCTGCCTCTTATGAACAGTGACCGTTGGGGGTTGGTTGAATGAGTCGAGACATGGTGATTCTAGCCGGTTGGTTGGGGTTTGATGAATAGTTCCCGGTGGGGGTTGGATGAATAGGACCCCGTGGCAGTAGGCCATTGCCGCTGGATGAATAGGACCCCGAGGAGGCCGCCACACCCCAGCCGGTTGGGGGTGGATGAATAGGATCTCGTGGAGGGCTGGTTGAACAGTAGCCGGTGGAGGCTGGATGAACAGTAGCTCGTGTATGAATAGTAGCTAGTGGAGGCAGGAGGAAGACGTGGTGGATGAACAATAGTAGGTGGAGGCTGGAGGAAGTCGATGGTGGATGAACAGTAGCTCGTGGAGGCTGGAGCGAGGCAGTAGACGGTGGAGGAACAGTAGCCTGTGGATTCTCATTTTTGCGGTACGCCACACCCCTCCCAATATACAGGACCCCGTTTCGACCGTAGGCACTTCAACAGAAGTCCGTTTCCTCAGTTTTGCAGTACGACACACCCCTCCGATGAACAGGGCCCCGTTTCGACCGTAGGATCTCGAACAGAAGTCTGTTTCCTTCGTTTTGCAGTACGCCAGACCCCTCCCGATCAACAAGATCCCATTTCGACTGTAGCCGGTCGAACAGAAGGCCGTTTCCTCCGTACTGCGGTACGCCAGACCCCATTTCGGCTGTTCCATCCAAGCCGGTTGGCTGCCGTTGAACAGGACACATTTCGACCAAGTCTGTTACCTCCCGATGAACATGACGCTGTTTCTCCGTTCCGACCCAGCTGGTTGGCTACCCGATGAACGAGACGCCGTCACTGTGCGCGTTCGAGACCACGCCCGTATGAACGTACGTGGCCGTCTGTTTTGTAGCGTGGCTGCCATATGTGTACATGATTTAGACGGGACGGCCTGAATAGCTACCGCTCCTTACTGGGCCACAGTTCATCATGGCAGAAAGACTGATGGACCAGTATGTACGTACAGGTTTGCGACCAAAATGACAATGCTACTCACGCTTCGACCGGGTGGGTCCCAGCTATTAGGGAGGATAAGGAGGCACTTCCTTGCATGCGAAGATATTGATGGTGGGTCCAAGCTGTCAGGGGGGAGGATTCATTCTTTTGCGCGTAATAAGGAGGCACTTCCTTGTGTGCAAAGATGTAGCTGGTGGGTCCAACTGTCAGCCTCACCGCGTGCAGTCCTCTTCCAATGGTTGTCGTTCGTTGACCACGTTGACCACGCCGCGCAGATAACACCCAGGCGGTGGACGACAGTGAGGCAGGGAATGACACGGAGCCTGGGAACACGTGGAGGGTAGTACGAGGGTTGACTGGCTCGGCCACGGTGTGATGCTGTCGTCGCCGCAGAATAACAGGGGGTGTGGGTGAGTAGAGGGATGGTTTGGCCAACGGTGAGAGTAGGAGGGGCGGTGAGGCCTGCGCGGCAGCATAGCCGGCCACCAGAGGCAGGAGCACGCGGTGGTTTGGATGGCTGGAGCAAGAAAATCAGAGGTTGAAGAAGCAGGATGACCGTTGGATGTTAATAATCAAACGGTCACTGGTGATAGAATCGTTTGTTGACTAAGTTGACAAAGCCCTGCGTACGCGTCAACTTAGTAGGGCCACAAGTCAACCTCCAAATCTGGTGGGCCCTAGTTTTCATGGGGAGCAATCATTATTTTTCGCTTAATAAGGAGGCACATCCTTCCGTGCGAAGATATAGCTGGTGGGTCCCAGCTGTCATAGGGAGGATTCATTTTTTTGGCGTAATAAGGAGGTACTTGCTTGCGTGCGGCCATGGACCATGTGGGTCCCTACTGTCTGCCTTGCCACGTACATCCCTCTTCCGATGTTGTCGTTTGTTGACGAGGTTGACCACGCCGTGCCGAGAACACCAACGCGGTGGACGACGGCGAGACCCAGGAAGGGAATGACTCGGAGGCGGCGAACCCATAGCAGTGGAGGGATGTGGGTGAGTAGAGGGATGGCCTGGCCAGCGGTGGGAGTAGTTGGCGGCGGTGAGGCCTGTGCGGCAGCACAGTCGGCCATGGGAGGCGGGACCAGGCGGTCTCGCCGGTGCTGGATTTGGCGGCTGGAGCAAGAAGATCAGAGATTGAAGAAGCACGACGGCCGTTGGATTGACATCCAACGATCACTTCTGCTAGAATCGTTTGTTGATGTATATAATAAGTAAAAAAATCTTGCATACGCGTCAACTTAATAGGCCCACAAGTCAGCCCATTTCCTATTTTTTAAATAATTTACAGCTCATTTACAACTTCTTATGCAATTTATTGCAGTCCAGTTTCTTTTTGTTGGCCAGGGCCACTGTAAAAAATTTAAACAAAATTTTGCATATTTCGGTGGGGTCCAAACTATTTTTATTACCAAAATGTTAAGCCAGATTAAAGTACTTTGAAGATATATTTAAATTTGGTTAAAGCCCAATGAAATTGGTATCTAAAAATGTGAAAAAATTCAGAAATTTGAAAGTAATTGCCAATTTGTCGTGTGTTGTTTTTTATATTTACAGCCCATTTCATATTACTTTTAAGATTTGCAGTCATCTTGAAAGAGTTGCAGCCCAGCAGGGCGGAGAAAAAAGTAGGCCAAGGTTGGGTATGCCTGGATTGGGTATTCTTCAGAAAAATAAAGTGGGCTAGCCATTTTCACAAAAAAAATAGCTGGGTTGGTCATGTGGTGAACGTAAAATAGAAGCCTGGGCTAGACGGGCCACAGCCCAGTTGAAACCCTGCTCTGTCTCAACAATAACAAATACTGCTTGAGCAGCTACGTCCCAGGTGTCAGTCGCTCTTGTGTTGTTCTCTTGTCTATTGACAATACGCTGACAATGTCGTGGGTCCCGGATGTCAGCAAACCACTAGGAGGAAGCATTTTCTTTTTCTATGCGCTGACAATGGAGTATATAACAAAAAATGAGGAACGTGCTTGCGTACGACCATGGACATGGTGGGTCCCTACTGTCATCCTCTCCACGTATAGTCCTCTCTCGATTCCTCTCGTTTGTTGACCATGTTGACAACGCGAGAGGGCGGCGCCGCGGTGAGCGCACCAAAGCTCGCAGAGGATGACGGTGAGGCCTCAGACGGGAACAAATAGGAGCCGGGGAAGATGCGTCGGTGAAGTCGCGGGCGAAGGGGAGTAGAAGGGTTGACTGGTTCGGGTGCGGGGTGGGGCTGACGTCGGCGTTAACAATTTAGGAGACGGTGGGGCAGTGATGCATGCGCTGAGGCGCAACCAGCCATGGGAGGCGGGAGCAGGTGGCCCCGCCGACGCTGGTTTGGTTTTGGCGGCTGGAGGAAGACGAGACTGAAGAAATACGACAGACAGTAAAAGTAGCAGGAGTACTTAACAACCTTAACTGAAACCAGCAACAACCATAGCTGAAAGCAGTATGAGTACTTATATAGGTTCAACCATACAAAGCACGCCTCGAACAATGCTACTTTGCCTACAGTTAACCAAGGGTGAGGCCACCAAGCCTCAGGACAAGGCCCAGGCGCCACCCCGTGCATCCATGATACTTCCATTTTGCATCATGTTTTTATATTGATATTTATTGCATTATGGGCTATTATTACACCTCATGGTACAATACTTATGCCTTTTCTCTCTTATTTTACAAGGTTTACATGAAGAGGGAGAATGCCGGCAGCTGGAATTCTGGACCGGAAAGGGTGTAAATCTGAGAGACCTATTCTGCACAACCCCAAAAGTCCTGAAAATTTATGAAGAATTATTATGGAATATATAAAAAATATTGGCCGAAGAAAATACCAGAGGGGACCCACCAGGTGGCCACAAGGGTGGGGGCGCGCCCAACCCCACTAGGCGCGCCCCCCTGGCAGGCCTCCGGTGCCCCTCTTCTGCTATATGATGTCTTTTGACCTGGAAATAATCATAAGAGAGCTTTCTGGACGAAGCGCCACCGTCTCGAGGAGGAACTTGGGCAAAACCAATCTAGGGCTCAAGCGGAGCTGTTCTGCCGGGGAAACTTCCCTCCGGGAGGGGGAAATCGAAGCCATCATCATCACCAACAATCCTCTCATTGAGAGGGGGTCAATCTCCATCAACATCTTCACCAGCACCACCTCCTCTCCAAACCCTAGTTCATCTCTTGTATCCGATCTTTGTCTCAAAACCTCAGATTGGTACCTGTGGGTTGCTAGTAGTGTTGATTACTCCTTGTAGTTGATGCTAGTTGGTTTATTCGGTGGAAGATCATATGTTCAGATCCTTAATGATAATTAATACTCCTCTGATTATGAACATGAATATGCTTTGTGAGTAGTTACGTTTGTTCCTGAGGACATGGGAGAAGTCTTGTTATAAGTAATCATGTGAATTTGGTATTCGTTCAATATTTTGATGAGATGTATGTTGTCTTTCCTCTAGTGGTGTTATGTGAACGTCGACTACATGACACTTCACCATTGTTTGGGTCTAGGGGAAGGCACTGGGAAGTAATAAGTAGATGACGGGTTGCTAGAGTGACAGAAGCTTAAACCCTAGTTTATGCGTTGCTTCGTAAGGGGCTGATTTGGATCCATATGTTTCATGCTATGGTTAGATTTATCTTAATTCTTCTTTCGTAGTTGCAGATTCTTGCGAGAGTGGTTAATCGTAAGTGGGAGGCTTGTCCAAGTAAGGACAGCACCCAAGCACCGGTCCATCCACATATCAAATTATCAAAGTAACGAACGCGAATCATATGGGCATGATGAAAACTAACTTGACAGTAATTCCCATGTGTCCTCGGGAGCGCTTTGCTTTATATAAGAGTCTGCCCAGGCTTGTCCTTTGCTACAAAAAGGATTGGGTCACCTTGCTGCACCTTTGTTACACTTGTTACTTGTTTCCCGTTACGAATATCTTATCACAAAACTATCTGTTACCGATAATTTCAGTGTTTGCAGAGAATACCTTACTGAAAACCTCTTGTCATTTCCTTCTGCTCCTCGTTGGGTTCGACACTCTTACTTATCGAAAGGACTACGATAGATCCCCTATACTTGTGGGTCATCAAGACTCTTTTCTGGTGCCGTTGCAGGGGAGTGAAGCGCCTTTGGTAAGGAAAAATTTATGTAGTGTGCTGAAATTTACTATCACTTGTTGCTATGGAAAATAATCCTTTGAGGGGTTTATTCGGGGTATCTTCACCCCGACCGGAAGAGCAAAGAGTTGCCCATCAACCTACTGAACCTACTAAAAATGTTTATTATGAAATTCCTTCGGCTACGATAGAGAAACTGCTAGCTAATCCTTATGCAGGAGATGGAACATTACATCCTGATATGCATCTAATCTATGTGGATTATTTAAGCTTGCAGGTTTGCCCAAGGATGATGTCAAGAAGAAGGTCTTCCCTTTATCTTTGAAGGAGAAGGCATTGACATGGTATAGGCTATGCGGTGATATTGGGACTTGGAACTATAACCGGTTGAAATTGGAACTTCATCAGAAGTTTTATCCTATGCATCTAGTTCATCGTGATCGGAATTATATTTATAATTTTTGGCCTCGTGAACGAGAAAGTATCGCTCAAGCTTGGGGAGGCTTAAGTCAATGTTATATTCATGTCCCAATCATGAGCTCTCAAGAGAAATTATTATTCAGAATTTTTATGCTCGGCTTTCCTGTAATGATCAATCCATGCTCGATACTTCTTGTACTGGTTCATTTATGAAGAAGACTATTGATTTCAAATGGGATTTATTGGAAAGAATTAAATGTAACTCTGAAGATTGGGAACTTGATGAAGGTAAGGAGTCAGGTATAAACCTTAAGTTTGATTGTGTTAAATCTTTTATGGATACCGATGCTTTTCGTGAATTTAGCACTAAATATGGACTTGACTCTGAGATAGTAGCTTCTTTCTATGAATCGTTCACTACTCATGTTGATCTCCCTAAGGAGAAGTGGTTTAAATATCATCCTCCTATTGAAGTGAAAGTAGTGGAACAAATTAAAGCTGAAGAAGAAACTATTACTTAAAATGTTGATCCTGTTGTTCCTACTGCTTACATCGAGAAACCACCTTTCCCTGTTAGAATAAAGGAACATGCTAAAGCTTCAACTGTGGTTCGAAAGAGTTATACTAGAACCCTACACCCCTTGAACAAATTAAAGTTGAACCTAGTATTGCTATGGTTAAAGATCTTTTGGCCGATAATATTGATGGGCATGTTATTTACTTCTGTGATGAAGCTGCTAGAATTGCTAGACCCAATGATAAAGGTAAACATAGACCTGTTGTAAGCATGCCCGTTGTCTCTGTTAAAATAGGAGATCACTGTTATCATGGCTTATGTGATTTGCGTGCTAGTGTGAGTGCAATTCCCTTTACCTTATATCAAGAAATTATGAATGATATTGCACCTGCTGAGATAGAAGAAATTGATGTTACTATTAAACTTGCTAATAGAGATACTATATCACCAATTGGGGTTGTTAGAGATGTTGAAGTCTTGTGTGGGAAAATAAAATACCCCACTGATTTTCTTGTTCTTGGTTCCCCGCAAGATGATTTTTGTCCCATTATATTTAGTAGACCTTTCTTGAACACTGTTAATGCTAAGATAGATTGTGAGAAAGAAACTGTTACTATAAGTTTTGGGGATGTGTCCCATGAGTTTAATTTCTCCAAATTTCATAGACAACCCCATGACAAAGAATTACCTAGTAATGATGAAATTATTGGTCTTGCTTCTATTGTTGTGCCTCCTACCGATCCTTTAGAATAATATTTGCTAGACCATGAAAATGATATGTCCATGAATGAAAGGAAGGAATTAGATGAAATATTCTTTAACCAAATGCCTGTTTTGAAACACAACTTGCCTGTTGAGATTCTTGGGGATCCTCCTCCACCCAAGTGTGATCCCGTGTTTGAGCTTAAACAATTACTTGATACTCTGAAATATGCTTATCTTGATGAAAAGAAGATATATCCTGTTATTATTAGTGCTAATCTTTCAGAGCATGAAGAAAAGAAATTATTGAAAACTATCCGAATAGAAGTTATATTATTATGGATCCTCCAACATGTTGAGCTTGCTTCTCACCCCTTGCTAGCCAAATCTTTCACACCAAGTAGAGATACTGCTTGTGCATCCAAACATCCCTTAACCCAGTTTTGCCATGAGAGTCCACCATACCTACCTATGGATTGAGTAAGATCCTTCAAGTAAGTTGTCATCGGTGCAAGCAATAAAAATTGCTTTTTAAATATGTATGATCTATTAGTGTGAGGAAAATAAGCTTTATACGAACTTGTGATATAGAAGAAATAAAAGCGACAGACTGCATAATAAAGTTCTGTATCACAAGCGGCAATATAAAGTGATGTTCTTTCGCGCTAAGATTTTGTGCATCCAACCATAAAAGCACATGACAACCTCTGCTTCCCTCTGCGAAGGGCCTATCTATTATTTACCCTCTACTTTAATACAAGAGTCATGGTGATCACCACCCATTCCTTTTTACACTTTTTCTTTTTGGCAAGCACTTTATGTTGGGGGGAGATCCAAATATATATATCCACTCGGATGTAGATATCGACTCAGATGTAGATATTCATAAGCTATTATTGTTGGCATTACCCTTGAGGTAAAAGGTTGGGAGGCGAAACCATAAGCCCCTATCTTTCTCTGTGTTCGACCGAGGCTTTGAACTCATAAGTATCGCATGAGTGTTAGCAATTATGAAAGACTAAGAGATGGTTGAGTATGTGGACTTGCTATACAAAAGCTCTTACATTGACTCTTTCTTACGTTATGATAAATTGCAATTGCTTCAATGAGTGAGATCATAGTTTGTTAGTTTCCAATAGAGTTTTTGTTTCATACTTTACCTTGTGAACGAATTGTTACTTTAACATAAGAAATTATATGACAATATATGTTGATGTTCTAAAGATGATCATGATGCCTTCATGTCCGTATTTTATTTTATCGACACCTCTATCTCTAAACATGTGGGCATGATTATCGATCTCGGCTTTCGCTTGAGGACAAGCGAGGTCTAAGCTTGGGGGAGTAGATACGTCCATTTTGCATCATGTTTTTGTATTGATATTTATTGCATTATGGGCTGTTATTACACATCATGGTACAATACTTATGTCTTTTCTCTCTTATTTTACAAGGTTTACATGAAGAGGGAGAATGCCGGCAGGTGGAATTCTGGACCAGAAAGGGTGTAAATCTGAGAGACCTATTCTGCACAACCCCAAAAGTCCTGAAAATTTACAGAGAATTATTTTGGAATATATAAAAAATATTGGGTGAAGAAAATACCAGAGGGGACCCACCAGGTGGCCACAAGGGTGGGGGGCACGCCCTACCCCCTGGGCGCGCCCCCTAGCTTGTGGGCCCCCTGGCAGGCCTCCGGTGCCCCTCTTCTGCTATATGATGTCTTTTGACCTAGAAAAAATCATAAGAGAGCTTTCGGGATGAAGCACCGCCGTCTCGAGGCGAAACTTGGGCAGAACCAATCTAGGGCTCCGGCGGAGCTGTTCTGCCGGGGAAACTTCCCTCCGGGAGGGGAAAATCAAAGCCATCGTCATCACCAATGATCCACTCATCGAGAGGGGGTCAATCTCCATCAACATCTTCACCAGCACCACCTCCTCTCCAAACCCTAGTTCATCTCTTGTATCGGATCTTTGTCTCAAAACCTCAGATTGGTACCTGTGGGTTGCTAGTAGTGTTGATTACTCCTTGTAGTTGATGCTAGTTGGTTTATTCGGTGGAAGATCATATGTTCATATCCTTAATGATAATTAATACTCCTCTGATTATGAACATGAATATGCTTTGTGAGTATTTATGTTTGTTCCTGAGGACTTGGGAGAAGTCTTGTTATAAGTAATCATGTGAATTTGGTATTCGTTCGATATTTTGATGAGATGTATGTTGTCTTTCCTCTAGTGGTGTAATGTGAACATGGACTACATGACACTTCACCATTGTTTGGGCCTAGGGGAAGGCATTGGGAAGTAATAAGTAGATGATGGGTTGCTAGAGAGACAGAAGCTTAAACCCTAGTTTATGCGTTGCTTCGTAAGGGGCTGATTTGGATCCATATGTTTCATGCTATGGTTAGATTTATCTTAATTCTTCTTTCATAGTTGCAGATGCTTGCGAGAGTGGTTAATCATAAGTGGGAGGCTTGTCCAAGTAAGGACATCACCCAAGCACCGGTCCACCCACATATCAAATTATCAAGGTAACGAACGCGAATCATATGAGCATGATGAAAACTAACTTGACAGTAATTCCCATGTGTCCTCGGGAGCGCTTTGCTTTATATAAGAGTTCATCCAGGCTTGTCCTTTGCTACAAAAAGGATTGTGCCACCTTGTTGCACCTTTGTTACAGTTGTTACTTGTTACCCGTTATGAATTATCTTATCACAAAACTATCTGTTACCGATAATTTCAGTGCTTGCAGAGAATACCTTGCTGAAAACCGCTTGTCATTTCCTTCTGCTCCTCGTTGGGTTCGCCACTCTTACTTATCGAAAGGACTATGATAGATCCCCTATACTTGTGGGTCATCAATCCACAACCTTCTGAAAGCGGCTTCATCTTGCAATGTGGTCAATAAACAGGCTATTTGCTTCAGAGCCATGGAAAAGCATGAGCATAACCTTCTGTCCTATTCTCCAAGATGGACGGGCCTTCATTATTTGAGACCACCCATGAATAAGTATCTTTTCACCTCCAAGGGAAATGGAGTAGGTCGACATAAACATCATGTTGTGACCAAGCGCAAGTCTGACCTGACCATGGTCAGGCATCTATATAGGAATAATAAAACTGGGCAGTTTCTGTTTCAAGAAAATCACAGCTGTAAAACTATGTATAAGCAAGAGTTTATGAACAACATATACAACAGAAAACAGCTCGTACCATAAGTTTCTTGACACAGTTGGACCTGTTTGACATGTGCACCAGTGGCACACTTATCCCACGTGGCCTTCCACCATTGAAACGCCCCACAAGGACCTCAAGACGATCAATAAAGTGTAGGAATTGGTGGATGTCGTCCTAGTCAACTTCAGTGCCATCAGTAACAGTCGAGTTCTTATCAAATAACAAACGAGTAGTGTCCTGGACTTTGTAATAACCTACATGTGCCACCAATTATAAGATATATTACTCAGAAGTAGCATCTCCGTGAGAGAAGGAATCATAAATTGTTGCTACTTCTAAAGTCAAATTGTTATTAGTTAGACCGAATAGGTGGATTAAGAAGTTATCAAGGCAACATGCAAGAACCATATACAAAACTAACATGGATGAACTATTGGAACGATGTTAGGGTGGAAGGTCACAGTGAAGATGAGACCAGGTTCTGCTATTTCCCTCAACATTCGTGTGCCAACTTTCAGTCTGTAACACTTGAGAAAGTTTATCCAAGTTTGGCCATAAAAAAGCAGCGATCTTCTTGGTTCATGAACCCAACTGGGAACTTATATCCATGGCGTGTCTTCAATGTGACCATTAAACTGGTGTATTCAGTCATGGCAAGGCCGACCATCTTGAGTACATGTGTTCTGGCAGAGCAAGGGATGCACTGCAGGAAAAATAATATGAGACCACAATTTATTCGCTATCCAAATCTAGAAATAATTTCCTCTTTCATGTCAGTGTTGACCATGGTACTAGTACCTTTTATCCAAATATAGCAATCCAAATTTCCAAATTAGTCGACAACATGTTCAAAAACCCCAATACTCCTGGATAGAAAAGAGGATTGTAGGAACATACTGTGTGCGTTTTAAAATCCTGTGTTAGGATGAGAAGGAACAAGTGTGGCATCTCGCCAAGGGCGCAGAAACCTATAGGGTCCTCGCACTTTGGGCACTGCAAATGAATCACACTAGATTCAGTAGGAAGAAAAATGCATCAACGGCGGCGGCTGCCATCCTAGGATTACCGGCGACCAAGGGACTGAGATTATCAAGGATGGATGAAGAATTCGTACCTAGTTCTCCATGATAAAACCCTAAGCAATCGCCGAGAGGAGGTTTTCTCTGAACAAGCAGACGAGGGAGAAGGGGATTCAGGCCCAGTGAAATATTGCTGCTTCATCCATCCAGCTTACTGCTACTGCTAGAAAGGTGGGGTTTTTATGATTTGACGGCTCATTGGGCATTACTACAGCGCTACGACCGGGGTGAGTCTACCATGCAGTTGTGCACTCTAATTTGATGCATGGCACGTGGACCCCGTTGCCGGATGCCTCGCATATCAGCGAAAGGAAGTAGAAAGGCAGGAGTAACTAGTTACACATAAATATATTTTTGATAGAGAGATACTCCCTCTGTAAAGAAATATAAAAATCTTTTATATCACAACTTTATACATAAGAAAAATCAAGGGGAATATATATAACATAATATGGGGTTCAGATGAGAATAAAATACTCAGAAAGGCTGACGGGTCTGGACTTTGGGCCACAGGCCAGTGGGCCTCCATGTTTGGGGGCCCATGTGTTCTAACTCAACGCATTTCATCCGGTAAATATTGCAAGCGATCGGTACGGCGCTGGTTTTACATGTTGTCGCAAGGCGAATACAGAAAATTAAATAAAGCACAGCAGCTGTTAGAATGAAATCGAACGACAGTTCCTGACCAGCAATCAGAGTTGCAATTCTTTCACGATATCCTACGTGATAAATAATACTGTCGTACTACTTATACACACATGACACTTGTTTCACCATGCCATATTATTACATCAAAAGCTCTCGGAGGATAGGTGAGTTCGGCAGTTGCGTGCTGCTACTAAAGAATTTCAAAGTTGATTAGGACTAGCTCTCCTTGCCGAGAAAGTTCTATTTTGACATCATCCCCAACCGCAAGATTTGATAGAGTTTTGAACCTTCACCATCCTTTAGCATCAATCATCATGCGACCATCCTTTGTACTTACGGTATATTGAGCAGGTTCATTCACACCAAGGCTGCGCATGGTAAGAGAAACTTGACCACGGTCGCCCGGATTATTGCACGACTCCCTCATTGCTCTAGGAATTCTCTGTTTGCAAACAAGAAGACATACACAAATAGTTAGATCAACAAAGTGAATCATGTGAAACAACATGGAAAGAAAAAAGAACGAAGCACTTGAGCTGCCAATTCTTACCAAGAAGGTGGAGATGTCGGTTTTTGTAAGGACTTTGGTATATGCAGTGTGAACTCCAGCCCAGTCTATTGTTGGTGCAAGTGCTGGTTCTGTTGCCGCTGCACAGGCCGGAGCAGATGCAAGTGCAACTTCAAGTGTTGGTGCAGGTGCCAGATCCATTGCCGGTGCCCGTGCCGGTGTGACTGGTAGTGCCACTGCTGCTGCTGGAGATGGTGCTCCTCGTGGAGCTAGTGCCGGTGTCGGAGCAGGTGCCCGTGTCGGTGCCCGATCCTCCGGTAGATCAGCGTGATCCGCTGACGTGGTCGGTGCCCAATCCTCTAGTGGATCAGACTGAGCTGCTACCGCTGTCAGTGCTAGAGCCAGTGCCGTCGGAGCAGGTGCTAGTTCTCGATCCGATGCTGAAGCTGGTACCGATGTGCGAGACAGCAGCGATCGTCTCTGGCCTGCTATGATTTCATACTTCCGCTTTCTAAATTCACTAGGCTCTGTGACCTGGATCCAGTCTTTTTCTTCACTTTTTTTAAAAGCGAGAAGGACTAATTGTGGCGTGTTTGTTAAACAAACTGCAGTTCATCATAGGGCTTTAGATTGTACTCAGACAACAGACTGATCCAATTGTGTCCAGTAATATAAGTGATGGACAGTGCCTTCGTTACTGACACATCATAAGAAGTGAAACCTGCTAAAATAACCATCATAGAGCAAACCAAATGGATTATTCTGTAACGAATGTGACACGGCAAAACCTGCATCATAAAATTGCAGCAAAAGTAAGAAAACATGATAGTAAATCAATAAGATTTACTTGATGTGACACGAGTGAATCCTTACCAGGATATCACTATGTTCAAGTTATAAATTGAAGGTTGATCGTCCAATTACGGGTGGCATGCAGGGCCCCCACTTACTCCCACAAGCACGACAGTCCAAAGGTCGTGACAACTCGTATGGAGCGAACATCCATGGGACTAGAAATCCTGGTGGGTGCGAGAAACCCTACAATGCATATAGATATTGGAGTGTAACCATAATTGATAAACCGTCCTCACAAAAAAGATGATCTGGATACTTCAAAATATACAAACTGAATTGAGTGGACAAACATTAACATAGACTGTTCTCAGGACTCACCACACAACAAAAGCGGCAGTACTAAACCATACAGGGTTCACACACACAAATCAAGTACTGAACAATATTACTTACTACAGACAGGCAAAGTTGCAGTAATTAAACTCTGCAGACTATTTCTTGCTACCGACCTACGGGATGTACCCCACATAACTGACTAGGCCATGGACTTCGTGAGAGATGTCTACCGGCACCTTCGCCATCTCGTCAACCTTGGAGAACCTAACAGAGTGGTCTTTCCACTCATAAACATGACGACGAAGACAATCCGCATCAGATTTGTTGGGAAGCTTTACCAGAACCACACCCTTCATAATCGAAGGCACAGCTAGGAAATTGTTGTGGTGAAGTAAACCCTCGAGAACATGCCTGACAACAATGCTACAGGAAAACACTTGTTCACGACACATGGCAACAAGGACACAATAGCTGGATAGTTTAGTAGTAGAACACATCCTCAGGTTTTCCATTTCACATGACATGACTTTGAGAACTTCATATCCACCGCGGACCTGGTTCTAATTCAAACAGAAACCAAATATTTTATTACTACCTCCGTTCAGAAATATAAGATGATTTTCGATATTTTTACTCCATATAAGACTACACATACGCATAGAAATGAGTGAACAAAGACACTAGAACATGTCTACATGAGATACACAAAAAAGTTCGAACATCTTATATTTGTGAACAGAGGGATTACTTGCAATATCCATAACACAAGTTACAGAGGCTACTATACTCTCTTCCAAGGCATGAGAGTTAAAATCTTGCATTTCATACGGCTAGCATTGATGTTCATAAAGTTGTTGAAAGTAATCTATAAGAAATCAGTGTTATGTGCAAAAATCATATGTATGTCAACCTCTCGCATGTTTTGGTCAAACGAGCCATTTAGAACTGTCATTTGGCACACAAAATCACATGCAAGATCGCCCAGAAAGTTGTACTACTAGTACTAGTACTGCGTGTACATTACACAAACCTCGTATATTAGCAAGCACTCTGCAAGTTAGATGAAAAAACACGATCAAGATTGCCAAAAAGATCGTCAAGAAGAGATATTACCTGGACTGGCTTAACGAGGGATCCAGGAGAGGGGGGCTTTGACATGGCAATGGCCTTGAGCTTGTCTGCGGTAGTCTCGGCGGGGTGCTTGCGCTTCTTCATACCCTGAGCCTCGACGGTTTTGGCCAGAGCCATAGACATCACTTCGGTCGGTGCTCTAGGGTCCATCAAGAAACTATCAAATAGAAATAAAAGAAAAGAAACCATAATCACAAACCCAAAAGAAGAATAGAGAGGGAGTTAGGACCGGTCGCGGGGTTGCAAGACCGGGCCTTGGCCAGGAGCAACACCATTGATGCGCTCACCTTTCCTTCTTTGCGAGAGAAGAACAAGGGGAGAAGCACGTTGGGGTTTTCTTGAAGAAATGAGGAACAAGATGAGGGAGAAGCGAGTTGGGGTTTTCTTCAAGAGAGGAAGATGAGGGAGAAGAGTGAAATGATGGTTGCTTCGTCCATCCAACTTACTGCTGGAAAGGTGGGGGTTTTTGTGATTTGAAGGCTCATTGGGCATTATTGCGGCGCTTCGACCGGGGTAGTCTATCATGCAGTTGTGCACTCTAGTACGGAGTAATTTAGTGCATGGCAAGTGGACCCTGATGCTGGTTGTCCCACATGTCGGCGAAAGTGAGTAGCAAGGTTCCCGAAGACCGTCGAGGAGGATCCGCGCGGTAGAGCGTGTCCATTGTTTATGAAAATAATAATTACAACAAGCATTTCCACTCTTACGACGGAGGAGTGCGAAACACGGCAGGCACTTGAACTTACACGGTACTCCTACTACTAGGCATGTGCAGTGGTTCATATGTCAGTACTATAATCTTGTTCCTAGTGTAGTAAGATATGACGATAAAAAATGATGTTGTGCGCATGTCAACTATGAACAGTAATGTAACATGCCCCTTTTTGACTGTCCGGTCAAGAATGAACGGTGAGATCAATGTTAAAATAACTAGGTCAACGGCGCATGGAGAGTATGGTGCTACAGTACTCCATGGAACATGAACCATATGAAGTACGAATCTGTGTTAGGTAGGGTGTATGAAGGGTGCATGGGAGCAAAAGTTCCCTTCTCGACCCACTTTTGGGTGTTTGGCAGAGTGCATGAAGGGTGCATGAGTCCACACTAGGTTAACACAAATACACTAGGAGCATGTAGACCATGCATGAAGAGGGGTGCTGAGATGAGCATGCATGAAGAGGGAACAACTATGTTGAGAATGCAACCAAACACACCCGCATGCTTTGTGCTACAGTGACTGGTCTGCACCATTTGAGTTTGATCCAACGGTCATGTTGCGCCGAGACATGCCCATGCATAGGACGCCTAAACACCACCGAAGTCCCTCTACTTCTCGAGGCGCACGACGGTGGTGATGCAGGGTGCAACCGCCCGCAGAGCTCGCTCTCGGTCAATGGGAGCTAGCATGTCAAAGATGGCATCCAATTGCACGAATGGATTCCAGTGATGAAGCCCTGAGAGGATTCGCCTGGCAATGGCAACGGCTGCCCGCAACCCCTCCTTGTCCAGCTCCGCCCCCACCACCGCGCGGAGACGGCTCAGCTTCTCGGAGATATAGGTGAAGAAGGAGACCAGGTCAGGAAGCCGCAGCTCATTGAAGTCGATGGGGTGGTCGAACGGGTTTAGCCCAACGGCCGGCATGGTCACACTGGCATGATGGTAGGCATCGCGCAGCCACAACACGTGCGTGGCAACATGGTCCAGCAAGTGGTTGAGGAGATCCTGGACCTCGTCATGATCGGCCCGCTCGCGCTCCAGCCGGCTCGCCTGATCGCCTATCGTATCTCCCGCTTTCTGCAGCAACGCTGCCAACACCTCGAGCATCTTTGTGGTGGACGTCTGCCGCTTTTGAAGCTCTGTGAACTCCCGCACATAAAGGAGGAGCATGACACTCCTCTCCTCCTTGAGCTCATGGAGATCCATGTCCTTGGCCCTGAGCTCTGCATCCTTGGCATGGAGCTCCTGTGTCAGGCGCCTCACCTCAGACTCCGTGATCTAGTGCGCCACCATGGAACCAGGTAGAAGCAATGGGGAGAGGAAGAAAAGGGGGCGAAACGGCTGAAAGGCAATGTAATCTACGAAAGGCGGAGGGAGCCAGCCAAGGAGCGGGGTGAATCTTTTGGTTTTCACCGTGGGAAAACACCAGTCGATAACTTTTCACATCAGGGAGCACCACCGGGGTCATCATGACTAATTGCTGCAGCGCCTGCTCCCGTCAATCAAAAAAATAAAGATCCTGTCACGCCTGCTGCACCCAAAGACCATAGCAACGCAACGATGGATATTTAAATTTACCTACCAGGAAGGAGAGAAAAAAAGGGGTGAAAAAACAAATGTGGCGGCGGCCTAGCTAATCGGTTGCACTAGCCTAACTAGCTAGCCATCGTGCTTCACTGATGTACTCGGCGGGAAAGGTGGGGATTTGTGATTTGATGACTCATTTACTTGCTTTGGCGCTACGACCGAGGAGGACCCAGAAAATGTGCGGTAGGGCATCCCACGTCTCGGCAAGGAAGAAAATATGCGTGCACCAGCCGGGAGGACCCAGAAACTGCGCGGTAGAGTGTGCCACATCTCGGCATGGAAGAAAAATGTGCGTGTAAAAATATACTGTACTACCTATGGTTTAAACTCGGGACCCAGCCAGTCGGTCGAAAACACCCCACTAGCCACACAGCTTCATCATGCTAACATGGCACGGAGGATAGGTGTGGTTAGCACCGTCTCGACCAGCCACAACGTCTCTTGTTCTAGGCGATTCATCTATTTTCCAAGCATTTTTTTAGTTATAATAACACCACGGCAAGCTCGCATCGCTCTTCGTGAGTACTAGATGGAGAGGAGAGAGAGATCACACACATGGGACCCACCAGTAAGTGAGTTAACATTCATGCACGTGTTGACGAGCCACTCCCTCTACTCTACTCAATGTAATACTGTATAAAATCAGGTTATGCGACAAAGCCAACAACCGTTGATGTTTCAGGCTATCGACATACGCTTTGTAGTCCAGGTCACCGGTTCGAATCTCGTCCTTCACATTTGTTAGTTTTAGGTCCAAATTTGATCAATGACAAGTGGGACACCCATGTGTTGTTCCGATATTTTAGTGTAGGATAGTTTTTTATCACAAACACTTTGCGCGGTTAGACAAGTTACGGCACCAGTTACATGTATTTTGCAAGTTTAGGAACAAAAATGACAGTGGCATAGAATATCACATGCTTCCCGCAGCTTAGATGCTATGGTGATACGAGATTTTATGTCGTTGGATCTGAGATCCAATGGCTTGTGAGTAGTCTTTGTAATTATGTGCAATTTCCAAACTCTCCAAGGGTTTTTTTGCAAAAAAAACATTCAGGCCTTGTGTGAGCCGCTGGATCTTAGATCCAACGGCTCCCAGTAGCTCATATTAGGTGCTCCCGACCGCTTAATTAGCCGCTACGGTGATACGAGCATCTAGGTCGTTGGATCTGATATCCAATGCCATGTGCGTAGTATTTGTACTTTCTGCGCAATTCCCAAACTCTTTAAGGCCTATATTGCAAAAACATTCAAACCTCCTACAGCGAGCCATTAGATCTCCCGTCGTATCACCATAGAATCTACGGTGTGGGAGCACCTCATATTCTCCCATGCGACAAAACATCAGGTGATCTCGAAGCTTGGATGCTATGGTGGTACGAGCTTCGAGGTCGTTTGATCTGAGATCCAATGGCATCTGAGTAGTTTTGTGGTTGTGAGCAGTACCCGAACTCTTTGGGGCTTTTTTGCAAAAAACATTCGAACCACCAAGGAGTTGCTGGATCTCAGATCCAACGGCTTCGAGGAGCTTGTATCACCACATCATCTAAGGTGTGGTAGCACGTGATATTCTTACATACAAGAGAATATGAGGTCCTCCCTCATCTTAGATGCTATGGTGATACGAGCTTCGAGGCCATTGGATATGGGATCTAAGGGCATTTGAGTAGTTTTTGTACTAATTGTGTGCAATTCCCAAACTCATTAAGGTTTCCTGTAACAATATTAAGACATCTTGTGAGCCGCTATATCTTAGATCTACAAGCTCCAAGGAACTCGTATCACCATATAGCATCTAAGGTGTGGGGGCACATGATATTCTCTCGGGGGGGGGGGGGGGGGGGGTGCACAACCCATCGGTGTTTGGGAGGGTGGGGACAAATATAATGTTCAAAAAATATAATCTAAACAATCCTAAACAAAGCTTCACAATTTTATCTAAGTTCGAGGGGTTACCCCCTGACAATCTTCATAGCTCTGCCTATGCAAGAGGTGTAGTGGGAGCGTCTATGAGTGAGAGAGACAACGCGAGAAAGTGAGGTCAATCGAGTCATTTATAGAGGGAGAGATTGAGTGAGTGTGGCCTAGCGTACATTCGAATGTTAAAGACAATACACCGAGATATCGTGCGGTGAAGTTCCAGTGAGGGATGGAGGGAGATATTTACCGAGAGAGTGGCCTAGAGAGACTTTGTGTGTGCGCGCACGGTGAAGGTGTTTTACAAAGGCAACATATGTGTCTTGAGAGAGAGAGGGAGGGTTTGTCATGGAGGGCACGACGAGGTTGTGTGTGAGAAATACATTTTTTGAGAGTGTGAGGGCGGGTGTGACATAAATGGAGATCGAAACGTGAAGAGAAATAATGAGCGCGCGTGTGTCGGATACCAATAGCTCTATTAACAAAGAAATGAAGATCGATCGATACATGAAGTATGTGTGGTGGGGGGGGGGGTCGATGGAGATACCTAAACACAACATTTGCATGTACATAGTACTAGACTTAATATTAATGTTTCAGTTTGCTATGCGTTTTAAATATTGAATTGAGGACCATGCATGGCTTACATTTTATTTTTTAATTCGTGTCATACATGCATGGTCTGGAAAAATAGATGCACTATACTTACTGGATTGTTGTTGTATTCGTGTGTGTGTGTGTGTGTGGACATATGCTTGAATACATACAAAGTTTTCTCACCACCATACTGTTCATCTTTTAAATTTGAATTTGTAATGAAAAAATTACTATGGACACCATGAAATGTGAAATCCACGTTGAGATCACTATATCACAAACTCACTCTAATTCAAGAACTCGTCATAAATCAATTACCGTGCCTTTTCGAATGACCAGTTATTTGCAAGGAAAATACGGGCATTGTAATACATATAGATTCATTCGACAACTTTTAAAAGATTCCTTTCGCATTCTCGAACGGTAGCACCCGATGATGTACCAGCCAGACCCGGGCTCGTGTCCTGCTGGTGGCGTGTGTGGTACACACATTAACCAACCCCAACCAAAAGAACCGCGATATTAAACTTCGCGCCTCCACTCAAGCCTCCGCGTTTCGAGTCGAAATATCTGGCGGCCAGAATTCCAGCCCTAGGAAATTCCCCTCATGTGCCCGGTCCATAATGACTACCGTTGAACAATGGAAGGATGCTTTAGTAACCAGCCCACGTTACCTACCGTGCCGAGCACGATTCAATTCCCTCAGTTGCCGTTACCCAAGGTCACCCGTCAACTCCATTGCCTAGTACTAATAGTACTACACCAGGATGAGCATTGAATGGAGCTCCGTTTGTTCGTGCCTACTAGAGTTACTATATCAAGAAATGCACTGGTACAGAGGGATTATCCTTTTACTCTGTATATATAACTTGTCTAAAGTCTAACTAAGCAAAATGTTTCACCAAATCCTTTCTTAAGAAATATTAACATCTACAACAGTAAAGATGTATGGCTTGAAAATTTATTTCATGATGCAGGTTATGATATTGTTTCGAACCCTAGATTTTAAATTCTAGAAAATCCAAAACTGACCTGAAATTCATGAAACTAAGCATAGACTCGTGATATGGCACAAATAGGTTGACGTAATTTTTTTGTTCAATTTGAGACAAGCTGCTTATGAAAAGTTGTACAAACGAAGAGCCAAGGTATTTTGGAACAAAGACCTGTCACGTTAACATGAACGGTTTCACTATTCAAACCATGGGCATTAAACCTACGTGCCGCCACGAGTCCCGCTTCTCATCGGCAGGTGCCGTCCGAGCAAGCGTGTGAGTTGACAGGAGGCGTGTGAGCAGACCGCTGCGCCGGCTGACCGGGAGTCGTGCGACCAGGCCGCTGCGTAGGCTCACCGGGAGGCGAGCCCTTTGACCAGGCTCCGCCACGCACCTTCCTCCCAACTACCCCACTTTTAATGGTGCCGACACCGCAGTTTAAATCACCGCCGCACTACCCGGTCTCGCTACAATCTTCTCTCTTCCTCTCCAATTCTCCTGTTGTCTATCTCCAACCAGCCTGACCTCACCGTACGCCATGCCGCATCATGATGGGCTGCCCTTAGTCTTCCAGTTTCCTGAGGAAGACACCTAGCCGGAGTCTCAAGAACATAAGGCACTTTGGGACAAGCTTGAACTGGCCTTGCAGGAAGATGCCGCACCTGTCCCCGCTCCCGTTCCAGCTCCCGTCGCCCCGACTGCACCAGTGCCCATCCCCGTGGCATTGATGGGCTGGGAGCCGCACGTTGTCGCTGAGCTTGAAGCCACAGGGTTCCATGAGGTCCCCGCTGACTTTCACACGCTCGTGCACCTGCCAGCAGATGCGCCTGCGGTGCTCGGACACACGAATGTCTCCGCCGCGTCGTTGCCAGCGCCTGTCCCCGCACCGGTGCTAGTGCCCCCATCAGCGGCATGGATCGTCGTCATCGAACGCTTCCTTGCACCAGCGTGAGTCGCCGCCTTCCGCTAGTTGACTGGGTCCTAGAGACCGAAGTCCAGAACATTCTGGCCTTCCTTGAAGCTAGGGACAACGTCCAGGAATACGCCAACAATGATGCAAGACGCCGCCGTCGCCGCCGGGCAGTGGCCCGATGACACAGAGAGCATGACAAAGGGGCCGCTTCCCACCACAAGATGCCTCCGCTGCTGCCGCGTGATCTAAATTTGCAATGAAAAACATTCGGATTGCCATGCTTAAAATCCGAACATTTGGGATTTATCATTTCTGTTTATTTTAGTCCGATCGTGGTATGAATGTAAAGTCGCAGTCAGAATGAATGAAACCTATGGTTTGATCAATTGAATGTTCTGCTAGAGCCGTATCAAATTAATTATAAAAAGTCATAAATATAAAAATTTATCCATGCATTTAATTATTAGTAGATAAATAGTACTACTACTAGCCTAACTTGTCCGTCACGGTCACTTTTGTTCCTAAACTTGTTACATATACTACTACTAGTACGTGAAACTGGTGCTGTAACTTGTGGACGGGTCCAGATATGGTCAACGGCAACACCACCCGCGCGTTCTTCGTGTTTGCCCGTGCATCTAAACGTAGAAGGGGAGGAGAAAGAGAGAGAGAGAGAGAGAGAGTGAGCAGACATGGGACCCACCAGTAAGTGAAGGGGAATAGTACATGCTGATGAGCCGGGCGCAAGAAATATAATTTATGGAAAAAATCGTGTTAAAATCTCAGCACAATTGGAGTGACGGATCTCCGGGAATATAAGAAACGGTTTTCGGCCAGATCTGGGGAACGCGAAACAGAAGAGAACAGAGGGATAGATCCAATCTAGGAGGGGCTCCTACCCCTCCGCCGCCATGAAGGCCGTGGACTAGAGGGGGAACTCTCCTCCCATCAAGGGGGTAGGCCAAGGAAGAAGAAGAAGGAGGGGGGCTCTCTCCCCCTCTCTCCCGGTGGCGCCGGAGTGCCGCTGGGGCAAGGATCGTGACGGTGATCTACATCAACAATCTTGCTACCGTCAACATCAACTTTCTCCCCCTCTATGCAGCGGTGTAACACCTCTCTTCCCCGCTATAATCTCTACTTAAACATGGTGCTCAACACTATATATTATTTCCCAATGATATGTGGTTATCCTATGATGTTTGAGTAGATCCGTTTTGTCATATGGGTTGATAGATGATCATGATTGGTTTGAGTTGTATATTTTATTTTGGTGCTATCCTATGGTGCCCTCCGTGTCACGCAAATGGAGGGATCCCCATTGTAGGTTGTTGCAATATGTTAATGGTTCGCTTATGATGGGTGGCGTGAGTGACAGAATACACAGACCCGAGTTTGGGGGTCTTTGCGTATGGGATAAAGAGGACTTGATACTTAATGCTATGGTTGGGTTTTACGACCTTAATGATCTTTAGTAGTTGCGGATGCTTGCTAGAGTTCCAATCATAAGTGCATATGATCCAAGTAGAGAAAGTATGTTAGCTCATGCCTCTCCCTCATATAAAATTGCAACAATGATTACCAGTTTAGTTATCGATCACCTAGGGACAAATGACTTTCTTGTTTGACAAGAGCTATCCACTTTTATCGTCTTTCATTTTATTCGTAGTTTTATTCTCGCAAAGTACTCATAGTTTTATTCTTGCAAAATAGTTTCATACTTATTTTAGGTAAAGCAAACGTTAAGTGTGCGTAGAGTTGTATCGGTGGTCGATAGAACTTGAGGGAATATTTGTTCTGCCTTTAGCTCATCGTTGGGTTCGACACTCTTATTTATCGAAAAAAGGCTACAAACGATCCCCTATACTTGTGGGTTATCAAGACCTTTTTCTGGCGCCGTTGCCGATGAGCAATAGCGTGGGTTGAATATTATCGTGTGTGCTTGTTTGCTTTATCACTAAGTAGTTTTTATTTTTTGTTCTAAGTTGTTCTCTATCTTTAGTTATGGATATGGAACACGAAACACCAAAATTAGTTGTACTTGCTACTCATGGAGATGGGGAACCTCCTAAAACCCTGGATGCTTGTTATGTGAAAAATATTATGCAATACTTTGATAATCCTGAGAAAACCCCATTCAACTTGATAATGGGAGACACATTGGATCAACGTGAATACTTTAGGGATTATCGCTTGACACAAAAAGGGAAATTATTATGGGATCAAATTGATATGTTGCATTGGTATACTTGGAATTTATGCTTGAGATATGATTATACTTGTTGCTCTAGGATGAAGGCTCCACACCTTCCCTTTTCATGCAAATTTAATGATAATGAAACCTTGGCTTCTTATGCTAATGGTATATATGATTACTATGATGTGGAACGCATAGAAGAATTTGTTACTTTTAAGGGTGCTGATGAAATTGAATCTTTGTTTGAAAAGTATGAAGATTTTGATGATTCAGTTTATAGACCTGAAAATTTTGCTATACTTAAATATTGCTATGAAAATTATAAATACAATTACGATATTGATGTATTTATTGAGAATGTCTCCGCTGTCCAAGAAGAGACTGATATTTTGCAAGATTCTATGGAAGAAGAAATTGATGAAACTGTGAGCTCATTGGATGAAAAAGATGATGAGGAGAGTGAAGAACAAAAGGAGGAAGAGCGGATTAGCTACCCGTGCCCACCTTCTAATGAGAGTAACTCTTCAACTCATACATTATTTAATTTTCCTTCTTGCTTACCGAAGGATGAATGCTATGATAATTGTTATGATCCCATTGATTCGTTTGAAATATCCCTTTTTGATGAACTTGATGCTTGCTATGCGAGTTGCCAAGATGCCAATATGAATTATGCTTATGGAGATGAACTAGCTATAGTTCCTTATGTTAAGAATGGAATTCTTGCTACTGCACCCACACATGATAGTCCTATTATATTTTTGAATCCTCCAAACTACACTATATCGGAGAAGTTTGTTCTTATTAAGGATTACATTGATGGGTTGCATTTTACCATTGCACATGATGATTTTGATGAACATAATATGCATGTGCTTGCTGCTCCTACTTGCAATTATTATGAGAGAGGAACTACCTCTCCACCTCCCTATGTTTCCAACATGATAAAATTGCAAGAAACTGCTTATGCTATGTATTGGCCTCTACTTGATGTGCATGAATTGTTCTTGTATGACATGCCGATGCATAGGAAGAGAGTTAGACTTCGTCATTGCATGATATATGTTTCTTTTTGCTCACTACTAAATGCCAAATCATTGTTAATTAAAATTGGCTTTGATATACCTTGGGATCCGGGTGGATCCATTACTTGAGCACTTTATGCCTAGCTTAATGGCTTTAAAGAAAGCGCTCCCAGGGAGACAACCCGGAAGTTTTAGAGAGTCATTTTATTCTGTTGAGTGCTTTTATAAAATTTAAAAGCAAAAAAATATAGAGGGGAACTTAAAACTTTTCAACAAAAGAGAAGCGATTGAAAGGTGATGCATTGGAGAAATGAGGGTCGACCTTGAACACTTGTGTTCATGCTCATGGGAACAATGTAAATTTTTCATGGAAGTTTCTTACAAAAATAATTATCCCCTTGTACAAATCCATTGTATTATAAAAATAATGTGCCAAAATTTGCCTTTAGGATGATTAGATTGCTTGTTGGTATGTGCGGTGCAAAAACAGAAACTTTGGCTGTAGTGTGTGATTTTACGTTTTTTACTGGAACGTCAAAAGTTTCTGAAACTTTTCGCATAGTATTTATATACAAATCTTTTATTTTTTTCTAATTTTTCATAATTTTTGGAATTACAGAAGTATGGTGAATGTTCAGATTGCTACAGACTGTCCTGTTTAAGACAGATTCTGTTTTTGATGCATTGTTTTGCTTGTTTTGACGAAACTATCGATTCTATCGGTGGTATAAGACATGGAGAAGTTATAATACAGTAGCTACAATGCAAAAAACAAAATATTAATGGGTTTGCAACAGTACTTAAAGTAGTGATTTGCATTATTATACTAACGGATCTCACCGAGCTTTCTGTTGAGTTTTGTGTGGATGAAGTGATCAAAGATCAAGGAGGTCTCGATATGAGGAGAAGAGGAGAGGCAAGAGCTCAAGCTTGGGGATGCCCAAGGCACCCCAAGTAAATATCCAAGGAGACTCAAGCGTCTAACCTTGGGGATGCCCCAGAAGGCATCCCGTCTTTCTTCAACAAGTATCGGTATATTTTCGTTTTGGCTTCGTTCATGTGATATGTGTAAATCTTGGAGCGTCTTTTGTGTTTAGTTTTCATTTTTCTTTTATGCACCATGCTGGTATTATATAGTCCATGGTTGATTTATAGAATGCTCATTGCATTTCACTTATATCTTTTGAGTATGGCTTTATAGAATGCTTCATGTGCTTCACTTATATCATTTGAAGTTTGGATTGCCTGTTTCTCTTCACATGGAAAACCGTTATTTGTAGAATGCTCTTTTGCTTCACTTATATTTATTAGAGCATGGTCTTTTGTAGAAAGAATTAAAATCTCATGCTTCACTTATATCTATTTCGAGAGTCAACAGGAATTGGTCATTGCATGCTTAGTCATGAAATCCTACATAAAACTTGTGGATCACTGAATATGATATGTTTGATTCCTTGCAATAGTTTTGCGATATAGAGATGGAATATGTGGGAAGTACTAGTAAACGGTTGTGGTTAGTAAGAATATTGGTGTTAAGGTTTCTGATTCCCGAAGCATGCATGTATAGTCTCTCGTTATGCTATGAAGTTGGAGCATGATTTATTATTGATCGCCTTCCTTATGAGTGGCGGTCGGGGACGTGCGATGGTCTTTTCCTACCAATCTATCCCCCTAGGGGCATGCATAGTAGTACTTTGCTTCGAGGGCTTATAAAATTTTGCAATAAGTATATGAGTTCTTTATGACTAATGTGAGTCCATGGATTATACGCATTCTTACCTTTCCGCAATTTGCTAGCCTCTACGGTACCGTGCATTGCCCTTTCTCACCTCGAGAGTCGGTGCAAACTTCGCTGGTGCATCCAAACCCCGTGATATGATACGCTCTATCACACATAATACTTATCATATCTTCCTCAAAACAGCCATCATACCTACCTATTATGGCCTTTACATAGCCATTCCGAGATATAGTGCCATGCAACTTCCACCGCTTCCGTTTTGATGACTTGAGCATTTATTATCATATTGCTTTGCATGATCATATAGTTGACATAGTATTTGTGGCTCAGCCACCATTCATCATTTTTATACATGTTACGCTAGATCATTGCACATCCTGGTACACTGCCAGAGGCATTCATATAGAGTCATATTTTGTTATAGGTATCGAGTTGTAATATTGAGTTGTAAGTAAATAGAAGTGTGATGATCATCAACTTTCATTATTAAAGCATTGCCCCAGTGAGGAAAGGATGATGGAGACTATGATTCCCCCACAAGTCGGGATGAGACTCCGGACAAAGAGAGAGAAAAATAGAAAAAGAAGAAAAAGGAAAAAAAGGAAAAGGAAAAAAAGAAAAAAAGAAAAGAAAACAAAGAGAGAAGGGGCATGCTAGTTCCACACTTGTGCTTCAAAATAGCACCATGTTTTTCATATAGAGAGTCTCCTATGTTGTCACTTTCATATACTAGTGGGAATTTTTCATTATAGAGTTAGATTGCACATCCACTTAGTTTTTATGTGGAGCTTTCATACGCTTATAGCTCTTAGTGCATTCGTTGCATGGCAATCCCTACTCCTCGCATTGATATCAATTGATGGGCATCTCCATAGCCCGTTGGTTAGCCGCGTCGATGTGAGACTTTCTTACTTTTTTGTCTTCTTTATATTTACCCCTATCATCATACTCTATTCCACCTATAGTGCTATATCCATGGCTTGCGCTCATGTATTGCGTGAGGGTTGAAAAAGCTGAAGTGCATTAAAAAGTATGAACCAATTGCTCGGCTTGTCATCGGGGTTGTGCATGATAAATACTTTGTGTTAAGAAGACAGAGCATGACAAGACTATATGATTTTGTAGGGATAGCTTTCTTTAGCGTTGATATTTTGAAAGACACGATTGTTTGTTGGGATGCCTGAGTATTAATGTCTTTATGTCAAATTATAGGCTATTGCTTTGAATCACTTGTGTCTTAATATTCATGCCATGATTAGATATATGATCAAGATTATGCTAGATAGCATTCCACATCAAAAATTATCTTTTTTATCATTTACCTACTCGAGGACGAGCAGGAATTAAGCTTGGGTATGCAGATACGTCTCTGTCGTGTCTATAATTTTGATTGTTCCATGCCAATATTATACAACTTTTACATACTTTTGGCAACAATTTATATGATTTATTGGACTAACCTATTGATCCAATGCCCAGTGCCAGTTCCTGTTTGTTGCATGTTTTTTGTTTTGCAGAATATCCATATCAAATGAAGTCCAAACGCGATAAAAATTTACGGAGAATTATGTCGTGGTTCAACACGACCACTTATGGGACCATCGGCCCCTTGTGGTTCGGCAAGGGGGAAGGGCGCGTTGCACAAAGAGCGGAGACCGTAGAGCAGCACGACAGTGATGACACGGGCAGTTTTTACCCAGGTTCAGGCCGCCGCGAGGCGTAAAACCCTACTCCTGCTTTGGTGGATTGATGAAAGGACCGTGGTGGAGACGCAGTGCTCGAGCCCGGCAAGGTTGCCTCGGGACAGGAGCAGCTACACGCGTATGAGTGTACAAGGGTCCGAATCCTTTCTAAGGTTGCCACGACCCTCCTTTTATAGGTCAAGGGGTTACCACAATGGCAAAACAGTCATTATCCAGTGATTCGATAGCCACAGTGCTATCATACCTAACTCTACAGACAGCACAGGGTGCATTAAATGCACCGCTTAGTGTCACATCGCGGGGGAGCCCGGTAAGCCTTGCCGTGCTATTCATCCACCTTATCGCCTGCCTATGTGACACGCCTCTGGACGGGTGTCGTCTGGGGGTGATCTTCCTCAGAAATGGCTGCCACGTGCCAAATAACAGCCACTTAATCACTTGGGGGCTCGACACCGCACCGATAGGTGACTTGCGTTGTTGTGAGGTGGAGCTGTGGCGCCCTGGCGGGGTGATCCGCCCTTGGCATCTCCGGCAGGCTTGCCGGGGGAGTTTTGAGACTTGTCTTCGAGGTGACCTCGACTTTGCCAGGCTCGCCTGCCCAGCAAGGGAGGTTTTCCCTTAGTGATATCTTGCTTCTTTGGTTTGTCTTGTTCTTCTTGATCCGCCCTTTGATTTCTCAAAGAGCTATATCTTCTGCTTGGCCTTGTCTTGGATGTTGTAACCTTGCTCTTGAGTCTGTGTATAGTCCGGGCAACATACACTAGGGTTTGTTCCACCGACAGGAGCCCCCGGGCCTGGTCCGAATGCGCTGCAGAGCGTCATCGGGATAGGCCCAATCCAGTACACAGGCAAAGAGCTTGTGGTTGCTCATCCTTGAGATTTTCTTTGCTTCTTCATTAACCTGTGCTTGAGTCAGTTTTTGGTTTTTCCGCGCGTCGTACACAACGTTATGAGGGAGTTGCGAGCCACTATCTGTCGGCTACCCACGTCCCACATTCACGGGGCGGTAACTGCCACTCCACTAGCTTCTCCGCTTCTGGCGTTTCTGCCACATTTGCTGCATGCATTGCGCAGGGTTGGTGGCGGGAGCTGAGGGCTCGGAAATGTGTGCCATGGCAGAAAGCCAGATGTCATGGATTGGCGCAGGGGGTCGGCCTTGATTCCACGAGCTGTTGATGGCGCGGGGGAGCCTGATTGCCAGAGCGGGGTGGTTGCCTCCCCTGAGTGAGGAGCCAGCCCCGGCCCCGTTTGCCTATAAAAGGGGACGCGGGCGAGGTGCTGGCTCACACCTATCTCCTCCTTCTTTCTTCTCATCTGGTTTCTTCATCATGGTGAGGGGAAGAGGGCGTAGTGGTACCCCAGTAGCGGCGACGGGGGCTTCTGCTCGACAGCGCCTCCCTCCTCCCATTGGAGATGCGGAAGCAGAGCCCGCCGTGAGGGGAGGCGGGAGAGGACGGGGACGCGGTCGTCGCAACGCTCGGGGTTGAGGAGGACGGGGCAGTGCGCTGATCGCACCCCCTCCGGTCATCCAGGACCCGAACGAAGGTCACGTCGGGAACCAGCCGCTGGAGTTTATTGTCAAGTTGCGAGGGCCTCCGCGCAGCCGGCTTCGGCTCCCAACTCCATTTGCAAGAGTTATGGAAGTTGAGCAGCCGCCGCGGCTAAGGCTGCACATGAGGGGTTGCTGTAATGGCAGCATGCGGGCAGACGTGGAGTTCCCTACTCCCCATGTTATGCTTCTTCGGTGTGGTTGGAAGACCTTTGCTCGTGCCCACAGCTTGGCGGCCGGGCACGTCCTCCATTTCAAGTTAATGGATGCCACCCTGCTTTCTGCCAAAGTCTTCGGACGCTCAGGTGCTCGCTTAGGGTGTTGCGTGGAGAGCTCGACCGATGATGAAATCTCCTCCTCGAGCGATAGCGATGAGGAGGATAGTGATGGTGATGACGACGGCACCGACGGGGAGGACGACGGCTCCGACTCCGGCTGAACACCAGCTGCACCATCACCGTCAGGCGGCAGCACCACCATCTGCACCTGCATCTACTCTCCGGCAAGGCGGTTTGCCGGGGAGTTGGATATGGAGGTGTGGATGGTGTCTCCGGCTCCTCCAGCAGCCTTCCAGCTGGGCCCCGACAGGCTTCCTCATGGGCTCCAGCTTCGTTCACCCTGCTGCGTCCTGCTGTCCCTGGTGGCAGTGACCAGGGGGTCGTCTCCGCCACTCTCTTCACCATCACCTTCGCCCGCACCCTCTCGATCTTGTCAAACTCCGCCTCGTGGGTTCTGACGAGGTCAGCCTAGGCTTCTGCCCAGGCACTCCTTTTGCCCTATTCACCTTCCACCGTAGTTCCTAGGAGGAGAGGGACAAGAAGGGGATTACGGGTCACTTATCTTTTTTCAGTCTAAAATATGTAGGCACTTGCCAAACTTTAGTCTAAAATATGTAATCTTCTTTATCCATGTTTGTGTCTTGTAAGATCTGTACTTGCTTACCCGCATATTAATGAAAAAAGAAGCAAGCCTTGCCGGGTACTTGTGCATGTACTATGTCCATGCAGAGGTGGGATGCCTCTATACATTTAAGTAAACAAGTTTTCTCCGGCAAGCTATCTTGCCGGTGCCTTTCGTTTGTTGCCGTGGGGCTTGGCTTGCCGGGCACAAAACTATGGGAAGGGACCAGTTCCTCGTCGAACCTCCTCCGTCAAAGGACACTACAACCACCTTGACCGAAGCAACGTTCGGGACACAGGATGGGAGCACCTATGCTTTGAAGGTGATGAGGTTTTCATATGCACAAGTTTTCACCTTACAGAACAAGTATGGATAAGAAAGAACTTATTTGTTTGGCTTGTCGGGGACCGATATGTAGGCTTGTCTTCATTTCTTCTCTTCGGGACCGGGTCTACGGCAAGAACCCAGCAGCTTAGTGCAGAGGAAAATAATGCTACATATGCCCTGATCTACATGATCATGCGATGCTCATGTTATGCTTATGCATGCATGCAAGTTTTTTGGGGCCCCCAGCACTTTGTTTATTTATCTGTTGCTCAGGGTCTGCGCCTGGCTTTGTACAAAGGCTTACATGCAACATCGGCAAGGCTTGTACAAAAGGGTGGCTGCCGGGCAGGGCTCGACAGCCGCGCCTTACGGGTAGAACTTACGGAGATGCTCAATGTTCCATGAGTTCTGCAATTGAATGCCATCTTCGGTCTCCAGATAGACTGCTCCAGGTCTGGTAACTCGTACTACCCGGTAAGGGCCTTCCCACTTTGGTGTCAACTTGTTTGCACCCTTGGCGGGCTGAACGTGCCTAAGGACAAGGTCGCCCTCCTCAAGGCTCCGGGCGTGAACCCTGCGGCTGTGATAGCGACGCAGGGCTTGCTGGTAGCGTGTAGCACGCGTAGCAGCCCGAAGACGGTTCTCCTCAAGTAGCACAGCGTCGTCACGCCGGTGCTGTTTTTGCGCTACTTCATCGTAGGCAAGTACTTGAGGTGACCCGTATATGAGTTCCGTGGGGATCACTGCTTCTGCCCCATAGACTAGGGAGAAGGGAGTCTGGCCGGTAGCTTGATTTGGTGTCGTTCTAAAGGACCAACAAACCACTGACAGCTCATCGATCCATCGCCCGCCACACTTCTGCAGCGTATCAAATGTTCTTGTCTTGAGTCCTCGCAGCACTTCAGCGTTCGCCCTCTCATCTTATCCGTTGCTTCTGGGATGGGCAACAGAAGCGAACGAGACCTTGCTTCTGAGGGCATGAACGTATTGCATGAAGGCGCGGCTTGTGAATTGGGTGCCATTGTCGGTGATGACTCTGGCAGGTACTCTGAAGCGGCACACCAATCCTTTCAAGAACTTGATAGCTGATTGTGCGGTCACCTTTCTCATGGGCTCCACTTTGTAAACTTGTCAATTGCAGCGTACAAGAATTCAAAGCCCCCGGTAGCACGGGGGAAGGGCCCAAAGATGTCGAGCTCCCAAACCGATAATGGCCATGACAATGGGATCGTCTAGAGAGCTTGAGCAGGCTGATGGATATTCTTGGAGTGAAACTGGCAGGCTTCACATCTGGTGACTAGCTCAATTGCATCTTGGAGGGCCGTGGGCCAGTAGAAACCTTGCCGGAAAGCTTTTCCAACCAGGGCCCTTGATCCAATGTGGGAGCCGCACATGCCTTTGTGTATCTCTGCCAACAGTTCCTTCCCTTCTTCTCGACAGATGCACCTCAATTTCACACCGTTGGGCCTTCTTCTGTATAGCATGTTGTCGACGAACTGATACATACTGGCCCTCCGGGCTACTCTTTCAGCTTCTTCTTGCTCTTCGGGAAGTTCTCCTGTCTGGAGGTAAGGGACTATGTGCCTCACCCAAGTTGGAGCCTGAGGCTCGACAACAAGGACCAGCGGCACCTCCTCGTTCGCGGGAGTGCACGCCTCAACCACGAGGATTGATAGTTCGGCGGGAGGGTGCTGCCCGTCAAGCGAAGTGGAGTTGTTCCCGCCAACCTCTCTGCCGGGGGCTTCTGGAAGCTGTGCCGGGAGAGGTTTGCCGGAATCAAGTTTCCTCCTCTTTCTAGCCATTGTTGCCGGGGATACGGAGGGTTGAGTCAGATGGAGAACAAAAGTCCCTGGTTCCACAGGAAGCTTTTGCGCAGCGCACTTTGACAGATGATCAGCAATGCTGTTTTCCACACGGGGTACGTGCTCTGTTTGCAATCCGTCGAAGCGCTCCTCCAACTTTCTCACTTCCTCCATGTATGCCTCCATCAATGGACTCTGATAATCCTTGTTCACTTGACTCACCACAAGTTGTGAGTCTCCACGAATGATTAACTTCTTGATTCCCAGTTTTGTTGCGATCCTGAGCCCGGCAAGCAGTCCTTCATATTCTGCAGTGTTGTTGGTTGCCTCTTCCCAAGGGAAATGCATCTAAACCATGTACTTGAGGTGCTCCCCAGTGGGTGCGATGAGAAGCACGCCAGCTCCTGCACCTTGTAGGGAGAAGGCACCATCAAAGTTCATGATCCATTCCTGGGGCGCTTCCTTGCCGGGGATAATTGTCTCCGACGTTTCTTTATCTGGAGTTGGTGTCCATTCTGCAATAAACTCCGCCAAAGCCCTGCTCTGAACAGTTGATGTGCACTCAAACTCCAAACCAAAGCTTGATAACTCCAGAGCTCATTGCAATATTCTGCCAGTGGACTCAGGGTTCCTCAGTATGCGTTGCAAGGGGAAACAGGTGTCAATCGTGATCCAGTGGGCTTGGAAGTAGTGGCACAGTTTCCTTAAGGCCATGATGAGGCCAAAGATCAACTTTTGCATGCCAGAGTACCTCGATCTAGCCCCCTGCAATAGGGAGCTGACAAAGTACACTGGCTGCTGCACCACCTTCTTCCTTGTCGTGATCCTGGAATTGTCTCCGTTGCCCCGCTCCTCTTCGTTCTGACTTGCACCTGATCTTGCCGAGATGAGTTCACTTTCCTCTCCGGAGGGGACGGCAGCCGCGGCTGCTCCTTCATCTACTTCCCGCTGGGCCACCAACGCTGTGCTAACCACTTGATTGGTTGTCAGTAGGTACAGCAGCAACGGCTCTTAAGGTTTAGGAGCGACTAGGGTGGGAACAGAGGATAAGTAGGTCTTCAAATCTTGTAGCGCAGCGTCTGCCTCCGAGGTCCACTCCACGGGCCCTGCCTTCTTCAGGATTTTGAAGAATGTCAAGGCGCGCTCGGCAGACTTGGAAATGAACCTGCTCAGCACAGCAACACATCCAGTCAAACGTCTCACATCTTTGACTGTCTTGGGTGCTTGAATCTACTCGATCGCCTTGATCTTGTCGGGGTTGGCCTCTATCCCCCAGTGGGATACGAAGAAGCCAAGTAGCTTGCCGGAAGGAATGCCAAACACACACTTCTCTGGGTTCAGCTTCAAGTTGATCTTGCGCAAATTTGCAAAGGTCTCCTCCAAGTCCTGAATGAGAGTTGATTTGTGCTTGCTTTTGACCACTATGTCATCCATGTAAGCTTCAATATTCCTATGCAGCTGGGGCTCAAAACCGATATGCACTGCTCTTTGCAAAAGTGGATCCAGCGCTCTTCAGCCCAAAGGGCATCCGTACAAAACAGTATGTACCGCATGGGGTTATGAACGCGGTCTTCTCTTCGTCTTCCTTGGACATAAAAATCTGGTGGTACCCGGAGTAGGCATCCAAGAAGGAAAGCAGGTCACACCCGGAGGTGGAATCAACAATCTGATCGATGCACGGCAAGGGGAATGGGCCCTTCAGGCATGCTTTATTAAGATCTGTGAAATCTATGCAAAGCCTCCACTTCCCATTCGCCTTGCGCACCACCACTGGATTTGCCAACCATGTTGGATGCAATACCCCTCTGACCAAACCAACAGCTTCAAGTTTCTTGATCTCGTCGGCAATGAATTGCTGCCGCTCCAAGGCTTGCTTCCGGACCTTCTGCTTGACGGGCCGGGCATGAGGGCAGACAGCAAGGTGGTGCTCGATTACCTCCCTGGGAACACCGGGGATGTCAAATGGTTGCCAAGCAAACACATCGACAATCGCCCGCAGGAAGGCAACGAGCGCGCTTTCCTATTTGTCATCCAGGGTGGAGCTGATAGTAAATGTACCATCAGCGCCACCCAGCCCTGCCGGGACCTTCTTCACAGCAGGCGCAGCAACCTTTGATCTCTTGCTAGTGGAAGTCTCTGGCAAGTCATCGATAGGCGCAGCACACTCCGGAGAGACGCACTTCCCGGATTCATTGCCGGTATCTTTGACAGCTTTTCTCCCTTGCTTGTTTTCCTTGGCGGGGACTGCGGCTTCCGTGGCCTCGGCAGCGACCGCGTCCCGGTACATCTTGTCCATGCATATAATTGCGTCCTTCTTGTCTGATGGGATAGAAATAACGCCCATTGGCCCTGGCATCTTCAGGGTGTTGTAGGCATAGTGGGATGCCGCCATGAACTTTGCCAGAGCAGGTCGTCCAAGTATCCCATTGTACGGCAACGGAAGCTCAACCACATCGAACACAATCTTCTCAGTCTAATAGTTCAATTCACCTCCAAACGTCACTGGCAGCATGATCTTCCCCTTCGGACGACTCCTGCCAGGGTTGATCCCTTCAAAGGTGCCAGCAACCTTGAGCTCTTCTTCCGTTATCTGCAGTTTGCTGATGACCTTGGGAGAAATTAGATTCAACCCGGCTCCGTTGTCAACCAACATCTTTGTGACCTTGAGGTTGCGGATCGTTGGTGAAACCAACAACGGCAAGCACTCTACCGCGGTGGTACGGTCAGGGTGATCCTCTTCATCAAAGATGATGGGCGTGCGGGACCATTTGAGTGGTTTCTGAGAATCTGCCGCTGGCTCCACAACATTGACCTCGCGCGCCCACTTTTTAAGCTGGCGGTGAGAGGAGTGTAAGGACGCACCTCCGTCAATGCACAGGGCGTCAGTGGCCTTCTGGAACTCCTGCTCACTGGTTTCCTCTTCATCCCCTTCATCACTCTCGTCATCGCATCCTTTCTTCCCAGGACCTCTGGCAGGCTTTCCTTGATGTTGAGGGACCTTGCCGGGGCGACTTCCTCTGCCACCTCGGCCCTTCCCGCCAATGCCATCTTGGTCTCTCTCTTTGTCACGCTTCTCGTATTCAGCCTTTTGCTTCTTGACGAGTTGCTCAACTTGATGACACTCCTGGAGATCATGGCCCTTGGTCCGATGGATCTTGCAGTACGGCCCATCAGCCTTCCCAGCCTTCTTGATCACCGCAGACTCCCGGCAATCATTGCACGCGGCAACTTCCTTGCTGGGAGTTTCGGTCTTGGCCTTCTTGCCGGTACCAGGAATGATAGATCCTTCGACAGCCAGAACTGCGTTCTCCTTGTGCTTCTTGTTGCATTTCTTATTCTTCTTCTTCTGATTGGTAGCATTGTTGTTGTCCTCTGAGTCAACACCGATGCCGTCTTCTTCTCCGGGGAGTCACCTCCCCTCCTCTGTTCAAGCACACTTATCCGCCAAAGTGTACAGCTCATTCACAATCTTGGGCAACCGGACGTTCATCTTGGAACGTACCCTGCGGTTGCGTATGTTGGACTGGAACGCAACTATCACAACTGCCGGGTGGATGTCCGGAATGTTCCTGTGCACCCGGCTGAATCTCTGCATATACTTCCGCAAACTCTCTCCTTCCTTCTGTGGGAGGAGCTGCAAGTCGCTGGGTCACCCTAGTTCTTGATGGCCGCCCATAAAGGCGCCAACAAACTCATTGCACAGGTCAGCCCAGGTCGAGATGGAGTTCTCCGGTAAGTGCATCAGCCATGACCTCATGTTTGGCCTGAGTGCCAAAGGAAAGTAGTTGGCGAATACCTTCTCATCTCTTCCTCCGGCGGCTTGAACAGCAATGGTGTAGATGCTCAAGAACTCTGCCGGGTTCAGTTTCCCATCGTACTTTTCTGGTATCTCTGGCTTGAACATACGGGCAGACGGCCAACGGACTTGCCGAAGCTCGCGGGTGAAGGCAGGACACCCGACCTCGAAAGGCAGGTATCTGTCCCTGCAAGGCGCGAGCTCGTCGACGTTGGGACACTGCGCCTATCAGACTGGCGGTGGGTTTCGCGGCGCCATTCTATGGTAACGCGCGCGTCTTCCCCTCGCCTGTCTTCCAGGACCCGCCGCTGATCTCGACGGGCTCGAGGATAAGACGAAGCCATTGATACCTCACCGGGTTCTAGATCGCGTGGCTCTGGCCGCGGCCCCTGCACTGGCTGCCGCGGAGGGGACTACACCATAGGAGTGACCCCTTCGGTAGATCCAGTGGCTCAGGCCGTGGTCGCTGCCTGTGGAGGCCGCGACAGGCTTGCCCGCTGTGATCCTCCCGCCTCAGCGAAACCAATCAGGCTCTGAATGGTGGCTCTCCACTCATCCATTTGATCGGCCGCTGGCGGAAATCTCAACAGGAGTTGGGCCCGTGCCATGGCTTTCGAAGCGGTGCTTGGCATAGACGACGACGCAGATCGCGACGTCGCCTGACTTATGACGGTGCTGGCAGTGGCGGCGCCGTGCTCTCATCGTCGCGAGCTGGTCACCAGGGTGGTATGGCGACAAGGCGGAAGTGCTTGGGGATTGACGACCCCATTCGGTGCATCGTCTTGACCAGCCTGCCCCGGGGATGGCGTGTGCCCCACAGCCGCACCCGCAACGGGAGTAGCTAGAAGGTTGCGATTCGCACCAGAGCAAGCGCCATCGCTATGGCTGCATCCTTCAGCGAGGTGGAGAGGCGAAGATGGAATATGCTCCCCACCCGTATCTTGTGGAGCATGGCCGCCAGGATGCTATTGGCGCTATCCTCCCCTGGCGCATCCCGCTCCTGCTTAGGCCGTAGGGGGAATGGTGACGGCGCCGCCTGTGCCGGTCATGTCCCCCGCGGCGCCCACGTCCCCGTGCACCCCCGTAGCCCCCATGGCATCAGTGGATGCATGCGAGGGGGCCTTTGAGGCAGACGGGTGAGCTGTAGCACCGGACTTTTTCTTGGGCGCCATGGATGATAAAGCCATCGATGAAGAAGAAAATGATGAAGATGATGTGCTGCTTACACCCTCGGGTTCGCACAAGTGCTCCCCCCTACCTGGCGCGCCAAAGATGTCGTGGTTCAACATAGCCACCTATGGGACCATCGGCCCCTTGTGGTTCGGCAAGGGGGAAGGGCGTGTTGCACAAAGAGCGGAGACCGTAGAGCAGCACAGTAGTGATGGCACGGGCAGTTTTTACCCAGGTTCGGGCCGCCGCGAGGCGTAAAACCCTACTCCTGCTTTGGTGGATTGATGAAAGGACCGTGGTGGAGACGCAGCGCTCGAGTCCGGCAAGGTTGCCTCGGGACAGGAGCAGCTACGCACGTATGAGTGTACAAGGGTCTTAATCCTTTCTAAGGTGGCCACGGCCCTCCTTTTATAGGTCAAGGGGTTACCACAATGGCAAAACAGTCATTATCCAGTGATTAGATAGCCACAGTGCTATCATACCTAACTCTGCAGACAGGACAGTGTGCATTAAATGCACCGCTTAGTGTCACATCGCGGGGGAGCCCGGTAAGCCTTACCGTGCTATTCATCCACCTTCTCGCCTGCCTGCGTGACACGCCTCTGGACGGGTGTCATCTGGGGGTGATCTTCCTCCGAAATGGCTGCCACGTGCCAAATAACAGCCACTTAATCACTTGGGGACTCGACACCACATCGATAGGTGACTTGTGTCGCTGTGAGGTGGAGCGGTGGTGCCTTGGCGGGGTGATACGCCCTTGGCATCTCCGGCAAGCTTGCCGGGGGAGTCTTGAGACTTGTCTTCGGGGTGACCTCGACCTTTCCAGGCTCGCCTGCCCGGCAAGGGAGGTTTTTCCTTAGTGATATCATGCTTCTTTGGTTTGTCTTGGTCTTCTTGATCTGCCCTTTGATTTCTCAAAGAGCTATATCTTCTGCTTGGCCTTGTCTTGGATGTTGTAACCTTGTTCTTTAGCCTGTGTACAGTCCGGGCAACATACACCAGGGTTTGTTGCACCGACAAATTATTTTGGAATATAAGTGATTTTTGGGAGGTGAAATCAATGCAAACGGAGGCCCACAGCCTCCACAACCCACCAGGACGCGTCGGGCACCCCCTGGCGCACCCAGGTGTCTAGTGCCCTCCTCGTAAGTCGGTTGGGGCCCTTCTTCGGGCGCAAGAAAGATAATTTATGGAAAAAATTGTGTTAATATCTCAGCGCAATCATAGTTACGAATCTCCGGGAATATAAGAAATGGTTTTCGGCCAGATCTGGGGAACACGAAACAGAAGAGAACAGAGGGATAGATCCAATCTAGGAGGGGCTCCTGCCCCTCCGCCGCCATGGAGGCCATGGACCAGAGGGGGAATTCTCCTCCCATCAAGGGGGGAGGCCAAGGAAGAAGAAGAAGGAGGGGGGCTCTTTACCCCTCTCTCCCAGTGGCGCCGGAGTGCCGCCGGGCAAGGATCGGGATGGCGATCTACATCAACAATCTTGCTACCGTCAACATCAACTTTCTCCCCCTCTTTGCAGCGGTGTAACACCTCTCTTCCCCGCTGCACTCTCTACTTAAACATGGTGCTCAACACTATATATTATTTCCCAATGATATGTGGTTATCCTATGATGTTTGAGTAGATCCGTTTTGTCCTATGGGTTGATAGATGATCATGATTGGTTTGAGTTGTATATTTTATTTTGGTGCTGTCCTGCGGTGCCCTCCATGTCGTGCAAACAGAGGGATCCCCGTTGTAGGGTGTTGCAATACGTTAATGGTTCGCTTATGATGGGTGGCGTGAGTGACAGAATACACAGACCCGAGTTTGGGGGTCATTGCGTATGGGATAAAGAGGACTTGATACTTAATGCTATGGTTGGGTTTTACGACCTTAATGATCTTTAGTAGTTGCGGATGCTTGCTAGAGTTCCAATCATAAGTGCATATGATCCAAGTAGAAAAAGTATGTTAGCTCATGCCGGTTTAGTTATCGATCACCTAGGGACAAATGACTTTCTTGTTTGACAAAAGCTATCCACTTTTATCGTCTTGCATTTTATTCGTAGTTTTATTCTCGCGAAGTACTCATAGTTTTATTCTTGCAAAATAGTTTCATACTTGTTTAAGGTAAAGCAAACGTTAAGTGTGCGTAGAGTTGTATCGGTGGTCGATAGAACTTGAGGGAATATTTGTTCTGCCTTTAGCTCCTCGTTGGGTTCGACACTCTTATTTATCGAAAAAGGCTACAAATGATCCCCTATACTTGTGGGTTATCAAACATGAGCATGGTAATATATACAGATTTGTTTGCCAATGAAGGAAGATTTGTTTGCATTCTCAAATGTAGGCGCACCAGGCAGACCAGGGTCGTGTCGTGGTGGTCGCGTGTGTCGTACGGACACTAGCACCCACCCCCTCCCTTCCCTCCCCCCCAAAAAGAAGGACGACAAAAAAAGTTTGTGCTTCCATGTTTCGGATTGAAATATCTGGCGGCCCCAATTCCAGCCCTGCAAAATCTCCCTTCTCCCCCATCTCCTTCCGTGCCCCGAGCGCTGAAATCCCTAATTCGCCGCCAACCCAAGCAAAATTCGAATCGCCCCTCGTCTCGTCTCTTTCCCCACCTCTGTGCCGGACGACGACGACGAAGACGGCGGTTGCGCTTCACCACTGCACCGGAGCTACCTCATCTACGCCCTCGTCCACCGCACCGGGTGGACCACCGACAACGTCGGCCACCGCGGCCGACGTGCCTCACAGACACCGACTTCCACCGCATCAGGTGCACTTCACCGACACTGTCTCCCACCTCACCGGGGCTACTTCACCAAGCACATCGTCAACCTCCACCCCCCCCAGGCCATTGGTGCTTCACTGAATCCGTAGCACTCCACTGCCGCTCAAGATCTGCATCCGTACGCGGCCAGCCAATGCCAGCACATCACCCTCAACGGCTCTGAAGTGACCCGCACTCTAGGCGAGCATGCCCAAATGCCAGTCCGAACTAGGTATGCACATACCACTCCCATGTGCATTGTTCCGACGATGTTTGGATATCCTTTTACTGCTCTCTTAGCTTACACGCCTATGCAACTCTGACTTTAACTCTTATTACTTCTGGAGATATCATTTGAAACAAGCAAAACCATTTTTTAGCGAAGCATGACGGTGCTATGGGATCTGGTACACATCCTGCATGCCTGTATAACCTTTTAAGTACCTGTCCTCCGGTACAACAACAAGGTCGATTCCTCTCATTTGATCAACCATTCACCGTGCTAAAAATGCAGAGGGGGATGCAAGGAGCACAGGGCCTGCACACTCAAGCAAGTGGTAAGATGGACCTGCACATGGAACATCCCTAGCGCAAGCAGAGCTGCAGTGAGCTTGTACAATGAGCTAGCGTAAGTCCCTGCATTTCATTTAATTCATACTGGCTTGTGTGTATGATTTGTGTGCAGTTGCGGATCCGTGAATTCAAGTTACCAGGGGCAAAATTTTAACTTAAAAAATACGAAGGCACTTGCACTCCGGAAATCAACATAACTTGAGAAATGTGAAGCTACATGCACTTTCAAAACCATCTAATGATCCAAAGTAGTTCCAGATTATAAACCACTAGATGATGTAAGCACCAAAAAACACAAAATACAACATGGTGGACAAGGACTACTAACTTGGACTGTACCTGCTTGAATTATTCGTTCTCTGGCCAAAAATATCCAAGTCTAATTGCACCTATAACTAGTGCGCAAACTGCATATCAATATATCTATCTTGCACAAGTATGCCAATAGTTTGAAACAACAGATTAGAAAATTATTTATGCTAGGTTGTCATGATACGGGGATGTTGTGGTAGATGGCCTCAATGTTTTCTCAAGCCATGAAAATGTACTATAATTTGCTTGTCATCAATTCTTGCAAATCTCTCTCTCTCCCTCTCTCAACATAGCAGATCATCATTAGACACTAAATCCTACAATGGGGGCTTGCAAAATGCTTCCATTAGATCCCTCATTAGACACTATATGTTCATCACCAGGAGCATTTAAAATGTTTGCATCAAATCCTTCATTACCAGTCAGTTCATTAGACACTTCAGGCTCAAGAACAACGTGAGCTTGTATGTTTGCACCGGAAACTTGATTAGACACATCAGGTTCAATCAGTTCAATATTGATTGGGGGAGTTACAAAATAAGCAGAAATTGGTTTCATTTTCTTGTAGATTCCCTACATACAAGCAGTTTTACAACACCGTCAGGTTTAACTAATGGCCAGAAATTGAATAGTTGAATTAGATATAATCAGGGATGTGATGTACGTGCTCGTTGCGCATGCTACTCTTGCAAGCTGCGACTGTCCATTTGCGCAAGCTCGATGCCATGCATGTGTTGCCGCCGCTGCCTCCCACGTAGGCTACACCCAGGGTTGGATCTTCATCTTCTTGTCCTTCCATTCGCTTGAAGCCCGACGACCGGTGTCCAACAAGGGCGCAAGGAAGAGCTCTGTCGGTCTATCCAGTGGCGGCTAGGTTAGGAGCGAACCAGACTGGAGGCTGGAACGAACGAATTGGGGATTTTTCCTGCTGTCGATCGATATGGGAGGCCCTCATTTGGGCCGCGAGCCTGCTATAGGGCCTGCCTTGCACTTACGTTATTGGCCCATCCAAATTGAAACATTTTTCTTCATTTTTTACATTGCCTGCTCGTGCGCTGGGACAAACAAAACAAGCCTGGGCCAACCTGGACGACTCAAACTAGATGCGCACTTTCCAGCCACCCGAGGCAGCCGCCCATACCAGCACCTACGGTGGTGCCGCTCCTTTTTGTGTGTATGATTGGGGTAGTGAAAAATATTCCAGTGGCGCTTTTGATTTACCCACATAATGGTTGAATTGCTTGTTTGTATGAACTGAGTTCGCCAATAATGTGAAGGATGCCAATCTTTTCATCCTATTGCAGATTGCTTAGATCTCGATATGCCAAATGTAATCGCATGAAATATATAGTAAAAGCTAGTGTGATGTGTGTTGCTACAACTAGTCTGACAACCCATCCTCATATAACATATCAAGGATGCACCATCTTATCAAATTAACCATTCAACTTACCAATGCAGTGTCAGAAGAAAGAAGTATTGGGACTGCGTATCCAAGCAATTGATGCCATGGACTCCTTCGTAGAACCTTGTAAGCGAAAAAGAAGTTGCAGTGTGCTTGTACAAAGAGCTAGCATAAGTTCAGTTACCTGCTTCTCAGAATTTTAGTTAGCCACTGATTGCAAAATTGTTCAATTACCTTGCTTGGCTTAATTTAGTTTGCTACTGATTACATAATGCCATAGCCTGTTAATCCTATTATAGACCGTGCCTATCTATGTGTTTGATACTTACTATTTATAGAATTACCTGTTTGTCTGAACTTAAATAGCTACTTAAGCACGTACATAGCTGGTCATATCTACTTCTAGGGTGCAGCAAAATTCATGTGTAATCTACCTTCTGATACCCTGTTTGTTTAAATGGTTTGCTGTTATGACTTGTAGCACTAGTAATGTTTGCATGTTCATAGACAGACAAATGTCAGGTTTATATGAGGGACAGCATCTTTTTAACTTATATATATGTGTCAGAATCATTTTGCTTACATCAAAGAAATTTACAGATGTCTGTGTTGCTAGTAAACGATACCGACTTGTTAGTTTAATACGTTGCCAAGAACTTGTTAGTTTTACTAGTTCATGTGTAATTAAACACGTTGCCAAAACTGGTTAGTTTTACTAGTTTAATGTTAGTTTATTATGGCTCTTGCAACACTTTATTTATGATTGCTAACATTCAAGTTTGCAGGATGCAACTGAAACTCCGATGGCACAACAGGTATGTTTTCAAAAACTTCCATGTTTACCTGGTTTGCTGCTGCAACTTGTTGCTATAATCATCTTACCAACTTCAACTTTTCAGGATCCAATTGGAAGTCCAATTGCACAGCAGGTACATTTTCCAAAATTTATTTGTGTAACAGGTTTGCTGTTGTAACTTGTTGCTCTAATCAAGTTACTGACTACTCAATTTTTCAAGATCCAAGAGAAACTTCATTGCCACAACAGGTGCCTTTTGCAAAACTTGTTTGTTTAACTGCTTTGCTGCTGCAACCGGTTGCTCTAATCAAATTACTGGCTACTCAACTTTTCAGTATCCAAGAGAAACTCCAATGCCACAACAGGTACCTTTTGCAAAACTTGTTTGTTTAACTGCTTTGCTGCTGCAACTGGTTGCAATGATGTTAATGACTACTTTTCAGCATCCAATCATAACTCTTTAATTCCTTGTTTGTTTAACTGGGTTGTTGTTCTAACTCCCAGTTGAGATATTTTGCTAACTTCAACTTTTCTGAATCCAATCGGAACTTTAATGGAAAAACAGGTTAGCCCAAAATCAAAGAGCGAGGTCCCCATGGACATTGTATCATCCCAGAGCAGTGGCACCGGCCCAATCGTGCATCATGAATTGCCAATTGCTGATGCTCTAGAGGCTAAACTATTGGTAGAAAGAGATTCGGCTTCTGCACTTAGAGATGAAGTTGACATGTTGAGGAAGCAAACAACACAATCACAAGCAGTACTCAAGACAACCATTAAATATTTGGTGCATTTCAAAACGAAGCAAGCTGAGACTGACCGCATTGTTAAGGTCCTGAAGGAAAAAAGGGGAATTAAAATCCCACTTGGTAAATCATAGGTGAAATGTTTTCCATCGTTGAATAACCTTTGCGTTGTTTGTTCATGTAATCGATCAAACCATTTGTTTTAGAGATCATGTAATAATTGTTTTTTGTTTTTTGGTCTGTATTTTTTTGAGCACGAGTCTATATTAATTAATAAGACTGTGAGACATTTCATTTTTTTTGAGCCAAAAATATTTCATTTTTTTGCTATGCCAGACCTACAAATATGCCAATCGGGTTGAATGTGCATTCAGCAATAATAGTAGTATAGATGGTCCTTAAGTGGCACCCATCTGAAAGGGCCAAGATGTTATACTAGCTTTGCTAAAAAATTGATGCTCTTCTAGCAAAAAAAGTACAGCGGCCTGGCTTATGTATGTTAGTTGATATTATTGATCCATATACTCTATAGGTGTTTATATGTCTGTTAGTTTTGTACATTATTGATTGATTGACTCAGTATTTTGAATCTTGAGACATCGCTTGTGTACATATATAAATGGGAGTACACTATATGTTGCGTGTGTCATACATGTTACACTTGAGTTGGACATAAAGTGGTTTCAAATATTTGAATTCACCTTAAATTGGATTCTACCTTCTGAATTCGAGTATCGGCATTTTTAAATCATATTCATATATGATAGTGGAATACATCTTTGTTGTGCTTTTAAAGATTTATAAAAAAACATAGAATGATTTATAAAGATTCGTATAAGAATACAAAATGGATTCGAATTTAGTTGCCAGGGTAAACGTGAATGCTTATTGTCCCAAAATTTGAAAGAAGCGGCAAAACATCCACTCCCACGTCGGCTACCCGAAGCCAGTGTTTGCGAAATGGAAATTACTGTCTACCCCTTACACGGACAACCCATCGGCCTGATTTCAACAGCTATCAATAGGGGTAGGTTAGTAACTTCAATCAGATGTGACACAACCACCTTTGAGCCCATTCAGACATGGCGGATGCCAAACGTGGGCGGCAAAACACATTTGATTGAAGCTCGTCTGAAAGACCTCTCTTTCTCCCTCCATTTCCCCATTCATACACGGTGGGCGGCAAAACAAACTCAACTCGGCCGAAATCGATGTAGACAAATATTTTTAATAGGGGCAAGTTTGTAACTTCACTCATACGTGACACAACCGCCCTACCTGTCAGCCCCGTTCATACACCGTGGGCGCCAACCATGGGAGCCAAAACACCCTCTCCTCTCCCGAAATCACTCTGGGCAAATATTGGGGAGATGCGAGATTACCGTCCTATCCCCAACCGACGAGACGTCCAAATTTTAAACGGGGGCTAAGTTCTTAACTTTCCCATATTTCAGACAGGCGCGTCCCAAAGACATGGTTCCCCGTACCTCTCCCTCTATTGTCCCATTCATACACCGTCCGCGCTAGAACACCATCCCCACACCAGCCTCCTCCGTCCACCACCCCATCCATCACCGCCGTCCTCCACCATGCCGGAGCGCCTACCAAGACCGCGTCGTCCACTGCTAGAGATGGAGGTTTCTCATGCACGGCGAAAGACCAGGAGCCTTGCATCGCGTCCTCTCGCTTCATCGGTGTTGTCATCCTCCTTGTCGGGCCGCTCCGACGACCTTCTCGTCCACCGCAACGGGACTTATACCCCGATGCATCCGTCTACCGTCGCAGATCTGCTTCCACAGCACCGACAGCCATCGCATCCCCAATGCCTACACGGTGTCGCAAGAGAGGTGGTACTACTTCATATCTGCTCAACTTTTTGATCTCAACCAGAAAATAGATCGTAACTTGGTTACTGTACTTTCTTTTCAGCTCTTAGAATCTTAGTTCTTAGTTCGAAGCAAACAATGATTGCTAAGTAGCATTTCTGCGGTTTGCAGCTTCAAATCTGCCATGGCAACAGTCATAATATGGTATAATTGATCATGCTTAGGGTTTCCCCCTTTTTATGATCACTATACGACCAGCCTACGTGCTTCATGTCATAACAGCACTGCTCCACCCATCAAGCTAAACAAGCTTAGTTGTTCAAATACGAATCTGATATTATTAGAACAGAGTCATTTAATTGGTCAGCTAAATGTTCCTAATTTAATTTCTAAATGCATGTACGCCGCTGGGGTGGATCTACGGGGTGGCCATGGTGGTCCGCGGCCCACCCTGGGATTTTGGGTCGGCCCAGACCCCGAGTCCCCTCTGTTCTGTTGCGCTTCTGATCTCTACTCGCCCCCAGCCGCCTGCCTCTCCGGCGACTTGCCGTCCCCGGATGGCATGACTTTAGGAGGAGACGCTGGACTAACAGGAGGTCAGGAGCCTGTAACACCCATAGTGGTTAGCTACAGTAATTCCCCTTTTGATAATGCCATGTCAGCAAGTTCAACAGTGCCTAGTCATCATTTGCATCATGTTGCATTTCAAACTCCAAATTCAAACTTCAAATGAATTCAAAGTGGAAAATAAAAGTTGTTCAAATCAGAAACTAAAATGTTCATTAAATCGCAAATAATCCAGAGACAATTCAAAAATTATTTTCAACATATACTAAATAAATTATATGACTCTAACAGCAAGAAACAGTAGCAAAACAGAATTATTTAATACCTTTTCATTTAAATAAAATCCAACTGAAAAGATCTGGACTCCAAACTTTTTGTAGCAGTGCTAGAAAATGCACTAAGTTTATTGGGGCAAAACTCATGTTTTACAAAATTGGAAATGTGCGAAAAGAAAATACAAAACAGAAACTAAAAGGAAAAACAGAAAAGAAATAAAGAAAACAAAAAAGGCCCACAGCACTGGGCCTAAGTGGCCACAGTGCCCGGCCCAGCCCGCGCAGCGCTCACCACCACCTCCCGCACTTCTCACCTGCACCGCTGTCGAACACCTGCCGCGCGTGCCCCACCCGAGCTGGCCCCCCTCTCCTCGCGGTCAACAGCGCGCCTGCGCCCGCCTGGTGGGTAAAGAGCAGCTCCCTCGCCCCCTAGCTCTCCCTCGCTCACTCTCTCTCGCTCTCCCTCTCGTTCCCCACCTCGCCGATGCAGCCATGGCGCCGCCGCCGTAGCACACGCAGCCACCGTGCTCGCCTCGCCTCGCCTCTGCGCCAGAGAGGACCGCCTCGACCTCCTCTTCCTCTCCGACGAGTCACCCGAGCCGGAGAGCCACTGCATCGCCTCCACGCCGCCCTCTCCCCCCTCGGATCGCCGCCGCACGCCGTCGCCGATTCCGACGACCTCGAGCTTCCCCAAGCCCTCTGCCACTTCCCTACAGCTCCACGGTGAGCAGCCACACCGGAACCCCCTCCTCCCTGTCCTTCCCCATAGCCATAGCTAGCCGCCGCCGTGCTCATGCTCTGTCCGCCGCCGTCGCTGCCATTGTCGCGCTCCCAGAGCCGCTCGGCTCGGTTCAGCAGCACCGGCGTGCTCTTGGTGAGCTGCAAAGGCCGCCCCGCCCTTTACTTTGCTCGCTAGCCCACCGCAGCCACGCGCCCGAGCTCCACCCGAGAGCCCCGCCGCTAACCGTCGTCGCCGGCGTTGTTCTGGCCACCCCCGAGTCCGACCACCACCACCACGCGATGCGGCTCGTCGCGCCCGTTCTAACGGGCCAAACCACAGCCCCGGGGATGCCCTGTGGGCGAATCCCGATCCTCGCCGGCGCGCTCCGCCGCATTCGGGCTCTCCGGAGCAACTCCGGCGGCCGGCTCCGACGTGGCACGTGAGCCCCAGCACCAGTGTCACTGACTGCGGGCCCCGCGGGCCCCGTTGACCTGGGTCAACTGCTGACGTGGCACAGTGGCACACTGACTTGCGGGCCCCAGCGCCTAATTAACCCTAATACAAATTTAAATTAATTGTAATTAGTATAAGACACTGACAGGTGGGTCCCGCTAGTTGATTAGGATTAGATTAGTTAATTTAACTCTGTTAATTAGTCCAGTCACTGACCAGTGGGACCGACTGGTCAGCCCGTCTGTTGACCGCTGACATCACCTCTACGTCATGCTGACGTCACCCCCGTACTGTTCTGGATAATGTTGATTTAAATTAATAAAATAATTCCAAAAAATACTAGAAATCTTTAGAAAATCATATAAAATAATCCGTAACTCAGATCGAAAAACTTTGTACATGAAAGTTGCTCAGAACGACGAGACGAATCTAAATACGCGGTCTGTTCGTCCGCCACACGTCCCTAACTATCCGAACATGGAACCGTTCCCCTCCGGTCATATGTCTGACAAATGTTCGGAACCGGGAAAACTTTCCCGGATGGATTCCCCCTTCCTCGGTGACGTGCAACCATACGTTAGGACACACCCGGTACTGCATATTGTCATGTTGTACATTGTGTTGCTCATGTTTGCTGTGTATTTATACTGTTTCCTCCCCCTCTTCTCTCTCGTTAGACCCCGACGCAGTTCCCGGTACCGACGCAGCTCCGGAGCCCGACGCCACCGTTGACGACCTTGCCTTTGCCGCCGAGCAACCAGGCAAGCACCCCCCCTTGAGCATACCGATATCGCCTATTCTTTCTCTCTCATGCTTGCATTAGAATTGCTGCTGCTACTGCTTTACCTATTCTGATGCATAGCCTGTTATTGTAACCTGCTGTTGATACCTTACCTGCTTATCCTAAAATTGTTAGTATAGGCTGGGTAGAGACCTATCAGTGACCCCACTTTTCCCGATTGCCCCGCTGGATTATCAGAAGACCCGATCAACGGGATTGAAGACCAGGCCTCGGCACCGCACATCACCCCCCTTAGTTGTAACGACACTGCAGCATTACTATCGAGTGCCGAGGGTGAAACCTCTTGTAGCACTCCTGATGTTAACTCTGTAGAGTAGCTATTTGGTCGTGGTCATCGAGGGTGATTCCTCCTTCACCACTTCCGGTAACGACGCTGTCGTGCAACACCTCAAGTGTGAACCCACCGAGGGTGATTCCTCCTAAGTTCACCTTGACGGTTACATCGATTAGGAATCCAACGAGGGTGATACCTCGGATTCCCCTGATGTTATGGACACACGGATAATTGTACTGTACTATTGTTACTTGGAAGGCGGGTCGACCCTGAGGGGTACCCGCGTGTGAGGTGAAGACGGGTTGACCTGGATGGTGCCCGAGTGAGAATACGAGGCGTGGCCGGGCATTCCTAGCCCTTGCCGCAAGTCCTCGAGACGGGGCGACGGGGTCACATCGATCGTGAGTCTCTGCTCGTTACCGCACCCCCAAGGTACTAACGATTTGGATATTTGATTCGAGTGGGCCTTTGGCCCGATAGCACTAACCATCACGCGGGAATAAATATGGGTACTCTGCATCGTATGCATCAGCCGAAAGCTTTGTTAGACATCCAGTTCAGCATTGCGGCCGGGTCGGATCGTGCCGTTGGCGCTGGTATCCACCCTGCTCGCAACGACCCGAAGAGCACAGGGCGATGGCCCAAGACTCCTGAGCGCTTAGGTTGTAGACCGGCGGGGACCTCTCTGCTGAGCTCTAGGTAGGGTTGCGGTGTGTCGTTTGGCCGAGGCCATGCATGACTCGGAAAAGTGTGTCCGGCCGGAGTTAAGCGACCATGGTGGGTAAGTTGGTGCACCCCTGCAGGGAAGAACTAATCTATGCATAGCCGGATCCTCGGTAACGGACACTCGGAGTTGTATCCCGATCGATACAACTAGAATTTGGATACTATGGCTCTGGGATTGCTTCTCGCAGGGAGTCGAGAAGGGATCTCAGGACGAGGTTGATGACTGTATGGCTCTGGGATTGCTTTCTCACAGGGAGTCGAGAAAGGATCTCTGGGTGAGGTTGATAACATTACTACTACTTTATATTGTACTAATCTACACTCTTCTAATGCTGCAAGACCTCTGAAGATGCTAGTCTTCGATAGGACTAGGCCTTCTCTCTATTCTGGCATTTCTGCAGCCCAGTCCACATATACAGCCTCTCTTTGATAATGTTGCATATGTAGTGTAGATCCTTGCTTTCTGAGTACTTCGGATGAGTACTCACGGTTGCTTTGCTTTCTTTTTCTCCCCATATCCTTTTGATTCAACCAGATGACGGAGCCCCGGATACAGCTACCCACGCCGACGATCGCTACTACTACCCCGAGTGTGGATACTACTATGAGTTGACTGACGAAAAGGAGTAGGATCGGAGGGTCCCAGGCAGGAGGCCTGCGCCTTTCGATCGTATATTTTGTTTTGTCCCGCCTTTCTAAAGGCTTATCTGTTTCTGTTTCATATCTGTACTCAGATATCTGATGCTTCCGCTGAAGCTTGTACGCAAGCTTATGTATTCGAGCCCTCGAGGCCCCTGGCTTGTAATATAAAGCTTGTATGACTTTATTTATGTTTTAGAGTTGTGTTGTGATATCTTCCCGTGAGTCCTTAGGCTTGATCATGTGCATTTGCGTGTATGATTAGTACGCGATTGAGCCGGGGGCGTCACAAGTTGGTATCAGAGCCGACTGACTGTAGGAACCCCCCTTTCCAACTCCTTGGCTGATGTTGAGTCTAGTGGTCCAAAACTAATTTACTAACTTGGTCGTGTGGCTTACGGGCCCACGTCGCCAATTGGGTGGTATTAGGATCTTTTACTCCTCGACCTTTACTCTGGGACTCTGATCTCTCTTCTATTCGGGTTAAGATTTTACTAACTCCAACATTAGGTTCTCGTGATCACATCCACCCGGTGTTCTGAAATCCCCCCCCCCCTTCCTTCAAGATTGTGGGCCAGGTTCTGCTTGCAGGATCCTATTATCGAGGGCACCCTGTGTTGTCACTTGCAGATTCCTCGCCCAAGCCGTTTTCTCCGACATGTTGTAGCCTTTGCTATGTCATGTTGTTGTAATCCTCACCGCGTGCCTACGCGCCGCCTAGTTTGTCTAGATGCGAGCGCTCCCGAGCTCGTACTATCCGTTTGAATCTAACTCTGAGCATGGATTGGAATGTCTTTGATGACTACTATTATATATCTAATGCCTTCTTGATCATTTCCCGTGTTACATCATGAATAACTACATACACATGTAGTTTTACTTGCTAAACTGCCCCTGTTGATTTGGCAGGAAGGCTGATGATCCTCCACCTCCACCTTATATTGCCGCAATGATGCAGCAGTTTGAACTGAACCGTCAGGTTATGACCGGGATATTGGTTCAGTTCCCAAATCAGAATGCTCATCAACAGCCTACCCTAATAACTCTGCCAGAATTTGTGTGCCTCAACCCCTCTGTTTTCCGCAACTCCACCAATCCTATGGATGCTGATGACTGGCTTCGTGACATCCTGTTTGAGATGGAATCAGCTAATGTTGCTCCTGACAGTTACGTCACCTTTGCGACATTTCACTTGAAGGGTCCAGCTGCCCAATGGTGGGAAAGCCACAAGGGTATGTTGCCTGCTGAAACTGTAACCACCTGGCAGAAATTTCAGTCAGCTTTTCGTGCACGGTACATTCCTCAAGGTCTGATGGACCAGAAGAAGCAGGAATTCCGCAAACTCACCCAGGGAATAATGACTATGGATGAATATCAGAGGAAATTTCTTGAATTGTCCCGCTATGCTGAAGATGACATCTGCACTGACGCACGCAAGCAGGAGAAATTCTGTGAAGGACTGCGTACTGATATAAACCTCGCACTTGCGGTCCATGATTGCACAGACTTCGCAACGCTTGTCAGCCAATCTTTCCAAGTTGAAACTGCTTTGACTAAATACCAGGAGTCGCTCAAGCGTACTTGAGATGTCGGCTCGTCTTCGGGTCGACCTGTTCAGAAACGTCAAGTATGGATTCCCCACAATGTTTACCACCGACCTGCTCCAACACCAAGGCCGTCATATGTTGCACCTCGTCTACCTTCACCACTAAGACAGCTAACTGTTCAGGGTGAACAGCCTAATGCTATGGCAACTCCTCAGGTTGCACCACGTCCTCCTGTTGGTCGTAAGAAGAATTGTCGAAACCGCCGATTCAGAAACCGTAATATCATACCATCTACTGTTGTACTTGGCCATGCCAATCACGTCAATGCTGAAAAGGCTCAGAAGGAACCGACTATCATGCTGGGAACACTCTCTGTGAATTCAGTGCCAGCTTTTGTTCTTTTTTATTCAGGTGCATCACATTCCTTCGTGTCCCAGCAATTTGCTTGCATGGGTTAGCTATTAGCTCATTACCCACTCCTTTAGAAATCATCACTCCCCGTTCCAGGTGGCAAACCAAAATGGTAAGTCACAACAATCAGATCAGAATTGAAGGGTTGATGTTCTCTGCTTCCCTTATTGCCCTTGGACCTTCCGACATAGACATCATTCTCGGTATGGACTGGTTGACCGCCCACAATGCTTCGATTGACTGTGCCGCTAAGAAAGTCCAACTTATCCATCCTTCTGGCCAGACAGTCAGATACTCAGCCCGAACAGTTCAGAATGCCGAGACTCAGATATATGTTCTGAATGCATTGAATGCTTCACCTCTTGAAGGCATCGAGAATGTTCCAGTTGTTCATGATTTTCAAGACATCTTTCCAGAAGAACTTCCAGGAATACCCCCTGCTAGAGCTGTCGAGTTTGTCATTGACTTGAAACCAGGCACAACTCCTATTGCGAAGCGTCCTTATAAAATGCCTTCACACCACCTTCTTGAACTTAAGGAGGAGATCGACAAGTCACTTAAGAAGGGTTTCATCCGCCCCAGTTCCTCTGCTTGGGGAGAACCTTCACTCTTCGTTAAGAAGAAGGATGGAACTAACCGATTGGTTCAGGACTATCGGCCCATTAACCAAGCCACAATCCAGAACAAATATCCGCTTCCTCGGATCAATGATTTGTATGATCAACTTGCTGGATCATCGGTGTTTTCTAAACTCGACTTGAGGTTGGGTTATCATCAGATCCGTGTTCGTGAAGAGGATATTCCCAAGACTGCATTTGTTACTCGCTATGGCTCTTACGAGTACACTGTCATGTCATTTGGCTTAACAAATGCTCCAGCCACATTCTCCCGACTGATGAATTACATCTTCATGGATTACCACGACAAGTTCATCATGGTTTATCTAGATGATATTCTGATATATTCGAAGAATAAGGAAGAACATGCCGAACACCTTCGTCTTGTACTGGAAAGGCTCCGACACCACTAGTTGTATGCCAAATACTCCAAATGTGAATTCTGGCTTTCTGAAGTAACCAACCTTGGTCATGTGATTTCCAAGGATGGAATTGCTATTAACCCGGAACGAGTTCAGGCTATTCTGGACTGGACTCCTCCGAAGAACGTCAAGCAAGTGAGAAGTTTTCTTGGCCTTGCAAGTTATTGCCGTCGTTTTGTTGAGAACTTTTCTAAGATTGCTAAGCCTTTGACTGATCTGCTTCACAAGGGCATTAAGTTTGAGAGGACAGACAAATGTCAGGAAAGTTTTCAAACACTCAAAGACAAGCTAACATCCGCCCCAGTACTATCTCCTCCAAATTCCCGCAAGGACTTTGTGATTTATTGTGACGCATCTCGTGAAGGATTAGGCTGTGTCCTAATGCAAGAGCGTAAAGTGATTGCCTATGGCTCTCGACAGTTGCGCCCGCATGAAGAGAATTATCCGGTACATGATCTAGAACTAGCTGCTGTCATCTATGCACTGCAGTTGTGGAGACATTACCTTCTCGGTAATCGTTGCGAGATATACACGGATCATAAAAGTCTGAAGTACTTGTTCACCCAGCCATCTCTAAACCTCCGTCAGCAAAGATGGATGGAGGCCATTGCGGACTATGATTTGGGTATTTCCTATACCCTTGGCAAGGCTAACGTGATGGCTGATGCCTTAAGCCGCAAGTCCTATTGCGACAACCTCATGTTTAGGCGAGCTCAACCTCGTCTTTTTGAAGAAGTGCGCAAGCTAAATCTGTGTATTGTTCCACAGGGTTCTCTTAATAACCTTGTGGTACAACCAGATCTTGAGAAAGCTGTTAAGAATGCACAAGCTAAAGATGCTGAAATTGATCTGATGAAGAAAGATCTTCACCTTGAAAAGTACAGGGATTTCTCGCTGTCTGAAGATGGAACCTTGTATTTCAGAAACCGCATTATGGTACCTCGCTTCGAGCTTATGACTGACAAGGTCATGAAGGAGGCAAATGATACACCGCTGTCTATTCATCTGGGTAGCACCAAGATGTATCGTGATCTCCATCAAAGGTACTGGTGGTCTAGAATGAAGCAGGATATTGCTTGGTATGTTGATGAATGTGATGTGTGCCGTCGTGTTAAAGCAGAACAACAGAAGCCTGCCGGAATTCTGCAGCCACTTCCTATTCCGTTGTGGAAATGGGATAAGGTTCAGATGGATTTCATTACAGGACTTCCCAGGTCACAGAAGGGTCACGATGCTATTCTTGTAGTCATCGACCAACTTTCTAAAGTTGCACGCTTTCTGCCCGTCAAGGAAACTATCACTGCTAGTCAGCTAGCAGAATTATATATCTCCAGAATTGTTTCACTCCACGGCATTCCGAAGGAGATTAGTTCGGACCGTGGCGGTCTTTTCACCTCCAAGTTCTGGGAAAGTTTCCAAGAGGCTATGGGAACTCATATTACCTGGAGTTCAGCTTATCATCCCCAATCCCAAGGCCAAGTCGAACGAGTAAATCAAGTGCTTGAAGACATGCTTCGGGCTTGTGTTATATCGTTCGGTAAGAAATGGGAAGAATCTCTCCCGTATGCCGAGTTCTCTTATAACAACAGCTATCAAGCCAGCTTGAAAATGGCTCCCTTTGAAGTACTTTATGGACGTAAGTGTCAAACCCCTCTGAATTGGTCAGAAACTGGGGACCGACCGCTCGTGGGTCCGGATATTATTCAACACGCCGAAGAACAAGTTCGTATTGTCCAGGAAAATCTCAAGGCGGCTCAGGACCGCCAGAAGAGCAATTACGATCGCAAACGATGGGGTCTGACTTATCAACCTGGTGATCAGGCTTATCTGCGAGGCACTCCTATGAAGGGCACTCACCGCTTCGGAATCAAGGGCTAGCTAGCTCCATGCTATATTGGTCCTTTCTGCATTGTTGCAAGACGTGGTCAGGTGGCATATAAATTGGAGTTGCCGCCGCAATTCTCTCATTTCCACGACGTCTTCCATGTGTCGCAACTTCGTCGTTGCTTCAAGGAATCTCCGCACCGAGCAGCGGACCATGTAATGCTCGAATTACAAGATGATCTTTCTTATAAGGAGCATCCGATTCGTATTCTCGATGAAGCTGAATGTCGGACCCGTCAGAAGGTTACCAAGTTCCTCAAAGTGCAGTGGTCAAATCATACTGAAGATGAAGCCACTTGGGAACGCGAGGATAACCTCCGTGCTGAATACCCCGATCTTTTCCCTTCTACCTCTTAATTCTCGGGACGAGAATTCTTATTAGTGGAGGAGATTTGTAACACCCATAGTTGTTAGCTACAGCAATTCCCCTTTTGATAATGCCATGTCAGCAAGTTCAACAGTGCCTAGTCATCATTTGCATCATGTTGCATTTCAAACTCCAAATTCAAACTTCAAATGAATTCAAAGTAGAAAAAAAAGTTGTTCAAATCAGAAACTAAAATGTTCATTAAATAGCAAATAATCCAGAGACAATTCAAAAATTATTTTCAACATATACTAAATAAATTATATGACTCTAACAGCAAGAAACAGTAGCAAAACAGAATTATTTAATACCTTTTCATTTAAATAAAATCCAAATGAAAAGATCTGGACTCCAAACTTTTTGTAGCAGTGCTAGAAAATGCACAAGGTTTATTGGGGCAAAACTCATGTTTTACAAAATTGGAAAAGTGCAAAAAGAAAATACAAAACAGAAACTAAAAAGAAAAACAGAAAATAAATAAAGAAAAAGAAAAAGGCCCACAGCACTGGGCCTAAGTGGCCACAGTGCCCGGCCCAGCCCACACAGCGCTCCCCCCCCACCTCCCGCACTGCTCACCTGCGCCGCTGTCGAACACCTGCCGCGCGTGCCTCGCCCGAGCTGGCCCCCCCTCTCCTCGCGGTCGACAGCGCGCCTGCGCCCGCCTGGTGGGTAAAGAGCAGCTCCCGCGCCCCCTGGCTCTCCCTCGCTCACACTCTCTCGCTCTCCCTCTCGTTCCCCACCTCGCCGACGCAGCCATGGCGCCGCCGTCGTAGCACACGTGGCCACCGTGCTCGCCTCGCCTCTGCGCCAGAGAGGACCGCCTCGACCTCCTCTTCCTCTCCGACGAGTAACCCGAGCCGGAGAGCCACTGCATCGCCTCCACGCCGCCCTCTCCCCCCTCGGGTCACCGCCGCACGCCGTCGCCGATTCCGGCGACCTCGAGCTTCCCCGAGCCCTGTGCCACTTCCCTACAGCTCCGCGGTGAGAAGCCGCACCGGAACCCCCTCCTCCCTGTCCTTCCCCGTAGCCGTAGCTAGCCGCCGCCATGCTCGTGCTCTGTCCGCCGCCATCACTGCCATTGCCGCGCTCCCAGAGCCGCTCGGCTCGGTCCAGCAGCACCGGCGTGCTCCTGGTGAGCTGCAGAGGCCGCCCTGCCCTTTACTTTGCTGGCTAGCCCGCCGCAGCCACGCGCTCGAGCTCCACCCGAGAGCCCCGCCGCCAACCGTCGTCGCCGGCGTCGTTCTGGCCATCCCCGAGTCCGACCACCACCACCACGCGATGCGGCTCGCCGCGCCCGTTCTAACGGGCCAAACCACAGCCCCGGGGATGCCCTGTGGGCGAATCCCGAGCCTCGCCGGCGCGCTCCGCCGCATTCGGGCTCGCCGGAGCAACTCCGGCGGCCGGCTCCGAGGTGGCACGCGGGCCCCAGCCCCAGTGTCACTAACTGCGGGCCCCGCGGGCCCCGTTGATCTGGGTCAACTACTGACGTGGCACAGTGGCCCACTGACCTGCGGGCCCCAATGCCTAATTAACCATAATTCAAATTTAAACTAATTGTAATTAGTATAAGACACTGACAGGTGGGTCCCGCTAGTTGATTAGGATTAGATTAGTTAATTTAACTCTGTTAATTAGTCCAGTCACTGACCAGTGGGACCCACTGGTCAGGTTTGACTGGTCAGCCCGTCTGTTGACCGCTGACGTCACCTCTACATCATGCTGACATCACCCCCGTACTGTTCTGGATAATGTTGATTTAAATTAATAAAATAATTCCAGAAAATACTAGAAATCTTTAGAAAATCATATAAAATAATCTGTAACTCAGATCGAAAAACTTTGTACATGAAAGTTGCTCAGAACGACGAGACGAATCCGAAAACGCAGTCCGTTCGTCCGCCACACGTCCCTAACTATCCGAACATGGAACCGTTCCCCTCCGGTCATCTGTCTGACAAATGTCCGGAACCGGGAAAACATTCCCGGATGGATTCCCCCTTCCTTGGTGACGTGCAACCATACGTTAGGACACACCCGGCACTGCATATTGTCATGTCGTACATTGTGTTGCTCATGTTTGCTGTGTATTTATACTGTTTCCTCCCCCTCTTCTCTTTCGTTAGACCTCGACGCAGTTCCCGGTACCGACGCAGCTCCGGAGCCCGACGCCACCGTTAACGACCTTGCCTTTGCCGCAGAGCAACCAGGCAAGCACCCCCCCCCTTGAGCATACCGATATCGCCTATTCTTTCTCTCTCATGCTTGCATTAGAATTGCTGCTGCTACTGCTTTACCTATTCTGATGCATAGCCTGTTTATTGTAACCTGCTATTGATACCTTACCTGCTTATCCTAAAATTGCTTAGTATAGGCTGGGTAGAGACCTATCAGTGACCCCACTTGTCCCGATTGCCCCGCTGGATTATCAGAAGACCCGATCAACGGGATTGAAGACCAGGCCCCGGCACCGCACATCACCCCCCTTAGTTGTAACGGCACTGCAGCATTACTATTGAGTGCCGAGGGTGAAACCTCTTGTAGCACTCCTGATGTTAACTCTGTAGAGTAGCTATTTGGTCGTGGTCATCGAGGGTGATTCGTCCTTCACCACTTCCGGTAACGACACTATCGTGCAACACCTCAAGTGTGAACCCACCGAGGGTGACTCCTCCTAAGTTCACCTTGACGGTTACATCGATTAGGAATCCAACGAGGGTGATACCTCGGATTCCCCTGATGTTATGGACACACGGATAATTGGATTGTGCAATTGTTACTTGGAAGGCAGGTCGACCCTGAGGGGTACCCGCGTGTGAGGTGAAGACGGGTTGACCTGGATGGTGCCCGAGTGAGAATACGAGGCGTGGCCGGGCATTCCTAGCCCTTGCCGCAAGTCCTCGAGACGGGGCGACGGGGTCACATCGATCGTGAGTCTCTGCTCGTTACCGCACACCCAAGGTACTAACGATTTGGATATTTGATTTGAGTGGGCCTTTGGCCCGATAGCACTAACCATCACACGGGAATAAATATGGGTACTCTGCATCGTATGCATCAGCCGAAAGCTTTGTCAGACGTCTAGCTCAGCATTGCGGCCGGGTCGGATCGTGCCGTTGGCGCTGGTATCCACCCTGCTCGCGACGACTCGGAGAGCACAGGGCGATGGCCCAAGACCCCTAAGCACTTAGGTTGTAGACTGGCGGGGACCTCTCTGCTGAGCTCTAGGTAGGGTTGCGGTGTGTCGTTTGGCCGAGGCCGGGCATGACCCGGAAAAGTGTGTCCGGCCGGAGTTAAGCGACCGTGGTGGGTAAGTTGGTGCACCCCTGCAGGGAAGAACTAATCTATGCATAGCCGGATCCTCGGTAACGGACACTCGGAGTTGTATCCCGATCGATACAACTAGAATTGGATACTTTGGCTCTGGGATTGCTTCTCGCAGGGAGTCGAGAAGGGATCTCAGGACGAGGTTGATGACTGTATGGCTCTGGGATTGCTTTCTCGCAGGGAGTCGAGCAAGGATCTCTGGGTGAGGTTGATAACATTACTATGATTTGACTGACGACCAGGAGTAGGATCGGAGGGTCCCAGGCAGGAGGCCTGCGCCTTTCGATCGTAGCTTTTGTTTTGCGCCGCCTTTCTAAAGGCTTATCTGTTTATGTTTCATATCTGTACTTAGATATCTGATGCTTCCGCTGACTCTTGTGCGCAAGCTTATGTATTCGAGCCCTCCAGGCCCCTGGCTTGTAATATAAAGCTTGTATGACTTTATTTATGTTTTAGAGTTGTGTTGTGATATCTTCCCGTGAGTCCTTAGGCTTGATCGTGTGCATTTGCGTGTATGATTAGTACACGATTGAGCCGGGGGTGTCACAGAGCCGATCGCCCAACAGCGTCACCGCTGCCCGGGCGCGCCGCTGTGCCTACCTCCCCAGACCGTTCAGGGCTCAGGCATGCAGCACCCACTAAGCGAACCCGATTTATCCTGAGATACATCCTCAACACTCAGCAGCCACTCCCCATCACCCATTTTCTAATTGATTCATTACTCATTAGGCAAGACTATCATTAGGGATTGTTGTGTACTTAGTGCTACCTACACTTAATGGTTTAGATATTTCAGTAATCTTTAGTACCTATAAAGTTCATAGGGTTTCAAAATTCTGGCCCTAGGAACAGAAACTAGTCATGTTGGATTGTTGGACATAGTGACATTGACCCAGATTACTACTGCAGGCCCGGTTTGCTGACAATTTTACTTGTCTTTCTTACTCATTCGATACGATATCCAATTATTCACTTCGATTAGATGCATACAATAAGTGCTAGACCAACTTCTTGATTCATATTCTGGACGGCCTCTTACTGCAGTTACAATTCTGCATACTTGTCCTAGCAAGCTCACAAGTAATGATTGATTCACTACCTCTATGCTTGCCTTGTCATATTTGTTGTCAATATTCTTTTAGGGTGGACCACTGAAAGACCGTGGATGTCGCCTAGATGGGGGGTGAATAGGCGCTTTAAAATAATTATGGTTTAGGCTTGAACAAATGCGGAATAAACCTAGCGGTTAATTTGCCAAGCACAAAACCTAAAACAACTAGGCTCACCTATGTGCACCAACAACTTATGCTAAGCAAGATAAACAACTAAGTGATAGCAAGATATATGACAAGAAACAATATGGCTATCACAAAGTAAAGTGCATAAGTAAAAGGGCTCGGGTAAGAGATAACCGAGGCATGCGGAGACGACGACGTATCCCGAAGTTCACACCCTTGCAGATGCTAATCTCCGTTTGGACCGGTGTGGAGGCACAATGCTCCCCAAGAAGCCACTAGGGCCACCGTAATCTCCTCACGCCCTCGCACAATGCAAGATGCCCTGATTCCACTAAGGGACCCTTGAGGGCGGTAACCGAACCCGTACAAATGGCAACCCTTGGGGGCGGTCACCGAACCCGTACACTTTGGCAACCCTTGGGGGCGGTCACCGGTACCCGTCAAATTGCTCGGGGTGATCTCCACAACCTAATTGGAGACCCCGACGCTTGCCCAGAGCTTTAGACCACAATGATTGAGCTCCGAACACCATCAACCGTCTAGGGTACCAAGGCACCCAAGAGGAACAAGCTCAAGGGTACCAAGCACCCAAGAGTAATAAGCTTCTCAACTTGAAACTTCCACGTATCACCGTGGAGAACTCAAACCGATGCACCAAATGCAATGGCAAGGGCACATGGAGTGCCCAAGTTCTTCTCTCCCAAATCCCACCAAAGCAACTAATGCTAGGGAGGAAAATGAGAGGAAGAACGAGGAAGAGAACATGAAGAACTTCAAGATCTAGATCCAAAGGGTTCCCCTCACATAGAGGAGAAAGTGATTGGTAGAAACATAGATCTAGATCTCCTCTCTCTTATCCCCCAAAAACTAGCAAGAATCCATGGAGGGATTGAGAGATAGCAAGCTCGAAGAAGGTCAACAATGGGGGAAGAACACGAGCTGAAGGGATAAGGTTCAACGGGGAAGAAGACCCCCTTTTATAGGTGGGGAAAAATCCAATCGTTATATGCTCAGCCCGCACACGAGCGGTACTACCGCTCCAGCGAGCGGTACTACTGCTTGGGCGGTAGTAGCAGGAAAATAGAGCAACAGCTATGAACCTGGGTCGATAGTACCGCCTAGAGCGGTACTACTGCTCACCTGAGCGGTACTACCGCGGGAGAAGCAGAACACAGGAGCAGAGGAGGCAGGGCAGAGAAGAGTGCGACGACAGTACTGCAGTAGCGGTACTACCGCCCGACTAGGGCGGTACTGCCGCACACACTGCCGCCCTACTACCACTGAACCCGACACGAAAACAGAACCCCCAGAATAAGCAGCGGTAGAAGTCACGGAACTGGACAGCTGAAATACCGCTTACAAGCGGTACTACCACCCGACAGGGACGGTACTACCGCTGCCCAGAGCGGTACTACCGCAGGGGTGCAAAAAGCAAGCCCCAAGCAAAGCAGATGCAACAAGAAAACTAGAACCACCACAACTTCTGCATATGAGCTCCGAATTGAGCAAACTCAAGGTTATATTAAGAAGTGGCAGGGGAGGTATGCCTAAGATATAGAAGAGTGAAATCTCCAACAGAGAAGAACCGGCATAACCTCCAACATCGAAAACATCATAGAAGATGCATGTGAACTCCGTTTTCGATGAACTCGGCCTTGTCATGAAGATGGCCATAAGCTCTAAAACTCACAAAGAGAAACACCAAACAAGAACCAAGAAAGATGATGCAAGGATGCAATGGTTTGAGCTCTCTACGAATGATACAATCAAGCTACTCATCGAGAGCCCCCCTTGATAGTACGTCAACTGATCCTATAACCCGGTCTCTCAACTACCACCATGAGACCGGTAAAATAGAAAACCTATCAAGGGCAAACCTTTGCCTTGCACATAGTCCACTTGAGCTAGATGATGACGATCTTGACTCCCTCAAGTTGGACCACCTTTCTTGATTGCGTTGGCTCGATGAAGACTAGTTGATTGCTCCCCCATACTCCACTATGGATGAGCCACTCTTCGGCACATCTTCACAAGTCCATTGTCCCCATAATGGACGGCAAGCTTCAAGCACTTGATCTCTTCATGATGCTCCACTTGAACTTGCACACCGCAATCTTGATGACGATCACCACTTGATGTCATCCTCTTCATGGGTTGTATGATATCTTCCTCTTGACGCAAGCCCGTGGAAACATACCTAACCCCACATAGAACTCTCACGTAAACCATGGGTTAGTAGACAAAGCGTAATGGACAATGCTTACCATACCAATGGATCACTTGATCCCTCTCGGTACATCTTCTATGCTTTGTGAGTTGATCAACTTGATTCACTCTTTGACTTAATCTTGATCAACCTTGAATCTTTCCAACTCTCTTCATTAGGATGATGTCTTGAAGGTAAACTTGAATGTTCACACAATCTTCTTCTTCAAGACATGCTTGCAATAAGCTCAAACCTCACATGACCAATCTTTGGATAATTCCTTTGTAAAGTACCTTGGCCAACACATAAACTCCTTGAAACCAACACATGGACTCCAAGAAAAGCCTATGGGCAAATCCTTCAAATATAACTCAAGGTAACCATTAGTCCATAGAGATTGTCATCAATTACCAAAACCTCACAAGGGGCACCGCATGTTCTTTCAATCTCCCCCATTTTGGTAATTGATGACAATCACTTTCAAGAGAGTTTATATAAGGAATTATGCATCACCATGCAATGCAACAACCAAAAAAGCATGCGTATGAGATGCAAATGCTTAGGAACAAAACCAAAGCAAGAAGAAGTAACTCTCTAAACTTCTCCACAAAACTCTCTGAAACCTCTCCCCCATTGGCATCGATTGCCAAAATGGGCGAAAATTTTAGAAGGCCAATATAAAATGTGTTCCTCCATAAATTGTGTATTTCTCAAAAAGAGTGGAATGCAATACACATATCCAGAGATAAATACTTGGAGGAAGACAAACTATATTGAGGAACCAAAGATTGCTAAAGGATGATATGCCACAAAGACATACCAATGAGAGAAACAAGCAATCAAGAAATCAAGAGATACCAATTGAAACAAGCAAACAAAAGATACCACTTGAACCAACTAGACCAATGATCCTACAAGCCACATGAATAAAAGATATTATGATATGAGCATAGGAGTGTTCTAAAGAAACTAGAGAAGCTCCCCGTGATTTTTGCACAAATAATAATTTTTGTATTTGGATACAACGGGCACAAAATAGGATCATCACTCCCCCAAAATCAATAGAAACTCACAACAAGTGCAAGTGATCATATAGGAAACAAAGTCTAGCACTTGAAACAAACACATGGTTGAGCAACATGTAAAAGAGGCAACTTAAGAATAGGCTCAACCAAAATGATGTGTGTGAGTCATGGCAAAGCACTTGAGAAGACTAATATAAGGATGAGCATTAAGCATCAACATAGTCTTGAATAGTTGAGATACAAGGTGCATGACACATCCTTCCCACACACGCAACAGGCAAATGGGTTCACAAGCTTATTAAAAGGTAAATTAAGAACCAATGCTTGTGACAACCCATGGTGAAGATAGAAAAAGAAAGCCTCATCAAGACGAGGGATACCAATTAAGATAGCAAATGCCTCGTCAAGACAAGCAAGATGAAAATAATCTTCACCACACAAGAGTGCATCAAGATGCAACGAGATAAGTCATGCACTCAAGGAAAAAAGCTTTCACGGAGCCACCAAAGAAATAATCATGAGAAAGAAACGGTGGATGTGAAAGAAAGGGATATCAACTAGATATGCAACTTCTCTCAAGTGTATAAGATTCTAGGTAGATGAAGATCATGATGATATCAATCCACAAAGAAGGATGTACACATGAAATAGTTACAAAAAGGAAAGAACAAGATATCCACAAGGAAGTCATAAATATACCAATAAGATATTTGCTTGAAAGCATAGCACATGGCTAGATATGGTCTTATTGTATATAAATGAAGTCCAATTACACGAACATCAAAGATATCACAACTAGCAACAAGAGATCATTGTTGGGATGCTTTGAGAAAGGGAACAAGTATCACAAGAAGGAATCAATTACATGCCATGATACAACCTACACAAGGTTGATGCAAGAAATGTATGCATGACATAGATGATGATACTTGTTACCGAGATAGCATTGGAATGATGTAGTAGATACCAATTGAATGTAGTAGATAATAGTTCATTGATCATCTTAGCTTGACTCCAATAAGCACATGGTGATACCACCTTCCTTGTGAGTGAGCCGAACCTCCAATGCATCTCCAATTGTTCCTAGAACAACAACACAAACAAAATGGTACCCAAACTCATTGGGACGAAGGAGTTAGAAACACCAATACATAGGATAAACTCCACATACATATGTGCATATATATATATGAAAATAAATATCATGCACATCTCATCCAATTTGAGACTTGGTGGAGTTTCCCCTATATATTGGGTCAAATAAAGAAAGCATGCCAAAGAAAATACATGAAGTAAATATGCATGCTAAAGACTTTCAAGAAATGACACCAAATGGAAAAGAAATACCAAGGAAAAAGGATACCAAATGGAGAAAACATCACTTGGAAGACATCAATAAAAGATACATCAAGGAATGAGATATCCATTTATGCACACAAAAAGAAGGATATCGAACTCCCACAGGAGAGGATGGTTCCGAACAAACCAAGCCCTCTACAAAGTTTCATGATGGCACAAAGTACCAAAAGGAAACGGCTTGCCTTCCACCAACACACACTTGATAAGGATCACAAAATGAGTGTTCTATAGAAAATAGGATAGCTCCCCCAAGAGTTGTGCATTATAGAGAATTTGCATTTGAATACAAAATGCACAAGGTGGGATCACCACTTTCACCATATCTAGAAAAACACTTAGACAAGATCAAGGAAACAACAAGATTCACAAGTGGCACGGAAGGCAATGGGAGTTGACACAATCCTTGGGAAGAGATAAGGCTAATAAAAGCAAAAACCAATGTAAAGATGATCAATAATTTCTACCACACATAAGTGAGTACCAATTGTCAAAAGACAAGAGGTATTTGGAAATAATTCCCGGTGGTAGATAGCAAGGATATCCAACATCATCTTCACACCAAACACAAGCAAATTTCAACTTGTAGAGCTAACATGCCACCTAGGAACAAGATAATTTAATATCAATTCTAAGTGACAATACCTCAAATGTACACATTTTCTAGGCTTGTAATATACACAGAGCATATAACTCCCCCATAATGTGATACCAATGAAAACTTAACAAGAGGTAATAAAAAAACAAAAAGAGATAATTAATGGACTATTTAGAATTTGAATTTCTCATGAGAAGACATACCACATAGAGACTAGATAATCTTGTAATATCAATACGAGGTGGTATTCCTCATGTACACACATTTGTAGGATTGTGAGGTGCACAAAGCACATCACTCCCCCAAAATGGGATGTTCCATTAATCTCTCACAAGAGCCAACAAGATAAAAACAAGAAGCACAAAGGCTCAACGCACGACACACACGTACATGATGTGCAAACCAAAATACACATACTTGATTTCTCAAGATAAGCAAATTGGAGGCACAACCTATACAAACACATGCAAGGAACAAAACCAAAACATGCAAAGGGGCAAGTAACTTTCAATGAAGACAATTTAAGTACAAGTTACCGCAAGGAGGCACATTGGATATAAGATAGAAACTTGATAACCCAATTGACTTGGCTTGAGACAATAGGAATGATGAAGTCCCCTTAATTCTTCATAATGTAACCAAGTCTCCAATGCCCTCCAACGTCACCTATTGATCAAGTTTGAGCTTGTTGGTCCCCAACCAAGTTGGGTCCTAAGAGGTTAGTCACAATAGGCTTGGCTACCCAAATGGTTCTTTGCTTGACATCACTTCGAGTACCAACAAACTTGGCAAACACATTGCCAACCTTATCCTTCCAAAGAGAATAAATATCATCAATGAGAATCGGGTTGGATAAGGTACCATTTGTGCATGAAGAAGCAAGGTGGCCCTTCTCACGGCATAAGTAGCAACATCTACTCTTTTCTTTCTTCTTAGTTGACATCCCAACTTGAAGATCATTACCTTGAGTCTTCTTGGGAAGTGGCCTTTCTTCAACATGTGCTTGAGCATGAGATTGAACTTGTGGCCTCTTCCCTTGTTGCTTGTCACTAATGGCCTTCTTCTTCAATGGGTAAGATCTAACATGGTGCCCTTCAATTTTGCACTTGAAGCAAACAATCTTGGCCGAATTCTTGACTTGTTCTTGGCCCTTCTTCTTGTTGATCATGGACTTCTTCTTCTTATTGGAGTTGAATCCAAGTCCACCTTTGTCATTGGGGGATTTTTGCACACTCAAGATATTGTTGAGTGTGGACTTCCCTTCATGACACTTTTGCAAGTCAATCTTCAAAGAAGTGACTTGGGCCTTGAGCTCTTTTATTTCCTCTACATGGTTAGTCTCAACAAAAGTACTAAAGGAAGTATAAGCTTCAACGTTAGAGCAACAAGGCAAGGAAAGTAATTCATCACAAGATGTAGCAACATTATGAGTGGATGAATTACGGGGACTAGCACATGGCAATATATCATTTTGAATTGAAGTAGTGTTAGTATCCACATGAGACTCACTAGATGTTACCTTAGTCATCATAGCCTCATGAGATATCTTTAGGACATTATGGGATACTAGAAGATCATCATGAGAGCTTGTGAGCTTTTCATGACTTTCTTCCAATTTCCCATAATTGCTAAATAGCAACTCAACTTGAGCCCTTAGCTCAACATTCTCCTTCAAAATTGATGATTCACAAGAAATAGAGTTAGTAGCACAAGCATCATCAATAATAGCAAGAGGAGAAGGCAACTTGGCAAGCTCTTTTGAATATGAAGCTTTAAGTTGTGCATGTGACACGGTGAGTTTGATGAGCTCACTCTTATGACCCTTGAGCCATTTTCGAGGTGCCCAAAGTCCTCAAGGAGTTTAGCATGCGCAACTTCAAGCTTCTCATTTTTAGTTTCAAAATCATTGGCCACCTCAAGAGCTCTATCATGAGATTCCTTCACTCTAGATAATTCTAGAGCAAAAGTCTCCTCAAGAGATTCCTTGGTGGTTTGTTCAAGTTCAAGAGCTTGAGAGAGGTCCGCAATCTCATTAGCATAATCACGCTCATGACCTTCCATGTTCTCAATCGTGACCTCATGCTCCTCGAGATGAGACTCCAACTCCTCAATATATTTCTTGCCCTCAATGGCAATGGACATGATTTCCATGAAGTTGGAACGAGTAATTTTATTTTTATGAAGAGCTTTAAAAACCATTTCCCCCTTAATTTTTAAGGAGGCAACATTATCATTCTCTTCATCATTATCAACATCATCATCATTCTTATCATCATCAATATCATCACAAGATATATTGGGATTCAAAGTGGGAGATACCTTTGAAGCCTTAGCCATAAGGCAAAATGCAATAGATGATGATGCAGGATCCCTTGAAGCACCATTCAAGACCACATCTTGTTCCATGGAGTGTTGGGTTTCCTCTACATTGTTAGTACAACAACTAGAGGAAATACATGCATTTTTATCATGGCAACAAGATATAGCAAGCATATCATCATGAGATTTAGTCAAGCAATTTCTACATGATATGCAAGGACTATCAACACAAGCATGTGAAACATGTAAGGTGCTTGAAGTGTCAAAGTCGAAAGAAGGAGCATTGCAATAAGATAGTGATGAAGAATCATCAACAATAAGCACACTATCATCATTGCAATGACCAACACTACTCACCATCTCATTACCTTGTGGCAATCCACATGTAGGTGAAGTAGAAGAAGTTGAGAAGGCAACACGCCCAGAGGTGGAGGGAGAACAATCATCCCCGCAAATCTTGGACACGCCATATTTATCTTCAAGCTTTGTCCACAACTCATGAGCATCCCGGAACGACATGAGTTGAAATATAACTACATTGCTCAAAGCATCGAAAAGCACATTAGAAGCTTGAGCATTGAGATAAGAGTTTTTATCATCCTCTAAAGATAATCTTTGGGGATCCTTCGGAGGAGAAAAACCCATATCTACAATTCGCTCTAAATTTGGGTCCATGACCCTAAAGAGATTAAGCATGTGAATAACCCGAACATCAAAATTTGTGCCATCAAAACTAAGAGTGTCAGAGAATCCTAATCCCCTAGTCGACATCTTTACTCTCTAGGCGGTGGAGCCTAATAACGAGAGACGAGGCTCTGATACCAATTGAAAGACCGTGGATGTCGCCTAGAGGGGGGGTTGAATAGGCGCTTTAAAATAATTACGGTTCAGGCTTGAACAAATACGGAATAAACCTAGCGGTTAATTTGCCAAGCACAAAACCTAAAACAACTAGGCTCACCTATGTGCACCAACAACTTATGCTAAGAAAGATAAACAACTAAGTGATAGCAAGATATATGACAAGAAACAATATGGCTATCACAAAGTAAAGTGCATAAGTAAAAGGGCTCGGGTAAGAGATAACCGAGGCATGCGGAGATGATGATGTATCTCGAAGTTCACAACCTTGCAGATGCTAATCTCCGTTTGGAGCGGTGTGGAGGCACAATACTCCCCAAGAAGCCACTAGGGCCACCGTAATCTCCTCACGCCCTCGCACAATGCAAGATGCCCTGATTACACTAAGGGACCCTTGAGGGCGGTCACCGAACCCGTACAAATGGCAACCCTTGGGGGCGGTCACCGAACCCGTACACTTTGGCAACCCTTGGGGGCGGTCACCGGTACCCGTCAAATTTCTCGAGGCGATCTCCACAACCTAATTGGAGACCCCGACACTTGCCCGGAGCTTTACACCACAATGATTGAGCTCCGAACACCACCAACCATCTAGGGCACCAAGGCACCCAAGAGGAACAAGCTCAAGAGTACCAAGCACCCAAGAGTAATAAGCTTCTCAACTTGAAACTTCCACATATCACCGTGGAGAACTCAAACCGATGCACCAAATGCAATGGCAAGGGCACACGGAGTGCCCAAGTCCTTCTCTCCCAAATCCCACCAATGAAACTAATGCTAGGGAGGAAAATGAGAGGAAGAACGAAGAAGAGAACACGAAGAACTCCAAGATCTAGATCCAAAGGGTTCCCCTCACATAGAGGAGAAAGTGATTGGTAGAAACGTAGATCTAGATCTCCTCTCTCTTGTCCCCCAAAAACTAGCAAGAATCCATGGAGGGATTGAGAGATAGCAAGCTCGAAGAAGGTCAACAATGGGGGAAGAACACGAGCTGAAGGGATAAGGTTCAATGGGGAAGAAGACCCCCTTTTATAGTTGGGGAAAAATCCAACCGTTATATGCTCAGCCCGCACACGAGAGGTACTACTGGTCCAGTGAGCGGTACTACCGCTTGGGCGGTAGTAGCAGGAAAATAGAGCAACGGGTATGAACCTGGGTCAATAGTACCGCCTGGAGCTGTACTACCACTCACCTGAGCGGTACTACCGCGGGAGAAGCAGAACACAGGAGCAGAGGAGGTAGGGCAGAGAAGAGTACGATGACAGTACTGCAGTAGCGGTACTACCGCCCGACCAGGGTGGTACTATCGCTTATAAGCGGTACTGCCGCACACACTGTCACCCTACTACCGCTGAACCCGACACGAAAACAGAACCCCCAGAATAAGCAGCGGTAGAAGTTGCAGAACTGGACAGCAGAAGTACCGCTTACAAGCGGTAGTACCGCCCGACAGGGACGGTACTACCGCTGCCCAGAGCGGTACTACCGCAAGGGTGCAAAAAGCAAGCCCCAAGCAAAGCAGATGCAACAAGAAAACTAGAACTGCCACAAATTCTACATATGAGCTCCGAATTGAGCAAACTCAAGCTTGTTGGATAGATGACGACGAGTAGCATCAAACTGCGACTGGTTATATTAAGAAGTGGCAGGGGAGGTATGCCTAAGATATAGAAGAGTGAAATCTCCAACAGAAAAGAACCGGCATAACCTCCAACATCGAAAACATCATAGAAGATGCATGTGAACTCCGTTTTCGATGAACTCGACCTTGTCATGAAGATGACCATAAGCTCTAAAACTCACAAAGAGAAACACCAAACAAGAACCGAGAAAGATGATGCAAGGATGCAATGGTTTGAGCTCTCTACAAATGATACGATCAAGCTACTCATCGAGAGCCCCCCTTGATAGTACAGCAACTGATCCTATAACCCGGTCTCTCAACTACCACCATGAGACCGGTAAAATAGAAAACCTATCAAGGGCAAACCTTTGCCTTGCACATAGTCCACTTGAGCTTGATGATGACGATCTTGACTCCCTCAAGTTGGACCACCTTTCTTGATTGCGTTGGCTCGATGAAGACTAGTTGATTGCTCCCCCATACTCCACTATGGGTGAGCCACTCTTCGGCACATCTTCACATGCCCATTGTCCCCACAATGGACGGCAAGCTTCAAACACTTGATCTTTTCATCATGCTCCACTTGAACTTGCACACCGTAATCTTGATGACGATCACCACTTGATGTCATCCTCTCCATGGGTTGTATGATATCTTCCTCTTGACGCAAGCCCATGGAAACATACCTAACCCCACATAGAACTCTCACGTAGACCATGGGTTAGTACACAAAGCGTAATGGACAATGCTTACCATACCAATGGATCACTTGATCCCTCTCGGTACATCTTCTACGCTTTGTGAATTGATCAACTTGATTCACTCTTTGACTTAGTCTTGATCAACCTTGAACCTTTCCAACTCTCTTCATTAGGATAATATCTTGAAGGTAAACTTGAATGTTCACACAATCTTCTTCTTCAAGACATGCTCCTGAAGACTGGGCTCAAGAACACTAATAAGAACATAAGGCAGGAGTAGGGTTTTACGCTGATCAGCGGCCCGAACCTGGGTAAAATCTTCCCGTTTCGATCGTTGGTTCTGCTCTTTGCGTATACCTCTCCCCCCGCCGAATCGTAAAGGGGTCCCTTTGGATCCCATAGGTGTCGTACCCCGACATCTTTGGCGCGCCAGGTAGGGGGATTGAAGGTTGCGTGAACCTGATCTAGTGATCGGCGCCTCAGTTTCTTCATCATCATGCCGCCCAAGAAAAAGAGCTCCGCGACGGCACAACTGGCCACGTCCGTTTTGCCTACGCCTTCGCGTACCGGCGACGGAGTGGGTGCAGAAGGAAGAGGACTAGAACCCCCACGGCGTTCTGGTGATCCGAGCCAGGCGAGCGGCGTCATTCGCAGTGGCAGTGGCAACCTGCATGCTGCTGGATCTAGAGACGGCGTTGTGTTGCCTACGGGTGGCACAACGAATTCCAGAGATCGGAGGGCGCCTGCTGGAGCTCCCGCGCCGGCGCAAGCATCACGACCTACCCAGGTCGTGCACGATGAGCGACGACATGGCGCTGGTGGTTCAGGGCGTCCCCATGAAAAGATTTCTGCACATCGATCCCAAGATGCGCGGGACCAGCATGCACACCGAGCTGCTGGCGGAGGTGGCGCGCGGTCGCGTGACCGTGGTGGTGCTCCTTCTAATATGGTTAGGAGTCAGAGCACCTCACGTACCTCGCACCTGTCGCCGCCGCCTACGCCAACGGAAGCCTTGGCACGTGCACAGCTGCTCCTCAATTTTCCTCCCACCCCGGAGAAGATGGATGAGTGGCGAGCTACTATCCAGAGCCTTATCGGCTTCGCCAACAAAGATGGACCGCAAGAGGCAGGGCCCTCGCATCGAAGGTCCATCGATCCGGCGCGAGCCGATGTGGAGAAAACCGGAGGTGGTGCAACCACAGTGCACTCCCCTCCGCGGCACCAGCGGCGGCCGACAACCCAGCAGGTCGACCGCCGTGAAGAAGTTTCCACGGCGTCATCCGATCCGCGGATGCGCCGCGATCAGCGTCAAGTTCTCCAGGAACGAGGCAAGGAGGACGCTCGAACTACCATCGAGCGGCGACGGGAAGCGCGCTATCAGTCTGATAAGCGCGCAGGGCCGGCTGTCGACGAGCCTGCGCCAGGGGACGTAGGAGACCTGCCTTATGAGGTAGGGACTCCAACGTTTACCCGTGAGCTGCGGCAAGTCCAGTGGCCCAATTCCCGAACCTTCAAGCCGGAGGTCCCGGAGAAATATGACGGTAAGACCCATCCCTCGGAGTTCCTGAGCATCTACACCATTGCGGTGCAGGCTGCCGGGGGCCAAGATGACAAGATACTTGCCAACTACTTCCCGTTGGTGCTCAAACCCAACATCAGGTCGTGGTTGATGCATCTGCCGGAGAATTCTATTTCTTCCTGGTCAGATTTGCGCCATCAGTTTGTTGGTGCCTTTGTTGGAGGCCACCAAGCTCCTGGCCAAGAGAGTGATTTGCATATCATCCCTCAGAAGGAGGGCGAGTCCCTGCGCAAGTTTATGCAGAGGTTCAGCCGGGTGCAGTACAATATTCCTGATGTTCACCCTGCCGCTGTCATTAGCGCGTTTCACCAGAACGTGTGTAACCACAGAATGCGGGAAGAGCTGGCAATGAACAAAGTCAGGAGTATTGCCGAGCTTTACGCTCTAGCCGATAAATGCGCTCGAGCTGAAGAGGGGAGGAAACTCCCTGGCGAGGCTGTTGGCGCGGCGGGCGAATCCGAAGAAGAAGATGCCGCGGCCCCGTCAAGGAAAGGCCGGTGGTGGAACAGGAAACGCGGAGGCAAGGCCGTGCTTGCTGTCGAGGAATCCGACAACCCCGGCGCCGCCAAGAAGGCCAAGGTTGGTGACCCCGGCAAGGATCTTGCCGGGTGCCCTTCCTGTCAGGCCTTGGCGGCTGCCGACAAGTCGGAAAACTCCGGCAAGCAGTATTGCAAGATCCATCGCACCAAGGGCCACGATCTCCAGAACTGCCGGCAAGTTGAACAGCTTGCCGAGAAATAGAGGGCCGAATATGAATGGCGAGATAAGGAGAAGGCCCAAGATGGTGCTGACGGATCCGGCAAGAAGCGCGGTGGCCGAGGGGGGCGCCGCAGCAAGGCCAAGTAACAGAAGGATAGGCCCGCTTGGGGCCGAGACAAGGAAGAAGATGATGATGAAGAAGATGATGAGTCCAGTGAGCAAGAATTCCAGAAAGCTACAGAGGCCACGTGTATCGATGGAGGTGCCTCGCTGCATTCTTCCCACCGTCAACTCAAACAGTGGGTGCGGTAAGTCAATGCGGCAGAGCCATCCCCAGATGCGTGTAGGCCCCTGAAGTGGTCCAACACGCCTATCATTTTCGATGCCGAGGATCACCCTGATCGCATAACTACGGTTGGGTGCTTGCCATTGTTGGTCTTGCCAACGATTCGCAACCTCAAGGTGATGAAAATGCTAGTTGACGGTGGGGCCGGCCTAAACTTAATCCCACCGGATGTGCTCAAAAAGCTCCAAATTCCCGACGAGGACCTCGAAGAAACGGGCACGTTTCAAGGGGTCAATCCGGGAAGGACCCAGCCCAAGGGCAAGATTACGCTGCCGGTGACATTTGGTAGCGAGCTCAACTACAGGACCGAGAAGGTGGTGTTTGATGTCGCCAAGATCCCCATGTCATACAATGGGATCCTTGGTCGGCCAGCGCTGGCTAAGTTCATGGCGGCATCACACTACGCGTACAACATTTTGAAGATGCCTGGGCCATTGAGCGTCACAACCATCCATTCCGATAAGAAGGATGCGCTCATCTGTGCCGACCAACTTTATTGGGAAGCAGTTGCAGCACCTGCCATCAAGGCACCTGCTCCTGCCGCTGGAACTCCCAGGGGGAAGAAGAAGACCGACAAGAATCTTGGCGCGAACTCCGGCAAGCGCACCTCCTCGGAGTGCTGCGCTTCCATCGAGGATGCACCAGAGAGTTCCACCGGCAAGAACAAGAAATCCAAGGCTGCTCCGCCGAAGACCAAGAAGGTGCCCGTCAGGGAGGACGGAATGGGGGGAACTTTCACCATAAGTTCCACCCTAGATGACAAATAGGAAAGCGCGCTCGTTGCCTTCCTGCGGGTGAATGTCGACGTGTTTGCATGGCAACCGTCTGACATCCCCGGTGTTCCCAGGGAGGTGATTGAGCACCACCTTGCTGTCTGTCCTCATGCGCGGCCCGTCAAGCAAAAGGTCAGGAAGCAAGCCTTGGAGCGGCAAGAATTCATTGCCGAAGAAATCAGAAAGCTGGAGGCGGCAGGATTAGTCAAAGGAGTGCTTCATCCGACCTGGTTGGCCAATCCGGTTGTAGTGCAGAAAGCGAATGGGAAATGGAGGCTTTGTATCGATTATACAGATATCAATAAAGCCTGTCCAAAAGTTCCCTTTCCCTTGCCGCACATCGACCAGATTGTGGATTCCACCGCTGGTTGTGATCTCCTGTCCTTCCTTGATGCCTATTCAGGGTATCATCAGATTTTTATGGCAAAAGAAGATGAAGAGAAGACCGCATTTATCACCCCATGTGGTACGTATTGTTTTATACGAATGCCTTTCGGGTTGAAAAGTGCTGGTTCGACATTTGCGAGAGCAATCCAAATTGGTTTTGACCCTCAACTCCATAGAAATATGGAGGCGTATATGGATGATATAGTGGTCAAAACCAAAGACAAAGCGACGCTCATTCAAGATTTAGAAGAAACATTTGCAAATCTGCGCAAGATCAACTTGAAGCTCAATCCTGAGAAGTGCGTGTTCGGTGTTCCTTCCGGCAAGCTCCTCGGATTCTTTGTATCTTGTCGGGGAATCGAAGCGAACCCCGACAAGATCAAAGCTATTGAGCAAATTGAAGCGCCGAGACACGTCAAGGATGTGCGTCGTCTTGCCGGCTGTGTTGCTGCTCTAAGTAGGTTTATTTCCAAATCTGCTGAGCGCGCCCTGCCCTTTTTCAAAATTTTGAAGAAGGCAGGTCCAATGAAATGGACTCCGGAGGCGGAGGCTGCACTGCAAGATTTGAAGAAATACCTTTCCTCTCCGCCGACGCTAGTCGTGCCTAAACCACAAGAGCCGTTGCTGCTGTATCTGGCAGCAACAAATCAAGTGGTTAGTGCTGCGCTAGTGGCGTAGAGAGAGGCTGATGAGGAAGCAACACTAGCGGCAGGACCGCCAGGTGACGCGGCAAGATCTTCCCCGGCAAGGGTTGATCCCGGCAAGACAGGATCTGCGCAAACAGAAGAACTAGTGCAGAAGAAGAAGGTCGTGCAGCGCCCAGTTTATTTTGTTAGCTCTCTTTTACAAGGAGCTAGGTCAAGATATTCTGGTGTGCAGAAGTTGCTTTTCGGCCTTCTTATGGCCTCGAGGAAGCTGCGCCATTATTTTCAAGCACATGAAATCACCGTCGTCACTCGCTTTCCGTTGCAACGGATTTTGCAAAATCCATAAGCAACCGGCAGGATCGTAGAGTGGGCGTTGGAGTTGTTGAGCTTTGGCCTCAAGTTTGAAAGCACTTCGACGATTCAGAGCAGGGCCTTGGCGGAGTTCATTGCAGAATGGACCCCAACACCTGACGAAGAGGCTCAGGAAACAACTCTCCCCGGCAAGGAAATCAATCAGCAATGGGTTATGTACTTTGATGGGGCTTTCTCGCTGCAAGGCGCCGGTGCTGGCGTGCTGCTTGTCGCACCCACCGGAGAGCACCTCAAGTACGTAGTCCAAATGCATTTTCCCTGGGAGAGTTCGACCAACAATACTGCAGAATACAAGGGTTTGCTTGCCGGTCTCAGGATCGCGGCAGACCTTGGTATTAAAAAGCTCGTCATCAAAGGCGATTCACAACTTGTCGTCAGGCAAGTTAACAAGAGTTATCAAAGTCCATTGATGCAGGCCTACGTGGATGAAGTGAGGAAAATGGAAGAGCGCTTTGACGGTCTGCAAATGGAGCATGTTCCTCGTGCCGACAACAGTGTTGCTGACGACCTGTCAAAGCGTGCCGCCCTCAAGTTGCCTGTGGAACCAGGAACTTTTATGCTCCAATTGACTCAACCATCCGTGGCGCCATCAATGCGGCAAGAAAAGAGAAGAAAGTTGAACTCTGGTCAGTACTTCCCGGCAGAGCTCCCCGGAGCTGCCGGCAAGGAAGTTGCCGGGATCGACATACTTGCCGGGAAACAATAGGCTTCGGCAGGGCCTCAAGCCCTAGTTGTCGAGACAAACGTTCCCCCGGCGGAGGAGATGCCTTTAGTCCTAGCCGTCGAGCCTCAGGTTCCAGCATGGGCGCAGCACATTGTCCATTTCCTTCAGACAGGAGAACTCCCGGAGGAACAGGAAGAAGCAGAAAGAGTAGCCCGTCGGTCTGTTATGTACAAGTTCATTGATGACGTCCTGTACAGAAAGAGACCAAACAGTGTGAAATTGAAGTGCATTCCTCGGGAGGATGGGCTGGAGCTGTTGGCAGAGATACATGGAGGCATATGTGGTTCTCACATAGGATCAAGAGCACTTGCCGGGAAAGCATTCCGGCAAGGTTTCTTTTGGCCCACCGCTCTCCAGGATGCAACTGCACTAGTCACCAAGTGTGAAAAGCGTGCCAGTTTCATTCGAAGAAATCACATCAACCAGCTCAAGCTCTTCAGACAATCCCTCTCTCCTGGCCATTTTTGGTCTGGGGGCTCGACATACTGGGCCCTTTCCCCCGTGCTACCGGGGGCTTTGAGTACTTGTACGTTGCTATCGACAAGTTCACAAAGTGGCCGGAGGTGGAAGCAGTGAGGAAGGTGACAGCACAATCAGCCGTCAAGTTCTTTAAAGGGATAGTTTGCCGTTTCGGTATACCCAACAGGATCATCACCGACAACGGCACGCAATTCACAAGTCGCACCTTCATGCAGTACGTCCAAGAACTTGGCGGCAAAATTTGTTTTGCCTCTGTTGCTCACCCGAGAAGCAACGGCCAAGCGGAGAGGGCTAATGCTGAAGTGCTGCGCGGTCTCAGGACCAGGACTTTTGACAGGCTGAAAAAGTGCGGAAGACGCTGGATTGATGAGTTGCCGACGGTTCTTTGGTCAATCAGAACGACACCAAATCGAGCCACCGGCCAGACGCCCTTCGCTCTGGTCTACGGAGCGGAAGCAATTCTCCCCACGGAACTCACGTACGGATCACCTCGAGTGCTCGCTTATGATGAGCTTGAGCAAGAGCAACTGCGGCAAGATGACGTTGTGCTCCTTGAGGAGAATCGTCTTCAGGCTGCTGTGCGAGCTGCATGCTACCAGCAAGCTTTGCGCCGCTACCATAGCCGCAAAGTTCATGCCCGAAGCCTTGAGGAAGGCAACCTTGTTCTTCGGCGGATTCAGTCCGCCAAGAATTCAAACAAGTTCACGCCAAAGTGGGAAGGCCCTTATCGGGTAGTACGAGTCACCAGGCCCGGCGCTGTCCGCTTGGAGACCGAAGATGGCGTTCCAGTGAGCAATTCCTGGAATATCGAACATCTTCGCAAGTTCTATCCGTAAGGCGCGGTTGCCGGGGGCTCCCGGCAACCACCCTTTTGTACAAGTCTTGCCGTCAAAGCATGTGATCCTTTGTACAAAGCCAGGCGCAGACCCTGAGCGCAGATGAATAAATTTAAGTGTTGTACATTCCCTTATTGATTCCCATGTTCATATTTATATATGCATATTTGTCTAAGATGTTGTATAACACCTACTCTCGGTAAGTTCTAACGAACTGCCAAGGTTTCATGTCTTTATTTTCTCTTCTTTCTTTTTAAAAGACAGAAGGATTCCTCGCGTACACATTTGCCGGGGGGGGAGGGAGATATGAGTACCAGTTGGCGACGTTCGGAATCGAAGCTTGCCGGAGGAAGGACAGTGACAGAAAGCTAAGTTCTAAAACTTAGAGCAAGTTTCCTTTATTGCAAGTTATTTCCTTGGACGATTCCGACTCTTGTATGGAAAATCTGCACGCGAAGGAACCCTTGTTGTAATCTGTTGCGCCCTTATTTTTTTTTGAGTCCGCTCAACGATTTAAGTGGCTGCACTGAGAACGCCAAGGAGTCTTGCCGGCCGCTGCGCCTCCAGCAGGCTGCTGAAGTCCCGCACCCAGCGCTCGTGGCAAGTTGTGCGCCGGCAAGTTTTTCAGTAAGCGTAGGGTGAATTCCATACATAAAGGAATCAGACAAGGAAAGTAGCAAGCATAAACCTAAACATAGGCGAGTTATATTACATTCATGAGTTGCCGCAATTCTAACTTGGGACTTAATTGTCTTTTACATGGAATGATGACGGCAAGAAAAGGCGGAGCACTTAATCCCTGCGCTGGCCTTCGATCCTTTTGATGGAGTCCACCTTCTCAAGGATAGGCGCGATAAGTTCTTCAAGCGCCTCAACATTTGTGTCCCTTGGCAGATGGCTGAGCGCGTTGGAGAGGTCGATGCCGGGATTGCTGTGCACCACCTTGATAAGCACCTTGCGAAGGACGGCCCGGCAAAGCCGGCGAGTCTCGTTTGCCAATTGGGTCGCCCGGCTAGACTGGAGCACCCTCAAGGCGTCGATGATGCTTTCAAAGAACATCGTCAACCTGGCACTTGAAGATATTCTTTCCTCGGAAGAATACCTGAAGTTCGACAGGCCCATGGTTGACAGTTCTGCCGTAAGCTTCTCCGCAGCGGCGATGAGACGTCCAGTCCAGATCTCCACCCCCTTCTCGTAATCGATTTGGGTGGCGGCAGCACTCTTGAGCAGGTTCCTCTCTTCTTGGAGATCCTTGAGTAAAGCCTTCTCACGGGCCTTGCCGGCCTCGAGAGACTTCTGCAACGTGGTCAGCTTCAATTCCAGAACTGCAATAGCATCAGCCGCAGAGGAGAGCTGCATGGTTTTGTTGGACAGGGCAACTTGCATCTCCGCCAAGGAGTGGAGGGTTTTTTCCCTATCACCTTTGAGCGTCGAGAGCTCCTTGCCGCGCTCTTCGAGATCTATTTCCAGCCTCTTTACATTGTCGCTCAGCTCGTTCTTGGCGGCCTCTGTAGCTTCGGCAGCATCGACGGCCTGCTTGAGCTTGCCGGCGTGACTTGCAGTTAGAGCTTCGAGCGCCTCTTTATGTTTTTGCTCCAGCTCCTGGATCCGCCGCGCGACAAGCTTCTCGATATCTTCATCTTTGCTGCGAAGCTTGGCGGCGAGCGCCTGCTCACGTGCGGTGAGATCTTCCTCATGAGCATCAAGAGCAACGCGGTGCCCCGTCAGGAGGGCATCTTTAGCAGCAATCCTTTGAGTAGCTTCATCCTGCGCCTTATCCATATCAGATTGCTTCAGGAGGATCTCTGTCCACTATTGGATCACCTGTTCCCGGCCAGCAGTCAGCTCTTGGAGGGCCTCGGCGTACCAGGTTTGCATTTGTTCGACGCACCTCTGGAAATCTGCCTCGACCGCCTCGACAACTGCCATTCTGGAATCTGCTTTATCTTTCCGGGCGCGGTGGAGAGCCTGGAGCTTACGGAAATTCTCGCCCATGGCCTGAAGGAGCTGATCCTCTTCAGGTTTTCCGCTGCTAGCGCTGGGATCATCAACAACCTCGAGCCCGGCAGCAGTGATGATTTCTTCGTCAAAAACTTCTCCTTCGGCTGGTGCCCCAATGCTTGCCGTCCCCGACAAGTTGACAAACAGGTTCTCGCCAACCTTGAGGTATTTGCTGGATGAGGGGCCTTCAGATGTTGACGGTTGGTCTTCAGCGACCGCCTCACCAGTGGTAGGGGGCTCCGTGGCCGGTGCAGCGCTTGGCGCTCCTGCGGCAGGAATGCCGTCAGTACGGTCATCAGCCTCCCTATCGCCCCCTTCAGTAGGTTCCTTGGCGAGTTCCTCCTGTGCAGTCTTGGCGGCCTCCCCGTCAAGAGCACCACCAGCCTCGATAGTGTCATCCTTGGCGTCCTTGCTGGCAGCGATCATGTCTGCTTCGGCAGCGGCGTCCCTGGCGGTCTCCTCGATGACAACATCGACATCCATGTGTTCCATCACAGGGAACTCTAAAGGACGAAGGAGGAGAACAGAATAAGATCAAGATTGAAGTTGAAGCGACTAAAGACAAAGAGATAAGGGAAAGAGTAACAAGCGTTCTGAGGCAATCGATTACCTGCGTCGAGCTGTTGAGAGGTGGCCTCGCCCCTCCCGGCAACTTCGGTTGCCGGGGGAGGGTTGCCGGTGTCCATGCTTGCCGGCTCCTCCTCAGTTAGGACGGGCTCGTCGGTAGGATCTCTTGCCGGGGACGTGCTTGTGGGTGGCGTGGTCGTTGAAGGTGGCACGACAGGGATGTCTTCCGACAACTCTCCTTGTTGCCATTCTTCTCCTGCGAGCCCAAGGATATCAGCGGAAAGAATGGAAGCCTCAGCACCCGCCAGTGGAAAAAGAACAATGAACTTACGCTGGGGGCTGTGCTGGGGGCTGCATTGAGGACTGGGCTCCGAGCTGACGACGATGGTTTCTGGCACGCTCGTGGAGCCTGCCGGGGGCTCGTCGCCCGTTGAAGTCTTTGTCCTCTTCGCCATCCTCTCCAGCAAGGTTTCTGCATCACTGCAGAGACAATACGAGCAAGTCAGTAAGATCGATCCAAGATTGGAATATAAAGGCTATGGCAAAGTACTCACTCTTCTTCTTCTCGCTCCGGACTAAAGCCGGAGATGTCGAAATCAGCCTCCGTTGCGATGTCTGAGTGGGAAGGTGGAGGCGGGGTCCTAGGTCGCTTGGCTGTGGCAGGCACCGGGGCAGCTTCCGGTGCGGTAGTACGAGACACCCCTGCCGCCCCAGCAGTGGCCGCTGGTGTGGGTCTCGCGCGCCGCGCAGGTTGCTGACGAACCCTTTGGCGTGGTGCAGTCTTGCCGGCCACTTTCTTGCCGGGAGCCTCGCCGCTCGAAGAAGGCTGGCTTGCCGGGATGCCAGATGCGGCCTTCCGAAGAACACGCTTCGTTTTCTTCGAGGCTGGGAGCTCTTCTTGCGGTTCTTCTTCGGCCGTGTCCTCGTCGGACGAGCTCTCAGCGGCTGTGCTGCTCTGTTCCCCGGTGGCTTTCTTCTTCCCGGCAGGTTTTACCTCCACTACTACCTCTACATCGCTGGCTTCCCATTCTGTGAAGCCGACACTGCCGGCCTCTACGGCAAGATTTGCCTCCTCCACCCTAGTAGCAATGTATGCTACTTCTTGGTCGGTGGTGGCTCGGATGAAATCTGCCTCTTGCCGGACAGGTCTCTCCGTCAAGTTGTCAAAAAACTTCTGTGCTTCCTCCTCGGTTGGCTCGGCCCAAGTCGCGTCATGACCGTGGGCATTGAACATCGGCATGAAGGCGATGATTGACCCCAAGGCGGAGTTGTTGCACAAAGGGACAATCCTTGCCGGCAGCCGATGCTTGTCTTCGCGATGGAATAGTTTTTGGCGGAGAGCGCCAAGCTGCATAGTGGTCAGATTATTATTCAACCCGGGGCGCAACCTCATAATATCTGCCGCGTTTCGGTATTCCCAAGCTGGCCTTCCCCTGTTCTGCAAGGGGGCGATGCGGTGGCGGAGAAAGTCGAAGCCAATCATCTCCATTGTCAACCCGGCAGCTTTCAGGCAAAGAATCCTGGTGGTGGTGATTGCGAGCCTTTCGTCATCAGCGGCAAGACTGCTCCAACCGCTGCCGCAGACCACCTTCTGTTGCCGGGGAAGACAAAACGGATGGGGATCTGCTTCCTTGATCCAGCACCATTCAGCCCGCCATTCGTCCCACTTTTTGCGGTAAACTCCTTCTGGATATATTTCCTTATTCCAAGCCCTTGGAATCCAGGCGATAGAACCAGAGAGGGCCTCTCCTTTTTGGATGCGGGGGAAGAAGTAATGCGGAAAAAGAGTAGAATTGGGAATCACTCCGGCAAAGTTTTCACAAAGATGGGCAAAGATGGACATGCACAGTACCGCATTCGGCGTGAAATCGAGAAGATGAAAGCCGTATGTGTACATGATATCATTGAAGAAGTCGGAAAATGGGGGGCAGAGCCCGCAATAGAAATATGCAGCAAAGAAGGGGTATCTGTCCGACCCACTTTTGGAACAAGAACCTGGAATCACGCGTGTGGCAGGGTGAGCTTGCGTCTCCTTCGCCCACATGCATTGGTACCGCCTCTTCAGAGCTTCTGCATCGAGCGATGGGGCGAAGACGACATACTTCTTCCGCATCTTCACCAGTTCGCTCTCCGGAACATCGGCTCTCGCCTCCTTGCTCTTGCTCTTGCTGGTCTTGGGCGGCATGGCGGCTGTGAGGGCGGAGGCCGGAGACGAGGCGAGCATGGAAGCAGCGGGCGGAAGGGGAAAAGCTTCGCTCTGAGCTCGAGAGGAGGAAGGCGATGGCGATGGCCAGATTGAGAAGAGGAGGGGGGTAAATAGGCTTGTGCCTCTGTGGCTTCTCCTTTTTATGGGGAAGGAGCGGGGCCGCCTCTTTTATTCCCCAATGTGAATGCGCCTCTATAGGCGCGTCGCAGTTGCAGCCTTTGAGGCATGCTCCCCACGCCGCGCGTTAGACGCGCGTAGTGGGGGGCACAGTAAATGAGATATTTATGAGCAGTTAATCCCCTGCCACGCGTGCCCGTGCACTGTTTGGGCCTAGCCCAACAACGCCTCGCACTCGTGTATGGCCTAGGCCCGGGGGCTCCTGTCGGTGTACTAAGTATTGGGCCACTAGTACCCCGTACTTGTGCACGGGCAGTTGTAGCCATCCTCGCGGCAAGGCTTGTCGGGGAACAGTTCGAGGTTGATTCAAGCCATCAAAGAAACCATCCAGTCAGAGATCTGAGGATCAGCAGATAAGGAGAGCTGGAATCCGAAGGCCAGCTTCCCCGGCAAGATCTTGCCGGGGTGGCCTGCGGAGCCCGGCAAGGATCGGTGCCCGGCAAGGCTCGGCGCCCGGCAAGGCTTGGCGCCCGGCAGGGCTTGACACCCGGCAAGGTTTTGTTGCTGTGCCGCTGCTCTAGCACAGCGACAAACCTGACATTCTGGGTCCTTCTTTGGATGCGTGGCGATGCGCCAATGGAGGAGAGCTTAAGCGGTGCTGATGGGATGGCCCCTTTCTCCATCCCCAAGAAAGTAAGGACACCTAAACGGACACCTCACGGTGCATTAAATGCGTTCGTCCTAGTCCGTCAGGGGTTAGGTATGATTACCCTGTAGCTACTTTACACCTCAATGTATGTACATTTTGCCACTGTGGTGATCCCTTTGAGCGTATAATAGGAGGCCCAAGGCAACTGCTACAGGGGAGGAGACCTTCTGGCCCATTCTGCATGCGTAGCTGCTCTTTGAACATACTGTTCACTACGAGCGCTCCTGAAGACTAGGCTCAAGAACACTAATAAGAACATAAGGCAGGAGTAGGGTTTTACGCTGATCAGCGGCCCGAACCTGGGTAAAATCTTCCCGCGTCGATCGTTGGTTCTGCTCTTTGCGTATACCTCTCCCCCCGCCGAATCGTAAAGGGGTCCCTTTGGATCCCATAGGTGTCGTACCCCGACAAAAAGTGTCATATCCACCCTTTACATAGACTAGGATCTTTTACATGGAATACAATCTGCCTACTTGCTTTGTGTCGCACTATCAGCACTCCACCCTTGAAGCTAAACATTATGCCACTCATAATTCCTTAGTTAATTTTTTCAAATATGAATTTGATATGATTCTAATGTTCCTACTTCAGTTTTGAAATGTGTGTCCGCCCCTTATAGAGACATAAGAGGTTTGTATTTCTGTGTGTGGTCTGGTCAGCACGGTTGGGGTATGAACTTTGTATACGCAGGTGTTTGTAGGGACACACTATCCGCAATGCATTCCATAGATAATCTCACTACTTTTTATGTTTTCATCAATCTCAGATACTGAACAACATCATAATTATTATGAGCTTGCGTGCATGAAAAAAATAAAGCAGAACAATGTCATGGCTGTCAAACTTGGCATTAAGGGACTGAGATCCAGTCTGGATGCAATGCAATGCAAATGCTCTCCACCTGCAGATTCGTGTTCAGAATATGATCCTAACAATGATTCTGAGCTAGAGGGAGACCTAAGTCAATGTAGCTCCCTAGTGGAGGAGTCAGAGGTGGATGCCCTATCTTATTCACCCATCAAGGTGCTTGCTCTAACTTTGCAAGGTTATATTGGTCGCACATATCTTGCAAATGATGCTTTGCATTGCATCTACTTTGTTGCATTGCCATTTGCTTAGTTTACACATTGTCTATGTGAATACGCCCTGCCTATCCATTTTCAGTACATATTCCATCTGTCATCATACCATATTTATCCATTCAAATGTTGTTCTTGTGTATTAGATGTTCAAAAGGAAGAGGGCGATTGATGATCGCGAAGGAGCACGAACAAAGTATTTGGAAAAGGTAGTGACACCTGATAAATCAAATAGCCCATTAGGTGTAGTGGCGATATCAGCAGACCCACAAAACACGACCCCAACTCTAGCTGACTCTAGCCCTACTACACTGGCCATCTCTGATGCCCCAACTCAGTAGACCCCAACTACAGCAAACAGTATGATGATGCCAGTTGAGATAGCACCAACTCTATGATGCAAAACCCCCATTCCAGCAAAGAGTACACCATATCCAGTTGCCAAATCCCTTTTCAAACAAGAGAGAGCCCCAATTGCAGCAAATAGGACCCATGTTCCATTTCTTCCCAATTTAGAAGACAAAGCTTATATTGTTGTCAGGAACTTTGTGCGCATCTTTCCTTCATGGAAAGATTATACCACAGACAAAGAACAATTTCCAATCATCCTCTGCAACTTACGTGTAAGTAAAGTACTAATGTTATTCATGGTAATTAGTGCATATGTTTCTACTGACTGATGACCCACAAGTATAGGGGATCAATCATAGTCCTTTCGATAAGTAAGAGTGTCGAACCCAACGAGGAGCAAAAGGAAATGACAAGTGGTTTTCAGCAAGGTATTTTCTGCAAGCACTAAAATAGTCGGTAACAGGTAGTTTGATAGTAAGATAAATTGTAACGGACAAGTAACGGTAATGGTAAATAAAGTGCAGCAAGGTAGCCCAATCCTTTTGTGGCAAAGGACAGGCCAAAACGGTCTCTTATAATAAGCAAAGCGTTCTTGAGGACACACGGGAATTTCATCTAGTCACTTTCATCATGTTGGTTTGATTTGCGTTCGCTACTTTGATAATTTGATATGTGGGTGGACCAGTGCTTGGGTGCTATTCTTACTTGAACAAACCTCCCACTTATGATTAACCCCCTTGCAAGCATCCGCAACTATGAGAAAAGTATTAAGATAAAATCTAACCATAGCATTAAACATTTGGATCCAAATCGGTCCCTTACGAAGTAGCGCATAAAGTAGGGTTTAAGCTTCTGTCACTCTAGCAACCCATCATCTAATAACTACTCCACAATGCATTCCCTTAGGCTCGAAGATGGTGAAGTGCCATGTAGTCAACGTTCACATGACACCACTAAGGGAATCACAACATACATATCATCAAAATATCGAACACATATCAAGTTCACATGATTACTTGCAACATGACTTCTCCCGTGACTTCGAGAACAAAAGTAGCTACTCACAAATGATAATGATGCTCAAGATCAGAGGGTTATTAAATAGCATAATGGATCTGAACATATAATCTTCCACCAAATAAACCATATAGTAATCAACTACAAGATGTAATCAACACTACTAGTCACCCACATGTACCAATCTGAGGTTCCGGTACAAAGACGGAACACAAGAGATGAACTAGGGTTTGAGAGGAGATGGTGATGTTGAAGATGTTGGTGGATATTGGCCTCCCAAAGATGAGAGGGTTGTTGGTGATGACGATGGCTTCAATTTCCCCCTCCGGGAGGGAAGTTCCCCTGGCGGAATCGCTCTGCCGGAGGGCAAAAGTGCTCATGCCTAAGTTCCGCCTTGAGACGATGGCGCTCCGTCCCAAAAGTCCCCTCCTTATTTTTTTAGTTCAAAATGACTTATATACCAGAAGATGGGCACCGGAGGTGGGCTGGGCTGGCCACAAACCACCAGGGCGCACCCTGATGTCTTGTGGTCAGCAGGTGGCCCCCTCCGGTAGTTATTTGCTCTAGTATTTTTCATATCTTCCAAAATAATTCTCCGTAAATTTTTAGCTCATTTGGAGTTGTGCAGAATAGGTAGCTCTGACGTAGCTTTTTCAGGTCCAGAATTCCAGCTGCCGGCATTCTCCCTCTTTGTGTAAACCTTGCATATTATGAGAGAAAAGGCATTAGAATCACTCCATAAAGCATTATTATGCATAAAGTTATATGATAAAGTTTTATGATAAAGTTTGTTGTTGTTATAATAATAAGCATGATGCTACTATGTCCATATTTTGTTTTTATCGACGCCTCTCTCTCTAAGCATGTGGGCATGTTTTTCGATTTATGCATAAACTCTATTGAAAACCAACAAACTATGTTCTCAGTCAACTTTGCAACTACAATTCATCATCTTTTCAGGAAGGGTCTCGTATCGGAGCCTTTTGGCAAGTCCACATACTCAACCATCATTTAATCTTCTATGATTGCTAACACTCACCACTTGTACTTTTCCTTATGTGATGTCATTACTTACCATAAGATTAGCATATGATCTTTCTCATTATTTTCTTTTATTTTGATTGAAGCAAAAAGTAAAGAATCAAAAACTCAAACTAAACTTTATTATATAACTCTCACTCGATTACATAGATAGATGGATCACGAAGCTAATACTCAAAAATAGATCGAACTAAATTTTTATTCAACTAAATCATAAGATAACTAAAGATCGAACTAAGATAGGTAAAGGTAAATAAAAGTGATGGTGATACGATACCGGGGCATCTCCCCCAAGCTTGGCAAAAGCCAAGGGGAGTGCCCATACCCATGTACTCAAGTCTCCTTTGGTGGGGAAGATGATGATGGAGGTGGTGATGAGGTAGTAGCGAGCTTATCCTCCGGCTTCCATGGCAGCGGCTCACAATCATAAGAGGAAGCACGAGTCTCACGAGTCCTGCAACTGGCAGCTAAATGCATACCTTTAAATCTTGCCTCATATTCAAAGACTTGATTTTGGAGATCATAGATTTGGCTTTGCAGAAAATTGATTTGCTCGTTGAGGGTGAAGACGATGTCCTTCATAGACCGACCATCCACCTTGAGATCACGGGTGAAATCCGTAATCATGAGGTGATTGGCATTAAGTCCACACTCCACCATCCCTTGGCACTTAAAGATCTCCTGCTCCACCGCCTCGAGCCTAGCCTCCACGGTTCCCATCTTCTTGGGCCCTTAAACATCCCGGATGTGGAGCACCCCCACACGCATCTCAATGGCTTGAGGGTGCTTCATCACCTCCGACAAGTAGGGGTTGATTACCCTCTGGAAGAACTTGTCCTTGGAGGAGCTTGATGCGGCCATGGCGATCTAGATCTGTCAATAAAACAGCATGAAACAAGAATAGAGGATTTCTTCACGATACGGTGGTCAATACGTTCGGGGGGTATATAATGATTTTTTATCTTGGGAAACAAGCAAACGGAAGAAAAACGGAGTCGAGAAGGTTCCCGAGGGGGGCACAACACACCAGGGCGCGCCAGGGAGGGCAGGCGCGCCCTGGTGTATCATGCCATCATCGGTTGCTTTCCTGGTTGTTTCTTATTTTCCTAATTTTTCTAATATTCCAAAATGTACAAAAATATTTTTGCAGATTTTTCGGAGTCTGTTTACTTACCGTATCACATACCTCCTCTTTTTCAGGGTTCTGGATTGTTCTGGAAGGTTTCTTTTATGTGCTCCTCCGGTGTCATGGTTTGGATAATATTGGTTTCAATGTTAATAGGCGTACCTGAGATATAGTGCTTAATTCTTTGCCCATTGACCACTGTCGGGGCACGACACCTATGGGACCCCGAGAGACCCCTTTATGATTCGGCGGGGGGAGAGGTATACGCAAAGAGCAGAACCAGTGATCGACCTGTGAGGTTTTTACCCAGGTTCGGGCCGCTGATCAGCGTAAAACCCTACTCCTGCTTTGTGTTCTTATTGATGTTCTTGAGCCCAGCCTTCAGGAGCGCTCGCAATGAACAGTATGTTCAAAGAGCAGCTACGCATGCAGAATGGGCCAGAAGTTCTCCTCCCCTGTAGCAGTTGCCTTGGGCCTCCTTTTATATGCTCAAAGGGGTCTCCACAGTGGCAAAATGTACATACATTGAGGTGTAAAGTAGCTACAGGGTATCATACCTAACCCCTGATGGATTAGGACAAGCGCATTTAATGCACCGTGAGGTGTCCGTTTAGGTGTCCTCACTTTCTTGGGGATGGAAAAAGGGGCCATCCCATCAGCACCGCTTAAGCTCTCCTCCACTGGCGCGTTGCCACGCATCCAGGGAAGGACCCAGAATGTCAGACATGTTACTGTGCCGAAGCGGTGACACAGTGGCAGAATCTCGCCAGGCGCCGAATCTTGCCGGGCGCCAAGCCTTGCCGGACGCCAAGCCTTGCCGGGCGCCAAGCCTTGCCGGGCCCAAAGGCCATCCCGGCAAGGATCTTGCCGGGGAAGCTAGCCTTCGGATTCCAGCTCTGCTTATCTGCTGATCCTCAGATCTCTGACTTGATGATTTCCTTGATGGCTTGAATCGACCTCGAGCCGATCCCGGCAAGCCTTGCCGCGAGGATGGCTACAACTGCCCGTGCACAAGTACGGGGTACTAGTGGCCCAATACTTAGTACACCGACAGGAGCCCCCAGGCCTAGGCCATACACGAGTGCGAGGCGTTGTTGGGCTAGGCCAAAACAGTGCGCGAGCACGCGTGGTAGGGAATTAACTGCTCGTAAATATCTCTTTTTACTATGCCCCCCACTACACGCACGGAGCGCGCGACGTGGGAAGCGTGCCAAAAAGGCTGCAGCTGTCTCGCGCCTATAGAGGCGCATTCACATTGGGGAATAAAAGAGGCGGCCCCGCTCCTCCCCATAAAAAAGGAGAAGTCACAGCGGCACGAACCTATTTATCCCCTTCTTCTTTCAATCTGGCCATCGCCATCGCCCTCCTTCTCTCGAGCTCAGAGCAAAACCGTTTCTTCTTCCACCCGCTGCTTCCGTGCTCGCTCCACCCCCAGCTTCCGCTCCCGCCGTCGCCATGGCGCCCAAGGCCAGCAAGGGCAAGGGGAAGGAGGCGAAAGCCGATGTTCCGGAGAGCGAACTGGTGAAGATGCGAAAGAGGCTCGTCGTCTTCCCTCCGACGCTCGACGCCGAAGTTTTGAAGGGGCGATATCAATGCATGTGGGCGAAGGGAACGCAAGCTCACCCCGCCACACGCGTAATCCCAGGTGCTTGCTCCAAAGGTGGATCGGACAGATACCCCTTCTTCACTGGATATTTCTATTGCGGGCTCTATCCACCCTTTTCCGATTTCTTCAACGACATCATGTACATGTACGGCTTCCGCCTTCTTGATTTCACGCCGAATGCCGTACTTTGCATGTCTATCTTTGCCCATCTCTGTGAGAATTTCGCTGGCGTGATTCCCAATTCTGCTCTTTTCCGCCATTATTTCTACCCTCGTATCCAAAAAGGAGAGGCTCTCTCTGGATCTATTGCCTGGATTCCAAGGGCTTGGAACAAAGAGATATACCCAGAGGGAGTTTACCGCGAAAAGTGGGACGAGTGGCGGGCTGAATGGTGCTGGATCCAGGAAGCAGATCCTCATCCTTTTTGTCATCCCCGGAAACAGAAGGTGGTCCGCGGCAAGGATTGGGGCAATCTCGCCGTAGAAGACGAGAGGCTCACAATCGCCACTACCAGGATCCTTCGCTTGAAGGCTGCCGGGCTGACAATGGAGATGATCGGCTTCGACTTTCTCCGCCGCCGCATCGCCCCACTGCAGAACAGGGGAAGGACAGTCTGGGAGTACAAGAACGCGGCAGATGTCATGAGACTGCGCCCTGGGCTGAACAACAATCTGACCACTATGCAGCTTGGCGCTCTCCGCCAAAAGTTATTCCAGCGCGAAGACAAGCACCGGCTGCCGGCAAGGATCGTCCCCTTGTGCAACAACTCTGCCTTGGGGTCAATCATTGCCTTCTTGCCGATGTTCAACGCCCACGGCCTTGACCCAACCTGGGTCGAGCCAAGCGAGGAAGAAGCGCAGAAGTTCTTTGACAATTTGACGGAGAAGCCTGTCCGGCAAGAGTCAGATCTTATCTGCGCCACCACTGATCAGGAGGTAGCCTACATTGCTACCAGAGTGGAGGAGGCGAATCTTGCCGCGGAGGCCGGCAACGTTGGCTTCACAGAGTGGGAAGCCAGCGATGCAGAGGTGGTAGTGGAGGCAAAGCCTGCCGAGGAGAACAAGGTTGCCGGGGAAGAAGGCGGCGCAGCCGCTGAGAGCTCGTCCGGCGAAGACACGGCCGAAGAGGAGACGCGAGAAGAGCCCTCGCCCCCGAAGAAAACAAAACGTGTCCTTCGGAAGGCTACATCAGGTATCCCGGCAAGCCAGCCTACTTCGAGCGGCGAATCCCCCGGCAAGAAAGTGGCCGGCAAGGCCGGACCGCGGCAGGGGGCTCGTCAACAGCCCGCGCGGCGCGCGAGACCCACACCAGCGACCACTGCGGGGGCGGCAGGAGGGTCTCGTACTACCGCGCCGGAGGCTGCCCCGGCGCCTGCCACAGCCAAGCGGCCTAGGACTCCTCCTCCGTCTCCCCACTCAGACACCGCAAGGGAGGTCGACTTCGACATCTCCGGCTTTAGTCCAGAGCGAGAGGAAGAAGAGTGAGTATTTGGCACAGCTTCTACCTTCCAATTTGCATCAATCATACTGACTTGCTTGCATTGTTTCTGCAGTGACACAGAAACCTTGCTGGAGAGGATGGCGAAAAGGTCAAGGACTTCTACAGGCGATGAGTCCCCGGCGGGTTCCACGAGCGTGCCGGAAACTGTCGTTGTCAGCCCGGAGTCCAATCCTCAACACAGCCCCCAGCACAGCCCCCAGCGTAAGTTCATCGTCCCTTTTCTGCTGGCTAGTGCCGAGGCTTTCATTCTTGCCACTAATATCTTTGGGTTCGCAGGAGAAGAACGGCAACAAGGAGAAGATATCCCCATTGTGCCTCCTTCATCGACCGCTCCGCCCACAAGCACATCCCCGGCAAGAGATCCTGCCGACGAGCCCGTCCTGATTGAGGAGGAGCCGACAAGCACGGACCCCGGCAACCCACCCCCGGCAACCGGAGTTGCCAGGAGAGGCGAAGCCACCTCTCGACAGCCCGACGCAGGTACTCGATCGTCTCAGAGTGCTTGTTATTCTTTTCCTCTTATCTCTTTATCTTCAGTCACTTCAAAATCCAAACTTCGATCTTATTCTGTCTTCCTCCTTCGCCTTTCAGAATTCCCTGTGATGGAACATATGGACGTCGATGTCGTCATCGAGGAGACCGCCAGGTTGGCCGCCGCTGAAGCGGACAGGATCGCTGCAAGCGAGGCCACCAAGGACGACGTTGCCGGGGCTGGTGATGCTCTTGACGGGGAGGCTGCCAAGACAGCACAAGAGGAAATCACCGAAGAACCTGCTGAAGAGGGCGACAGGGAGGCTGAGGACCGCACTGACAGCATTCCTGCCGCAGGAGCGCCAGGCGCTGCACCGGCCACAGAGCCCCATGTCACTGGTGAGGCGGCCACTGAAGACCAGCCATCAACAACTGAAGGCCCCTCATCCAGCAAGTATCTCAAGGTTGGCGAGAATCTATTCATCAACTTGCCGGGGACGGCAAGCACTGAGGCACCAGCCGAAGGAGAAATTTTCGAGGAAATTATTGCCGCTGCCAGGCTCGAAGTCGTTGACGATCCCAGCGCTAGCAGCGGCAAGTCTGAAGAGGATCAGCTCCTTCAGGCCATGGGCGAGAACTTCTGCAAACTCCAGGCTCTCCATCGCGCCCGAAAAGAGAAGGCGAACTCCAGAATGGCAGTTGTCGAGGCAGCCGAAGCGGATTTTCAAAGGCGCGTCGCACAAATACAAATCTGGCACGCCGAGGCCCTCCAAGAGCTGGTTGCCGGCCGAGAACAAGTGAGCCAGCAATGGAATGAGATCCTCCTGAAGCAATCAGATATGGAGAAGGCACATGATGAAGCTGTTCAAAGGATTGCTGCCGAAGATGCTCTCCTGACGGGGCGCCGCGTTGCTCTTGATGCTCACGAAGAAGATCTCACCGCACATGAGCAGGCGCTCGCCGCCAAGCTTCATAGCAAGGATGAAGACATCGAAAATCTTGTCGCGCGGCGGACCCAGGAGCTGGAGCAGAAACACAAGGAGGCGCTCAAAGCTCTGACTGCAAGTCATGCCGGCAAGCTCAAGGAGGCCGTCGATGCTGCCGAAGCTGCAGAGGCCGCCAAAAACGAGCTGAGCGACAAAGTGAAGAGGCTGGAAACAGATCTCGAAGAGCACGGCAAGGAGCTCTCGACGCTCAAGGGGGACAGGGAAAAAACCCTCCACTCCTTGGCGGAGATGCAAGTTGCCCTGTCCGACAAGACCAAGCAGCTCTCCTCTGCGGCTGATAGTATTGCGGTTCTGGAGCTGAAGCTGACCACGCTGCAGAAGTCTCTCGAGGCCGGCAAGGCCCGTGAGAAGGCTCTACTCAAGGATCTCCAAGGAGAGAGGAACCTGCTCAAGAGCGCCGCCGCTGCCCAAAGCGAGTACAAGAAGGGAGTGGAGATCTGGACTGGCCGTCTCATCGCCACCGCGGAGAAGCTTACCGCAGAACTGTCAACCATGGGCTTGCCGAACTTCAAGTATTCTTCCGAGGAAAGAATATCTCCAAGTGCCAGGTTGACGATGTTCTTTGAAAGCATCATCAACGCGTTGAGGGCGCTCCAGTCCAGCCGGGCGACCCAACTGGCGAACGAGACTCGCCGGCTTTGCCGGGCCGTTCTTTGCAAGGTGCTCATCAAGGTGGTGCACAGCAATCCCGGCATCGACCTCTCCAGCGCGCTCGGCCATCTGCCAAAGGATGCAAATGTCGAGGCGCTTGAAGAGTGCATCGCGCCAATCCTTGAGAAGGTGGACTCCATCAAAAGGATCGAAGGCCAGCGCAGGGATTGAGTGCTTTCCTTTTATTCTTGCCGCCATCATCTCATGTAAAAGACAATTAGGTCTCAAGTTAGAACTGCGGCAACTCATGGATGCAATATAATTTGACTATGTTTAGGCTCATGCTTTCTACTTTCCTTGTCTGATTCCTTTATGTATGGAGTTCATCCTACGCTTAATGAAAAACTTGCCGGCGCGCAACCTGCCGCGAGCGCTGGGTGCGGGACTTCAGCAGCCTGCTGGAGGCGCAGCGGCCGGCAAGACTCCTTGGCGTTCTCAGTGCAGCCACTTAAATCGTTGAGCGGACTCGAAACAAAATAAGGGCGCAACTGATTACAACAAGGATTTCTTCACGCGCAGATTTTCCATACAAGAATCGGAATCGTCCAAGGAAATAACTTGGTAATAAAAGAAAAACTTGCTCTAAGTTTTTAGGACTTAGCTTTCTGGCTTTGTTCTTCCTCCGGCAAGCATCGATTCCGAACGTCACCAACTGGTATTCATATCTCCCTTCCCCCCCGGCAAATGTGCATGCGAGGAATCCTTCTGTCTTTGAGAAAAAGAAAGAAGAGAAAATAAAGGGATGAAACCTTGGCGGTTCGTTAGAACTTACCGGGATCAGGTGTCATACAACATCTTAGACAAACATGCATATATAAATATGAACATGGGAATCAATAAGGGAATGTACAACACTTAAATTTATTCATCTGTGCTCAGGGTCTGCGCCTGGCTTTGTACAAAGGATCACATGCCTTGCCGGCAAGACTTGTACAAAAGGGTGGTTGCCGGGAGCCCCCGGCAACCGCGCCTTATGGATAGAACTTGCGAAGATGTTCGATATTCTAGGAATTGCTCACTGGAACGCCATCTTCGGTCTCCAGGCGGACAGCGCCGGGCCTGGTGACTCGTACTACCCAATAAGGGCCTTCCCACTTTGGCGTCAACTTGTTTGAATTCTTGGCGGACTGAATCCGTCGAAGAACAAGGTCGCCTTCCTCAAGGCTTCGGGCATGAACTTTGCAGCTATGATAGCAGCGCAAAGCTTGCTGGTAGCGTGCAGCTCGCACAGCAGCCTGAAGACGATTCTCCTTAAGGAGCACAGCGTCATCTTGGCGCAGTTGCTCTTTCTCAAGCTCGTCATAAGCGAGCACTCGAGGAGATCCGTATATGAGTTCTGTGGGGAGAACCGCTTCCGCTCCGTATACCAGAGCGAAGGGCGTCTGGCCGGTGGCTCGATTTGGTGTCGTTCTGATTGACCAAAGAACCGCCGGCAACTCATCAATCCAGCGTCTTCCGCACTTTTTCAGCCTGTCAAAAGTACTGGTCCTGAGACCGCGCAGCACTTCAGCATTGGCCCTCTCCGCTTGGTCGTTGCTTCTCGGGTGAGCAAAAGAGGCAAAACAAATCTTGCCGCCAAGGTCTTAGACATACTGCATGAAGGTGCGACTTGTGAACTGCGTGTCGTTATCGGTGATGATCCTGTAAGGCACACCGAAACGGCAAACAATTCCTTTAAAGAACTTGACAGCCGACTGCGCTGTCACCTTCCTCACTGCTTCCACCTCCGGCCACTTTGTGAACTTGTCGATAGCAACGTACAAGTACTCAAAGCCCCCGGTAGCACGGGGGAAGGGGCCCAGTATGTCGAGCCCCCAGACCGAAAATGGCCAGGAGAGAGGGATTGTTTGAAGAGCTTGAGCTGGCTGATGTAATTTCTTCGAATGAAACTGGCCCGCTTCACACTTGGTTACTAGTGCAGTCGCATCCTGGAGGGCGGTAGGCCAAAAGAAACCTTGCCGGAATGCTTTCCCGGCAAGCGCTCTTGACCCTATGTGAGAACCACATATGCCCCCATGAATCTCTGCCAACAGTTGTAGTCCATCCTCCCGAGAAATGCACTTCAATTTCACACCGTTTGGTCTCTTTCTGTACAGGACGTCATCGATGAACTTGTACATAACAGACCGACGGGCTACTCTCTCGGCTTCTTCTTGTTCCTCAGGGAGTTCACCTGTCTAAAGGAAATGGACAATGTGCTGCGCCCATGCTGGAGCCTGAGGCTCGACAACTAGGACTAAAGGCATCTCCTCTGCTGGGGGAACGTTTGTCTCGACAACGAGGGCCTGAGGCCCTGTCGGAGCCTGTTGTTTCCCGGCAGGCGTGTCGATCCCGGCAACTTCCTTGCCGGCAGCTCCGGGGAGCTCTGCCGGGAAGTACTAGCCAGAGTTCAACTTCCTTCTTTTTTCTTGCCGCATTGATGGCGCCACGGATGGTTGAGTCAATTGGAGCACAAAAGTTCCTGGTTCCACAGGCAACTTGAGGGCAGCACACGTTGACAGGTCGTCAGCAATATTGTTCTCGGCACGAGGAACGTGCTCCATTTGGATACCGTCAAAGCGCTCTTCCAATTTCCTCACTTCATCTACGTAGGCTTGCATCAATGGACTTTGATAGCTCTTGTTAACTTGCCTGACAACAAGCTGTGAATCACCTTTGATGACGAGCTTTTTGATACCAAGGTCTGCCGCGATCCTGAGACCGGCAAGCAAACCCTCGTATTCTGCAGTGTTGTTGGTCGAACTCTCCCGGGGAAAGTGCATTTGGACTACGTACTTGAGGTGCTCTCCGGTGGGTGCAACAAGCAGCACGCCAGCACCGGCGCCTTGCAGCGAGAAAGCCCCGTCAAAGTACATAATCCATTGCTGATCGATTTCCTTGCCGGGGAGAGTTGTTTCTTGAACTTCTTCGTCTGGCGTCGGGGTCCATTCTGCAATGAATTCCGCCAAGGCCCTACTCTGAATTGTCGAAGTGCTTTCAAACTTAAGGCCAAAGCTGGACAGCTCCAATGCCCACTCCACGATCCTGTCGGTTGCCTCCGGATTTTGCAAAATCCGTTGCAACGGAAAGCGAGTGACGACGGTAATCTCATGTGCTTGAAAATAGTGGCGCAGCTTCCTTGAGGCCATAAGGAGGCCAAAAAGCAGCTTCTGCACCCCAGAATATCTTGACCTAGCCCCTTGTAAAAGAGAGCTATCAAAATAAACTGGGCGCTGCACCACCTTCTTCTTCTGCACAAGTTCTTCTGTTTGCGCAGATCCTGTCTTGCCAGGATCATCCCTTGCCGGGGAAGATCTTGCCGCGTCATCCGGCGGTCCTGCCGCTGGTGTTGCTTCCTTATCAGCCTCTCTCTGCGCCACTAGCGCAGCACTAACCACTTGATTTGTTGCCGCCAGATACAACAGCAACGGCTCTTGTGTTTTAGGCGTGACTAGCGTCGGCGGAGAGGAAAGGTATTTCTTCAAATCTTGCAGCGCAGCCTCCGCTTCCGGAGTCCATTTCACTGGACCTGCCTTCTTCAAAATTTTGAAGAAGGGCAGGGCGCGCTCAGCAGATTTGGAAATAAACCTGCTTAGAGCAGCAACACAGCCGGCAAGACGACGCACATCCTTGACGCGTCCCGGCGCTTCAATTTGCTCAATGGCTTTGATCTTGTCGGGGTTCGCTTCGATTCCTCGGCAAGATACAAAGAATCCGAGGATCTTGCCGGAAGGAACTCCGAACACGCACTTCTCAGGATTGAGCTTCAAGTCGATCTTGCGCAAGTTTGCAAATGTTTCTTCTAAGTCTTGAATAAGCGTTGCTTTATCCTTAGTTTTGACCACTATATCATCCATATATGCCTCCATATTTCTATGGAGTTGTGGCTCAAAACCAATCTGGATTGCTCTGGCGAATGTTGAACCAGCACTTTTCAACCCGAAAGGCATTCGTATAAAACAATACGTACCACATGGGGTGATAAAGGCGGTCTTCTCTTCATCTTCCTTTGCCATAAAAATCTGATGATACCCTGAATAGGCGTCAAGGAAGGACAGGAGATCACAACCAGTGGTGGCATCCACAATCTGGTCGATGCGTGGCAAGGGAAAGGGATCTTTTGGACAAGCTTTATTGATATCTGTATAATCGATACAAAGCCTCCATTTCCCATTCGCTTTTCGCACTACAACCGGGTTGGCCAACAAGGTTGGATGGAGCACTCCTTTGACCAGTCCCGCCGCCTCCAGCTTCTTAATCTCTTCGGCAATGAATTCTTGCCGCTCCAAGGCCTGTTTCCTCACCCTTTGCTTGACGGGCCGCGCATGAGGACAGACAGCAAGGTGGTGCTCGATCACTTTCCTGGGAACACCGGGGATGTCAGACGGTTGCCATGCAAACACGTCGACATTCACCCGCAGGAAAGCAATGAGCGCGCTTTCCTATTTGTCATCTAGGGCGGAACTTATGGTCAAAGTTCCCCCCGTTCCGTCCTCCCTGGCAGGCACCTTCTTGGTTTCCGGCGGGGCAGCCTTGGACTTCTTGTTCTTGCCGGTGGAACTCTCTGGTACGTCCTCGACGGAAGCACAGCACTCTGAGGAGGCGCGCTTGCCGGAGTTCGCGCCAAGGTTCCTGCCGGTCTTCTTCTTCCCCCCGGGAGTTCCAGCGGTAGGAGCAGATGCCTTGATGGCAGGTGCTGCAACTGCTTCCCTGTAAAGTTGGTCGGCACAGATGAGCGCATCCTTCTTATCGGAATGGATAGTGATGACGCTCAACGGCCCGGGCATCTTCAAAACATTGTATGCGTAGTGTGATGCTGCCATGAACTTAGCCAGCGCTGGTCGACCAAGGATCCCATTGTATGACATGGGGATCTTGGCGACATCAAACACCACCTTTTCGGTCCTGAAGTTAAACTCACTGCCAAATGTTACCGGCGGCGTGATCTTGCCCTTAGGCTGGGTTCTTCCCGGATTGACCCCTTGAAACGTACCCGTTTCCTCGAGGTCTTCGTCGGGAATCTGAAGCTTTGTGAGCACATCTAGTGAGATTAAGTTTAGGCCGGCCCCGCCGTCAACTAACATCTTCGTCACCTTGAGGTTGCGAATTGTTGGGGAAACCAACAATGGCAAACACCCGACCACAGTTGTGTGATCAGGGTGATCCTCGGCGTCAAAGATGATAGGCGTGTTGGACCACTTCAGAGGCCTACACGCATCGGGGGATGGCTCTGCCGCATTAACCTCCCGCATCCACTGTTTAAGTTGGCGGTGGGAAGAATGCAGCGAGGCACCCCCATCAATGCACATAGCCTCCGTTGCCTTCTGGAATTCCTGCTCACTGGATTCATCATCTTCCTCATCATCATCTCCTTCTTTATCTCGGCCCCGAGCGGGCCGATCCTTCTGCTGCTTGGCCTTGCTGCGGCGACCCCCTCGGCCACCGTGTTTCTTGCCGGACCCCTCAGCACCATCTTGGGCCTTCTCCTTGTCTCGCCTCTCGTATTCGGCCCTCTGCTTCTCGGCAAGCTGCTCAACTTGCCGGCAGTTCTGGAGATCGTGGCCCTTGGTGCGATGGATCTTGCAATACTGCTTGCCGGAGTTCTCCGACTTGTCGGCAGCCGCCAAGGCCTGACAGGAAGGGCACCCGGCAAGATCCTTGCCAGGGTCACTAACCTTGGCCTTCTTGGCGGCGCCGGGGTTGTCGGATTCCTCGACAGCAAGCACGGCCTTGCCTCCGCGCTTCCTGTTCCGCCGCCGGCCTTTCCTTGACGGGGCCGCGGCGTCTTCATCTTCGGAGTCGCCTGCCGCGCCAACAGCCTCACCAGGGAGTTTCCTCCCCTCTTCAGCTCGAGCGCACTTGTCGGCCAGAGCATAAACCTCGGCAATACTCCTGACTTTGTTCATCGCCAGCTCTTCCCGCATTCTGTGGTTACGCACGTTCTGGTGGAACGCGCTAATGACAGCGGCAGGATGAACGTCGGGAATGTTGTACTACACTCGGCTGAACCTCTGCATAAACTTGCGCAGGGACTCGCCCTCCTTCTGAGGGATGATGTGCAAATCGCTCTCTTGGCCAGGAGCTTGGTGGCCTCCAACGAAGGCCCCAACAAACTGATGGCACAGATCTGACAAGGAAGAAATGGAATTCTCCAGCAGATGCATCAACCACGACCTGACGTTGGGCTTGAGCACCAACGGGAAGTAGTTGGCAAGTATCTTGTCATCTCGGCCCCCGGCAGCCTGCACTGCAATGGTGTAGATGCTCAGGAACTCTGAGGGATGGGTCTTTCCGTCATACTTCTCCGGAACCTCTGGCTTAAAGGTTCGGGAATTGGGCCACCGGACTTGCCGCAGCTCACGGGTAAATGCTGGAGTCCCTACCTCATAAGGCAAGTCTCCTACGTCCCCTGGCACAGGCTCGTCGACAGCCGAGCCCGCGCGCTTATCAGAGTGATAGCGCGCTTCCCGTCGCCGCTCGATGGTTGTTCGAGCGTCCTCTTTGCCTCGTTCCTGGAGAACTAGACGTTGATCACGGCGCATCCGTGGATCGGACGACGCCGTGGAAACTTCTTCATGGCGGTCGACTTGCTGAGTTGTCGGCCGCCGCTGGTGCCGCGGAGGGGAGTGCACTGTAGTTGCACCACCTCCGGTTTTTTCTGCATCGGCTCACGCCGGATCGATGGGCCTCCGCTGCGTGGGCCCTGCCTCTTGCGGTCCATCCTTGTTGGCGAAGCCGATAAGGCTCTGGATAGTAGCTCGCCACTCCTCCATCTTCTCCGGGGCGGGAGGAAAATCGAGGAGCAGCTGTGCACATGCCAAGGCTTCCGCTGGCGTAGGTGGCGGCGACAAGTGCGAGGTACGTGAGGTGCTCTGACTCCTAACCAAGTTAGAAGGAGCACCACCACGGTCACGCGACCGCGCACCACCTCCGCCGGCAGCTCGGTGTGCATGCTGGTCCCGCGCATCTTGGGATCTATGCGCAGAAACCTTTTCGTGGGGACGCCCCGAACCACCAGCGCCATGATGTCGCTCATCTTGCACGACCTGAGTAGGTCGCGAGGCTTGCGCCGGCGCGGGAGCTCCAGCAGGCGCCCTTCGATCCCTAGAGTTAGTTGTGCCACCCGTAGGCAACACAGCACCATCTCTATATCCAGCGGCGTGCAAGTTACCACTGCCACTGCGAACGATACCGCTCGCTTGGCTTGGGTCACCAGAACGCCGCGGGGGTTCTAGTCCTCTTCCTTCTGCACCCACACCGTCGCCTGTACGTGAAGGCGCAGGCAAAACGGACCCGGACGGTTGCGCTGTCGCAGCGCTCTTCTTCTTGGGTGGCATGATGATGAAGATGATGAAGAAACTAGGGTGCCGACCACCAGATCAGGTTCACGCAACCTTCAATACCCCTACCTGGCGCGCCAAAGATGTCGGGGCACGACACCTATGGGACCCCGAGAGACCCCTTTACGATTCGGCGGGGGGAGAGGTATACGCAAAGAGTAGAACCAGTGATCGAGCGTGAGGTTTTTACCCAGGTTCGGGCCGCTGATCAACGTAAAACCCTACTCCTGCTTTGTGTTCTTATTGATGTTCTTGAGCCCAGCCTTCAGGAGCGCTCGCAATGAACAGTATGTTCAAAGAGCAGCTACGCATGCAGAATGGGCCAGAAGTTCTCCTCCCCTGTAGCAGTTGCCTTGGGCCTCCTTTTATATGCTCAAAGGGGTCTCCACAGTGGCAAAATGTACATACATTGAGGTGTAAAGTAGCTACAGGGTATCATACCTAACCACTGACGGATTAGTACAAGCGCATTTAATGCACCGTGAGGTGTCCGTTTAGGTGTCCTCACTTTCTTGGGGATGGAAAAAGGGGCCATCCCATCAGCACCGCTTAAGCTCTCCTCCACTGGCGCGTTGCCACGCATCCAGGGAAGGACCCAGAATGTCAGACATGTTACTGTGCCGAAGCGGTGGCACAGTGGCAGAATCTCACCAGGCGCCGAATCTTGCCGGGCACCAAGCCTTGCCGGGCGCCAAGCCTTGCCGGGCGCCAAACCTTGCCGGGCCCCAAAGGCCATCCCGGCAAGGATCTTGCCGGGGAAGCTGGCCTTCGAATTCCAGCTCTACTTATCTGCTGATCCTCAGATCTCTGACTTGATGATTTCCTTGATGGCTTGAATCGATCTCGAGCCGATCCCGGCAAGCCTTGCCGCGAGGATGGCTACAACTGCCCATGCACAAGTACGGGGTACTAGTGGCCCAATACTTAGTACACCGACAACCACCTTTGGATTACTGCCTTCGGCATTATTGATCTTAATGGCTCCAGAACGATAAACCTCTTCTATAATATAAGGTCCTTCCCATTTGGAAAGAAGTTTTCCTGCAAAGAATCTAAAATGAGAGTTGTACAAAAGAACATGGTCACCAACTTTGAATTCCTACTTTTGGATTCTTTTGTCATGCCACCTTTTAACTTTTTCTTTGAATAGTTTGGCATTTTCATAAGCTTGGGTTCTCCATTCATCTAGTGAGCTAATATCAAATAACCTCTTTTCACCGGCAAGTTTGAAATCATAATTGAGTTCTTTTTTTTCCCAATATGCTTTATGTTCTAACTCAAGAGGCAAATGACAAGCTTTTCCATAAACCATTTTATAGGGAGACATACCCATAGGATTTTTATATGCTGTTCTGTAGGCCCAAAGTGCATCATCTAATTTCTTAGACCAATTCTTTCGGGACCTATTAATAGTTTTTTGTAATATTAACTTTATTTCTCTATTACTAAGTTCAACTTGACCACTAGATTGAGGATGATAAGGTGAAGCAATTCTATGGTTAACATCATGTTTAGCAAGCATTTTACGGAAAGCATCATGAATAAAGTGTGAACCACCAACAGTCATTAAATATCTAGGGACTCCAAACCTTGGGAAAATAACTTCTTTGAGCATTTTAATAGAAGTGTTGTGATCAGCACTACTAGTTGGAATAGCTTCTACCCACTTAGTAACATAATCAACATCAACCAAAATATGTGTATACCCATTAGAGGAAGGAAAAGGTCCCATGTAATCAAAACCCCAAACATCAAATGGTTCAACAACAAGTGAATAATTCATAGGCATTTCCTGACGCTTACCAACATTACCTATCCTTCGACATTCATCACAAGATAAACAAACTTATGGGCATCCTTGAAGAGAGTAGGATAATAAAAACCAGATTGCAATACCTTGTGAGCAGTTCTATCTCCCGCATGATGTCCTCCATAAGCTTCGGAGTGACATTTCCATAGGATGTGTTCTTGTTCATGCTCAGATACACAACGTCTAACAGTACCATCTACTCCTTCTTTATAAAGATGTGGGTCATCCCAAAAGTAATGTCTTAAATCATAGAAGATTTTTTTTCTTTTGTTGGTATGTGAAACTAGGTGGTATAAATTTAGCAACAATATAATTAGCATAGTCAGCATACCAAGGAGTATTACAAGAAACATTTGTTGCAGCTAGTTGTTCATTGGGAAAGCTATCATCAATAGGTAATGGGTCATCAGGAATATTTACTAACCTAGACAAGTTATCAGCTACGGGGTTCTCAGCTCCTTTTCTATCAGTGATATGTAAATCAAATTATTGTAGCAAGAGAACCCACGTAATGAGTCTATGTTTAGCATCTTTCTTTTTCATAAGATATTTTATAGCAGCATGACCAGTGTGAACAATTACTTTGGAATCAACAATGTAAGATCTGAATTTGTCACAAGCAAACACAACTGCTAAAAATTCTTTTTCACTAGTAGCATAATTTCTTTGGGCACTGTCTAGAGTTTTGCTAGCATAATGGATAACATTTAATTTCTTACCAACTCTTTGTCCTAGAACAGCATCAACAGCATTATTACTAGCATCACACATAATCTCAAAAGGCAAGTTCCAATCAGGTGGTTGAACTATAGGTGCAGAAGTTAAGGCTTTCTTAAGTGTTTCAAAGGCTTCTACACAATCATCATAAAAAACAAATGGAACATCCTTTTGTAAAAGATTAGTGAGAGGCCTAGAAATTTTAGAGAAGTCTTTAATAAACCTCCTGTAGAAACCAGCATGAACAAGGAAACTACTAATACGTTTAATATCTTTAGGACATGCCATTTTCTCAATTGCATCAACTTTAGCTTTATCCACCTCAATACCTCTTTCAGAAATTTTATGCCCGAAGACGATACCTTCATTAACCATAAATTGGCACTTCTCCCAATTCAAGACAAGATTAGTTTGTTCACATCTATGCAAAACTCGATCAAGGTTGCTTAAGCAATCATCAAAAGAAGTTCCATAAACGAAAAAATCATCCATGAAAACCTCAACAATCTTTTCACAAAAATCAGAGAATATAGTAGTCATACATCTTTGAAAGGTATCAGGTGCATTGCATAAACCAAAAGGCATACATCTATAAGCATAGGTTCCGAAAGGACAAGTAAAAGTGGTTTTCTCTTGATCAGGTTGTGAAACAGGTATTTGAGAAAACCCAGAATATCCATCAAGAAAACAAAAGTGTGTATGCTTAGATAATCTTTCTAACATTTGATCAATAAAAGGCAGAGGGTAATGATCTTTTCTAGTAGCTTTATTTAATTTTCTAAATTCAATTACCATTCTATAGCCAGTAACAATTCTTTGTGGAATAAGTTCATTTTTATCATTGGGAACACGGTAATACCTCCTTTCTTAGGAACACAATGAACATGACTTACCCATCTACTATCAGCAGATTATACCTGCTTCCAGAAGCTTTAGTATTTCAGTTCTTACCACTTCTTTCATCTTAGGATTCAAACGTCATTGGTGATCAACAACGGGTTTAGCATCAGGTTCCATATTAATCTTGTGCTGACATAAGGTGGGACTAATGCCCTTAAGATCATCAAGAGTATATCCAATAGCGGCACGGTGCTTCTTAAAAAAATTTAATAGTCTTTCTTCTTCATGTTCTGAAAGATTAGCACTAATAATAATAGGATATATCTTTTTCTCATCAAGATAAGCATACTTCAAAGTGTCTGGCAATTGTTTTAATTCAAACACATGATCACCTTTAGGTGGAGGAGGACCTCCAAGATTTTCAATAGGCAAATTGTGTTTTAGGAGAGGTTGTTGTTCAAAGAAAATTTTATCTATTTCATTTCTTTCACGCAAGTGCATATCATTTTCATGGTCTAGCAAATATTGTTCTGGTGGATCAGTAGGAGGCATAGCAATACAAGCAAGACCAATTATTTCATCCTTACTAGGCAATTCTTTCATATGAGGTTGTCTACTAAACTTAGAGAAATTAAATTCATGAGACTCATCACCAAAGCTAACACTGACAGTTTGTTTATGGCAATCTATAGTAGCATTGACAGTGTTCAAGAAAGGTCTACCAAAGATAATGGGACAAAAGTCATCTTGTGGGGAACCAAGAACTAGAAAATCAGTAGGATATTTTATTTTCCCACACAAGACTTCAACATCTCTAACAATCCCAAGTGGTGTGATGGTGTCTCTATTAGCAAGTTAATAGTAACATATATGTCTTCTATTTCAGCGGGTGCTATTTCATTCATAATTTCTTGGTATAAGGTAAAAGGAATAGCAATCACGCTAGCACCTAAGTCACATAAACCATGGTAACAGTGATCTCCTATTTTAACTGAGACAACAGGCATGCCAACAACGGGTCTATGTTTATCCTTTTCATCGGGTTTGGCAATTCTAGCAGCTTCATCACAGAAATAAATAACATGCCCATCAATATTTTCTACCAAGAGATCTTTAACCATAGCAACACTAGGTTCTACTTTAATTTTCTTAGAGGGTTTAGGTGCTTTAATATTACTTTTGCGAACCACAGTCGATACCTTAGCATGTTCCTTTATCCTAACAGGGAAAGGTGGTTTAGCAGTAGGCACAGCTGGATCAACATTGTAAATGATGGTTTCATCTTCAGCTTTAACCGGTTCTTTAATTTCTTATTTAATAGGGGGATGATATTTAAACCACTTCTCCTTAGGGAGATCAACATGATTAGCAAATGATTCACAAAAAGAGGCTACTATCTCAGAGTCAAGTCCATATTTAGTGCTAAACTTGTGAAAAGCATCGGTATTCATAAAAGATTTAACACAATCAAACACAAGCTTAATACCTGACTCTTTACCTTCGTCGAGTTCCCAATCTTCAGAGTTGCATTTAATTCTTTCTAAAAGATCCCACATGAATTCAATAGTCTTCTTCATAAAAGAACCAGTACAAGAAGTATCGAGCATGGATTGATCATCACGAGAAATCTGAGCATAAAAATTCTGAATAATAATTTCTCTCCAGAGCTCATGATTGGGGCATGAATATAACATTGAATTAAGCCTCCCCCAAGCTAGAGCGATACTTTCTCCTTCACGAGGCCAAAAATTATATATATAATTCCGATCACGATGAACTAGATGCATAGGATTTTTTTTGGGTGAAATTCCAATTTCAATCGATTCCAGTTCCAAGATCCAATATCATCGCATAGCCTATACCATGCCAATGATTTCCCCTTCAAAGATAAAGGGTAAACCTTCTTCTTAGCTTCATCTCCGGGCAAACCTGCAAGCTTAAATAATCCATAAATTTCATCCAAATAAATCAAGTGTCATATCAGGATGTTCAATTCTGTCTCCTGCATAAGGATTAGCTAGCAGTTGTTCTATCATACCCGAAGGAATTTCATAACCAATATTTTCAGTAGGTGTAGTAGGTTTAGGGGAAATTAACTGTGCTTCCGGTCGAGGTGAAGATACCCCGACCAAACCCCTCAAAGGATGGTTTTCCCTAGTAGCAAGTGACAATAAATTTCAGCACGTAGTAATAATTTTCCTTACCAATTTCTACTTACCAAGAGCGCTTCACTCCCTGGCAACAGCGCCAGAAAAGAGTCTTGATGACCCACAAGTATAGGGGATCAATCGTAGTCCTTTCGATAAGTAAGAGTGCCGAATCCAACAAGGAGCAGAAGGAAATGACAAGTGGTTTTCAGCAAGGTATTTTCTGCAAGCACTAAAATAGTCGGTAACAGGTAGTTTGATAGCAAGATAAATTGTAGCGGACAAGTAACGATAATGGTAAATAAAGTGCAGCAAGGTAGCCCAATCCTTTTGTGGCAAAGGATAGGCCAAAATGGTCTCTTATAATAAGCAAAGCGTTCTTGAGGACACACGGGAATTTCGTCTAGTCACTTTCATCATGTTGGTTTGATTTGCGTTCACTACTTTGATAATTTGATATGTGGGTGGACCGGTGCTTGGGTTCTGTTCTTACTTGAACAAACCTCCCACTTATGATTAACCCCCTCACAACCATCCGCAACTACGAGAAAAGTATTAAGATAAAATCTAACCATAGCTGATGAGGACGTCAATACCATTGTTACACCCACAGCCCCTGCTGCTATACATACTGGACCAATTACTAGAGCTCGCGCACACCAATTAAATTATCAGGTACTTTCGTTTCTTGGTAATGATTCTAATGTTCATGAGAATATGATGCTGCCTACATTGGATGCATTTGTTTTGCTTACAAATGAAGGGCCTAGCTTGGACAAGAAAGAGGAACCTTGGAGCAAGTTCAAGCATGGAGATGATGGCATGCGCAAGGGGAACAAGAACGGAGTTACAAGTGATGATTTCAGGACCTTGAAGCCACCATAATGAGTGCAGGAAGCCTTGGACGAAATATACAAGATGCCACTTCATAAATTTCGTCCAGAGGCTATTATAGGTGCTGCGTCACCTTATTATTGGGCCAGGCCCATGTAATTTCGAAATACTTGAGTATAGGCTGTTTTTAGAGTCCGTATGTGTGGGGAAACAAGAGATAGGGATGGTTTCGGACCCCTCCTTCAAGGGCCACGAAATCCCCCCCTCTTCCTCCATATATACAGCCCTTAGGGCACCGTTTAGACTTTCGGTTTTGTTTAGATTAAAAGTTCGCCATAGCTGCAACTTCGCGTACTTCGTTTGTGTTCAACGACCAGACAAAGGCGTCACAGTACCCCACCTTCATTAATAAAGCTTTCCTCTTATATTCGCAATATCCAGATTGCAATCTCAGTTTCTTGCTTGTTCTTCATTTGCTCGCAGGAAACAGACCCTCGTGGTCAGGTTGATCGTGCTCCAGCGTGGTCAATAACCCCTTGGAAGTTGGTTTAGCGATTGCTAAGGCGCGACGTCTCGCACGTTCGTAGTCGGATCATCAAGGTCGACTCCCACAGAAAACGATAGCCACCATCTCATCGAAACATCGGGACACCTTCGCCTCTATCAATAGCACTAAACATTTGGATCCAAATCGGCCCCTTACGAAGTAGCGCATAAACTAGGGTTTAAGCTTCTGTCACTCTAGCAACCCATCATCTAATAACTACTCCACAATGCATTCCCTTAGGCCCAAAGATGGTGAAGTGACATGTAGTCGACTTTCACATGACACCACTAAGGGAATCACAACATACATATCATCAAAATATCGAACACATATCAAGTTCACATGATTACTTGCAACATGACTTCTCCCGTGACCTCAAGAACAAAAGTAAATACTCACAAATGATAATCATGCTCAAGATAGAGAGGGGTATTAAATAGCATAATGGATCTGAACATATAATCTTCCACCAAATAAACCATATAGTAATCAACTACAAGATGTAATCAACACTACTAGTCACCCACAAGTACAAATCTGAGGTTCTGGTACAAAGATTGAACACAAGAGATGAACTAGGGTTTGAGAGGAGATGGTTTTGTTGAAGATGTTGGTGGAGATTGGCCTCCCAAAGATGAGAGGGTTGTTGGTGATGACGATGGCTTCGATTTCCCCCTCCGGGAGGGAAGTTCCCCCGGCGGAATCGCTCCGCCGGAGGGCAAAAGTGCTCCTGCCCAAGTTCCGCCTCGAGACGGCGGCGCTCCGTCCCGAAAGTCCTCTCCTTATTTTTTCTAGGTCAAAATGACTTATATACAAGAAGATGGGCACCGGAGGTGGGCCGGGCTGGCCACAACCCACCAGGGCGCGCCTGGGGGGCCTGGCGCACCCTAGTGTCTTGTGGTTCCAGTACAAAGATTGAACACAAGATATGAACTAGGGTTTGAGAGGAGATGGTGCTGTTAAAGATGTTGGTGGAGATTGGCCTCCCAAAGATGAGAGGGTTGTTGGTGATGATGATGGCTTCGATTTCCCCCTCCGGGAGGGAGGTTCCCCTGGCGGAATCGCTTCGCCGGAGGGCAAAAGTGCTCCTGCTCAAGTTCCGCCTCGAGACGGTGGCGCTCCATCCCAAAAGTCCTCTCCTTATTTTTTTCTAGGTCAAAATGACTTATATACCAGAAGATGGGCACCGGAGGTGGGCTGGGCTGGCCACAACCCACCAGGGCGCGCCCTGGTGTCTTGTGGTCAGCAGGTGGCCCCCCTCCGGTAGTTATTTGCTCCAGTATTTTTCATATATTCCAAAATAATTCTCTGTAAATTTTCAGCTCATTTGGAGTTGTGTAGAATATATAGCTCTAACGTAGCTTTTTCAGGTCCAGAATTCCAGCTGCCGGCATTCTCCCTCTTTGTGTAAACCTTGCATATTATGATAGAAAAGGCATTAGAATTACTCCATAAAGCATTATTATGCATAAAAACATTATAAATAACAGTAGGAAAACATGATGCAAAATGGACGTATCACTGACAGAAGACATAAGATTTCATTCTTTTAAATAGGCGAGGACCAAACTGGATAGTCAAGACGAGCAAGCCTTGGTTGCGCTTTTCAAGCACTCGTTGATGAGGTATTGTTCCTACCTCAGGCAAGCGCACTTCAATGGCAAGCCTCTAAAAGAAATTTATGTAAAGTCTCCGGTGCTACATTTAGTAGATAGTGACTGGAATAATCTTGTTACACATTGGTCTTGTCTGCAGCGTAAGGTACTGTCTATGATATCACATCACAATTTGAACTACATTTCTGCATGTGCCTTAGCATCTCACTTGTACCAAAACTGTTTGCAGAAGTGTAGGATCGAAAGTATTTCTAGAGGGGGGTGATTAGACTACTTGACCAAATAAAAATCTAACTTTTCCCAATTTTAGTTGTGGGCAGATTTTAGCAATTAGCACAAGTCAAGCAATCAACCTACACATGCAATCCTAAGAGTGTAGCAGCGGAAAGTAGATAATTGCATATGAAGGTAAAGGGAAGGGTTTGGAGAGTGCAAACGCAATGAAGACACGAAGATTTTTGGCGTGGTTCCGATAGATGGTGCTATCGTACGTCAACGTTGATGGAGACTTCAACCCACGAAGGGTAACAGTTGCGCGAGTCCACGGAGGGCTCCACCCACGAAGGGTCCACGAAGAAGCAACCTTGTCTATCCCACCATGGCCATCGCCCATGAAGTACTTGTCTCACTCGGGTAGATCTTCAGGAAGTAGGCGATCTCCTTGCCCTTACAAACTTCTTGGTTCAACTCCACAATTTGACGGAGGCTCCCAAGCGACACCTAACCAATCTAGGAGACACCACTCTCCAAAAGGTAATAGATGGTGTGTTGATGATGAACTCCTTGCTCTTGTGCTTCAAATGATAGTCTCCCAAACACTCAACTCTCTCTCACAAATTTGGATATGGTGGAAAGATGATTTGAGTGGAAAGCAACTTGGGGAAGGCTAGAAATCACGATTCTTGTGGTAGGATTGATATATCTTGATCTCAACACATGATTAGGTGGTTCTCTCTCAGAAAATGTATGGTGGAAGTGTAGGCACGTTCTGATGGCTCTCTCACTAATGGAGAAGGGGGTGGAGGGGTATATATAGCCTCCACACAAAATCCAACCGTTACACACATTTGACCAAACTCGGTGAGACCGAATAGCTAGACTCGGTCTGACCGATTAGTTCAAAATGTGAACGTTAGGAATCTCGGTGGGACCAACTGGAACAACTCGGTGGCACCGATGTGCTAGGGGTTAGGGCAAACATTATCGCAGTGGCACAGATTGCATCAACTCGGTGAGACCGAAGTGAAACAATAAGGCAACAGAGAGAATGTCAAGCCAACTCGGTGAGACCGATTGCAGAAGTTGGTGAGACCTAAATAATGCAACAAGTCACAGAGCGTTGGCAAGGCCATCTCGGTGAGACGGACACCCGTATCGGTGAGACCGAACTGTTAGGGTTTCTGGCAGTGGCTATGTCATATGAACTCGGTGGCGCCGGATAGAAAGAATCGGTGGGGCTGAGTTGGAGTTTAGGGTTTTGACATATTTGGATGGAGAAAGTGGTTGAGGGTATTTGGAGCAATATCACTAAGCATTTGACCAAGCAAGCCATTAAGCAACACCTCATCCCCTTTTAATAGTATTGGCTTTCCTATGGACTCAATGTGATCTTGGATCACTTAAAACAAAATGAAGAGTCTTGAGCTTTTGCCAATATGTGTCCTTAGCATTTTGAGGGGTCCACATTCATAGTCCATGCCATGCCATTCATTGAACTTCCTGAAATATTTATCTTGAATGGATATTAGTTCAATGAGCTATATGTTGTTATGAATAATACCAAAACCACCCGGGGATTAGTTGCACTTTCAATCTCCCCATTTTTGGTAATTGATGACAACATATAGATCAAAGCTTCGACAAATGATAAAATGAGTGAAATACATCGTCGCTTTGAGAAGTATGTGATAAGCAAGAGCTCCCCCTAAATTTGTGCATTATTTAAAATTTGCGTTTGAATGCAAATGGACAATCGATTAGGATCATGGGTCACTCTTCCATGTCACATACATCTTGGTGGAGCGCACAAAATGATAAGAGTAAAATAGCATGCACTCATCACCAAAGATACAAGTGATTGATCATACACAAATAATCATAGATATAGACATGCAAGCACACATTAAGCATAGTATGATGAAACACATGATCACACAAGGTATCTCACAAGCATAACACAAATGAAGCATCAAGTAGCAACAACCAACCAAAGTAGCAAGGCAAATAAGAACCAATAAAGAAGCAAAAGACTCTCTCTCTCGAAGCCTATGATCTATACACTCTCTCCCCCTTTGGCAACAAGTTACCAAAAAGTTTGAAAACGTATAGTGCTATATGGCACTCTAGGCATGATCTCCAGGATCTCCTGAAGGGGTCTTCTGGCTTGTTGCTTCGGTGTCCGTAGATGGTGTGGAGAGGAGTCCATCTGCAAATGCTTCAGCTGAAGTCTGTTGAGCAGGAGGAGTTGACACTAGTGGTGGCACTATGGCAGTGGCGGCAGGAGTAGAGTGAGCAGGCCTCATGTCTGCAACTGGCTCAGCAGAAGACATTTGTGCCCTTGGCACTGTCTGGAATCTATCTGTACTATGTTTGTCACCTCTGTCCTCAGCATCATCTCTCAGCTTCTCAACAATAGTATGAATCTCAGTGACCTTCACATCAAGGTTGTACATCTTGTCTTCCACAATCCTCTCTAAGCTCTTCTGATTCTTAGTCAAGTTGGCCAGACTCTTCTCAATCCTCAGGGTAGCTTCTAGCAGATATGTGAGCTGATCTTGCTTGGTCTTGAGATTCACAATAGATGCATCTGGAGCACTTGCTGCTTTTGCTGCTTTAGCAGCCTTTGCCTTCTCAGCTTTCTCCTGGGACTCAACAGAAGTGGGATGTGAAGCATCCATGACAACTTCATTGTCCTCAAATTCTGGCCTGAGAGGTAAATGCTCTTTGTCAAGTAGATATGTGCCAGTTCCAACCTTGGAATTGATCAACATCTGAATATGTGGTGCATATCCACATGACCTCTTTTGGTCAGCAGCTGTCCTCTTGACTGTCTCAACTATCAGACTCATAACCTTGAACTTTTGGGGAACATCAAACAGATGCAGCAGGTTGATGGAGTGACCACGTATCATCCTATGATCTCCAGACTTAGGCAAGAGGGTATGCCTTAGTATGGTGTTTGTGGTAGTCAATCCAGCAAGCAGATAGTATATGGAGCCAAACTTGTGAGTCTCCAAGGCTTCATCAGGAATGGGCTTGTACATGTGAGCCCTAGAGTTGTGATCCTTCCTGGGTTTGCCATATACATCAACATCATTTTCTTCTTCTTTTGGGGCATTGATAAGAGTAGCCCATTCAGAGATTGATGACTGGTATCTAGTGCCCTCAGTCATCCAGACAATCTTTCCATCTGTGTAAAAGTGTGTAGTGGAGTAAAATTGCATTATCATCTCATCATTCCAGTTGGTTAGCTTTTGTCCAACAAATGCATCAACTCCATTCAGCCTGAAGCTCTCATGAACGTGGGGGAAGTAATCTTCATTGGCATCTATGTACTTCCAGTCAACCCACTTCATGTCACACACAATGGGCTTCTTGTCAAGCAACACTGTCTCATAGAAGTCCTGTTGTTCTCTAGTGTGGAAACGGTAATCAACAGCAGTCTTCCTGCTTATGGCATATGGATCACTTTTACTCCATTGTCTCAGACCTGCATCCTTTCCCCGTTTCATGTTCTCAGCTACTGGATGATCATCATTGTGGTCTGGAATCTTTGGCTTCAATTTCCTGAGCACTAGTGGCTCATCATCTTCTTGAACTTCTGGCACTGGGGCCTTGTTCTTCTCTGCAGTGGGAATATTCCTGGTGCATCTCTTTGGAGCTGTAGACTTGGGTGCAGACTTGGGCTTGGGCTTGGAGGGAGCAGCAACAGTCTTAATGGCATCTGCCATCAATTTCTGAGACTTGGCAGGTGGTGCTTCAGGTTCCTCCTCCTCATCATCATCTTCCCTCATGGAAGGTCTGCCAAGCACCTTAGCAGTTGTTGTTCTGGCTCTCTTCTTCTTTCCATCACCAGCTTCATCATCAGGTTGTTCAAGAGTGAACTTCATTGTTTCTTGAGTAACAGTTGACTTTCTCACTTTTGACATAGGAGCTCTCCTGGCAGGAGCTTTGTTCTGAATAGTTGGCTTGGTGGCAGCAGCTGCAGCATATTCCTTCTTGAGCGCTTTCTTCTTTGAGGTCACTTCTTCCTCAACAACAAAATCTCCATCCTCACTATCAGAGTTCCTCTTCTTTCTCTGCCTAGTAGCATCCTTGGGTAGACTGCTAGGAGTGCTTCTGCTGCCCTCATCATAGCTACTACTTGGGCTAGTGCCCTCACTGAGGTTGACCTGTTCCTCTGACTTGTTCTGACTGTCACTAGCCTCTGACATCTCTGCAAACTGACTCTGTGAATAGATGTATATAGGCAGAGTGGATGAGCATCACAAAAAGCAGCTTGTTTTTGCAAAAATTGAGTCAAAATCTTAGTTTTAACTGTCTGCAGAAAGCATTTTGGAGCTACTGATATGATAATCTCGGTGACACCAAAGCACTAACAGAGTCTAAACATGCAGTATCGGTCAGACCGAGTTGCAGTTCGATGACTCTGAGATGCTAGGGTTTCACAGAGAAATTGCTTTCGGTCTCACCGATCAGTACGCTTCGGTCAGACCGAGTTGTACTTAGTGCAATGGCCAGGGCCAATCGGTGGGACCGAAAACTCCATTTTGGTCGGTCCGATATGAGCTCGGCGGAAACCTAACCGTAAGATTTTGCATCAAATCTAATCTAAAGGAATTTCTGAGTGGATAGAAGGATTTCAATCATGGCAAGAATCCAGGCATTGACTTTGTGCAAAGAATTAGAAGGGGAAAATAGCACAAAGGGTTCGAACCATATCCAACTTGGTGATGGCTCGCTACGACGGCAACGGCGGTGGAGAAATCCATTGATGGCGGCGAAGACCTGCGGCGATGGCACACAGGCGGAGACGGCGACAATCCGGAGACCAAGGGGCGGCAGCAATGGGGTGCGGGCGCAAGGGGATTGACGAAATTTCCAAATGTTTGGTCCGCGGGATTATATACCCATGTGCTATCGGTGGCACTGAATGGATCTAATCAGTGGCACCGAGATGCGAAACTGCAGGTAGTTACAGGAACTCCGTGAGACCGAGTGGATCTAATCGGTAGCACCGAGATAGAAAAACCTAGATCAGTCTATTGCATTCAGTGAGACCGAGTTGGAATGGTTGGTCAGGCCAAAATGCATTAGAAGGTTTTGGAAGTCAGCCCTTGATGGATCGGTGGCTCCGAGTGCTCCTCACCCAGAGGGTCCGAAAAAGACTTGTTCAAATTTTTGTGATGTAGCATGAATAGAGTTTGAGAAGATAAAAAGCATAGATAGCTAGAGAAGGTTCTTAGGCATTCTTGTCCATCCATTTGGCCAATAAAAAACAAACAATCAAAACCACAAATGGATGTCCTCAAATGGAGAAATTATGCAACCAACATGCTCACACAATAAGATAGCAAATGAAATATGTGACAAAGCATGCACAAACACTTCTAGCATCTATCAAGCAATTATAGATGACCAGGTCATCTATATATGAGTATATTGACTTAGGAGTCAAATGAGAACATTTGATCATAGGTCATACTCATCGTTTAAGCACAAGTGGGGTTACCACTTTTAAATAAAGCATTAATGTGTTCACACCATTAGAGTTGCTTTAGCTCAATTTTTAGAGCAAAGCTCCCCCTAGATGTGATATCCCCCCTTAGAGGGATGAACTAACCTTGGGTTTTGTCGATGATGACTTCATGTAGATGTTGAAGATGTGGATGCTCAATGTTGATGTAGATCTTTTGGATCAATCCATTGGAGTGTTGCACTTTCAATACCTACATGGGTTAGTCCCACAAGGAACATACAAGGATATCCATAGACATAGACTGGATTACACATATGATGATGTCCATGAAAGCATTAGGTTACCTTGTCCCTTGTCTTACCAACAAGAGGGTTTGTGACTCCATGAACTAGTGCAAGATATGAAAGTTGATTGCACATGTCCTCGCCAAAATGAATATGAGTGAAGTATGTTGGTGGAGTCACCCTCAAGAACACTCTAGTTCTTCTTCTTTGGGATCCACATCAACTTGATGGGAATCCTTGGAGTTGTAGTTGTACTTGATGAAGTAGAACTTGACATAGTCTTGGGAACCCACTTGACCATGGCCTTAGGAGCTTCTTCAAATGAATCAATCTCTTCTTGAAGCTTGTCCTTGCCTTTTAGCTTGTGGTCTTGTGGTGGAAGATCATCTTGAGCTTGTGTTCCCTTGAAAGAAGTGGGGTCATACTTCTCTTGTTGAGGAACAAACTTCGTCTTGGGGTATTGATCTTCTTCCCACTCAACTCCATTGGCATTGAACTTTCGTTCAAAACCAACACCTTGATTCTTCTAGTGCCTTCCTTGCTTGCGTACAATTTCCTCAAATTGCTTACTTCCGGCAAGGCTCTTGTAAACACCTTTCTCTATATTCCCCTTCAATAAGCTATTTTCTTGCTCAAGTGTAACTTGGCTAAAAGAATCATTAGTGGAATCAAGAGAACTACTAGGAGCAACAATATTGGATTTAACATGGTTATTGTTACTACTAGAAGAAGAATCTTTCTTGCTCTTATTGCTAGATTTTACTTGTGGTATATAAGTAGATAAGAGGAGACATTTGGCAATGTAAGAAGAACTCTTCTTTCGAAGATCATCATTGGTAGCTTTTAGGAACCCATGCTCTTGCTCTAAATTTAGCTTCTCGAAGCGTAGCTTATCATGGGTCCTTAGGAGATCTCTATGATCCTCTAGAGTTGTTTCATGAGCTATCTTAAGAGTGTTTTGTTCTCTAGTTAGATGCTCAATCTCCTTATCATTGTCATTCGTTTCAACTTGATTAGCATGATTACTAGCAAGTTCATCATAGTTTTCATCACTAGTGTTGTCAACAAGTAAATCATCATCACCTAGCAAATCATCTTCATCACTATTGAAATCAACATACTCGGGGTGTGATACCTTAGGTCCTTTAGCCATGAAGCATCTTCCAATTCCTTCATTTGGTGAGTCAAATATGTCGTAGGAGTTGGATGACACAAGTGCAAGACCGGCAACACCTTCATCTTGAGTATATTCGGAGTCGGGGTGATAGCTTCTCTCGGAGTAGTTGTCGGAGTCGGAACCGGATGCCCATTCACCAACGTGAGCTTGATGTCTTCGTCTTATGTAGCTCTTTGATGACTTGTCCTTCCTTTCCGAATCCTTGTTTCTACGAGAGGGTCTTTGTTCATAACGATCATCTCTACTCCTTCTCTCTCTTGGAGGTGATTCATCTCTTCTACTCCTCCTTTTTGGTGAATCTTCTCTTTTCTTGTAGGGAGTTGTACACTCATTGGAGTAGTGTCCGGGTCTTCCACAATTGTAGCAATTACGATCACGACTAGAAGATCTTTTGTCATTGTAGGACCTTGACTTGGAGCTTCTCTCTTTGCTTCTATTCTTGTAGAACTTGTTGAAGTTCTTCACCATTAAGCTCAATTATTCATTGGAGACTTGCTTCTCACTTGATGTTGTAGGAGCATCACTTGAAGCTTGGTAAGCACCACTTGACTTGTTGTGGAGCTCTTCCTTATCCTTGAGTGACATCTAATGAGCAACAATTCTACCAATGACTTCCGTGGGCTTGAGATCTTTGTAATTGGGCATCATTTGGATCAAGGTGCACACGGTATCATATTTTCCATCCAAGGCTCTTAGGATCTTCTTGATGATAAATTTATTAGTCATCTCTTCACTTCCTAAGCCGGCAATCTCATTTGTGATGAGAGCAAGCCTAGAGTACATCTCGGTGACTCCTTCACCATCCTTCATCTTGAACTTGTCAACTTGACTTTGAAGCACATCCAATTTGGATTCCTTGACGAACTCGGTACCTTCGTGCATATCAACCAAACTATCCCAAATTTCCTTTGCATTCTCAAGGCGGCTGATTTTGTTGAATTCTTCAGGGCACAATCCATTGAAGAGAATATCGCAAGCTTGAGCATTGCATTGCAACATCTTCATTTCTTCCGCTGTCGCTTCACGATCCAGTTCTTTTCCATCCTCGGAGAAATCACCTTGCAAGCCAATACGCACAACAGCCCAAACAGCAGGGTTATGACCAAGATTATGCATTTTCATCTTATGCTTCCAACTAGCAAAATTAGTACCATGAAAGTAAGGACCTCTACGGTGGTAATTTCCCTCGCTAGACGCCATACTCTCCTAGGTTGTGAAACCAAGGCTATGATCACCAAAGCTATGGAAATCAAGGCAAATGGAGACCAAAGCTCTGATACCACTTGTAGGATCAGAAGTACGTCTAGAGGGGGGTGATTAGACTACTTGACCAAATAAAAATCTAACCTTTTCCCAATTTTAGTTGTGGGCAGATTTTAGCAATTAGCACAAGTCAAGCAATCCACCTACACATGCCATTCTAAGAGTGTAGCTGCGGAAAGTAGAACATTGCATATGAAGGTAAAGGGAAGGGTTTGGAGAGTGCAAACACAATGAAGATAAGAAGATTTTTGGCGTGGTTCCGATAGGTGGTGCTATCGTACATCCATGTTGATGGAGACTTCAACCCACGAAGGGTAACGGTTGCGCGAGTCCACGAAGGGCTCCACTCACGAAGGGTCCATGAAGAGGCAACCTTGTCTATCCCACCATGGCCATCGCCCACTAAAGACTTGCCTCACTCGGGTAGATCTTCATGAAGTAGGCGATCTCCTTGCCCTTACAAACTTCTTGGTTCAACTCCACAATTTGACGGAGGCTCCCAAGCGACGCCTAACCAATCTAGGAGACACCACTCTCCAAAAGGTAATAGATGGTGTGTTGATGATGAACTCCTTGCTCTTGTGCTTAAAATGATAGTCTCCCCAATACTCAACTCTTTCTCTCACAGATTTGGATATGGTGGAAAGATGATTTGAGTGGAAAGCAACTTGGAGAAGGCTGGAAATCAAGATGCTTGTGGTAGGATTGATATATCTTGATCTCAACACATGAGTAGGTGGTTCTCTCTCAGAAAATGTATGGTGGAAGTGTAGGCACGTTCTGATGGCTCTCTCACTAAAGGAGAAGGGGGTGGAGGGGTATATATAGCCTCCACACAAAATCCAACCAATTACACACATTTGACCAAACTCGGTGAGACCGAATAGCTAGACTCGGTCTGACCGATTATTTCAAAATGTGAACATTAGGAATCTCGGTGGGACCGACTGGAACAACTCGGTGGGACCGATGTGCCAGGGCTTAGGGCAAACATTATCTCGGTGGCACCGATTGCATCAACTCGGTGAGACCGAAGTGAAGCAATAAGGCAACAGAGAGAATGTCAAGCTAACTCAGTGAGACCGATTGCAGAACTCGGTGAGACCTAAATAATGCAACAAGTCACGGAGTGTTGGCAAGGCCATCTCAGTGAGACCGAGACCCGTATCGGTGAGACCGAACTGTTAGGGTTTCTGGCAATGGCTATGTCATATGAACTCGGTGGCGCCGGATAGAAAGAATCTGTGGGGCCGAGTTGGAGTTTAGGGTTTTGAGATATTTGGATGGAGAAAGTGGTTGAGGGTATTTGGAGCAATATCACTAAGCATTTGAGCAAGCAAGCCATTAAGCAACACCTCATCCCCTTTTAATAGTATTGGCTTTCCTATGGACTCAATGTGATCTTGCATCACTTAAAACAAAATGAAGAGTCTTGAGCTTTTGCCAATATGTGTCCTTAGCATTTTGAGGGTTCCATATTCCTAGTCCATGGCATGCCATTCATTGAACTTCCTGAAATATTTATCTTGAATGGATATTAGTTCAATGAGCTATATGTTGTTATGAATGACCAAAACCACCCGACGATTAGTTGCACTTTCAAGAAGAATATTCATTCTCAAGGGACCACACAATCTCGCAACTATACTACACACTGCATTACTCTTGTGAGTACCTCTTGCCTTGTATGACCATACTTACTTTCATAGCTGGTTGATTATGTAGCATCACTGCACATGTTAGCCTCCTTATCCTCCATTTGGTGGCCATTATAAGATATGTATCGACTTTTACATGAATTTAGAATCAACCCAATGCTTTGGAAGAGGTTTAGCTCTGTAGTCCTCTTGTAAGGACCGAACATCTTCTATCAATGTACTTACATTAACAGCTACTCCCTCTGTCCCATAATATAAGAGTCTACAAAACACTCTTATATTATGGGAAGGAGGGATTGGTTCATTGTGTAGCATTACTCTCCATCTTATCTCCCTCGCCCACCATTTACTAAAAAAATATAAGATATACATTTAATCTTACCAAAAAGTTGAATACACAGACAATGCCAGTGCAAAAGTGTAGCCCATTGCTCTTGTCAGTACATTTTGTCCTGTAACGCTTGTACTTACAGGGATAGGCAGTTGATTATCTAGCATCAATCTACATCTTATCTTCATTATCCTCTATCCCTTCCAGTATTATCATATCTATAATTACTCTCTACAAAATGTAGAGTACAGGCAAATCTTATGCAGAAGATTCTGTGGTGAATTTCTTGAGTTATCCTTCCCTTGACATGGAGAAGGGCATTATACAGCTGGTATTAACTGTTAATGTAAGTTAGTCCTTCTTAAGCCTTTATCCTCAACTGCTGTTTAATTTGCTCATACTCCCTATCATCAACTGTTGTTTACTTTGTTGTTTCTATCAAAATGCATGTTCACAACAGCTGTAAGTTCCAAGTTTTAGTTGTAAGACCAAATTCCTTATTCATACCATGCACATTACTCAATACAGATCCAATGATTTTCTTTAGCCCTGCATGTATGCTTGTTTTTGTTGATCTATAATCCACTGTGTGGTGAAGCAGCCCACATTTGCACCTTGTAATTTCATGCTTTATCTTACTGATGTGGCTGATGATATGAACAACATGCCATGCACATTAACCAAAATAGATACAATGATTGTCTTTTTCCCTTCATCTATGCTTCTTTTGCTGATATGGTAATCCAGTAGTGTGCTGAAGCTCCCCGCATTATGAACAATGCCAAATTATGCTATTGGCATTTTGAGCAGTCTCTTTATTTCCTAATTTGAAATTGGATGGAATTGATAGCACAGTTACCATCTTTGTTTATGTATGTGCGAAACCTGTCATCTCTCTGCTTGTTTTAGGGTGATATGCCTGATGGCATGCACAAGTCTGCTGAAGGTTGTGAGACAAAGCCAACATATATTGCAACAAAGAAGGCAAAACATCTTGAAGATAGTGAGACAACCCCAAAGTCATGTCTTGATAGCGAGACAACCCCAAAGCTCACAAAATTTGCTGCTTGAATCAGTTCGACTTCTTCAGTCTCAACTTCAAGCAGAAAGGCATTCTGCAACTCAACTTCGACTTGAAGTCCAATCTCTGAGGAAGATTGCGGCGAACTCCAATGAGAACCTCATTGCTAAACAGCTACAGCTGGAAGCTATGACCGAGATCTAGGCCGGTCTCATAGCCTTGCTCAGCTGCTTGCGTAGCAGCTCCTGCGCAAGGCTAACCTTTCTTGAACTGTCTTGGAAGTGGTCTTGGTTCAGTATTATTTTGTTACGCTGCAATGGTGCCCAGTTTTTGTAATCTGCTTCTTCATTGCGCTTTATGATCACTGGTGGCGAACTTTGATGCCCAGTGGATGTAATATACCATAAATCCTTTATTGTATAGTGTAGGTTTATTCTAAGTTACTATGCCGTAATTTCTTCATTGTATAGAGTAGGTTTGTTCTTAATTCCTAGTTGCCGTATATGCCATCATCCGCTATCTGAAAAAATCTGCGAAAATCTGATGTAGCCCACTGGGCCGAAACAGTCGCCTCTAACGGGCCTGCATTTCAGCGGGCCACAATTAGGCTGGCCCGCAACTTTCTTGGGCCTGCGTTGACCGGCCATTTGGGCCCTTCGTGTACACTATGCGCTAAGCCCATAACTTCCATGGGCCTTCATTGGGCCCAAGGTTTAGTTGGGCCTTTAGTGGACCCAACGCTTAGTTGGGCCCATGTAGCTTTGGGCCATTAACAGGCTGAATATTATGCTTGCCTGTCACGGCCCAGAAGATACCATGGACCTTTAGCAGGCCAAAATGCATGTTGGGCCTCAATTTTCAATAGTCGTCCACAGGTCTTTAGCAGTCTGAAATGTACACCGGGCCATTATTGGCCCAGTTATATGACGGGCCATTACCAGGCCAAAACATATCTCGGGCCTTGGTTGGCCCACTGATATCATGGGCCTTTAAGAGGCCGAAAGCTTAGTAGAGGCATCAACGGGCTGAATTATACGACGGGCCTTTAACAGGCCCAAAGTGACGTTGGGTTGAACTGTTTCCACCTTGATCACGGGCCGTTAGTGGGCCGGATTTCACGTCGGACCATATATGGCCCATGGGCACCACGGGCCATTACCAGGCCGAAAGACACACCGGGCTGAAATGGGCCCATGTCTACATCGGGTCTCTAACAGCCCGAAATCTCACTGGGCCGTAATCGGGCCCAAAGACTCGGCGAACAATTAACGGGCCAGATCTAGCGGTGGGCCATAAATGGGCCATGTTTAAGCAGGCCGTTAGTGGGCCATCCCACCAGTACCTGAGTAAATCATACGGGCCTTTGACTGGGCCAGCCTTTTTAACCTAAATGGGCCACTGTTGGGCCGGGCCATGTGTCGACGTATCATAGGTGTGTTCTGTCCATTGTAGGTATGACATCTGTCCCAGCGCCGAGCTGGCACGTGGAATCATCCGGCGAATGAGAATTTTACACGTGGAAAATCCCCATTGGTCCGGGCTGCTAACGGGTTACCAGATCCAAACCAGAACCCAATAGCTTAACGGCGACCCATTACGGTGGATGTCACGTGTCGGTTACCCTTGAAGAGAACACTTCCATGACGCTCCATTTTTCGTCATGGAAGTGGACACTTCCGTGATGATAATTTTGGTATTGTCATGGAACACTTCTACGACAGCACAGGTATGACTATCTTGATTCTGTCATAAAATCATCATGGATGTACATGCATGACAGAAAATGTGACCTACTGTGACAAACACGTATCATCACGGAAGTGGTTTTTTTTGTAGTGTAGGCATAATGCATAGTTTCAAGTATTATCATCCTTGTCGTTTCTTTGAGATAATTCATCACAATTTCTCCTTAAAAGTTCCTTCTTATCAATTTCCAATTCTCTTATATGTGAACTCAAATGATTAAAGGGACTATATTTAGTGATTTTAACATTCATAATTTCAAACTCTTGAGGAATTTGGTCATCTCCATAAAGGTCTTCATATAAAACTGATATTTCATCATCAATAGGATACCTAGCGGTATTCTCAAACCATTCCTCACTAAATTCTTCCTTAATCCCTTTAAATCCATCCAGATTTATCATAGGTATTATTAAATAATCTTTGGATTAAATCTAGTTGCAGAACTTTCTTTCTAGCATTCTCTCCAAAAGTGTGATAATCTTTAGATTCCATCCTACACATAGCACCTTGATCATGGAGAATTTCTTCTAAATGGGAATTTTCAAAACCCACTTTATAAAAGGCAAAGATATCTCTAGCTTCTTTTATTATCTAGTCAAATTCATTCATAAGGATGATGGCGGCTAATTTTTTTGCTCTAGGGTTGTGAATATTAGGAAGCTCGAAGAACATTCTTTGAAGTATTGGATGAATATGCAAAGAATTACTTTCTAATTTAACCACAAGCATAGCAATAGCATCAATATAATTGTTTGTTCTTTTAAAAATAGACCCATCAATTGACGGGATGAGTCCCATGCAGGTAAAGAATTCCTGAATAGCACCTTTTCCAATAATATTTCCACTCCCAACATGATACATTTTAGTTTTCCAATTAAAGGGAGGTTCATTATTAAGATAAAGTAATTTAGTCTCTTCCTCATAAGACTCGCTAGTACTATCTTCACTAGCACTTTCAATGATAACTTTCTCATACTCAGACATGACGGCAACTCAAGCAAGATAGCAAGCAAGATATTTTTGCTTTTTTTGATTTTTTTTAACGAGGCTAATAAAGGCAAATAGAAAACAAATAAAAATTAGAACAAGTAAATGATAAATGTGTATGAAGGGACCTTTATTTGTTTGATGAAGTCTCCCCAGCAACGGCGCCAAAAATTCTCCTGCTGCTTGTGTCGGTGCAACAAACCCTGGGTCTGTTGCCCAGACTGTGCACAGGCATGGGGACAAGATTGAAGCACCAACCCAAGTCAGAATACAAGGGACTAAGAGGTTCAAAGGACTAACATGCAGATCAGAGGAACCAAGATCAAGCCAAAGAAGCAAGGCACCATCAGGAGAAGGGCCTCCTTTGTCGGACAAGCGAGCTCGGCAAGGGGCGAGGCCACCCCCGGAAGACGACGTCCAAGACGTCCTAGCAGGGCCTGCCTGGGCACACGGAGGCAAAACCACCTCACCAACTACTCCACCATGACCCAGGTCGTTAATCAGTGCGGTGTCGAACCGCGGAGTGACTAAGTGGCAGCCATTCACCACATGGCAGCCTCTCCCTACAGGAAACACCTGCAGATCACACCCGTCCTGTGACGTGTCAAGCGAGCAGGCGTGGAGCTGGCGAGATAGCCCGGCAAGCCTTGCCGGGCAACCAACGATGTGACGTTGAGCGGTGCATTTAATGCGCCCTGTTAGCCCGCAGAGTTAGGTATGATAGCACTGTTTGCTATCTTATCAGTGCATAATGACTGTTTTGCCATTGTGGTGACCCCTTAATCTATAAAAGGAGGCCCATGGCGACCGTAGAGAGGGTTAGAAGGTTGGATAACTCAGACCCCCATACGCGCGTAGCCACTGCCGCCCCGAGGCAACCCTTGCCGGGCAAGTGTACTGCGCTCCACCACCACCTTTCCACCATCAATCCACCAAAGCAGGAGTAGGGTTTTACGCCTCACGGCGGCCCGAACCTGGGTAAAAATGCCTGTGTGATCTCTGTCGTGCTGCCACATGCTCGTCTGCTCTTTGTGCAGCGCGACGCCCTGTGTCGGTGCAACAAACCCTGGGTCTGTTGCCCAGACTATGCACAGGCACGGGGACGAGATTGAAGCACCAACCCAAGTCAGAATACAAGGGACTAAGAGGTTCAAAGGACTAACATGGAGATCAGAGGGACCAAGATCAAGCCAAAGAAGCAAGGCACCATCAGAAGAAGGGCCTCCTTTGCCGGGCAGGCGAGCTCGGCAAGGGGCGAGGCCACCCCCGGAAGACGACGTCCAAGACGTCCCGGCAGGGCCTGCCGGGGCACACGGAGGCAAAACCACCTCACCAACTACTCCACCATGACCCACATCGTCAATCAGTGCAGTGTCGAACCGCGGAGTGACTAAGTGGCAACCATTCACCACATGGCAGCCTCTCCCTACAGGAAACACCTGCAGATGACACCCGTCCTGCGACGTGTCTAGCGAGCAGGCGTGGAGCTGGCGAGATAGCCCGACAAGCCTTGCCGGGCAACCGACGATGTGACGTTGAGCGATGCATTTAATGCGCCCTGTCAGCCCGCAGAGTTAGGTATGATAGCACTGTTTGCTATCTTATCAGTGCATAATGATTATTTTGCCATTGTGGTGACCCCTTAATCTATAAAAGGAGGCCCATGGCGACCGTAGAGAGGGTTAGAAGGTTGGATAACTCAAACCCCCATACGCGCGTAGCCACTGCCGCCCCGAGGCAACCCTTGCCGGGCAAGTGTACTACGCTCCACCACCACCTTTCCACCATCAATCCACCAAAGCAGGAGTAGGGTTTTACGCCTCACGGCGGCCCGAACCTGGGTAAAAATGCCTGTGTGATCTCTGCCGTGCTGCCACACGCTCGTCTGCTATTTGTGCAACGCGACGCCCCCTGCCAAACCAGCAAGGGGCCTCCTGGTCCCATAGGTGGCCGTGGTTTCCCGTGACATCTTTGGCGCGCCAGGTAGGGGGACCGCTTGCGTGAACCTGAAGGCGTGTGTAGCGCGTCACCTTCATCACCATCAGCATCATCGACGATGCCATCGACCATGGCGCCTAAGAAGAAACCCGGTTCTTCGGCTCGTCCTTCCACCTCGAAGGCTCCGCCACCCGCGGCCTCTAACGCTCTGGGGGTGCGGAGACACGCGAGGACGCGGACGCTGCTGGGGATGTGGTCGGAGCAGGCGGCGCCGTCACCACTTCCCCCGCGGCCGACAAAGGAGCAGGAGACATCGAAGGAGAGCAGCATCAGCAACATCCCGACGGCCACGCTCCACAAGGACCGAGTGAAGGGGTTACTCCATTTGCGCCCCTTCCGCCCGCCGACGGGCACAGCCGCAGCAACGGCGCTCGGGCCGGGGCGAATCGCCGTCCTCCGACCGCTCCCACCACCGGTGCGGTCTCAGCGCGTGCACCTCCCCCGGGACGGGTCGACCAATCCGCTGTGCCCGATGGAGCCACTGGCCCTCGAGCGCCTTTGCCGCACCACCCTGCCATCCAGGTGGTCGCCCCGCAGCAGCGAGGGCGCAGTGCTGCCGCCACTGGCACCGTCAGGAGCCGAGCGACGGTGCGATGCACTTCATCATCACCCATGCCAAGTACAGCCTCGGAGGCCATGGCACGGGCTCAGCTGCTGCTGAGGTTTCCGCCAGCGGCCGAGCAAATGGACGAATGGTGTGCCACCATCCAAAGTCTGCTCGGTTCCGCCGAAGCTGGGGGCTCACGGCGAGCTGGCCCACCACGGCCGCCCCAAGCGACAACAACGGCTCATGCTGCTGACCGTACAGTAGGGGCCGTCCCCACGGTGCAGTCCCCGCCACGGCAGCCAGCGCGAGCACAACAGAATCAAGACCCCGATGATGTCTCGATGGCCTCTTCTGACCCTCGAGCGCATCCAGGCCAACGACGAGCCCCGAAGGATAGGCGGAGAGGAGACACGCGCGTCGCTGTCGAGCAACGCCACGACGACCTCCGCCGGACCGATGGGTGCGACGGCCCCGGCGTCGACGTGCCCGCGCTCGGTATTGGCGGGTGCCTACCTTTCGAGGTTGGCTGCCCTGCCTTTACCCGTGAGCTGCGGCAAGTCCGTTGGCCATCCGTTCGCACGTTCAAGCCAGAGATACCTGAGAAGTACGATGGGAGGCTAAACCCAGCAGAGTTCCTGAGTATCTACACCATCGCTGTTCAGGCTACCGGGGGAAGAGATGAGAAGGTGTTCGCCAACTACTTTCCTTTGGCCCTCAAGTCCAATGTGAGGTCTTGGCTGATGCACCTGCCGGAGAACTCCATTTCGTCATGGGCAAACCTGTGCCATGAGTTCATCGGTGCCTTCACCGGAGGACACCAAGAGCCGGGCCGACCCAGCGACTTGCAGCTTGTCCAACAAAAGAAAGGAGAGACCCTCCATAAGTATTTATAGAGATTCAGCAAAGTTCATAGAAATATCCCAAATATCCATCCGGCAGCCGTGATAGCCGCCTTCCAGTCCAATGTGCGCAACCGCCGGATTCGTTCCAAGATGAACGTATGGTTGCCCAAGACTGTGAAGGAGCTCTACACGTTGGTGGATAAGTGTGCTCGGATGGAGGAGGGAAGAAAGTTGCCCGGAGAGGAAGATTGCACCAATATTGATTCAGAGGATGAGGATGAATCAACCAATCAGAAGAAGAGCAAGAAGCACAGTAAGAAGCGAAGGGATAAGGCAGTAATGACTGTTGAAGGATTGGGTACGCCTAGTACCGGCAAGCAGGCCAAAGCTGAGGCCCCCGGCAAGGAAGCTGCCGTGTGCGCTGACTGCCGAGAAGCCGCTGCTGCTGAGAAAGCCAGGAAAGGTGATGGGCCATATTGCAGGATTCATCGGACCAAGGGCCACAACCTTCAAGAGTGTTATCAGGTTGAGCAGCTTGTCAAAAGATAGAAAGCAGAGTATGAGAAGCGTGACAAGGAAAAGGGTCAGAATGTTGCTGGCGGCAAGGGCCGAGGTGGTGAAGTAAATCGCCCCGGCAAACCCTTTCGGAACCAAGGAAAACCCGCCAGAGGTCAAGAGAAGGAAGTCTGTGGTGATGAGAGTGATGGAGGGGATGAAGAGGAAACCAGTGAGCAAGAGTTTCAGAAGGCCACCGAGGCCCTGTGCATTGACGGGGGAGCATATCTGCAAACCTCTCACCGCCAACACAAGCGGTGGGCGCGAGAAGTCAATGCCGTAGAGCCAGCGCCCGAGGCCCGGAAGCCGCTCAAGTGGTCCCGTACGCCCATCATCTTTGACAAGGAGGATCATCCTAGTCGTACCACTGCGGTAGGGTGTTTTCCATTGTTGGTCTCCCCAACAATCCGCAACCTCAAGGTCACGAAGATGTTGGTGGACGGCGAGGCCGGGTTGAATATGATTTCCCCAGCAGTTATCAGCAAGCTTCAGATAGCAGAGGAAGAGCTGGAGGTTACCGACACGTTTCAAGGAGTTAATCCCAGCAGGAGCCGTCCTAAGGGAAAGATCACGTTGCCGGTAATGTTTGGGGGAGAACTGAACTACCGGACTGAGAGGATTGTGTTTGATGCGGTTGATCTCCCCCTGCCATACAACGGGATTCTTGGACGCCCGGTGTCGTGCCCCTTTCTGGAATAAATCACAGAAAAAGCCCCAAGTCACACCAGCCCCAAGATCAACACAACTGGTGGACTTCCTTGATACAGATAACCAGTACAATTATAATATTACACAGGGTTGAGTCTGAGGGCTCAACAAAGTTTATTACAAACTCGCCAATATAAGGCAGTGGCAGAATATGACAATGGTGTGGTGGTGATACAATACTAGTACAATAAAATAGAGCCAAGCGTCAGTGTGAGGCTTGACTATTTTATTTGTGTAGTGGAAGCTCAACGGATGATACATGTGGTAGACTCCTATCTCACAGGTTGACTGACTGGGACTCCTCTAAGCGTCGGGCTCGCTAGCGCAATCTTCCTCCACAAACTCGTCCTCCTCCAAGTCTGGCCAAGTAAATAGCCAGGGACAAGCCAGTGAGTACGTTGGAATGTACTCGCAAACATTATGAACAAAAGATATAATGGATGCATATGCTCATGCTGACTGAAATTTAAATCATGACAATAAAATGATATGAACGTGAACATAGCATGTTAGTCATGATCAAACTTATTAGAGATAAAGCAAATGAATGCCACGGGTAGTCTAGCCAGCCCAAGTGACACTCAGCAAAATAAAAGAAATGCCAATCGGGTGTCCACAAGAGTAGTGGCGGGACCGCCTGTAAACTCAAGGGACGCCACGAAGAGGTCTTGAAAAGAAATGTCAGTCGGGTGTCAAGTGACGCCACGATCGGACTTGAAGAGAAATGCCAATCGGGTGTCTACAAGAGTAGTGGCGGGATAAACCGCCTGTGAACTCGAGGGACGCCACGAGAGGTCTTGAAAATAAAATTGAGTGCCCGGGGTAGTCTAGCCAGCCCCTGAGACACTCAGGAAATACAAAATAAGAGAAACGGGTTAGTCCTCAATAATATGCATAACCATAATAATATAAACATGCATAAAATATTCATGGTATCATCAGGGTGTCAATAATTATCCTGCAAAATATTTCAGGCATATTAAAATTATTTCCTCCGGAGACCGACACCGGGACCGACACTTGACCCACCCAGCTAACGCCCTTGACCGTGGACAATGGCTATTCGAATAGGTTTAAACTCTGCAGAGGGTGTACTCTTTACCCACAAGTAAAGGATTTCTTTAGTTAGTACCGTGACACTGACTAATTCCCTTTACGGTCTTTGGGTTAAAAACACACCTAACCAGCACACACCAGATTAACCGTCCGGATGCCAGGAATCACCCAAAGCATCATTTCAGAAAAACTCTAAGTCAGACAACAATCTCGAGTAGCATGGGATCACTATTAATACGCGCGGATTCCAAGGGGTGCCCCCCTCTTGTTTACAACCGGAAACACCCATGCTCCCTGACCCGATGACAGGATTTAGTCCAAGGCCCTGGAAACCCTCATCATGGCCCTCTGTATGGTGTGTACCTAGACAGGGGTTAACAACTTACTCAGCCGTACCTCCCTTGCGGAAGGACTCGTGGCAGCACGGTATCCAGCTAGGTGTAATGGAACAAGACTCGATCTAGGCCGACTCAGGAGGTGTTAATTATTACCACCGGCATGTTCCACATGCGTCCCGTGACACCACCGTGTCAAAAATAATGGCCCGAGCCCACCGGCACGTCCATGGCAGGAGACACTCTCCTGGATATCTCACAGCTTTACCAAGTCAGTAAGTTTTCTTGTTTGAGTGAAGTGCAAGTTAAGCATAAGAAGTGATATGTCCAAACATGAATGCACTTGAGATATATGTGGTGCAACTCCAACCGATGCAAGTATGCAAATGCAAAATGCAATCACCATATCCCAAGTTCAATAATGCTTGCCTTGTCCAAAGTAGTCAGGTGAAAACCCTTCGAAATTCTCGGCAAGGTTTCCCTCATATTTTTCTGAAAATATTCAAATTCAACTCAAATTAAAATTTTGACAACAGTGCAAAAAGTTGTCTCAAAACATTTTTAAATAAATACTAAAAAACTAGAGAGAAAAAAAAAGAATTTCAAAAAAAGCTTCAACTCAAACAGAGTTGTGGTTTAAAAGTTATTAAACTTTCAAAACCAGGGGTGTTTCTATAAAAATCAAGTCCCTGTGCGTTTATAAAGAAAACGCTTCGGGTAAGAATGCGCTTTTCAGCGTGGAAGGCGCAAAACAGGTAACACGCCTTCGATTAAAACAGACAAAAAAGAAAAAGAGCGTGCGGGGTGGGGTCCACCCGTCAGTGTCGGTGTAGTAAACAGGGGGTGTTCACTACCCCTGGACACGCACCGGCAAGTTGCAGCCTCCGGGCGGGAAGGCCATGGCGGAGAAGGAATTCACTCAAGGACGTATTCAAGAACCTGTTTCCGGCAAGGTTTACTTGCCGGGAATAGGTCTGCGCATCACCGGCAAGCTCAGGGCCGGCAAGATCGAGATAGACATTCCGAGAAGCAAGCCTTCCCGGCAAGGTACCCTCCACATCCACGGCAAGGCTTGCCATGGCAAGACTTGCCGAGGGTTAGCTGGAGAAGATTCAGAATAAGGCGAAAATGTCAGGATCAGAAGACAAGGAGACTGAAGATGGAAGGTTTGCCCCCCCCCCCCCCGGCAAGACCTTGCCGGGGTGGCCCGCGAAGCCCGGCAAGATTTCACGCCCGGCAAGATTCGGCGCCGGGCAAGATTCTGCTACTGTGCTACCGCTTTGACACAGCAACAAGCCCGACATTCTGGGCCCTTCTCTGGATGCGTGGCAACGCGCCAGTGGAGGAGAGCTTAAGCGGTGCTGATGGGATGGCCCCTTTTTCCATCCCCAAGAAACTAAGGACACCTAAACGGACACCTCACGGTGCATTAAATGCGTTCGTCCTAATCCGTCAGTGGTTAGGTGTGATAACCCTGTAGCTACTTTACACCTCAATGTATGTACACTTTGCCACTGTGGTGACCCCTTTGAGCGTATAAAAGGAGGCCCAAGGCAACTGCTACAGGGGGGAGGAGGATCTTCTGGCCCATTCTGCATGCGTAGCTGCTCTTTGAACATACTGTTCATCGCGAGCGCTCCTGGAGCCTGGGCTCAAGAACACTCTTAATAAAACAAGGCAGGAGTAGGGTTTTACGCTGATCAGCGGCCCAAACCTGGGTAAAATCACCCCACGTCGATCGTTGGTTCTGCTCTTTGTGCATACCTCTCTCCCTGCCGAATCGTAAAAGGGTCCTTTGGGATCCCATAGGTGTCGTACACCGACATCTTTGGCGCGCCAGGTAGGGGGATCGAGGTTGCGCGAACTTGATCCAGCGGTCGGCGCGTCAGCTTCATCGTCCATGGCGACTTCGCTCCACATACAGAAAGCTAAGTTCTAAAACTTTAATGCTTTTTGCTGATTTGATTTTATCCATGATGATGTTCTTTGCACATAACCTGTGCGCAAAGGAGCACTCTTGAGACATTCTGCGCTCCGGGTTGTTCGGGTCTGCCTAGCAACACATGTGCTGCCGCGTTTGTTCTTGGAGTGTGAAGCTCTCGAGGAGGCGGCGTCCTCGATAGGCTGCTAACTAGGATCCATTCCTAAGTGCCATTGACTAGGACATGCGTGATCGAGATGCATTCCGGCAAGCGTAGGGGACAACTGTGCAAAAACAAAATCATGTGAAGAACAGCTCTAAATAAAGTTACGCACAAGTTAAAATGCTTTTAAGATGCTAATTAACTTGTCGTATTTAAACGCAGTTGTGGACCGGGGGCTGGCAGCGTCCTCTGGACCAATCTTCTCGACGTCGAGAACAACGAAGTTCTCCGCCATAAGCCTTCCTGGCAACAAGCTTGCCGGAAGCCAGCGTCGAGAACGACGAAGTCCTCTGTCATGAACTTTCCCGGCAACTCCTTGCCGGAAGCTAGCATCGAGAATATCAAAGTTCTCCGCTAAAGTCAAAAGTTTCCCGACAACCACCCTTTGAGCAAAAAATAAGCTCGGGGGCTGGCAGTGCCCTCGCAAGAAAAGCTAAGTTGCCAAGATTTATTACATTCATTTTGCTATCCTCACTTGCTTCTTATACCTACACGCGAAGGAGCCTTCTCGGGGCTAATTGCGCCCCTAGCTGTCTCGAGTCCGCTCGACAATTTAGTTGGCTGCATAAGCACCGAGGAGGTAAACCTTTCCGGGAGGCAGCGTTCCCGGCAAGTTGCTTAGGACCCGTTCCTCAAGCACTGTCGACTGGAGCGTGCGCACCGAAAAGCTTTCCGGCAAGCGTGGGTCGCCTTGATTAATTCTTTGTCCTTGTACATCAACCTGCACGCGGAGGAACCTTGCCGTGGTTAGCCCGCGCTCTAGCTTCACCTCGAGTCCGCTCGGCAAGCTTAGCAGCTGCGTTCTGGCCCGGCAAGTCGCCTTGCCGGCGACGGCATTTCCAGCAGGCTGCTAAAGACCCGCATCTAGCGCTCGCGGCAAACATGCGCACCGGCAAGGTTTCCAGACAGCATAGGGGCTAAAATAAGTGCAAGGACTGAATTAATCAAGGGGGAAGCATACATTCATTCAGCATAAAGTAACATGCATAAAGATTGATTTAACTAAGATAAATTGCTTCTTTGTATGTGCCGTTACAGCAACAGGTATGCAAAAAAAAGCACTACAGTCCTAGCGGCAGCCTTATTCTTGGCGGCACACGGCAGGCGAGGAGGCCAGGGATGCCATGCTAGAGGACGGCAAGACGGCAGGAGGGCACTCGCAGTAGACGGCGGCAGCAGCAGAGATGAGTGTATGAATCGAGCGGCTCACCCATAGTACCCTTTTTGGGGAAGGCTCGAGGGCTGGCTCTTCATCACACGGTGTGGAGCTCCCTTTCGTGCCCAAAATTCCTGTTGTTGTACTATTCTGTTTGCCCACGCTACCGGCAAGCTCGAGGCCCGGCAAAATCACAAGCTCACATGCGCCATTCATTGGCGCACAGTTAAAAGTCATGAGCGGCGGGTAATTCTCGCCGCGCGTGAGCCGGTGCGTGTTCTTGGGCCTAGCCCGGACAAACACCGTGCATGCTTGCCCGGCCCAGGCCCGGGGGCTCCTGTCGGTGTAGTAAACAGGGGGTGTTCACTACCCCTGGACACGCACCGGCAAGTTGCAGCCTCCGGGCGGGAAGGCCATGGCGGAGAAGGAATTCACTCAAGGACGTATTCAAGGACTGGTTTCCGGCAAGGTTTACTTGCCGGGAATAGGTCTGCGCATCGCCGGCAAGCTGAGGGCCGGCAAGATCGAGATAGACATTCTGGGAAGCAAGCCTTCCCGGCAAGGTACCCTCCACATCCACGGCAAGGCTTGCCATGGCAAGACTTGCCGGGGGTTAGCTAGAGAAGATTCAGAATAAGGCGAAAAATGTCAGGATCAGAAGACAAGGAGACTGAAGATCGAAGGTTTGCCCCCCCCCACCACCCCCCTCCAGCCAATATCTTGCCGGGGTGGCCCGCGAAGCCTGGCAAGATTTCATGCCCGGCAAGATTCGGCGCCCGGCAAGATTCTGCTACCGTGCTACCGCTTCGACACAGCAACAAGCCCGACATTCTAGGCCCTTCTCTGGATGCGTGGCAACGCGCCAGTGGAGGAGAGCATAAGCGGTGCTGATGGGATGGCCCCTTTTTCCATCCCCAAGAAACTGAGGACACCTAAACGGACACCTCACGGTGCATTAAATGTGTTCGTCCTAATCCGTCAGTGGTTAGGTGTGATAACCCTGTAGCTACTTTACACCTCAATGTATGTACACTTTGCCACTATGGTGACCCCTTTGAGCGTATAAAAGGAGGCCCAAGGCAACTGCTACAGGGGGGAGGAGGATCTTCTGGCCCATTCTGCATGCGTAGCTGCTCTTTGAACGTACTGTTCATCGCGAGCGCTCCTGGAGCCTGGGCTCAAGAACACTCTTAATAAAACAAGGCAGGAGTAGGGTTTTACGCTGATCAGCGGCCCGAACCTGGGTAAAATCACCTCGCGTTGATCGTTGGTTCTGCTCTTTGTGTATACCTCTCTCCCTGCCGAATCGTAAAAGGGGTCCTTTGGGATCCCATAGGTGTCGCACGCCGACAGTCAGGTTCAAAAGTTTGAACACGCGCGGGAAGACAGAGGGGAGACGGCGATCGCCGGTAGTGATCGTCGGGGTTTTGGGAGGTGGCAATGATCGGAGTGTGCTCGGGATAAACTACCGCGTTGGTGGGAGGCGGTGGAGGTTTCCGGAGAGCAACGGAACGCCGGCGAGGTCTGCGGCGACGGACGGTGGTTCGGTGGAGTTGGGATCTCGCCGGAGTGGGCTCGGGTGGTGGAATTGGGGTGCGGAATCGACGATTTGGTGTGAGATAGAGCTACTGGCAAGATTTTGGTGGAGGTGGTGGCCTAACGGCGTCAAGCCGATTAGGGACAGAGGCGGCGAAGCGGTGACCGGAGAGGAGGGAGGAGACCTCCTCGAGGTCAGGGAGGTGGCGAGGGGGCGATTAGGAGGTGGTGGAGGCGATGGGTGGAACGAGTGGAGCTCGGGGGCCTTTATATAGGCGATCCTGAGGTGGTCAGAAGCTTGCAGGCGACGCCGGAGTTACTCCGACCGCCGGAGGTGGTTAGGGGCGGTGGTCAGGGGCGGCGAGGGAGTAATGAGGGTGGTGGAGAACTCCGGAAGGCTCGGCGTGGACGGGCTCGAGCTCCCTGTCCTCATCTACGGTGTGGCCACCGTACGGGTGCGGCGACAAGGTTCATCTCCGGTGACTGCCATGCGGGCCCTGGGCGTCGCAGTCGGCGTGGACAGCGCACGGAGAGACGGGGAGGAGCGACGCGTGTAGGGTAATTAGGTGGGGAAGGCTGCGGCGCAGTGATGGAGGTCGGTGGCCGAGGAGGCTCCGCTCGGTCCGCCGTGGACCAGCACGGTGGCCGCTGCACCGGCTAGTTTCCAGCTCACCGGCGAGGAGAGGCTGTGGAGTGGGCCAAGGAGGGACGATGCACTGTTGATCTTTGGCGTCGCCGTGAAGGAGAAGGAAGGGGAGGGGTGCACGGCACCGATCGTCTCTGCCACTGAAAAACAAATTCAGTTAACTGAATCTCATTCAGCTATGAACAGTGCATAGATACTCCTATGATCCTATGGCAGAGAGTGCTAGGGATTTTTTGAATTTGTGGCAATTTTTGTGGAGAGGTGTTGATGCTCAAAAATGAGGTTGACAAACTTTTGGAATTTTTGGAGCATTTAAAAATTGGTTTGTATCAGAAATATTGAATCTGGTCCAAATTTGAATTGAGTGAAATTTGAAATTTTTGAACCGTGGCACTCCATGTTTTTGGTGAAATGGGTTGTAGGTACTGTCTAGTTGATAGGATAATTTTGGTGGAGGTAGAGATCTTGTAGAAAAAATGGTTCCTTTGTAAACCAAAGGGATAATGAATAATATAAATTCCAACTTTGGAATTTATAAAATATTGAAAGAATATTTTTGTAAGGTGGAAAGGAGTTGGATACTGTCCTATAAGATGTGCATGACTTGTGGAATAAATTTGGACTGGAAGAAAAATTATTGGAAGACTTTAGAAGGGCTAGAAGGAAGTGAAAAGGCCATTTTCTTTGAAAATTTAATTATTCCCAAAACTTTTCTGAATGAAAATTGTTTGAAAAACTCCAAATTAATTATCCAAATAATTTTTAAACCTTTCAAAACATAATCATTAAAGAAAATTTGGAACCCAATTAAAATTCGAAAAGGTTTTCAAGCGGAAGAAAAGTGATATGATCAAAATATGATTTTTCAAAGAATTTATTTTTAAAGGAAAGATTTTAAAATCCAGAAGAATATTTTTGGGGTGTTACACCCGGCCCTGGCTAAGTTCATGGCAGCATCTCACTATGCCTACAACACCTTGAAGATGCCTGGGCCACTGGGAGTCATCACCATCCCATCAGATGAGAAGGATGCAATCATTTGTGTGGACAAGATGTACCGGGATGCGGTCGCAGCAGAGGCAGCGGCAGCAGCAGCTCCCGCTAAGGAAAGCAAAGGAAAGAAGATGGATTGCAGGGACTCTGGCAAAGAGTCCGGGAAGCGTGCCCCCATCGAGTGCACGGCACCCGTTGACGACGTGCCGGAGTGTTCCAATGGCAAGAGATCCAAGGTCGCTGCACCCCAAGTGAAGAAGGTCCCGGCAGGGCTGGCTGGCGTTGATGGTACTTTCACTATCAGCGCCACCCTCGATGACAAATAGGAAAGCGTGCTCATTGCCTTCCTGCTGGCGAATATCGATGTGTTTGCTGGCAACCATCTCATATCCCCGGTGTTGCCGGGGAGGTAATCGAGCACCACCTTGCTGTCTGCCCACATGCCCGACCTGTCAAGCAGAAAGTCCGGAAGCAAGCCTTGGAGAGGCAGCAATTCATTGCAGAAGAGATCAAGAGACTAGAGGCAGCTGGATTGGCCAGAGGAGTACTGCATCCCACGTGGTTGGCAAACCCAGTGGTAGTCCGGAAGGCTAACGGGAAGTGGAGGCTTTGCATAGATTTCACAGATCTCAACAACGCTTGCCCGAAGGACCCGTTTCCCTTGCCGCGTATCGATCAGATTATGGATTCCACTTCAGGTTGTGATTTGCTCTCCTTTTTGGATGCGTATTCTGGGTATCACCAGATCTTCATGTCCAAGGAAGATGAAGAGAAAACATCGTTCGTCACTCCATGTGGTACGTACTGTTTTGTCCGCATGCCATTCGGATTAAAGAGTGTCGGGTCCACTTTTGCAAGGGCAGTCCAGATTGGTTTTGAGCCACAGTTGCATAGAAACATAGAAGCCTATATGGATGATATTGTGGTCAAGACCAAGGATAGGGCCACCCTTATTCAAGATTTGGAGGAGACGTTTGCTAATCTGCGCAGAATCAATTTGAAGCTCAACCCGGAGAAGTGTGTATTTGGTGTTCCCACCGGCAAGTTGCTTGGGTTCTTTGTATCCCATCGCGGGATCGAAGCCAATCCCGACAAGATCAAGGCTATTGAGCAGATCCAAGCACCAAGGATAGTTAAGGATGTGAGGCGTCTGACAGGATGCGTTGCCGCGCTAAGCAGATTCATCTCCAAGTCTGCCGAGCGCGCCCTGCCGTTCTTCAAAATTTTGAAGAAGGCAGGACCCATGAAGTGGACCCTGGAAGCAGATGCAGCTTTGCAAGAGTTGAAGGCCTACTTGTCCTCCGTGCCTACCTTGGTCGCTCCCAAACCCCAGGAGCCACTGCTGCTATACCTAGCGGCAACCAACCAAGTAGTCAGTGCAGCTTTGGTAGCGCAGCGAGAAGTGGATGAGGCAGAGAGTGAGCAGAGACCGGTAGAGTCAGAGAAGAATCAGGACAGCAATGAGCACGGCAAAGAGAGCAACCCCAAGGACGCGGCAAGGAAGAAAGTGGTGCAGCGCCCAGTGTACTTTGTCAGCTCCTTATTACAGGGGGCTAGATCGAGGTACTCTGGCATGTAAAAGTTGATTTTTGGTCTCATCATGGCCTCAAGGAAACTGCGCCACTACTTCCAAGCCCATGAGATCACGGTTGTCACTCGTTTCCCGTTGCAACGGATACTCCGAAACCCTGAGGCTACCGGCAGAATAGTGGAGTGGGCTTTGGAGTTATCCAGTTTTGGTTTGAAGTTTGAAAGCACGTCAACTATTCAGAGCAGGGCATTGGCAGAGTTTATTGCAGAATGGACGCCAACCCCTGATGAGGAAGTGACGGAGACAGCTATCCCCGGCAAGGAATCGCCCCAAGAATGGATTATGTATTTTGATGGTGCTTTTTCCCTACAAGGTGCAGGAGCTGGCGTGCATCTTGTTGCCCCCTTCGGGGAGCACTTGAGATACGTCGTCCAAATGCATTTTTCCCGGGAAGAAGCAACCAACAACACAGCAGAATACGAAGGGCTCCTTGCCGGGCTCCTAGGATTGCAGCTAAATTGGGAATTAAGAAGCTGATCATTCGAGGAGATTCACAGCTTGTGGTGTGACAAGTTAACAAGGATTACCAAAGTCCATTGATGGAGGCATACATCGAGGAAGTGAGGAGATTGGAGGAGCACTTTGACGGATTGCAAACAGAGCACGTACCCCGTGTGGAAAACAGCATAGCTGATCATCTGTCAAAGTGTGCTGCGCAGAAGCTCCATGTGGAACCAGGGACTTTTGTTCTCCATCTCACTCAGCCCTCCGTATCCCTAGCAACAATGGCCCGGAAAAGGAGAAAGTTGGACTCCGGTAAGCCTCTCCCGGTAGAGCCGTCCGCTCCTGGCAGAGACCCTGCCAAAAACAACTCCTCGCAGTCTGCCGGACCACACACTCCAGCCGGGCCCATGGACCCCGCGAACGAGGCATGTGCTCCCACAGCAGAGGAGGTGCCGCTAGTCCTCGTTGCTGAACCCCAGGCTCCAACTTGGGCAAGGCACATTGTCCACTTCCTCCAAACCGGAGAGCTTCCCGGCAACCAAGACGAAGCTGAAAAAGTAGCCCGGAGGGCCAGTATGTATCAGTTTGTCGATGACATTCTGTATAGAAGGAGGCCCAACGGTGTGAAATTAAAGTGTGTCTGTCCAGAAGAAGGAAAGGAACTGCTGGCTAAGATACACAAAGGCATGTGCGGCTCCCACATTGGATCAAGGGCACTAGTTGGGAAAGCATTCCGGCAAGGATTCTATTGGCCCACAGCCCTCCAAGATGCGGTCGAGCTAGTCACCAAATGTGAAGCCTGCCAGTTCCATTCCAAGAAAACCCACCTACCTGCCCAAGCTCTTCAAACAATCCCTCTATCATGGCCATTTTCGGTCTGGGGGCTCGATATCCTCGGCCCCTTCCCCCGAGCAATCGGGGGCTTTGAATTCTTGTTCGTTGCTATCGACAAGTTTACAAAGTGGCTGGAAGTGACTGTCGTGAGAAAGGTGACTGCTCAGTCAGCTATCAAGTTCTTGAAAGAATTGGTGTGTCGTTTTGGAGTTCCGGCAAGGATCATTACCGACAACGACACCCAGTCCACGAGCCGCGCCTTCATGCAATATGTTCATGCCCTCGGATGCAAGATCTCATTTGCCTCTGTGGCACACCCCCGGAGCAATGGGCAAGCTGAGAGGGAGAACGCTGAAGTGCTGTGTGGACTCAAGATGAGAACCTTTAATACACTGTAGAAGCATGGCAGGCGGTGGATCGAGGAGCTGCCGGTAGTTCTCTGATCCCTCAGAACGACACCAAACCAAGCTACCGGGCAGACTCCCTTCTCCCTGGCCTACGGGGCAGAAGCAGTTATCCCCACGGAACTCATTTACGGGTCGCCTCGAGTGCTTGCCTACGATGAAGTAGCGCAAGATCAGCACCGGCGTGACGATGCTGTGCTACTTGAGGAGAACCGTCTCTCGGCTGCTACGCGTGGTGCACGCTATCAGCAAGCCCTGCGTCCCTATCATAGCCGCAGGGTTCACGCCCGGTGTTTTGAGGAAGGTGACCTTGTCCTTAGGCGTGTTCAGTCCGCCAAGGGTACAAAAAAGTTGTCACCGAAGTGGGAAGGCCCTTACCGGGTAGTACGAGTCACCAGACCTGGCGCAGTCCGTCTGGAGACCGGAGATGGCATTTAGTTGCAAAACTCATGGAATATTGAGCATCTCCGCAAGTTCTACCCGTAAGGCGTGGCTGTCAGGCCCTGCCCGGCAGCCACCCTTTTGTACAGGCCTTGCCTCAGCTGCATGTAACCCCTTGTACAAAGCCAGGGCGATGACCCTGTGCAAGAGAAAATAAAGAAGCGCTGTGGGGGGCCCCCGACCAAGATTGCATGCATGCATGAGCATTCCAAGATCACTGCATAAGCATTTCATGAGCATTTGCATATGCATATGGATAGGATCGCATCCTGCATTCATTCTCATCCGCATGAAGCTGTAGGTTCCTGTCGTGAACTTGGCTTTGACGAGGAGTTGAGAAGATTGCCCGGCACTGCGATCCCCGGCAAGCCAAACAGATAAGTTCTACCTCCTGTCCATTAGTGTTCTGTAAGTTATAACTTGTGCATAAGAAATCTCCACCACTCTTTTGAGACTTAGGTGCTCCCATCCCTGACTCGAATGTTGCTTCGGATAGGATGGTCGTAGTGGCCTTTGGTAAAAAGAAGTTGGTGGGGGGCTGGCCCCTTTGCCTGTTGCCCGGTAGACACAGCTCTCCGACAGACAGAAAAGGTGTCGGCAAGATAGCCTGCCGGGGAAAACTCGTTTATTTACACTAAAGAGGCATCTCGCCCCTGCATGGACATACACATGCACGGGTTCCCGGCAAGGTTCATCTTTTTCATTAATATGCTGATACAAGTACAAGCATTACAGAACACAAACATGGACTCGAGAGATTACATTATTTGAATTAAAATTTGGCAATTGCCTACAAGTTTAAAGATTGAAAAAAGATAGGTGCTCCGTAAACTCCTCTCCCTGTCCCTCTTATCCCAGGTAGTGCGGTGGGAAGAGAAGAGAGTGGGCGATGCACCGGCACAACACTACCCCAGATCCCCGTCAGGAGCTGTCGGACACAGCCTGACAAGATTGGGAGTGGCGAGGCTGCGAAGGAGGAAGATGTGCGGAGCGCCCTGGTGGCCCCAGGATCACCGCTCCCCGCCTTGGCAGGCAGGAAGGCACACCTCTCATCAACATCAGCCCCAAGACCTCCGGGAGGGGCGGTGCTGGGATTACCAATGGTCTCCAGCCCCGCCTCCCGGCCGAGCCTCGAAGGAACCAAGAGGTTCGCCACAGAAGGGACCAGGCTCACTCCCCGAGCGCCAGCACCGGCATTTGGCAACACTAGCCCCAACCAAGAGCCCGGGGGCTGGCCCTAGGCTCTCCTCTTCAGCATAACCAGTAGAGGCAGAAAGCGGAGGAGAAGAAGAATGCGAGGGTGGGTGACTTCGCCCTCCTCCACCCCTCCATTTTATAGGCGGATCGGGGGGGGAGCCGCTCCCTCAACAGGCGGCCACCGTCCTCCTCCGCCAACTCAAGACGACCGGGCCCTCGCCTTGACGCTCTCCCACGCCACACACCTCCGTTACCTATCCCGCGCGATGCATGCAGCGTACGTGGCTAAGGATAAGGGCGTGGTGGGAAGAGTGAATTGGCGGTTTCTCCCCCGTGCGTTAAAGCCATTCACGGGCCATCACTGGAGCGGCCCCACCACCATTGGCCTTACATGACGCGCGGAGAAACTAGAAACTGGCCCGGAATCAAGGCTAATGAAGAAGCAAAGAAGACCTCAAGAGACCAGCCTCTTCAGCGACCCCGCCTGTGCACTTATTAGGCCCTACCCCGACGACGCTTGGCAGCGCGTTCGGGGCAGGCCCGGGGGCTTCTGTCGGTGCAACAAACCCTGGGTCTCTTGCCCAAACTGTGCATAGGCACGGGGACGAGATTGAAGCACCAACCCAAGTCAGAATACAAGGGACTAAGAGGTTCAAAGGACTAACATGCAGATCAGAGGGACCAAGATCAAGCCAAAGAAGCAAGGCACCATCAGGAGAAGGGCCTCCTTTGTCGGACAAGCGAGCTCGGCAAGGGGCGAGGCCACCCCCGGAAGACGACGTCCAAGACGTCCTAGCAGGGCCTGCCTGGGCACATGGAGGCAAAACCACGTCACCAACTACTCCACGATGACCCAGGTCGTTAATCAGTGCGGTGTCGAACCGCGGAGTGACTAAGTGGCAGCCATTCACCACATGGCAGCCTCTCCCTACAGGAAACACCTGCAGATGACACCCGTCCTGCTACGTGTCAAGTGAGCAGGCGTGGAGCTGGCGAGATAGCCCGGCAAGCCTTGCCGGGCAACCAACGATGTGACGTTGAGCGGTGCATTTAATGTGCCCTGTCAGCCCGCAGAGTTAGGTATGATAGCACTGTTTGCTATCTTATCAGTGCATAATGACTGTTTTGCCATTGTGGTGACCCCTTAATCTATAAAAGGAGGCCCATGGCGACCGTAGAGAGGGTTAGAAGGTTGGATAACTCAGACCCCCATACGTGCGTAGCCACTGCCGCCCTGAGGCAACCCTTGCCGGGCAAGTGTACTATGCTCCACCGCCACCTTTCCACCATCAATCCACCAAAGCAGGAGTAGGGTTTTATGCCTCACGGCGGCCGAACCTGGGTAAAAATGCCTGTGTGATCTCTGCCGTCCTGCCACACACTCGTCTGCTCTTTGTGCAACGCGACGCCCCCTGCCGAACCAGCAAGGGGCCTCCTGGTCCCATAGGTGGCCGTGGTTTCCCGCGACAGCTTGTGATAGGCGTTGGGATTTCCCTGAAGAGGAAGGGTGAAGTAGTATAGTGGCAGAAAGTATTTCCCTCAGTAAAGAACCAAGGTTTATCGAACCAATAGGACATTCACACAAACGACTGTCAATAGTACCAGCACACACACGAACAAATACTTGCACCCAACGTGGGCAAGAGGGTTGTCAATCCCCTTGTAGTCATTAATTGCAAGGATTAATTCCGATAGTGGTAAATAGATAAATTGTAAAAGTAAATAAAGTGCAGCAAGGTATTTAGGGTTTAGTAATATGAGGTGAATGGACCAGGGGGCATATGTTTCACTGGAGGGACCTCTCTCAAGAACATAGTAAACGGTGGGTACATAGATTACTGTTGGGCAATTGATAGAAAAGCGCATAGTTATGGTGTTATTCATGGCATGATCGATATATAAGCATTACGTCCGTGAAAAGTAGATCGTTAAACTTACTGATGCCTACTACTATTACTCCACTTCAAGAACGCTTCTATGATTGCATCTCTAGGTATTGAGTTCATGACAAACAGAGTAATGCTTAAAGCATGATGACATAATGTAGACAAAATAAGACCAAGCAATATGATCAAACCCTGTCATTTTACCCTTAGTAGCAACAATACAAATACATGCCTCGCTACCCCTTCTGTCACGAGGCGAGGACACCGCAAGATTGAACCTACCACAAAGCACCTATCCGACTGAAGATAAATAAATCTAGTTGGCCAAACTAAATAGATAGATCGAAGATAAATACAAAGCTATAAATAATCACACATAATAAAGTTCAAAATTAACTCAATTACTTTCAATGAACAATCTGATCATAAACCCACAATTCATCGGATCCCAACAAACACACCGCAAAAGATTACATCATATAGATCTCCGAAGAGAACATTGTATTGAAGATAAAAAAAAAGAGCCATGTAGCTACTGCTATGTACCCATAGGTCCGGTGAGGAACTACTCACTCATCATCGGAGTGGCAGCAAGGTTGATGTAGAGGCCCTCCATGATCGATTCCCCCTCTGGCAGAGTACCGACGGAGGCCTCCAGATGGGATCATGGAAGAACAGAGGCTTGCGGTGGTGGAATAATTGTTTCGGCTCTCGCTCTGGGGGTTTCGGAATATTTGGGAATTTATAGTGCTGGAATTAGGTCAGGCGGAATCACGAGGGGCCCACAAGACATCACGGCACGCCCTCCCCCTGGGGGCGCCCTGATGCCTTGTCGTCTCATAGTCTGGCTTCTGGTCCTTCCCCGAAGCTTCTAGGGTACGTCCTTGTCTAGAAAAAATCGTCAAAAAGTTTCGTCCCGTTTGGACTTTGTTTGGTAGGGATTTTCTGTGAAACTAAAAACATGCAAAAAACAACAAATGGCACTAGGCACTGGGTTAATAGGTTAGTTCCCAAAAATTATATAAATTGAAATATAAAGCATAGAAGATTGATAATATAATAACATGAAACAATAAAAATTATAGATATGTTGGAGACGTATCATGGCACTACCCCTGCAATCCGAACATCCTGCTTGGTGTGCTCAATCAGGATAGCTGATACGTCTCCTGTATATCTATAATTTTTATTGTTAAATGCTATTATGTTATCTCTTTTGTATGCTTTGTATGTCATTTTGTATTATTTTTCTGGACTGACCTATTAACTTAGTGCCCAGTGCCAGTTCCTATTTTTTGCTTGTTTTTTGTTTTCCGGAAAATCGATACCTACAGAAGTCCAAAGATGATGAATTTTTTTGATGATTTTTTCTGGACAATAAGAGACCCTAGAAGCTTCGAAGGGAGGCAAAAGGACCCACATGGGATCCACAAGCTAGTGGGGCGCGTCGGGGTGGCTTGTGGCCTGCCTGGTGCTGCGTGTACCCCAATTTTGGCCTATAAATTCACACATATTCTGAAACCCTCGAAGCGATACCCAAAACAATTTTAGCGCTGTCGTAAGCCTCCATTCCGGAGCGATCCCATTTGGAGCCCTTTTCCAGTACTCTGCCAGGGGGAAATCATTGGGGAGGCCATCTTCATCAACCTTGCTACCTTCATGATGATGTTTGAGTAGTTCCCTTAGGACCTACGGGTCCATAGTAGTAGCTAGATGGGTTTCTCTCTCTTTTGATCTTCAATACAATTACCTTTTCTAAGATCAATCCGATGTAATCTTTTGCAATGCGTTTGTTGGGATCCGATGAATTGTGGGTTTATGATTAGATTATTCATTGAATTTATATGAGTTTCTTGAGCCTTCTTTGCTGCGTAATTTTATAGCTTTGTATTTCTCTTTGATCTATTCGTCTACTTGGGTCAAGTTTGATTGATTTATCTGTTGGGGAACGTTGCATTGGAAACAAAAAAAATCTTCGCACACACAAGATCTATCCATGGAGATGCATAGCTACGAGAGGGGAGAGTATGTCTACGCACCCTCGTAGACCGTAAAGCGGAAGCGTTTATTAACGCGGTTGATGTAGTCGAACATCTTCGCGATCCAACCGATCAAGTACCGAACGTACGGCACCTCTGCGTTTAGCACACGTTCGGCTTTCTTGATCCAGCAAGACGGGCAAACTAGTAGATGAGTTCCAGAAGCACGACGGCGTGGTGACGGTGGTGGTGAACTTGTTCCCGCAGGGCTTCGCTGTGCACTACAGAAAAACTGGACGAAGGACTAAACCGTGGAGAGGGGCGCCGCACACGGCTAAGAGATTGTCGTGGGTTGTGTGGTACCCCTCCCTCTCATATATATAGGTGGGGGAGGGGAGGCAGTCTTGGGTGCGCCCCAAGGTGGCCGGCCACCCCCCTTGGGCGCCTGCCCTTTGGCGCCCCCCCTTCCTTGTTTGCCTGCGGGGGGAAGGCAGGAGGAGGTGCCCCCCCCCCATTTCCTTCCTCTTAGGTGGAGGGAAGGAAAGAGGGGCTAGCCCTCCGCCTTTCCATCCATAGGGCCGACGGCCAAGAGGAGGGGCGCACCAGCCCCTTGTGGGCTGGTATGTTCCCCTCTCTTGGCCCATAAGGCCCATTAACCTCCCGGGGCTTCCCGGAACCCCTTCCGGTGATCCGATGACTACCCGATACAATCTGAAACCTTTTCGGTGACCAAATAGCATCATCCTATATATCAATCTTTACCTTCGGACCATTTCGGAGCTCCTCTTCATGTCTGTGATCTCATCCAGGAGTCCGAACAACATTCGGTCACCAAATCACATAACTTATATAATACTATATCGTCAACGAACGTTAAGCGTGCGGACCCTACGGATTCGAGAATGTTGTAGACATGACCGACATGCCTCTTCGGTCAATAACCAATAGCGGAACCTGGATGCCCATATTGGTTCCTACATATTCTACGAAGATCTTCATCAGTCGAACCTTATGACAACATACGTAATTCCCTTTGTCTATCGGTATGTTACTTGCCCGAGATTTGATCGTCGGTATCTCCATACCTAGTTCAATATCGTTACCGGCAAGTCTCTTTACTCGTTCCGTAATTCATCATCTTGTAACTAACTCCTTAGTCACTTTGCTTGCAAGCTTCTTGTGATGTTATATTACCGAGAGGGCCCAGAGATACCTCTCTGATACATGGAGTGACAAATCCTAATCTCGATCCATGCCAACTCAACAGACACCTTCAAAGATACCTGTAGAGCATCTTTATGATCATGCAGTTATGTTGTGATGTTTGATAGCACACAAGGTATTACTCTGGTATCTGGGAGTTGCATGATCTCATAGTCGAAGGAATATGTATTTGACATTAAGAAAGCAATAGCAATAAACTGAACGATCATATGCTACGCTAACGGATGGGTCTTGTCCATCACATCATTCTCCTAATGATGTGATCCCGTTATCAAGTGACAACACATGTCCAGGGTTAGGAAACCTCAACCATCTTTGATCAACGAGCTAGTCTAGTAGAGCCTCACTAGGGACACGGTATTTGTTTATGTATCCACACATGTATTTAAGTTTCCGGCCAATACAATTCTAGCATGAATAATAAACCTTTATCATGAATAAGTAAATATAATAATAACAACTTTATTATTGCCTCTAGGGCATATTTCCATCAGTCTCCCACTTGCACTAGAGTCAATAATCTAGTTCACATCGCCATGTGATCAACACCCATAGTTCACATCGCCATGTGACTAACACCCAAAGAGTTTACTAGAGTCAATAATCTAGTTCACATCACCTTGTGATTAATACCCAAAGAGTACTAAGGTGTGATCATGTTTTGCTTGTGAGAGAGGTTTAGTCAACGGGTCTGCCATATTTATATCTGTATGTATTTTTGCAAATTTCTATGTCTACAATGCTCTGCATGGAGCTACTCTAGCTAATTTCTCCTACTTTCAATATGTATCCAGATTGAGACTCGGAGTCATCTGAATTGGTGTCAAAGCTTGCATCGATGTAACCCTTTACGACGAACTTTTATCACCTCCATAACTGAGAAACATTTCCTTAGTCCTCTTAGGTAACTAAGGATAATTTTGACCGATGTCCAGTGATCCACTCCTGGATCACTATTGTACCTCCCTACCAAACTTATGGCAAGGCACACATCAGGTCTGGTACACATAGCATTCATGATAGAACCTATGGCTGAGGCATAGGGAATGACTTTCGCTTTCTCTCTATCTTCTGCTGTGGTCAGGCTTTGAGTCTGACTCAATTTCACACCTTGCAACACAGGCAAGAACCCTTTCTTTGACTGATCCATTTTGAACTTCTTCAAAACTTTGTCAAGGTATGTGCTTTGTGAAAGTCCTATTAAGCGTCTCAATCTATCCCTATAGATCTTGATGCCCAATATATAAGCAGCTTCACCGAGGTCTTTCATTGAAAAATTCTTATTCAAGTATCCTTTTATGCTATCCAGAAATTATATATCATTTCCAATCAACAGTATGTCATCCACATATAATATTAGAAATGCTACAGAGCTCCCACTCACTTTCTTGTAAATACAGGCTTCACCGTAAGTCTGTATAAAATCATATGCTTTGATCACCTCATCAAAGCGTATATTCCAACTCCGAGATGCTTGCACCAGTCCATAGATGGATCGCTAGAGCTTGCACACTTTGTTAGCACTTTTAGGATCGACAAAACCTTCTGGTTGCATCATATACAACTCTTCTTTAAGAAATCCATTAAGGAATGCAGTTTTGACGTCCATTTGCCAGATTTCAAAATTATAAAATGCGGCAATTGCTAACATGATTCGGACAGACTTAAGCATCGCTACGGGTGAGAAAGTCTCATCGTAGTCAACCCCTTGAACTTGTCGAAAACCTTTCGCGACAAGTCGAGCTTTGTAGACAGTGATATTACCATCAGCGTCCATCTTCTTCTTGAAGATCCATTTATTCTCAATGGCTTGCCGATCATCGAGCAAGTCCACCAAAGTCCATACTTTGTTCTCATACATGGATCCTATCTCAGATTTCATGGCCTCAAGCCATTTATCGGAATCTAGGCTCATCGTAGCTTCTTCATAGTTATTAGGTTCGCCATGGTCTAATAACATGACTTCCAGGAAAGGATTACCGTACCACTCTGGTGCAGAACATGTTCTGGTCGACCTACGAGGTCCAGTAGTAACTTGATCTGAAGTTTCATGATCATCATCATTATCTTCCTCTGTAGTTGGTGTAGGCATCACGGGAACAGTTTTCTCTGATGTGCTACTTTCCAATTCGAGAGAAGGTACAATTACGTCATCAAGTTCTACTTTCCTCCCACTCACTTCTTTCGAGAGAAACTCCTTCTCTAGAAAGGACCCATCATTGGCAACAAAGATCTTGCCTTCGGATCTGTGGTAGAAGGTGTACCCAATAGTTTCCTTAGGGTATCCTACGAAGACGCACTTCTCCGATTTGGGTTCGAGCTTATTAGGCTGAAGCCTTTTGACATAAGTGTCGCATCCCCAAACTTTAAGAAATGACAGCTTAGGTTTCTTGCCAAACCATAGTTCATATGGTGTCGTCTCAACGGATTTAGACGATGCCCTATTTAACATGAATGCGGCTGTCTCTAATGCATAACCCCAAAACGATAGTGGTAAATCGGTAAGAGACATCATAGAACGCACCATATCTAATAAAGTACGGTTACGATGTTCGCACCATTACGCTGTGGTGTTCTAGGTGGCGTGAGTTGTGAAACAATTCCACATTGTTTTAAATGAAGGCCAAACTCGTAACTCAAATATTCGCCTCCGCGATCAGATCATAGAAACTTTATTTTCTTGTTGCAATGATTCTCCACTTCATTCTGAAATTCCTTGAACTTTTCAAATGTTTCAGACTTGTGTTTCATCAAGTAGATATATCCATACCTACTCAAATCATCTATGAAGGTCAGAAAATAATGATACCCGCCGCGTGCTTCAACACTCATCGAACCGCATACATCAGTATGTATTATTTCCAATAAGTCATTAACTCGCTCCATTGTTCCGGAGAATGGAGTTTTAGTCATCTTGCCCATGAGGCATGGTTTGCAAGTATCAAATGATTCATAATCAAGTGATTCCAAAAGTCCATCCGCATGGAGTTTCTTCATGCACTTTACACCAATATGACCTAAACGGCAGTGCCACAAGTATGTTGCATTATCATTATCAACTTTGCATCTTTTGGCATCAATATTATGAATATGGGTATCACTACGATCAAGTTTAACAAGAATAGACCATTCATAAAAGGTGTGTGACCATAAAAGATATTATTCACATAAATAGAACAACCATTATTCTCTGATTTAAACGAATAACCGTCTCACATTAAACAAGATCCAGATATGATGTTCTTGCTCAACGTTGGCACCAAATAACAATTATTGAGGTCTAAAACTAATCCCGAAGGTAGATGTAGAGGTAGCGTGCCGACGGCGATCAGATCGACCTTGGAACCATTCCCGACGCGCATCATCACCTCGTCCTTAGCCAATCTTCATTTATTCCGCAGCTCCTGTTTTGAGTTAAAAATATGAGCAACCGAACTAGTATCAAATACCCAGGCACTACTACGAGCATTAGTAAGGTACACATCAATAACATGTATATCAAATATACCTTTGTTCACTTTGCCATCCTTCTTATCCGCCAAGTATTTGGGGCAGTTCCGCTTCCAGTGATCATTTCCTTTGCAGTAGAAGCACTCAGTTTCAGGCTTGGGTCCAGCTTTGGGCTTCTTCACGGGAGTGGCAACTTGCTTGACATTCTTCTTGAAGTTCCCTTTCTTTCCCTTGCCCTTTTTCTTGAAACTAGTGGTCTTGTTAACCATCAACACTTGATGCTCCTTCTTGATTTCTACGTCCGCGGCCTTAAGCATTGCGAAGAGCTCGGGAATCATTTTCGTCATCCCTTGCATATTATAGTTCATCACGAAGCCTTTGTAGCTTGGTGGCAGTGACTGAAGAACTCTGTCAATAACACTCTCAACTGGAAGATCAATTCCTAGCTGAGTCAAGTGGTTATGATACCCAGACATTTTGAGTATGTGTTCACTGACAGAACTGTTCTCCTCCATCTTACATCTATAGAACTTGTTGGAGACTTCATATCTCTCAACCCGGGCATTAGCTTGAAATATCAACTTCAGCTCTTGGAACATCTCATATGCTCCGTAACATTCAAAACGTCTTTGAAGTCCCGGTTCTAAGTCGTAAAGCATGGCACACTGAACTATTGAGTAGTCATCAGATCGAGTCTGCCAGACATTCATAACATCTGCAGTAGCTCTTGCAGCAGGTCTGTCACCTAGCAATGCATCAAGGACATAATTCTTCTGTGCAACAATGAGGATAATCCTCAAGTTACGGACCTAGTCCGTGTAGTTGCTACCATCATCTTTCAAATTAGCTTTCTCTAGGAACGCATTAAAATTCAGGGGAACGGTAGCACGGGCCATTGATCTACAACATAGATATGCAAAAACTATTAAGACTAAGTTCATGATAAATTAAGTTCAATTAATCAAATAATAATGAACTCACACTTATATTAACATCCCTCAAGTTATCTAAGTGATACATGATCCAAATCAACAAACCCATGTCCGATCATCACGTGAGATGGGGTAGTGATCAATGGTGAACATCTCTATGTTGATCATATCTACTATATGACTCATGTTTGACCTTTCGGTCTCCAGTGTTCCGAGACCATGTCTGTACATGCTAGGCTCGTCAAGTTTAACCCAAGTATTCTGCATGTGCAAAACTATCTTACACCCGTTGTATGTGAACGTAGAGTCTATCACACCCGATCATCACGAGGTGCTTCAAAACAACGAACTTTGGCAATGGTGCATACTCGGGGAGAACACTTTATCTCGAAATTTAGTGAAGGGATCATCTTATAATGCTACTGCCGTTCTAAGCAAAATAAGATGCATAAAGGATAAACATCACATGCAATCAAAATAGGTGACATGATATGGCCATCATCATCTTGTGCTTTTGATCTCCATCTCCAAAGCATCATCATGATCTCCATCGTCACCGGCTCGACACCTTGATCTCCATCGTTGCGTCGGGGTCATCTCGCCAACTATTGCTTCTACAACTATTGCTAACACATAGCAATAAAGTAAAGCAATTACATGGCACTTGCATTTCATACAATAATAAAGAGACAACCCTAAGGCTCCTGCCGGTTGTCGATATTACAAAACATGATCATCTCATACAACAACGTATATCACATCACGTCTTGACCATATCACATCACAACATACCCTGCAAAAACAAGTTAGACGTCCTCTACTTTGTTATTGCAAGTTTTACGTGGCTGCTACGGGCAACTAGCAAGAACCATTCTTAACTATGCAAAAATCACAACGGTTATTATCAAGTTTGTTGTTTTAACCTTCTTCAAGGACCGGCCATAGTCAAATTCGATTCAACTAAAGTAGGAGAAACAGACACCCGCCAGCCACCTTTATGCAAAACAAGTTGCATGTCAGTCGGTGGAACCGGTCTCATGTGCGTGGACATGTAAGGTTGGTCCAGGCCGCTTCATCCCATAATGCCGCCGAATCAAAATAAGACGTTGGTGGTAAGCAGTATGACCATCACCACCCACAACTTCTTTGTGTTCTACTCGTGCATATCATCTACGCATAGACCTGGCTCGGATGCCACTGTTGGGGAACATTGCATGGAAAACAAAAAAAAATCTACGCACATGTAAGATCTATCCATGGAGATGCATAGCTATGAGAGGGGAGAGTACGTCTACGTACCCTTGTAGACCATAAAGCGGAAGCATTTATTAACGCGGTTGATGTAGTCGAACACCTTCGCGATCCAACCGATCAAGTACCGAACGTACGGCACCTCCGCGTTCAAAACACGTTTAGCTCGATGACGTCCTCGCCTTCTTGATCCAGCAAGACAGGCAAAGTAGTAGATGAGTTCCGGCAGCACTACGGCGCGGTGACGGTGGTGGTGAACTTGTTTTTGCAGGGCTTCGCCATGCACTGTGGAAAAACTGGACGGAGGACTAAACTGTGGAGAGGGGCGCTGCACATGGCTAAGAGATTGCCGTGGGTTGTGTGGCGCCCCTCCCTCTCAAATATATAGGTGGGGGAGGGGAGGCAGCCTTGGGTGCACCCCAAGGTGGTCGGCCGGCCCCCTTGGGCGCCTGCCCTTTGGCGCCCCCCCTCTTTCCTTGTTTGCCTGCGGGGGGAAGGCAGGAGGAGGTTGTGACGCCCCCGGCTTAATCGTGCACTAACCATACACGCAAATGCACATGATCAACCCTAAGGACTCACTTGAAGATATCACAACACAACTCTAAAACATAAAATAAAGTCATACAAGCTTTATATTACAAGCCAGGGGCCTCGAGGGCTCGAATACATAGCTCGCGTACAAGCATCAGCGGAAGCATCAGATATCTAAGTACAGATATAAAAGAAAGACAGATAAGCCTTTAAGAAAGTAGGGCAAAACAAAACACTACGATCGAAAGGCGCAAGCCTCCTGCCTGGGACCCTCCGATCCTACTCCTGGTCGTCAGCCAACTCGTAGTAGTAATCACCCTCGGGGTGGTAGTAGTAGTCGTCGACGGGGGCAGCTGTCTCCGGGGCTCCGTCATCTGGTTGCATCAAACGGATATGGGGAAAAGAGAAAGCAAAGCAACCGTGAGTACTCATCCGAAGTACTCAGCAAGCAAGGATCTACACTACATATGCAACATTATCAAAGAAAGGCTGTATATGTGGACTGGGCTTGAAAGTGCGTTATATCGACTAGAGGGGGGGTGAATAGGCGATTTTTACAAATTCGTCACTGAGGAATTTCAAGGTGAGGAAATTCCTAAGCGACGAACTACTTAGCAGCGGAATGAGTACTCAGATGCAAGCATAATAGAGCAGTAGCACAGTCATCATGATGAAATGAAAACAAGCACAGAGTACGAGTAGCGTAAACACAGGATAAGCAGGCTGAAGACAAACTGACTGAAGAATTTGAACTGAGGAAATTGAGAAAGTCTTCAGACAAAGTCTTCAAACAGTAATGATCAAATACATAGCAAGTATGCGAGGAAATGACAGGGTTGAGGAAATAGAACCAGTAGCTCGGTGAAGACACTGATTTGGTAGACCAGTTCCAACTGCTGTGACAGTTGTACGTCTGGTTGGAGCGGCTAGGTATTTAAACCTGAGGACACACAGTCCCGGACACCCAGTCCTGAACACACAGTCCAGGACACCTAGTCCTCACCGTATTCTCCTTGAGCTAAGGTCACACAGACCTCGCCCAACCACTCGTGGTAAGTCTTCAGGTGACTTCCAAACCTTCCCATACTCGGTCACTCGGCAATCCACAATTTCCTCTTGGATGCTCTAGACCATGACGCCTAACCGTCTGGAGGATGCACAGTCCTCAAAGGTAACAAGCGTCGGTTCCACACAGGAACAATCTCTTCAGTGATGCTCAATCACTTTGGGTTTGTAGGTGTTTGGGTTTTTGGGTTTTTCCTCACTTGATGATTTTCGCTCAAAGTCCTCGGAGGATGGGATGCTCTAAATGACAAGTGTCAATCTATTTCTTGGAGCAGCCGACCAGCTAGTGGTTGTAGAGGGCGGCTATTTATAGCCTAGGGAGCAGCCCGACATGATAAGACATAAATGCCCTTCAATGATATGACCGTTAGGTGGGTAGATATTTTGGGACAGCTGGCACGTAGCACAGCAACGGTCGGAAATTTGAGTATCAAATTCCTCAGGGCTATCATAATCCTCACTTGTAGGCAATCCGCACTGGCGAATTTCTAACTCCTCAGTCAGAACAAATTCCTTAGAGAACAGAAGAACTTCGTCTCTGTCACTGAAGAACTTGACTAAACTGTATGAGATTTCCAATGGCTTCACTCGAAAGGATTGGGTAGGTGTAGGATTTTGAGTTGAGCATCACTTGGAAATTTTTCCTTAGTTTTACCTCGACCCCCTTTACAGTACGGTGTTTCCTATGACTCAAGAAGAAGAAAATGAAACTACGAAAACAAAAGTCTTCACGCTTCATAATCCTCGCATGAATATCAAGTCTTCAGGGTCACACCAATTTCTTCACTTTCAAAGTCTTCAAGAAAACCAAAGTCTTCAGTTGAAGACATTCATTTTTAGGGGTCGACATTCATCGTAATTAACAAACTCCTCATAGACTTATAGACCTGTGTACACTCACAAACACATTAGACCCTTAACCTATAAGTCTTCAATACACCAAAATCACTAAGGGGCACTAGATGCACTTACAATCTCCCCCTTTTTGGTGATTGATGACAATATAGGTTAAGTTTTCAATGGCGATAAACATATGAAGTGTAAATACTAATATTGAGGAATTTGATTGCAAGATATAGAGGAACTCCCCCTGAAGATGTGCATATTTGAAGAATTTGCTTTGAAATAGCAAATGCACATTGTTGAGTAATACCATGGAGATCTCCTCCTATATCTTGAAATTCATACACGCATTTATCATATGATATGAAGAATTTGAAATGCATGATGAAATATGGTGTCTGACGGAATTCAGCATGCGTGCATTAAGGTACTTGAGGAAATAAGCATGCAGAAAGCAGTTCAAAAGTATCAGACCACCATAGGACTTAAGTTTACAACTCATCAGAGCAAACACCTCAGAAGAGCAAGAGTTGAAACTTAACAGAAATATAGCCCATATATAAGACCCGCTTGAAGACTAAACTCAAATTTCTCCCCCTTTGTCATCGAATGACCAAAAGGGACGAAAAATGAGGACTAACGCCCCTGAAGAATATCGATGGAGGAGCGCCAGCATTGTTGGGGTCGACTGTTGAGGTAGGGCCTGCCGCAGTGTCGTTCAAGTCTTCAGCTTCATCCGTCTCGCGCGATGAAGAATATGAACTGGCAACAAGCTGAGGAACTTTGACTTTCTTGAATTTCTTCGAAGGTGGCTGGAACCAGTCAAAGTCCTGTTGGAAGCCCATCTCCTTGAGTTCTTCAGCACTATGAAGATTAGACAGAATCGCCCAAGTGCGGTCAAAGACTTCATGCAAGTAGTAGTGATTCTTCTTCACAGTATTTTGAGTGACTGTCATGTTCTGAAGAAATGCACCAAACTGACGCTTGACCCACTTGTGATTTCGATCAACTTTCTGATGAAGACTAAGGAGAAGTTCACGATCAGTCATCACACGCGGAGCTGTGGCTTGAGGATGATGTTCTGAAGCTTTGGCGGCAGAATCTTGAGTTGCAGAGTCATCATTGGTGGAATAGGAAGTAGCTTTGCGAAACTGTCCATCCAATGGATGAGTACCTTCATCAATAACAGCAGCATTGCCCTTCTCGTCAGCTGAGGAAATAGTCCGTTTGAGGACTTCAATAGGGGGCAAATAGCTGAGATGATTTTGAAAGTCAGCAATGTAATGAATTGAAGACCTTGATCTGATGAATCTCATGATCCAGGGAGCATAAGGCTTCAACTCAAAAGGTGACAGTGCAGCATTGGCCAAAGTCCTCATGAAGAAATCGTGGTAGTTGATAGGAATACCGTGAATGATATTGAACAGCAGATTCTTCATAATGCCAACAACTTCTTCATCATCAGAGTTGTGGCCCTTGATTGGACTGAGGATTTTGGTCAATATGCGATAGACTGTCCTTGGCACATAGAGCAATTCCTTGACGAGGAATTTGGTCCTTGGAGCTTGGCCTGGCTTCAAAGGCTTCATCAGCACTTGCATCAGATGATCAGACAGTTCAGGTTCAACATAGAGAAGCCTAGCACCTTCAGTGGGAGGACTGACTGGGACGGCATGAAGCAATTCAGAGGCCGGTGCTTTGAAATGAGTATTATCGGTCATCCAGTCCAATACCCATGAATTGACATCATCAATATTTCCAGTAATGTGCAGCGTGGCGAAGAATTGAAGAATGAGTTCTTCATTCCAATCGCAGATGTCGGTGCAGAAATGGAGTAACCCAGCGTCATGAAGAACACTGAGGACTGGTGTGAAGCAGGGCAGCGATTCCATATCTACATGAGGAATTTGCTCATGTTCAAAGATCTTATCCTTATCAACCAACAATGAGGAGTAGAAGTTCATCTGGCTTGCAGTCCAGAAACGCTTGCGACGAAGACGAGCAGAGTCATAGGGATTGTAGTCAGTGAAGAATATGTGCTTGTTGAAGAAATCCTCAGCATTAAACTTCTGCTTCTTGGAGTGAGGGTTCTGTGGCTTGGGCTGAAGATTAACAGTTGAAGAATTTACAGCCTCTTGAGGTGTAGCCATTGGAGCCACTGGCTGAGGAATTTCAGCAGCAGCCTTGGCCTTCATTTCTTCAGACATATGTACATCAGCGCTAGTGACTGGAACTTCTTCAGGTATAGAGTGAAGTGAAGCTTGACGTTCATCAGAGCCCGTATGAATTTCTTCAGTTTGCACAGGAAACTGAGGAACATGATGTAGAGGGGTTGTCAGAGGTGAATTGGGGTGATGACTTTCCCAAAAGTCATCATTCAGAATAGGTGTTGTAGACCCAATATCCACATCCTCATCTTCTTCAGTTCCTTCGACGCCTGCCTCTTCAGCTGTGAACTGAGGCATGGGCGATGATACCAGTGGGGTTGAAGGGAAAGTATCCACTTCAATTTCTTCATCCATCTGCTCTATCGAAGCAGCAGAAGGAATTTCTTCATCAGATTTACTTGGAATTTCATATTCCTCACCAAAGGGAATGATCTCCTTTGATGGCATGCTTGATATTGGAATAGCATCAATTGGGTTTTCAGATGAACTCCTCAAAGTCTTCAATTTCTTGAGGGCTGAAGACTCTGAAGATGCAGATGCTTTCCTTTTCTTCACAGCTGCTCGCTCCGCAGCCTTGGTTTTCTTCGCTTCTGATGCAGAAGGAAGGTTGATGCTTGTCATCGGTGCAGGAGGAGCAGAGGAAATTGGTTGAATTTCTTCAGGCACAACTGATGCAGTTGCCCTGGCTTGTTTAGATTCCTCAGGCACAGTAGCAGATGCTTCAACTGGCCTGGATTGCTCTTCAGGCGCAATATTGGAGGTTGCCCTGTCATTTTCTTCAGAGACTGGAATTTCTTCATCAGCTCTGGCGCTTTCATTTTCTTCAGCAGACTGAACAGATGTTCCAGTCTGAGGAAATTTGGGTTGCGATGAAGCTGCAACACTTGGAGTAAATCCTTTTGCCATTCTGATGAATCTAACTTTGGCAATGCATGAAATTCATCACTAAGTGCTTTGATCTCAGCCTGCATAGTCACAAGTTCTTCAGGAGACATTTTCACAACATTGTTCTTCAGAAAACGCTCCTTCTTGTACTGAGCCTTCTTCACCTGCCTGGCCTTTTCAAATTTCCATTTTTCTTCATTTATGAAGGCCGTCAACATGTGACTTTGACCAGGAGTGAGGTTTAATTCAGGCAAAGGTGTGTTAGGGTTCTTGTGCCATAGATCAATAAAATCAAGGATCTTCCTTGGATCCAGCATGAGGGGCACAGCACTGCCTTTGGCTCTAGCGGCACTTTGTTGTCGATCTCTGATGAGCTCAGCTAATTCTTCATCATCAGCTTCGTCTTCACTTGACGGAACCTGAAAGGCGACTTGCTTCTTGTGAGGACTTGGCCTTGTGCCTCGTCCAGCAGTGGCCTTTTTCTTCAGCAAGGTCGGAGTTGTTGAAGACTGAGGTGGAGCTAAAGAACTTGCAGAGACTCCTGAAGCAATTGAGATTCCAGTAGTCCTTTGGCATGTGGCAAGATGCACAGGTGCTGAGGACTTTGCAGGAGCAGCTGAGGATTTTGCAACCGAGGGAGTTGGAGCTGCTTTTGAGGAATTTGCTTGAGGAACAGGCCGTGAGGGCATTGCAGCTGAGGAACTTGTCTTAACAGCTGATTTCTTCAGCATAGCCTTCTTAGGCTTGATAGCAGAGGCCTCAGCGGCGGCAGCAACAGAATCTTCATTGAATTTCTTTACTGCCTCTTTAGCCACTTTGGCCAGCTTGGCTTGACGCTTAGCCCACTCCTGATGAAATTCCTCACCTCTTCTGATGCTAGTGGGATCAGCTTCTTGGCCAGGAGCCAATGGAGGTCTTGGACATGGAGGGTTAACAGCAAATTTCTTCATGTACTTGGGAGTGACATAGCGATATTCCCTCCATTCTCTTGCCCATCTCCTCTCAATCTTCTGAATGCGCACTTTGCGCTGATTTTTGTTCTCCTTGCCATGAGTTGCTTCATCAGGAGTACAATATTCATCATAGATGTCATCAGGGATCTCAAAAGCAGTATTTGTTTCTGGCCTCTTTCCTCCCTTCTAAGGTCTTTTACCATCAGCCATTTTCTTCACTTGAGGGTTTTGAACAATCGAATTTTCTGATGAGGTGTGCAATTTTTCTTCAAGGAACGCTGCAAATGAGTTAAGTTGATGAGAACCTAGAGATTCAGCAGCGGACATGTGTACCTGTGAACAGAATATAGGTGCGAGGAGTTTTGGAGAGGTCATATGTGTTCTCAGAAGATTTTCAAAAGTATCAAGTTTGAGGAAGATGACCAGGGGTGTCTTGAGGAATTTCACTAAGCATTTTTGACTTAGGTTCCAGAGTTGTGTAGATTGAAAATCCACACAATTGAGGAATCTTGAAGAAAAACGTTGCTTAGAGAAACTGATCAAGGACAGAAGCAAGTTGGTGTTTAAGAACATGAAAGTTGAAGAATAAACACCTTTTGAAGATTTTGTGGAAATCATCAGAATCAACAAGGGCAGTAAAAATAAATTTTATTTACCCTTGACGAAGAACATGACGAACTGAGAGTGGCAGTGGAGATGTTCGTCCGTTCAGATCTTCCATGCCCTAACTTGGCGATGGAAAACAGCTACGGCGGCGGCGGAGTGAGGATTTCCGCGGCCGGCGTGAGTACGACGGCGACGAGGTCGAGGCAGTGAAGCTCTTCCTCACCGGCGACGATGGAGTGTAGCGGCGGTGCTAGGTCTGAGAGCTCGAGCGAGGGAGTAAGATCGAGCGGGGTAAATGAGCTCTGAGGAGGGTGAGGGGTATTTATAGCAGAGGTGAAAAACCGCTCGTTCGAAGAAAATGGACAAACGTGCCCCTGACCCTTCTCATCCTAGCGACATGTGTCACCCACGAACTGTGAAGTGGAGATCGTGTTAGATCGAGGGTGAATAGATAAATCTTATCGAGGGATAAGGAACGGTTTGAACGGCAAAAGCCGAAAATTCAGATAAGAATATTTTAATGTTTCGTTCACAAATTCTTCAGCTGTCAAGGACACAGTGAAGACTTTGAACGGGTTTCAAATAGAACGCACATGAAGAATTTGTGAACGGACTGGATTGAGTTTAGCATTGAGGGGGAACGGGTCCGATCACATTCACTTAGAAGAAACACAACTTGAAGAATTAGCAATAAGTGAATGCTGTAGAGGACAGAAAACTCAAATATATATATATATAGTCAATGAAGAACATAGACGGAAAGAGTGAAGATTTTGCAAAGTTGAAGAATTTGAAAATTTGAAGAATTTGCACAATGATGAAAAACTCAAATTTTGAAGATTTTCAACTTTTTGTGGTGGCGTGACCCACCGTGTAAGAATGATGATTTCAGACACCGCGTACAATTGTCGTAGGGCTCTGAGAATCAAATTCTTCATTAATTTCTTCACACTTAGAGGGTTAGTCTTCATTGATTGAAGAAAAACGTTTCTTTGTGTGTTGCACATCTAAGTCATCAATTTGCATAAGTGTTAGGATGTGTGTCCTTTTCAAAGGACATTCAAAGATTCTAAGATATTTAGCTCGAAAACGGGCACACATGCAAACACTAAGCATAATATCCGGCCTAGATGCACATAGGTACAATAAAGAACCAATCATGGAGCGGTATACCTTTTGATCGAAGTCTATACCATTTTCATCAGTGCATAGATGGCCATTTGTGGGCATAGGGATTTTGACGCCTCTGCATTCTTGCATACCGAATTTTCTCAGAACGTCCTTGAGGTATTTCTCTTGAGAAATGAAAATGCCATTATGTTGTTGACGAATTTGAAGACCTAAGAAGAATTTCAATTCTCCCATCATGGACATTTGATATTCCTCACTCATCATGTAAGCAAATTCGTCACTGTAATGTTGGTTAGTACAGCCAAAGATAATATCATCAACATATATTTGGCACACGAATAATTCAACATCATAGGTTTTGGTGAAAAGAGTTGGGTCGAGTGAACCGGGTTTGAAGCCTTTCTTCATGAGGAATTCCTTCAGAGTATCATACCACGCCCGAGGGGCCTGCTTGAGGCCATAGAGGGCCTTATTGAGTCTGAAGACTTTGTCAGGATGTTTAGGATCTTCAAAACCTGGGGGTTGAGCAACATATACTTCTTCCTCAAGCTTACCATTGAGGAATGCACTTTTCACATCCATTTGATATAAGATGATATTAGATGGTTAGCATAAGCAAGCAATATGCGAATAGCCTCAAGTCTAGCAACAGGTGCAAAAGTCTCATCGAAATCAATTCCTTCAACCTATGTGTAGCCTTGAGCTACAAGACGAGCCTTGTTCCTCACCACTAGGCCATTTTCATCTTGCTTGTTGCGGTAGATCCATTTGGTACCAATGATATTGTGCTTGCATGGGTCCGGTCGCTTGACAAGCTCCCACACATTGTTCAGCTTGAATTGATGTAATTCCTCTTGCATTGCTTGAATCCATTCAGGCTCCAGAAATGCCTCATCAACTTTGGTGGGCTCTGTGATAGAGACGAAAGCAAAATGCCCACAAAAGTTAGATAAATGTGAAGCTTTTGAGCGAGTCAGAGGACCTGGTGCGTTGATGTCGTTGATGATTCTCTCAATCTGTACTTCATTTGCAACGCGGGGATGAGCAGGTTGACGACTTTGATTTGGCTCAGCATTTTCTTCAGAGCCATTTTCTTCAGATGCGCCAGCATGCTGTTCTTCATGTTCTGGAATGATTTCTTCAGCAGATTCTTCGGTAGGAATGACATCCTCAGTAGCTTTGAACTTGATGGTTTCCTCAGGCGTCTTTTCATCTAGCACAGGAGGTAGGTGCTCTCTTTGCGAGCCGTTAGTTTCATCGAACCGCACATCTACAGTTTCAACAACCTTGTTGTGATAGGCATTGAAGACCCTGTAGGAGTGCGAGTCCTTTCCGTAACCAAGCATAAAACCTTCATGTGCTTTCGGTGCAAATTTAGAATTGTGATGTGGATCTCTAATCCAGCATTTAGCACCGAAGACTTTGAAATAACTCACATTGGGTTTCTTGTCAGTGAGGAGTTCATATGAGGTCTTCTTGAAGAATTTGTGAAGATATACCCTGTTGATGATGTGGCATGCAGTATCAATTGCCTCAGGCCAGAAGTGACGAGGTGTCTTGTATTCATCAAGCATGGTGCGAGCCATCTCAACAAGAGTCATGTTCTTGCGCTCCACAACGCCATTCTGCTGAGGAGTGTATGGGGCAGATAGCTCATGAGTAATACCAAGTTCATCGAGATAGTCATCAAGACCAGTATTCTTGAACTCAGTCCCATTGTCACTACATATATGCTTGATCTTCACGCCGAAATTCGTCGAAGCCCTTGAGGAAAATCGTCTGAAGACTTCCTGCACTTCAGTCTTGTAAGTAATGACATGCACCCATGTGTAACGAGAATAGTCATCAACAATGACAAAGCCATATAGAGATGCTGCATTTGTTAGTGTGGCATAATGAGTAGGGCCAAAGAGATCCATATGAAGCAATTCAAAAGGACGAGAAGTAGTCATGATAGTCTTCGAGGGGTGCTTGGCTCTGGTCATCTTTCCAGCCTCACAAGCCCCACAAAGATGATCTTTGAGGAATTTGACACACTCGATGCCAATGACGTGCTTTTTCTTCACGAGCGTGTGTAAGTTCCTCATGCCAGCATGACCCAGTCATCGATGCCATAGCCAGCCTTCTGAAGCTTTAGCAAGTAGACAAGTGGCAGGCTGTGGTCCTGCAGAGAAATCAACAATATACAAGTCTCCTCTCCTAAAGCCTTCGAAGACTTTGGAATTGTCAGATTCCATGAGCACTAAGCAACGATATTTGCCAAAGACAACAACCATATCAAGATCACAAAGCATTGAGACAGACATGAGGTTGAATCCGAGGGACTCGACAAGCATGACTTTATCCATGTGTCGATCCTTTGAGATTGCAACCCTACCTAGACCCAATACCTTGCTTTTGCCTTTGTCAGCGTAGGTGATATGCTTCAAGTGTGATGGAGATAAAGGAGTGTTCATCAGTAAGCTCTTGTCACCGGTCATGTGATTTGTACATCCACTATCGAGGACCCACTCAGTAGCTTTGGGTAAATCATCCTGCAGATGAATTAGTGCATCTTAGGAACTCATATACTTCAGAGTGAAGAATATGACATCAAATTCATCAGACATATTTCATCAATTAAAGCAACATATGTATATATAGCAATGTGAGGACGTGAGAAATGAATAAATCATTTCTTCATGATTAGCTTGCGTCCTTTCAAGCATTTCAGGTCTCCAGCAAATTCTTCAGACGATTTAGTTCGTCTGGAGACCTGACCCTGCATAAGAGATTAGTTCCTTTTCTTCACCACCCACATCTGGAGGGGTGGCAAAGAGTTCATCATTCTGCGAGCTCCATAAGAGAAAGGTGGCATAGACGCCAGACCACTTCGTTTCACATAAGAGGGGTTAGGGTAAGCATATGAATAAGCAGAGAAATTCTTCGAGGACTTACGAACATAATGATTTGAAGAATAATGCATATATTCATAGCCCTTAGGCTTTCCCTGCGAAACAGAAGTGTTAGCACGATGATGTTCATGTGAGGACTTTGATCCATGTGAGGAATTTGATTCATATGAAGAATTTGATCTGGGGTTCTTATTCTTCACAGGTGGTGTCATGAGGACATTCACCTGAAGACTTTCAAGGCACCTTTTGGGAACCCAGATTTTCTTCATAGGGGGACCATTCCTGCAGTTAGATCCAACATATCTAGCAAATACCTCACCATTCTGATTTTTGAACAGTTTATAGTTGGAGTCAAATGACTCATCAGATGAATATGAGGATTCACAAGTAAAGCCAGATAAAGTGGATGGATCTACGGGAGGTCCCTTCGCAGCAACCCATGAGGTTTTGGGATACTGCTCCAGTTTCCAGTAGGTTCCATCAGCATTGAGTTTCCTCTCAAAGGCAATACCCTCTTTCCTAGGGTTCCTGTTCAAGATCTGCTTTTTGAGCACATCACAAAGAGTCTGATGCCCTTTGAGGCTTTTGTACATGCCTGTCACATACAATTCCTTCAACCCTGCATTTTCGTTAGTGATACTAGTGGTATCCTCAGATGAGGAATTTGTGACCACAGAGATAGTTGAAGAATTTGCAGCAATGGAAGCATTTGAACATTCAGGTGAAGAATTAGCAGTTTCACGTTCAATGCATTTCAAGCATGGTGGAATAAATTCTTTCTGAGCGGAACTGATCTGTTGAGCAAGCAAAGAATCATTTTCCTTCTGAAGATCTTCATGACTCACCCTTAGCTTCTCAAGATCTTGCTTTCTTTGAAGAAATTCATAAGAAAGCTTCTCATGATCGGCTAGGAGAGTTTCATGATGACCTTGAAGGTTGTCAAACTTAGACTGTAGTTGCTGAAGATTATCACTCAGTGTTTGAGTTCGATCCATTTCCTCACCTAACAGATCATCGCTTTTGTCTAGCATATTTTGAACCTTTTCCAAAGCCTTTTGTTGTTTCACAGCAATATTAGCAAGTTTGGAATAGCTGGGTTTGAGGTTATCATCAGATTCATCCTCACTTGATTCAGAGGAGGGATATTTGAGTACCTTGGCACCTTTTGCCATGAAGCAATAGGTGGGAGCATAGTCATCGTTGCCGTCATCAGCAGTGTTGGGGAAGCCATTTTCCTCAGTGTTGAAGATGGACTTGCTAACGTAAGCAGTAGCGAGGGCTAGGCTCGCCACACCAGAGTCTGACTCCTCAGATGCCTCCTCTTCCTCATGTTCCTCAGATTCAGCTTCAGAGTCCATTTCCTTGCCAATGAATGCCCGAGCTTTCTTGGAGCTGCTCTTCTTGTGAGATGAAGACTTTGAAGATCTTGACGATGAGGACTTTGAAGATTTCTTCTTCCTCTTAGAGTCATCTGAACTATCACCCTTGTATTTCTTCTTCTTTGATTCCTTCTCCCACTGAGGACAATCAGTAATGTAGTGACCAGGTTTCTTGCATTTATGGCAAGTTCTCTTCTTGTAATCACGGGATGAGGAATCTGATTTCATGTCATCACCTCTTGAGGATTTTCCAAATCGGCCACGTCTAGAGAACTTCTGGAATTTCCTCACGAGCATTGCTAGCTCCTGACTCAGTTCTTCAGGATCACCAAGGCTGCTACCAGAATCTTCATCTTCAGATTTAGAGACTGCCTTGGCTTTCAGTGCACGAGATCTACCATAGCTCGGTCCGTAGAGATCTCTCTTCTCAGCTAGTTGGAATTCATGAGTATTTAGCCTCTCGAGGATATCAGCAGGATCAAGTGACTTGTAGTCACCATGTTCTTGAATCATCAGTGCCAGTGTATCGAATGAAGAATCGAGTGACCTCAGCAATTTCTTCACCACCTCATGGTCGGTGATGTCAGTGGCACCCAGTGCTTGAAGCTCGTTTGAAATGTCAGTGAGGCGATCAAAGGTTTGCTGAACATTTTCGTTGTTGAGTCTTTTGAAGCGGTTGAAGAGATTGCGAAGAACGTCAACTCGAGAGTCACGTTGAGTTGAGACTCCTTCGTTGACCTTGGACAGCCTATCCCAGATAAGCTTAGCTGTCTCCAAAGCACTCACTCTGCCATACTGCCCTTTGCTCAGATGGCCACATATGATATTCTTCGCTTGAGAGTCGAGTTGCTTGAATCTCTTCACATCAGCAGCGTTTATGGAAGGAGTGACAGAGGGAACACCCTTTTCCACAACATACCAGAGGTCGTTGTCAATTGCCTCAAGATGCATGCGCATCTTGTTCTTCCAGTAGGGGTAGTCCGTCCCATCGAAGGTAGGACACCCAGCTGAGACATTGATCATGCCTGCAGTCGACATAACTAAAACTCCAGGTGGTTAAACCAAAATCACACAGAACAAGGGAGTACCTTGCTCTGATACCAATTGAAAGTGTGTTATATCGACTAGAGGGGGTGAATAGGCGATTTTTACAAATTCGTCACTGAGGAATTTCAAGGTGAGGAAATTCCTAAGCGACGAACTACTTAGCAGTGGAATGAGTACTCAGATGCAAGCATAACCGAGCAGTAGCACAGTCATCATGATGAAATGAAAACAAGCACAGAGTACGAGTAGCGTAAACACAGGATAAGCAGGCTGAAGAATTTGAACTGAGGAAATTGAGAAAGTCTTCAGACAAAGTCTTCAAACAGTAATGATCAAATACATAGCAAGTATGCGAGGAAATGACAGGGTTGAGGAAATAGAACCAGTAGCTCGGTGAAGACACTGATTTGGTAGACCAGTTCCAACTGCTGTGACAGTTGTACGTCTGGTTGGAGCGGCTAGGTATTTAAACCTGAGGACACACAGTCCCGGACACCCAGTCCTGAACACACAGTCCAGGACACCTAGTCCTCACCGTATTCTCCTTGAGCTAAGGTCACACAGACCTCGCCCAACCACTCGTGGTAAGTCTTCAGGTGACTTCCAAACCTTCACATACTCGGTCACTCGGCAATCCACAATTTCCTCTTGGATGCTCTAGACCATGACGCCTAACCGTCTGGAGGATGCACAGTCCTCAAAGGTAACAAGCGTCGGTTCCACACAGGAACAATCTCTTCAGTGATGCTCAATCACTTTGGGTTTGTAGGTGTTTGGGTTTTTGGGTTTTTCCTCACTTGATGATTTTCGCTCAAAGTCCTCGGAGGGTGGGATGCTCTAAATGACAAGTGTCAATCTATTTCTTGGAGCAGCCGACCAGCTAGTGGTTGTAGAGGGCGGCTATTTATAGCCTAGGGAGCAGCCCGACATGATAAGACATAAATGCCCTTAAATGATATGACCGTTAGGTGGGTAGATATTTTGGGACAGCTGGCACGTAGCACAGCAACGGTCGGAAATTTGAGTATCAAATTCCTCAGGGCTATCATAATCCTCACTTGTAGGCAATCCGCACTGGCGAATTTCTAACTCCTCAGTCAGAACAAATTCCTTAGAGAACAGAAGAACTTCGTCTCTGTCACTGAAGAACTTGACTAAACTGTATGAGATTTCCAATGGCTTCACTCGAAAGGATTGGGTAGGTGTAGGATTTTGAGTTGAGCATCACTTGGAAATTTTTCCTTAGTTTTACCTCGACCCCCTTTAACAGTACGATGTTTCCTATGACTCAAGAAGAAGAAAATGGAACTACGAAAACAAAAGTCTTCACACTTCATAATCCTCGCATGAATATCAAGTCTTCAGGGTCACACCAATTTCTTCACTTTCAAAGTCTTCAAGAAAACCAAAGTCTTCAGTTGAAGACATTCATTTTTAGGGGTCGACATTCATCGTAATTAACAAACTCCTCATAGACTTATAGACCTGTGTACACTCACAAACACATTAGACCCTTAACCTATAAGTCTTCAATACACCAAAATCACTAAGGGGCACTAGATGCACTTACAGGGCTGCAGAAATGCCAGAATAGAGAGAAGGCCTAGTCCTGTCGAAGACTAGCCTCTTCAACGGTCTTACAGCATTAGAAGAGTGTAGATTGGAACAATATAAAGTAGTAGTTTTAATAAGTCTCAACCTTACCCAGAGGTCCTTCCTCGACTCCCTGCTAGAAAGCAACCCCAGAGCCATACTATCCATTTCTCATCACAAGTATCCAGTTCTAGTTGTATCAATCGGGATACAACTCCGAGCGTCCGTTGCCGAGGATCCGGCTATGCATAGATTAGTTCTTCCCTGCAGGGGTGCACCAACTTACCCACCACACTCGCTTAACTCCAGCCGGACACACTTTTCTGGGCCATGCCCAGCCTCGGCCAAACAACACACCGCAGCCTACCTAGAGCTCAGCAGAGAGGTCCCCGCCGGTCTACAACCTAAGCGCTCAGGGGTCTTGGGCCATCGCCCTGTGCACTCTGGGTCATTGTGTGCAGGGTGGATACCAGCACCGCCTCGGATGGTCGGCACGATCCGACCGTGCCACAATGTTGAACAGGACATCTGTCAGAGCTTACGGCTGAAGCCACGATGTAGAGTACCCATATTTATTCCCGCATGATGGTTAGTGCTATCGGGCCAGAGGCCCACTCGAATCAAATATCCAAATCGTAGTGTGTTGGTAGTGCGGTAACGAGCAGAGACTCACGATCGATGTGACCCTGTCGCCCCGTCTCGAGGACTTGCGGCAAGGGCGAAGAATGCCCAGCCACGCCTCGTATTCATCACTCGGGCACCGTCCAGGTCAACCCATCTCGCAAAAGACTGTCGGGAACTCAGGTCCACCTCTACTGGGCGGTACCGCCTGTCCCTCTAGTCCTGCAGTAAAAGTAACTCCCTCGGGTCCCCCTCGGGGCCGACCCGTTTCTAACAAGGTTTAGGGGTAAAGTCACAGTAACCGTGTGTCCATAACATCAGGGGAATCCGAGGTATCACCCTCGACGGATCACAGTAACCGTCAAGGTGAACTTAGGAGGAATCACCCTCGAGGTTCACACTTGAAGTGTTGCGCGACAGGGTCGTATCGGAAGTGGAGAAGGAGGAATCACCCTCGATGACCACGACCAAATAGCTACTCTACAGAGTTAACATCAGGAGTGCTATACGAGGTATCACCCTCGGCACTCGATGGTGACGTTGCAGTGTCGTACAACTAAGGGGGGTGTTGTGCAGTGCCGGGGTCTGGCTGACGATCCCGTTGATCGAGTCATCTGATAATCCAGCGGGGCAACTAGGGACAAAGTGGGGTCTCTGGTAGGTCTCTAACCAGCCTATACTAAACAGTTTAGGATAAGCAGGTAAGGTTTCAATAGCAGGTTACAATAAACAGGCTATGCATCAGAATAGGTAAAGCAGTACCAGCAGCAATTCTAATGCAAGCACAAGAGAGAAGAGAATCGGCGATATAGGCATGCTCAAAGGGGGGGTGCTTTCCTGGTTGCTCGGCGGCAAAGGCAAGGTCGTCAGCGGTGTCGTCGGGCTCCTGAGCAGTGTCGGTCTCGGGAACTGCGTCTGTAGCGGGGTCTACCGAGAGAGAACAGGGGGAGGAAACAGATAAATACACAGCAAACATATGCAACACAGAGCATGCTATGCTAACGTGCAGTGCAGGGTTGCCTAAAGACATATCTAAATCATATTAGTTATTTTAGGATTTAAGGTTGATTTATTAACCAGTGTATAAGAACTATTCATCTACCGGAAACAGGCTCAAACTTGCGGGTTCACCTCCGTAGAGGGTCCCGAGATGGAAACAGATGGCACGATTGGATTATTCTTGCCGTTCTGAGCAACTTTCATGTATAAAGTTTTTCGATCTGAGCTACGGTTTATTTTATATGATTTTCTAAAGTTTTAATCATTTTCTGAATTTATTTATTTAATTTAAATCAACATTATCCAGAATAGTAATTGATGATGTCAGCAGGTCAACTGACCTGTTGGCAGGTCAATCCTGACATGTGGGGCCCTACTGTCATAGACACAGAGCTAATCCAGTGTTTAATTTAAACTAAACTAATTAGTTAGGGGTGTGGACCCACCTGTCAGTGAGTGATTAACTAATTAATCTAATTAACAATTTAATTATCAGTTTAATTATTTATAAAATCATTTTAAATTGGCGGGGCCCATATGTCAGTGGCTGGGCCAGCCCAGTCAGCAGAGTTGACTGGGTCAACTGGTCAACAGGGGGCCCCGGGCCCACCAGTCAGCGGCCCAGGCGGTGGGGGCCATGTCGCCACATCGGACCGGCCACCGGAGAGCGCTCCGGCAAGCCCGAGCGTGTCAGCAACTCCGGCGAGCTCGGAAATCACCCACGGTGGTCCATTTGCGGTGGGTCTGGCCCATTCGATCGGGCGGACAAAGTCGCACCCAGTCATGGCGGTGGTTGGTCCGGGGGAGGTCGGGAGCGTCGGCGGTGGCGAGGTCCGCGGCAGCGAGGTTTCGGGCTCCGATGAAAACGGCGGAACGGCACAGGAACGAGCGAACTAGCTAACTGGGGAGGCCCTACGCGGCACGTCGAGCACGTTGGTCACGCGCGAGTGACCAAATGGTCACCGGAGAAGCCCCGGCGACCAGCGGAGGCGGCAGCGAGTTTGGCCAGCACGACCGCGCACGCAAAAGCACAAAACGGACCACGAGAGAGAGAGGGGGTCGGAGAGGAGCTCACATCGGAGCCGTATGGAGAGGCGGTGGGCTCGGCGAGGCTCGGAGTGTACGGCACGACGACGAACGGCGGCGGGGATCCGAGGAGGAAGAAGGCAGCATGGAGGCGATGCGGTGGCTCCCAGCCCGTTCCAGTTGGCGTGGTCGAAGTAGGCGACGACGGCGAGTCCGGTGGACAGGTCAGCGCGGCGGGGCGGTGATGGTGGCCGCACAGCTCAGCTGCGGCGATCCATGGCGGCGTCGGGTGAGGAAGAAGAAGACGAGGGGAGGGGAGTTGTGACGCTAGGGTTTGCCAGAGGGGTGCGGGGAGATGCTCTTATCCACCCCGGCGAGCGCGGCATGCTGTCGACCGCAAGGAGGGGGGCTGGCTGCGCGCGCGCGCCAGGTGCTCGACAGCGAGCGGGATGAGCAATGCGGGAGGAGGGAGGAGGTGCTGGGTGGGCTGGGCCGGCACTGTGGCCACTTAGGCCCAGTAGCACGGGCCACTTTCTTTTCTTTCTTTTCTTTCCTGATTTTCTTTTCTTTTTCTGTGTTGCAAGATGTTTAGCCACCAATTAAGTTTTGCAAAATATGTGACTTAGCCCAATATTTACAGTGCAATATTAGTCACTGCTAGAAAATGGTTTGAAGCCACAGTGATTTCATTTGGATTTTAATTAAATGAATATGGATTAAATATCTCTATTTTGGTTCTGTTTTAGGCTGTTAGAGTCAATTAACTAATTAAGTATATGTTGATTATAATTTTAGAATTGTATCTGGATTATTTACAATATTATGAACATTTTAGTTCCTGGATTTGAACAACTTTTATTTTCACTTTAAATTAATTTGAAGTTTGAATTATGAGCTTGAAATGCATTATGATGCAAATGATGAATATGCACTGTTAATCTTGTTGACATGGCATTAACTAAGGGTGATCACTGTGGTTAATTACATGGGGTGTTACAATTCTCCTCCACTAACAAGAATTCTCGTCCCGAGAATTAAGAGGAAGACTGAAAGAAAGCGGGGTATTCTTGGAAGTTATTCCGAAGAAACATCCAGAAAATCTTGAACGACTGGAATGTTTTCGACCCCCTGAAGCGGAGAAGCGTTCAACGCATTCAGAGCATAAATGTGAGCTTCAGCATTCCGAGTAATTCGGGCGGAGTAGTTCACTATCTCATCGGAGGGGTGAAGAAGTTGGACAACTTTTGTGGCACAATTGATCGAAGTTATATGAGCTTTCAACCAATCCATTCCGAGGATGAGGTCTATGGTGGACGATTTGAAGACGATGGGTGGGGCAAGGAATTCCAATCCTTTAATTTTGACAGTAACGTTAGGTTCCATCACGTCAGCATGACAATGATCTCCGGGAGTTTTAACGACTAACAGAGTATGCATCTTCTCATAATGAATGGCATGCATGAATGCAAATTTTTCCAGAGATGAAATGAATGTGATGCTCCTGAATCAAATAAAACAGAAGCAGGTATTGAGTTAACAAGAAGGGTACCCATCATAGTGGCAGGTTGATCCTGGACTTCTTCAATATCAATGTTGTAAGCGTGTCCACGACCATGAGCAGCAGACCCAGTATTATAGTTGCGGGCCTGATTGTTGCCACGACCATTGCCACGGCCAATACGAGGGAAAGCCAACTGATTCTGAGTCTGGCGGCAGTCCTTAGCAAGGTGGCCTGGTTTGCGACACTTGAAGCACAGACCATCTTCAGGACGAAGAGGAGCATTGGGTGGGATACGTGGTGTAATATAGTTGTTCCCTGGCGCAGGGGCAGCTGGACGGAACACGTTGTTGGGAATCCAGACTCTACGCTTCTGTGCTGAGCCCGAAGATGAGCCGACATCACGCTGGCGCTTCTGCGACTCCTTATGCTTCATTTGAGCAGTCTCAAGCAGAATAGCCTTGTTCACAAGACTAGTAAAGTCGGTGAAGTCTTGAGCAGCAAGTGCAAGCTCGATGTCTGGGTGGAGTCCATTACGAAACTTCTCTTGTCTACGGGCATCCGTGGCGATGTCTTCTTCAGCATAGCAAGACAGGTCAAGGAATTCCCGCTGATAAGCTTTGATAGTCTTATTGCCCTTAGTGAGGTTGCGGAACTGAGTTTTCATCCAGTCCATGATTCCTTGAGGAATATATCAGGCACGAAAAGCAGCCTGGAACTCAGGCCAAGTAACGGCTGTTCCAGCAGGCAGTGTATGTTTGTGGGTGTCCCACCATTGAGCAGCGGGACCCTTTAAGAAAAAGGACACGAAGGCGACAAAGTTGGCAGGGGAGACATTTGCAGACTCCATCTCGTGTGTGATATCGCGAATCCAGTCATCAACATCCAGTGGCTTCTCAGAGTTGCGGAACTGAGTGGGGTTAAGACGCATAAATTCCGGCAGAGTTATTGAAGGAGGGTTCTGGTTCTGGTTGTTCAGATGCGGGAACTGAGTCATAATACCAGTCATGAACTGGCGGTTGAGCTCGTATTGTTGCATCATAGCTGCCATATAATCTGGCGGTGGTGGGCATTCAGGGGCACGACCACGACCACGACCACCTGGTCTAACCATCCTGCTAAGTTTCAACAGGGGTAGTTCAGTAAAAGCAGTTGTGAGTGTTTAGCGACAAGCATGATATAACACGACAATAATTAAGCAGTGTACTAGATACTTAACAGTAGTTAATTAAGACATACAGATTCATACACCGAGTCGGGTACATGCGGACAGCATAATGGCGCAAATTTAAAAGCTAGACATGCTTAGTGGCGTGCAGGCACGCGGTAAGGAAGTACACCACAAGACATAGCAAAGGCTACATCAACGTCGGGAAGATCCACTGAAATGGGGTAACTGCAAGTGCGGATGACGAATGGCCATCGCAGGGAATTCCTGCGCTCCATGTGCACTCTGATGCAGAACCCGGTCTCGAGCTGAAAGAAGAGGTCCACGTGCAGGTGTGTGACCTCCAACAGCAGGCCAATCAATACCAGTATACATCTGAGTCCTGGGCGGGTAAAGGATGTGCTCCGGATGTATCCCTGCACGAATAGCGGGTAGCAACTGCATCATAGCAACATAGAGGCATGCTCGAGTGGCAAACAACTCGACGGCAAGAGCCCGAACAGTGCGATCCAGAGCCTGAGTGCACTGAATCAGAACGTGTAGGTCGTAACGACAACGCTCGTACGGGGCACAGATAGCTGTGTAGTATCCAGTAGCATCTCCAGCAGAGGCATACGGAATGTATCGGAACTCAGAGGCATCCAAGCTAATGCTGGACTCTCCTCGGAGACGTGCGACAGCAGAGTAGGCGGCATCATGGACTGCCATCTCAATCGTCACACCGATACCGTGGAAAAGGTGCAGCTCAGTGTCTGAGTCATCGCGGATCATAGATATGAACATCAGCATGGTATTGCTCCTGGTTGAACTCACGGTAATCCTCGTAGACCATGTACTCGGGGTACCAGCGGTAGCCCAGTCTGGTCAGGAGGGCGATCAGGACAGCTGGAAAACCAGGGGCATCACGAGCCCAAGTGCGAAGCATAAGCTGCGTCGTAGGGCGTGGTGGAAACAAATGATCCATCTGAAATAGAGGAAATTCAGGATCGTCAAAAGACAATGAGAAGTATAATACAACTCGGAGAGAAAGGTTTAAACAAAACAATGGAAAGGAAAATGATTATCAGACTAATCAGATCAATGGTAAGTAATTAAGCATAGACATCCAGCTCTCCGGGTAGACGAGATTTACGAGATCCTAAGTGTCGGCGTTAGTAAAATTCATTTAACCCGAATAGAAGAGAGATCAGAGTCCCTGAGTATAGACGAGGAATAAAAGATCCTAATACCACCCAATTGGCGACGTGGGCCCGTAAGCCACACAGCCAAGTTAGTAAAACAGTTTTGGATGACTAGACTCAACTTCGGCCAAGGAGTTGGAAAGGGGGATTCCTACAGGCAGTCGGCTCTGATATCAACCTGTGACGCCCCGGGCTTAATCGTGCACTAACCATACATGCAAATGCACACGATCAAGCCTAAGGACTCACTTGAAGATATCACAACACAACTCTAAAACATAAAATAAAGTCATACAAGCTTTATATTACAAGCCAGGGGCCTCGAGGGCTCGAATACATAGCTCGCGTACAAGCGTCAGTGGAAGCATCAGATATCTAAGTATTGATATAAAAGAAAGACAGATAAGCCTTTAAGAAAGCAGGGCAAAACAAAACACTATGATCAAAAGGCGTAAGCCTCCTGCCTGGGACCCTCCGATCCTACTCCTGGTCATCAGCCAACTCATAGTAGTAACCACCCTCGGGGTGGTAGTAGTAGTCGTCGACGGGGGCAGCTGTCTCCGGGGCTCCGTCATCTGGCTGCATCAAACGGATATGGGGAAAAGAGAAAGCAAAGCAACCGTGAGTACTCATCCGAAGTACTCAGCAAGCAAGGATCTACACTACATATGCAACATTATCAAAGAAAGGATGTATATGTGGACTGGGCTGCAGAAATGCAAGAATAGAGAGAAGGCCTAGTCCTATCGAAGACTAGCCTCTTCAACGGTCTTACAGCATTAGAAGAGTGTAGATTGGAACAATATAAAGTAGTAGTTTTAATAAGTCTCAACCTTACCCAGAGGTCCTTTCTCGACTCCCTGCTAGAAAGCAACCCCAGAGCCATACTATCCATTTCTCATCACAAGTATCCAGTTCTAGTTGTATCAATCGGGATACAACTCCGAGCGTCCGTTGCCGAGGATCCGGCTATGCATAGATTAGTTCTTCCCTGCAGGGGTGCACCAACTTACCAACCACACTCGCTTAACTCCAGCCGGACACACTTTTCTGGGTCATGCCCAGCCTCGGCCAAACAACACACCGCAGCCTACCTAGAGCTCAGCAGAGAGGTCCCCGCCGGTCTACAACCTAAGCGCTCAGGGGTCTTGGGCCATCGCCCTGTGCACTCTGGGTCATTGTGTGCAGGGTGGATACCAGCACCGCCTCGGATGGTCGGCACGATCCGACCGTGCCACAATGTTGAACAGGACATCTGTCAGAGCTTACGGCTGAAGCCACAATGTAGAGTACCCATATTTATTCCCGCATGATGGTTAGTGCTATCGGGCCAGAGGCCCACTCGAATCAAATATCCAAATCGTAGTGTGTTGGTAGTGCGGTAACGAGCAGAGACTCACGATCGATGTGACCCTGTCGCCCCGTCTCGAGGACTTGCGGCAAGGGCGAAGAATGCCCAGCCACGCCTCGTATTCATCACTCGGGCACCGTCCAGGTCAACCCATCTCGCAAAAGACTGTCGGGAACTCAGGTCCACCTCTACTGGGCGGTACCGCCTGTCCCTCTAGTCCTGCAGTAAAAGTAACTCCCTCGGGTCCCCCTCGGGGCCGACCCGTTTCTAACAAGGTTTAGGGGTAAAGTCACAGTAACCGTGTGTCCATAACATCAGGGGAATCCGAGGTATCACCCTCGACGGATCACAGTAACCGTCAAGGTGAACTTAGGAGGAATCACCCTCGAGGTTCACACTTGAAGTGTTGCGCGACAGGGTCGTATCGGAAGTGGAGAAGGAGGAATCACCCTCGATGACCACGACCAAATAGCTACTCTACAGAGTTAACATCAGGAGTGCTATACGAGGTATCACCCTCGGCACTCGATGGTGACGTTGCAGTGTCCTACAACTAAGGGGGGTGTTGTGCAGTGCCGGGGTCTAGCTGTCGATCCCGTTGATCGAGTCATCTGATAATCCAGCGGGGCAACTGGGGACAAAGTGGGGTCTCTGATAGGTCTCTTCCCAGCCTATACTAAACAGTTTAGGATAAGCAGGTAATGTTTCAATAGCAGGTTACAATAAACAGGCTATCCATCAGAATAGGTAAAGCAGTAGCAGTAGCAATTCTAATGCAAGCACAAGAGAGAAGAGGATCGGCGATATAGGCATGCTCAAAGGGAGGGGTGCTTGCCTGGTTGCTCGGCGGGAAAGGCAAGGTCGTCAACGGTGTCGTCGGGCTCCTGAGTAGTGTCGGTCTCGGGAACTGCGTCTGTAGCAGGGTCTACCGAGAGAGAAGAGGGGGAGGAAACAGATAAATACACAGCAAACATATGCAACACAGAGCATGCTATGCTAACATGCAGTGCAGGGTTGCCTAAAGACATATCTAAATCATATTAGTTATTTTAGGATTTAAGTTGGATTTATTAACCGGTGTATAAGCACTATTCATCTACCAGAAACAAGCTAAAAGTTGCGGGTTCACCTCCATAGAGGGTCCCGACACAGAAACAGATGGCACGGTTGGATTAGTCTCGCCGTTCTGAGCAACTTTCATGTATAAAGTTTTTCGATCTGAGCTACGGTTTATTTTATATGATTTTCTAAAGTTTTAATCATTTTCTGAATTTATTTATTTAATTTAAATCAACATTATCCAGAATAGTAATTGATGATGTCATCATGACATCATGCTGATGTCAGCAGGTCAACTGACCTGTTGACAGGTCAATCCTGACATGTGGGGCCCTACTGTCATAGACACAGAGCTAATCCAGTGTTTAATTTAAACTAAACTAATTAGTTAGGGGTGTGGACCCACCTGTCAGTGAGTGATTAACTAATTAATCTAATTAACAATTTAATTATCAGTTTAATTATTTATAAAATTGTTTTAAATTGGCGGGGCCCATATGTCAGTGGCTGGGCCAGCCCAGACAGCACAGTTGACTGGGTCAACTGGTCAATAGGGGGCCCCGGGCCCACCAGTCAGCGGCCCAGGCGGTGGGGGCCACGTCGCCACGTCGGATCAGTCGTCGGAGAGCGCTCCGGCGAGCCCGAGCGCGGCAGCAACTCCGGCAAGCTCGGAAATCACCCATGGTGGTCCGTTTGCGGCATGGTCTGGCCCATTCGATCGGGCGGACAAAGCCGCACCCAGCCGTGGCGGTGGTTGGTCCGGGGGAGGTCGGGAGCGTCGGCGGCGTCGAGGTCCGCGGTGGCGAGGTTTCGGGCTCTGATGAAAACGGCGGAACGGCATGGGAACGAGCGAACTAGCTAACTAGGGAGGCCCTACACGGCACGTCGAGCACGTTGGTCACGCGCGGGTGAGCAAATTGTCACCGGAGAAGCCCCTGCGACCAGCGGAGGCGGCGGCGAGTTCGGCCAGCACGGCCGCACGCGCAAAAGCACAAAACGGACCACGAGAGAGAGAGAGAGGGGTCGGAAAGGAGCTCACATCGGAGCCGTAGGGAGAGGCAGTGGGCTCGGGGAGGCTCGGAGTGGACGGCACGACGATGAACGGCGGCGGGGATCCGAGGAGGAAGAAAGCAGCGTGTAGGCGATGCGGTGTAATGCGGAGCATCCTACAATCATCCCCATGGACCTACCACCGTCTCACCAAGTGCCAAGAGGACCTATGACGCGAGCACGATCTAGAACTCTCAAGACCGAGGTGACTTCTTTCCTTAGTGATATTACATGTGATCCACTCGAGACATGGCTACTACCTAAGTCCAGAATGTTGTGCATGATCAGGTACCAAGAAGGCCCTCCCGAAGATGGACGTGAAGACGGACAAGTCCCCAAGTTCACGGAAGAAGAGAAGCGACGGAAGGATCTGAAGAGGCCTCCAGGACCCGGACATCCGGCCCCAAGCCCCGGACATCCGGCCCCTGGAGCAACAGCCCAGATGACCAGCTACAGGGCCCGGACATCCGGCCAGGCCCCGGACATCTGGCCCGACAAGCCCGAAAATCCGGCGTCCGCTCCGGACATCCGGCGCCCCATCACAGAACCTTCAGGATCCACCCTCGTCAGCCCAGACATCCGGCCAGAGGCCCGGACATCCGGCCCGACGCGAGCTACCGGACATCCAGCCCGCGCCTAACCAGAGAGCCAGAGCTCCAGCCCGGACATCCGGCCCGAGCGCCCGGACATCCGGCGACTCCTGAAGGCCCAGACATCCGGCCCGACGCCGGACATCCGGCTTCCCCTGTCTGCGCACAGTGAAAAGGGCCATGGCCCGTGTACTCCCTTCGCCCCTTAGACTATATATACTCCTCCTCCTCCTCCCTCTTTCTAGGGTTAGCATTGGTTTAGCTCATACTTGAGATAGAGCTTTGCTCATCCATATGGATCTACTCCACCGCGAGGGACCGACACCTCTTCGGAGAAGATCCACCTTGGATTCAAGACCCCTTCATGGGATGACCCCTCAAGACCTCCTCACGGAGATGAACTAGCTACCCTATGTATCCTCCTTTGTTGGATTCGGATCGTGTATCTCTTTGTGTTTCGAGGATCTAGCACATGTGTAATCAAATCATATTGGTTTGAGTGATTTCTCTCGTGTTTCCCCTCATGTTCTCCATAGGATCCGCTCCAATCGTGAAAGATCGGCCCTAGGGTTTCTACCCTACATCATCTTGGTATCATGAGCTTAGGTTGATCACGATTTTGGAGCCCCTACCCTTTGTTTTCTAGCCTAATTTTGTTGTGTTCTTCCCCAATTTCGAAAATCCCCACAAAAATAGCCCCAATTTTTTTTTGTGATTTGTTGGTGTGATGAAGTTTTGTTGGATTTGATCGGCGGATTTCGTGTGTTGCAAGTAGATCTAGCTTTCCCCCATCTTTTCCGCAATTTCCATCCACAAAATCTCCCGAATTTTGCCTCGATTTTGCCTTTTCCACGTGGAGTTTTTCGAATTCGTCCACGGATCTAGAGCCCGAACATCCGGCCCTAAAGTCCGGATATCCGGCCCCTGACAACATCACTTCCATCCACCGCTCCGTTTCCCGCCTAACTTTCGCCAAATTTTGCTCCGATGCCCACGTACACTTCCGCATACCCACTTACAATTCCGCATACCACCACCGCTTTCCGCAAACTCCACCACTTACCCGCCACCAACTCCGACAATTTTGACACATTTTGTTTTGAGAATTTGAGTTGTGGTTTCCGTTTCCTAACGCGTTTCGGCAACTTAGGGACGGTTCGACATCAACATCACTGCCGCTCATCTTTGCCACGGACTCATCATCGACAACAACCGCTCAACAATTTTGACACCCTCAACCGTAAGCAAGGACGGTAATCTCGACGACATCTTGGTCTACTCCTTTCCATTACATTGATAACCACCATAACCCAATTTTGCGTATCTTGCCTATCGAGACAAGCCTTTGAGTATTGCCGGCAACGTCACTTGTGCACATTAGTGATCATACTCTCCATAGCATATATACCATATCATCGTAGTGCATACCTTAGTATCATCTCTTGTGTCACAAGGTTGTCATAGCATACACAATTGCTATCTTGGTTCGTGAAGTTTTGCATGAGAAAAGAGCTCAAAAGAGAAAGAGCCAAACAAGATTTTAAGCCAAAGGAAAAGATAAGCAAAGAGCTTATAAGCAAGAACCATAGCATCATACTATATTAAGATTGTCATACTCGATCATCTTGGATCATATCATCGGAACACAATACATATAGCATACTTGGGATAGAAATCGTTGCATTTTTGCTTAGTAGGTTGTGCACAAGTTTCGTATCCGCCTATTGTGCAATCATGCTAACGTCTCTCTAGTGTTGTGCAACAAGAGCATTTTCCGTGGATTCCACATTTTCCACTCATTTTTGGTTGCACGACCCCATTTATCTATTTGCGTGTCTGTTTCCGTGTACCACTACTTGCTTGGTCTACTTGTTGCATTCACAAATTTGTGAATCTTTTCCAACATTATTGAGGCTCACTAACAATTGCATTGAATTTTGTGCCACTATCCTAACCGAGCTCCACCATAAGCTTTTATTTGTGTAGGTGTGAGAAACCGACAAGAATCGGTACCAATTGTGCTATTTCCTTGTTCCACATTTGAGTGATCATTGATCCATCTTCAACATCGGTCAAGGTACTTTTGGTATAAGTTCATCTCTTTCTCCCACTCACATATTTGCTTGAAAGGATGGATAGGCCAAGTTCTTCTACCAACCCACTCTTCATCGAGCATGACGACGACCCGAACAACTACGTCACTAAGAGCCACCTCTTCGGTGCACAACGAGCTTTTCATCAAGAACAACAAGCAATGAGCGACCGCATCGACAATCTCGCCACCGACTTACGCCTCTCCGAGCAACGTACAAGAGACTACTTCGACCACAAGCTCAACAAACACAAACAAGAGAACGATGCAAGAATGGATGAGATTCGTGCTTTGTTGGTCAACCGCCCTTCTACCACTACGTCCTCCTCAAGACAGAGCCACTCAAGTCGACATTCCTCGGACAACTCAAGTACACCTGTGGCGCCCCGCCTGATTACCACTGTAGCCAGACGGTCGCCACGCATACCAGCCCAGGAAATCACTCTGGCATGCGCGTTTACAACCAGTATCATGAACACAGGAATTTCTATTAATGGGTATATAAGTCTTACATGATACTTACAAAGGGGGTGGCAGCGGAGAAGCTCTATCTAAGGCAGCAGGGTCTTGGTGCGGCTCCAATCCACAGGGATTTGACTGGGTTACTCTCCTAGCCCACGAATGCTCCAGCTCCTCGAGGACGGATCCTTACGTGAACCTGGCCACATTGAATGCCGATGAGTACTTTTGAATGTACTCGCAAGCAAACCAAACTAACATATACACCAAGCAATGCATCCATGGCATTCAAGCATGCATAAGTTATTAGAGCATCATTAATTATCATGGCATAGCATATCTATCTAGCAAGATTAACCATCAAGTCATAACAGGTTTATCCCGCAAGATAACTACTAAGGTAAAATACAGTAAAGTAAAACATATCAAGTAAATAATCCATACTCTGAATAATCTCATGATCCAATCTGAATCCGATCCAAATCCAATCCAAGTCTTTCGGTCATCTGACCATCTCTTCCATAGCCATCCCATGGCTAACATACCATATCTCTGACAACATCTGATGTCTATGCAGGATAGGTTCTTCCACCATTATTATCATCATTACGGTTGATCACCTAGTGAGGTCTGGACGGGCTGTCCAATACTGTGGACGCGGCTATTCGAATAGATTTTACACTCTGCAGAGGTTGCGCACTTTACCCACACTATGGAGCACTGACCTCGTGATCCCATTTGGGTGGACCAGCATTGCTCCAACGAAACCTGCCTGACCCGTGACTCTTCTACCGTACCACTGGCAATCATCCTCCCCCGGAGTCCTGCCCTGGGTGGCCCCCTGTGTCACCCCGTGACACCTGCCACCGTCGTGGCCAAACTAAACTGTCCCAAACGGGGACTCCCGGGTTAAACAATCAACTGGGCTCACAAGGTTATCGCCGCCTACCGGGCCAGGGTAGCACGCACGCATAACCTTCCCTAGTTGGCAGTACCGATAAAAGAGCACGCGATCAGACCAAGTCAAGGCCGTCCCATACCGGCAAATGTGGTTGCACGAATAAGCCCGGACAGATGACTCAAGATCAACCGACTAGGTTTAGTTTTAGCAAGCACTATACCGGTAGGTATATCCATCATGAATAGCTTGACCTGGTGTTAACTATGTATGAGGTAACAACTACATAAACATAACAACCTATTTCCATATAACATCATAATGAGTCATTAGTGCGGTAATGATAAACATGGTCCGGTATTATGAATGACGAATACAAACTAACAGGAATTCAAGTAGTTCTAGCACGGGCATCATTATTAGGTTAAACACACAAGAATAACATAGAGCAATGCTTTAGGGCATATATCAGATGGTCGGCTTGCCTGGGATCGATGAATACTCCGGGAAGAAGTGCGGTGAAGCCGCGGAGGAATTCGCCGGAATGGTTCTCTCTCGGAGGGGGCTGTTTGAAGGCAAGGGCAAAATGGTCATTTTCACAATGTGACAACATTATGAAAGTGACCTCATCGGAACGGGCTCAACGAGACGAAGATGTGGGTGTTGGATTCACCTGAATCGGAGTTACGAGTTGAGAGGTATGAGGGGTTGAAGTGGAGGGACCTATCTATAAATATTTTACTTACTTCTAGATCCCTGACTGGTTTTTTTCTGGAAAAGAATAAATGCAACTGTGCATCTGGGCCGCATGGGCTGAATCCCACCGCTGCTACTGTTGTTGCTCCTAGGCCGGCCCATCCACTGCTGCTTCTCCTTTTAAAAAAAACTTGTGGGCTCTGACGGGCCAGGCCCACCTTATCTCCCTCGCTCTCCCCGGTCGTCCTCCTTCTTTCCCCCCCGACTGGAGCAGAGGCAGGGCAGCTGGCCGCCGGCGTAGCCATCGACTCGCCGAACCCGAGGGCTGGTCGTCGGGCTCCCTGGAATTGGCGCGCCACGCCGCACCCGAGGGTGGTCGCGGGACCCCGCAGGACGGCTCGCAGCGCTGGCTCTAGAGGAAGGCCGCGGCGGCTGAGGAACTCCGGCGAGGCCATGCGGGCAGGGCTCCCCCGGATGAGAAGAGGATGGCGGCGGCTTGCGGGCGCCCAGGGGATGCTCTTGGTCCCAGAGAAGAGGTAGGGGAGGGGCCGTGGGGAGGAGCTGGCCAAGGGAATCAGGCGGCGGCCTCCGGCCATTGGCGAGGACAGAGGAGCTCGAGGAGCTCGAGGAGGGGTGAGGAGTCGAGGGGAGAGGTTGGTGGTTAGGAGAGGGCATCGGGGACGTGCTTAAATAGCAGAGGAGAGGGCTACACGACGCCAGACGGTGTTTCCAGACGCGCGGCGAGATGGCAGCGTTCCGGTGGAGCATCGGCGTCGGCAGAGGCAGCCACCGGCTAGGGGACGAGGGGGAGAGGACTCCAGATGATCCACGCATGCGGTAGGGAGCTCGTCGGCGCTCCCCGACAAGCCGGAGCCCGCTGGAGAGGTCTCCCAAAGCCTCTGGTGCACAGTGCATGGATTTGGCGCACTCTGCGCGTGGTCACCGCGTGGCCACGGCATTGCCACGCCCCACTTGATGCCAAAAGATGTCTGGGGTCTTCTCCTTACTTCTTTGAGTGTACTCATACAGCTGGAATGCACTGGATGGCTCTAATGTGAGTGGTGCTTGTAGGAACAGGTTCCAACAGCAAACTTAACTAGATTCTAGAGGAGAAATGGATGACGGTGGGGAGCTGGCTCTTTGTCACAATGTGATGTGGTAGAAGGGACTAGATGCTGGTAAATTTTGAAGGCATTTGGACAAGATTTGAATGCACTTCCTTCACAACTGCCATATCTAGTCCAGAAACTGAATCTTGAAGGAGCACTCATCTGGCTTGATGAAATGAGCTGTATTTTGGTGACGAGTGGTTATTTGGAGGTATGAAGATACTGGAAAAGTTTCATCCCATTTGGATATGCCAAAGTGGTACTTCATTTACAGCACTTCCAAATGGGCAGAAACTTGAGAAAAATTATGTGGATGAATGGATAGAGATATTGAGCTGGTTTTTAGTTTCCATGAGTGATTTGTCAATGTTAACCACCATGAAAAATTTCAGCTCAAATAGATGGAGGGTTCAAGCACTTCCTTTGCAAACTGAAAATCTGGACATAATTTGCAAATGGATGTTGTGCTCAAACTTTAATGGGTGGAACTTGGGTTCTTGATGGAAATGGTGAAGATATGGATAGGAGAAGCTCCACAATTTATTTGGGATTTTTCCTGGCTACCAAAATGGTAGTTCCTTTAGGAAGTGCCCAAAATGCAATATTGGCATTAAATAGGAAAATGAAATTTCCCCTATTTAATTATGGCCAATATTTTTATGGGAGCTCAATATGATCACAAAGAATATCTCCACAAGTTTTCATCAACTTTGGAGATGGGTAGATATTTTCCTGGATTTAATTCCTTTAAACAGCAGGAAAAGGAATTAATTATAAATGAAAAATATTGCAAATGACTTGGCAATATTTTTACATTTCCAGGGTTTATGGATGAAGGATGATCACTGGGAAATTTTTTGGAAGCAACAGATTAAAGGAAAATGGGGTTCCTTTGCAACTGAGAGGATCAGGGTTTCCCTTCCGGCAACTCGGAAGGTAGGGTCTCGGCGGCAAAGTCCGGAGAATATGCCTCGGGTGGTAAGGTTGGTCTGGAGAGAATCTCCGGTTGGATAGGAAAGGCAGGCTAGATGACCATCTTCACATACCCAAGAGCGAGAGAAATCCGATAACACCGAGAAAAAAAAGACGGGAGTCAAATCCCGCGAAGGAAAAAAAACAGGAGCGAAAACCAGGGTGTCACAACACCGACGTCAAACACTCTTCGCCAAGCCGGGCGCCAAGACCGTCAAGCAAACCGCAATCCTCTACACGGAACCAATTCTCAAGAGCAACTTGTTGCGCAAGAACATCAACATCGCCAAAACCAAGCTACCTTTGCGCAAGCACAAGAATGGCAACGCCAACGCCAACAAGAGGAATAACAAGCACGCCTACACCAAGACGAGCAAGATGCCGAGGCACAACGTCAAGAACAACTACGGCGAGAAGCTCAATCACTTGAGGCGCAACGTGCCCTCCACGACACAAGTCACGCCGTTGCCGCACGCAACCACCATAGGCGCGAACAAGAAGAAGCACTTCGTGAAGAAGTTCAAGAGAGGGTTTATCAATCACAGTTGCATCGACAAGTTCCTCAAGCTCGACAAGCTCCTACACCAGCTCGACAAGAACCACAAGCTCAACAAGAGCAACAAGACAACGGAAATCCTCCACCACAAGAGCAAGTTGAGGGAGACAATCCTCTTTGGCAAGGACGTCATCACCCTCGACCCCAACACAATGAAGAGCAACGCTACGGCAAGCTAAAGTTCACCATGCCCAAGTTCAACGGAAGCAATGATCCCGAAGAGTACCTCTCATGGGCATTGAAGGTTGACAAAATCTTCTGCTTGCACAACTATGAAGAAGAGAAGAAGATCGCTATGGCATCCCTTGAGTTCCAAGACTACGTCCTCATATGGTGGGAACAAGTCATTGAGCGTCGAGAAGCAAGAGGTGAACCACCTATCACCACTTGGGCGCAAATGAAGGATGTCATGAGAGCACGTTTTGTGCCAACCTACTACAACCGCGACCTCTTCAAGAAACTCCAACTCCTCAAACAAGGAACCAAGAGCGTTGAAGAGTACTACAAGGAAATGGAGATGTCCATGATACGAGCCAATGTCACGGAAGATGATGAGCAAACTATGGCACGTTTCTTGAATGGACTCAATCATCCTATCAAGAAGATTGCCGACTTCCAACCATACTCAAACCTCATTGAGCTAGTGCATCAAGCTACCAAGGCGGAATGTCAAGTGCAAGATGACTTCAAGTATGCCAAGTTCTCATCCAAGTCCTATGGCTTCTCCAACACCCAAGCTTCAACGACTCCAACAACTTCTACCTCAACAAAGCCTTCTACAAGCAACGGCGACAAGTCAAGTTACAAGAAAACTTCAACAACCTCAAGTCGTCCTCCTACCTTAAGCAACATCAAGCCAAGAGCTTCTTCATCATCTACTCCAACCGATGAGACCATCAAGACAAGTTCCATCAAGTGTTTCACATGCGGCAGCCGAGGCCACAAGTCCTTTGAATGTACCAACAAACGCACCATGATCTTCAACGACGATGGTACATACGACTCAATGAGTGAAGGCGAAATGGAAGCCCTTGAGCAAGTGGCCATGCACCGGCAAGTGAACGACGATGAAGATGATCAAGTCTTTCGTGACGAAGATCCGAGCCCCGCTCTTGTTGTCTCCAAGGTCTTGACTCTTCAACATCAACAAGACGAAGACCAAAGATGCCATATCTTCCACACCAAGGCTGGCATCAATGGAAGGTCCGTGAAGGTCATCATCGATGGAGGAAGTTGTCATAACTTGGCAAGTGAAGAACTATGCTCCAAGCTCCAACTAGTCAAGATGAAGCACCCACATCCTTACAAGGTTCAATGGCTAAGTGACTCCGGCACTATCCAAGTCGAGCATATGGTGCAAGTTTCCTTCAAGATCGGAGCATACGAAGACACTTTGGAGTGTGATGTCGTTCTGATGTCCGTTTGCCACCTCATCCTTGGACGACCATGGCAATTTGACCGAGGTGTCATCCACAACGGGCGTACAAATCACTATAGCTTCAAGATGAAAGGAAAGGAGTACGTGCTACGACCTATGTCTCCAAGTCAAGTGATCGCCGACAAGCACGCCACCCATCGTGGAGAGAATAGTGAGAGAGCGAACCACCATAAAGAGAGTGAGCGCCACAAGCCCAAATCGACCGCCTCCATGATGAGCGACAAGAAAAATCTACTCCTCTTTGCCAACAAACGTGAGATGAGAGAAGTGTGTGAAAACCCATCCAGTGTTATGCACTATATCCTTTTGTGCAAGGATGAGGCACCCAAAACTAACAATTCTCACAATCTACCTTTAGTGTTATCTTCTCTATTGCAGGAATTCCAAGATGTTTTCCCCGACGAGCTACCTCCGGGTCTACCCCCTCTACGAGGCATCGAACACCGAATCGACCTCATCCCCGGAGCACCCCTTCCTAATAAGGCTCCCTACCGCGTAAACCCCGAGGAAACTAAGGAGATCCAACGGCAAGTACAACAACTCATCGACAACGGCCATGTACGCGAAAGCTTGAGCCCTTGTGCCGTCCCTGTAATCCTTGTTCCCAAGAAAGATGGTACATTTCGCATGTGTTTCGATTGTCGTCCTATCAATGCTATTACCGTGTGTTATCGTTACCCTATCCCACGCTTAGATGATATGCTAGATGAGCTTAGTGGAGCCACCATTTTTTCTAAAATTGATCTTAAAAGTGGCTACTATAAAATACGCATCCAAGAAGGTGATGAATGGAAAACTGCATTTAAGACCAAATTTGGCTTATATGAATGGCTTGTTATGCCAATGGGCTTATCTGAAGCACCCGGTACTTTCATGAGAGTCATGCATTTTGTTCTTCGACCCTATATTGGTGTATTTGTTGTGGTCTACTTTGACGATATTCTTGTATTTAGCAAATCTCTCAAAGATCATGTAACCCATCTTAGAACCGTGTTGCAAACCCTTAGGAAACAGCGCTTTTATGCTAATATGGACAAATGCCTTTTTGGTGTTGTCAGCGTGCGACACCTATGGGACCCCCAAGGGATCCCTTTACGATTCGGCAGGGAGAAAGGTATGCACAAAGAGCAGAACCAACGATCGACGCGAGGCGATTTTACCCAGGTTCGGGCCGCTGATCAGCGTAAAACCCTACTCCTGCCTTGTTTTATTATGAATGTTCTTGAGCCCAGGCTCCAGGAGCGCTTGCAATGAACAGTACGTTCAAAGAGCGGCTACGCATGCATAATGGGCCAGAAGATCCTCCCCCCTGTAGCAATTGCCTTGGGCCTCCTTTTATACGCTCAAAGGGGTCACCACAGTGGCAAAATGTACATACATTGAGGTGTAAAGTAGCTATAGGGTCATCATACCTAACCACTGACGGATTAGGACGAATGCATTTAATGCACCGTGAGGTGTCCATTTAGGTGTCCTCACTTTCTTGGGGATGGAAAAAGGGGCCATCCCATCAGCACCGCTTAAGCTCTCCTCCACTGGCGCATTGCTACGCATCCAGAGAAGGACCCAGAATGTCGGGCTTGTTGCTGTGTCGAAGCGGTGGCACAGTAGCATAACCTTGCCGGGCGCCGAATCTTGCCGGGCGCAAAATCTTGCCGGGCTTCGCAGGCCACCCCGGCAAGATCTTGCCGGGGAGGCTGGCTTTCGGATTCCAGCTCTTCCTATCTGCTGATCCTCAGATCTTTGACTTGAGAATTTCTTTGATAGCCTGAGTCAACCTTGAACTGTTCCCCGACAAGTCTTGCCGCGAGTATGGCTACAACTGCCCGTGCACAAGTACGGGGTACTAATGGCCCAATACTTAGTACACCGACAGGAGCCCCCGGGCCTAGGCCACACACGAGTGCGAGGCGTTGTTGGGCTAGGCCTAAACAGTGCACGGGCATACGTGGTTGGGAATTAACTGCTCGTAAATATCCCGCTTACTGTGCCCCCCACTACGCGCGCTGAACGCGCGACGTGGGAAGCGTGCGTCGAAAGGCTGCAACTGCAACGCGCCTGCAGAGGCGTATTCACATTGGGGAGTAAAAGAGGCGGCCTCGCACCTTCCCCATAAAAAAGGGAAACTGCAAAGGCACAGCATATTTGCCTCCCTCTTCTTCTCAATCTGGCCACCGCCATTGCCTTCCTTCTCTTGAGCTCAGAGCAAAGCTTTCCCTCATCCGCTCGTCGCCTCCACGCCCGCTCCATCCCTGGCTTTCGCCCCTGGAGCCGTCATGCCGCCCAAGGCCAGCAAAGGCAAGGGCAAGGAGACGAAAGCCGATGTCCAAGAGAGTGAGCTGGTGAAGATGCGGAAGAAGTACGTCGTCTTCGCCCCGTCGCTTGATGCGAAAGCTCTGAAGAGGCGGTACCAGTGTATGTGGGCGAGGTAGACGCAGGCTCACCCCGCCACTCGCGTGATACCAGGTTCTTGCTCCAAGAGCGGGTCAGACAGATATCCCTTCTTTGCGGCTTATTTCTATTGCGGGCTCTGTCCCCCATTCTCTGACTTCTTCAACGACATTATGTACACATATGGCTTCCATCTTTTTGATTTCACGCCGAATGCTGTACTGTGCATGTCCATCTTTGCTCATCTTTGTGAAAATTTTGCCGGAGTGGTTCCCAATACTGCCCTTTTCCGCCACTACTTTTTTCCCCGTATCCAAAAAGGGGAGGCCCTCTCTGGTTCTATCGCCTGGATTCCAAGGGCTTGGAATAAGGAAATATACCCAGAAGGGGTTTACCACGAGAAGTGGGACGAATGGCGGGCTGAGTGGTGTTGGATCAAGGAAGCAGATCCCCATCCGTTCTGTTTGCCTCGACAGCAGAAGGCGGTCCGCGACAGTGGCTGGAGCGATCTCACTGCTGAAGATGAAAAGCTCATGATTGCCACCACCAGGATCCTTCGCCTGAAAGCTGTCGGGCTAACAATGGAGATGATCGGCTTCGATTTCCTCCGCCGCCGCATCGCCCCCTTGCAGAATAAAGGGAGACCAGCTTGGGAATACTGAAACACAGCAGACATCATGAGGCTGCGCCCCGGATTGAACAACAATTTGACTATTATGCAGCTTGGCGCTCTCCGTCAAAAGCTATTCCAGCGCGACAACAAGCATCGGTTGCCGGCAAGAATTGTCCCTCTGTGCAACAACTCTGCCCTGGGGTCGATTATCGCCACCATGCCACTATTCAATGCCCACAGTCTCGACGCGACATGGGTCGAGCCACTCGAGGAAGAGGCACAAAAGTTCTTTGATAACTTGATGGAGAGGGCCGTCCGGGAAGAAACGGACCTCATCCGAGCCACCACCGACGAAGAAGTGGCATACATCGCCACTAGGGCGGAGGAGGCGAATCTTGCCACGGAGGCTGGCAGTGCCGGCTTCACAAAATGGGAAACCAGTGACGCAGAGGTAGTGGTGGAAGAAAATCCTGCCGGGAAGGACAAGGCTGCCGGGGAACAAAGCAGCACAGCCGCTGAGAGCTCGTCCGACGAAGACGCGGCTAAAGAAGAACCGCAAGAAGAGCTCCCAGCCCCGAAGAAGACAAAGCGTGTTCTTTGAAAGGTTGCATCTGGCATCCCGGCAAGCCAACCTTCCTCGAGCAGCGAGGCTCCCGGCAAGAAACCGGCCGGCAAGACTGCGCCGCGGCAAGGAGTTCGACAGCAACCTGCGCGGCGTGCGAGACCCACACCAGCGGCAACTGCTGAGGCGGCAGGGGTGTCTCGCACTACTGCACCGAAGGCTGAGGTGGCGGAAACATGCCAACCCCCCGCGCCTGCTACAGCCAAGCGACCTAGGACCCCTCCTCCGCCTCCCCACACAGACACTGCAACGGAGGTCGATTTCGACATCTCCGGCTTCAGTCCGGAGCGAGAAGAGGAAGAGTGAGTATCTTGCCACAGCCTTTATCTTCTAAATTCTGGATCTATCTTATTGACTTGCTTGTTTTGTCTCTGCAGTGATGTAGAAACCTTGGCGGAAAGGATGGCGAAGAGGGCAAAGACTTCCACGGGCGACGAGCCCCCGGCAGGCTTCATGAGCGCGCCGGAAACTATTACCATCAGCCCGGAGCTTAGTCCTCGACGCAGCCCCCAGCGCAACCCCCAACGTAAGTTCATTACTCTTTTTTCTGTTGGGGAATGCTGAGGTTCCTACCCTTGCCGCTGATATCTTTGGGCTTGCAGGAGAAGGACGGCAACAAAGGGAGTTATCAGGAGATACCCTCATTGCGCCACCTCCGTCAACCACGCCGCCCACAAGCGCATCCCCGGCAAGAGATCACACCGACGAGCTTGTCTTGGTTGAGGAGGAGCCGACAACCATGGGTGCTGGCATCCTACCCCCGGCAACCGAGGTTGCCGGGAGGGGCGAGGCCACCTCTCGACAGCTCGATGCAGGTAACCAATTGCCTCAGAGCGCTTGCTACTCTTTCCTTTATCTCTCTTTCTTTTGTCTTCTTGAACTTCAATCTTGATCTCATTCTGTTTCTCTCCCTTGTCTTTTAGAATTCCTTGAGATGGAACACATGGACATCGACGCTGTCATCAAGGAGACCACCAGGGATGTTGCCGCCGAAGCCGACAAAATTGCTGCCAGCGAGGCCGCCATGGATGCCACCGTAGAAGCCGGCGGTGCCTTTGCCGATGAGGCCGCCAAGACTGCACAGGAGGAACCCGCCAAGGAGTCTACTGAAGAGGGCGGCAAGGAGGCTGGTGACCGCACTGACGGCATTCCTGCCGCAGGAGCGCCAGGCGCTGCACCGGCCACGGAGCCCCCTACTACTGGTGAGGCAGTTGCTGAGGATCAACCGTCAACATCCGAAGTCCCCTCATCCAGCAAATATCTCAAAGTTGGCGAGAACCTGTTTGTCAACTTGCCGGGGACGGCAAGCATTGGGGCACCGGCCGAAGGGGAAGTCTTTGATGAAGAAATCATCGCCGCTGCCGGGCTCGAGATTGTTGATGATCCAAGCGCCAGCAGTGGCAAATCTGAAGAGGATCAGCTCCTCCAGGCCATGGGCAAAAATTTCCGCAAGCTCCAGGCACTTCACCGTGCTCGGAAAGAGAAAGCAAATTCTAGAATGGCAGTTGTCGAGGCGGCCAAAGCAGATTTTCAGAGGTGCATCGAACAAATGCAAGTCTGGTACGCCGAGGCCCTTCAAGAGTTGACTGCCAACCGGGAACAAGTGAGCCAAAACTGGACAGAGATCCTCTTGAAACGATCTGACCTGGAGAAAGCGTAGGAAGAAGCTGCACAAAGAACTGCCACTGAGGATGCTCTCCTGACGGAGTGTCGCATTGCACTTGACGCCCATGAGGAAGATCTTGTCGCACGTGAGCAGGCACTCGCCGCCAAGCTTCGCAGCAAAGATGAAGAAATCGAGAAGCTTGCTGCGCGGCGGACCCAGGAGCTGGAGCAGAAGCATAAGGAGGCGCTCGAAGCTCTGACTGTAGATCACACCGGCAAGCTCAAGAAGGCCGTCGATGCCGCCGAGGCTGCAAAGGCCGCCAAGAATGAACTGAGCGACAAAGTCAAGAAACTAGAAGTGGATCTTGAAGAACACGGCAAGGAGCTCTCGACGCTCAAAGGTGACAGGGAAAAAACCCTCCACACCCTGGCGGAGATGCAAGTTGCCATGTCTAACAAGACCAAGCAGCTCTCTTCAGCAAATGATGCTATTGCCGATCTGAGGCTGAAACTGACCACGCTGGAGAAATCACTTGAGGACAGCAGGGCCCGCGAAAAGGCCCTGAGCAAGGATCTCCAAGATGAGAAGAACCTGCTCAAGAGCACCGCCGCCGCCCAAGTTGATTACGAGAAGCGGGTGGAAATCTGGACTGGACGCCTCATCGATGCTGCGGAGAAGCTCACGGCACAATTATCATCCATGGGCCTGTCAAACTTCAGGTATTCCTCCGAAGAAAGAATATCCTCGAGCGCCAGGTTGACCATGTTCTTCGAAAGCATCATTGATGCTCTGAAGCTGCTTCAGTCTAACCGGGCGACCCAATTGGCCAACGAGTCCCGCCAGCTTTGCCGGGCCGTCCTCCGCAAGGTACTTATCAAGGTGGTGCATAATAATCCTGGCATCGACCTCACCAACGTGCTCGGCCGCCTGCCAAAGGACGCAAATCTTGAGGCACTTGAGGAGCTTGTCGCACCTATCCTTGAGAAGGTGGATTCAATCAAAAGGGTCGAAGGCCAGCGCAGAGATTAACTGCTCCACCTCTTCTTGCCGTCGCCATTCCATGCCAAAGACAATTAAGTCTTAACTTAGAACTGTGGCAACTTATTAATGTAATATAACTTGCTTATGTTTGGGTACATGTATGCTATCTCCCTTGTCTGATTCCTTTATATATGGAGCTCACCCTACGCTTACTGAAAAACTTGTCGGCGCGCAACCTGCCGCGAGCGCTGGGTGTGGGACTTCAGCAGCCTGCTGGAGGTGCAGCGGCCGGCAAGACTCCTTGGCGTTCTCAGTGCAGCCACTTAAATCATTGAGCGGACTCGAAACAAAATAAGGGCGCAACCGATTACAACAAGGGTTCGTTCGCGTGCAGGTTTTCCATACAAAAGTCGAAATCATCTAAGGAAAAAAACTTCACAATAAAGGAAACTTGCCCTAAGTTTTAGAACTTAGCTTTCTGTCGCTGTTCTTCCTCCGGTAAAGCGTCAATTCTGAACGTCGCCAACTGGTACCCATATCCTCCTTCCCCCCCCCCCCCCCCCCCGGCAAACGTGCATGCGAGGAATCCTTCTGTCTTTTGAGAAAAAGAAAGAAGAGAAAATAAAGATATGAAACCTTGGCGGTTCGTTAGAACTTACCGGGAGCAAGTGTCATACAACTTCTCAGACAAACATGCATATATATATATATATATGAACATGAAAATCAATAAGGAAATGCACAACACTTAAATTTATTCATCTGGGCTCAGGGTCTGCGCCTGACTTTGTACGAAGGATTACATGCCTTGCCGGCAAGACTTGTACAAAAGGGGGTTGCCGGGGGGCCCCGGCAACCGCGCCTTATGGGTAGAACTTGCGAAGATGTTCGATATTCCAAGAATTGCTCACCGAAACGCCATCTTCAGTCTCCAAGCGGACAGCGCCGGGCCTGGTGACTCGTACTACCCGATAAGGGCCTTCCCACTTCGGCGTCAACTTGTTTGAATTCTTGGCGGACTGAATCCGCCGAAGAACAAGGCCGCCTTCCTCCAGGCTTCGGGCATGAACTTTGCGGCTATGGTAGCGGCGCAAAGCTTGCTGGTAGCATGTAGCTCGCACAGCAGCCTGAATACGATTCTCCTCAAGGAGCACCGCGTCATCTTGCCGCAGTTGCTCTTGCTCAAGCTCATCATAAGCGAGCACTCGAGGTGATCCATACATGAGTTCCGTGGGGAGAACTGCTTCCACTCCGTAGACCAGAGCGAAGGGTGTCTGGCCGGTGGCTCGATTTGGTGTCGTTCTGATTGACCAAAGAACCGCCGGCAACTCATCAATCCAGCGTCTTCCGCACTTTCTCAGCCTGTCAAAGGTTCTGGTCCTGAGACCGCGTAGCACTTCAGCATTAGCCCTCTCCTCTTGGCCGTTGCTTCTCGGGTGAGCAACAGAGGCAAAACAAATTTTGCCGCCAAGGCCTTGGACGTACTGCATGAAGGTGCGACTTGTGAATTGCGTACCGTTGTCGGTGATGATCCTGTTGGGCACACCGAAACGGCAAACTATTCCTTTAAAGAACTTGACGGCTGATTGTGCTGTCACCTTCCTCACCGCTTCCACTTCCGGCCACTTTGTGAACTTGTCAATTGCAACGTACAAGTACTCAAAGCCCCTGGTAGCACGGGGGAAGGGGCCCAATATGTTGAGCCCCCAGACCGAAACTGGCCAGGAGAGAGGGATCGTCTGAAGAGCTTGAGCTGGCTGATGTGATTTCTTCGAATGAAACTGGCATGCTTCACACTTGGTTACTAGTGCAGTTGCATCCTGGAGAGCGGCGGGCCAAAAGAAACCTTGCCGGAATGCTTTCCCGACAAGTGCTCTTGATCCTATGTGAGAGCCACATATGCCTCCATGTATCTCTGCCAATAGCTCTAGTCCATCCTCCCGAGGAATGCACTTCAATTTCACACCGTTCGGTCTCTTTCTATACAGGACGTCATCGACGAACTTGTACATAACAGACCGACGGGCTACTTTTTTCGCTTCTTCCTGTTCCTCCGGGAGTTCTCCTGTCTGAAGGAAATGGACAATGTGCTGCGCCCATGCTGGAGCCTGGGGCTCGACAGCTAGGACTAAAGGCATCTCCTCCACCGGGGGAACATTTGTCTCGACAGCGAAAGCGTGAGGTTCCGCCGGAGCCTGTCGTTCCCCGGCAGGTTTGTCGTTGATCCCGGCAAGTTCCTTGCCGGCGGCTCTGGGGAGCTCTGCCAGAAAGTACTGTCCAGAATTCAACTTTCTTCTTTTTTCTTGACGCATTGATGGCGCCACGGATGGTTGAATCAAATGGAGCACAAAAGTTCCTGGTTCCACAGGCAACTTGAGGGCGGCGCGCTTTGACAGGTCGTCAGCAATACTGTTCTCGGCACGAGGGATGTGCTTCATTTGCAGACCGTTAAAGTGCTCTTCCATTTTTCTCACTTCATCCACGTAGGCTTGCATTAATGGACTCTGATAATTCTTGTTAACTTGCCTGACGACAAGCTGCGAATCGCCTCTGATGACGAGCTTCTTGATACCAAGGTCTGCCGCGATCCTGAGACCGGCAAGCAAGCCCTCGTACTCCGCAGTGTTGTTCGTCGAACTCTCCCGGGGAAAATGCATCTGGATTACGTACTTGAGGTGCTCTCCGGTGGGTGCGACAAGCAGCACGCCAACACCGGCGCCTTGCAGCGAAAAATCCCCGTTAAAGTACATACCCCATTCCTGATCGATTTCCTTGCCGGGGAGAGTTGTTTCTTGAACCTCTTTGTCTGGCGTTGGGGTCCATTCCGCAATGAACTCTGCCAAGGCCCTGCTCTGAATTGTCGAAGTGCTTTCAAACTTGAGACCAAAGCTCGACAACTCCAACGCCCACTCCATAATCCTGTCGGTTGCTTCTGGATTTCGCAAAATCCATTGCAACGGGAAGCGAGTGACGACGGTGATTTCACGTGCTTGAAAATAATGGCGCAGCTTCCTCGAGGCCATAATGAGGCCGAAGAGCAACTTCTGCATGCCAGAATATCTTGACCTAGCTCCTTGCAAAAGAGAACTAACAAAATAAACTGGGCGCTGCACCACCTTTTTCTTCTGCACTGGTTCTTCTGACTGCGAAGATTCTGTCTTGCCGGGATCAACCCTTGCCGGGAAAGATCCTGCCGCGTCGCCTGACGGTCCTGCCACTGGTGTTGCTTCCTCATCAGCTTCTCTCTACACCACTAATGCAGCACTAACCACTTGATTTGTCGCTGCCAAATATAGCAGCAACGGCTCTCGTGGTTTAGGCGCGACTAGCATCGGCGGAGAAGAAAGGTATTTCTTCAAATCTTGCAGCGCAGCCTCCGCCTTCGGAGTCCATTTCATTGAACCTGCCTTCTTCAAAATTTTGAAAAAGGGCAGGGCGCGCTCAGCAGATTTGGAAATAAACCTGCTTAGAGCAGCAACACAGCTGGCAAGACGACGGACATCCTTGACGCGTCTTGGTGCTTCAATCTGCTCAATAGCTTTGATCTTGTCGGGGTTCGCTTCGATCCCTCGTTGAGATACAAAGAATCCGAGAAGCTTGCCGGAAGGAACACCGAACACGCACTTCTCAGGATTGAGCTTTAAGTTGATCTTGCGCAGATTTGCAAATGTCTCTTCTAGATCTTGTATGAGCGTCGCTTTGTTCTTGGTTTTGACCACTATATCATCCATATATGCCTCCATATTTCTATGGAGCTGAGGCTCAAAACCAATTTGGACCGCTCTCGCAAATGTAGAACCAGCACTTTTCAACCCGAAAGGCATTCGTATAAAACAATACGTACCACATAGGGTGATAAATGCGGTCTTTTCTTCATCTTCTTTTGCCATGAAGATCTGATGATACCCTGAGTAGGCATCAAGGAAGGACAGTAGATCACAACCAGCGGTGGAGTCCACAATCTGGTCGATGCGCGGCAAGGGAAAGGGATCTTTTGGACAGGCTTTATTGATATCTGTATAATCAATACACAGCCTCCATTTCCCATTCGCCTTGCGCACTACAACCGGATTAGCCAACCAGGTTGGGTGAAGTACTCCTCTGACCAATCCTGCCGCCTCCAGCTTCCTGATTTCTTCGGCAATGAATTCTTGCCGCTCAAAGTCTTGCTTCCTGACCCTCTGCTTGACGGGCCGTGCGTGAGGACAGACAGCAAGGCGGTGCTCAATTACCTCCTTGGGAACACCGGGGATGTCAGACGGTTGCCATGCAAACACGTCGACATTCGCCCGCAGGAAGGCAATGAGCGCGCTTTCCTATTTGTCATCTAGAGTGGAACTTATGGTGAAAGTTCCTCCCGTTCCGTCCTCCCTGACGGGCACCTTCTTGGTCTCTGGTGGAGCAGCCTTGGATCTCTTGTTCTTGCCGGTGGAACTCTCTGGTGCATCCTCAACGGAAGCGCAGCACTCCGAGGAGGTGCGCTTGCCGGAGTTCGCGCCAAGATTCTCACCGGTCTTCTTCTTCCCCCCGGGAGTTCCAGCGGCAGGAGCAGATGCCTTGACGGCAGGTGCTGCAACTGCTTCCCGGTAGAGTTGGTCGGCACAGATGAGCGCATCCTTCTTATCGGAATGGATAGTAATGACACTCAATGGTCCGGGCATCTTCAAAACATTATACGCGTAGTGTGATGCCGCCATGAACTTAGCCAGCGCTGGCCGACCAAGGATCCCATTGTATGACATAGGGATCTTGGCGACATCAAACACTACCTTCTCTGTCCTGTAGTTGAGCTCGCTACCAAATGTCACCGGTAACGTAATCTTGCCCTTTGGCTGGGTTCTTCCTGGATTGACCCCTTGAAATGTGCCCGTTTCCTCGAGATCTTCATCAGGAATTTGGAGCCTCTTGAGCACATCCGGTGAGATTAGGTTCAGCCCGACCCCACCGTCAACTAGCATTTTCATCACCTTGAGGTTGCGGATTGTTGGTGAGACCAACAATGGCAAGCACCCGACCGCGGTTGTACGATCAGGGTGATCCTCGGCGTCGAAAATGATAGGCGTGTTGGACCACTTCAGGGGCTTACATGCATCCAGGGATGGCTCTGTTGCATTAACTTCTCGCACCCACTGTTTAAGCCGACGGTGGGAAGAATGCAACGAGGCGCCCCCATCGATACACATGGCCTCTGTAGCTTTCTGGAATTCTTGCTCACTGGACTCATCATCTTCTTCATCATCATCACCTTCTTCTTTGTCACGGCCTCGAGCAGGCCTCTCCCTCTGTTGCTTGGCCTTGCAGCGGTGACCCCCTCGGCCACCGCGCTTCTTGCCGGACCCTTCAGCACCGTCATGGGCCTTCTCCTTATCTTGCCTTTCATACTCAGCCCTCTGCTTCTCGACAAGCTGCTCAACTTGCCGGCAGTTTTGGAGATCGTGGCCCTTGGTGCGATGGATCTTGCAATACTGCTTGCCGGAGTTTTCTGACTTGTCGGCAGCCGCCAAGGCCTGGCATGAGGAGCACCCGGCAAGTTCCTTGCCGGGGTCGTCAACCTTGGCCTTCTTGGCGGCGCCGGGGTTGCCGGATTCCTCGACAGCAAGCACGGCCTTGCCTCTGCGCTTCTTGTTCCGCCGCCAACTTTTCCTTGACGAGGTTGCAGCGTCTTCATCTTCTGATTCGCCCCCCGCGCCAACAGCCTCGCCAGGGAGTTTCCTCCCTTCTTCAGCTCGAGCACACTTGTTGGCCAAAGCGTAAAGCTCGGCAATACTCCTGACTTTGTTCATTGCCAGCTCTTCTCGCATTTTGCGGTTACGCACGTTCTGGTGAAACGCACTAACAACAGTGGCAGGGTGAACGTCAGGAATATTGTACTGCACTCGGCTAAATCTCTGAATAAACTTGCGCAGGGATTCACCCTCCTTCTGAGGGATGATATGCAAATCACTCTCTTGGCCAGGACCTTGGTGGCCTCCGACAAAGGCGCCAACAAACTGATGGCACAGATCTTACCAAGAAGAAATAGAATTTTCCGGCAGATGCATCAACCACGACCTGACGTTGGGTTTGAGCACCAACGGGAAGTAGTTGGCAAGTATCTTGTCATCTCGGCCCCCGGCAGCCTGCACCGTAATGGTGTAGATGCTCAGGAACTCCAAGGGATGAGTCTTGCCGTCATATTTCTCCGAGACCTCTGGCTTGAAGGTTCGGGAATTGGGCCACTGGACTTGCCGCAGCTCACGGGTAAACGCTGGAGTCCCTACCTCGTAAGGCAAGTCACCTGCGTCCCCTGGCGCAGCCTCGTCGATAGTGGGCCCTGCGCGCTTATCAGATTGATAGCGCGCTTCCCGTCGCCACTCGATGGTGGTTCGAGCGTCCTCTTTGCTTCGTTCCTGGAGAACTTGACGCTGGTCGCGGCGCATCCGTGGATCGGATGATGCCGTGGAATCATCATCACGGCGATCAACCCGCTGGGTTGTCGACCGCCACTGGTGCCGCAGGGGGGAGTGCACCATGGTTGCACCACCTTCGGTTTTCTCCACATCGGCTCGCGCCGGATCGATGGACCGCCGCTGTGAGGGCCCTGCCTCCTGTGGCCCATCTTTGTTGGCGAAGCCAATGAGGCTCTGGATAGTAGCTCGCCACTCCTCCATCTTCTCCGGAGCAGGAGGGAAATCGAGGAGCAGCTGCGCACGTGCCAAAGCTTCCGCTGGCGTAGGCGGCGACGACAGGTGCGAGGTACGTGAGGTGCTCTGACTCCTAACAATGTTAGAAGGAGCACCGTCACGGTCACGCGACCGCGCGCCACTTCCGCCGGCAGCTCGGCGTGTATGCTGGGCCTGCGCACCTTGGGATCGATGCGCAGAAATCTTTTCATGGGGACGCCCTGAACCACCAGCGCCATGACGTTGCTCATGGTACACGGCCTGGGAAGGCCGTGACGCTGGTGCCGGCGCGGGAGCCCCAGAAGGCATCCTTCGATCTCTGGAGTTCGTTGTGCCGCCTGTAGGCAACACAGCTCCATCTCTGGATCCAGCGGCGTGTGGGTTGCCGCTGCCGCTGCGAACGACGCCGCTCGCCTGGCTTGGATCACCGGAACGCCGTGGAGGCTCTAATCCTCTTCCTTCTGCACCCACGCCATCGCCCGTACGCGAGGGCACAGGCAAAACGGACATGGATGGTTGCGCCGTTGCGGCGCTCTTCTTCTTGGGTGGCATGATGATGAAGATGATGAAGAAACTAAGGCGCCAATCACTGGATCAGGTTCACACAACCTGCTTCCCCCTACCTGGCGCGCCAAAGATGTCGGCGTGAGACACCTATGGGACCCCCAAGGGATCCCTTTACGATTCGGCAGGGAGAGAGGTATGCACAAAGAGCAGAACCAACGATCGACGCGAGGTGATTTTACCCAGGTTCGGGCCGCTGATCAGCGAAAAACCCTACTCATGCCTTGTTTTATTATGAATGTTCTTGAGCCCAGGCTCCAGGAGCGCTTGCAATGAACAGTACATTCAAAGAGCGGCTATGCATGCAGAATGGGCCAGAAGATCCTCCCCCCTGTAGCAGTTGCCTTGGGCCTCCTTTTATACGCTCAAAGGGGTCACCACAGTGGCAAAATGTACATACATTGAGGTGTAAAGTAGCTACAGGGTCATCATACCTAACCACTGACGAATTAGGATGAATGCATTTAATGCACCGTGAGGTGTCCGTTTAGGTGTCCTCACTTTCTTGGGGACGGAAAAAGGGGCCATCCCATCAGCACCGCTTAAGCTCTCCTCCACTGGCGCGTTGACACGCATCCAGAGAAGGACCCAGAATGTTGGGCTTGTTGCTGTGTCGAAGCGGTGGCACAGTAGCATAACCTTGCCGGGCGCCGAATCTTGTCGGGCGCAAAATCTTGCCGGGCTTCGCAGGCCACCCCGGCAAGATCTTGCCGGGGAGGCTGGCTTTCGGATTCCAGCTCTTCCTATCTGCTGATCCTCAGATCTTTGACTTGAGAATTTCTTTGATAGCCTGAGTCAACCTCGAACTGTTCCCCGACAAGCCTTGCTGCGAGTATGGCTACAACTGCCCGTGCACAAGTACGGGGTACTAATGGCCCAATACTTAGTACACCGACAGGTGTTGATAAGCTTGTTTTCTTGGGTTTCGTTGTGTCTTCTAAGGGTGTTCATGTAGATGAATCTAAGATCAATGCTATTAAAACTTGGCCCCAACCAACCAACTTGCAACAAGTGTGTAGTTTTCTTGGTTTAGCCGGTTTCTACCGTAGATTTGTTAAGGATTTTAGCACCATTGCATCCCCTTTACATGCTTTGAGTAAGAAGAATGCACCCTTTGTTTGGGGACCATCCCAAGATACCGCATTCAATGAGCTAAAGAATTTGCTTACACATGCTCCTTTGCTTGCTTTACCAAACTTTGATAAACCCTTTGAGATTCATTGCGATGCTAGTGGCTATGGCATAGGAGGTGTGTTAATGCAAGAGAAGCGCCCCATCTCTTTCTTTAGTGAAAAACTCTCCGGAGCACAACTCAATTACCCCATCTATGACAAAGAGCTATATGCTTTAGTTAGAGTCTTGCATGTTTGGGAACATTATCTCCGCCCTCATGAGTTCATTCTTCACACCGATCATGAAACACTTAAGTATCTTAAGGGTCAAACTAAGTTGAACAAGCGTCATGCTAAGTGGAGTGAATTCATCGAGTCATTTCCTTATGTCATTAAGTATATTAAAGGTAAGGAAAATGTTGTCGCGGATGCTCTTTCCCGTAGATGCATGCTTGTTACCCAACTTGAATTGAATGTCATTGGTTTTGAGCACATAAAAGACTTGTATGCGCATGATCCTACTTTTGCTACCCCTTATGCCAAATGTTTGACGCATACGTCTTGGGAACGCTATTACATAAAAGATGATTATCTTATGAGAGCTAACAAATTGTGTATCCCCGAGTCTTCTCTTCGTTTGCTCCTTTTGCAAGAATCTCATGGAGGAGGGCTAATGGGACACTTTGGACAGGACAAGACATTCACTACGCTCTCCAAGAACTATTTTTGGCCCAAGATGTTCCGCGACGTCTCACGTTTCACCAACCGGTGTTCTACATGCCGCAAAGCTAAGTCTAAAGCTCAATCCCATGGTCTATATATGCCACTTCCAATTCCATACCACCCATGGGAAGATATTAGCATGGATTTTGTGCTTGGTTTGCCTAGAACTAGAAATGGAAAGGATTCCGTGTGTGTTGTTGTGGACCGATTCTCTAAAATGGCACATTTCATACCATGCAACAAGATAGACGATGCTTCACATGTTGCAAATCTTTTTTGTAGGGAAATCTTGCGCCTACATGGAGTACCAAAGACGATTGTCTCGGACCGCGACGTCAAGTTCTTGAGCTATTTCTGGAAGACTTTATGCGCCAAGCTCGGAATCAGGCTCTTGTTCTCTTCGGCATACCATCCTCAAACCGACGGCCAAACGGAGGTGACGAACCGAACGCTCTCCACTCTACTATGCGTGTTGATCAAGAAGAACATCACGGAGTGGGAGGAGTGCCTACCCATCACCGAGTACGCCTACAACCGCGCAAGACATTCGACTACCGGCAAGTCCCCCTTCGAGGTCGTCTACGGTTTCAACCCGTTGTCCCCATTGGACATTCTTCCTCTACCACTACAAGAGCGCACCAACATGGACGCGAGTGCCCGAGTGAACTACCTCAAGAGGATGCATGAAGATACAAGGCACACTATCGAGCGCCAAGTACAACGACTCGCGACCAAGCTCAACATCAACAAACAACCCATGGTATTCAACATTGGAGATCTTGTGTGGCTACACCTTCGCAAGGACCGCTTCCCCAACGAACAAAAGTCCAAACTCCTACCACGAGTCGATGGACCCTTCAAGGTGCTTGAACGCTACAACAACAACGCCTACAAGATCGACATCCCACATGACAAGTACACCGTGAGCGACATCTTCAACATCAAAGATCTCTCTCCCTACCATGGTGATGAGGGTTCCGATCCGAGGTCGGATCTTTCACAAGGGGGGAGATGATGCGGAGCATCCTACGATCATCCCCATGGACCTACCACCATCTCACCAAGTGCCAAGAGGACCTATGACGCGAGCACGAGCTAGAGCTCTCGAGACCGAGGGGACTTCTTTCCTTAGTGATATTACATGTGATCCACTCGAGACATGGCTACTACCTAAGTCCGGAATGTTGTGCATGATCAGGTACCAAGAAGGCCCTCCCGAAGATGGACGTGAAGACGGACAAGTCCCCAAGTTCACAGAAGAAGAGAAGCGACGGAAGGATCTGAAGAGGCCTCCAGGACCCGGACATCCAGCCCCAAGCCCCGGACATCCGGCCCCTGGAGCAACAGCCCAGACGACCAACTACAGGGCCCGGACATCCGGCCAGGCCCCGGACATCCAGCCCGACAAGCCCGGAAATCCGGCGTCCGCTCAGGACATCCGGCGCCCCGTCACAGAACCTCCAGGATCCACCCTCGTTAGCCCGGACATCCGGCCAGAGGCCCGGACATCCGGCCAGACGCGAGCTGCCGGACATCCGGCCCGCGCCTAACCAGAGAGCCAGAGCTCCAGCCCGGACATCCGGCCCGAGCGCCCGGACATCCGGCGACTCCTGAAGGCCCGGACATCCGGCCCGACGCCGGACATCCGGCTTCCCCTGTCTGCGCACAGTGAAAAGGGTCATGGCCCGTGTACCCCCTTCGCCCCTTAGACTATATATACTCCTCCTCCTCCCTCTTTCTAGGGTTAGCATTGGTTTAGCTCATACTTGAGATAGAGCTTTGCTCATCCATACGGATCTACTCCACCGCGAGGGACCGACACCTCTTCGGAGAAGATCCACCTTGGATTCAAGACCCCTTCATGGGATGACCCCTCAAGACCTCCTGATAGAGGCGAGGGTGTCCCGATCTTTCGATGAGATGGTAGTTATCGTTTTTGGTGGAGTAGACTTTGACGATCCGACTACGAACGTGCGAGGACGTCGCGCCTTAGCAATCGCTAAACCAACTCCGAGAGGTTATTGACCACGCCGGAGCACAATCAACCTGACCACGAGGGTCTATCTCCTGCAAGCAAACGAAGAACAAGCAAGAAACTAAGATTTGCAATCTGGATATTGCGAATATAAGATGAAAGCTTTATTGATCAAGGTGGGGTTCTGTGACGTCTTGGTCTGGTCGTTGAACACAAACGAAGTACGCGAAGTTGCAGCTATGGCGAACTTTTAATCTAAACAAAACCCAAAGTCTAAACGGTGCCCTAAGGGCTGTATATATGGAGGAAGAGGAGGGGATTTCGTGGCCCTTGAAGGAGGGGTCCGAAATCAACCCTATCTCTTGTTTCCCCACACATACGGACTCTAAAAACAGCCTATACTCAAGTATTTCGAAATTACATGGGCCTGGCCCAATAATAAGGTGACGCAGCACCTATAATAGCCTCTTGACGAAATTTATGAAGTGACATCTTGTATATTTCGTCCAAGGCTTCCTGCACTCATTATGGTGGCTTCAAAGTCCTGAAATCATCACTTGTAACTCCGTTCTTGTTCCCCTTGTGCATGCCATCATCTCCATGCTAGAACTTGCTCCAAGGTTCCCCTTTCTTGTCCAAGCTAGGGCCTTCATTTGTAAGCAAAACAAATGTATCCAATTTAGGCAGCATCATATTCTCATGAACTTTAGAATCATTACCAAGAAACGAAAGTACCTGATAATTTAATTGGCGTGCGCGAGCTCTAGTAATTGGTCCAGTATGTATCGAATTAGGGGCTGTGGGTGTAACAATGGTATTGATGTCCTCATCAGAGGGTGTCCCGATCTTTCGATGAGATGGTAACTATCGATTTGGTGGAGCCGACTTTGACGATCCGACTACAAACGTGCACGACGTTGCGCCTTAGCAATCGCTAAACCAATCTCCTGAGGTTACTGACGATGCTGGAAGCACGATCAACCTGACCACGAAGGTCTATTCCTGCACGCAATCGAAGAACAAGCAAGAATATGATAATGCAATCTGAATATTGCGAATATAGATGAAGTATTGATAATGGTGGGGATCCGAAAGCGGTCTTGGTCTGGTCGTTGGACACAAACGAAGTACACGAAGTTGCAATGGCTAACTTTTAACTAAACAAATCCCAAAGTCTAAACGGTGCCCTAAGGGCTGTATATATGGAGGAAGAGGAGGGGATTTCGTGGCCCTTGAAGGAGGGGTCTGAAACCAACCCTATCTCTTGTTTCCCCACACATACGGACTCTAAAAACAGCCTATACTCAAGTATTTCGAAATTACATGGGCCTGGCCCAATAATAAGGTGACGCAGCACCTATAATAGCCTCTGGACGAAATTTATGAAGTGGCATCTTGTATATTTCGTCCAAGGCTTCCTGCACTCCTTATGGTGGCTTCAAAGTCCTGAAATCATCACTTGTAACTCCGTTCTTGTTCCCCTTGCGCATGCCATCATCTCCATGCTTGAACTTGCTCCAAGGTTCCTCTTTCTTGTCCAAGCTAGGCCCTTCATTTGTAAGCAAAACAAATGTATCCAATTTAGGCAGCATCGTATTCTCATGAACATTAGAATCATTACCAAGAAATGAAAGTACCTGATAATTTAATTGGCGTGCGCGAGCTCTAGTAATTGGTCCAGTATGTATAGCAGCAGGGGCTGTGGGTGTAACAATGGTATTGATGTCCTCATCATCCTCCCCTTCTTGAAATGAAGTCGTCCTCGACGGAAGCTCATCTTCCTCACCCAAATAAGGCTTCAAATCTGCAATGTTAAAAGTGGGACTAACCCCAAAATCTGCAGGCAGCTCAAGTTTATATGCATTATCATTTATTTTCTCTAACACCTTAAAAGGACCATCAGCACGTGGCATTAGCTTTGATTTGCGCAAATCAGGAAATCTATCCTTACGCAAATGTAACCAAACAAGATCTCCAGGTGCAAACACAACATGTTTTCTACCCTTATCTCCAGCAAGTTTATATTTAGCATTCATACGCTCAATCTTCTCCTTAGTTAACTCATGCATTTTTACGATCAATTCAGCACGTTGTTTAGCATCAAAATTAACCTTCTCCGAAGATGGAAGAGGCAACAAATCAATAGGTGCACGAGGTAGGAAACCATATACAATTTCAAAAGGGCACATCTTAGTAGTAGAATGCAACGAACGATTATAAGCAAATTCAATATGAGGCAAGCATTCTTCCCACATTTTCTTGTTATTCTTCAAAACAGCCCTAAGCATAGTAGACAAAGTTCTATTGACTACTTCAGTTTGTCCATCAGTTTGGGGGTGACAAGTAGTACTAAAAAGCAGTTTAGTCCCCAACTTAGCCCATAAACATCTCCAAAAGTGGCTAAGAAATTTGGTATCACGATCTGAAACAATAGTATTTGGCACACCATGCAAGCGAATAATTTCACGAAAGAACAAATCAGCAACATTAGCAGCATCATCGCTTTTATGACATGGTATAAAGTGTGCCATTTTCGAGATCCTATCCACGACAACAAATATGCTATCGCTCCCCTTCTTCGTTCGAGGTAAACCCAAAACAAAGTCCATAGATATATCCTCCCATGGAACACTAGGTACAGGCAACGGCATATATAAACCATGAGGATTGAGTCGTGACTTAGCTTTTTGACATGTAGTGCAGCGAGCAACAAAGCGCTCAACATCCCGTCTCATCTTTGGCCAAAAGAAATGTGTAGCAAGTACATCCTCCGTCTTCTTTATGCCAAAGTGTCCCATTAATCCTCCTCCATGCGCCTCCTGCAACAACAAAAGACGAACGGAGCTAGCTGGAATGCATAGCTTGTTAGCACGAAACACAAATCCATCGTTAACGACGAACTTGTTCCATGTTCTCCCTTCTTTACAATTCTGCAATACATCTTTAAATTCAGCATCATGCACATATTGATCTTTGATGGTCTCCAAACCAAATATTTTAAAGTCAAGTTGTGAAAGCATAGTATAACGACGAGACAATGCATCAGCAATAACATTTTCTTTACCCTTCTTGTGTTTAATGACATAAGGGAAAGTCTCAATAAATTCAACCCATTTAGCATGTCTACGGTTCAGTTTGGCTTGACTTTTAATATGTTTCAAAGATTCATGATCAGAATGAATAACAAATTCTTTGGGCCATAAATAATGTTGCCACGTTTCCAAAGTCCGAACAAGAGCATATAATTCCTTATCATAAGTAGAGTAATTCAGACTAGGCCCACTCAATTTTTCAGAAAAGTATGCAACAGGTTTGCCATCTTGTAATAACACACCTCCTAATCCAATTCCACTAGCATCACATTCAAGCTCAAAAGTCTTATTAAAATCAGGAAGTTGGAGTAAAGGAGCGATGATGATGGTGCGGCGGCGGCGTGACAACTTGTGAACAGAACTCGAAACTCTAAAGAACTAGACGCTAAGGCCAGCAACTTGACACGACGATGCAACCGCAAATTCAACAAAGCAAAAACCCTAAAAAGATTATGCAAAGGCTCAGATTGGTTCGGATATGATGAACTAACCCTAAATTTTTTTTTGGCTTTTTCCTGGACTGTAGGTATGAAGAACAGACTCGATCTAAACTACGAAAAACTGTAAATCTCACCGAGCAACCTGGGAATCTGATACCACTTGATAGAGGCGAGGGTGTCCCGATCTTTCGATGAGATGATAGCTATCGTTTTTGGTGGAGTAGACTTTGACGATCCGACTACGAACGTGCGAGGACGTCGCGCCTTAGCAATCGCTAAACCAACTCCGAGAGGTTATTGACCACGCCGGAGCACAATCAACCTGACCACGAGGGTCTATCTCCTGCAAGCAAACGAAGAACAAGCAAGAAACTAAGATTTGCAATCTGGATATTGCGAATATAAGATGAAAGCTTTATTGATCAAGGTGGGGTTCTGTGACGTCTTGGTCTGGTCGTTGAACACAACCGAAGTACGCGAAGTTGCAGCTATGGCGAACTTTTAATCTAAACAAAACCCAAAGTCTAAACGGTGCCCTAAGGGCTGTATATATGGAGGAAGAGGAGGGGATTTCGTGGCCCTTGAAGGAGGGGTCCGAAACCAACCCTATCTCTTGTTTCCCCACACATACGGACTCTAAAAACAGCCTATACTCAAGTATTTCGAAATTACATGGGCCTGGCCCAATAATAAGGTGACGCAGCACCTATAATAGCCTCTGGACGAAATTTATGAAGTGACATCTTGTATATGTCGTCCAAGGCTTCCTGCACTCATTATGGTGGCTTCAAAGTCCTGAAATCATCACTTGTAACTCCGTTCTTGTTCCCCTTGTGCATGCCATCATCTCCATGCTTGAACTTGCTCCAAGGTTCCTCTTTCTTGTCCAAGCTAGGCCCTTCATTTGTAAGCAAAACAAATGGATCCAATTTAGGCAGCATCATATTCTCATGAACTTTAGAATCATTACCAAGAAACGAAAGTACCTGATATTTTAATTGGCGTGCGCGAGCTCTAGTAATTGGTCCAGTATGTATAGAAGCAGGGGTTGTGGGTGTAACAATGGTATTGATGTCCTCATCAGACCAGCACAGTACCGTCGTTGAGCGTTTATTCAACTTTGCATCTCTGAATTGATTATTGCTGACCTTTTTTGCTACCATATCATAAGCCTTCCCAGCTCCACATACATCTACATCATGCGTTTGACACCACCTGGCAATCACTCTATCCAAGCTTTGTGAGTTTTGACTACAAAGGTTGCCGATCACCACTTGCTGCTGGGTAAGAACTGGTAAGAATTTGAGTTTTGCTTGACGGATTTGTGACACCACACCACCACCACTTCCTAGTAGTCTGTAGGATTGATAGAGGCGAGGGTGTCCCGATTTTTCGATGAGATGATAGCTTTCGTTTTTGGTGGAGTAGACTTTGACGATCCGACTACGAACGTGCGAGGACGTCGCGCCTTAGCAATCGCTAAACCAACTCCGAGAGGTTATTGACCACGCCGGAGCACAATCAACCTGACCACGAGGGTCTATCTCCTGCAAGCAAACGAAGAACAAGCAAGAAACTAAGATTTGCAATCTGGATATTGCGAATATAAGATGAAAGCTTTATTGATCAAGGTGGGGTTCTGTGACGTCTTGGTCTGGTCGTTGAACACAAACGAAGTACGCGAAGTTGCAGCTATGGCGAACTTTTAATCTAAACAAAACCCAAAGTCTAAACGGTGCCCTAAGGGCTGTATATATGGAGGAAGAGGAGGGGATTTCGTGGCCCTTGAAGGAGGGGTCCGAAACCAACCCTATCTCTTGTTTCCCCACACATACGGACTCTCAAAACAGCCTATACTCAAGTATTTCGAAATTACATGGGCCTGGCCCAATAATAAGGTGACGCAGCACCTATAATAGCCTCTGGACGAAATTTATGAAGTGACATCTTGTATATTTCGTCCAAGGCTTCCTGCACTCATTATGGTGGCTTCAAAGTCCTGAAATCATCACTTGTAACTCCGTTCTTGTTCCCCTTGTGCATGCCATCATCTCCATGCTTGAACTTGCTCCAAGGTTCCTCTTTCTTGTCCAAGCTAGGCCCTTCATTTGTAAGCAAAACAAATGTATCCAATTTAGGCAGCATCATATTCTCATGAACTTTAGAATCATTACCAAGAAACGAAAGTACCTGATATTTTAATTGGCGTGCGCGAGCTCTAGTAATTGGTCCAGTATGTATAGAAGCAGGGGCTGTGGGTGTAACAATGGTATTGATGTCCTCATCATAAAGTGTGCCATTTTCGAGAACCTATCCACGACAACAAATATGCTATCCCTCCCCTTCTTTGTTCGAGGTAAACCTAAAACAAAGTCCATAGATATATCCTCCCAAGGAACACTAGGTACAGGCAAAGGCATATATAAACCATGAGGATTGAGTCGTGACTTAGCTTTTTGACATGTAGTGCAGCGAGCAACAAAACGCTCAACATCCCGTCTCATCTTTGGCCAAAAGAAATGTGTAGCAAGTATATCCTCCGTCTTCTTCACGCCAAAGTGTCCCATTAATCCTCCTCCATGCGCCTCCTGCAACAACAAAAGACGAACGGAGCTAGCTGGAATGCATAGCTTGTTAGCACGAAACACAAATCCATCGTTAACGACGAACTTGTTCCATGTTCTCCCTTCCTTACAATTCTGCAATACATCTTTAAATTCAGCATCATGCACATATTGATCTTTGATGGTCTCCAAACCAAATATTTTAAAGTCAAGTTGTGAAAGCATAGTATAACGACGAGACAATGCATCAGCAATAACATTTTCTTTACGCTTCTTGTGTTTAATGACATAAGGGAAAGTCTCAATAAATTCAACCCATTTAGCATGTCTACGGTTCAGTTTTGCTTGACTTTTAATGTGTTTCAAAGATTCATGATCAGAATGTATAACAAATTCTTTGGGCCATAAATAATGTTGCCATGTTTCTAAGGTCCGAACAAGAGCATATAATTCTTTATCATAAGTAGAATAGTTCAGACTAGGCCCACTCAATTTTTCAGAAAAGTATGCAACAGGTTTGCCATCTTGTAATAAAACACCTCCTAATCCAATTCCACTAGCATCACATTCAAACTCAAAAGTCTTATTAAAATCAGGAAGTTGGAGTAAAGGAGCATGTGTCAACTTATCTTTCAATACCGTGAAGGCTTCTTCCTGTGAGGTACCCCAAACAAAAGGCACATCCTTCTTTGTAAGCTCATTGAGAGGTGCAGCAATGGTGCTGAAATCTCTCACAAAACGCCTATAGAAACCAGCGAGTCCAAGAAAACTCCTCACTTGAGTGACCGTTTTGGGCTGTGGCCAACTCTCAATAGCTTCAATCTTGGCTTTATCAACTTCAATTCCCTGTGGAGTAACAACATAGCCAAGAAAAGATACTCGGTCGGTGCAAAAGGTGCACTTCCCAAGGTTACCAAACAAACGTGCATCACGTAAAGCAATAAAAACAGCACGTAAATGTTCCAAATGTTCCTCCAAAGATCTGCTATAAATCAGTATATCATCAAAATAGACTACCATAAATCGTCCAATGAAAGCACGTAAAACTTCGTTCATTATTCTCATGAAAGTACTAGGTGCATTAGTTAACCCAAAAGGCATGACTAACCACTCATATAATCCAAACTTTGTTTTAAATGCTGTTTTCCATTCATCCCCCAATTTCATACGAATTTGATGGTATCCACTACGCAAATCAACTTTGGAGAATATTGTAGAGCCACTCAATTCATCAAGCATATCATCTAGTCTAGGAATAGGATGACGATAACGAATAGTAATATTATTAATGCCTCTACAATCAACACACATACGCGATGTACCATCCTTTTTCGGCACTAGAATAATAGGAACAGCACAAGGACTAAGGGATTCGCGTATATAACCTTTGTCGAGCAACTCCTGTACTTGACGCATAATCTCCTTCGTCTCCTCTGGATTGGTACGGTATGGCGCACGGTTTGGCAACGAAGCACCGGGAATTAAGTCAATCTGATGCTCAATCCCGCGAATAGGTGGTAATCCCGGTGGCACGTCTTGTGGAAAGACGTCAGCGAACTCCTGCAAAATTGATAGAGGCGAGGGTGTCCCGATCTTTCGATGAGATGATAGCTATCGTTTTTGGTGGAGTAGACTTTGACGATCCGACTACGAACGTGCGAGGACGTCGCGCCTTAGCAATCGCTAAACCAACTCCGAGAGGTTATTGACCACGCCGGAGCACAATCAACCTGACCACGAGGGTCTATCTCCTGCAAGCAAACGAAGAACAAGCAAGAAACTAAGATTTGCAATCTGGATATTGCGAATATAAGATGAAAGCTTTATTGATCAAGGTGGGGTTCTGTGACGTCTTGGTCTGGTCGTTGAACACAAACGAAGTACGCGAAGTTGCAGCTATGGCAAACTTTTAATCTAAACAAAACCCCAAAGTCTAAACGGTGCCCTAAGGGCTGTATATATGGACGAAGAGGGGGGGATTTCGTGGCCCTTGAAGGAGGGGTCCGAAACCAACCCTATCTCTTGTTTCCCCACACATACGGACTCTAAAAATAGCCTATACTCAAGTATTTCGAAATTACATGGGCCTGGCCCAATAATAAGGTGACGCAGCACCTATAATAGCCTCTGGACGAAATTTATGAAGTGGCATCTTGTATATTTCGTCCAAGGCTTCCTGCACTCCTTATGGTGGCTTCAAAGTCCTGAAATCATCACTTGTAACTCCGTTCTTGTTCCCCTTGCGCATGCCATCATCTCCATGCTTGAACTTGCTCCAAGGTTCCTCTTTCTTGTCCAAGCTAGGCCCTTCATTTGTAAGCAAAACAAATGTATCCAATTTAGGCAGCATCATATTCTCATGAACATTAGAATCATTACCAAGAAATGAAAGTACCTGATAATTTAATTGGCGTGCGCGAGCTCTAGTAATTGGTCCAGTATGTATAGCAGCAGGGGCTGTGGGTGTAACAATGGTATTGATGTCCTCATCACCTCCTCATGGAGATGAACTAGCTACCCTATGTATCGTCCTTTGTTGGATTCGGATCATGTATCTCTTTGTGTTTCGAGGATATAGCACATGTGTAATCGAATCTTATTGGTTTGAGTGATTTCTCTCGTGTTTCCCTCGTGTTTCCCCTCGTGTTCTCCGTAGGATCCGCTCCAATCATGAAAGATCGGCCCTAGGGTTTCTACCCTACATCACGGTGGCTCCCAGCCCATTCCAGTCGGCGTGGTCGAAGTAGGCGACGACGGCGAGTCCGGTGGACAGGTCAGCGCGGTGGGGCGGTGATGGTGGCCGTGCAGCTTAGCCGCGACCGTCCATGGCGGCGTCAGGTGAGGAAGAAGAAGACGAGGGGAGGGGAGTTGTGACGCTAGGGTTTGCCAGAGGGGTGCGGGGAGATGCTCTTATCCACCCCGGCGAGCGTGGCGCGCTGTCGACCGCAAGGAGGGGGGCCTGGCTGCGCGCGCGCGCCAGGTGCTCGACAGCAAGCGGGATGAGCAGTGCGGGAGGAGGGAGGAGGTGCGGGGTGGGCTGGGCCGGCACTGTGGCCACTTAGGCCCAGTAGCACGGGCCTCTTTCTTTTCTTTCTTTTCTTTCCTGATTTTCTTTTGTTTTTCTGTTTTGCAAAATATTTAGCCACCAATTAAGTTTTGCAAAATATGTGACTTAGCCCAATATTTACAGTGCAATATTAGTCACTGCTAGAAAATGGTTTGAAGCCACAGTGATTTCATTTGGATTTTAATTAAATGAATATGGATTAAATATCTCTATTTTGGTTCTGTTTTAGGCTGTTAGAGTCAATTAACTAATTAAGTATATGTTGATTATGATTTTAGAATTGTCTGTGGATTATTTACAATATTATGAACATTTTAGTTCCTGGATTTGAACAACTTTTATTTTCACTTTAAATTAATTTGAAGTTTGAATTATGAGTTTGAAATGCATTATGATGCAAATGATGAATATGCACTGTTAATCTTGCTGACATGGCATTAACTAAGGGTGATCACTGTGGTTAATTACATGGGGTGTTACAGAGGTGGCGCCCCCCTCCCCTCCCCCCACCACCCCCCTTTTCCTTCCTCTTAGGTGGAGGGAAGGAAAGAGGGGCTAGCCCTCCCCCCTTTCAATCCATAGGGCCGCCGGCCAAGAGGAGGGGTGCACCAGCCCCTTGTGGGCTGGTGTGTTCCCCTCTCTTGGCCCATAAGGCCCATTAACCTCCTGGGGCTTCCCGGAACCCCTTCCGGTGATCCGATGACTACCCGATACAATCCGAAACCTTTTCCGGTGACCAAATAGCATCGTTCTATATATCAATCTTTACCTCCGGACCATTTCGGAGCTCCTCATCATGTCTGTGATCTCATCCGGGACTCCGAACAACATTCGGTCACCAAATCACATAACTCATATAATACTATATCGTCAACGAACGTTAAGCGTGCGGACCCTACGGGTTCGAGAATGATGTAGACATGACCGAGACGCCTCTCTGGTCAATAACCAATAGTGGAATCTGGATGTCCATATTGGTTCCTACATATTCTACGAAGATCTTTATCGGTCGAACCTTATGACAACATACGTAATTCCCTTTGTCTGTCGGTATGTTACTTACCCGAGATTCGATCGTCGGTATCTCCATACCTAGTTCAATCTCGTTACCAGCAAGACTCTTTACTCATTCCGTAATACATCATCTCGTAACTAACTCCTTAGTCACTTTGCTTGCAAGCTTCTTGTGATGCTGTACTACCGAGAGGGCCCAGAGAAACCTCTATGATACACAGTGACAAATCCTAATCTCGATCCATGCCAACTCAACAGACACCTTCAGAGATACCTGTAGAGCATCTTTATGATCACCCAATTACATTGTGATGTTTGATAGCACACAAGGTATTACTCCGGTATTCGGGAGTTGCATGATCTCATAGTCGAAGGAATATGTATTTGACATTAAGAAAGCAATAGCAATAAACTGAACGATCATATGCTACGCTAACGGATGGGTCTTGTCCATGACATCATTCTCCTAATGATGTGATCCCGTTATCAAGTGACAACACATGTCCATGGTTAGGAAACCTTAACCATCTTTGATCAACGTGCTAGTCTAGTAGAGGCTCACTAGGGACACGGTAATTGTTTATGTATCCACACATGTATTTAAGTTTCCGATCAATACAATTCTAGCATGAATAATAAACCTTTATCATGAATAAGGAAATATAATAATAACAACTTTATTATTGCCTCTAGGGCATATTTCCATCATTATCTTCAGTGAGAGAGGTGCTTTGTAGCAGGTTCAATCTTGCCGTGACTCTGTCCAATGATAAAAAGGATAAGGGCACGTATTGTATTGTTGCTACTAAGGATAAAATGAAGGGGTTTGGTCATATTGATTGATCTTACTTTGTCTACATTATGTCATCTTGCTTAAAGTGTTACTCTGTTTGTATGAACTTAATACTTTGAGATGCATGTTGGATAGCAGTCTTGGGGTGGAGTGATAGTAGTAATTACAGTTGGATTAACGGTCTACTTGTGACGGACGTAATGCCTATGTATTGATTATGCCATGAATGATCACAATTATAATTATGCGCAATTCTGTCAACTGCCTAATAGTAATTTGTTTACCCACCGCTACCTTGCTTTTGAGAGAGATGCCACTAGTAAACCTATGGCTCCCGGGTCCATTCTCAATTAATTTGCAAGCTTCTACCATTGCTACTTATTTGCTATCATTATCACTTTCTGCTTTTAATCTTGGAACTGGCAAGAACAAGGGGAGTGACGACCCCCTTGCCTGTATTCGGTGTGAGCAATTATTTTGTTTGTGTGCAGGTGATGTCAAAGTTGTTCCTATGGTGCCTTCTACTAGTTCGATAAACCTTGGTTCTTAACAAAGGGAAATACTATCTGCTACTATACTGTGTCACCCTTCCTCTTTGGGGAAATCTAACAACTTCATCGTGAGTAGCAATAGCCAACATGTCAGCAACAATGTTAAATAACGTTGGAGACATTGGGTCACATTGCCATAGTCATAATTTTTTCTGGAATTAATGGCCTACATCTTCATTAACTTTGATAGCCACACTGCCTCCAGTAACAAAATTTTGGATCCACTCACGCCATTTCTCGGAGAAACCTTTCATTCCAAGGGCCTGTTGGAGAAACGGCCATTTGACTTTGTCATATGCCTTTCCAAAGTCAATTTTGAATGCTACTCCACTCATGCTTTCCCAATGCATCTCGTGAATGGTTTCATGAAGCATCACTACTCCATCAAGTATATTTCTTTCTTGCATGAAAGTCGTTTGAGATGGTCGAACGACATAGTCTGCAACCGCATTGAGCCTATTAGTAGCCACTGTGGTAAATATCTTGAAGTTGACATTAAGGAGGCATATGGGTTTATACTGCTGGATCCGCTCAGCCTCCTTAATTTTTGCCAACAAAACAATAACACCAAAATTTAGCCTAGATAGGTCAAAATTGGTCGGCATGAAAACAATTAAGCAATGACATCAGGTCTGCCTTGATGACATCCCGGAGTTTTGATTGAAATCTACAAGGAAGCCATCAGGCCCTGGAGCTTTGTTATGTTCCATTTGAAAAACTGCATCTCTCACCTCATCCTCCTCCTCCTCCTCGGAGAAAGGTGTCGTGAGGATATCATCTTCTTCCGCTATGAATTGTGGAATATCATCTGTATGGGTCTCATCAAGGGTGAAGTTCCCCTCATCTGGCGTCTCAAATAGAGATTTCTAATACTTGGTTATATAACGTTTGAGCTCTGTATGTCCTTCGACCTGCCCCTCATCTTGTTGAAGACTAAAAATACACTTCTTCCTATGGCATCCATTGCCACCATTTGGAAATATCGTGTATTAGTGTCTCCCTCTAAAATGAAGTCGGCATTGGGTCTTTGGTACCATTTTATTTCCTCTTCTCGCAATAGACATGCAATCTTCTCATTGGATTGATTTTTCATATCAATCTCTTATTGAGCCACGATTCTGTAGAGATCATCAATAATGGTGGAAAGGCGTTGCTTTTCCTTTTTGTAAATACCACTGGTGTGTTTTCACATCAAGTTATTTTTAAAGTTCCATCTCTGGATAGGTGAATGACCAATGGCAGACATCTCCCATACATTCTTAACTAAGTCTGCAAAGCCATCCCGGTGCAACCATCCCAATTCAAATTTGAAAGGGCGGCGAGTCGACGATCTCTTAGAGTTAGAATCAAGAATGATGGGTGCATGATTCGAAAGTGTTTCTATACGCTCTAGAGCGTGCACGGTTACCATAGGGAATTTAAGCTCCCAATCGGTATCCATAAGTATAGTATCAAGTTTCTCGTATGTCGACATAGAACAATTATTGGCCCATGTGAATAGATGCCCAACATACTGGCTTCCCAAAGATTCAAACACTCGATCACAACATTGAGTAGGAAAAGCCAGTGAGTGTCAAAGCGGTTGTTTTTTTTCTTCCTGGTACCTAAGGATGTTGAGCTCCCCCCCCCCCCCCCCCCCCAATAAGCATTGGGTGCGTATTATCCTTAGCCGAGGTGGAATTTATGCTGATCTTGGGCATCCCCATAGACTGCGACCAGACTCCTTGTAAAATCATCAACTCTATTTCTGAGGTGGAATTTGATGTGAAAATCACCAACAAAAAAGGCTAACAATTACAGGGTGGTTAGGTTGCACAACCGCATGCCTAACCATTGAGCTTAGGCTCTCTTTGCATCCAGGGCGGAGCCAGGATTTAGCCATAGGGGGCCAGACGATAATAAAGCTAAGTAGACCAAGTAAATAATCAAACTACTTTGAAATAGAACATGAATGTTGTGCTACAAAAAAATGTCATTTTGGAAATTTAAGATATACAAACACTAACAATCATTGTATAACCAAATGGCTGGCCTGTACCTTGCATTTATATTGATTTGAATGGAAAATTACCACTGGTTGTATTAGGATTTTTTTTAGTTTTATGAGGAAAGATTGATCAACATTGGCAAATACATACCTAAAGCATCAAACCTAGCCCCTGCTTGTCCCCTCTACCGCTAGGTCGAAGTAGATCAGCTAGTCATCATTGGCAGGCATGCGACAATCATCACTATTTACTGATGCTCGATGAAGCATCAACGAATTCGAGTGTTCGAACAACTGGGGGTGCCCACAAATCACACAACCAAAATACTTAAAATCTGATGCATAAGTTTGAGGCGATATAAGATGAGAATTGATGAAGATTAGTAGACAGGGCGACATGTTTACCTTGGCTAGTTAGTTGGTTGCAACCTAAATAATTAGCAAGTGAAGCAACCTGCGTCGCCGTATAATCAGATCGTAGGGAGAGCAAAAGCAGGTAGGCGGCAAGGGTAGGGGACGGTAGCGGTGCATCGCTAATCGACCATGCACTAATCGCAGGAGAGAATACCCAGTGCCAGCAGACGTGAAAATGACTCACTACTGAGCTTTCGCATGGACCTTTCTTTCTTTGTCTAGAAATTCGTTAAGGTGGAGGGGGCCAAGTAATTCTGTACGTTACCTAAAAATGATCAACGCTCTTATATTATGGGACAGAGGGAGTAATTCCGTATGTGCATCCAATCGCTAATTAACTGCTACATACAGAATCCTCGCTCAATCGTTAGGGGGACCAGCCCCTGCTCGCCCTCCCTTGTCTCCGCTACTGTTTGCATCCTCCAAAAATCCTATAGAATTCCTTTGAATCAAAGGAGACATTAGCAGGAAAACTTCTGGATATCACCCAACAGACCCTTTTGAGTTTGGACCATTCTGGTTGTGCCCTATTTCAAAACCCCGCAAAAAATGCTCCGCAGGGGTCAGGTGAAGAAGCTACAACTATATCTCGACACACAACCTTTTTTCCTTGGCAAACTGGAGTCCTCCATAGTACAAAGATGGACTATCAAGTCCGAAGATACATAGATAACCAATCACACATTACGCATCGAACAACAACATCAATATTGCTTCCACCTAGCACCCCGTTGACTGGAGGAGGACCATTGCTAGCAACATCCCCGTCTGCCATCAGTTGCAAGGTGCATACAAATGTCCTACCCGCCTAGAAGAGGCTTACATCCATCGAAGGGGCAGGGAATCACTCGCCGACCGAATCCTTTGGGGTGGAAGAAACATATGCCTACGATCCTCAACAAAACAAATACCTTGGGGTAGATAAGATGCCAAAGATGGAGCAACCGAAGGCTGGCTATGATTTAGTGCAGGGGAAGGAGAGGAAGAAGTTCATCAAAATGAAGGTGTGAGGGTTAGAGCATCTCCAACCAAGCCCCCCCCCCCCCCCCAAGCGTCCTCATATGTCGGGACGAACAACCCAGACAATGCCTGGACAGTCTTGATAGAGATAGAGATAGAGGAGAGAGAGGAGCAAGCGACACTCATGTGACTCATGTAATGGGTCAGATCATTGGCTACCTCCACACAAGTGACATGTGAAAGCAAAATGGAACTAGGAGACAAGCCAAATATGACAGGGGAAGGAGCACAGACATGACAGACGGGTGAGGAAGCAAGGAAGGACCAAAGAATTACATGATATCGACATCACTCAGTTTTGCACCCGAAGCCCGGGCAAGGGTGTACCCAAAGCCATCAGTAAAAGAAGCCTCCCACTCCAAACAACGAGCAACGCCCGTCAACCAAAAATTGATTGTTGCCGCCCTTCGTGCATGGGGTGAGTGACCTCCGTGACGTGGTCCGCGACTAACTGAAGGAGCTATGTGCATAGCAATTCAAACTGAGACTACAAGGCAGAGTCCGGAATGGTGCTTAAATTCGAAGTTGTGAAATAGTTGATGAAATTTGCAACATAAGATTTATGATGATGTGACAAAGAACAAAAAATGAGTGAGTTTATACTATGTAAAACAATCACAACCATGGAAAAGAGAAAGTCGGTTGACATCCACCCTTCCCTGTACAACGTCGTCATGGAACAAGATGGCTTCAGCAGGAGGCTCTGATGACTGCTCTTAGCCACCTGCTAGACAACAGAGCATATGGTCTTGGGTTCGTTGGCATGGGCGACGCCCATAGGGTGCTCTGGCTTAGGACCTGACTGGGCAAGCACTACTACTAGTGATGTGTTCTGGTGGTGGTGACAGCGTGCATGATGATCGATGACGACGAGGATGTACATTTTGTGGTAGCCAGGGCTTGAAAAGTGTTGCTGGCCTGCATATTTTGATGAGGCGGTATATACTAACCCCTCATGCTGATGATGAACTTGCGGTGGTAGGATTACACCCTCTAGGATGTGGTGGTAGGATGGCACCATAGTAGTTAGGATGAACTAGTTTTGCCTTTTGGGTATAAGATCATGCATGCCTACGTTGTGCTTGCTGCTTGAGTCGTTGCTTTTCTGTGAAGTGGCACGTGGTGTACATTGGGAAGGTTCATGCCATGAACAAGTGACCCATTACACAGACAGCTGCTTCGAAGGGTTACTACAAGGCAGAGGCTGGAATGGTGCTTTATTCAAAGCTGTGAAATAGTTGATGAAATTTGCCACATAAGATTTATGATGATGTGAGAAAGAACAAAAGAAAGAGTGAGGTTATATGTACAATAACCACAACCATGGAAGAGAGAGCAAGCATATTTATTTCCTCAACTTCTATCTGGATAACATAAATTTACTCTATTAGTAGTTGCGTGATGATATGCAAGTAACATACAAACTATTGGAGATGTCCTTGGTGTCCTTTTTATTTATTTATAATTAGACCATCTATTCAGATATTCAGATGGCACAAGCCTGAAATTAATAATGACAAAAATTTCAAGATTTCTTGAAACAATAACAAGCTACAATGGCAAGTGCACACATTCATCGCATTCCACATTGCAAGGACTTACAATCACACTCCACTCAACATCCTAAATTCCAAGCACAATCTGACTATCGTTATCATGACTAAAAGCTAACTTCAGTTCAATCAAGCTCAAAGTGAATGAACTCTCACGATCAGGGATACCACTAAACATTACAGAAAATATCACAAGATACTTGAAGAGTAACATCTTTTATGGACCAGGATTTTAGTCTATTGTTACATTTAGATTTAGATGCCAAGTCCACTCAAGATATCCTCATCGTCCAAAACCCCAAATCCAGCTGCGCAGGTCGCTCGCTCAAGTGCTACATCATATTTTGGGCTTTGGATGAAATTGTGTGCCTAGAAGCTCTCCCAATACATGGTGGTGGAGCCAGATGATAGAATTGAGCACTCTCTGTTGTTTCAGTATGCGAGTAAACGCCTGCAAAACTGGCAAGATAAGGATTTGGGTCAATTTAAACGCCTGCAAAGTGTGGATTAGCATGCAATTCTACCTCATGAAGACGCTGACTCAGGCTGAGTGGCCTGTTGTTTCGGTTTCCTGCTGGCAGGAGGGCCATCTCTTCGCCTCTCATACCGTCTGCTTTCATACTTTGAGGTCCTCCGCTCCTTTGGTTGATAGGTTGGGTATGTGCATGGAATGATCTCACCATTTATGTATTTATCACCTGAAGGGAGAAAAAACAGTGAATACGTTAGTGATTAAGACACGAGAAGCACATAAACGTGCAGCTACAGATATTGTGTCATGCCAACCTCCATAGTCTTTATTTTTCACATCGATGTAGGAATCAGGGAGCACCCAGAGGACACCAGGCAAACCTACAGGCAACGTAAGAACGGTTTAAACAAGGAAATTCCAAAAAATGGTGCATAAATGGATGTGCACCAAAACAGTGCGTAAATCTAGAATTACCCTTGAACTTCTCTGATGTTTCTTCATCGACTGTGCACTGGAACCCAGTGTAAGTGGTTGTGCTGAAGGCGTACATGTTCTTCTTGGCTTCCTCCATGCTGCAATTGTAACAAGTTACTCAGTTTAGACTTTTATGTATACACCCTTCTGAATCTGGATGCACCATATGAAACTAAAGAAGGAAAATTGAAGCCTACATTACACCCTGCTAAACTACACTCATGCTCACGTCAGATCAGATGCAGGCACTGCTGCTCTTCTCATATGGGCAGTAATGATGGAACAAAGTTCCAAGTATCTACTAATAAATAGACATTTGATCATTTGATGTGTATACGATAAAAAAATCTTGTCAAACAAGAAGCACCTGTCGAGTATGTGTCGCATATCTATCTCCTGCATAGAAATTTCCGAAACATGAGAGGACTATAAGCCGACACAATGGAATTGCTAACATTTTCTCGATAATTTTCCAGTTCCAACCACTAGGAAATTGCTAGTAGCATTTTCTCTAGGCAAACAAGATAATGCGTCAAATTTCTCTCACCAGACATAGAGATAGGAGTCATCAGCAGGGAGAAAGGGAAATCAAGGTTTTACCTGCCGAGGACGGTGGCGAGGGTGTTGAGGTAGGTATCGATCATCTGCTCGCGCGTGGGCGCGGGGTCCTTGGGGAACTCCATGACGATTAGCCAGTGGTTGTAGTCACACCCGGGGAGCAGTATCGTCTCCCTCTGCTCGCTACCGGGCGCTGCGGCGACCGCCGTCGGCCTCTGCCGACGCTGGAGGCCCCCCGCCGGTGCGAGGGCGATCGCTGGAAAGGCCGCCGCCGCGGCTGCGGCGCGGGGGAGAGACGTGGCTGAGAAGGCGGAAGCGGAGGGCTTGGCGGGAAACGTGAAGGCGCTGGCCGCTACGCGCCCGGCGGCGGCGGCGGTCGGCAGGGCAGCCATTGAAGCGAGCGTGCGTGTGGGGGGAGTGAGGTTTTGCGGGTTGCGGATAAGGTGAGACAGAGGAGAGTAGAAGAATGAGATATTTCAGGAGAAGGTTTTTAGCCTTGTGATGATGGGCTGGGTAGGTTGCTATCCGGACCATTTGTCTGTCTATAGGCCTGTTTTTTTTTTTTTTGCGAATCGTCTATAGGCCTGGTTTGCCTCTTGCTATTCGGTTGAGATAAAATGGGTTACAGCATATGGTTGACGAGGCCCAATATTTTGTTTCTCACAGTCGCATTTGGACACACTCTCTCTCAAAAAAAAAAAAGATCCGCTTGAAAAGGAAAATAAGAAGCAGCATTTTGATAGGATGAATCATCTATGTGGCCGTTGGCATGTCTAGCCCCCCATGATGGTCAGTGATTTTATTGACAACACTTCTGCATCATGGTGAAATCCTTTTTGGTGCACAGGTCGCTGGTTAGCGACCTAGGGAGTACACCCCACCCCCGCTCCCACTATGCACACATTTTTGGCGGGCCAAGTAGCTCCTTTTCGGTATGGCCAGGTTCTTAAACCTCCCCAGACTGGGTTATTTTATTTTATTTTTCCTTTCAGATTTTTCTGCCTTACATTTACATTATTTACTTTATTTTTTCATTTTTGATTATTCCATTTTTTCATATTAGTTTGTCCTTTTCTTTTTATTTTTAGTTTTCTTTTTCATTTTATTTCTTTCTTTTTCCTTCTCTTTTTGCATTTTGTGAACATCTTTTACAAACTCATGAACTTTTTGTAAAATCATAAATATTTTTTATTTACAAACATTTTTATGAAATCACGAACATATTTTAAATTCATGAACATTTTTTCAAAATCCTTAACATTTTTAAATTCTCCAACATTTTTTTTAATTGAGAACAATATTTTTGAAATTCGTGAATATTTTTTGAATTGGCGAATATTTTTTGAATAGATGATTTTTTTCAAATTTGGGAGAAATTTTTTAAATATATGAACATTTTTTTTAAATGCATGAACTTTTCTTGAATTGATGATTTTTTTTTTTTGTAATTTACATTCGTTTTTTGTTTTTTATGAACATTTTTAGGCCTGTGAACAACCCCTATGGGCGATTTTTGGGCCTGGGGACTCGATAAAAAAGGGTATATCATAGTGAGGTCTGCTTATCGCATGCTTGTGGCCAAGGAAGCTTGGCTGGAAGGAAGCGCATCCACTCCAAATGGGAAAGGGAGGAGAAGAGTTGGACATCCCTTTGGAACGTTCAGGTACCTACCGAAATTAGAACTTTTTTGGCGGCTCGCTAAACACTCACTTCCGACGGAAGATGTGCAACATAACAGAAACATGAGTGATGCTAAAAATTGTCAAATACTCCCTCCGTCTCAAAATAAGTGACTCAACTTTGTACTAACTTTAGTACAAAGTTGAGTCACTTATTTTGGGACGGAGGGAGTATGTGACAATATCCACTCACAAAAACATTCTCTAATTGAGTGCACCTCGGCCATATGTGTGTTTCAGTTGGCAGGCGGTGAGGTTGCGGAGCAGCTGGCGGAAACGCGAGAAGCAAGTGCAAAACTGTATTTGGGATGCTTGAAACGTTATCACATGCCCATTTTATGAAGCTAGCAGTCACCTTGTGGGCAATATTGACATCAAAGAGGAAGACGGCCGGGAACCTTTTCCTTAATTATGTGAAAAGGATATGAATCACAACAAAGGCCACATGACCTCACAGACTCCAACACAAGAAAGGGAGGAAAAAGACCAATGAGTTCGCCAACTGTGTTCACATATTAACATGTAATTGTGTGCCCCTAGTGTCGACCGCGGTACGCAAGACACCACGAGAGGAACCTCGTTGGGAGCGCAGTATACAAGACATGCTAACGAGAGCTTTTGAGGACTTGAAACCCCCCACATCTATGAGGGTCAAAGAATCTCAAAAAACATCAGGAAATAAGTACACAAATACCATAACAAACAGATAAACCTACTTGAGAAATTACTGCCTAAGAAATTGTTTCACACGCCAGCTAATATCTAAATCCAATGGGCAGTGGCCAAATTTAGCTGCACCACCAAACCATTTTAAAAGGTCAAACAAGCAATCACATCGTTCCAAAAGGCATTTAGCTCTCAATCACACATCAAAGACATTCAAGACAAAAGCTAGGCTGACGTTCCTCGTAGTTAACAGAAACACCATGAGAGAACTGTTGTGTAACAAAAATGAAAATGGCAACCATAGTAACAGTAGCAGGGTTCAAAAAACTGCTCATTTTTCTAGAACCAAACCAATACCGTTTTTAGCCAAACAGTAGGAGGGATCGAGAACGCGGGAAGACGTCGTCCTGCGGTGAAGAGAAAGAGGTGGAGAGATGGTTGGTTGTGCGGCTGGAGGAGAGACATCGACGACCAGAGGAGAGAGACGAAGGGACAGAGGAGGGGCATGGTGGCGGTGGAGTGTAGGGAAGAATGGAAAAGGTGAATGGGAAGTGGAGGGGTGCGAGGCTCGAGGTTGAATGGATTGGGGGCTAGGGTTTTCACCGCACACGCTGCACGCTGCGTTTGTTCTCATATCGAGAATAGGAGGCAAACTCGTTTCATTCTCTGGCTCCACACTTAGTGAGCCCACCCATAATTGATCCTCAATAGAAGTGGTGATGTGCAACATGTTTGGACGGTCCAGCAACTGGCAGCGGTAAAAACCGTACCACAGTGAAATGATCGCACGACCCAGGCTGATTACCGCTCGCAAGTGCCTAGATTGTCGGATAGGGTAGCTCCTTTTATAGAAGAAATTATCATCTTCTAGAAGAAGGCTATTCAATGGTGAACCCAGATGCAATTTGACTTCATTTTCCTTTGGATTCAAACCATTCCGGGAGATCCTTCCTATTCGTCCCTTGTGCCACTCTTAAGGATCAACAAACTGTTGAACAGTTCAACCAAAAAAATTGTTGAACAGTTTGTCCAAGCAACCTCAAAATATTGCTTTAGGGCATCTTCAACGCCGACCCGCAAACCGGACACCACATCTGCCATAGATACTCATGCGGGAGCCGGTCATTCAAAACTAGCTCCATACATTTCAAACAAGATTTCAACTAACCTGATGAATTACAAGCAAACCAGATGATTTTCATATAAACCAGACGAAAACATTTGAATTTCAGACATATTTTAACTAAACTATATTGGACTATGCTAAACCAGTTTATGGTCGGCCGTGTCGGATCTCCATTCCCATGACATGTCGTCCCTATGTTCGGCAGCTCGCTCGTCGGACTGCCCTGAGCCCCGGAGGTATGCTTCAGCGGGAGAAGAGCAACCTCCCTCCGCCACCGCGAATCACGGATAACAGTTGGTTTTTGGACGGGGTAAGACGGTCGTCGTGGTCTACGCCCCCGCTCACCGGTCAAGTCACCTGCTATGTTAGTCGGCGACGCGGTGGCGGTGGCCTTCCCGGGACCCAAGCGGTGACGGCCTCCCACGATCTACTTTTCCTCACTATCCGCGGTGGGCGCAGACGTGCCAGCCTCCGCGAACATGGCATCTTTCCCCCCTTGCCTGACGTGTTGCTGCCATTGCTCGCGGCAGATTTGCCGGGAGACGGCGTTGGCCAGCCTGGACAGGCGAGGACGAATTGCGATGGCGGTGGCGCCGGCACCGGAGAGTTTGCCGGCAAGCCAGATTATATCCGGCTAGCTCGCCGGGCAACCCAGGCCGCTGCAATGCCAAAGAACTCCTTCTTCTGCTCGCCGGAGAGGCCGCCCCACAAGACTTTGGAGCCGGTGGCCATGATGATTGCGGTACAAGGAGGAGATGGAGAGGAGAGGGTGTGGTGTGGTCATCGCCCGGCGCCTGGCCACGTTTAAATAGCGGGTGGATGCGAGTCACTAACCGGAGAGGTGTTTAATGCTGGCCGGCACAAGGTCGGACGTGTGGCGTTGGGGGCGTCGGAGTAGGTTTCTCGGCACACACGCTGGTTTAATGGAAGTTGGCAGGCAGACGGGCGTGGTGTCAATGTGGAGAGAATGCGTGCTCAGCGGGCGTACAACAGGCGGCGCTCACGGCCGGCGACCCGCTTCAATGTCGGCTCCAATGAGCGGTCCCGTCCGCTCTTGGCCGGCATGAATGCAGACAGCTGGCTTCGGGAGCGAGAGAGGGGGTTTTTGGTGGGCCACGGTTGTCAGACGCGGCAGTGGCAGTGGTCCGGAAGCCCGTATTTTTGGTTGGGGGAAAAAAATATGTCTGAGCCGGTACCGATAGAGGACCACATTGGATGACAAAACTCGTCTGGACTGCGCGGTTCAGACGGTTGCGGGCGATTTGAGAGTCGGCGTTGAAGATGCGCTTAGTGCAGACTATTAAGGATATTTTTGGTCCGCACGAGTTTCACATAAAACAGCTGAGTTTCGTTAGGATCTCTTTTCCGATTTTCCGCCTTGATCACAGAAATGTGCATGACTTGACAGCAAATGTTATAGTAACAGTAACATTCAACCTCAAGTACTTGGTCCGCACAGTTAACCTAAGGTCGCCATAGAAACAATTGTAACCTAGTTCAGGGCTAGGCATTTTACAATCAATGAACCGATGAAACCACTAGATTCAGAGCTAAACTCAAACTTTATTCATGTGGACCCGATCTTGGTTGCGACCGATCATGGAAAACCCTTGAGCTTCTTCGCGATCCCCGCAAAGTATTTCCCTTGGTGGAAGGCCTGTTGCAGCTCAAGCTCAGTGGGAACTCGTGATCCATCCCCAGCAATGGTGCCAGACCCATACGGGCTGCCACCCTTCGCTTGCCCCATCTCAAACATGCCTGCGCCAAACGTGTACCCGACCGGAACAAAGAGCATGCCATGGTGCACCAGCTGAGTAATGGCCGTCAACCTACAAAATCAGCAACAGATTAATTAGACTGTACTCCTACTATAATTTCCGTGACAAATCGACCAAGGAAGAAGGAATCTTACGCGGTGCTTTCTTGGCCACCGCCCTGGCAACCGGAGGAGAAGAACAATGCGGCAGGCTTGCCGGCGAGCCGCTGCGGGCACCACAGCTCACTGGTGCCGTCCATGAACGCCTTGAACTGCGTGGGCATCATGCCGAATCTAGTGGGGAACCCGAAGATGAGGCCGTCGGCGTCGGCGAGCTCTGCGGGTGAGATGACCGGCACGTCATCCCTCTTCGCAGGAGCGCCCATCTTTGCGAGTGCTTCGTCAGAAAGAGTCTCCGGGACCTTCAACAGTTTGTATATTCAGAGTTTCGGATGGCGTTTGTATCAACAGGTGGGAAAAAAACCATTCGGCAATTGAAAACTTTATATAGCGGTAGATCATCTCAGTATATATCTTAGTCGGTATATATAGATATAACGTTGTGTAATCACCTGCCATAGCTTGACATCCACGCCTTGGACGGAAGACACGCCCTTCTGAATCTCATCTGCTAGCTTCGCCACGTGGCCATATGTGGAGTAGTACCTAAAGAATGTGCAAAGTTCATGAATGAAGATCTTGTAGGATGACATTTACTTTTGTTTTTGGTACACAGTACGAAAAACTCCAAAAAACTGAGAAGTAGATCAATGATTTCAGCGGTTAATGTAATGTGGCTATTGCAAAGCCAAGTTTTACAACGATCTCTGCTTTTTATAACGATCTCTGCTTGAACCAGATGCTGAGCAGTGAGCAACTTCCGTTGGTGTCCTGGCCTGAACTGACACAGCTCGTCTCCATCTCAGGATGCCTTTTTCTCTGCCACTATTGCGCGAACAGTCACTGGGCAGTGAGCAACGCTGGCTGTTTTCCCTATGATTTGGTTTCGAAAGTCTGGAACCCAGGGGAACAGAACAACGGAGCAACAGAGCTCTCGAACTATAACCAACTCCGACGTACACTTCCAAAATGCAGCGTCAGGGATTCCCCCAAGAAAGTAAATCACCCAAGTGAGAAACCAAAAAGGCATAAAAAGCTTCTAAAAAAAGGCATAAAAAGAAGGTTGCCTCGCCGCAAATTGGTGGCCAGGATGGTCGAACAAGAAAGTTGCCGGAGCAAATAAAGGGTGAGACTGAGAGGAAGGAAGGCGAGTGGGGTTGAGGTGTGCTCACACAATATAGATCTTGGCCGCCATTGGTCTACTTGGATACTTGGAGTTCTTGGAGATCTTGGATTAGCTAGTTGAAGAAGATGGAGCAGGATTTCAGGAATGAGCGAGATGCGGCTTGGCTCTCGGTCGCCGTGTTTATGGGAGGGGGAGCTCTTCTTCACGTGAACGCGAATGGCCAAGACGACGACCAACGCGCTACCTGCGCGTGCCCCCGATGCCCCGACCCAGATACGTGCAGTGCACGTGCACTTTTCTACACTTCATTCACGCTACTCTTTTTCATTTTTCTTTTTGATTGGGCAAACACCCTCGTTCTTGGATTTTTTTTCAAAACTAGCACGTTTTTTATAGCAATTTCGAAAACTAGCAGTGCTAATTCGATATTTTCAAAACAAGCACCCCGTCGGCCTGCCGTGGGCCGAGGGGGGCCTGATGGCCTCCAGCTGGCCGAGGGGGGGCCTGTCGGCCTCCAGCTGGCCTGGGGGGGGGGGGGGGGGGGGGGGGGGGGGGGGGGGCCTGTCGGCCTCCCGTTGGCCGAGGGGTGTCAGGGGCACAAAACGTAATTAAGATGGCATCAAATGAAAAAGTTATCAACATAAAAAATCTTCGTCTCGTCGAAACGGTTGATTTTGATATAAAAATCATCTTAATCCGAGGTCGTATGCAACCTGTAGAGCCAAAATAAGGTCAGGGACAGAAGCTGCACAGTTACTTCGGACAGACCGAATAGATGTCAGAAAATTTGTCACGGGACACCCGGTGCACTCGGTGAGACCGTGTGGAATATAGAAGAGTACACAAGTTTGGTCACGTTCACTCGGTGAGACCGAACTAAACCACTCGTAGGCTCCGAATGGATCCGAAAAATTACCAAAGATTCCTGTCCGAGTTAAAGTTACGATTTTTTATCCGAAAAATTATTCGTCTGCACCGGGAAGACTGCTTGCGTACCGCGCTTCCGGCCGGGTCTCCTTCGACGTGAGCTACGGTGCATCACCCCCGGCGTCGAGCAGTCCATTCTTGATGTTTGAAATTCTGAACTAGCAATCCATCCTTGATGTTTGAAATTCCGAACTTCCAGGTTAATGACCCAAGACCTTCCTAATCTTTTGCCTGCAGTCTATATTAAATGTAGCCAAAGGTGTATTCTTCTTTTTTGAATCCTTCCTCATCCAAAGATTGCGTATCGCATATTAATCAAACTCCTCGGTGGTGCCATAAGTTTGGAAGAGATGAAAGAAAAACATTGATAATTTGAAGTCTCCCTCCATAATCAGAACGCATATCTAATCTCTTTTCCCTTCCTTGAATCAAGGGTAGAATTCGTAGGCATGTTATGCTCAAGGTCAAGCCCAAGTATGTGAATGGTAAAGAACCTCCCTGGCACTTGTAGGATATATTAGTATATTTGCACTTTGTCCTGTGAAACACTAATTGGGACTAAAAATGAGTGCATTTAGTAAACCTAGATCCATGGTGTCTTCGGCGGTGGAATCGAGCAACACAAACTCACATCGAGGATACCATATTAAGGAATAAATTTTACATGGTCAAATAGACTATGGGTCCTATAAATAAACGGAATTGGTCATATAAAATAAATGAAAGGAACCTACTATGATAGCAAATATGGATGATAGCAAATACGGATGATAGATAGGATCAGGAGAAGAGATGCGGAAGACACGGAGCCTCCTATGGGTTATTCGGGTGTCAAACCCAAGGACCCTAGGAACATACGCCACAATGCGTTTAACTTCTTATACATTTCTAGTCCTTAAGAAAAACGAAAGGCTCACTATAAGAAAAAGTCAAGCAAATTTTTTCCGTTGATGGTGTCCAAAACTCCAAGATGGTCGGACCAAACCAAATGTCTTAGTTTATGCACACTGCAGAACATTCTGTTTTTTATATAGCTTTTGGAATAGCTTATCGCTCATGACGTGCGCTATAAATTTGGTCACGTTCACTCGGTGAGACCGAACCAAACCACTCGGCGGCTCCGAATGGATCCGAAAAATTGCCAAAGATTTTTGGATAGAATTTTTAGTCCTTTTATTGTACGGGAAGTCCGGCCGCCTCATAAATCGATGTGGGCATTGTTCGTCTGCATCAGGAAGACACATGCGGGCATTGAAGAAATGTCTCTGTTGCGATGGCAGGAATTGAGACCAAAACTTTCGGCGGTGGCGTCATCCACCATGCAAAGTAGAGGCAATAGTCACCTCTTAGGCCCGTCACCGTGTACCCTCGGCGCCGGGGTGATGCATACAAAAACATCACCGTGTACCCTCGACGCCGGGGGTGATGCACCATAGCTCACGTCGAAAGAGACCCGGCCGGAAGCGCGGTACGCAAGCAGTCTTCCCGGTGCAGACGAATAATTTGTATACTCTGCCCGAAGTAACTGTGCAGCTTCTGCCCCTGACCTTATTTTGGCTCTACAGGTTGCATACGATCTCGGATTAAGACGATTTTTATATCAAAATCAACCGTTTCGACGAGACGAAGATTTTTCATGTTGATAACTTTTTCATTTGAGGCTATCTTAATTACGTTTTGTGCCCTTGACACCCCTCGGCCAACGAGAGGCCGACAGGCCCCCCCTCGGCCGGCTGGAGGCCGACAGGCCCCCCCTCGGCCCACGGCAGGCCGACGGGGTGCTAGTTTTGAAAATAACGAGTTAGCACTGCTAGTTTTCGAAATTGCTATAAAAAACGTGCTAGTTTTGAAAAAAAATCTCGTTCTTGACGTACACAATTCTTAACTAATTATTGCAAAATTTTCAAGCATTTCAAGTACGATAAAGAAAACTAACCGAATTTGTTTTACAACCAACCGAAAACAGGCTTATGTATCACATATCCTTTTATTAGTTTGTCACCCATATCGGTAAAACCACAAACGACCTTAGGTTGTGCCTAGAGACCGTGGATGTCATGTCCTTCTCGCGACGCAGAAATGATGACCACATATATATCCAATAAATTGCCTTATAGATGACCTGCAAAAAATTGTAAAATTCATCATATTAGAGATATCATTGTGACAGTTTCATATAGCCCAAAGCAAAGCACCAACAGATCAGTTACCGAACAAATTCATAAATACAGGGGTAGGGTGGGGTGTGGGGTGGGAACTTTGGTATAACACCACAAAATCTTAGCAAGAGAACAATCTAGGGACATGTGTTGAATCGATTCCTCACTTTTCCCAAAACAATATTTTGCGCAACCTTGCCATCTACACTTTTTGAGGTTGTCTTCGGTTAGGATCACCCTCCTATATAAATATCAAATGAAAAATTTGAGCTTCTAAGGGACTTTAAGTTCTCAGATAAATTTACAGTTAAAAGGTTGGATATCATTGATAAGGTCCCAACACATAGACTTCGCAGAAAAGCCAGAAGTTTTAAGCTTCCACCAGAAGATGTCTCGTTCATGTGTGAGGTTGACTGCTATGAACCTATAAGGCCATCTTCAATGCTAGACACTTATTCAAGCCCTTACAATAAATAAATAAACACCATTAAAATAGAAAACCATCAGAGCGTCATCTGTTCCAACGGCAGACGCTAATTATGGGCGCTAGTAAAACAGTCGTTGCGCAACAAATGCCCAAGGGCCTGACACCAAGTCTTCCGTTGACGCCAACCTGGACTCCAGGATTCGAAGGCCTAATTGTCCGTATGCTAGGAATTCAATCCTGGCGCCCCTGTTAAGCCACCAGCGTTGGACATGCTTTTAAACAGGGAAAATGTTTAAAATCAGTCGGATGATTTTTGGCTTCGTAAGCCGTGTCCGGCGCCGTGCGATCGCACGCGTGATCGTGTGGCGATCAGCTGCTAGCTAGCGAGCACACTGGTCATTCCGAGTATTATATCTATTCAGCTGCTAGCTATCGTGACGCCCGAAGGCAGAAGCTGAGTGGTCTGTTATTGTTTAACAATTCCTTCTTTTTACTTCCACTTCACACGTAATGCTTAGTCACATACTACAAATAATCTCAGGAGAAAGCACATAACAAGCATTAAACGAGGATTCCAACACATTCTTGACGTTGATTAGCATCTTTGACACCTCCGCCGATGTTGTGGTCGTCGAAGCATATATATCATTGGAGCATCCGGGCTGCCAACGCAGCATCGTTGAAACAATCATGCCATCATCCCAACACTGGCATGACCGGGAAGCACGTCGTCGCAGCATTGTCAAAGTCGGAGCATCGCCACAGTCATCGAAGCACGCCGTCGCAGCATTGCCGCGACCGTTCGAAGCACACCTTCGTCACGGTTCGTCGCAACATCGTCGTGGCTGTCGAAGCATGCCGTCGCAACATCATGGAAACGGCCGGGTTGCCGTTGTAGCATCACCATTGTTGTCAAAGCACCGCCGCGGCCGTCGAAGCACGCCATGGCGACATCATCGAAGCGGCCGGTTGCCGTCGTAGCATCGCCGTTGTTGTCGAAGCACCGCCGCGGCCGTTGAAGCACGCCGTGGCAAATCATCGAAGCGGCCAGGTTCCCGTCGTAGCATCGCCCTCGTTGTCGAAGCACCGCCATGGCAACATCACCGAAGCAGCCGGGTTGCCGCCGTAGCATAGTCGTGGTTGTCGAAGCACCCATCGCCGCCATCGAAGCGTGCCATCGCAACATCATCAAGCAGCCAGGTTGCCATCCTAGCATCGCCGTGGTTGTCGAAGCACCTGCCGCCGCTGTCGAAGCACGCCGTCGCAACATTATCGAAGTAGTTGGGTTGCCATCGTAGCATCGTGGCAGTTGCTAAAGCACTCACCGCGGTCGTCGAAGTTCGCTGTCTCAACATCATTCAAATAGACAACTTGTCATTGTAGCATCGCTGCAACCAACAAAGCACACCGCGGTGGCCAAAGCATGTCGTCGAAACATCATCGAAGTAGATGGGTTGCCATCGCAGCATCCTCGCGGCTGCTGAAGCATGTCGTCACACCATCACCACGGGCGTCGAAGCATGTCGTGGCAATGTTGTTAAAGCATCCGGTCTTTCGTCGTATCGCCGCCGTCGAAGCAGTCAGGCTACCATGGCAGAAAATCGCGGTCCGACGACGCAACACTACTAGGGCCCTCACACTACGCCCGCAACAGTCGGACCACCTCCACACGATATCGTCGTCTCGGCTTGCAGAGCGTCTACCCTCGTACGGAGCAGCCACTCCGCGGCTAATCCTTGAAGCAGCTTGTGTCGGTGCGTGATCATGGATGACTTGTTTTCTTTGGCAATGGATGACTCGCTACGTGAGCATAGATGACTTTGCTGCTTCCCTGAACTTTTTTTTTGAACTTGCTACTTCCCTGAACTAGAGGCACCACGTTGGGTCATGCTAAGTTCCGTAGAGTCGCTGCGCGTAGTACTAGTTAAACGAGTCATGTGGGGATGTCGCGTGTGAAAGCAACGTCCGTGGCCAGCACCCACGAAAAAAAAAAGGATTGAACGGGCCGACGTGGGGTGGATCGAACGGCTTTTAAGGTGAGCTGGCTGGAGGATCGAGTGGCTAGCGACCCGGCTGATCCTATGCGGGGATCAGCCGGATGATGCGTAGCGTCCGCCTTGCGGCCAACCCGCCCACATCACGAGCGTCCGACGGAAAGCAATGTATTAACGGGACTTCCTCTAGAAGGAAAAAAAGCTATTTTGGTTGCCACCATTGTAGTTCAAAGATGTTGTATGCATACTGCCAAAAACCTATTTGACACTCACTACGTCATATAATCGCCAAAGCGCATAGGGGCAATGCGTCTTGGGCTAGGCCCAGTAGGAAGGCGAGTGTGAGCAAACGTTTTTTGGGTTTTGTCTGTAGCGGTTTTCTCTAGTGTTATTCAGTAGCGGTCTCATCCAGTGGTTTTCGATAGAGTTTTGCCTAGTGGTTTTCGACAGCGGCTTTTTAGTTTTGTGTTTTATTTTCTAGGTTTCTAATATTATGATGTTTGTTTTCTCGCTATCTTTGCCTTTTGTTTTCATGTTTTATTTCCCTAAAATTATGTGACTCCATTTGTATTTGTTTTTCACATTCTTTTTATGTTTCCTATTTTTATTTTTTCCTTTTCCTTTTCCTTTTTAACATATACTTTTAAAATAATACATATAAACTTCTGTTCTAGTACAAGTAATTATTTTTTATTTTTAAACAATTTATGTAAATATATGAACAATTTTGCCTGACAGATAAACATTTTTTCGATACATGGTGTATATTTTTTGAATAAAACATCTTTAAAGTAAATGGTGAATATTTTTAAATTATTGACCATTTGAAAATTCATGAACATGTTTTAAATTTCATGAACATTTGTAAGATCATGATTTTTTAAAATACATGACCATTTTTGAACCATTTTTAAATTCATGAAAATATTTTTGATTTGTGAACATTTTTAAAAATTAGCGATTTTTTTGAATTTGTGAACATTTTTTGAATTACCGAAGATTTTATAAATTCTGGAATATTTTTTTAATCTTGGAGTTACATATTTTTGAAGTATGTAAAAAATTCAGCTGCCATTTTTTGTTGGAAATTAAAACCAGCCAGAAAACCACCAAAATAGATATAATACCATAGTAATTTACTGGCGATTGCTCCGTGTGACTCGCGTCCTATATGACGCAAAGACTGTCATACAGGAGTCATGCATTGTGGCCATATCCCAAACCGAGAAGACGTGATGTGGGCGCTCGACTAGGCCATAATCACATACACTCACCCCTATGAATGCATACACGCACACCTTACCACAATCACACTTGGCACGGTGCAATCCTCAAAAAAAAAAAAAACCTTTTTCTTCACTCGTGTAGTCAAGGATAGAGGTCTAGCCGTACAAATTATGTACCCATCTCGCTCAGGACGGGCAACTGGGCAGAACCAACTTTTTTTTTAGCAACGACGCACGGGCAGCAGCCAGTTTCTATCGATTTTTCCGTATTCCTTTTGTCCTTTTTTTTGCTCTCCATGTTTTCTTCCAAATAATTTTTACTATTCTTTTTCTGTTTTTATTTTATGGTTTATGTTTATTACTTATCATTTAAAAATAATGAACACCTCTCAAATATGTGAACATTTATAAAACTCCCCCAATAAAATCTTACAAGTCTTGAACATTTTTTAAACTCGTGAATAATTTTCAATTGAAAATATTGTTTAAATGTATACAAAATATATATTTGTTAACATTTATTAATTCTTAGATATTTTTAAAAAGTTTAAAAATGCATTTCATTTTTTGAATTCACATAGATTCTTTAATCTGTTGAAAAAAAAATCCCACAGTAAGTTTACCATTTTTTATTGGGTAGCGAACATTTGTTACCCATTTTCTCACGAACGAATGGAGTCGCGTGGGGAACGGTTTTGGGTCGGTGGTGCACATTTTAGTGCTTATTATTCGCTTATAGATAGCGAAGAATAGAAGCTCCTAATCCTAGCGAAATAATTAGTTAAGGCTACCCCTTGCAAAAGTCACTCTCAGGACATTTACAATGGGATGCTTAGCACGGGCGCTAGGATCTAGTGGTGCATAGAGTTTTCCTTTCTTTTTTCTTAGATACTTTTTCTTAAAACATTTTATCTCTTGAACCTTGCGTCCAAATCCTGAACCGTCTTCATCATTGGATTTCTCATGCCGAGATCATCAAAACTAGATCCAATGTTAAATGGTTTCGACAAACTTTTTTTTACGAAAAAACCAGAAAGAAAAAACCCGAAGCCAGAAGCACGGTTTTTTCCTACTTCGATTACAAGCACTGAAGCTAAAATGTCAATCATCTTTTATATGCTTTTCTAGATGCATAGACACATTCTCGATCTAAGCTAAACCACGTGAGTCGCGGTAATACTTGGAAAATTCTAGCAGCCTACATGGCCATTCGGAGACAATTTACCCGTGCCTAAACAAGTTGGGGAGACACCGTCCAAGAAGACGATGGTTTCGCGGCCAAGTGAGGGCATGTACAATGGTGCTAGCTTAGGAGTGCCATGTAGATTAATTGCTGAGGTGGAGGAGAGAGAAACCAAAAAAAGGGTCTTCCCTTCTCTTATTTAAGCGATGACATCTTAGGTCCGATTTTGACGCGATCGGTGATCCGTGCGCCGAACGGCCACAGCCGGATCCTTCTCGTTGCCTCGCGCGAAATTTTTCTCCTTGCCGCGCCTTTGTTCCTTCTCGCCCAGCCTGCACGCCAAATTACTCATCCCGATCCTGGAGCCCGCCAGAAGAAACCTAGGGCCGCTACCCCCATAAATCCACAACCGCAGACTAGATCCTCCACCCGTGCGCCTTGCAGGTTCCTTGAGTACCAAACATGGCTGGCAATGGGAGGAAGAAAGCGGCGCCCCCATCCCAGGTGATGGACGGAGCAGATGGACAAGACCCAAAATATGGCGTCCCTCCCCTGCCGATGGGGCGACCTGAAGCTGCCGCAGCCGCCGTAGCGGCATCGAACGCTTGGTTGGCTGGGCATGCTGCCGCTAGATCCGATTCTTCCCTTCAAGTTGATTGGTAAGGTTCACCGTCCTCTAGTTCCATACCTGTAAGATTAAGCTTTGATATATGCTCGTTCAAGTAGCTGCTTGATTAATCTTTAGATCTGGGCACTCCGGTCGATCTTCCATCTAAATTTGTTTCAAGTCAATTTGTGCATTTTTAATTTTGTATCAGTCCAACGCTATATAATCTATTATGAGAATTAAGCTTGTGCCAAATCCTGTACATATTCTGTGCAACTAGATGATGATTCATATACTGATACATTAGTCAGAAAAATTATTTTTCCTGATCATGCCCATTTCAGTTCTGGATCATGCATAGTCAGTGCAATATTTATTAGTGCAATTTCTGCACTTGTTGATTAAGTATTTTTAAGATTTAATTTTCCATAACCATATGCATACTCTTGTTCTAAGGATGGTTTCTTGAAAATAATCCAGATGCAATTAGTTGATAATGGTTTCGAAACAATAGTCCAGATGCAATTACTTGATGATCCCCATACTGATATGGTCATGATTCCAACTACTTACAGGATTTTGTTAGTAGATGTTCATGTATGTATGGGCAAACTCATCCTTGCTTTAATCTTTGAGGAATAATTTGTAGCACATGTTCATACATTCTCGCTAAACTAAGGCTATATGAAGATACAAGTATTTCTAATGTTTGGGTGCATACATTCTTTTAGGGGAAATGATGTTTACCCACCTGGTGGTTTTGTAAATTATTTGCGCAATCCATCGAGCTTCATCCTTCCACAACAAATTCCTCCTCAACCTGCCATGTCACATGATGCTCATTTCGTGGCACCACTGACATTTGCATCTGAAAAGAATCCAATTAGAGCAGCGAAGAAGCGATCCAAGCGTGTCCATGTTGAAATTGAAGATGATGTAGAAGAAGGAAAAACTATGAAGAGACTGTCATGGACATCAAAGGAGGATGATAGATTGGTAAGTTAACCATTAAATTTATCATATTTGGTACTCCTTATGGCTATGTCAATATTCACATAAGCTTTTTGTTTACAATATAGATGAGTGCTTGGCTCAAAAACTCAAATGATTCTATCGGTGGTAATTTTAAGAAGAATGACAAATATTGGGGAGATGTGGTCGCGGACTACAATAGCAACACCCCCTCAGATCGCAGAAGACAAGTCAATCAAGCTATGAACCGATGGCATCGAGTTAACAAAATGATAAATAATTTCCATTCCATCCACACGGAGATTAGCGGTGTATATGCTAGTGGGCAGTCCAATCAGCAATTGATGGAGAAAGTCCACAAAACATATGAGAACAGACACGGAGGACCATTTCTTCTGGAAAGTACCTGGCAGGTTGTTCGTCACTACCCGAAGTGGTCTACGTACAATGCAGAACTGAATGGATCGAAGAAAATAGATGTGGACCAATGCAGAACTGAATGGATCGAAGAAAATAGATGTGGCCCACATCTATTTTCTTCGATCCATTCAGTTCTGCATTGTACGTAGACCACTTCGGGTAGTGACGAACAACCTGCCAGGTACTTTCCAGAAGAAATGGTCCTCCGTGTCTGTTCTCATATGTTTTGTGGACTTTCTCCATCAATTGCTGATTGGACTGCCCACTAGCATATACACCGCTAATCTCCGTGTGGATGGAATGGAAATTATTTATCATTTTGTTAACTCGATGCCATCGGTTCATAGCTTGATTGACTTGTCTTCTGCGATCTGAGGGGGTGTTGCTATTGTAGTCCGCGACCACATCTCCCCAATATTTGTCATTCTTCTTAAAATTACCACCGATAGAATCATTTGAGTTTTTGAGCCAAGCACTCATCTATATTGTAAACAAAAAGCTTATGTGAATATTGACATAGCCATAAGGAGTACCAAATATGATAAATTTAATGGTTAACTTACCAATCTATCATCCTCCTTTGATGTCCATGACAGTCTCTTCATAGTTTTTCCTTCTTCTACATCATCTTCAATTTCAACATGGACATGCTTGGATCGCTTCTTCGCTGCTCTAATTGGATTCTTTTCAGATGCAAATGTCAGTGGTGCCACGAAATGAGCATCATGTGACATGGCAGGTTGAGGAGGAATTTGTTGTGGAAGGATGAAGCTCGATGGATTGCGCAAATAATTTACAAAACCACCAGGTGGGTAAACATCATTTCCCCTAAAAGAATGTATGCACCCAAACATTAGAAATACTTGTATCTTCATATAGCCTTAGTTTAGCGAGAATGTATGAACATGTGCTACAAATTATTCCTCAAAGATTAAAGCAAGGATGAGTTTGCCCATACATACATGAACATCTACTAACAAAATCCTGTAAGTAGTTGGAATCATGACCATATCAGTATGGGGATCATCAAGTAATTGCATTTGGACTATTGTTTCGAAACCATTATCAACTAATTGCATCTGGATTATTTTCAAGAAACCATCCTTAGAACAAGAGTATGCATATGGTTATGGAAAATTAAATCTTAAAAATACTTAATCAACAAGTGCAGAAATTGCACTAATAAATATTGCACTGACTATGCATGATCCAGAACTGAAATGGGCATGATCAGGAAAAATAATTTTTCTGACTAATGTATCAGTATATGAATCATCATCTAGTTGCACAGAATATGTACAGGATTTGGCACAAGCTTAATTCTCATAATAGATTATATAGCGTTGGACTGATACAAAATAAAAAATGCACAAATTGACTTGAAACAAATTTAGATGGAAGATCGACCGGAGTGCCCAGATCTAAAGATTAATCAAGCAGCTACTTGAACGAGCATATATCAAAGCTTAATCTTACAGGTATGGAACTAGAGGACGGTGAACCTTACCAATCAACTTGAAGGGAAGAATCGGATCTAGCGGCAGCATGCCCAGCCAACCAAGCGTTCGATGCCGCTACGGCGGCTGCGGCAGCTTCAGGTCGCCCCATCGGCAGGGGAGGGACGCCATATTTTGGGTCTTGTCCATCTGCTCCGTCCATCACCTGGGATGGGGGCACCGCTTTCTTCCTCCCATTGCCAGCCATGTTTGGTGCTCAAGGAACCTGCAAGGCGCACGGGTGGAGGATCTAGTCTGCGGTTGTGGATTTATGGGGGTAGCGGCCCTAGGTTTCTTCTGGCGGGCTCCAGGATCGGGATGATTAATTTAGCGTGCAGGCTGGGCGAGAAGGAACAAAGGCGCGGCAAGGAGAAAAATTTCGCGCGAGGCAACGAGAAGGATCCGGCTGTGGCCGTTCGGCGCACGGATCACCGATCGCGTCAAAATCGGACCTAAGATGTCATCGCTTAAATAAGAGAAGGGAAGACCCTTTTTTTGGTTTCTCTCTCCTCCACCTCAGCAATTAATCTACATGGCACTCCTAAGCTAGCACCATTGTACATGCCCTTAGAATCTCCGCGCAAAGTTAGGAGAAGGATTGATAGCTTCCTTTGTGGTTCATAGTACCCTTTGTCTTAAAGCGCCTTGGCGTTGTAGAGGTAGTTCATCTGGTACGGGAGAGCTGGCAGCACACAGAAATGAGCGGTCCGTTGGAGAGGCGGTTGGGCGACTGCGTGGGCGACGCGCTCGGGGAACCGCAGACGGCGGCGAAGGACGGCTGGGAGCTGGTCCGGCGGGGTGCGGGATGTTGCTCGCCGGGGCGGAGCCTCCCCCCCCCCTCCGCAGGTGCTCGGTGGGAACCGATTATGGGCGCTCTCCGGTGAAGGTTCGGACGAAGACGGCGACGTCGAGGCGGATGGCATGGAGGCCCGGGGGGCGGCGCCGGCGGGGCCGATGATCAGTGACTTCATTGCCTTTGCGACGGAGTCGGGACGTGGGGCGGCTGGCCATAAGCGCCGCTTCGCGCCCGGCGGCAGAGGCCCTCGGTCTATGGCAGCTCGTGTTTGGCGCCCGTCGACACCGGCGAGTAGGGACTCGGCGGTGACCGCGGCGTGCTCGATTAGGGCGCGGGCGGCGATGGACCTGGTCCTGCCGGGCGGCGGCGTGGGGTCGGAGTCGGTCTGGCCGTGCCTTCCCCAATTCTCTTCCCGACGGGCGGCGGCACCGCCGGCGGGCGAGGGGAGCGCGTTGGTGTTGGCCCCACCGCAGGCGCCTAGGGTTGCTGAGGGTGGGCTGCGGGCCGAGGTGTCGGTTGGTGGGCCGAGGACAAAGGAGGCTGGTGTTGAGCTTGTGGCGGTCGCTGGGCCCTGTCGGGTGGCGGCGCAAGTGGGGGATGCGGCTCGGGCTCCTGTTGGGAGCGCTGGGCCTGGCCCCTCCAGCTCGGCGAAGTGGCCTGCGCCTGGCTATATATGGATGCGGCGCGGCTGTCGGGACCCCAGTTTAGGGTTTCCTGCATCCGTTCGGGAGGTGCGGCGCTTGGCTCACACCGCCCGCCTCATCCAGATCTCTCCTCCTCCTTCACCTCTTCTCTTCTCATACGCGGCGGCGGTGATGGGGGATCGGCGTGCGGATAAGTGGCCTATGGAGGCGGCAGAGCGCAGGCGGGAGCGGGAGTTACGCGACAAGGCGAAGCGCGCGATGCGGGGAAGGATCGGAGACAGGGATGAGAGGGAGGAGCGTGGCTTCCCACAGGAACAGATGGGGCGCGAGGGGGATTGGGGTCCTCCTCCCCCGTGGTGGATCCAGCAACAGGAAAGGAAAAAGAAGAAGAAGGCAAGTCAGCGGCGCCGCGAGCTCGAGCGCAAGTCGACGGAGCACCCCTTCTGTGGTGGTGGCCACGGGGATCCACTTGCCAAGCAGCCGCGGGCGATGGCGGAGCCGCTCGCAGTGGCATATCCATCCCGGTGGAAGATGTGCCGGAGGTCGAGTGCTTCAAGTGCGGCCATTTGGGACATTTTCAGTCCAAATGCACTTTCAAGCCGCTATGCGTCCTGCGCAAGGAGGAGGGCCACGCTTCCGCCAACTACCCGACCCGCGGGCGTGCGCCCAATCTGCAGATTATGGGAAGTGCCATCTCGGGGGAAGGTTTCTTCTGCTTGCAGTTCGAGGAAGATTCGGAGGCGGACAGGACGGTGGATCAAAAGGTGGAGAACGCGGCCATCCTGTCGGCGGAGCCGGGTAAGCTCAACCTGCGTGTACTTCAACAAGAGCTCAAGCACATAGTGGCAGGGGAGTGGGATTGGCAGGTATCTCAAGTGGGGGACAATGATTTTTTGGTGGTTTTTCCCTCTACTGATCTGCTGCACATGGCTAAGACCAGTGGGAAGCTTTTTCTTCCGACTCATGACATCACAGCTAGGGTGCATGATATGTTACATGAGGAGATCCAGTCGATGGTGATGCCAGAAGCTTGGGTCAGGCTCCATGGCATCCCCAAGAAGCACCGTAGGGAGGAGCGCATCAAGGAGGGGCTCAAGATGTTAGGGCGCCCGATTGTGGTTGATGAATTATCGCTCATCAGGTTGGGGCCTGTGAGAATGAAGATCGCTTGTAAAGCGCCAGAAAAGTTGAACGGCACCGTGGAAGTGTGCTTTAACCATGAGGGTTATCGGGTCAAGGTGGAGCTGGAACGCCTGCTCGTTCGTGGGGGCGCGGGCGGGGCGGGGGGGGGGGGGGGGGGGGGGGGGGGATCGGCTCCTAAGGCAATTCCCCCCCCGCCACCCATCAACCCCCAACACACAGCCCCCTACCCCCCCCCCCCCCCCCCCCAACCCCCCCCCGCCCCCCCCCCCAAAAAAATAACCCGGATAGGTCCGGCCACTCCTCCCCCCCCGGTGGCGATGGCAAGCCGAATGGTGCTGCGGGGAGCAAGGGCAAAGGTGGTGCAGATGGTAACAGCGGCCCTGCTGAGAACAATGATGTTGAGATGGGGGTTCAGGAGGAGGATCTAAAGGACAGCGTGCAAGACACGTCCATTGATACTGAAACTTGGAACAAGTTGGGGGCGCTGGAAGGTGGCGAACCAGGACATGGCGGTGAGCGTCCCTCCCCTGGCGCGCGACCTGGCCGGGGCTTTTGACGAATACGGCTCCAACATGGCGCTGCCTGTCCCCGAGCGGCTCTCGGTGCCGCTGGTGGTGGATGCATCCCGGAGCTCTGCTGGGGGCCCCTCATCCCCTCCTCCCATGTGGCTGCGGGTGTGGATGCCGGTTGTGTGCTGAACAAATCTAACATCACGCCTGCATCAGGCAAACGTGGCTCCGGGGGCTCGGGCAGGCAACCCAAGAAGACGGTGGGAAGGAAGCCGGGGCCTAAGGGCGATACTCCGGCGCCCCCTGCTACATCGGCTTCTCTGCAGGGAGAGCTTGGGACGGTGTTGGCGGCGTCGGGGGTGGGTGTCAAGGCCAAGCGCTCCAAGGCGACCCCAGTGGTGCAGCGGGAGCCAAGCGCCAAGGCCAAGGCCAAGCTGGGTGACATCTCATCCATGGAAAGCGCCAAGCTTCGCATCGTCGACAAGAACCTGGAAGTGTCAGGTAACCCGCTCCCCTCCTATAAGATCCTTAATGCTTTCTCGGATGATCATCTAGCTTCTATTTTGAGCGATAGTGGGGTAGCGATGTCGGTTAGCAACGGTGATATTATTTCACTTGTGCGTGCGCGCGAGGAGGCGCAAGCCGCACTTGCCGCGGCGGCTGCGAGGTGTGTTGCTGCGAGCTCGGTGACCATAAGCCCAGGGGGCAAGTCGTGGCAATTATGCCCGAAGGGGAGACAAAGGCGAGGGCGGCCTCTGATATCCCTTCTTCCAGCCGCGGTCCGGCTCGGAAGCGAGTAGCAAAAGCGGTGAGCTCCCGTGGAGTTCGCCTTCACAATCGTATCATATAATGTTGTACATATTCTGGAATATTCAGGGCTGCGGGCACGTAGGGCGTCGAACGCAGCTTAGGGAATACATGCCCAAGGAGCGAATCGATGTAGTTGCGCTTCAAGAGATGATCAAAGCAGACTTTACTTTTCGAGATTTACTTGCTTTTGACCCGCTGCAATATTTCGATTGGCACTGGGTGCCTTCCTCCGGCCACTCGGGAGGCCTCCTCATGGGATGTAAGCGTGATGTAATTCTTTGGGAATGTGGTGTGTTTTTTCTTGCAGCTACCGTCCGTCACCGTGCCTCCGGGTTATCTTGGGTTATTGTTTGTGTGTACGGCCCTGCGGATCATGCGAGACCCGCTGAGTTTTTATCTGAGCTCACAGCGCTGGTTGGGGCTAAGCGGGCGGCCGATCTCCCTTTGATTGTGGGAGGCGATTTTAACTTGATCCGCTCGGGGGCGGAGAAGAACAACGATAACGTGGACCGGTTGAAGGATCGAGGATGTCGCCTAGAGGGGGGAGGGTGAATAGGCGCTTTAAAATAATTATGGTTTAGACTTTAACAAATGCGGAATAAACCTAGTGGTTAATTTATCAAGCACAAAACCTACAACAACTAGGCTCACCTATGTGCACCAACAACTTATGCTAAGCAAGATAAACAACTGAGTGATAGCAAGATATATGACAAGAAACAATATGGCTATCACAAAGTAAAGTGCATAAGTAAAGGGCTCGGGTAAGAGATAACCGAGGCACGCGGAGACGACGATGTATCCCGAAGTTCACACCCTTGCGGATGCTAATCTCCGTTTGGAGCGGTGTGGAGGCACAATGCTCCCCAAGAAGCCACTAGGGCCACCGTAATCTCCTCACGCCCTCTCACAATGCAAGATGCCGTGATTCCACTAAGAGACCCTTGAGGGCGGTCACCGAACCCGTACAAATGGCTACCCTTGGGGGCGGTCACCGAACCCGTACACTTTGGCAACCCTTGGGGGCGGTCACCGGAACCCGTCAAATTGCTCGGGGTGATCTCCACAACCTAATTAGAGACCCTGACGCTTGCCCGGAGCTTTACACCACAATGATTGAGCTCCGAACACCACCAACCGTCTAGGGCGCCCAAGCACCCAAGAGGAACAAGCTCAAGGGTACCAAGCACCCAAGAGTAATAAGCTTCTCAACTTGTAACTTCCACGTATCACTGTGGAGAACTCAAACCTATGCACCAAATGCAATGGCAAGGGCACACGGAGTGCCCAAGTCCTTCTCTCCCAAATCCCACCAAAGCAACTAATGCTAGGGAGGGAAATGAGAGGAAGAACGAAGAAGAGAACACGAAGAACTCCAAGATCTAAATCCAAAGGGTTCCCCTCACATAGAGGAGAAAGTGATTGGTGGAAACGTGGATCTAGATCTCCTCTCTCTTTTCCCCCAAAAACTAGCAAGAATCCATGGAGGGATTGAGAGATAGCAAGCTCGAAGAAGGTCAACAATGGGGGAAGAACACGAGCTCAAAGGATAAGGTTCATTGGGGAAGAAGACCCCCTTTTATAGGTGGGGAAAAAACCAACCGTTATGCTCACAGCCCGCACAGAGCGGTACTACCGCTCATGGGAGCGGTACTACCGCTAGGGCGGTGGAAGCCCTTTGAAAAACAACAGCGAGGAAGCAAAAGGCCGGTAGAACAGCCGGAGCGGTACTACTGCTCGTCCTCACGGTACTACCGCTAGGGGTAGCGGTACTACCGCTAAGGGTAGCGGTACTACTGCTTGTGAGCGGTACTAAAAAAATACATCCGTGCCTACCACCGCTGGACTTAAGACGAGTTTTTGGTCCGGAGCGGAAGTAGCCACGGTAGTACCGCTCTGGAGCGGTAGTAAAAAATTACATCCACTCCAAGCGGTAGTACCGCTCCCAAGAGCGGTAGTAAAAAATTACATCCCCTCCAAGCGGTAGTACCGCTCCCATGAGCGGTAGTACCGCTGCAGCCTTTTTAAGGACACCAAAACTGACACAACTTCTGCAAATGGACTCCGAATTCAACGAAACCAAGTTTGTTGGAAAGCTAACGACATGGGCTAACACAATCTTGATAGAAATAACAATAAGAAGCAAATGAGAAAAGGCCCACAAGAAAATGGTGAGAACACTTCCTCGAATAAGACCGGTAAAACCTCCAACACCGAAAACGCAAAAGAAGAAGCATATGAAATCCGTTTTTGAAGTACTAGAGCTTGTCACGGAGATAACCACAAGCTCTAAAACCTCAAAAAGAGAAAATACAAATAAGAATCAAGAAAGATGATGCAATGATGCAATGGTTTGAGCTCTCGACAAACGATACGATCAAGCTACTCACTTGAGAGCCCGCCTTGATAGTACGGCTATCGATTCTATAACCCGGTCTCCAAACTACCACCATGAGACCGGTAAAATAGAAAACCTATGAAGGGCAAACCTTTGCCTTGCTCAAAGTCCACTTTGTAACACCCCATGTATTAAGCTACAGTGATCAACCTTTTGATTATGCCATGTCATCATGATTATCAGTGCCTAATCATGATTTGCATTCAGCTCCTAACTCAAGATTCAAATAAAACTAAAGTGGAAAATAAAAGTTGTCCAAACCTGAAAACTAAAATGTGCCTCACGTTGCAAATATTCCCAAAGCATTGATAAAAATGATTGCAACATTTAATGGAGTTGAGAAAGGACTCAAACAACAAGAAACAGCAGCAAACAGCACTATTTCATACCTTTTTAATTAAATAAAATCCCAAATGAAAACCTTTGGACTCAAAACCTTTTTATAACAGTGGCATATAATGCACTGATATTATTGGACTATGTCTCATATTTTGCAAAAGTCTTTTGGAATGAAATTAAAAGGCAAAACAGTAAAGAAAAAGAAAAACAGAAAAGAAAAGGAAGAAAAAGAAAAAGGCCTAGTCTACTATGCACTTACCGGCCTGCCCAACACAGTGCCGGCCCAGCCCAACACCTCCCGTCCCCTTCCCCTGTTCACCACCGCACGCCGCTGTCGCCCGCACCGCGCGCCGCGCCCCGGCCCCCCTTCTCCTCGCTTGACACCGCGCCTCGTCGCTCGTCGTGGGTGGATAAGAGACCCCCTGGCTCCCCACTGGATCCTCTGGTCTCTCCCCCTCTCCATCGCTCCTCCTTCTCCTCCTCTCTCTGTCGAACACCGTCGCCGCTCGCCGCAGCCGACGCGGCCACCGGCGGCCCCGTACTCGTTGGTGTTGTCCACGAGCTCCGCCGCGAACGACCACCCCTCCTGGTGCCTCCAGACGGAGCCAAGGAGGCCTGCTGCTGCTGATTCTTCTTCCTCTCCATCTCCGACCACCGCAAGCCCTCACCGTCGATTCGTCGCCTCCCCCTGCGCTACCGATCATCGAGGGGCCTCCGTGAGCCCGCGCGGTGAGCTCCGCCTCCTCCCCATCTCCTTTCGAGCTCGGTTTCGAGCTATTGCGTGCGCCCACCGAAGCCCGAACTCCGGCCATCGCCGAGCTCAAGCGCGGCCGTAGCTCCGGCCATCCCCAGCTGCCGCCGCTCGCTCCTTTGGATGCGCCACATCACAGCGATCCCGTAGGAGTGACCCGCGACCAAAATGGCCGCCCGTAGCGCGATTCCGGCGAAGCTCCGGCCGTCGCCGCCGTGTTTTGCCTCGCCGGCGCCGGCGCTGATGTGGTTAAGCTGGGGCCCGCTCTATGTGCCATTGACTGTGGGACCCGCGGGCCCAGTTGACCGGTCAACTGGCCTAGTTGACCGGCTGACTGGACAGTTGACTCAGGTCAACGGGGCCCCACTTGTCAGCCCCTCTGGTGCCTCTCTGGTGCACTGCACCGGGTGCACGTAGCAATTCCAGTTACTGTTTTCGATTTAAAATAATACCCTGGAATTTCAGAATATAGATTAAACTTTGAAATTCAATAGAAAATAAACTGTAGCTCGGATGGAAAAACTTTGTACATGAAACTTGCTCAGAACGACGAGACGAATCCAATTACGCGGTCCATTCGTCCGCCACACGTCCCTAACATAGCAAACGTGCAACCGTTCCCCTCTTTTCGTTTGTCCGAAATGCCGGACACCGGGAATACTTTCCCGGATGTTTTTCTCTTTCGCCGGTATTACCTAGCCCTGCGATAGAACACTGCTAGCTCTGCTTGTTGACATGTCATGCACCTGTTGCTTTGTATTTACTATTTCCTCCCCCTCTTCTCTCTCGTTAGACCCCGACGCAGTTCCCGGTACCGACGCAGCTCCGGAGCCTGGCGCCACCGTTGACGACCTTGCCTTTGCCGCAAAGCAACCAGGCAAGCCCCCCCTTGAGCATACCGATATCGCCCATTCTATTTTCTCATGCTTGCATTAGAATTGCTGCTGCTACTGCTTTACCTATTCTGATGCATAGCCTATTTATTGTAACCTGCTGTTGATAATTAGCTGCATATCCTAAACTGCTTAGTATAGGCTGGGTAGAGACCTATCAGTGACCCCACTTATCCCGATTGCCCCGCTGGATTATCCGAAGACCCGATCAACGGGATTGAAGACCAGGCCCCGGCACCGCACATCACCCCCTTAGTTGTAACGACACTGCAGCGTTACTATCAAGTGCCGAGGGTGATACCTCGTGTAGCACTTCTGATGTTAACTCTGTAGAGTAGCTATTCGGTCGTGGTCATCGAGGGTGATTCCTCCTTCACCGCTTCCGATAACGACGCCGTCGTACAACACCTCAAGTGTGAACCCAGCGAGGGTGATTCCTCCGAGTTCACCTTGACGGATACATCGAGTAGGAATCCAACGAGGGTGATACCTCGGATTCCCCTGATGTTATGGACACACGGATACTTGGACTGTACTATTGTTACTTGGAAAGGCGGGTCGATCCTGAGGGGTACCCGCGTGTGATGTGAAGACGGGTTGCCTGTATGGTGCCCGAGTGATGAATACGAGGCGCGGCCGGGCATTCTTAACCCTTGCAGCAAGTCCTCGAGACGGGGCGACGAGGTCACATCTTTCATGAGTCTCTGCTCATTACCGCAAGCCCAAGGTACTAACGATTTGGATATTTGATCCGAGCAGGCCTCTGGCCTGATAGCACTAACCATCACGTGGGCATAATATGGGCGTTCTGCATCGTATGCATCAGCCGAAAGCTCTGTCAGACGTCCAGTTCAGCATGGCTGCATGGTCGGATCGTGTCGGCCACCCGAGGCGATGCTGGTATCCACCCTGTGCGCAACGACCCGGAGGGCGAGGGGCGATGGCCAAGACCCCCTTGCGCTTAGGATGTAGACCGGCGGGGACCTCTCTGCTGAGTTGTAGGTAGGGTTGCGATGTGTCGTTTGGCCGAGGCCGGGCATGACCCGGAAAAGTGTGTCCGGCCGGAGTTAATCGAGCGTGGTGGGTAAGTTGGTGCACCCCTGCAGGGAAGAACTAATCTATGCATAGCCGGATCCTCGGTAACAGACACTCGGAGTTGTATCCCGATTGATACAATTAGAATTGGATACTATGGCTCTGGGATTGCTTCTCACAGGGAGTCGAGAAGGGATCTCAGGACAAGGTTGATGACTATATGGCTCTGGGATTGCTTTCTTGCAGGGTGTCGAGAAAGGATCTCTGGGTGAGGTTGAGACTTAATGATACTGCTACATTATATGGTACTGTTCTACTCTCTTCTATTGCTGCAAGACCTTTGAAGATGCTAGTCTTCGATAGGACTAGGCCTTCTCTCTATTCTGGCATTTCTGCAGCCCAGTCCACATATACAGCCTTCCTTTGATAATGTTGCATATGTAGTGTAGATCCTTGCTTGCTGAGTACTTCTGAGTACTCACGGTTGCTTTGTTTCCCTTTTGTCCCCATATCAATTTGTCGTTACCAAGATGACGGAGCCCCTGAGACAGCTGTCCCCGCCGACGATCGCTACTACTACCCCGAGGGTGGATACTACTACGAGTTGACTGACGACCAGGAGTAGGTTCGGAGGGTCCCAGGCAGGAGACCTGCGCCTTTCGATCGTAGTGTTTTATTTTGCCCCGCCTTTCTAAAGGCCTTTCTGTTTCTGTTTCATATCTGTACTTAGATATCTGATGCTTCCGCTGATGCTTGTATGCGAGCTGATGTATTCGAGCCCTCGAGGCCCCTGTCTTGTAATATAAAGCTTGTATGACTTTATTTATGTTTTAGAGTTGTGTTGTGATATCTTCCCGTGAGTCCTTAGGCTTGATCGTGTGCATTTGCGTGTATGATTAGTGCACGATTGAGCCGGGGGCGTCACAAGTTGGTATCAGAGCCGACTGACTATAGGAACCCCCTTTCCAACTCCTTGGCCGAAGTTGAGTCTAGTGGACCAAAACTGTTTTGCTAACTTGGCTGTGTGGCTTACGGGCCCATCTCGCCAAATGGGTGGTATTAGTATCTTTTATTCCTCGTCTATACTCTGGGAGTCTGACCTCTCTTCTATTCGGGTTAAAATTTTACTAACTTCAACATTAGGTTCTCGTGATCACATCCACCCAGTGTTCTAAAAATTTCCCCCCTTCCTTCAAGATTGCGGGTCAGGTACTGCTTACAGGATCCTTTTATCGAGGGCACCCTATGTTGTCACTTGCAGATTCCTCGCTCCAACAGCTTTCTCCGACGCTGATGTAGCCTTTGCTATGTCTCGTCGTGTACTTCCTTACCGCGTGCCTGTGCGCCGCCTAGTTGTCTAGCCTTCCCCTTTCAGCTGTCGTACTGCCGGATTGTAATCGAGGCTATGTGTGGATTTGAATGTCTGGTGCGAATATTATGAAGTATCTATCGCACTTCCTTCTGTTGTGCACCTTACTTCATGAATCATTCCATACACCTGCAGTTTTTCTTGCTAAACTGCCCCTGTTGATTTGGCAGGATGGCTGACGATCCTCCACCTCCATCTTATATTGCTGAAATGAGGCAGCAGTTTGAACTCAACCGTCAGTTTATGATCGGAGTATTGGCTCAGTTCCCAACTCAAAATGCTCAGCAACAGACTGCTCCAATAACTCTGCCAGAATTCGTGCGCCTCAACCCGTCTGTTTTTCGCAGCTCCACCAATCCTATGGATGCTGATGATTGGCTTCGTGACATCATGTTTGAGATAGAGTCAGCTAACGTTGCCCCTGCCAGTTATGTCACCTTTGCGACATTTCACTTGAAGGGTCCAGCCGCTCAATGGTGGGAAAGCCACAAGAGTATGATGCCTGCTGAATCTATACCCACTTGGCAAGAATTCCAGTCAGCTTTTCGTGCACGGTACATTCCTCAAGGTCTGATCGACCAGAAGAAGCAGGAGTCCCGTAAACTCACCCAGGGCACAATGACTGTGGATGAATATCAGAGGAAATTTCTCGAATTATCCCGCTATGCTAAAGATGATGTCGACACTGACGCACGTAAGCAGGAGAAATTCCGTGAAGGACTGCGTTCCGATATACCGCTCGCACTTCTTGTCCATGATTGTGAGGACTTTACGACGCTTGTCAGTCAAGCCTACCGAGTTGAAACTGGTCTGGCTAAATATCAGGAGTCGCTCAAACGCACTCGTGATGTAGGCTCATCCTCGGGTCAGCCTGTTCAGAAACGTCGGGTTTGGATTCCACACAATATTCATCACCGACCTGCCCCAACACCAAGACCGTCTTATGTTGCACCTCGTCTGCCTCCGCCGCTGAGACAGCTAACGACTCAGAGTGGACAATTCAATACCATGGCTCCCCCCCAAAATGATGGTTTATGCCGCAAGTGTGGACAATCAGGACACCTTACCCTTGATTGCCTCCAGGGTCAGCCGCAGAATGCTTCTTGTCCTCCTGTTGGTTGTAAGAAGAGCTGCCGAAACCGCCGATTTAGAAACCGTAATGTCATACCATCTGCTGTTGCACTTGGCCATGCCAATCACGTCGATGCAGAAAAGGCTCAGAAGGAACCGACTATTGTGTTGGGAACACTCTCTGTGAATTCAGTACCAGCCTCTGTTCTCTTTGATTCTGGAGCATCGCATGCTTTTGTGTCACAATAATTTGCTCAGTCACATGAGTTATACCTGGAAAAATTACCCACTCCTCTAATGATTCAGTCCCCGAGATCCAAGTGGCAAACCACAATGGTAAGCCCTCACAACCACATCGAGATTGGAGGTCTACTTTTTCCGGTTTCTCTCATTGTACTTGGACCTTCCGACATAGACGTCATTCTTGGTATGGATTGGTTGACAGCCCATAATGCTTTGATTGACTGTGCTGCTAAGACAGTCCAGCTCACTCATCCTTCCGGCCAGACAGTCAGATACTCAGCTCGGACAGCTCAGGATGCCGAGAATCAGATATATGTTCTGAATGCATTGAACGCTTCACCTCTCGAGGGAATCGAAAACATTCCAGTCGTTCATGATTTCCAGGATGTCTTTCCGGAAGAACTTCCCGAAATTCCCCCTGCTAGAGCTGTCAAGTTTGTCATTGACTTGAAGCCTGGCACTACCCCTATTTCGAAGCGTACTTATAAGATGCCTCCGCATCACCTTATTGAACTTAAGGAAGAAATCGACAAGTCACTTAAGAAGGGTTTCATCCGCCCCAGTTCATCTGCTTGGGGAGCACCTTCCCTCTTTGTCAAGAAGAAGGATGGTACGAATCGGTTGGTTCAAGATTACCGACCTATCAACCAAGCAACAATTCAGAACAAGTATCCACTTCCCAGAATCAACGATCTGTATGATCAACTTGCCGGTTCCTCAGTGTTCTCTAAGCTTGATTTGAGATTGGGATACCACCAGATCCGAGTTCGTGAAGAGGATATTCCAAAGACAGCATTCGTTACTCGCTATGGTTCTTATGAGTACACTGTCATGTCTTTCGGCTTGACTAATGCTCCAGCTACTTCTCCCGGTTAATGAATTACATCTTCATGGATTATCTCGACAAATTCGTCGTGGTATATCTGGATGATATTCTGGTATATTCGAAGAATAAAGAAGAACATGCTGAACACCTCCATCTTGTACTGGAAAGACTCCGAGAACACCAGTTGTATGCCAAATACTCTGTCGGGGTACGACACCTATGGGGTCCCGGGAGACCCCTTTACGATTCGGCGGGGGGAGAGGTATACGCAAAGAGCAGAACCAATGATCGACGCGTGAGGTTTTTACCCAGGTTCGGGCCGCTGATCAGCGTAAAACCCTACTCCTGCTTTGTGTTCTTATTGATGTTCTTGAGCCCAGCCTTCAGGAGTGCTCGCAATGAACAGTACATTCAAAGAGCAGCTACGCATGCAGAATGGGCCAGAAGTTCCCCCTCCTCTGTAGCAGTTGCCTTGGGCCTCCTTTTATATGCTCAAAGGGGTCTCCACAGTGGCAAAATGTACATACATTGAGGTGTAAAGTAGCTATAGGGTATCATACCTAACCCCTGACGGATTAGGACAAGCGCATTTAATGCACCGTGAGGTGTCCGTTTAGGTGTCCTCTCTTTCTTGGGGATGGAAAAAGGGGCCATCCCATCAGCACCGCTTAAGCTCTCCTCCACTGGCGCGTTGCCACGCATCCATGGAAGGACCCAGAATGTCAGACTTGTTACTGTGCCGAAGCGGTGGCACAATGGCAGAATCCCGCCAGGCGCTGAACCTTGCCGGGCACCAAGCCTTGCCGGGCGCCAAGCCTTGCCGGGCGCTAAGCCTTGCCGGACGCCAAGCCTTGCCGGGCGCCAAGCCTTGCCGGGCTCCACAGGCCATCCCGGCAAGGATCTTGCCGGGGAAGCCGGCCTTCGGATTCCAGCTTTGCTTATCTGCTGATCCTCAGATCCCTGACTCGATGATTTCCTTGATGGCTTGAATCGACCTCGAGCTGTTCCCGGCAAGCCTTGCCGCGAGGATGGCTACAACTGCCTGTGCACAAGTACGGGGTACTAGTGACCCAATACTTAGTACAACGACAGGAGCCCCCGGGCCTAGGCCATACACGAGTGCGAGGCGTTGTTGGGCTAGGCCCAAACAGTGCACGGGCACGCGTGGCAGGGGATTAACTGCTCGTAAATATCTCGTTTTACTGTGCCCCCCACTACGCGCACGGAGCGCGCGACGTCGGAAGCGTGCCAAAAAGGCTGCAACTGCCTCGCGCCTATAGAGGCGCATTCACATTGGGGAATAAAAGAGGCGGCCCCGCTCCTTCCCTATAAAAAGGAGAAGTCGCGGAGGCACAAACCTATTTACCCCCCTCTTCTTCTCAATCTGGCAATCGCCATCGCCTTCCTCCTCTCGAGCTCAGAGCGAAGCCTTTTTCTCTTCCGCCCGCTGCTTCCACGCTCGCCCCACTCCCAGCTCCCGTCCTCACAGTCGCCATGCCGCCCAAGGCCAGCAAAGGCAAGGGCAAGGAGGCGAAAGCCGACGTTCCGGAGAGCGAACTGGCGAAGATGCGGAAGAGGCTCGTCGTCTTCCCTCCATCGCTTGATGCTGAAGCTCTGAAGGGGCGATACCAGTGCATGTGGGCGAAGGAGACACAAGCTCACCCCGCCACACGCGTAATCCCAGGTGCTTGCTCCAAAGGTGGATCGGACAGATACCCTTTCTTCACTTCATATTTCTATTGCGGGCTCTGTCCCCCCTTTTCCGACTTCTTCAATGACATCATGTACACATACGGCTTTCGTCTTCTCGATTTCACGCCGAATGCGGTACTTTGCATGTCTATCTTTGCCCATCTCTGTGAAAACTTTGTTGGCGTGATCCCCAATTCTGCTCTTTTTCGCCATTATTTCTTCCCTCGTATCCAAAAAGGAGAGGCTCTCTCTGGTTCTATCGCCTGGATTCCAAGAGCTTGGAATAAGGAAATATACCCAGAAGGAGTTTACCGCGAAAAGTGGGACAAGTGGCGGGCTGAATGGTGCTGGATCCAGGAAGCAGATCCCCATCCTTTTTGTCATCCCCGGCAACAGAAGGTGGTCCGCGGCAAGGATTGGAGCGATCCCGCTGCGGAAGACGAGAGGCTCACAATCGCCACCACCAGGATCCTCCGCCTGAAGGCTGCCGGGCTGACGATGGAGATGATCGGCTTCGACTTTCTCTGCCGCCGCATCGCCCCTCTGCAGAACAGGGGAAGGCCAGCTTGGGAATACAAGAACGCGGCAGATATCATGAGATTGCGCCCTGGGCTGAACAACAATCTGACCGCTATGCAGCTTGGCGCTCTCCGTCAAAAGTTATTTCAGCGCGAAGACAAGCACCGGCTGCCGGCAAGGATTGTCCCCTTGTGCAACAATTCTGCCTTGGGGTCAATCATTGCCTTCATGCCGATGTTCAACGCCCACAGCCTTGACCCGACCTGGGCCGAGCCAAGCGAGGAGGAAGCGCAGAAGTTTTTTGACAACTTGACGGAGAGGCCTGTCCGGCAAGAGTCAGATTTCATCCGAGCCACCACCGACCAAGAAGTAGCTTACATTGCTACTAGAGTGGAGGAGGCAAATCTTGCCGCGGAGGCCGGCAGCGTCGGCTTCACAGAGTGGGAAGCCAGCGACGCAAAAGTGGTAGTGGAGGTAAAGCCTGCCGGGGAGGGCAAGGTTGCCGGGGAGGAGAGCAGCGCAGCCGCTGAGAGCTCGTCCGGCGAGGACACGGCCGAAGAAGAGACGCAGAAGAACCCCCACCCCCGAAGAAGACGAAGCGTGTTCTTCGGAAGGCTGCATCTGGCATCCCGGCAAGCCAGCCTTCTTCGAGCGGCGAAGCCCCCGGCAAGAAAGTGGCCGGCAAGACTGGACCACGGTAGGGGGCTCGTCAACAGCCTGTGCGGCACGCGAGACCCACACCAGCGGCCACTGCTGGGGCGGCAGGAGGGTCTCGTACTACCGCACCGGAAGCTGCCCCGGCGCCTGCCACAACCAAGCGGCCTAGGACTCCTCCTCCGCCTCCCCACTCATACACCGCAGCGGAGGTCGACTTCGACATCTCCGGCTTTAGTCCGGAGCGAGAGGAAGAAGAGTGAGTACTTTGCCACAGCTTTTACATTCCAATCTTGGATCAATCTTACTGACTTGCTTGTATTGTCTCTGCAGCGACACAGAAACCTTGCTGGAGAGGATGGCGAAGAGGTCAAGGACTTCTACGGGTGACGAGCCCCCGGCAGGCTCCACTAGCGTGCCAGAAACCGTCGTTGTCAGCCCGGAGTCCAGTCCTCAATGCAGCCCCCAGCACAGCCCCCAGCGTAAGTTCATTGTTCTTTTTTTTCGCTGGCGGGTGCCGAGGCTTTCATTCATGCCTGCTGATATCTTTGGGTTCGCAAGAGAAGAACGGCAACAAGGAGAAGACATCTCCATTGTGCCTCCTTCATCGACCGCTCCGCCCACAAGCACGTCCCCGGCAAGAGATCCTGCCGACGAGCCCATCTCAACTGAGGAGGAGCCGGCAAGCACAGATTTCGGCAACCCACCCCCGGCAACCGGAGTTGCCAGGAGGGGCGAAGCCACCTCCCAACAGCTCGACGCAGGTACTCGATTGCCTCAGAGTGCTCGTTACTCTTTTTCTCTTATCTCTCTGTCTTTAGTCACTTCAAACTTCAACCTCGATCTTATTCTATTTTCCTCCTTCGCCCTTCAGAGTTCCCTGTGATGGAACACATGGACGTCGACGTTGTCATCGAGGAGACCGCCAGGGATGCCGCCGCCGAAGCAGACAGGATCGCTGCCAGTGAGGCCACCAAGGATGACACTGTCGAGGCTGGTGGTGCTCTTGACGGGGAGGCCGCCAAGACAGCACAAGAGGAAACCGCCGAAGAACCTGCTGAAGGGGGCAACAGGGAGGCTGAGGACCGCACTGACAGCATTCCTGCCGCAGGAGCGCCAGGCACTGCACCGGCCACAGAGCCCCCTGCCACTGGTGAGGTGGCCACTGCAGACCAGCCATCAACATCTGAAGGCCCCACATCCAGCAAGTACCTCAAGGTTGGCGAGAACCCGTTCGTCAACTTGCCGGGGACGGCAAGCACTGGGACACCAGCCGAAGGAGAAGTTTTTGAAGAAATCATTGCTGCTGCCGGGCTCAAAGTTGTTAACGACCCCAGCACTAGCAGCGGCAAATCTGAAGAGGATCAGCTCCTTCAGGCCATGGGCGAGAATTTCCGCAAGCTCCAGGCTCTCCATCGCGCCCGGAAAGACAAAGCGGACTCTAGAATGGCAGTTGTTGAGGCGGCCGAAGCAGATTTTCAAAGGCGCGTCGCACAAATGCAGATCTGGCACGCCGAGGCCCTCCAAGAGTTGGTTGCCGGCCGGGAACAAGTGAGCCAGCAGTGGAATGAGATCCTCCTGAAGCAATCCGATATGGAGAAGGCGCATGATGAAGCTGCTCAAAGGATTGCTGCTGAAGATGCCCTCCTGACGGGACGCCGCGTTGCTCTTGATGCTCATGAGGAAGATCTCACCGCACGTGAGCAGGCGCTCGCCGCCAAGCTTCGTAGCAAGGATGAGGATATCGAGAATCTTGTTGCGCGGCGGACCCAGGAGCTGGAGCAAAAACACAAGGAGGCGCTCGAAGCTCTGACTGCAAGTCACGCCGGCAAGCTCAAGGAGGCCGTCGATGCTGCCAAAGCTGCAGAGGCCGCCAAGAACGAGCTGAGCGACAAAGTGAAGAGGCTGGAAACAGATCTTGAAGAGCACGGCAAGGAGCTCTCGACGCTCAAGGGGGACAAGGAAAAAACCCTCCACTCCTTGGCGGAGATGCAAGTTGCCCTGTCCAACAAGACCAAGCAGCTCTCCTCTGCGGCTGATAATATTGCGGTTTTGGAGCTGAAGCTGACCATGCTGCAGAAGTCTCTCGAGACCGGCAGGGCCCGTGAGAAGGCTCTACTCAAGGATCTCCAAAGAGAGAGAAACCTGCTCAAGAGTGCCGCCGCCGCCCAAACCGAGTACGAGAAGGGAGTGGAGATCTGGACTGGACGTCTCATCGCCACCGCTGAGAAGCTTACCGCAGAACTGTCAACCATGGGCCTGTCGAACTTCAAGTATTCTTCCGAGGAAAGAATATCTCCAAGTGCCAGGTTGACGATGTTCTTTGAAAGCATCATCAACGCGTTGAGGGTGCTCCAGTCTAGCCGGGTGACCCAACTGGCCAACGAGACTCGCCGGCTTTGCCGGGCCGTCCTCCGCAAGGTGCTCATCAAGGTGGTGCACAGCAATCCTGGCATCGACCTCTCCAACGCGCTCGGCCATCTGCCAAGGGATGCAAATGTTGAGGCGCTTGAAGAGTGCATCGCGCCTATCCTTGAGAAGGTGGACTCCATCAAAAGGATCGAAGGCCAGCGCAGGGATTGAGTGCTTCCCTTTTTTTTTCTTGCCGTCGTCATCTCATGTAAAAGACAATTAAGTCTTAAGTTAGAATTGCGGCAACTCATGGATGTAATACAATTTTCCTATGTTTAGGTTCATGCTTGCTATTTTCCTTGTCTGATTCCTTTATGTATGGAGTTCATCCTACGCTTATTGAAAAACTTGCCGGCACGCAACCTGCCGCGAGCGCTGGGTGCGGGACTTCAGCAGCCTGCTGGAGGCGCAGCGGCCGGCAAGACTCCTTGGTGTTCTTAGTGCAGCCACTTAAATCGCTGAGCGGGCTCGAAACAAAATAAGGGCGCGACTGATTATAACAAGGGTTCCTTCGCGTGCAGATTTTCCATACAAGAGTCGGAATCGTCCAAGGAAATAACTTTGTAATAAAAGAAAAACTTGCTCTGAGTTTTTAGGACTTAGCTTTCTGTCTTTGTCCTTCCTCCGACAAGCGTCGATTCCGAACGTCGCCAACTGGTATTCATATCTCCCTTCCCCCCCGGCAAATGTGCACGCGAGGAATCCTTCTGTCTTTTGAGAAAAAGAAAGAAGAGAAAATAAAGACATGAAACCTTGGCGGTTCGTTAGAACTTACCGGGATTAGGTGTCATACAACATCTTAGACAAACATGCATATATATAAATATGAACATGGGAATCAATAAGGGAATGTACAACACTTAAATTTATTTATCTGTGCTCAGGGTCTGCGCCTGGCTTTGTACAAAGGATCACATGCCTTGCCGGCAAGACTTGTACAAAAGGGTGGTTGCCGGGAGCCCCCGGCAACCGCGCCTTATGGGTAGAACTTACGAAGATGTTCGATATTCCAGGAATTACTCACTGGAACGCCATCTTCGGTCTCCAGGCGGACAGCGCCAGGCCTGGTGACTCGTACTACCAGATAAGGGCCTTCCCACTTTGGCGTCAACTTGTTTGAATTCTTGGCGGACTGAATCCGCCAAAGAACAAGTTTGCCTTCCTCAAGGCTTCGGGCATGAACTTTGCGGCTATGATAGCGGCGCAAAGCTTGCTGGTAGTGTGCAGCTCGCACAGCAGCCTGAAGACGATTCTCCTCAAGGAGCGCAGAGTCATCTTGCCACAGTTGCTCTTGCTCGAGCTCATCAAAAGCGAGCACTCGAGGAGATCCGTATATGAGTTCCGTGGGGAGAACTGCTTCCGCTCCATAGACCAGAGCGAAGGGCGTCTGGCCAATAGCTCGATTTGGTGTCGTTCTGATTGACCAAAGAACCACCGGCAACTCATCAATCCAGCGTCTTCCGCACTTTTTCAGCCTGTCAAAGGTTCTGGTCCTGAGACCGCGCAGCACTTCAGCATTGGCCCTCTCCGCTTGGCCGTTGCTTCTTGGGTGAGCAACAGAGGCAAAACAAATCTTGCCGCCAAGGTCTTGGACGTACTGCATGAAGGTGCGACTTGTGAACCGCGTGCCGTTGTCGGTGATGATCCTGTTGGGCACACCGAAAGGGCAAACAATCCCCTTGAAGAACTTGACAGCTGATTGCGCTGTCACCTTCCTCACTGCTTCCACCTCCGACCACTTTGTGAACTTGTCGATAGCAACGTACAAGTACTCAAAGCCCCCGGTAGCACGGGGGAAAGGGCCCAGTATGTCGAGCCCCCAGACCTAAAATGGCCAGGAGAGAGGGATTGTCTGAAGAGCTTGAGCTGGCTGATGTAATTTCTTCGAATGAAACTGGCACGCTTCACACTTGGTTACTAGTGCAGTCGCATCCTGGAGAGCGGTAGGCCAAAAGAAACCTTGCCGGAATGCTTTCCCGGCAAGCGCTCTTGACCCTATGTGAGAACCACATATGCCCCCATGTATCTCTGCCAACAGCTCTAGTCCATCCTCCCGAGGAATGCACTTCAATTTCACACCGTTCGGTCTCTTTCTATACAGGACGTCATCGACGAACTTGTACATAACAGACCGACGGGCTACTCTCTCTGCTTCTTCCTGTTCCTCAGGGAGTTCACCTGTCTGAAGGAAATGGACAATGTGTTGCGCCCATGCTGGAGCCTGAGGCTCGACAGCTAGGACTAAAGGCATCTCCTCTGCCGGGGGAACGTTCGTCTCGACAGCAAGGGCCTGAGGCCCTGCCGGAGCCTATTGTTCCCCGGCAGGCATGTCGATCCCGACAACTTCCTTGTCGGCGGCTCCGGGGAGCTCTGCCGGGAAGTACTGGCCAGAGTTCAACTTTCTTCTCTTTTCTTGCCGCATTGATGGCGCTACGGATGGTTGAGTCAATTGGAGCACAAAAGTTCCTGGTTTCACAGGCAACTTGAGGGCGGCATGCTTTGACAGGTCGTCAGCAACACTGTTTTCGGCACGAGGAACGTGCTCCATTTGCAGACCATCAAAGCGCTCTTCCAATTTCCTCACCTCATCTACGTAGGCCTGCATCAATGGACTTTGATAACTCTTGTTAACTTGCCTGACGACAAGTTGTGAATCGCCTTTGATGATGAGCTTTTTGATACCAAGGTCCGCCGCGATCCTGAGACCGGCAAGCAAACCCTCGTATTCTGCAGTGTTATTGGTCGAACTCTCCCGGGGAAAGTGCATTTGGACTACGTACTTGAGGTGCTCTCTGGTGGGTGCGACAAGCAGCACGCCAGCACCGGCACCTTGCAGCGAGAAAGCCCCGTCAAAGTACATAACCCATTGCTGATCGATTTCCTTGCCGGGGAGAGTTGTTTCTTGAACTTCTTCGTCTGGCGTTGGGGTCCATTCTGCAATGAACTCCGCCAAGGCCCTGCTCTGGATCGTCGAAGTGCTTTCAAACTTAAGGCCAAAGCTGGACAACTCCAACGCCCACTCCACGATCCTGTCGGTTGCCTCCGGATTTTGCAAAATCCGTTGCAACAGAAAGCGAGTGACGACGGTGATCTCATGTGCTTGAAAATAATGGCGCAGCTTCCTCGAGGCCATAAGGAGGCCGAAAAGCAACTTCTGCACACCAGAATATCTTGACCTAGCTCCTTGTAAAAGAGAGCTAACAAAATAAACTGGGCGCTGCACCACCTTCTTCTTCTGCACGGTTTCCTCTGTTTGCGTAGATCCTGTCTTGCCGGGATCAACCCTTGCCGGGGAAGATCTTGCCGCGTCATCTGGCGGTCCTGCCGCTGGTGTTGCTTCCTCATCAGCTTCTCTCTGCGCCACTAGCGCAGCGCTAACCACTTGATTTGTTGCTGCCAGATACAGCAGCAACGGCTCTTGTGGTTTAGGCGCGACTAGCGTCGGCGGAGAGGAAAGGTATTTCTTCAAATCTTGCAGCGCAGCCTCCGCCTCCGGAGTCCATTTCATCGGACCTGCCTTCTTCAAAATTTTGAAGAAGGGCAGGGTGCGCTCAGCAGATTTGGAAATAAACCTGCTTAGAGCAGCAACACAGCCGGCAAGACGACGCACATCCTTGACGCGTCTTGGCGCTTCAATTTGCTCAATAGCTTTGATCTTGTCGGGGTTCGCTTCGATCCCCCGGCAAGATACAAAGAATCCGAGGAGTTTGCCGGAAGGAACAACGAACACGCACTTCTCAGGATTGAGCTTCAAGTTGATCTTGCGCAAGTTTGCAAATGTTTCTTCTAAGTCTTGAATGAGCGTTGCTTTGTCTTTGGTTTTGACCACTATATCATCCATATACGCCTCCATATTTCTATGGAGTTGTGGCTCAAAACCAATCTGGATTGCTCTGGCAAATGTTGAACCAGCACTTTTCAACCCGAAAGGCATTCGTATAAAACAATACGTACCACATGGGGTGATAAAGGCGGTCTTCTCTTCATCTTCTTTTGCCATAAAAATCTGATGATACCCTGAATAGGCATCAAGGAAGGACAGGAGATCACAACCAGCGGTGGCATCCACAATCTGGTCGATGCGCGGCAAGGGAAAGGGATCTTTTGGACAAGCTTTATTGATATCTGTATAATCGATACAAAGCCTTCATTTCCCATTCGCTTTCCGCACTACGACCGGATTGGCCAACCAGGTCGGATGAAGCACTCCTTTGACCAGTCCTATCGCCTCCAGCTTTTTAATCTCTTCGGCAATGAATTCTTGCCGCTCCAAGGCCTGCTTCCTGACCCTTTGCTTGACGGGCCACGCATGAGGACAGACAACGAGGTGGTGCTCAATTACCTTCCTGGGAACACCGGGGATGTCAGACGGTTGCCATGCAAACACGTCGACATTCACCCGCAGGAAAGCAACGAGCGCGCTTTCCTATTTGTCATCTAGGGTGGAACTTATGGTGAAAGTTCCCCCCTTTCCGTCCTCTCTGACAGGTACCTTCTTGGTCTCCGGCGGAGCAGCCTTGGACTTCTTGTTCTTGCCAGTGGAACTCTCTGGTACGTCCTCGACGGAAGCGCAGCACTCCGAGGAGGTGCGCTTGCCGGAGTTCGCGCCAAGGTTCCTGCCGGTCTTCTTCTTCCCCCCGGGAGTTCCAGCGGCAGGAGCAGATGCCTTGACGGCAGGTGCTGCAATTGCTTCCCTGTAAAGTTGGTCGGCACAGATGAGCGCATCCTTCTTATCGGAATGGATAGTGATGACGCCCAACGGCCCAGGCATCTTCAAGACGTTGTACGCGTAGTGTGATGCCGCCATAAACTTAGCCAGCGCTGGCCGACCAAGGATCCCATTGTACGACATGGGGATCTTGGCGATATCAAACACCACCTTCTCGGTCCTGAAGTTGAGCTCACTGCCAAATGTTTCCGGCAGCGTAATCTTGCCCTTAGGCTGGGTTCTTCCCGGATTGACCCCTTGAAACGTACCCGTTTCCTCGAGGTCCTCGTCGGGAATCTGGAGCTTTCTGAGCACATCCGGTGAGATTAAGTTTAGGCCGGCCCCGCCGTCAACTAACATTTTCGTCACCTTGAGGTTGTGAATCGTTGGCGAGACCAACAATGGCAAGCACCCGACCGCAGTTGTGCGATCAGGGTGATCCTTGGCGTCGAAAATGATAGGCGTGCTGGACCACTTCAGGGGCCTACATGCATCTGGGGATGGCTCTGCCGCATTGACCTCCCGCACCCACTGTTTGAGTTGGCGGTGGGAAGAATGCAGCGAGGCACCCCCATCGATACACATGGCCTCCGCAGCCTTCTGGAATTCTTGCTCACTGGATTCATCATCTTCCTCATCATCATCTCCTTCTTTGTCTCGGCCTCGAGCGGGCCGATCCTTTTGCTGCTTGGCCTTGCCGCGGCGACCCCCTCGGCCACTGCGCTTCTTGCCGGACCCCTCAGCACCATCTTGGGCCTTCTCCTTATCTCGCCTCTCGTATTCGGCCCTCTGCTTCTCGGCAAGCTGCTCAACTTGCCGGCAGTTCTGGAGATCGTGGCCCTTGGTGCGATGGATCTTGCAATACTGCTTGCCAGAGTTCTCCGACTTGTCGGCAGCCGCCAAGGCCTGACAGGAAGGGCACCCGGCAAGATCCTTGCCGGGGTCGCCAACCTTGGCCTTCTTGGCGGCGCCGGGGTTGTCGGATTCCTCGACAGCAAGCACGGCCTTGCCTCCGCGCTTCCTGTTCCGTCACCGGCCTTTCCTTGACGGGGCTGCGGCGTCTTCATCTTCGGACTCGCCCGCCGCGCCAACAGTCTCACCAGGGAGTTTCCTCCCCTCTTCAGCTCGAGCGCACTTGTCGGCCAGAGCGTAAAGCTCGGCAATACTCTTGACTTTGTTCATTGCCAGCTCTTCCCGCATTTTGCGGTTACGCATGTTCTGGTAGAACGCGCTAACGACAGCAGCAGGATGAATGTCAGGAATATTGTACTGCACCTGGCTAAATCTCTGGATAAACTTGCGCAGGGACTCGCCCTCCTTCTGAGGGATGATGTGCAAATCGCTCTCTTGGCCAGGAGCTTGGTGGCCTCCAACGAAGGCGCCAACAAACTGATGGCACAGATCTGACCAGGAAGAAATAGAATTCTCCGGCAGATGCATCAACCACGACCTGACGTTGGGTTTGAGCACCAACGGGAAGTAGTTGGCAAGTATCTTGTCATCTCGGCCCCCGGCAGCCTGCACTGCAATGGTGTAGATGCTCAAGAACTCCGAGGGATGGGTCTTTCCGTCATACTTCTCCGGGACCTCCGGCTTAAAGGTTCGGGAATTGGGCCACCGGACTTGCCACAGCTCACGGGTAAACGCCGGAGTTCCTACCTCATAAGGCAAGTCTCCTACGTCCCCTGGCGCAGGCTCGTCAACAGCCGGCCCCGCACGCTTATCAGACTGATAGCGCGCTTCCCGTCGTCGCTCGATGGTAGTTCGAGCATCCTCCTTGCCTCGCTCCTGGAGAACTTAACGCTGATCACGGCGCATCCGTGGATCAGACGACGCCGTGGAAACTTCTTCATGGTGGTCGACTTGCTGAGTTGTCGGCCGCCGCTGGTGCCGCGGAGGGGAGTGCATTGTGGTTGCACCACCTCCGGTTTTCTCTACATCAGCTCGCGCCGGATCGATGGGCCTCCGCTGCGAGGGCCCTGCCTCTTGCGGTCCATCTTTGTTGGCGAAGCCGATGAGGCTCTGGATGGTAGCTCGCCACTCCTCCATCTTCTCCGGGGCAGGAGGAAAATCGAGGAGCAGCTGCGCACGTGCCAAGGCTTCCGCTGGCATAGGTGGCGGCGACAAGTGCGAGGTACGTGAGGTGCTCTGACTCCTAACCATGTTAGAAGGAGCACCACCATGGTCACGCGACCGTGCGCCACCTCCGCCGGCAGCTCGGTGTGCATGCTGGTCCCACGCATCTTGGGATCTATGCGCAGAAACCTTCTCATGGGGACGCCCTGAACCATCAGCGCCATGACGTCGCTCATCATGCACGACCTGGGTAGGTCGCGAGGCTTTCGCCGGCGCAGGAGCTCCAGCAGGCGCCCTCTGATCTCTAGAGTTCGTTGTGCCACCCGTAGGCAACATAGCGCCATCTCTAGATCCAGCGGCGTGCAGGTTACCACTGCCACTGCGAACGATACCGCTCGCTTGGCTCGGATCACCAGAACGCCGCGGGGGTTCTAGTCCTCTTCCTTCTGCACCCACGTCGTCGCCTGTACGCGAAGGTGTAGGCAAAACGGACGTGGACGGTTGCGCCGTCGCAGCGCTCTTCTTCTTGGGTGGCATGATGATGAAGATGATGAAGAAACTAAGGCGCCGAGCACTAGATCAGGTTCACGCAACCTTCAATACCCCTACCTGGCGCGCCAAAGATGTCGGGGTACGACACCTATGGGGTCCCGGGAGACCCCTTTACGATTCGGCGGGGGGAGAGGTATACGCAAAGAGCAGAACCAATGATCGACGCGTGAGGTTTTTACCCAGGTTCGGGCCGCTGATCAGCGTAAAACCCTACTCCTGCTTTGTGTTCTTATTGATGTTCTTGAGCCCAGCCTTCAGGAGCGCTCGCAATGAACAGTACATTCAAAGAGCAGCTACGCATGCAGAATGGGCCAGAAGTTCCCCCTCCTCTGTAGCAGTTGCCTTGGGCCTCCTTTTATATGCTCAAAGGGGTCTCCACAGTGGCAAAATGTACATACATTGAGGTGTAAAGTAGCTACAGGGTATCATACCTAACCCCTGACGGATTAGGACAAGCGCATTTAATGCACCGTGAGGTGTCCATTTAGGTGTCCTCACTTTCTTGGGGATGGAAAAAGGGGCCATCCCATCAGCACCGCTTAAGCTCTCCTCCACTGGCGCGTTGCCACGCATCCATGGACGGACCCAGAATGTCAGACTTGTTACTGTGCCGAAGCGGTGGCACAGTGGCAGAATCCCGCCAGGCGCTGAACCTTGCCGGGCACCAAGCCTTGCCGGGCACCAAGCCTTGCCGGGCGCCAAGCCTTGCCGGGCTCCACAGGCCATCCCGGCAAGGATCTTGCCGGGGAAGCCGGCCTTCGGATTCCAGCTTTGCTTATCTGCTGATCCTCAGATCCCTGACTCGATGATTTCCTTGATGGCTTGAATCGACCTCGAGCTGTTCCCGGCAAGCCTTGCCGCGAGGATGGCTACAACTGCCCGTGCACAAGTACGGGGTACTAGTGACCCAATACTTAGTACACCGACATACTCCAAATGTGAATTTTGGCTTTCTGAAGTACCTTACCTTGGCCATGTGATTTCCAAGGATGGAATTGCTGTTAACCCAGAACGAGTTCAGGCTATTTTGGACTGGACTCCTCCAAAGAACGTCAAGAAAGTCAGAAGTTTTCTCGGCCTTGCAAGTTATTGCCGTCGTTTTGTCGAGAATTTTTCAAAGATTGCTAAGCCTTTGACTGATCTGCTTCACAAAGGCGTTAAGTTCGAATGGACCGAAAAATGCCAGGAAAGTTTTCAAACACTCAAAGACAAGCTGACATCTGCCCTAGTACTTGCTCCACCAAATTCACGCAAAGACTTCGTGATTTATTGTGACGCATCCCGTGAAGGATTAGGCTGTGTCCTAATGCAAGAGTGTAAAGTGATTGCCTATGGCTCTCGACAGTTGCGCCCACATGAAGAGAATTATCCGGTACATGATCTAGAACTAGCTGCTGTCATCTATGCACTGCAGTTGTGGTGACATTACCTCCTCGGTAATCGTTGTGAGATATACACGGATCATAAAAGTCTGAAGTACTTGTTCACTCAGCCATCTCTAAATCTCCATCAGCAAAGATGGATGGAGGCCATTGCGGACTATGATTTGGGTATTTCCTATACCCCTGGCAAGGCTAACGTGATGGCTGATACCTTAAGCCGCAAGTCCTATTGCGACAACCTCATGGTTAGGCGAGCTCAACCTCGTCTTTTTGGAGAACTGCGCAAGCTAAATCTGCGTATTGTTCCACAGGGTTCTCTTAATAACCTTGTGATACAACCAGATCTTGAGAAAGCTGTTAAGGATGCGCAAGCTAAAGATGCTGAAATTGATCTCATGAAGAAAAATCTTCACCTTGAAAAGTACAGGGATTTCTCGCTGTCTGAAGATGGAACTTTGTATTTCAGAAACCGCATTGTCGTACCTCGCTTCGAGCTTATGACCGACAAGGTCATGAAGGAGGCACATGATACCCCGCTATCTATTCATCCGGGTAGCACCAAGATGTATCGTGATCTCCGTCAAAGGTACTGGTGGTCTAGAATGAAGCAGGACATTGCTCATTATGTTGCTGAATGTGATGTTTGCCGTCGCGTTAAAGCAGAACATCAAAAGCCTGCTGGAATTCTGCAACCGTTACCTATTCCTTTATGGAAATGGGATAAAGTGCAAATGGATTTCATTACTGGCCTTCCCAGGTCACAGAAGGGTCACGATGCTATTCTTGTAGTCGTCGATCAACTTTCTAAAGTTGCACACTTTCTGCCTGTCAAAGAGACTATCACTGCTAGTCAGTTAGCAGAGTTGTATATCTCCAGAATTGTTTCACTCCACGGTATTCCGAAGGAGATTAGTTCGGACCGTGGCGGTCTTTTCACTTCCAAATTCTGGGAAAGTTTCCAAACAGCTATGGGAACTCATATTACCTGGAGTTCAGCTTATCGCCCCCAATCCCAAGGCCAAGTCGAGCGAGTCAATCAAGTGCTTGAAGACATGCTTCGGGCTTGTGTTATTTCTTTCGGTAAGAAGTGGGAAGAATCTCTTCCATATGCCGAATTCTCTTACAACAACAGCTATCAAGCCAGTTTGAAGATGGCCCCCTTCGAAGTACTCTATGGACGTAACTGTCGAACCCCTCTGAATTGGTCAGAAACTGGGGAACGACCACTCGTGGATCCGGATATTATCCAACACGCCGAAGAACAAGTCCATATCGTCCGTGAAAACCTCAAAGCAGCTCAGGACCGCCAGAAAAGCAACTATGATCGCAAACGATGGGGTTTGACTTATCAACCTGGTGATCAGGCTTATTTGCGAGTCACTCCTATGAAGGGCACTCACCGTTTTGGAATCAAGGGCAAGCTAGCTCCGCGCTACATTGGTCCTTTCCGCATAATTGCTAGACGTGGTCAGGTAGCATATAAATTGGAGTTGCCGCCGCAGTTCTCTCATATCCACGATGTCTTCCATGTGTCGCAACTTCGTAAATGCTTCAAGGAATCTCCGCACCAAGCTGTGGATCACGAGATGCTCGAATTGCAAGATGATCTATCTTATAAGGAGCATCCGATCCGCATTCTCGATGAAGCTGAATGTCGAACCCGTCAGAAGGTTACCAAGTTCCTCAAAGTGCAATGGTCAAATCATACTGAAGATGAAGCCACTTGGGAACACGAGGATAATCTTCGTGCAGAATACCCCGAACTTTTACCTTCTACCTCTTAATTCTCGGGACGAGAGTTCTTGTTAGTGGAGGAGATTTGTAACACCCCATGTATTAAGCTACAGTGATCACCCTTTTGATTATGCCATGTCATCATGATTATCAGTGCATAATCATGATTTGCATTCAGCTCCTAACTCAAGATTCAAATTAAAACTAAAGTGGAAAATAAAAGTTGTCCAAACCTGAAAACTAAAATGTGCCTCATGTTGCAAATATTCCCAAAGCATTGATAAAAATGATTGCAACATTTAATGGAGTTGGGAAAGGGCTCAAACAACAAGAAACAGCAGCAAACAACACTATTTCATACCTTTTTAATTAAATAAAATCCCAAATGAAAACCTTTGGACTCAAAACCTTTTTATAACAGTGGCATATAATGCACTGATATTATTGGACTATGTCTCATATTTTGCAAAAGTCTTTTGGAATGAAATTAAAAGGCAAAACAGTAAAGAAAAAGAAAAACAGAAAAGAAAAGGAAGAAAAAGAAAAAGGCCTAGTCTACTATGCACTTACCGGCCTGCCCAACATAGTGCCGGCGCAGCCCAACACCTCCCGTCCCCTTCCCCTGTTCACCACCGCACGCCGCTGTCGCCCGCACCGCGCGCCGCGCCCCGGCCCCCCCTTCTCCTCGCTCGACACCGCGCCTCGCCGCTCGCCGTGGGTGGATAAGAGCCCCCCTGGCTCCCCACTGGATCCTCTGGTCTCTCCCCCTCTCCATCGCTCCTCCTTCTCCTCCTCTCTCTGTCGAACACCGTCGCCGCTCGCCGCAGCCGACGCGGCCACCGGCGGCCCCGTACTCGCTGGTGTTGTCCACGAGCTCAGCCGCGGACGACCACCCCTCCTGGTGCCTCCAGACGGAGCCAAGGAGGCCTGCTGCTGCTGATTCTTCTTCCTCCCCATCTCCGGCCACCGCAAGCCCTCGTCGTCGATTCGCCGCCTCCCCCTGCGCTACCGATCATCGAGGGGCCTCCGTGAGCCCGCGCGGTGAGCTCCGCCTCCTCCCCATCTCCTTTCGAGCTCGGTTTCGAGCTATTGTGTGCGCCCATCGAAGCCCGAACTCCGGCCATCGCCGAGCTCGAGCGCGGTCGTAGCTCCGGCCATCCCCAGCTGCCGTCGCTCGCTCCTTTGGATGCGCCACATCACAGCGATCCCGTAGGAGTGACCCGCGACCAAAATGGCCGCCCGTAGCGCGATTCCGGCGAAGCTCCGGCCGTCGCCGCCGTGTTTTGCCTCGCCGGCGCCGGCGCTGACGTGGCTCAGCTGGGGCCCGCTCTATGTGCCACTGACTGTGGGACCCGCGGGCCCAGTTGACCGGTCAACTGGCCTAGTTGACCGGCTGACTGGACAGTTGACTCAGGTCAACAGGGCCCCACCTGTCAGCCCCTCCGGTGCCTCTCTGGTGCACTGCACCGGGTGCACGTAGCAATTCCAGTTACTGTTTTCGATTTAAAATAATACCCTGGAATTTCAGAATATAGATTAAACTTTGAAATTCAATAGAAAATAAACCGTAGCTCGGATGGAAAAACTGTGTACATGAAACTTGCTCAGAACGACGAGACGAATCCAATTACGCGGTCCGTTCATCCGCCACACGTCCCTAACATAGCGAACGTGCAACCGTTCCCCTCTTTTCGTCTATCCGAAATGCCGGACACCGGGAATACTTTCCCGGATGTTTTTCTCTTTCGCCGATATTACCTAGCCCTGCGATAGAACACCGCTAGCTCTGCTTGTTGACATGTCATGCACCTGTTGCTTTGTATTTACTGTTTCCTCCCCCTCTTCTCTCTCGTTAGACCCCGACGCAGTTCCCGGTACCGACGCAGCTCCGGAGCCCGGCGCCACCGTTGACGACCTTGCCTTTGCCGCAAAGCAACCAGGCAAGCCCCCCCTGAGCATACCGATATCGCCCATTCTATTTTCTCATGCTTGCATTAGAATTGCTGCTGCTATTGCTTTACCTATTCTGATGCATAGCCTGTTTATTGTAACCTGCTGTTGATAATTACCTGCATATCCTAAACTGCTTAGTATAGGCTGGGTAGAGACCTATCAGTGACCCCACTTATCCCGATTGCCCCGCTGGATTATCCGAAGACCCGATCAATGGGATTGAAGACCAGGCACCGGCACCGCACATCACCCCCTTAGTTGTAACGACACTGCAGTGTTACTATCAAGTGCCGAGGGTGATACCTCGTGTAGCACTTCTGATGTTAACTCTGTAGAGTAGCTATTCGGTCATGGTCATCGAGGGTGATTCCTCCTTCACCACTTCCGATAACGACGCTGTCGTACAACACCTCAAGTGTGAACCCAGCGAGGGTGATTCCTCCGAGTTCACCTTGACGGATACATCGAGTAGGAATCCAACGAGGGTGATACCTCGGATTCCCCTGATGTTATGGACACACGGATACTTGGACTGTACTATTGTTACTTGGAAAGGCGGGTCGACCCTGAGGGGTACCCGCGTGTGATGTGAAGACAGGTTGCCTGTATGGTGCCCGAGTGATGAATACGAGGCGCGGCCGGGCATTCTTAACCCTTGCAGCAAGTCCTCGAGACGGGGCGACGGGGTCACATCTTTCGTGAGTCTCTGCTCGTTACCGCAAGCCCAAGGTACTAACGATTTGGATATTTGATTCAAGCAGGCCTCTGGCCTGATAGCACTAACCATCACGTGGGCATAGTATGGGCGTTCTGCATCGTATGCATCAGCCGAAAGCTCTGTCAAACGTCCAGTTCAGCATGGCGGCACGGTCGGATCGTGTCGGCCACCCGAGGCGAAGCTGGTATCCACCCTGTGCGCAACGACCCGGAGGGTGAGGGGCGATGGCCAAGACCCCCTTGCGCTTAGGATGTAGACCGGCGGGGACCTCTCTGCTGAGCTGTAGGTAGGGTTGCGATGTGTCGTTTGGCCGAGGCCGGGCATGACCCGGAAAAGTGTGTCCGGATGGAGTTAATCGAGCGTGGTGGGTAAGTTGGTGCACCCCTGCAGGGAAGAACTAATCTATGCATAGCCGGATCCTCGGTAACGGACACTCGGAGTTGTATCCCGATTGATACAATTAGAATTGGATACTATGGCTCTGGGATTGCTTCTCGCAGGGAGTCGAGAAGGGATCTCAGGACGAGGTTGATGACTATATGGCTCTGGGATTGCTTTCTCGCAGGGTGTCGAGAAAGGATCTCTGGGTGAGGTTGAGACTTAATGATACTGCTACATTATATGGTACTATTCTACTCTCTTCTATTGCTGCAAGACCTCTGAAGATGCTAGTCTTTGATAGGACTAGGCCTTCTCTCTATTCTGGCATTTCTGCAGCCCAGTCCACATATACAGCCTTCCTTTGATAATGTTGCATATGTAGTGTAGATCCTTGCTTGCTGAGTACTTCTGAGTACTCACGGTTGCTTTGTTTCCCTTTTCTCCCCATATCAGTTTGTCGTGACCAAGATGACGGAGCCCGTGAGACAGCTTTCCCCGCTGACGATCGCTACTACTACCCCGAGGGTGGATACTGCTATGAGTTGACTGACGACCAGGAGTAGGTTCGGAGTGTCCCAGGCAGGAGGCCTGCGCCTTTCGATCGTAGTGGTTTATTTTGCCCCGCCTTTCTAAAGGCCTTTCTGTTTCTGTTTCATATCTGTACTCAGATATCTGATGCTTCCGCTGACGCTTGGATGCGAGTTGATGTATTCGAGCCCTCTGGCTTGTAATATAAAGCTTGTATGACTTTATTTATGTTTTAGAGTTGTGTTGTGATATCTTCCCGTGAGTCCTTAGGCTTGATCGTGTGCATTTGCGTGTATGATTAGTGCACGATTGAGCCGGGGGCGTCACACACTTGAGCTAGATGATGACGATCTTGACTTCCTCAAGTTGAACCACCTTTCTTGATTGTGTTGGCTCTGTGAAGACTAGTTGATTGCTCCCCCATACTCCACTATGGGTGAGCCACTCTTTGGCTCATCTTCACAAGTCCATTGCCACCACAATGGACGGCAAGCTTCAAGCATATGATCTCTTCGTGATGATCCACTTGAACTTGCACACCGCAAACTAACCCCACAAAGAACTCTCACGAAGACCATGGGTTAGTACACAAAGCGTAATTGACAATGCTTACCATACCATGGGATCGCTTGATCCCACTCGGTACATCTTCTATGCTTTGTGTGTTGATCAACTTGATTCACTCTTTGACTTAGTCTTGATCAACCTCTCACATGACCAATCTTTAGGTAATTCCTTGAATAGCACCTTGGTCATCACAAACTCTCCTTGAAACCAACAAATGGACTCCAAGAAAAGCCTATGGACAAATCCTTCAAATATAACTCAAGGCAACCATTAGTCCATAGAGATTGTCATCAATTACCAAAACCAAACATGGGGGCACCGCATGTTCTTTCACCGGTCAAGGGTGGCTATGTTCAGTAATGCAATTGCGGCGGCATCCTTGCGTGAAGCCGCCCGCACAGGTGCTAGGTTTACCTGGACTAACAAACAGCTTCGTCCTGTTCGAAGCGTGCTCGATCGCGTGTTCTTTTCTTCGGAGTGGGAAGTGTTGTTCCCCCTCTGTTCCTTGGTGGCGGAGACGCGGATAGGCTCCGATCACCTTCCTCTCATCTTTTCCTCAGGGGAGGAATCGGTGAGGCGTAGTTGTAGGTTCTTTTTCGAAACAGCATGGTTCGAGACAGAGGGTTTCGAACTCATGGTTAAGGATCGCTGGGCGCTCATATCGACGCAGCTGGGATACCAACGTGGCCCGACCGAGTTCTGGACCGCTGCTGCTGCCAAGATGCGTATGTTTCTCCGGGGTTGGGGGCTAACCATAGCAGTGATTCTAAAAAGGAGCGGGCTAGACTTGTTGATGAGATTGCGGTTCTGGACCTTGCCGCTGACGTGAGGCCTTTCTCCGAGAGTGAGTGGGCTCTTAGATATGCGCTGGAAAACCAAGTTCTTGGTATTCTGAGAGCGGAAGAGGAGTACTGGCGCCGTAGGGGTGGTGTGAAGTGGGTGACTAAGGGGAAGGCGAATACTAGCTACTTTCATGCGTACGCGAACGGTCGGAAACGCAAATGTACTATAATGCGCCTAAACTCGGATAATGGCATCCTAGTTACCCAAAACGAGATCGTTAGTCATATATATGAGTTTTTCACCGGCCTGTTGGGTACGGCCGAGGAGAAACAGTTGTGCCTGAGGGAAGATTTGTGGGATCCTTCCGAGCGGGTGTCTCAGGTAGAGAATGACGGGCTAGCCCTGTCTTTCCTACCGGAGGAAGTAGATATGGCGCTGGCTTCCATGAAGACGGACACGGCCCCAGGGCCCGACGGCTGGCCCGTTGAGTTCTTTAAAAAGTTCTGGCCTTGTTTCAAGCATGTATTTTATGCATTAGTTAATGGCTTTGCGTTAGGACAAGTAGACCTATCCCGCCTTAACTACGGGGCCATTAGCCTTATTCCTAAAGTTAAGGGCTTTGATAACATTAAGCAGTTCAGGCCGATCACGGTTATCAACGTGCCATTTAAACTCTGTGCTAAAGCGTACGCCACCCGGCTGACGCCCATAGCACAACGTGTGATCCAGAAAAGCCAGACTGATTTTCTCAAGGGATGTAATATTTTGGAGGGTCCGATCGCGCTTCTCAAGATAGTCCATGAGCTAAAACGCACCAAGGGGAATGGTGTTTTGCCTAAGCTTGACTTCGAGAAAGCATATGACCGAGTGAACTGGGAGTTCGTTCGGGAGGTGCTCCTCAAAAAGGGTTTTGAGGCAGGCTTCATGCACCTGGTCAGTTGTGGGCAGACCGCGGTGACGATTAATGGAGAGATGGGCAAGTTTTTTTGGAAATAAGAGGGGTCTCCGCCAAGGCAACCCAAGCTCGCCGCTCATCTTCAATTTCGTAGCGGACGCGCTGTCGGCTATGCTTGCAAAGGCCAAAGCGCGGGGCACATCAAAGGGCTAGTGTCCCACTTCATCCCAGGGGGGGTGACTCATTTGCAATATGCGGATGATACTATGTTGTTATTCGAGCCTGACAACCATAGTATTGCCTCTATCAAGCTGCTGCTCCTCGCTTTCGAGATTTTGTCGGGGCTGAAAATCAACTTCCTGAAAAGCGAAGTTATCACTATGGGGATGGACCATCGAGAGAGTATGCGGATCGCAAACCTACTTAATTGCAAGCTTGGGAGCTTTCCGATTAAGTACCTGGGGCTCCCGATCACCTACCGAAAGATTTCAATCTCTGAGTGGGAACCGTTATATGGTAAAGTGGCAAATAGGGTTAGCCCGTGGCGAGGGAGGTTTATGTCGTCGGCAGCTAGGTTGATCCTTACCAATTCTAGCCTTTCCTCCCTCCCACTATTTACGATGGGGATGTTCCTTTTGGCGGATGGGGTGCATGTAAAACTAGACACCCCTCGCTCCAGGTTCTTTTGGGAAGGAGCAGGAACAAAGCGGAAATATCACTTGGTCAAGTGGGCGGCGGTATGTAGACCCAAAAAAATTAGAGGCTTGGGAATTACCAATTCCAAGCTCATGAACGTTGCCCTGCTTACTAAGTGGTGGTGGCGACTCCCCCAAAATGAGTCAGGACTCTGGGCGGATCTGCTATGGGCAAAGTACTTCCCGGGCGGAAATTTGTTCAAAGCTAAACCCTCGGGTTCGGCGTTCTGGAACGGGATCCAGGCGGTACGTCCGGCGTTCTCGGTAGGGGCCCGTTTCTCGGTAAATAACGGAATGTCCACGCGCTTCTGGTTAGACAAATGGCTCGAGGACAACCCACTTTGGCAGTCCTTCCCGCTACTCTACAATGTAGCCACGGACACCAACGTAATGGTGGGCGACGCCTTGCACACCTCGCCACCGGCGATCCACTTTTTGTGGCCCCTCTCGACGCAAGAAGCGGCTAGTTGGGATTTGCTGCAGGCTAAGATTGCTATCCGACCTCTCAGCTTGGGGGCTGATGGGGTCTCGTGGGACTTGACCTCGTCCCATAAGTTCTCGGTCAAATCCTTGTATGACAAATTGACCGAGGGAAGCACCTTGGACATAGCTAGGGGGCTATGGAAGGCTGGGCTTCCGCTCAAGATTAAGATTTTCCTTTGGCAAATGTTCAGAAATCGTCTCCCGACGGCTGATAATGGGGCCAAGCGCAACGGCCCCTCCGACGGCTCCTGTGTAGTGTGCGGGCTCCACGAGGATGCGAACCATGCTTTATTCCAATGCGCATTAGCTAAGTTTGCGTGGAGTGCCGTTAGGGACGTGTTCCACCAGAATTGGAACCCAATGTCGGGACCGGATCTGTTGGCAGTGTTACAAACCCAGCAGGGGGCTAAAGCTAGGGTGTTATGGCGCTGTGTGGGTGCGTTGTTGTGGTCCCTATGAACGATCCGGAATAAGATTACGATCGAGAAAAAATTCCCTGCTCATCCGGCTGATGTAATCTTCAAATGTCATCTTTTTCTTCAGATGTGGACACCGTTGGGGAAACAACGCGATGCTGAACACATGAGGGCCACGATGGAGAAGATCAGCAGCAGTATCTCGCGGCTCCGCCACTCATCGTAGCTGGATCTTGGCTCTGTTGGCGTCGACTGAGGTTTTGGGGAGGCAAGGAGTGATGCTTCATCAGGATTATGTTATCCCATGTCTTGTCACTTAAATTTGAACCTGGTTATGTAATGCTCGTGTGGCGTTGAGGCATGTCCGAACTATGTGGGTGTGTAAGTTACTCGAACCTTGTGATGCTGCCTGGTGGCTTTATTAATTTAAAGCCGGACGCGTCTAGCGTCTTCGTTCCAAAAAAAGTTAGGAGAAGAACATTGACTATTTGACTAATGACTAGGAAGAATGAAACTACGACCAATCTCGATGTACCCCTTCTTCTGCAATCCATTCGTTTTCTAAATCCCCGTCTCCTCTAAGTACCACCGCCTTGCACGGGTGATGCATCCCACGAAATGTTCCACGAAGTTGTGATGGCGGTCGGCTATATATCCCTTCACCGGCAGGCCAAAGTGCCAAACCACCTATTAGAAGAACATGTATGTTTGGTTTGGTCTTGTGTTTTTATTAGATACTCCATCCGTTCTTAAATATAAGTTTTTTTATAGATTCCACTATAGAGACTACATCAATATATATAGACGCCTTTTAGAGTAGTATAAGTCCACTCAGTTTGCTCCGCATGTAATCTATAGTGAAATCTCTTAAAAGACTTATATTTAGAAACGGAGGGAGTAGATGGTTTGATCCCGTGTTGGCGATGGTGTTATCTATTTTGGAGTGCGTAATACCTTTTTAAATCTGTAATAACGCTTGAACCAACTCCGAGCCAGAGCCAATTGATCAAAAAAAGAGCTCACTTTCTTTCAAAGACAAAAAGGAGATGCAAAGGATGTGAGGAGGACATTTGTAGTGCTCCATGCCAGTTTTGCAGTTGTTTGTGGACCTGCTAAACAATGGGATCCAAAGACCTTTTAAGAGGTAATGACATGTTGTGTGATCATGCACAACATGATCCAGGAGGATGAGGGTGAAGATGCTGTCGGGGGTGAGGAATTCGTGCCGGAGGTCTAGAATTCGAGAACATGGGTGATCCTATCGAACTCCCACATCAGAATTTAGCCACGTTTGATGAGTTTGTCCAAATGCATCAACAAATTCGTGATTTAGCTGCTCATGAGCAGCTCAAGGAAGATCCGATTGAGCATTTGTGGGCGATTAAAGGGACAACTAGAACATATGTGCGAGTTTCAAGTTCAAACTACTTTATTACAAAACATTAGTTGGATTGTAATATTTCAATTAGACTATCATGTTTGAATATTTTCACTCATCGAACACTGATATACTATTACTATTATTTTGAGTGTTACGGGTTTAGAGCATCTCCAATAGCCTTTGTATATTGGATTGCTAAAAACTTGTTATAGCAAGAGGAAAGAGAAGGTTTACAAAGCCAACATGTTTTTTGCTTTGTTAGCTTTTGTATATTGGATTGCTATATTTGCACAAAACACACAATGACATGTGGGGATAGTTTGTCATAGACACATTGCACACTAGCATACGTACATGTATATGTATACTAACACAACTCGCGTACACGTACACACGCACACACGCGTACACTTATACACACGCAGCACACACTCATACACTGTACACACATGCAGCACACACGCACGTACACATGCAGCACACACACACACGCACGTACACATGCAGCGCGCGCGCACACACACACACGTACACACGCGCGCACACACACATCCACAATGCAGCGCACACGCGTACACGTACACACAAAAAAACACGTACACGTACACACGCGCATACACACGCACACACAGCGCACGCGCAGCACACACACTAGTACACGGACCCACCTGTCATTGAGACAAAGTGAGGCTTTAGGAGGCTTGCTAAAAATTTACAAAGTGGCCTTTGGCTTGGCAAATATGCAAAGTATGAGTGCAAATATAGCAAGCTTTGTAAAAAAAATTGGTGGAGGACCACTTATACAAAGGCTGTTGGAGAAGGTTTTTGGCCAAGATTTGTAAAATAGCAAGTGAGTGTAAATATACAAAGGCTGTTGGAGATGCTCTTAGAAAAGAAAAAACAAAGGCGGATGTTTAGGGGACATGGTTGAATGCGTGACTTCCACATCACTGGCCGGGCACTCGTCTGGAACAGTTTGCGGACAAATACAGTGTCCGTTTTGGAGGATAGCGTTGAAGATGCCCTTACGTTTGGGGCTTGTGCACAGAAAACGAATGCATGATTATCTACATTATGAGTTCATGTTCATTGACATGTGGGGCCAGGCCAAACCATTTATAGCAGCTCAAACAAAGAGAGGGAAGGGAAAGGACAAAGCTCATCTAGCCAAGAATGTGCCAGTAATGGCATCACCTTCAAGAGGACATGTGGCAGGCAAACAAAACACATCAAGATCCAAACACATTTGGGACCTCTAGTCCCTACCATCTCAATCTCGTTGCAACGGTGGTTGTTCTTGTCCAACAGCAGCCGCAGCAGGAGGAGGCCTACCAATCATCTAGAACCTGCGTTCCGGCCGCATCCACCTGGCTAACAGAGTTGTGAATCGTCCAAGCATTTCATGATGACGAACGAGCTGATAACGGTCATGCTTTCTCTGTGCAATGTGAAAAGCCACGCCTGGAAATGAAGACGGCGTGTACCTCGCTGCGCCGTAGGATTTTTTTTCTCTATCATGAGTGGCGAGAATTGAGGCCAACTCCATCCGGTCGACTCATTTCGTCCGGTTGTGTTCGTTTGGATCCGTGAGGGCAAAAATCATGGCCTAACGTGCGTACGCAAACACAAATTATGTCTTTCATGTCTGTCTGGACGTCTTTCCGACCCAAATTTACGTCCGATTTGCTACCACAAGGACGTCTCGCGTGTCCGTCGTTGCTGCGTCGGCCACCTAACCACCACCCACTAGTTTATTTAAGTCCACCGTGCGAGGGGGCCGCACGTCAGCTACCCAACCTCCTCCCGCGCATTCTTTTTAATGCAACGCGTGCGGCAAAGAGGGACCGTCCAGTCCACTTCTGGTCATCTTCTTCCCCTTGCCCCCCGGCTGCTCAACAACAACCCTAGCCGCCGTCCACTATGTGGTTCGGGAAGTGCGACAAGCATGACCACGAGGTCGGCTCCTCGTCGGGGCATCGCCGCACGACCAACTTCACCATGGCGACGCCGGGTGCTGAGCCGCAACCACACTTTCGCCTCTACGTGCATGTCCACCGCTACCAGTACTTCTGGGAGCATGGCGTGCTGGTGTCGTGGACTGATGTGAACCTGCCGCATGGGTGGCATCTCAACCCTGATAGGGTTCTGGTGCCGGCGCTACCGGCCTCAGGCCAAGCGCGGCCGGCGGAGATCTACCGTCGGCGAACGCCGGCCGACCTTTGCTGCGACCCAACGTACACGGTGGACTCACTGAACTGGGACACGTTGTTCACCGACGAGCACAACCAGTCCCGTCGGTCGTGCTTCGGGGGTGCACCCTATGCACCACGCGCGCTTGCAGCTCCACCACCACCGTCGGTGATGTAGGAGGAGGATCAGGAGGCTGAGGAGGCCTATATTGCGGCCCTCGAGGAAGCCACAAGGAGGGCCATCGAGAGTCCGAACTCGAGGAGCTCGTCATGTGGACTGGCCTTGCATTGGCCGAATCCGGCAGCCGGAATGCAGGCGTATGCGCCCCCACCGCCACTAGCCTCGCCTGTGGAGGAGGGGCCATGGCCGCTAGAGGGGCAATCATGGTCGTGGAGGAACACGGTGCCGGTATATGTATCATGCACGCCCGCCGGAATGCAGGCGTATGCGCCCCCACCGCCACTAGCCTCGCCTGTGGAGGAGGGGCCATGGCCGCTAGAGGGGCAATCATGGTCGTGGAGGAACACGGTGCCGGTATATGTATCATGCACGCCCGTGTGGCTGGGCGTGATCGACGAGGAGGCCGAGCGACACGTGTTGAAGGCCGAGCTGCAGGAGCAGGTGGCGGCGCACCAGGACGGGGCACAGGGTAAAAGAGAAAACACCAATAATGCCCAGGAATCTATGGAGTCCTCCATGACATGAAAGCTGAAAGGCTACTCACTCACTATCGCTGCGGACTGCTTGTATGCGCCTCTTTTTGACAGGCCCCGTCTCCTTTTTGCAGTTTGCCATCCGTTCTCGTCTCCTTTGCCTCTCTTTTTCAGTCATCAGGTTAACTGAACCAGATTCCACGGCATGGCACAAGGCAGATGCAGCCTGCGTACATGCTGCGCCCCATGCCTCCCCGTGGCAAAACTGCTACGAGTGCCGCCGCAAACTATTCGAATCCCGTGAAAAGTCGCCGTCGGTCGTTGAGTGTTTCTGATCTGATCTGATTGATGATGAAACCACATACGTTCCTCTTTGAGCATAGATAGATAGGTGCCTGCAAGTAGTAGACATGGACCACATCTCATTCCGTTGCCAAATTCTTGTTATTTTTGCAGGAGCACTCAACAGCGGCTCAAAATCATGAACATAGCTGTACCTTTTGTTCTGTAGGGTTGGTGCTAATGACAAGAGCTCATGCATCAACTTGGAATGACAGGAGAGCAGGGACGGAGCAGACATATATGCATGGATTTGCATCACTCCACAAACAACCAAGAACAGGGAGGGAATGAACTAGTGCAATTTCAGGAAACAGCTGCATATGCTATCTGCAAAATTAGGCGCTGCAGCCTCAAAGGGGCATGCAGCAGCTCCATTTGGTGAGATCACCATCATGCATACACCAAAAAAATTGTCGAAAAAATGCATACACCAAAAACTTGCTACAAAAGCAGGATCACACCGTTCACTCCTTCGGCTCAGTGTGTGAATACTCGACGATAAATTCTCTCGCAAAAGCAAGCCACTAACCCTGCCATAGGTGATTAGGCAGGGCGGGGCCGCTTTCACAACCCGGTCAAAAACTTGGACCAAATCAGCCAAGAAAAGAGAGCGTGAACGAGGACAACAAATAAAGCAAATTCAGACGCAGGTTAGTTGATGGTCGCAATCCGCATGGCTTAACCCTGTCCACTGAACAAGATCTCAGAATTAGATCTATCTATCTATGTGCTGCAAGTTTTAGTAGTGACGCCAACATACTTTTGCAGATTTAGAACAGTCCATGCTACCATATGCACATGCCAACTACCTCTCCGGGGCAAAAGCTTGTGGTCAAGGTCAACCCTTATCTTATGGTTGCTGGGTTTTCGTTCAGACAGTGTCAACATCAAGGCCACATCAGTGCTGCATACTCCACTAAGTGTTCTATGGAGCTCTAGAAGAAAAGCCAAGGCACTGCATGGAAACTGCAGAGCGAATTGTGTGTGATGAAAAGTAAGATCAGTAGAAGAAAACCTACACTTTCTCTTCTTTTTTTGAGGGGGCCTGCATTTTCTCTCACACAGAAAGAAATAGGGAAACCGAAAACGAAAACAATTGCTTAAGCCGTTAGTCGCTTAAGGTGACTTCATCAGCATCGAATCTTTACAAGACCCACTGCTTTGTCAACAACCAACGAGACAAATGTGCGTGTAGACCTTTTCATACTTAATGTGATGTGGGAATTGTAAGCTAGTGGACGTAGCACAAATTAGACCATCTAGAAATTAGGCCGTCGTCGTCGAACAAAATTGTAATCAAAGTTGCACACTTCTTTAAGGACAAGAGTGACACAAGCAATCTTGAGTGAATCACATGGCTCTCCTAATGGCCTGATTGTCTTCCATCTTAAAGCATTTAGACAGTTTATTCAGGACAGGTTTACAGCTTCATACAGTTTATAGAGCAAAATTTAGCCAATTTCAGGTCTTCATCCGATGAACACAGAAATAACGGTTGCAAAATCTACAAATTAATCTGAGCTTCAGGATGATGCAAGTAATAACGAGTCCTCCGTGAGTTCAATGTCGGATCTCTATTGGGCATATTATATGGAGAACAGTATGCACATGCAGATTAGTTTAGTTTGAATGTGGAAAAATTAGCACAATCCACGGGCTCTAAACGCACCACTTGATAAAAACTATTGCAGAAATCGCAATAAAGTCAAATATGAAGATGAAGTACATACCAAGTTAGCACACCCTTACTAATATTTGGCCAAGCAAGAATCCACACCTTTGTACTTCTATTAAATGAAAATTTCATTTGTTGTCTTATATCACATCACAAGGGGATGATAGGCAGATACACGCAATACAATCCTCCTCATAGGAAACTATGGCACACAAGATAGACAGAAATAGGATCATTTGCAATGGAGCTACTTGATAGCACTAGACACTTGACCAGATGTATCATACTTGTGACATTTCAGACTGGATGATTTCGAATTCGGACTCCCATCGGGCAGCCCCCAGAGCAGTTCATGAACCATGTTTTATAAACACAAACTAATTCTGCTTATTTTTTTCCCCTCTTCATTTCCGGCTCTCCTACAAAAGAAAAAGAGAAGACAAAAATTCACCTTTGCTGTTTCTACCTTTGTACACCGAGGCCAATACCGACTCGAAGAGGTGCTGAATCAAAATTCCGATAAATTTGATATTTGGATGTCTGAATGCTAAGCTTTCTCGAGTGTCCGGGCTAATTCCACCGCGTTCTTGGCAATCTTGCAGTTGTCGTCGTTCACCAGAGCCTCACAGAGCTGGAAAGCTCCCAGCTTTATTGCCTCCATTGCCAATTCGTTGCTCTCGGAGCAAATCCAGTTGAGGACGACCAGGGCCTGGTCGATTGCACGGGCGTTGCCGCTGCCGGCGACAGTGCAGAGCACGGCCACGATGTCTGGGATTCTGAACAGGTCGTGGCGCCCCTCGCGGTTCTTGGCGAGGAGGCCGAGCACCTCGACGGCGCGGGCAGAGCCATTGGCGGCCAGCTCGACGAGCGCCGGCGTGGCCCCGGCGCGCACCGTGCGCCGGCGGTTCTCGGGCAGCTTGCAGAGCTCGTACAGGGTTGTCGCGGCCTCGCGGCGCTCCCGCGCGCCGCCGCGCCAGAGCAGCCTTGACAGCGCCGGGACGGCTGAGGGATGCGCCCCGATGGTGCACTTGTTGACGCCCACGGTGGCGAGGCTCGTCAGCGCCGTAGCCGCGTGGGCAGCGGCCGCGCCACCGCCGGACACGGCCGCGCAGAGCGCGTCGACGGCGCCGTCCGCCACGAGTCCGACGCGCGTGTCGTCGCCGTCGAGGCTGAGATACAGGAGCGCCCTAGCCGCCGCCTCGTCCCCCGCGGCGGCGTGCTGGAGCAGCACCGCGACCGCGCCGGACTCCAGCACCTCCCTCCGCCCGGCCGGCCCAGACTTGGCCAGCCTGAGCATCCCCAAGACGGGGGAGGACGACGCCGGTGCCACGCCTTGCCCCTGGCAGTCCCCCGCGAGGGCCTTGTCCGCGGACACGGCCGCCGGCGAAACGGAAACGGCCGCTATGAGGCGGCGCAGCGCGTGGTTGGGGATGAGCGTGGGCTGAGGGGGGAGAGGCAGGTTGGTGACGGGGCAGGTCCGGTGGCCCCCGTCGAGCCAGCGCTGGATGCTGCGGCGCTCGAAGGTGTGGCCGGAGGGGAGGATGACGGGGTCCGTCATGACCTCGAGCGAGATGGGGCAGAGGAAGTCGTCGGGCCAGGACGCCTGCTTGGACACCTCCATGGCGTGGGCGCGGGGACTCGCGGCGGGAGGTGGGGAGGAACGGAAAGCGTGTGGGACTGTGGAAGAAGAAGAGGCGGAGGAGGAGGTGGTGGTGGAGGGAGTCCGTATCGGGGAAAGTCCACTTCCGGTGGACGGGAACGGGATGATGATGTGGGGGAGGGAGCGAGCGAGTGGAAAGACCATCCGGTGAGCCTAAGAAGCCTCGCCGCCGCCGGTCCGTCTCGTCTCGTCTGTATATATCCATCTCTCTCGTCGTACGTGCGTGGCGTGTGCGTCGCTCGCGATTTTTGGCAGATCCTAATTGCATCCTCATCCCTGTACATACGTGGGTTAATCTTCCCTAGATGTTGGCTGCATCGCAGTAACTGTCAGATGAATGAGTATCTTTTGGTCATTTTACCCATTTACTTCAGTTTCTGTAACGGTTTATGGGATATTTAATGTATTGTTCATCGTGGATTTGCTTCTCGTGTGAAAAAAAAAGGATGATGGCCGTTAACATTAATTTCCTTGACGTCTTGCAGATGGGGTGCCATTATTCTGTTTTCGTGGGTGATTAATGTTCAAATCTTCAAGACAAGCACTGTGCATGCGATACTGTCTTACTACTGTGTCAGGCTGATTGCAGCAGCTGCGTGCATATGTTTTGCATGACACTGGTGTTTAATATATAGTTGATGTGGGGACAGAGATGGAGACATGGTAACCTACAAGAGCCATCCGATGACTCACGGGGTTATTGGTTTGACATGTCTCGATACCATTGTGCATATAGTATGTTACAAGTAATGCTTGGAAGCACGCACAAAAGAAAATAAGAAAAATCAAACGTTGTACATTTGTTTTCTTTCTTTCTTGGGGAGTTTGGCCAACTTTAGTTCGTTATCATCTAGTATGAGATTTTGCAGATTCATGCTTATCTTTATATTTTATTCACTGGTTAATGGGTCAATATCTAATAATAATTGGATGATGTAAAAATCAATTACAAAATAACGAGTAAATTATATGGTGTAAGTTGTGACACCCTTGGGTTTTACAGTCTAAAAATGCCTATCATTGCATTGCTAGTAGCAGTCACGGAGCCCCTCAAGGCAGGTACTTGCTGGCGCTGCTCCAGTCCCAGCGATCTTGAACCGGCGTCTCTCCGATGTCCATGGCTGCCGGCATTCTCTGTCGGGCGGCTCTGGCCTCGGCAACCCAGCAGTTGCGCCCCTTCCAGCTTGCCTAGCTCCCCAACGTCCTGACAGTTGTGGCCACGGCAGCTCGGATCTGCGTCCCTCCAGTCCTAGCTTGCCGGCGTTGTTGTTTGCCGTCGACCCACCCCCTCTTGGTTTGCTTTAGCGTCTGCCCTACCTTGTACACCTCAAAGCCTCCCCTTTTTGTCAGATCCAATGCCCGTGGGTTCGTAGGAGGTGCCACCCTCCGACGGCATGTGGAGCCCGCCAACCCCCATCTGACACAGTGGCTCCGACCAACGTTGGCTTCCTCATCCCCGTTTCCAGATACTGCGGCTATGGGATTGCTCAGCCTCAGGCTAGGAAGAAATCCCTGCTCGGTTTCCCGATGTTGGCAGTGGAGGCGTCTGTGGATGTCGTTTCCTCCTTGGAGGCGTTGCCAATGCTCTCGGTTGCGCCCCTCTTGGAGCTCAGGGAAAACCCTAGGTCTAACTCCTCCGGACCGGATGGCGACGGCGTCTCGGCGTCGTCTTCCTTCTTGAAGGCGCTATCTTGCTCGCTCGCGGTGTCCCCGGTCTTGGCTCCGGCGATGTTGGTGTTCTTGTTGGTTCGGGATTATCCCTCTTCGTTTGGGCTTGGTAGGTTTAGCTGTGTTGTATCCTTTGTTCGGGCCGAGCATCTCTTGTATTTCTACTCCGAGCACCATGTTCAGGCCTGCCTGCGTTCGTGTCATGTGTTGTACCCCTATCTGTACTCATTCTGCTCCTTCTATCAATGCAATGATACATAAGCTTTGCGTATTCGCGAAAAAATGCCTATCATTTCCAATATTTATTTGGAATTAACCACTTGTTAATCTTTTTCTTGCAAGAAATACTTAGTTGCTTATCATGCTGCAATATTTTCTATTGTCAAATAGGCTAACTCGGTAGCTTAATTGTGTTGCCAGGGGATGTGTCGTAGAAAAGAATATCTGCGATAAATGAGTATTTTTACACACATTATCGCTCTTTTGTAAGTTTTAACTGAAATGATCTGTATGGTCGACTAGAGGGGGGGGGGGGGATTGAAATAGGGGACTAACAATTTTTAACTTCTTTTGACAATATTAGGGCTCAACAAAAAAATAGGTTGTCTAGATATGCAACTAGGTGGACAACCCATAAGACAAGCACAACAACAACAAATGCTAGCACAAGGTAAACACAAGATAATAGCTTGTAGAAAGTAAAGGCATGAGGTAACCGCAAGTGGAGTCGATGGAGACGAGGATGTGTTGCCAAAGTTCCCTCCTTTGGGGGAGGTACATCTCCGTTGGAGAGGTGTGGAGGCACAATACTCCCCAAGATGTCACTAGGGCCACCTTATTCTCCTCACGCCCTCGCATAATGCAAGAAGCCGTGATTCCACTAGCGGTGCCTTGTACCTTTATAAATAAGGTTGGAGCTCTCTCCACAGCTTAATTGGAGGCTCCCAACACCACCACGAAGCTTCGCCACGATGGAATGTGGCTCCGAGGTGACCTCTTCTTTCTAGGGTGCCCAAACACCCAAGAGTAACAAGATCCACAAGCGAAAGTATGGGGGGATCAAATTTCCTTTGTTAGAAGTTTAGATCTAGCACATGGCGACTCCCACCACTCTGGCGACTCCCCCGACGATCCTCTGATCGAACCATGGCGACCTCCTCTGATCCTGCCCAACATCCTTCATGGCGCTCGCCCTTGATCCAACTCCAGGTGCTGGCATTGCTGCAAAGGTCAGAGCCTGTTTCTCCACGTCTGTCCACTCCCCAAACCCTCAAGATGCTTTCCACCTGGTATTCTCTTTCGGTAGATCTATTTTCCCCCTAAACATTGTCAACGTTGGCATTGCATTACATGCATGTCTTGGAGGTGAGCCTGCTGGTTTTCATGTGAACCATATTAGAGGCTCAGTTTTCAAATTTTTGGTCGCCTCTAAGGTAGTTGGCTTCCTGGTTTACAACCTTCGATCTTTCACCTGCCCATCATTCAGATGTTTCTTTAATCTATGGGGATTTGGTGGTCCATTATGGACACGTGAATTTTCTTTATGGTCCAGCGAGGAAGATCATAGCTGGACCACCGTCAAATCGCTGAAGCATCATGGGCGGCTCACTGGTGCAAACTCCACTCCGATCGGTCCACGCCGGCATGCAAACCCTCCTCCAACCATCGGGCTAGCTGATTGCAATGATCACGCTAATTCCTCGGATCAGGCGCCCCCTACTCAACTTACAGTCGGTGCTTTCACATTTTCAAACCCAGCCCATCCAGCATCCAACCCCTCAGTCCCTCCTAACCTGGCCCATCAACCCAACTCTGTCTCACCTCAACCCATGAGTTACCCGACCCGGCCCACTATCTCAAATTGCCAACCCATCTCATGCTCCAGGTGTCTTGCTCTGGGCCATACTACTCCAAACTGCACCAGCGATATTCGTTGCAAGGTTTGTTTTAGATATGGTCATATCGCCCGATCCTGCTTTATCCATCTAAACAAACACCCCATATATCGAATGATACCCAAGAAACCTGCCCTTTCCTCGGAGACCGACCCAAACCCACCTGTTGACGACTCGTCTGCCATTTCATCTTCCACCTTGCCCCTGTCTCCCCAGCTTCCTGACACCACCACCACCACATCGTCCACCTCGCCAGCCACCTGCCCACCAACTCCAACACCGACCGCCATGGCCTCATACCCTTGCGACCCCATCCCCCAGCTCCCACTTGGTACGGAAGTCCTTGAGCTCAATGGCCATCGACGCCATCGTACCTACCACTTCCTTGGAGGACAACCACTAGTTCAATCTAGCGAGTGGGCTATCATCACCCTTGCCCCGCCGCCGGACCCGGCACACTACGCGGCTGATATTCAGATCATCCGCCACTTCCTCGACCACGAGCGCGGATGGCGCATTCCGGAGGCGTCTCCGTGTGTAATGGGAGTGGTGATGGTCCGCTTCTCCCACGCATGCAGCCTCGCCACTGCTATCAACCATGGTCCCTTCTTTGTTGGTGACTCTACTCTTCGAGTCACTCGCCACGATCGAGGTATCAACTATCGTGACTGCACTTTTACCCATGATGCATGGATTATGATGGTCAACTTCCCTTTGGAATGCTGGAGACTGGATAAAGTTAGGGAATCTGTCAATGGTTTTGGTAAATTTCTTACCTAGGATATGGATATGTCAAACAGAGTTAGAATCTTGGTTAGGATCCGTGTCCCTGATCTGCTCAACATCCCTATCAGCCATGTCATTTGTGAAAATCTAGATGATATTGGACATGGTCAATCATGGACTATTGTTGTGTACATTCTGCATACTGATCTGCTGGGTGTTGTTGGGGGAGATGAGGATCCAATCCCTCCTGATGGTGATATACACCCCATGCCCCTTTTGGTGGTATATGGGAGGATGCTGATTTTGTTGAAAACCAACACTTGCATGAACCTATGATGGACAACAATGGTGTTCCTATGATACCCCCTTCCCCCCCCCCCCCCACAGAGCCCTAACATGGCCCATGGAGCACCTGCTGCCAATGCACAACCTGTTGTTGAAGCTTTTGATTGTTTCATTGCCATGCAAGATATGATGCATAAGATGATGGCATCTGCACCTGAAATACTGAAGAAGCTTGAGGGATGCACTGTTGAAAGCACTAGATGCAAAAATGATGGATGTGGATGATGAACTTGGTACTGTCAGGAAATGCTTATTATCTTTTGTTACTTCTGCTGATGATGTTCCTCTGCCAAGCACCTATGTAATCTCTGAAATCCTAGATAGCCCAACTGAAAACCCTAATATGGACCAATATAGTGGGTGCAATAAGGAGTTGACCTACTGCAACAATGATGTGACCTACTACAGCAATTATGCAAACTACTGCAGCAATGATGATATGTTAAATGGCCTAGCTCAAAATTCTGAATAGACACTCCTTGATGCTCCCAGAGACAAGTATGCATACCTTTCTGATACTGAGGCACAACATGCTAGAGATAAGGAGGCTCTGAAAACCACCCCCATCTGCAAGAGAAAGAAAACAAATGCTCCAATCAGTGTGATGGATGTCAGACGTAGCAGGAGGCTGGCTGGACTCAGTGCGAGTTTTAAAGATCAAGCTACTACTATCAAGGCTAGGAAGAACAACAAGACTAGGTTGAAGAAAAACCTGATACAAGATTTTGAATATGAAATCAGGGACCCTGAGCACCCCCTCCTCTAGAACTTCCTATTGACACTATCCAGACCTTGGTAACCATGCAATGTCAGATACCTCCTAGTGAGGTGTCTTATGATGCTCTGAATGCCTCCACATCCAATGAATAGACACCTCCTAAGTAGGAAGAGACCTTTCTTTATTATGGTCTGTAATAAAATAATTCTGAACACCTGCTTGGTTTGTCGGACTTGTTGCTTTTTTCCTTTTGAAGTTCCACTTTCTACGTGCCTGCATGCACCTATATCTGTATCCACTTTACTATCTATTTCAGAACTACTTCAGATTTTATTACTATGCTATGATCTGCAACCCTGTTTATGAGATGATTGAGGATGAACATGAGCTGCATATGAATGAATATCTCATGAATCACTGGCTCTTCAAACCTGATGAGGCCGATTACTTGATGATGCATACCAGAATTACATACACATGCAACTTGAACTACGAGACTGAAAAAAATACACAGTGATTACACACACTGTAAGGGATTATCTGAAATATATATGTTATCATGAATAGAAGTTGGGATATTTTAAACTGGAATGTGAGAGGCATTAATTCACGAACTAGATGGGATGATTTGAGATGGAGAATTGAGGAAAGTAACAATAATATTATCTGTTTACAAGAAACAAAAAAGGAAGGTTTTGATATTCAGTACATGAGGAATTTCTCCCCAAGAAGACTGAGCCAATTTACATACATACCATCAATTGGGAGTTTAGGTGGCATTATGAAATTATGGAATGGCAGCCTTTTCAATGGCCATGTTATCAGTCAGAATTCATATCAACTCACTGTCAAACTTGTGTGTAACCTTTCTGGTAACATCCTATTTATTACTAATGTTTATTCTCCATGCCAAAATGAAGGAAGAGCTGAGTTCATTGATTGGCTCAACAATATGGACTGCAGTAATATGGATAATTGGATGATTCTGGGAAAATTTAACATGATTAGAAGCCCAAATGACAGAAGCAGACCTAGAGGAGATGCAAATAACATGCTATTGTTTAACAGCACCATCCAAGCATAGAATCTTGTGGAAATCCCAACCAAAGGAAGAAGTTTCACATGGAGCAATATGCAAGACAATCCTCTACTTGAAAAGCTAGACTGGATATTCACATCTGCAAATTGGACCATCTCATTTCCAAACACTATGGCTACCCCACTGGCAAGAATATCTTTTGATCACACCCCAATTCATACTAAAGTTGGAAATGATATTCCCAAAGCCTCTATCTTCAGATTTGAAAACTCCTGGATGGATTTTGATGGCTTTTATGACACTATTTACAATAGTTGGCACTCAATTGATAGTCACACAAATTATGCAAGTGATGTATCTGCTAGGTTTAAATGTTTGAGACAAGAACTTAGAAAATGGAGAAGAAAGCTATCCAAACTCAACACAATCATTGAGAAATGCAACTATGTTATGACCCTGATGGATGGGATTGAAGATCAAAGGCCATTATCTTTAATTGAGAAAAACTTCAAAAGTGTCCTACAGAAGCACATTCTCAAGGTACTAGAGGCTAAAAGAATTTACTGGAAAAGCAGATACAAAAGAAGAGATATCCTCTTTGGATATGAAAACTCCAACTTTTTTCATGCTATGGCCACTATGAGTTACAGGAAAAATTACATATCTACTATCACCTCCTGTGATGGTACTATACACAGCTCTCATGATCAAAAAGCTATTGTTATATGACAATCATATAAAAAGAGACTTGGGAAATCCATAAACCCTACTATGTTGTTCAACCTCCCTGAAATGATCCAATCACATAATCTAAGTCATATGGATGACCCATTTAGCATGGCAGAAATTGAATAGGTGATGAAAGAATTCCCTGAAGACAGAGCTCCAGGACCAGATGGTTTTAATGCAGATTCCTCAAAAGATGTTGGCCAATTATAAAGATTTCTGCAAGATGATATGGGATTTCTTTGAAGGAAATGCTGATATTCAAAGCATAAACACTGCATATATTACCCTCATTCCTAAGAAGCAGTCCCCAGAAAATATGAATGATTATATGCCTATATCTCTGGTCACCCTGCCCCTGAAATTCTTTACCAAGTTAATGGCCAACAGAATACAGAAGGAAATCACAAATATCATACACCAGAATCAATATGGTTTTATCAAAGGCAGGAACATCTAGGATTGTCTGGGATATACATTTGAATATCTGCATATATGCCATAAATCAAAAAGGCCCATCATCATCCTCAAACTAGATTTTTAAAAAGCATTTGATAAGATTGAATACCATGCAGTTATTGAGATGCTTAAAGCCAAAGGCTTTGGACCCAGATGGATTAATTGGGTCACCAGAATATTACAATCTGCATCCACATCCGTGTTACTAAATGGTGTACAGGTAAGAAGATTATATGTAAGAGAGGGGTGAGACAAGGAGATCCCATTTCACCTCTCTTTATGTTCTAGCTGCTGACCTGCTACAAACTATTGTCAATCTTACATGGATGAATGGAGAGATATCTCTACCTGTGGAAAATAGCTATGGACAACAATATCCTATTATACAATATGCTGATGACACCTTGCTCATAATTCCTTGCTGACAAGAACCAACTTATGCACCTCAAATACCTATTACATATTTTCATCATGTCCACATGTCTTTTGTGAACTACAACAAGTTATCTATTGTGCCTATTAACATTGATAATGCCACTGCACTAGATCTTGCTGAAAATTTTGGATGCAGAGTGGAAATTTTACCTTTCACCTATTTAGGGCTACCACTTGGTACTACAAAACCATCGGTGCACGACCTCATGCCAATTATATCCAGAATTGATAAAAGATTATCTTGGGTTGCAAATTTCATGAATCATGCTCGAAGACTGACATATGTGAACTCTGTTGTTGCTTCAATGCCTGTCTTTGCCATGTGCTCTTTCAAAGTGCACTATACTATTTTGGAGCATGTAAACAAATCTTGTAGAAATTTCCTATGGTATGGAAATGACATCAACAAAAAAGGTAAATGCCTTGCTAGCTGGCAGATGATATGCAAACCAAAAAAGCAAGGTGGACTGGGAGTCCTAAACCTCAGAGTTCGGAATGTTGCACTTCTGATCAAGCACCTACACAAATTCTATAATCATGAGAACATACCATGGGTCAATTTAATTTATCAAGCATATTACTCAAATAACACTATGCCACATGCTAGTAACAACAAGGGGTCTTTCTGGTGGAGGGACTGTTTGAGATTGATTGATCTATACAGAGGATTGGCCACTTGTAAAGTCATGAATGGTGACACTGTCACTCTATGGAATGATGTCTGGAATGGAAGCATACTAAAGAATAAATGGGCAGAACTCCATTCTTTTGCTCTTGATGAGAACATATCTATCAATCAAGCAAAACTTATGACTGAATATCACAGTTTATTCCAACTTCCTTTATCCATGATTGCCTATGATCTATTTAATACACCGTCTGAGCAGCTGGAGTCAATCGGAGATGGACAAGACAAGGACATATGGTCCTTCATGTGGGGGAATACAAAATTCTCAGCCAAGAAAATCTACAATGCTTTATTGGGAAATCATCAAGCTCCATTACCCATGCAATGGATTTGGAAATCATGTTGCCTGCCAAAGCATAAATTCTTTTGCTGGCTATTACTAAATGATAGAATCAATACATGTGAGTTGCTTACCATAAAACACTTCCACCTGGAAACTACAACATGCATCCTATGCAATGATCATAACATGGAAGACAAAATGCATTTACTGTTCAGTTGCCCTTTCAGTCAAGGTTTTTGGTGGAGCATTAACATGGAATGGAACACTGATCTGAATATATTTATGATGATCATGGAGGTAAAACAAAGATACAAATGGGATTTCTTTATGGAGATCATTACCACTGGATGTTGGTCTATATGGAACCAAAGAAATGGCAAGGTGTTTGAAAACATTCAATGTTCTATCTAAGACTGCAAAAATGATTTCAAGAGATACTTTAGAGACACTACGATCAGGGCTAAACCCAGCATCAAGGAAGGCATGCTATCATGGCTAGATTCTGTGTAATAATTAAATTACATAGGAATAATCTTTTACTAACTTCCCTGTATCTGGCATATTTCATGCCCTCTATGTAACCTCCAGACCTGCCCATTTGATTTTTTATGAAAAAGATCACAATAGGGATTTTCCCTACTGTATTATGGTAAAAAAAAGAAGTGTAGATCTAGATCTCCTTCCGCATTTCCTAGTAAATCAACAAGTTTGGTTTGCTAGAGAAGGAGATCGGGCAAGAAAGCTCTTAGGGCAACAATGAAGAGGAGAGAGAGAGAGAGAGAAAGAGATAGAGATAGAGAGACAAGAGGTAAGTGGAGAGTGTTGGGATCTATGGTAGGGTGCGTCGACTGCAAATTAAAATTTTCCTACACGCAGAACATCCAAGAACATGCTACGGGAGATGGATCATAGATCATTACCACTAGACGCGCAGTGTCGTGCAGCGGAAGAAGAGTTGGGGCAGCGCATCTGCGTGGATCGTCTCCTCCTCGTTCGATCTCCCTCGAACAACCGGTCTTTGGATCCCACGTACAAGTTCGCCGAAGCGGCGCAGGTGCACCGCCTCTAATGGTATCCGCGCGTGCAGGAGGAACACCGTGCGGCAGACTGCTAGGTCCGACCACACAGTCGGCGGCGAGTGGAGGTGGCTATTCGCAACACATGCAAACCCTGGTGACGGCGCTGAAGCGATCAACCGCACGAGTGTGCCGCACCTCCACTATATATAGGCGTCCGTCGCGGGCTCAACACTTGGGCCTCGCACGGACCCTAAAGCCCAAAATCTGTTCGGCCGGGATCCGAGTCTGAGTAGGATCACATCTGACTCGTGGAGTCGGATCGGGCCTCACAGGTTCCTTCCCTTAAGCGCGCGACCCCTTAGGTTCGGCTTGGTTGCAAGTCGGATCACCTCCGACCTGCTTGGCTAGTAGCGGCCTCTAGCAAGGCGTGCCGACCACCAAGTAGACTATGAAGCCAGTTGGCGAACCTGTACAACATGTCACACTTCTGTTCCCTTTGCCACCCGATATATGTTGTCGGGCTCAAGGCGAGTCTGTCATCCTTGTGCTAGCCTGACCTGTTTCTCGTTCCAGTGATGCCGACCACAAACCGGATTATCTCATAATCCTTGTTGCATGGCCATGCTTATCTTGGTTGGATCACACGAGGAGCCCAGAGTATATCTCTCCTGATCGGAGGGGCAAATCCCATCTTGCTCGACCATGTCTCGCAGCATGGGTCTGGACAAGCCTGAAACCTACCTTTGTAACTACCCAGTCACGGAGTAGCGTTTGGTCGGCCCAAAGCAGGTCTGTCACCATCCCGAGTATATGCGCCATCTCAGGTCTTAGGACATAGAACGTATGTTGTACTAGAGACTCACAGATGACATATCGCTGCGTCTCATAGTTGGGTCTGTCCAACTCGGACCTTATCTCAAGTCGGATCCGACTATGTCGAATCTGACCAGATCCTTCCGAGTCCATGGCTAGTGAGGCCAAGCCAGCGACCGTGTCATATGCTAGTCTAGTCGGCTGCGCGTCCACACAACCCTTCCGACTAGGGACCTTTTAGGACAGTCATCATATAATGCATAGTCCCACAAACAAGTCACATACTTGCTGATACATATCATTGATAGTGTCCAAGGACTATCTTTATTCATAAACACATAGGAAATATCATCATACATGATTGCCTCTAGGGCATATCTCCAATAGTCTCCCATTTGCACTAGAGTCAATCAAATAGCCATCGTATGCCCATAGCTCTAAGTGCCCCTCATGCTTGGGTTGTGGAAGCGGCTTAGTCAACGGATCCGTAACATTTGCATCCGTGTGAATTTTGCATAACTCTACATCACCACTCTTTACGATCTTTCGTATCAGGTGATATTTTTGATCTATGTGTCTGGTCTTGTGGTGATTCCTTGGCTCCTTGGCTTGTGCGATGGCACCAGAATTATCACAATAAAGGTCCAATGGTTTTACCGAGGCTGGGAAATTACCAAGATCATCCAGAAAGTTCCGGATCCAAACACCCTCCTTTGCAGCTTCACAAGCCGCAATGTATCCGGCTTCTGTGGTAGAATCGGCCACCGTATCTTGCTTGGAACTCGTCCATCTCACTACTCCTCCGTTCATGACATACACGAATCCAGACTATGATCGACAATCATCTCTGTCGGTTTGGAAACTAGCATCAGCATAACCCTTTACGCAGAGCTCCTCCTCACCTCCATAAACTAGGAACATGTCTTTAGTCCTTTTCAGGTACTTAAGAATATTCTTCACCGCTGCCCAGTGACTCTCACCTGGGTTGGCCTGGTATCTGCTTGTTAGGCTTATTGCAAAAGCAACATCAGGCCTTGTACATATCATGGCATACATGATGGATCCGATTGCCGAGGCATATGAAATCCTACTCATCCTGCTTCGCTCATCAGATGTCGAAGGACTGTGAGTCTCGCTTAGCCTTATACCATGTGAGAGTGGCAAGAACCCTTTCTTGGCCTCACTCATGTTGAACCACTTCAACACTTTATCTATGTACGTGCTCTAGCTTAAGCCGAGCAGCCTCCTCGATCTATCTCTATAGATCTTGATGCCTAAAATATAAACTGCTTCATCAAGGTCCTTCATTGAAAACTTGCCATTCAATGACTCCTTGACCGAGTTCAGCATCGAAACATCATTTCCGATCAATAGTATGCCATCCACATACAAGATCAAAAACACTACCGAGATCCCACTTAACTGCTTGTATAAACAAGCGTCCTCTTCGCTTTTGATGAAACCGAGACCAGTTACGACCTCATCAAAACGAACGTTCCAACTCCGAGATGCTTGCCTCAACCCATAAATGGATCTCTTGAGCTTGCATACCTTACCAGCGCTAGTCGGATCGACAAAACCCTAGGGTTGTATCATATACACATCCTCGGTTAAATTTTCGTGAAGGAAATCCATTTTGACATCCATCTGCCATATCTCATAATCGAAATATGCAGCTATAGCTAGTATGATCCTCACCGATTTCAGCATCGCTACCGGCGAGCAAGTCTCGTCGTAGTCAATTCCTTGAACTTGTCCATAACCTTTAGCGACAAGCTGAGCTTTGTGGATCTGAACATTTCCATCCACATCGGTTTTCTTCTTAAAGACCCATTTGCAACCAATGGCTGTTACGCCGGGCGGCGGATCAACCAAGTCCCAGACTTGATTCTCATCCGTGGACTTTAACTCGGATCTCATGGCCTCCATCCATGCCTCAGAATCTGGGCTCACCATCGCTTTCGCATACGTGGCCAGCTCGTCGCTTTCTAGCAACAATACATCACGCACTCTGCGCAATCTTTCCGACCTCCGTGGTTCCGGTGCCGCTTCCACTACGGGTTCCCTGACTGACTCTGGTATGATCTCATCACCAGCCGAGCCATCCCCTAGTGGTCCTCGAATTTCTTCGATTCAGACCGTCCTCCCACTGGCATCCCGACTGAGAAACTCTTTCTCAAGGAAAACCCCGTTCCAAGCAACAAACACTTTGTTCTCTTCCCGGTTGTAGAAGCTATATCCCAAGGTTTCCCTCAAATATCCCACGAATATGCATTTACCCGACTTGGGTGTAAGCTTGTCTGACATAAGTCGCTTGACAAATGCTTCACAACCCCAAATCTTTAGAAAAGACAAACTGGGACTCTTCCCGATCCACATCTCATGTGGTGTCTTGTCTACAGATTTTGATGGTACCCTGTTAAGTGTGAAAGCTGCAATTTCTAGAGCGTATCCCCGGAATGACAAGGGTAAATCCGATTTGCTCATCATTGAACTGACAATGTCCAACAAGGTCCTATTCCTCCGTTCCGACACGCCGTTTCTCTGTGGCGTACCCGGAGGTGTGAGCTGAGGTACTATACCTCGGCTTTTCAGATGATCATCAAACTCCTGGCTCATGTACTCACCTCCATGATCAGATCGTAGAAGCTTTATAGTCTTGCCGAGCTGATTCTCAACCTCGCTCTGAAACTCTTTGAACTTTTCAAAAGTTTTCGACTTGTGCCTCATCAAATAGATATACCCATATCTACTCAAGTCGTCGGTAAAAGTCACAAAGTACTGATAGCCACCTCTGGCAGTTGTGCTCATTGGACCACACACATCACTGTGTATAAGTTCCAACAGCTCAGACGCCCTCTCGCAACTCTTTGCAAAAGGAGATTTAGTCATCTTGCCGAGCAAGCATGATTCGCATGTCTCGAACGACCCAAAGTAGGACGAAGTTAGGAGTCCAACATCATGGAGCTTCTTCATGTGTTTCAGACTAATGTGTCCAAGTCGGCAATGCCAGAAGTATGTTGGATTTATCTCATTAGGCTTATGCCTCTTGACATTCATGTTATAGACCGGTTCCGTTTCTAGATTCAATATAAAAAGCCCATCAACAATGGGTGCATAGCCGTGGAACATACCATTCAAATAAAATGAACAACCATTGTCCTTTAAATTGAATTCATAACCCTGAATCATCAAGCATGAGGCAGAAATAATGTTCCGACTAAGTGCAGGAATGTAATAACAATTATTCAATTCCAAAATAAATCTAGAAGGAAGTTGGAGCTGCATCGTGCCGACCTCCAACGTAGAAACTCTTGCTTTGTTGCCGACCCTGATGTCAATCTCCCCTTGTGCCAAACGCCTAGTTCTTACCAGCCCCTGCATCGAGTTGCAAATATGAACAACCGATCCGGTATCAAATAGCCAAGAGCTACTAGGTATGTCAGCAAGGTAAATGTCTATAACATATGTAACAAGTGTACCTTTGCCTGAAGAAGCATTTCCGGCCTTTTGCCATGCTCAGCAAGCCACTTGCTACAGTTCCTCTTCCAGTGACCAGTTTCCTTGCAATGATAGCAAATGGTCTTCGAGTCAGGTCCTGACTTCGGCGCAACGGCGGAGGTTACCATCTCCATGCCCTTTGCCTTAGCCTTCTTCTTGGACCAACTCTTCTTGAACTTAGCCGATTTTTGCACCATCAACACTTGATGCGTGCCTTTCTTAATATCCTGCTCTGCCACTTTGAGCATCCCATGCAATTCAGTGAGCTTCTTATCCATGCCATGCATATGATAGTTTGAGATGAACGTCCCATAGCTGGGTGGAAGAGAACCCAGAACTGCATCAGTAGCCAGCTCATCCAAGAGCGGGAAGCCCAACGGATCCAAAGCTTGCACGTATCCGATCATCTTGATCACATGTGGGCTCAATGGATCACCTTCCTTCAGCTTGCAAACCATCAAGGATCGCTAGACGTTGAACCTTTCGGTCCTAGCCTGTGTCTGAAACATGCTCTTGAGACTCTCGATCATATCGTAAGCCTCAACATTTTTGAAATGCTGTTGCAAATCGGGCTCCATACAAGCCAGCATCAGACAGCTGATCTCCATTGATTCATCAACGAGTTTCTGGTATGCATTCTTGGTTGTGGCATTAGCATTATCGGCAGGTTCATCTGGAAGTGGATCCTCTAGAACATGTTCATTTTTATCGTGCTTGAGAACAATTCTCAAATTTCTATAACAGGTGGTAAAGTTTGTTCCATTCAGTTTATCCTTTTCCAAAATTGATTTCGAGGCAAAGTTGGGTTGAGCAGGTGGTGCCATTGATCTACAACAGAAAATATGCAATCACTAAGCAATGTGTTTATGTAGAGTAATTCAAGCCTAAACAGAAATACTCCCACTGAAGTCAGCATCCCTCCACAAACTCTCAGTGATTCAGGATCTGACTAGCGCATGCGACTAGTGAGCTTTAGCATCACTGCTAGCCAACATACCTATCCGGTAAGCAACTCCTTGCTAATCGTATCTCTATATGACTCCTGTCGGTCGGGTAGGTATCTTATACCATGGCTCCCAACCTTCTTTGCCACAAGGCCCAAAACCGTTTTGATAGCCTTGTCAAGTTAACCAGATGCAGTGCATGTCCGTGTCCAACACGAACCCTTCAGTTCAAGGACACCTACCAACACCCCAATTTTATGAGCCCACCACTAGATGTACTTGACGTGCGAAGGTGCAACATCGGGGATGACACTTCACTTGATATTAACGAGGGATCTTTCTACCATTTTAAGATGCATAGAAATAAAGAAGCATAACAATCACAAATAAACATATATTGTGAAATAGTATGGCTCTTTCATGGATGTTCTTCCAGGTTGGCTCCGACTCCGATGACCATCTAGGAACTCCATCTTGTTTGTCACGCCGGGACGCCAAGCCACCAACCTGATCTCTATTATCCAACTACTACAACTAGTAATGAATTTTACATAGAGTCACAAGTCGACACACAGGTCGTTATACATTATAATGACAACACTTTGGTTCCTACCGGCTGACAAACATGACACGCAGGCCATGTATAAATTACACACATGCATCAGATACACATGAGCCATACTATTCACATCAAACATGCAAAATAAAGTTATGCAGAATCGCATTCTACCAGTTTGAGTGATCGTGTACGAAATACAAGGCGCTATGCACACGGCGGTCTCGCTAGCCGGTTAGTGGGCGGGGTTCGAAGGGGCAGCGCCCCTCGCGGGTGCGGGCAGCCCCCGGGCGCCCCTCACATTCCCGCTAGCCGGTTAGCGGGCGGGATTCGGATTTATGTCTCATTGTTAACCCCGATGGCGGATACCTACCGGTAGGGGTAGGTTGTGTCACGACCTCATCTATTCCGATCATCAGAAAGCATAGCCACATCGATCCCCATGTGTAGTTGATCTCATCAACCGTGCACACAGCCGATCTCATAAACGACAACAGATCTCATCTGCCGCCTCCACATATCTAATATGCATATGATCTGAATCCAAATCCTATAAAAGAGGCTCTGATACCACTGTTGGGATCTACGGTAGGGTGCATTGACTGCAAATTAAAATTTTCCTACGTGCAGAACATCCAAGAACATGCTATGGGAGATGGATCACAGATCGTTCCCACTAGACGCGCTGTGTCGTGCAGTGGAAGAAGAGTTGGGGTAGCGCGTCTGCGTGGATCGTCTCCTCCTCGTCCTATCTCCCTCGAACAGCCGGTCGTTGGATCCCATGTACAAGTTCGTCGGAGCGGCGCAGGTGCACCGCCTCTAATAGTATCCGCGCATGCAGGAGGAGCACCGTGCGGCGGACTGCTAGGTCCGATCACATAGTCGGCGGCGAGTGGAGGTGGCTATTCGCAACACATGCAAACCCTAGTGACAGCGCCAAAGCGATCAACCGCACGAGTGTGCCGCACCTCCACTATATATAGGCGTCCGTCGCGGGCTCAACGCTTGGGCCTCGCACGGACCCTAAAGCCCAAAATCTGTTCGGCCGGGATCCGAGTCCGAGTAGGATCACATCTGACTCGTGGAGTCGGATCGGGCCTCACAGGTTCCTTCCCTTAAGCGCGTGACCCCTTAGGTTCAAGTCGGCTTGGTCGCAGGTCGGATCACCTCCAACCTGCTCGGCTGGTAGCGGCCTCTAGCAAGGCGTGCCGACCACCAAGTAGACTATGAAGCCGGTTGGTGAACCTGTACAACATGTCACACTTCTGTTCCCTTTGCTACACGATATATGTTGTTGGGCTCAAGGTGAGTCTGTCATCCTTGTGCTAGCCTGACCACTTTCTCATTCCAGTGATGTCGAACCGGATTATCTCATAATCCTTGTCGCATGGCCATGCTTATCTTGGTCGAATCACACGAGGGGCCCAGAGTATATCTCTCCTGACCGGAGGGGCAAATCCCATCTTGCTCGACCATGTCTCGCAGCATGGGTCTGGACAAGCCCGAAACCTACCTTTGTAACTACCCAGTCATGGAGTAGCGTTTGGTCGGCCCAAAGTAGGTCTGTCACCATCCCGAGTACATGCGCCAGCTCAGGTCTTAGGACATAGAATGTATGTTGTACTAGAGACTCACAGATGACATATCGCTGCGTCTCATAGTTGGGTATGTCCGACTCGGACCTTATCTCAACTCGGATCCGACTATGTCGAATCCAATCAGATCCTTCCGAGTCCATATTATCCGGTTAGCATCCAATGCTCCATGGCTAGTGAGACCAAGCCATTGACCGTGTCATATGCTAGTCTAGTCGGTTGTGCGTCCACACAGCCCTTTCGACTAGGGACCTTATAGGACAGTCATCATACAATGCATAGTCCCACAAACAAGTCACGTACTTGCTGATACACATCATTGATAGTGTCCAAGGACTATCTTTATTCATAAACACATAGGAAATATCATCATGCATGATTGCCTCTAGGGCATATCTCCAACAGAGAGGTGGAAGAACCACCTCTTATATAGCCCCCCCCCCCCAAATCTAACCATTACAACGCAATTTAACACAGGAGCGGTACAACCAGACCAGGGTCTGGTACAACCCTCCCAGCGGAAATGTCAGATAAGGTGCACCGAGCGGTACAACCGCCGGCACCACCGGTAGTACCGCTGAGTCAACCTCAGCTGGGACAACCGGACATGTACTGCCTAGTACCGCCCTAGTACCCAAATGGAACCACCCGTGTTTGGTCCAAGGGCCAGTACAACTGCCATGTCAAGGCTTCGATAGTCGCTAAGTCCCGGGCAGTATAATCGCTCCAAGACCACCGGTTGTACCGCTGCACAGATAGCAGCCGGGACAACTAGGCGACTACCACTGACCACCGCCAACCAACCAGAATGGAGTCACCCAACTCCAGAGATTGGAGCGGTACACCGACCAGAACAACCGCCCTGCAGGGGTCCAGAGGCCGGTACAACCGCACACTCTAGTGGTACAACCGCTAGTGAGGTAAAACTTGCACTTAGCTGAATTTGAGGCTCTCTCCTTGAACGGAAGGCAATATGTGGGTGCAATATGAGTGTGTACATGTTTGATTCACCCAGTACCTTCCGATGTGGACCCCCTCTTAATAGTACGGATTTCCTACAACCAAAGAAACAAAAGCGTCGGAAATGTTGTCTTCGATCTTTTCTGTCTGCCCAACCGTCTTGTGCCACATAGTGTATACATGTGTTGCTTATGCACACGGTTAGTCCGCAAATTGCACTAACATCAACATGGAAACACTTAAGGCGGGAAATGCCCTTACAATCTCCACCTTTTTCGTGGTTGATGACAATACAATGATTTGCATAAAAGATATTATGAGCTAACACAATGCACTATAAAAATATAGACGAGCTCCCCCTAGATGTGAGCACTATTAAATGTGTGCTTATGGAATGCAAGATACTCTCAACTAGGATCAATGCTCCCCCTAGATTTTATAGACACACTAAGTGCAAGATTGAAAGAATAACATATCAGGCATGTGGTTGCAATAATACACTACAAAAAAAGACACATCCGTGACATTATGGCCCGAACGAAATATTTTTCTGTCATGCTTATGACACTTCTATGACGATAATTGTGACAAAAGCATGTATCATCATAGATGTGGTGGGCTCCTACTTCTATGACTAAAAGTCATGACAGAAAATGGGCTTTTCGTCCTGGGCGGGCCGGAGACGCACCTGCATGACATTCTTTGGGCCGTCCATGACGGAAAAAATCGTGGTAGAAGCGAGGGCGAGGAAAATATCGGGGAGTGATGACCCACAAGTATAGGGGATCAATCGTAGTCCTTTCTATAAGTAAGAGTGTCGAACCCAACGAGGAGTAGAAGGAAATGACAAGTGGTTTTCAGCAAGGTATTCTCTGCAAGCACTGAAATTGTCGGTAACAAGTAGTTTGATAGCAAGATAATTTGTAACGAGCAAGTAATAGTAACGGTAAATAAAATGCAGCAAGGTAGCCCAATCCTTTTGTGGCAAAGGATAGGCCAAAACGGTCTCTTATGACAAGAAAAGCGTTCTTGAGGGTACACGGGAATTTTATCACGTCACTTTCATCATGTTGGTTTGATTCGTGTTCGCTACTTTGACAATTTGATATGTGGGTGGACCGGTGCTTAGGTGCTGTTCTTACTTGAACAAACCTCCGACTTATCATTAACCCCCTCGCAAGCATCCGCAACCATGAGAAAAGTATTAAGATAAAATCTAACCATAGCATTAAACTTTTGGATCCAAATCGGTCCCTTACGGAATAGCGCATAAACTAGGGTTTAAGCTTCTGTCACTCTAGCAACCCATCATCTAATAAATACTCCACAATGCATTCCCTTAGGCCCAAATATGGTGAAGTGCCATGTAGTCGATGTTCACATGACACCACTAAGAGAATCACAACATACATATCATCAAAATATCGAACACATATCAAGTTCACATGATTACTTGCAACATGATTTCTCCCGTGACCTCAAGAACAAAAGTAACTACTCACAAATGATAATCATGCTCAAGATCAGAGGGGTATTAAATAGCATAATGGATCTGAACATTTAATCTTCCACCAAATAAACCATACAGTAATCAACTACAAGATGTAATCAACACTACTAGTCACCCACAAGTACCAATCTAAGGTTCCGGTACAAAGATTGAACACAAGAGTTGAACTAGGGTTTGAGATGAGATGGTGCTGTCGAAGATGTTGATGGAGATTGCCCTCCCCAATATGGGAGAGTTGTTGGTGATGATGATGACGATGATTTCCCTCTGCGGGAGGGAAGTTCCCCCGGCAGAATCGCTCCGCCGGAGGGCAAAAGTGCTCCTACGCAAGTTCCGCCTCGAGACGGTGGCACTTCATCCCGAAAGTCCTGTCCTCTTTTTTTCTAGGTCAAAATGACTTATATACCAGAAGAGGGGCACCGGAGGTGGGCCGAGGAGGGCACAACCCACCAGGGCGCGCCTGGGGGGCCTGGCGCGCCCAGGTGGGTTGTGCCCACCTGGTGGGCCCCCTCTAGTAGTTATTTGCTCCAATAATTCTTAAATAATCCATAAAAAATCTCCGTGAAGTTTCAGCTTATTTGGAGTTGTGCAGAATAGGTAGCTCTGACGTGATTTTTCTGGTCCAGAATTCCAGCTGCCGGTATTCTCCCTCTTTGTGTAAACCTTGCAAATTATGAGAGAAAAGGCATTAGAATTACTCCCAAAAGCATTATTATGCATAAAAACATTATAAATAACAGTAGGTAAACATGATGCAAAATGGACGTATCAACTCCCCCAAGCTTAGACCTCGCTTGTCCTCAAGCGAAAAACCGATATCGAAAAACATGTCCACATACTTAGAGAGAGAGAGAGGTGTCGATAAAAACAAAATACATACATAGAAGCATCATGTATATTATTATAACAACAACAAATTTTATCATAGAACTCTTATCTCATAACTTTTGTCATAAACTTCTCATGAACAAGTAACAGTTCATCACAACATCGAAGTATAAAGCATAAACTCTATTGAAAACCAACAAACTATTTTCTCAGTCAACTTTGCAACTACAATTAATCATCTTTTCAGGAAGGGTCATCTATCGGAGCCTTTAGGAAAGTCCACATACTCAACCTTCATTTAATCTTCTATGATTGCTAACACTCACAACATACTCATGAACAAAAAGTTTTAACCGAACACATAGAAAGATAGGGGCTTATAGTTTCGCCTCCCAACATATTCACCTCAAGGGTGATGACAACAATAATAACTCATGCCCACCCATATTCAACTGGATATATGTGCCTAGATCTTTCCTCACCACACGATGCTTGCAAAAGAGAAAATAAAAAGGAATAGAGGAGAATACTTTGACTCTTGCATAAAAGTAAATACATAAAGGTAAAAGGATAGGCCCTTCGCAGAGGGAAGCAGAGGTTGTCATGCGCTTATTTGTTTGTATGCCAAATCCCTTAATGCAAAAGAACGTCACATTATATTGCCCCTTATGATAGCAACCTTTATTATGCAGTCTGTGGCTTTTATTCTTTGCCATCACAAGTTCGTACAACGCTCAATTTTCTCTTACACTAAATGATCCAACACTTTTAGAAGCAATTTTTATTGCCTTATTGCACCGATGACAACTTACTTGAAGGATCTTACTCAATCCATAGGTAGGTATGGTGGACTCTCGAAATGAGATTTGGGTTAAGGGTTTTGGATGCACAAGTAGTATCTCTACTTAGTGCAGAATTTTGGCTAGAAAAGATATTGAGCAAGCACCACATGTTAAAAGTTCTATGACGATATAACTTCTATGTGAATATGAACAAACATCATTACGTTGTCTTCCTTATCCAACGTCAACTATTTTGACACAAAATATTTAATGGGGGCTCACAATCATAAAAGATGTCCAAGATAGTATATTTGTATGTGAATCTTCTCTTCCCTTATTAATTCTTTCATGAATTGCATCATTGACCAATGCTATGTTTGTCAATCTTCAACAAATTTTACCACTTATACTTTTCCTTATGTGATGTCATTACTTACCATAAGATTAGCATATGATCTTTTTCATATATTTTTCATATATTTTCCTTTCTTTTTATTAAGACATAAAAGTAAATAATGCAAAACTCAAACTACTCTTTATTATATATCTCGCACACGATTACATCGATTGATAGATCACTAAGTAAACACTCGAAAAGAAAGGATCGAACTAAAACTTTATTCAACTAAATCAAAAGATAACTAATGATCGAACTAAGATAAGTAAAGGCAAAAGATAGTGATTGTGATACGATACCGGGACACCTCCCCCAAGCTTGGCACAAGCCAAGGGGAGTGCCCATACCTGATACTCAAATCTCCTTTGGTGATGAAGAAGGTGGTGGTGATGAGGTAGTAGCGGTCTTATTCTTTTTCTCTAGCTTGTGTTGGAGGTAAAAGTTATCTATCTTCAACTCATCATTCTCTATCTCAAGCTTTATTATCCTCTCGCATAATGCCTCCTTGCTTTCTTGCTCGAACCGAGGAGGGACTGGCTCATCTTCATCTTCTTCATCGGTGAACCATATATAGGGATAGGTGTCCTTGAAGATATTTTTATCCAAAGGCTGGTAAGAAACAGGGCTCTCCTCCTCTGAGTCTTGGGATGACATATTTTTAGATCTACCAGAAAAATAGAAGAAAGAAGAACAGAAGATTTCTCCGTGGTACGGTGGTCAACAGGGTCGGGGGGTATATAAAGATTTTTTATCTTGGGAAACAAACAAACGAGAGAAAAACAGAATCCGGAAGGTGCTCGAGGTGGGCACAACCCACTTGGGCGTGCCTGGCATGCCATGCGCGCCCTGGTGTCTTGTGCCCACCAGGGTTGCCTTCCCGGTTGTTTCTTATTTTCCTAATTTTTGTTATATTCCAAAACTGACAAAAAATATTTTTGCGGATTTTTTGGAGTCCGTTTACTTACCGTATCACGTACCTCCTCTTTTTTAATTATTCTGGAGTGTTCCGGAAGGTCTCCTTTATGTGTTCCTCAGGTGTCATAGTTTGAATAATATTGCTTTCAACATTAATAGGCGTACCTGAGATATAGTGTTTAATTCTTTGGCCATTGACAACCTTCGGGTTAGTACCTTTGGCATTATTTATTTTGATAGCTCCAGAGCGGTAAACCTCTTCGATGATATATGGTCCTTCCCATTTAGAGATAAGTTTTCCTGCAAAGAATCTGAAACGAGAGTTGTACAAAAGGACATATTCACCCACTTTGAACTCACGCTTTTGGATTCTTTTATCATGCCATCTTTTAACTTTTTCCTTAAAGAACTTGGCATTTTCATAAGCTTGGGTTCTCCATTCATCTAGTGAGCTAATATCAAATAACCTCTTTTCACCGGCAAGTTTGAAATCATAGTTGAGTTCTTTAATTGCCCAATATGCTTTATGTTCTAACTCAAGAGGCAGATGACAAGCTTTCCCATAAACCATTTTATAAGGAGACATGCCCATAGGATTTTTATAAGTTGTTCTGTAAGCCCAAAGTGCATCATCTAATTTCTTAGACCAATTCTTTCGGGACCTATTAACAGTTTTTTGTAGAATTAATTTTATTTCTCTATTGCTAAGTTCAACTTGACCACTAGACTTAGGATGATAGGGTGATGCAATTCTATGGTTAACATCATACTAAGCGAACATTTTACGGAAAGCACCATGAATAAAGTGTGAACCACCATCAGTCATTAAATATCTAGGAACTCCCAACCTTGGGAAAATAACTTCCTTAAGCATTTTAATAGAGGTGTTGTGATCAACACTACTGGTTGGAATAGCTTGTACCCACTTAGTAACATAATCAACAGTAACCAAAATATGTGTATACCCATTAGAGGAAGGAAAAGGTCGCATGTAATCAAAGCCCCAAACATCAAATGGTTCAACTGCAAGAGAACAATTCATAGGCATTTCCTGACGCTTACCAATATTACCAATTCTTTGACATTCATCACAAGATAAAACAAACTTACGGGAATCCTTGAAGAGAGTAGGCCAATAAAAACCAGATTGCAATACCTTGTGAGCAGTTCTATCTCCCGCATGATGTCCTCCATAAGCTTCGGAGTGACATTTTCGTAGGATTTGTTCCTGTTCATGCTCAGGCACACAACTTCTAATAATACCATCTACTCCTTCGTTGTAAAGGTGTGGGTCATCCCAAAAGTAATGTCTTAAATCGTAGAAGAACTTTTTCTTTTGTTGGTATGTGAAACTAGGTGGTATATATTTTGCAACAATGTAATTAGCATAGTCCGCATACCAAGGAGTGTTATGAGAAACATTTATTGCAGCTAATTGCTCATCAGGAAAGCTATTATTAATAAGTTGTGGGTCATCAAGAATATTTTCTAACCTAGACAAGTTATCAGCTATGGGGTTCTCAGCTCCTTTTCTATCAGTGATATGTAAATCAAATTCTTGTAGCAAGAGAACCCACCTAATGAGTCTAGGTTTAGCATCTTTCTTTTCCGTAAGATATTTTATAGCAACATGATCAGTGTGAAAAGTAACTTTAGAGTCAACAATGTAAGATCTGAATTTGTCACAAGCAAACACAACTGCTAAAAATTCTTTTTTAGTGGTAGCATAATTTCTTTGAGCACTGTCTAGAGTTTTGCCAGCATAATGAATAACATTTAGTTTCTTATCAACTCTTTGTCCTAGAACAACACCAACATCATAATCACTAGCATCACACATAATTTCAAAAGGCAAGTTCCAATCAGGTGGTTGAACGATAGGTGCAGAAGTTAAGGCTTTCTTAAGTGTTTCAAAGGCTTCTACACAATCATCATAAAAAACAAACGAAACATCCTTTTGTAAAAGATTTGTAAGAGGCCTAGAAATTTTAGAGAAGTCTTTAATAAACCTCCTATAGAAACCTGCATGACCGAGGAAACTACGAATACCTTTGATATCTTTCGGACATGGCATTTTCTCAATTGCATCAACTTTAGCTTTATCCACTTCAATACCCAGTTCAGAAATTTTATGCCCCAAGACAATGCCTTCATTAACCATAAAGTGCCACTTCTCCCAATTCAAGACAAGATTAGTTTGCTCACATCTCTGCAAAACTCGATCAAGGTTGCTTAAGCAATCATCAAAAGAAGTTCCGTAAACGGAAAAGTCATCCATGAAAACCTCAACAATATTTTCACAAAAATCAGAGAATAAAGCAGCCATACATCTTTGAAAGGTAGTAGGTGCATTGCATAAACCAAAGGGCATACGTCTATAAGCATAAGTTCCAAAAGGGTAAGTAAAGGTGGTTTTCTCTTGATCAAGTTGTGAAATAGGTATTTGAGAAAAACCGGAATATCCATCAAGGAAGCAAAAGTGTGTGTGCTTAGATAATCTTTCTAGCATTTGATCAATAAAAGGCAAAGGGTGATGATCTTTTCTAGTTGCTTTATTTAATTTTCTAAAATCAATAACCATTCTATAGCCAATGACAATTCTTTGTGGAATAAGTTCATTTTTATCATTAGGAACAACAGTATTACCTCCCTTCTTAGGGACACAATGAACGGGACTTACCCATCTACTATCAGCTAAGGGATAGATTATACCTGCTTCCAGAAGCTTTAATATTTCAGTTCTTACCACTTCTTTCATTTTAGGATTCAAACGTCGTTGGTGATCAACAACGGGTTTAGCATTAGGTTCCATATTAATCTTGTGCTGACATAGAGTGGGACTAATGCCCTTAAGATCATCAAGAGTATATCCAATAGCAGCTCGGTGCTTCTTCAGAATTTTCAGTAATCTTTCTTCTTCATGCTCTGAAAGCTTAGCACTAATAATAACATGATATATCTTTTTCTCATCAAGATAAGCATATTTCAAAGTGTCAGGCAATTGTTTTAACTCGAACACAGGATCACCTTTAGGCAGAGGAGGTCCTCCTAGAGTTTCAATAGGCAAATTATGTTTTAGCAGAGGTCGTTGTTCAAAGAAAATTTTTATCTATCTCATTTCTTTCATGCCTATGCATATCATTTTCATGGTCTAGCAAATATTGTTCTAGTGGATCAGTAGGAGGCACGACAATCAAAGCAAGACCAATTATTTCATCCTTACTAGGCAATTCTTTCTTATGATGTTTTCTATTAAACTTGGAAAAATTAAATTCACGAGACAACACCAAAGCGAACACTGACAATTTGTTTAAGATAATCTATAGTAGCATTGACAGTGTTCAAGATAGGTCTACCAAAGATAATGGGACAAAAGTCATCTTGTGGGGAACCAAGAACTAGAAAATTAGTAGGGTATTTTATTTTCCCACACAAGACTCCAACATCTCTAACAATCCCAAGTGGTGTGATGGTGTCTCTATTGGCAAGTTTAATAGTAACGTCTATGTCTTCTATTTCAGCGGGTGCTATGTCATTCATAATTTCTTGGTATAAGGTAAAAGGAATAAAACTCACGCTAGCACCTAAATCACATAAACCATGATAACAGTGATCTCCTGTTTTGACTAAAACAACAGGCATGCCAACAACAGGTCTATGTTTATCTTTTTCATCGGGTTTAATAATTCTAGGAGCTTCATCACAGAAGTAAATAACATGCTCATCTATATTTTCTACCAAGAGATCTTTAACCATAGCAACACTAGGTTCTACTTTGATTTGTTCAGGAGGTTTAGGTGCTCTAATATTACTTTTATTAACCACGGTTGAGACCTTAGCATGTTCCTTTATCCTAACAGGGAAAGGTGGTTTTTCAATATAAGCAGTAGGAACAACTGGGTCAACATTGTAAATAATAGTCTCATCTTTAACCACAACCGGTTCTTTAATTTCTTATTTAATAGGTGGATGATATTTAAACCACTTCTCCTTGGGGAGATCAACATGAGTAGCAAATGATTCACAGAAAGAGGCTACTATCTCAGAGTCAAGTCCATATTTAGTGCTAAACTTGTGAAAAGCATCGGTATTCATAAAAGATTTAACACAATCAAACTTAAGCTTAATACCTGACTCTTTACCTTCGTCGAGTTCCCAATCTTCAGAGTTGCGTTTAATTCTTTCTAAAAGATCACACCTGAATTCAATAGTCTTCTTCATAAAAGAACCAGTACAAGAAGTATCTAGCATGGATTGATCATCACGAGAAAGCCGAGCATAAAAATTCTGAATAATAATTTCTCTTGAGAGCTCATGATTGGGGCATGAATATAACATTGACTTAAGCCTCCCCCAAGCTAGAGCGATACTTTCTCCTTCACGAGGCCAAAAATTATATATGTAATTCCGATCACGATGAACTAGATGCATAGGATAATTTTTTTGGTGAAATTCCAATTTCAATCGATTCCAGTTCCAAGATCCAATATCATCGCATAGCCTATACCATGCCAATGCTTTTCCCTTCAAAGATAAAGGGAATACCCTTCTTCTTTGCTTCATCTCCGGGTAAACTTGCAAGCTTAAATAATCCACAAATTTCATCTACATATATCAAGTGCATATCAGGATGTTCAGTTCCATCTCCTGCATAAGGATTAGCTAGCAGTTGTTCTATCATACCCGAAGGAATTTCATAACCAATATTTTCAGTAGCTGCAGTAGGTTGAGGGGTAACTAATTGTGGTTCCGGTCGAGGTGAAGATACCCCGAACAAACCCCTCAAAGGATTGTTCTCCATAGTAGCAAGTGACAATAAATTTCAGCACGTAGTAATAATTTTTCCTTACCAATTTCCACTTACCAAGAGCGCTTCACTCCCCGGAAACGGCGCCAAAAAAGAGCCTTGATGACCCACAAGTATAGGGGATCAATCGTAGTCCTTTCGATAACTAAGAGTGTCGAACCCAACGAGGAGCAGAAGGAAATGACAAGTGGTTTTCAGCAAGGTATTCTCTGCAAGCACTGAAGTTGTCGGTAACAAGTAGTTTGATAGCAAGATAATTTGTAACGAGTAAGTAATAGTAATGGTAAATAAAGTGCAGCAAGGTAGTCCAATCCTTTTGTGGCAAAGGACAGGCCAAAATGGTCTCTTATGATAAGCAAAGCGTTCTTGAGGGTACACAGGAATTTCATCACGTCACTTTCACCATGTTGGTTTGATTCGTGTTCACTACTTTGATAATTTAATATGTGGGTGGACCGGTGCTTAGGTGATGTTCTTACTTGAACAAACCTCCTACTTATGATTAACCCCCTCGCAAGCATCTGCAACTATGAGATAAGTGTTAAGATAAAATCTACCCATAGCATTAAACTTTTGGATCCAAATTGGTCCCTTACGGAATAGCGCATAAACTAGGGTTTAGGCTTTTGTCACTCTAGCAACCCATCATCTAATAACTACTCCACAATGCATTCCCTTAGGCCCAAATATGGTGAAGTGCCATGTAGTCGACATTCACATGACACCACTAAGAGAATCACAACATATATATCATCAAAATATCGAACACATGTCAAGTTCACATGATTACTTGCGACATGATTTCTCCCGTGACCTCAAGAACAAAAGTAACTACTCACAAATGATAATCATGCTCAAGATCAGAGGGGTATTAAATAGCATAATGGATCTGAACATATAATCTTCCACCAAATAAACCATATAGTAATCAACTACAAGATGCAATCAACACTACTAGTCACCCACAAGTACCAATCTAAGGTTCCGGTGCAAAGATTGAACACAAGAGTTGAACTAGGGTTTGAGATGAGATGGTGCTGTCAAAGATGTTGATAGAGATTGCCCTCCCCAAGATGGGAGAGTTGTTGGTGATGATGATGATGATGATTTCCCCCTCCGGGAGGGAAGTTCCCCCGGCGGAATCGCTCCGCCGGAGGGCAAAAGTGCTCCTGCCCAAGTTCCGCCTCGAGACGGCAGCACTTCATCCCGAAAGTCCTCTCCTCATTTTTTCTAGGTCAAAATGACTTATATACCAGAAGAGGGGCACCGGAGGTGGGCCGAGGAGGGCACAACCCACCAAGGCGGGGCCTTGCGTGCCCAGGTGGGTTGTGACCACCTGGTGGGCCCCCTCTGGTAGTTATTTGCTCCAATAATTCTTAAATAATCCATAAAAAATATCTATGAAGTTTCAGCTTATTTGGAGTTGTGCAGAATAGGTAGCTCTGACGTGCTTTTTTTGGTCCAGAATTCCAGCTGCCGATATTCTCCCTCTTTGTGTAAACCTTGCAAATTATGAGAGAAAAGGCATTAGAATTACTCCCAAAAGCATTATTATGCATAAAAACATTATAAATAACAGTAGGTAAACATGATGCAAAATGGATGTATCAGGGAGTTCCCGATTACGGTGGGTGGTCGGGGCCGAGCGATGCACTGTGGTTTGCGCGTTTCTCTCTCGTACGCGGGTGTGTGCGAGGCGTTGGCTCTAACTGAACCCGAGCGATCGCACTAGCTACGTTACTAAACCCAAGCGATCGATCCCTACTGTTAACTGAACCCGAGCGATTAATTCGCTGCTGATTGAACCCGAGCGATTCCTTCGCTGCTGCTAACTGAACCCGAGTGATCGATTGATCGATGCTGCTGCTTACTGAAGCCGATCGAGCCCCCGTGCGACACATAGCAAGCCAGTGTTGGGTTGCCTCTTGATGAACAGTGACCGTTGCTACCATGCGCGTGGTACGTAGAACGAGTGGAGACGTGGTGAGTCGAGCTGGTTGGTTGGCTGTGGATGAACAGTTCCCGGTGGGGGTTGGATGAACAGGACCCCGTGGTAGTAGGCCATTGCCGTTCAATGAACAGGACCCTGAGGAGGCCGCCACACCCCAGCCGGTTGGGGGTGGATGAAAAAGACCCCGTGGAGGTTCTATGAACAGTAGTCGGTGGAGCCTGGAGGACGACGGTGGATGAACAGTACCCCGTGGAGGCTGGAGCGAGAGCCAGTTGACGGTGGATGAACAAGACCGTTTTGCGGTACGCCACACCCCTCCTGTTGAACAGGACCCCATTTCGACCGTAGGTGCTCGAACAGAAGTCTGTTTTCTTCGTTTTGCGGTACGCCACACCCCTCCCGATCAACAGGACCCCGTTTTGACCGTAGGCGCTCCAACAGAAGTCCGTTTCCTCCGTTTTGCGGTATGCCAGACCCCTTCCGATGAACAGGATCCCATTTCGACCGTAGGCGGTCAAACAGAAGGCCGTTTCTTCCGTTCTGCGGTACGTCAAGCCCCGTTTCAGCTGACCCGTCCAAGCTGGTTGGCTCGCGATGAACACGATGCATTCCGTTGCCTCCCGATGAGCACGACACTATTTCTCTGTTACGACCCAGCCGCCTGGCTTCCGATGAACAGGACGCCTTTGCTACCATCCATTGCCTCTCCATCTACACGAGCCCTGGCCGTACGTATGCACGAGTAGGTGTTCGAGACCCCGCCTGTATGTACGTACATGGGCGTATTTTTTGGCATGTGGCTGTATGTACGTGTACACGGATTAGAACAGACTGTCTGAACTGCTACATTGGGGACTCTACTACTACACGTGCTGCTGCTTGCTCGGCCACGGTTTATGGTTGCAGAGAGACCGATAACCAGTATGTACGTACACGTTCGTGACCAGACAGACAACGCTACGTATGCTTCGACCGGGTGGGTCCCAGCTGTCAGGGAGGATAAGGACGCACTTCCTTGTGTGCGAAGATATAGTTGCTGGGTCCCAGCTATCAGGGGGAGGAATATTTTTTTTTCACGTAATATGGAGGCACTTCCTTGTGTTCGAAGATGTAGCTGGTGGGTCCAGCTGTCAGCCTCACCGCTAAAGTCCTCTTCCGATGACTGTCATTCGTTGACCACGCCGCGCCCAGAGCATCAGGGCGGTGGATGACTGCGAGGCCTAGGAAGGGAACGACACAGAGCCAGGGAAGATGAGGCAGGTGTATGCCGACGCGGAGGAGAGTACGAGGGTTCACTGGTTCGAATGTGGTGTAGGGCTGCCGTCGCCAGAGAATAACAGGGGGTGTGGGTGAGTAGAGGGAAGGCCCGGCCAGCGGTGGGAGTAGGGTGGGGCGGTGAGGCCTGCGCAGCAGCACAGCCGACCACCGAAGGCAGGAGCAGGCGGTACAGCCGGTGCTGGTTTGGGTGGCTGGGGCAAGAAAATCAGAGGTTGAAGAAGCAGCATGGCCGTTTGATTAACATCCAACGGTCACTGCTGCTAGAATCGTTTGTTGACTAAGTTGACAAAGCCCTGCATATGAGTCACCTTAGTAGGCCCACAAGTCAGCCATCTTACCTGGTGGGACCCAACTAGCAGCAGGAGGAATCATTTTTCTTGTGCGTAATAAAGAGGCACTTCCTTGCGTGCGAAGATGTAGCTGGTGGGTCTCAGCTCTCAGGTGGAGGAAACTTTTTTTTCTGGGTAATAAGGAGGCACTTCCTTGCCTGCGAAGATGATGTTGGTGGGTCCCAGCTGTCAGGAGGAGCAATCATTTTAGTTCGCATAATAAGGAGGCACTTGCGTGCCTGTGGCCATGGACCATGCGGATCCCTACTATCAGCCTCTCCACTTACATCCCTCTTCCGATGGTTGTCGTTTGTTGACCACATTGACCACGTCACGCTGAGAGCATCAACACGGTGGACGACGGCGAGGCCCAGGAAGGGAACGACCCGGAGCCGGCGAAGCCACAGCAGTGGATGCCCACGCTGAGGGGAGTATGAGGGCTGTGACTGGTTCGGCTGCGGGGTGAGGTTGGCGTCGTCGGAAAATAACAGGAGGTGCGGATGGGTAGAGGGATGGCCTGGCCAGTAGTGGGAGTGGGGTGGGTCGGTGAGGCCTGTGCGGCAGCGCAGCCGGTCACGGGAGGAAGGAGCAGGCTGTCCCGCTGGCGCTGGTTTGGGCAGCTGGAGCAGGAAGACCAGACATTGAAGAAGCACGACCTTGTGCACACGTCAACCTTTTTTTAAGGAAAGCGTACGCGTCAACCTAGTAGGCCCACAAACCAGCCTCAAATCTATGGAAAACAGCATACAACCCATCTGCCATTATTTCTAATAATTTACAGCCCATTTGCTAATTCTTAAGGATTTTTTTGGAGCCCATATTCTTTTTGTTAGCATTATAGCCCATATTGTGGCCATGGTTAAAAAACTCAAGAAAATTTTGCATATTTCGGTGCGGTCCGAACTGTTTTTAATCCCGAAATTTCGAGTCACATTCAAACTAATTTGAAAAATAAATTTATATCAATTTAAAATCCAAATAATATTCCCCGCATAAAAATCAATGAAATTTAAAATGTCGAAATGCAAAAAAAAATTTGGAACTAATTGCCGGTTTGCTGTGCCTTAAAAATGTGTCTTAAAAATGTACATCCCATTTCTCATTACTGATAGCCCATTTTCTAGGCAAGCCGAATGCATCCCTTGTAGCCCAGTAGGGCTGACAAAAGCAAGTAGGCCTCGGTTGGGTATTCTACAAAAAAACAAAAAAAGCTGGGCTAGCCATTTTCAGAAAGAAAAAAAACTGGGCTGGTCTCATGGTTAACATAAAATAAAAAGCTGGCTAGACTGGCAAGAGTGCCTCGCACAACCCAGTTGATACCCTGCTCCGTCTCAAAAACAAAAAGAGCTGGGCGAGCTGCTGGGTCCCTGGTGTTAGCCGCTCATTGTGCAGTTCTCTCATTTATTGAGTACGTTGACAATGGCATGGGACCCAGATGTCGGGAATCCATTAGGAGGAACCTTTTTTTTGGTTTGAAATAAGGAGGCACTTGCTTGCGTATTGCCATGACCCTGGCGGGTCCCTGCTGTCAGCCTCTCCACGTACAATCATCTCCTTATTGTATATGCGTCAACCTAGTAGGCCCACAAGTCAACCTCTAAATCCATGGCGAATAAATACAACCCATTCCACACGTTCACACGGAAAGTTCAAAACAGGTCTGATCCAGAGATAGAGTACTGAACTTCCACGTTGACAACCATCATAGACAACTTAACTATCTACTCCCACTAATACTCTAGTGTACAAGTACTAACTTACTCTTAGCTAACTAGACGATGCCGGCCGCCATCTGCGGTACATGCTAAACGCCGGCACCGACGTCCTCCTCCTCGCCTCGGACTTGCCAGAGGTGCGATAGGGCACGTTGCTCGCGTGCGTTGGCGTTTTCCATGCCGGAGTGGTCCACCGAAGCTTCGGCTTCTAAGCAGGAAACCCACTTGATGAACTGGTAGTAAAATTTGGCGTCGTGAACGCGTGCGTGCCCGACAGCCTCTAGGGCTATTTGCCGAGCGCTGGCCTCCACGTAGTCGGCCCAGTTGCGGGTACTCTAGTCGCAATTCAGAGCGTCGGTGCACTACTGCTCCATGCCCCGCTGGCGGTGCAAATCGGCGATACGCTGCTCCTCCACCAGGCGGTCGCGCTCCAACAAGTCCTCATACTCCGGATTGCCATCTAAAGACCGATAGAATGCCTCCTCCCTCCGTCTGCCTTCCGGTGAAAAACCAAACACTAGTTCCGGCGGTGAGCGCCTCTGGCGTCGCCTATTGCGGACGGGCGGGGGCATGACAGACGTGGTGAGAGCGAGGGCAAGTGGCGAGCGACGTTGGGCCGGTGGGGGCTTGTGAGGATAGGGCGAGTTGGGTGATGGTGCCACCGGAGAACACAGGGAACCAGTAATTATAGGTGGAAGGTAGGTGAGCCAGCGTGTCGCGGCCTCGCGGGAAACGCGACGGTCATAGCGTTCATCAGAATTCAATGCATAAGCAGGCATGGCTTAGCGCGCCAGCTTGCTATGGACAACTAGAAAAACTGAAATTATGACTGCCGTCCCGTCCCGTCAGTGGTGCATCCCGTCCGTGCTGGGTCGCACATCAGCATGACGGTCAAGCGAGTGCACTCGATTCATCCAGATGAGGTACGTGCATGATCCGCTGGTTATTCGTATAGGATCGAGTCGGTCGGATAGTGTACGTGTTGGATCACAATAGCTGATGAATGTTCGCTGGGAGATAAGGCATTTGCGAACATTTTTGCTAGCAATTTCTTCAGATTCGCATGGCATTTTGTTCAGAACAGCATGTCAGTTTATTCAGAGGTAGGCATTTTTATTCAAAAAACTGCCACCTTTGGATCTCGCGTCGCAACTAAAACTGCCAGGAGCGCATTAGTAGGCTAGCTAGTGATCGATCAGTAACTTGTAAACACTGAGCAAAGAGAAATAAGGAGCTGCTAGTAACTTGTAAACAATCAGCACACAGAAATAAGGATCATGCTGTGCATAGTAGTAAGAGCCGATCCGCTCGAAATGTTCACATGAGACTCACAGGCCTGGCATAGTAATATGTTCACATTAGTAGCCCAACACAACCAACTAGTATGATTCCCATACATAAGATCAACATGTTAATGCATCTCAATGATTCACAGATCATATACAATATGTAGCTCCTAAAGCAAAGATCAAGAAAAAACATATGTTCTTGCTACTAACATGGATGCTTCTCTGGGCCAACATTCAGTACAGAGTGAAAGACAATTTTTTTTGTGAAGTCTACATTTCCTATTGCAAACGTAAGGGGTTTCACCAACAGATGGAACCATGAGTATGAACCACACATGATGGAGGAACATCCACTGAAATATGAATTGGCCATCTGTCGATCACACGGTGAGACTATTTACGGAATACAACTTTAACTCAGGAAAAATGATGCCCATTGGATAATCAGACCAAAGCAAGGAAGCACCTATTGTTGGCCAATAAATAGTATAGTACTATTTTTCTGCAGTCCATGAAGTGACTATCCAATCTTTTTGTGTCTATTTTCATATGGCACTGCATGCAGTGACTATACTATTCTCTTGTTCAGTTCCACAAAAATTGAGGTCACTTTGTTTGTTTGCCAAATAGCAACGGGCAGACATCTGTTTGCACAAATATCAAGCAGCTAGTTAACATATACCCCACCTTGTATTTTCGGTTTAAACATGCCTCTGCTAGTCATTTTCGGTTAGCATCTGTCATGTTTTGCACTGAACAATTTGATACTGTCATGTTTTGCACTGGACAATTTGGTACTGAATTGATTTGCTGGTACAGAGCAGAAACATAGCACCTATTCTTCATCAGAACAAGGATATCCATGTTTGAAGTGATGTAAGAGGTGAAATCAATACAACCAAAATTGAGCATCCAATCATTAAATCATGTCCTGCACCACCAATGTAGGTCCACCCTGCCAATAAATTTACATGCAAATCACTAATATTACTATCTAATGACAGTACAAAAAACAGTAGCAAGATAGTAGCAAACCATGTACCTTGGTAATGAACAGCTCATAGTGCCACCAATTGGATATAACTGTTTGGAAGAAAAAAATGCTCATAATGTTGAACCATTTGGACTTTTTGTGCAGTTCCATGAAAATCGAGCATCCCTGTTTGCACATATATTGAAAGTTTGATTACTATAAAAGTGGCACTAGTTGAAGCATAGACTCACAAATATAAGCATTCCAATTTCTTAATGGGAAAAGGTAGCAAGACTGTTTGTAACCACCTGTTTGAAGGAATAAATAAGGCAACAACCGTCGATGTCAGGAAGGCATACATAGTATTTTCTGAAAGATTGAAGCATTCCTGGCCTTTCCTCTTCTTTTAAGCATTTTTTGTGCAGTTCAACTAAAATAAAATGCCATTACCACCTTGACAATTCGGTTACACTGTACAAAAAAATGACTTACCATTACATCATGAAGTCAGGTATGTAATCGATAGGCAATAGAGACAAACATGCAGACCTCCTTCGATAACATAATGAACATTAATTTTAACAAAGGTGTGACTAGCTTTGCCGGCATAATTTGAATGAACTCTACACCCTCTGTTCCTTAATATAAGACGTTTTCGCAGTTCAATTTAAAGTACCCAAACGTCTAGTATTTAGAAAAACAGGTAGTAGTTTTTTTGAGCACATATCTGGGAAAGCTTGCCACACCTTATATATGTCCATACGCTAATGCAACACCATTCAAATAGTACAAATATACACTAATCCATTGGCTAGTGCAACAATAGAGTAGTTTTTTTATTAAGGGATACAGTACAATGGTTTTACTGAACATATTTCCATAAGCTAGCACTGGAAGATTTCTATAAGCATTAACTATACAAAATCTAAAGGTAACAAGTTTCAGCATTGGTATACTGGCTGTCCAACAGCATTAAACCAAATACAAAAGTCTGAAGGTAACTAGCATTATTAACTAATGACAGTATAATTTTTTTTTCAAACCATGTACCTTCAAGGTAAATATCATTTCGAACTCGAGGGGACCTGAAAAATTGCTATCCCAAACTTGATAATCGATCAAACATAAAAACTTGATCAAACGAATCAAGAAAATAGCAGGAGGAGGAGGTGCCCACTCCTGACCTTTCCTCTTCTCTGCATAATTTTTTGTGCAGTTTAACTGAAATAAAATGCCATCACCGCATTGGAATTTTGGTGACACTGTACAATTTTTTTTGACTTATCATAACATCATGAAGTGAGGTATGTAATCTATAAGCATTAATAGTGCAAAAATCTGAAGGTAGTAACAAGTTTCATCGTTGGTATACTGGCTGTGCAACAACTTTAGAATGCCTTAGCTCAAAAATCTTTAATACATCCACAATCAACAGCTAACCCTGAAATAATCTAGTGACATTAAATGGCATTGCTTAAATTTATCAGGGGCATTAAACTGACCACGACATTAGTTTGATGTGGCATCACTTTAGCAGTAGCATTGCTTGATTTTACCGGTGGCGTTATACTAAGGGGATGTTTGGTTTGTGACTAACTTTGCCAAAGGTTGCCACACCTAAGGTTAGGCAAGTTTAACCAACTTAGATGAGTGTTTGGTTCAAGCCACACCTTAGGCAAGCCACACTAGGGCCCCACATGGCATACACACACAAAATGTGGCAAGATTCTTTTACGCTTGCCAATTTGTGGCTCTCATTTTGATGAACTAATCTAAGGCAAGCTTGGCAAAAATGTGTGGCAAAGTGTGGCAATGCAAGGCCTAGAACCAAATAGCCCCTAACAGCAAAAAAGTGGCAATAAGAGCATGGGGAGGCCCATTCGGACAGTGGGCGCACCAGTACGATGTACCTCTGATACGTCCATTTTGCATCATGCTTTTATGTTGATATTTGCATTATGGACTGTTATTTCACATTATGGTACAATACTTATGCCTTTTCTCTCTTATTTTACAAGGTTTACACAAAGAGGGAGAATGCCGGTAGCTGGAATTCTGGACCGGAAAGGAGCAAATCTGAGACACCTATTCTGCACAACTCCAAAAGTCGTGAAAATTTATGGAGAATTATTTTGGAATATATAGAAATTATTGGGCGAAGAAACTACCAGAGGGGACCCACCAGGTGGCCACAAGCCTGGGGGCACGCCCTACCCCTAGGGCGCGCACCCAGGGCTTGTGGCCCCCCTGGCCATCGTCTGGTGCCCCTCTTCTGCTACATGAAAGGTTTTGACCTAGAAAAAATAAGAAGGAAGCTTTCGGGACGAAGCGCCGCCCCTCGAGGCGGGGAAACTTCCCTCCCGGAGGGGGAAATTGAAGCCATCGTCATCACCAACGATCCTCTCATCGAGGGAGGGTTAATCTTCATCAACATCTTCACCAGCACCATCTCCTCTCAAACCCTAGTTCATCTCTTGTATTCAATCTTTGTCTCAAAACCTTAGATTGGTACCTGTGGGTTGCTAGTAGTGTTGATTACTCCTTGTAGTTGATGCTAGTTGGTTTATTTGGTGGAAGATCGTATGTTCAGATCCTTAATGATAATTAATACCCCTCTGATCTTGAACATGAACATGCTTTGTGAGTAGTTACTTTTGTTCCTGAGGACATGGGAGAAGTCTTTTTATAAGTAATCATGCGAATTTGGTATTCGTTCGATATTTTGATGAGATGTATGTTGTCTTTCCTCTAGTGGTGTTATGTGAACGTCGACTACATGACACTCCACCATGATTTGGGCCTAGGGAAAGGCATTGGGAAGTAATAAGTAGATGATGGGTTGTTAGAGTGACAGAAGCTTAAACCCTAGTTTATGCGTTGCTTCGTAAGGGGCTGATTTGGATCCACATGTTTCATGCTAAGGTTAGATTTATCTTAATTCTTCTTTCGTAGTTGCGTATGCTTGTGAGAGAGGTTAATCATAAGTGGGAGGCTTGTCCAAGTAAGGATAGAACCCAAGCACCGGTCCACCCACATATCAAATTATCAAAGTAATGAACGCGAATCGTATGAGCATGATGAAAACTAACTTGACAATTATTCCCATGTGTCCTCGGGATCACTTTGCTTTATATAAGAGTTCATCCAGGCTTATCCTTTGCTACACAAAGGATTGGGCCACCTTGTTGTACCTTTGTTACACTTGTTACTTGTTACCCATTATGAATTATCTTATCACAAAACTATCTGTTACCGATAATTTCAGTGCCTGCAGAAAATACCTTGCTGAAAACCGCTTGTCATTTCCTTCTGCTCCTCGTTGGGTTCGATACTCTTACTTATCAAAAGGACTACAATTGATCCCCTATACTTGTGGGTCATCAAGACTCTTTTCTGGCACCGTTGTCGGGGAGTGAGGCGCCTTTGGTAAGTGGAATTTGGTAGGGAAACATTTATATTACATGCTGAAATTTACTGTCACTTGTCACTATGGAAAGTCATCCTTTGAGAGGCTTGTTCAGGGTATCTTCACCTCGACCGAAAGATCAAAGAGTTTCTCCTCAACCTACTGCACCTACTGAAAATATTTATTATGAAATTCCTTCGGGTATGATAGAGAAACTACTAGCTAATCCTTATGCAGGAGATGGAACACTACATCCTGATATGAACCTAATCTATGTGGATGAAGTTTGTGGATTATTTAAGCTTGCAGGTTTACCCGAAGATGAAGTCAAGAAGAAGTTCTTCCCTTTATCTTTGAAGGGAAAGGCATTGACATGGTATAGGCTATGTGATGATATTGGAGCTTGGAATTACAACCGATTGAAATTGGAATTTCATCAGAAGTTTTATCCTATGCATCTGGTTCATCATTGATCAGAATTATATATATAATTTTTGGCCTCGTGAAGGAGAAAGTATCGCTCAAGCTTGGGGGAGGCTTAAGTCAATGTTATACTCATGCCCCAATCATGAGCTCTCAAGAGAAATTATTATTCAAAATTTTTATGCTCGGCTTTCTCGTAATGATCAATCCATGCTCGATACTTCTTGTACCAGTTCTTTTATGAAGAAGACTATTGAATTCAAATGGAATCTCTTGGAAAGAATTAAATGCAACTCTGAATATTGGGAGCTCGACGAAGGTAAAGAGTCAGGTATAAACCTTAAGTTTGATTGTGTTAAATCTTTTATGGATACCGATGCTTTTCGTGAATTTAGCACTAAATATGGACTTGACTCTGAGATAGTAGCTTATTTTTGTGAATCATTTGCTACTCATGTTGATCTCCCTAAGGAGAAGTGGTTTAAATATCATCATCGCATTGAAGTAAAAATAGTAGAACCCATTAAAGCTGAAGAAGAAACCATTACTTATAATGTTGATCCAGTTATTCTTACTGCTTATACTGAGAAACCACCTTTTCTTGTTAGGATAAAAGAACATGCTAAAACTTCAGTTGTAGTCCGTAAGAGTTATACTAGAACACCTACACTGCCTGAACAAATTAAAGTTAAACCTAGTATTGCAATGGTTAAAGATCTCTTGGTTGATAATATTGATGGGTATGTTATTTATTTCTATGATGAAGCTGCTAGAATTGCTAAACCCGATGATAAAGATAAACATAGACCTATTGTTGGCCTGCCTGTTGCCTCTGTTAAAATAGGAGATCATTGTTATCATGGCTTATGTGATTTGGGTGCTAGTGTGAGTGCAATTCCTTTTACTTTATATCAAAAAATTATGAATGATATTGCACCTGCTGAAATAGAAGATATTGATGTCACTATTAAGCTTGCCAATAGAGATACTATCTCACCAATTGGGATCGTTAGAGATGTTGAAGTCTTGTGTGGGAAAATAAAATACCCTACTGATTTTCTAGTTCTTGGTTCCCCACAAGATGATTTTTGTCCCATTATATTTGGTAGACCTTTCTTGAACACTGTTAATGCTAAAATAGATTGTGAGAAAGAAACTGTTAGCGTAAGTTTTGGGGATGTGTCTCATGAGTTTAATCTCTCCAAATTTCGTAGACAACCTCGTGATGAAGAATTGCCTAGTAAATATGAAATTATTGGTCTTGCTTCTATTGCCGTGCCTCCTACTGATCCTTTAGAACAATATTTGCTGGACCATGAAAATGACATGTTCATGAATGAAAGAAATGAAATAGATGAGATATTCTTTAAACAAATGCCTATTTTGAAACACAGTTTGCCTGTTGAGACTCTTGGAGATCCTCTACCACCCAAGAGTGATCCTGTGTTCGATCTTAAACAATTACCTGATACTTTGAAATATGCTTATCTCGATGAAAAGAAGATATATCCTGTTATTATTAGTGCTAACCTTTCAGAGCATGAAGAAAAGAAATTATTGAAAACTCTGAGGAAGCACCGTGTCACTATTGGATATACTCTTGATGATCTTAAGGGCATTAGTCCCACTCTATGTTAGCATAAAATTAATATGGAACCTGATGCTAAACCAGTTGTTGATCACCAGCGACGGTTGAATACTAAGATGAAAGAAGTGGTAAGGAATGAAATATTAAAGCTTCTAGAAGTAGGTATAATCTATCCTGTTACTTATAGTAGATGGGTAAGTCATGTTCACTGTGTCCCTAAGAAAGGGTGTATTACTGTTGTTCCTAATGATAAAAATGAATTGATTCCGCAAAGAATTGTTACAGGTTATAGAATGGTAATTGATTTTAGAAAATTAAATAAAGCTACTAGGAAAGATCATTATCCTCTGCCATTCATTGATCAAATGCTAGAAAGACAATCAAAACATTTTTGCTTTCTAGATGGTTACTCTGGTTTTTCCCAAATACTCGTGTCACAAGAGGATCAAGAAAAAACCACTTTTACATGCCCTTTTGGTACCTTTGCTTATAGACGTTTGCCTTTTTATTTATGTAATGCACCTGCTACCTTTCAAAGATGTATGACTGCTATAGTCTCTGACTTTTGTGAAAAGATTGTTGAGGTTTTCATGGATGATTTCTCCGTTTACGGAACTTCTTTTGATGATTGCTTAAGCAACCTTGATCGAGTTTTGCAGAGATGTGAAGAAACTAATCTTGTCTTGAATTGGGAGAAGTGCCACTTTATGGTTAATGAAGGTATTGTCTTGGGGCATAAAATCTCCGAAAGAGGTATTGAAGTTGATAAAGCTAAAGTTGATGCTATTGAAAAAATGCCATGTCCGAAAGATATCAAAGGTATAAGAAGTTTCCTTGGTCATGCTGGTTTCTATAGGAGATTTATTAAAGACTTCTCTAAAATTTCCAGGCCTCTTACTAATCTCTTGCAAAAAGATGTTCCTTTTGTTTTTGATGATGATTGTGTAGAAGCATTTGAAATCCTTAAGAAAGCCTTAATTTCTTCACCTATTGTCCAACCACCTGATTGGAACCTACCCTTTGAAATTATGTGTGACGCTAGTGATTATGTTGTTGGTGCTGTTCTAGGACAAAGAGTTGATAAGAAATTAAATGTTATCCATTATGCTAGTAAAACTCTAGACAGTGCTCAAAGAAATTATGCTACTACTGAAAAAGAATTTTTAGCAGTTGTATTTGCTTGTGACAATTTCAGATCTTATATTGTTGATTCTAAAGTAACTGTTCACACTGATGATGCTACTATTAAATATCTTATGGAAAAGAAAGATGCTAAACCTAGACCATTAGGTGGGTTCTCTTGCTACAAGAATTTGATTTACATATTATTGATAGAAAGGGAGCTGGGAACCCCGTAGTAGACAACTTGTCTAGGTTAGAAAATATTCTTGATGACCCACTACCTATTGATGATAGCTTTCCTGATGAACAATTAGTTGTTATAAATGCTTCTCGTAGTACTCCATGGTATGCAGACTATGCTAATTATATTGTTGCTAAATTTATACCACCTAGTTTCACATATCAACAAAAGAAAAAGTTTGTCTATGATTTAAGACATTACTTTTGGGATGACCCACAACTTTATAAAGAAGGAGTAGATGGTGTTATTAGACGTTGTGTACCTGAGCATGAACAGGAACAGATCCTATGCAAGTGACACTCCGAGGCCTACGGAGGACACCATGCTGGAGATAGAACTGCACACAAGGTATTGCAATCTGGTTTTTATTGGCCTACTCTTTTTAAGGATGCTCGTAAGTTTGTCTTGTCTTGCGATGAATGTCAAAGGATTGGTAATATTAGTAGACACTAGGAAATGCCTATGAATTATTCACTTGTCATTGAACCATTTGATGTTTGGGGATTTGATTATATGGGACCTTTTCCTTCCTCCAATGGGTATACACATATTTTGGTTGCTGTTGATTATGTTACTAAGTGGGTAGAAGCTATTCCAACTAGTAGTGCTGATCATAACACCTCCATTAAAATGCTTAAAGAAGTTATTTTCCCGAGGTTTGGAGTCCCTAGATATTTAATGACTGATGGTGGTTCACATTTTATTCATGGTGCTTTCCGTAAAATACTTGCTAAGTATGATGTTAACCATAGAATTGCATCTCCATATCATCCTCAGTCTAGTGGTCAAGTAGAATTAAGTAATAGAGAATTAAAATTGATCCTGCAAAAGACTGTTAATAGATCCAGGAAGAATTGGTATAAGAGACTTGATGATGCACCATGGGCTTATAGAACTGCTTATAAAAATCCTATGGGTATGTCTCCATATAAAATGGTATATGGCAAAGCATGTCACTTACCCCTTGAACTAGAACATAAAGCTTATTGGGCAATTAAAGAGCTCAACTATGATTTCAAACTTGCCGGTGAGAAGAGGTTATTTGACATTAGCTCACTTGATGAATGGAGAACCCAAGCCTATGAAAATGCCAAACTATTTAAAGAAAAAGTTAAAAGATGGCATGACAAAAGCATACAAAAGCGTGAATTTAATGTAGGTGACCATGTCTTGCTATACAATTCTCGTTTAAGATTTTTTGCAGGAAAACTTCTTTCTAAATGGGAAGGGCCTTACATTATCGAAGAAGTTTATCGTTCCGGTGCCATCAAGATTAACAATGCCGAGGACAATAACCCGAAGGTGGTAAATGGGCAAAGAATCAAACATTATATCTCAGGTACTCCCATAAATGTTGAAACCAATATTATTAATACCATAACACCGGAGGAGTACATAAGGGAAACGTACCAAAATGCTCCAGACCCCTGAAAAGGAATAGGTATGTGATACGGTAAGTAAACCGACTCCAAAACTTTCCCAAAGCAATTTTACTCCGTTTTGGAATATTTAAAAAATTATGAAAATAAGAGGTAGTCCGAAAAGTGCACGAGGAGGCGACAAGCCGTGGGGGCACGCCCTACCCCCTGGGCGTGCCTCCCAGGCTTGTGGCCACCTCGTGTGCCCTCCAGGCTTCGTTTTCTCCCAGAATACTTCTTTTGCACGGTAAAAAATCATTATATAATCTCCGAAAGGTTTTGATCACCGTACCACGGCAATATCCTCTATTCTTGTTTCGCACTGTTTTCCTGACAGATCTAGATCGCCATGACGTCTCTTAGTGCCCCCAAGGACAAGTTCTTCGAGAAGGTCATCAACCCCTACCTTGCGGAGGTGCTGCAACACCCTCAAACCATCGAGATGCGTGAGGGGGTGCTTCACATCCGTGATGTTCAAAGGCCAAGGAGGACCGGAAGCATGGAGTCCAGGCTCGAAGCGGTGGATCAAGAAGTTTTCAAGTGCAAAGGGATGGTGGAACGCAGACTCAACGCCAATCACTCCATGATCACGGACTTTACCCGTGACCACAAGCTGGATGCCAGTGAGATTGGAAAGGCCATCTTCAAGCTTCATCACCACCTCCGAAGAAAGAGACTTGAGTACATGGGTATGGGCACTCCCGTTGGCCCCCGATATCGTATCACCATCACATCTTTACCTTTATCATTTTTCTTAGTTCGATCCTTTTGGTTATATCTTGGTTTAGTAGGATAAAGTTTTTAGTATGATCTAGTTTCGAGCTTTGCTTTGTGTTCCCTCTATGTAATCGAGTCCGAGAGTTAAATAATAAAGATTAGTTTTGAGTAGAGGGCTTTGATTTCTTGCTATGATCTTGAGAAAGGAAGAGAATAAAAGAAATAAAAAGATTATATAATAATCTTATGGGAAGTGATGACTTCACATATAAGAAGTATGTCGCATAAAATTTGTTGGGAGTTGACAAACATAGTTTTGGTCATTGTTGCAATTAATAGGAAGTAATAAAGGAAGAGAGGTCTCACATATAAATACACTATCTTGGACATCTTTTGTGATTGTGAGCACTCATTAAAATATATTATGCTAATAAGTTGATGTTGGACAAGGAGGACAACATAATGGGTTATGTTTTCTTATATCCGAATAGAACTTATATTGTCATGGATCCTCCAACATGTTGAGCTTGCTTATCATCCCATGCTAGCCAAAATCTTTTGCACCAAGTAGAGATACTACCTGTGCATCCAAAATCCCTTAACCCAGTTTTGCCATGAGAGTCCACCATACCAACCTATGGATTGAGTAAGATCCTTCAAGTAAGTTGTCATCGGTGCAAGCAATAAAAAATTGCTCTCTAAATATGTATGATCTTTCAGTGTGAGGAAAATAAGCTTTGTACGAACTTGTGATATGGAATAAATAAAAGCGACGAACTGCATAATAAAGTTCTTTATCACAAGCGGCAATATAAAGTGACGTTCTTTTGCATTAAGATTTTGTGCATCCAACCATAAAAGCGCATGACAACCTCTGCTTCCCTCTACGAAGGGCTTATCTTTTATTTTACTTCCTACCTTTATACAAGAGTCATGGTGATCTTCACCTTTCCTTTTATATTTTCTCTTTTTGGCAAGCACTATATGTTGGGGAAGATCCAGATATATATATCCACTCGGATGTAGATGTTCATAAACTATTATTGTTGACGTTACCCTTGAGGTAAATGGTTGGGAGGCGAAACTATAAGCCCCTATCTTCCTATGTGTTTGATTGAAACTTTGATCTCATAAGTATCACGTGAGTGTTAGCAATTATGAAAGATTAAATGATGATTGAGTATGTGAACTTGCTAAATAAAAGCTCTTACATTGACTCTTTCCGATGTTATGATAAATTGCAATTGTTTCAATGACCAAGATCATAGTTTGTTGGTTTTCAATAAAGTTTTTGCTTCATACTTTACCTTGTGAACAGATTGTTACTTTAGCATAAGAAATTGTATGACAATATATGTTGCTGTTCTAAAGATGATCATGATGCCCTCATGTACGTATTTTATTTTATCAACACCTCTATCTCTAAACATGTACTTCCTCCCTTTCCGTCCTTATTCAACCCAGACATGGATTGGTCTGCATGAAGTAGGGTTTACTTTAATAGTGCAAAATAAGGTTTTTGTCTGTGTGACTAGCATAGCAGAGGAGAGTAAATTGGAGAGATGGGGGAGTGGAAAAAGATCCACATGCAGCGACGTGGCAAATGGGGCAATAGAACAAAGGTATGGTTCGAAAAGAGGTAGCATACCAGAGGGTCGGCGGGAAGTGGCTTCGCTCGTGATTGTCGTCCTCCGCACAAACTTCGGTAGTGAGCTTGTGGATGGAGGCCATCCCGTGCTGGCGCTAGGTCTGAGAGGACGGCCTTGTCGTCAGTGTGTGACCTCGCATGCCGACGGCGAGTGCGTCAATGCTGCACGTCCTTTTCTTCCGCGGCGGACGGGATCCTGGCGGATCTGTGACCACCGGTGAGGAGGGACAGAGAGGGGCCATCGCCATCTTTTTTAGATCAGGAGAGAGGGTGATAGTGTGAGAAGCAAGTGGGCAGCCCTTAGCAAGCAAGCGCTGAAGCTCCAGCCTATATAGAGTACTTTACTAGTACTAGTAAGTACTAGAGGTAGAGTAGTGGTAGAGTAGTTTATATTTTCTCTGCATACAACACCAATTAGTTGTGCTTAAAAACTGAACGGCAGGCCACTAAAAAAATAAAGTCGAGAAATAATGCGGCACCTCGGGCCAACGCGGCCAGATTGCATTTTGCACGAGAAATGACACACCATGTTTCATTGGCATGTGGTCCCGTTGCAACAGGTCAGTGAGACGACAACGAGTCCTTTTGTATAATTTCCAAACGGACGTCTATGTAGGCCGGGGCGCCTCTTTCTATACCGTGGTGACCGTCCGCTCCCCACTAGCCTCTTCCTGTACCATGGCAACCGTCCACCGCCTCTTCGCCTTTCCCTCTCGATTTGGAACTGCTGTCGCACACTCATCCTCCCTCCATTTGCCTTGACTCTTCCTTCTGCCATTATTCGTCTTCTCGATGAAGGGAACAGGCGGGAAATGACCCGTTATTCTTGCCCCAATCTGAAAGATGACATGGTGGAGGAACTCATTGATCGGTGCGACATCATCACCATGGTTAGCATGGCAGGTTCATTCAAGACCATTCTCGACTCAACAAATAACATCATTACAAAGAATCCAAGGGTTCAGGAGCGGTTTGATCTCCCCTATCTTCTTCACCATGAACCTGCTCGCTGGCGCGGGGACGATGGAAGCCTCGCCTTGTGCAAATTGATGCCGCTTGATAATGATACGTGTGATGTTAAGATGCCATCACTTAAGGGTAAGGCCTGGGCAGGCGCAAATGGAGATTGGGTTGTTTATATTGGGTACAACTGCGAGTGGGAACTTGTGAATGTGTACACTCGTCACTGGGTTCCACTTCCAAAAATCTCAGACTGCCCTAAGGTTTAGCACACCGATGATCTACGTACATTCGAATACAATCATGGTGACTATTGTCTACAAAAGCTAGCAATTTGTCGAGTTCCCAGTCGCTCTTGGGATTATAGGAATGCTTGTGTTATCGCTATCTTCGACAAGCTTGTTGCCGTCGTTAGTCCTTCGACTCGGTGGATACTGCTCAAAAATCAGTTTTTGTACACAGATGTGTACTGTGATGCAATTCAATACGAGGGTCTTGTGTTTGCTGCCACCACTTCTGGCACTGTTTTCCCATGGGATCCTTATTGTTTCGGTACGTTTGTCTTCCACTATAATTATAATTGTTACATTCACTCATACTAATTAACCTTCTCTGTTTCCAAGGTCCTGTCAACATTCCCCCACCGATACTTGGAAAATTTTATAACCAAGGGGGAGATGACGATGGTGATGATCACGAGCATGAAGACGAGCGGGGCCTACATACTCAGTGGTGTCTAGCAACTTATTCCGATGGACCACCTCTTCTTGTCTGTATACAGGGCACTGCTGATGTTACTAAGGAAGCAGGTGTTGTCTCCCATGGTCGCACTTTCCAGACCTATTCCAACATCCGTTGTAGGGTATTCGGGATGGATACTAGTGTGCTAGCGCCAGCACCTTCTGCCTGGTTCAGTATTGATAGTCTTGGAGAAAACTCGCTCTTCCTTGGACTAAACTATCTACTGATGGTGAAAGGCGATCCAACTGCTGTTGGCACAACGTTACTACCATTTATGAGAAGCAACTGTATGTATACCTCGGACATTGCTATGGCTCCCTACCCTGGCTATCACAATATGCGTCCTGATATAGGCCGCTTCAGCCTGGATGACGAGTCTTGCGTTGGTCTCAATATTGACAATAGCTGGCCCTGCCCAGAGAATCACTTATGGTTCAAAGCAAGCATTTCCAACGCCAAGGATTGGTTGACCTGAAGTTTATTTCATCGCTTTGTTATTTCTTGTGTGAGAAAAACTTTAGTATTTACAATGTATCCTCGTTGTCGTTGTGCGTTGATGACCTATTCTATGTAATACTAAATGATTTGCCTGTGACAAACTTACTAAATTTATGAATGGCTTTCGAGTCGCTTCTCAGAGTGGGTGCTGTAACGAGGCAAAAAAAATCCTGAATACGTAATTGTACGTGCATTGCAACAAGTTATCGGATGAGTCCAATCAACAATAGTACTACTAGTTATTAGCTTCACATGCTTAGCGTGGCGGGTGGGTGTTTTTACCGTAGCTGCGAATCCCATCATCCTAGGTCGTTGGATGAGTCCAATCAATAGTAGAAATTGCATTTTGATGTTTGGATTCAAACTTTCAAAACTGTTGCACTATCTCTACGTCTATGTATACGTAATACAGCAAGTTTTAAACTTGAGACCAGCCATCCACCCTCACAAAGAACACTTTTTAGCCTAGCACAGACTCCAGGAAATTTGGCCACAGTGTGAGGTGGGCCATATGTCAATGTGTTCGATGTACGTAACCAGCACCTCGAATCCTTGATATATAGTAGGGTGGCATGGGCCAGAACAAGCATTCATATCCAGGAGTATGACACACGCCATCAGCACGACTCCCATCTGACACCATATTTCTTGGAGTCCATGCTACATCTATCTCTTCTTCCTCCTCGTTTCTCTAACTCAGCCATCACGCGACGGGCGGGGTGGGGGTTTGTCGATAGTCGGTTTCCTCAACTGCGGTCCCACTTGTAAGTGAAGATGCGGGACAGCACGCGTTCCCCCCTTGAGTGGCTTGCCAGACCTACCGTGTGGGGGTGCGACGTGAACACGACAAGCTTTTCCTTTTGAACTTGTACAAGTACTAGTAAGTTGTAACACTTGGTTCTGCTCCTGGCGCGATCGGTAGATAGAAATAACGATTTTCCCTCAAAAAATAGAAATAGCGATTCAAAAAGCTAGCGCTGGGCTTTTCCCGCGTGATAAACGGGGGAGTTTTGCCAATTTCGGCCATCATCACTTTCCTTACATGCAGTCCCACATGTAAGTGATATGCCTAGCCACTGTGGTTGAGGGGCGGGCCGGAATGACCGTCTGGGGTGATCCTGCGCAGCGATCTGCTCGCACGCCTCCGGTCTACTCAAAGACTCTGTCCTGATTTATTGGTCCTTTCGTATTTTGTGTCAAATTTTAACCACAGATTTAATTGACAAACTTTTAATGCATGTTATAAACATTTATATGGTTGGATTCGTATTTGAACATAGTTTCCAATGATACTATTTTTTGTGACATGCGTTACCATTTTGTAAATTGAATTCATAGTGAAAATTTGGCACAAAACACTTAGGGGAATAATAAACCAGAACAGAGGTAGTACCACTCGCACAACGCCTCCTAGTAGCCAATTAATAGAGGGACGCATGGCATCACTTAAATGGTTAGTAGAACGCCCACGGTTTCAATACTACTTCTGTTTCTGATTGTAACGTGGCAGCTTTTTGTTCCAAAATGACTTTGTTTTGATTCCAAAAAAAAGACTTTGTTTTGGTTGTTTATGTGTGCGCCTTCGTAAATTGAACCACCACACCCAGTAGTTTGAAATCCATTCCCATTTCTTGCATGGGACCTAAACATTCCCATTACACGTCAATATTAATATATAAGAAGTTTGGTTGTGGCACGGTTCATGCATGGTACATACGTAAGTTATGAAGTTGATGCAAAAGGTAAGAAAATTACAGTATACATGGAATTGACACAAAAATAAAGATGCATATGGATCCATCAATGACATTCTCTTGCCCTAGTGTGCCGGGCCACCAACCGACGGGTGAGGAGCAGCGGTGTTGGCGGCGAGCTCAACGTGCTTCTGAACAATGCCGTCCAAGGTTGCCCTGTGGTCCAAGAAGGCCAGCGTCTGATCATCCTTCTCTAGCACGTAGTAGTCCTTGTGGACGATTTGCTCATAGATGTGGGTGATTATGTCGATGGTGTCTTGCTGAGCCAGGCGCTGCGCGGTGAGCGCGACCTCGAGGTGGACATTCTCCAGCATGACGACGGGCAGTCGCAGGGCCACTAGTGCATCGAAGAGGTTGTCACCATAGAGGCCGTTGAGGGTGGCGGGCATCGCAGAGCCTGGGCGCATGGTCTGGAGGCGTACTTCAAGGTCGTCTGCGAGCTTCTTGACGACGGTGAACTTATCGAGGAAGCCGACGAGGGCCTCATTGAACAAGGAGACGAAGCTGTCGTCCAAGAGGCCTCTCGCCCTGGCGGCCTCAAGCACGACCTGGAGACATTCCTCGGTGCCGGGCCGCAGGCCGACATCGTGGATCATCTGGCACAACCGGCTCATGCTCGCGCTCATCACCTCCATGGGTCTAGCTTCTGGGCAACTGATCTTGCGATTGGAGTGATCACTCTTGTAGGGTGAGTAGGTGCGTAGGATTTTGTAGATGGATTGGACTGGTGGGGAGCCTTTATATGAGAAGTGTAGACTGCGTTGCATTCACGTGTGTGTTGGCCATCTACTCCTCGGCCCTTACTCCCTCCATACCGGTGCACTATAGTCATCTCACCGAGACCAAGTTGGGGAAAAACTAGAGAACTTCATGTTTATTTGGTAATTAATGTCATTGCATGAAGAGAATTGTGCACTACATGTTGTGCTAAGTAGTCTAAAGTCATTGAATACATACACACCCAACGTCTCCTATTGGCTGATTTCTTTTTTCATGGCAAAAAACAGGGAACGAGGTGGGTAGTTAATGCACCACGCCTAATTTTTTGGGATTATTTGGTTTTCGTAATGTGACTAATGCACCAATACTGAGGGAGTAAAATAGTAGTCTGATTGATGAGATTTCAGATTTGATCCATCTATCGGAAGGGAGAGTGTATAATATCATCAGAAACTACATTAAAAATCGAATAAAACAATACTCCATGTATTTATTTACAAAGGGAGTAGTATATTTTTTGTGACAAGCATCACTAGATATTGCTAGTCAAATAGTAAATCCAGACGGAGGTGGTAGTACTACTAAATCCAGACGGAGGTGGTAGTACTACTAAATCCAGACGGTGGTGCGAGTACTAGTAGTACTACCAATGTAGTAGTATTGTACTACCCGTTGGTCAAATTATTACCTGCTGCTCCACATAGAGAAGTGACAAGACCCTGCGCCGGAGATGACACCTGCATGTAGGCGGCGTGTTCGGCATGCCAAAGTCAGCCTCACCGTGTGCAGTCACTTTCATCATGGTTGTAGAGCTAGCCTGCTTACAACTAGCCGTGTTCGACATAATTTCCAGTGCGTCGCCACGAGTAATGATAAATATTGGACTGGAGTAATGGGTATATTGTTGCCGCACCTATGCACGCGAACATTTATTGTAACATAGTGCCTCGTGCTGGATAGTCGTAATATTACACGTTTCAAACTAATATTACAGATGCTAGGAGTAATGCTGCACCTACGAAGAGGGAATTATTAGGAACTTTACGTAATAACTTATGTTACTTTAGGTGCATGCAGCATTATCGTACAAACTAAAATCCGCCGCCATAACAAGTCACTAATGGGTAAATAAATTTTCCAGTCTCTTGCGACTTGATGTTTCAAAAACAAATTCAGCTTCTGCGGAGCCTTTGTCATTTAGGCTTAGACATTTGCGGTGATGCACGCCATTCATCGTTGCGCTAGAGAACGCCAAACCTCATTACCTTGAGCACACTTGCCTCCAGAACAAATAACCTGGCCAATTTAATCTCAGATGTGGAGCCTCGGTAGTCGATCAAATCAATTTCTGTCAGATGGAGATCAAGGCATTCGATGAGATTGTTATATTGCAGCACATTTTTCACTTTCGAGTCTTTTTTTATCTGCAAAAGAAGAGAACATATTAGAGAAGCTGGTTGTATAAGATTGCCGTGTCATCAAGAGCTACCAATATCATTCCCTCATACGATAGGGTTGGCTATAGGGCTGGCTCTAAGGCTAGTGATAAATTTTCACTCTCTCTCTTTCTCTTTCCTCTCATTTACCTAGGAGCACGTGAAGAGCTCGGGCATTTGTTGCCTTCCACTATGTGGCCGATGCCATACTTCTCAAAAGTATGCCACATAATACACATCGATGTCAAATCAAAAGATTTTGGCACCGCTCTAGCAATGTGAGAGAGTTGGCACCGCTGTGCACACAGACCCACATGTATAAATAAATCAATCAAACCAACTACACCGGCCTCTCCCTCTCCCAAACAAGTGTTTTTTTTGCCTCAGTCCTCTCCCTCTCCCACGCAAGTGTTTTTTCATTGCGTGAGTTAATTTGGCACCGAAGCAAAGTAGGTGATCCAGATTGGGGCACCAGGTGAGCAATGGAGAGCATCGATGCCAAATGCATCGAAAGTGAATTTGGTACGTGTTTTGGCCTACATAGTGGAGGGCCGTTATAGCCCACTGTTGTACTACCTCGTATTTAGTCTAAATTTTTGACAGATTTACGTAAGAAAATGCCAATGCATGTCACCAAAAATTATACCATTTGAAATTATGTTCAAATACGAATCCAACGATATAATTTTCAGTGCATGCATTAACATTTTCCTAGTTAAATCTATGGTCAAAATTTGATACTACAAAATACGAAGAGTAAACCAGGACGGAGGTAGTACTTGCTCTTAGGCTAACCATAGAGTTACTAGTCTAGGTTACTTGCCAGTATGACTAGCCTAGGCTACTAGTACAACAAAAAAAATGATGCAGGTGATCATGTGAGAAAAAATACAATTTTTTTCTTTCGGTTCAGTTCGTAGATGCAGTTTTGAACACTACACTTGTCATCGTAATTTGGGAAAATTACGAAAAAAATTGAGCTCCGTTGTGATTACCATTTACTAATAGGAAAGAAGTTTCACCTTGATGAGTAGCTTCTTCGTGCACGGAAAGCATCTAAGGAATCCAACAACTTGATCCAGATTGAGGCCGATAGATTTTATTGCCAAGATTTTCACTGTGCGCACGGACTGTGTCAAGCTTGTGGGAATCATTTTTTGGATGACAGACGTAAATACATCAAGAAGAAATTTAAAAATGTAAATTTCAAGAAGATGAGTGTTGTACCTGAACATCTGACATCATACACTTATAGCTCTTAGTGCATCCATTGCATGGCAATCCCTACTCCTTGCATTAACATCAATTGATGTGCATCTCCATAGCCCGTTGATTAGCCGTGTCAATGTGAGACTTTCTTCTTTTTTTACTTCTACTTATTAATCTCTACCACCGCATTCTATTCCAACCATAGTGCCATATCCATGGCTTGCGCTCATGTATTACATGGGTGTTGAAAAAGCTGAAGCGCATTAAAAAGTGTGAACCAATTGCTCGGCTTGTCATCGAGGTTGTGCATGATAAATACATTGTGTTAAGAAGATGGAACATGACAAGACTATATGATTTTGTAGGGATAACTTTCTTTAGCATTTTTATTTTGAAAGACATGATTGTTTGTTAGTATGCCTGAGTATTGATGTCTTTCTATCTAAGTATAGACTATTGCTTTGAATCATTTGGATCTTAATATTCATACCATAAAAGATGAATTACATGATGAACATGATAGGTAGCATTCCACATCAAAAATTCTATTTTTATCATTTACCTACTCGAGGACGAGCAGGAATTAAGCTTGGGGATGCTTGATAGGTCTTCACCATATCTATAACTTTTGATTGTTCCATGCTGTTATAGTATCAATCTTGGATGTTTTATATGCAATTATATATCATTTTTTGGGACTAACCTATTAACCTAGTGCCAGTTCTAGTTGCTGTTTTTTTGCTTGTTTTGGCTTTTGAGGAAATCAGTACCAAACGGAGTCCAAACGCTAGTTAGGCTACGAAACTTTTTGACAATTTTTTCTGGACCAAGAGAGACCCTAGAAGCTTCAGGAGAAGACTAGAGGAGCCACGAGGGAGCGACAAGCTCGCTAGGTGCACCCTAGGGGAGCGCGCCCCCCAGGCTTGTGGGCCTCTTGTGGCACCCCTTGACCTACTTACACCCCTATGAATTCTCAAATATTCCCAATATACCAGAGAGCCACCTGAAACACTTTTTCCACCACCGCAAGCTTCTGTTCTTCCGCGATCACATCTGGATGCCTTTTTCGGCACTCCGTCGGAGGGGGAATCGATCACGGAGGGCTTCTACATCATCCCTGCTACCCTTCAGATGATGAGTGAGTAATTTACCACAGACCTACGGGTCCATAGCTATTATCCAGATGGCTTCTTCTCTCTCTTTGATCTTTAATAGAATCTTCTCCTCGTTGTTCTTCGAGTTCTATTTGATGTAATCTTCTTTTGCGGTGTGTTTGTTGGGATCCGATGAATTGCGGTTTATGATCAAATTATTCATGAATATTATTTGAGTATTCTATGAACTCTTTTATGCATGATTGTTATAGCTTTGTATTTCTCTCAGGTCTATCCGTTTGGTTTGGCTAACTAGATTGATTTATCTTGCAATGGAAGAGGTGCTTTGCGATGGGTTCAATCTTGCGGTGCTCCATCCTAGTGACAGAAAGGGAAAGGACACGTATTTGTATTGTTGCCATTAAGGATAAACAGATGGGGTTTATTCATATTGATTGAGTTTGCTATGTCTACATCATGTCATCTTGCTTAAGGCGTTACTCCGTTTTTAATGCTTAATACCCTAGATGCATGTTGGATAGCGGTCGATGGGTGGAGTAATAGTAGTAGATGCAGGCAGGAGTCGGTCTACTTGTCTCAGATGTGATGCCTAGCTATATACATGATCATTGCCTTGAATATCGTCATAACTATGCGATTTTCTATCAATGTCCAACAGTAATTTGTTTACCCACTGTACGCTATGTGTTCGAAAGAGAAGCCTCTAGTGAAAACTAGGCCCCCGGGTCTACTTTTATCATATATAAAATCCAAAAATACCTTGCTGCAATTTTATTACCGTTATTTTATTTTGTGTTTTATTTTATCTATCTACCAATACGAGATTTGATCCTTGCAAATAACCGCCGAGGGGATTGACAACCCCCTTGATCACGTTGGGTGCAAGTATTTGCTTTTGTGTGTGTAGGTACTGCTAACGAGGTTCTGTGTCGTTCTCCTACTGGATTGGTAACCTTGGTTCTTAACTGAGGGAAGTACTTATCTCTACTGTATTGCTCTATCCTCTTCTCTCAGAGGATCCCAACGTAGCTCACAAGTAGCAAGATCTTACTGTTATTCATCGCCAATTTCTTTATCCTAACAATCTTTGTGAGTTTCTTGACTTGACAGATATTCATGGACATCTTATTTCCCCATATGTAAAATGGGTCGAACATTGGGTCTAAACCTCTGACAGCAGGACCTACATGTGCAAGACCAAATAGTTAAGAACCAAAATATTAGAATGGTTCCTGCAATTGCACAATAATGTGTTATTATCCAAAGGACCATGCATGTGCAAACCTCGATGGTAAACCTCAGTACCTCCCATTGTTTCCCTGCAACACATATAAGGTAAATGTTGACCAGGTTAAGTGAGAGTTGGCATGCTATCAGTAGAATATGTTAATGAAAAATAAACAAATTACAGTCCCAACAGATTAATTCGAGCCGCATGGAAAAGCCAGTTAACCAAACCAAGCATGCTAAACAACTTGGAAATATAGCACTTGTATATGTTTCTCATGTATTTAGTACAACCAAATTCGATTTATTTCACAGGAATAATAGTACAAAATTTTACCCGCAACAAATGAACATCACATTGCAGAATTGAACCAAACAGTTAAGTAGACACCACAACAAATGAACCAAACAGTTAACTGAGCAGCAGATTGTAGAATAGAACATATACTAGAAGATCACACAGTTAACCAAACCAAGCATGCTTAAGAACTACTAGGAAATATAGCAATTGTTGAACCAAACTGTTAACTAAACATCACATTTCAAAAGATCAAATTGCATATTAATATTATACAATTCACTATAAGGCACCGGCGGTGGCCTCGAGAAAACACCATGAACTGTCGTTTAAAGCAGCCAACCGCGTGGCGGCCTCCGCGCATGAGGTATCGACGACGGCCTCAACGACGAGGTGCTCCTCCAAGATCTGGCGGTCGGCACGCATGCTAGCCATTGCGACCTCATCAACGCGTGTGGCCGCGATTTGCTTCTTTGCTGCCAGATGCTCCTTGAGCTCCTGGCTATACTGCGTGCAAAATGGCTATGGGTGGTGCTTATTTGGAGGATGGGGTAGTGATTTGGATGGAAGGTGTCGCACCGGTAGTCGGGGCATGTGGGATGGAGAAGGAGGAGGAGGATGGGGTGGGGTGTGGATTACCTGACTATATCGACAAGGCCACGCGGCAGGAAGGAGCGTCGCTGCCGAGGAAGCGCTGCAAGCAAGAAGTGAAGGTTTGAACTTTCAAAGGAAGAAGGAAACAGTGGTAATGTGGCTTTTGGTCGGGAGGAGGGGCGAGGAGCTAGATATTTCCGTGGTTGCCGAAAATTATCGCTCGGTGCAGCGAAATACTGGCGCGCAAGTGTGGTTGACGCATGGGCGGTGGACTGTAGCCGATGAAGGTTCCGACGTAAGCCATACATGAGGGTGCCCCAAGATATTTTATACTACATCGCACACAATTCTAGCTAATAATTTGTTTGTGGTGTACTTGATTTTTTCATTCTGATTTGAAAGACAAAATGGGGTTTACAGCGGGAAAGGATGGTGTTTGAATGGCTAGAACATTTATCTGTAGTGAACATGCAACTAGAGGAGTGTCGTGTTAAAATTTGGAATTAATCAGGGTTCGTTTGGCCTTTTTTATACATTAATTGAGTTTCTAGGCATTTAATGTGCATATTCAAATTTGAACTACAGGCACATGCTCCAAGGCACCAAAATGGATTGAAAATCATATATGTGTCCTTGGGTTAATGTTTAGGTCCCATGCAAGAAATGGGAATGATTTTCAAAAATCTAGGCATCGTGGCTTGGCCGGAAACATTGAGAAACTTGGTTTTAAAATTCCTATAAATCCAAAACTCGCCAGAAAATCATGAATCTCGGCATGGTGTCATGACATGGCACCAACATGATGTGGTAAATTTTTTATCCGATTTGGGACAAGTTTTGGTACAAGCTTCTTACAAACCGGAGCTTCACTCAAGAAGCCTCATGGTTCCGAGAGGGAACGTCTCACATCTGTGTGCAAAACGACATACATTGCCTCTTCCCGCCTTGTTTTTTTACACGGGCAACATAGACCAATAGGAGTGTCATGCTAAAATTTGGAATTATTCCGGGTTCGTTTGGCCTTTTTATACATTAATTGAGTTTTCTAGGCATTTAATGTGCATAATTCAAATTTGAACTACATGCACATGCTCTAGTGCACCAAAATGGGTTGAAAAATCATATATGTGTCCTTGGGTTAATGTTTAGGTCCCATGCAAGAAATGGGAATGGTTTTCAAACATCTGGGGGTCGTGGCTCGGCCGAAAACATTGAGAAACTTGGTTTTAAAATTCCTGTAAATCCAAAACTCGCCTGAAAATCATGAAACTTGGCATGGTGTCATGACATGGCACCAACATGATGTGGTAAAAAATTTGTCCAATTTGGGACAAGTTTCGGTATAAGCTTCTTACAAACCGGAGCTTCTATAAAGAAGCCTCGTGGTTTCGAGAGGGAACGTGTCACCTTTGTGGGCGAAACGACATACACTGCCTCTTCCTGCCTTGATTTTTTTATAGAGCCAACATAGACCAATAGGAGTGTCATGCTAAAATTTGGAATTATTTAGGGGTCATTTGGCCTTTTTCCTTCATTAATTGAGTTTTCTAGGAATTTAATGTGCATAGTTCAAATTTGAACTACAGACACATGCTCCAGTGCACCAAAATGGGTTGAAAAATCATACATGTGTCCTTGGGTGAATGTGTAGGTCCCATGCAAGAAATGGTAATGAATTATAAACTTCTGGGCGTGGTGGCTCGGTCGCAAACATTGACAAACTTGGTTTTTAAGTTCCTGTAAATCCAAAACTTGTTTAAAAATTGTGAAACTCGGCATGGTTTCATGACATGGCACCAACATGCCGTGGTAATTTTTTTTGTCCAATTTGCGAAGGCGCACACATTAACAACCAACAAAGTCATTTTGGAACAAAGAGCTGCCACTTTACAATCGGAAATAGAAGTATTATTGAAACGGTGGGCATTCTACTAACCATTTACGTGCCGCCACGCGTCCCTGTTTTTATTGGCTAGGAGTCGCCGTGCGGGGTACCTATTTGAGTAGACGGGAGGCGTGCGAGCAGACCGCTGCGCAGGCTCACCGGGAGTCGAGCCCTTTGACCTCCATCCGCCGCCCACCTCTCTCCCAACTTCTCCATTAATGGCACCCGAGCCCCTGTTAGGCGCTTAATGGTGTGGCTAGGTCTCAGTTAACTGAGATTTAACTAAGTCTCTGTCAAGTGACATAACATGTAAGAGAGAGAAAAGAAATTTTTGCATGGATCTTGATGTAAAATCTCACGGATATAGAATTGACTAGGACTTAACAAAGTCCCAGTCGACCGAGACTTAGCAAGAATGATATATATGATGATGATGGCAATGGATAGTAATTCTCATACATATTCAGGAAGATAATTTAAAATGCCACATGCGGCAATGCCCAAAAGACACACGGGCAGAAGAAGAAGGAAGACGTAGACAACGATCTGGATTGCTGCTCTCTACTTCATGATGGGTTGCTACAGGCAGGCACGAAGTCCCCCCAACTCCTTCTTCATCGCCTCCATGACCTTTATCTCGTCTCGCCTCTCCTCCGCCATCTTCACCATTGCATCCATCGCACATGAGTTCTCACGACGAGCGGTGATGATCTCTGTCACATCCTCAATACTTCACTTGACAACAGCCGCGAATCCCTCCACCAGACTTTCATGCTCGATGCAGAGCTTGGCATTGGGGTGCATAAGTCCCTCGACCATGGCGGGCGTCTTGCTCAACAAGGCAGTGGTCTCCTCGTGTTGCTTCGCCCTGTCGACGATCTTCTTCCTCAGTAGGACACGCTGGGTACGGAGCTTCGCCTTGTCATAAATTAGTCCCCGGATGACTCCGGTCACCTTATCAAACGAGGCATTGGTCTTGTCCTGCAGCTTTGCCCAACTGTAGATCTCATCCTTCAGCCTATTAAGCTTAGTGCGCATGTCGTCAGGAATGCGCCTGTGAGAGCCCTCACCCGCCCTCGAGAGATCTTTCCAGGCCACTGCGGCACGACAAGACCTCTCTGCTGCTTCTGCGGCGTGGCGAGACATCTGTGCTGCTTCTGTGTCGGCGTGCGACACCTATGAGACCCCCAAGGGACCCCTTTACGATTCGGCAGGGAGAGAGGTATGCACAAAGAGCAGAACCAACGATCAACGCGGGGCGATTTTACGCAGGTTCGGGCCGCTAATCAGCGTAAAACCCTACTCCTTCCTTGTTTTATTATGAATGTTCTTGAGCCCAGGCTCCAGGAGCGCTTGCAATGAACAGTACGTTCAAGGAGCAGCTACGCATGCAGAATGGGCTAGAAGATCCTCCCCCCTGTAGCAGTTGCCTTGGGCCTCCTTTTATACGCTCAAAGGGGTCACCATAGTGGCAAAATGTACATACATTGAGGTGTAAAGTAGCTACAGGGTCATCATACCTAACCACTGACGGATTAGGACGAATGCATTTAATGCACCGTAAGGTGTCCGTTTAGGTGTCCTCACTTTCTTGGGGATGGAAAAAGGGGCCATCCCATCAGCACCGCTTAAGCTCTCCTCCACTGGCGCGTTGCCACGCATCCAGAGAAGGACCCAGAATGTTGGGCTTGTTGTTGTGTCGAAGCGGTGGCACAGTAGCATAACCTTGCCGGGCGCCGAATCTTGCCGGGCTTCGCAGGCCACCCCGGCAAGATCTTGCCGAGGAGGCTGGCTTTCGGATTCCAGCTCTTCCTATCTGCTGATCCTCAGATCTTTGACTTGAGAATTTCTTTGATAGCCTGAGTCAACCTCGAACTGTTCCCCGACAAGCCTTGCCGCGAGTATGGCTACAACTGCCCGTGCACAAGTACGGGGTACTAATGGCCCAATACTTAGTACACCGACAGGAGCCCCCGGGCCTAGGCCACACACGAGTGCGAGGCGTTGTTGGGCTATGCCCAAACAGTGCATGGGCACACGTGGTAGGGAATTAACTGCTCGTAAGTATCCCGCTTACTGTGCCCCCCACTACGCGCGCTGAACGCGCGACGTGGGAAGCGTGCGTCGAAAGGCTGCAACTGTAACGCGCCTGCAGAGGCGTATTCACATTGGGGAGTAAAAGAGGCGGCCTCGCACCTTCCCCATAAAAAGGAAAACTGCAAAGGCACAGCCTATTTGCCTCCCTCTTCTTCTCAATCTGGCCGCCGCCATTGCCTTCCTTCTCTCGAGGTCAGAGCAAAGCTTTCCCTCATCTGCTCGTCGCCTCCACGCCCGCTCCATCCTCGGCTTCCGCCCCTGCAGCCGTCATGCCGCCCAAGGCCAGCAAAGGCAAGGGCAAGGAGACGAAAGCCGATGTCCCGGAGAGCGAGCTGGTGAAGATGCGGAAGAAGTACGTCGTCTTCGCCCCGTCGCTTGATGCGAAAGCTCTGAAGAGGCGGTACCAGTGTATGTGGGCGAGGAAGACGCAGGCTCACCCCCGCCATTTGCGTGATTCCAGGTTCTTGCTCCAAGAGTGGGTTAGACAGATATCCCTTCTTCGCTGCTTATTTCTATTGCGGGCTCTGTCCCCCATTCTCTGACTTCTTCAACGACATTATGCACACATACGGCTTCCATCTTCTTGATTTCACGCTGAATGCTATAATGTGCATGCCCATGTTTGCTCATCTTTGTGAAAATTTTGCCGGAGTGGTTCCCAATACTGCCCTTTTCCGCCACTACTTTTTTCCCCGTATCCAAAAAGGGGAGGCCCTCTCTGGTTCTATCGCCTGGATTCCAAGGGCTTGGAATAAGGAAATATACCCAGAAGGGGTTTACCGCGAGAAGTGGGACGAATGGCGAGCTGAGTGGTGCTGGATCAAGGAAGCAGATCCCCATCCGTTTTGTTTGCCTCGACAGCAGAAGGCGGTCCGCGGCAGTGGCTAGAGCGATCTCGCTGCTGAAGATGAAAAGCTCACGATTGCCACCACCAGGATCCTTCGCCTGAAAGCTGCCGGGCTAACAATGGAGATGATCGGCTTCGATTTCCTCCACCGCTGCATCGCCCCCTTGCAGAATAAAGGGAGACAAGCTTGGGAATACCGAAACGCAGCAGACATCATGAGACTGCGCCCCGGATTGAACAACAATTTGACTATTATGCAGCTTGGCGCTCTCCGTCAAAAGCTATTACAGCGCGACAACAAGCATCGGTTGCTGGCAAGAATTGTCCCTCTGTGCAACAACTCTGCCCTGGGGTCGATTATCACCACCATGCCACTGTTCAGTGCCCACAGTCTCGACGCGACATGGGTCGAGCCACCCGAGGAAGAGGCACAAAAGTTCTTTGATAACTTGACGGAGAGGGCCGTCCGGGAAGAAACGGACCTCATCCGAGCCACCACCGACGAAGAAGTGGCATACATCGCCACTAGGGCGGAGGAGGCGAATCTTGCCGCGGAGGCTGGCAACGCCGGCTTCACAGAATGGGAAACCAGTGACGCAGAGGTAGTGGTAGAAGAAAATCCTGCCGGGATGGACAAGGCTGCCGGGGAACAGAGCAGCACAGCCGCTGAGAGCTCATCCGACGAAGACGCGGCTGAAGAAGAACCGCAAGAAGAGCTCCCAGCCCCGAAGAAGACAAAGCGTGTTCTTCGAAAGGATGCATCTGGAATCCCGGCAAGCCAACCTTCCTCGAGCAGCGAGGCTCCCAGCAAGAAAGCGGCCGGCAAGACTACGCCGCGGCAAGGAGTTCGACAGCAACCTGCGTGGCGTGCGAGACCCACACCAGCGGCAACTGCTGAGGCGGCAGGGGTGTCTCGCACTACCGCACCGAAGGCTGAGGTGGCGAAAACACGCCAACCCCCCGCGCCTACTACAGCCAAGCGACCTAGGACCCCTCCTCCGCCTCCCCACACAGACACTGCAACGGAGGTCGATTTCGACATCTCCGGCTTCAGTCCGGAGCGAGAAGAGGAAGAGTGAGTATCTTGCCACAGCCTTTATCTTCCAAATTCTAGATCAATCTTATTGACTTGCTTGTTTTGTCTCTGTAGTGATGCAGAAACTTTGGCGGAAAGGATGGCGAAGAGGGCAAAGACTTCCACGGGCGACGAGCCCCCGACAGGCTTCATGAGCGCGCCGGAAACTATTACCATCAGCCCGGAGCTTAGTCCTCGATGCAGGCCCCAGCGCAGCCCCCAGCGTAAGTTCATTACTCTTTTTCTGTTGGGGAATGCTGAGGTTCCTATCCTTGCCGCTGATATCTTTGGGCTTGTAGGAGAAGGACGGCAACAAAGGGAGTTATCAGGAGATACCCTCGTTGCGCCACCTCCGCCAACCACGCCGCCCATAAGCGCATCCCCGGCAAGAGATCACACCGACGAGCTTGTCTTGGTTGAGGAGGAGCCAACAACCATGGGTACTGGCATCCTACCCTCGGCAACCGAGGTTGCCGGGAGGGGCGAGGCCACCTCTCGATAGCTCGATGCAGGTAACCAATTGCCTCAGAGCGCTTGCTATTCTTTCCTTTATCTCTCTTTCTTTTGTCTTCTTGAACTTCAATCTTGATCTCATTCTGTTTCTCTCCCTTGTCCTTTAGAATTCCCTGAGATGGAACACATGGACATCGACGCTGTCATCGAGGAGACCGCCAGGGATGTTACCGCCGAAGCCGACAAAATCACTGCCAGCGAGGCCGCCATGGATGCCACCGTAGAAGCCGGCGGTGCCTTTGCCGATGAGGCCGCCAAGACTGCACAGGAGGAACCCGCCAAGGAGTCTACTGAAGAGGGCAGCAAGGAGGCTGGTGACCGCACTGACGGCATTCCTGCCGCAGGAGCGCCAGGCGCTGCGCCGGCCACGGAGCCCCCTGCTACTGGTGAGGCGGTTGCTGAGGATCAACCGTCAACATCCAAAGTCCCCTCATCCAGCAAACATCTCAAAGTTGGCGAGAACCTGTTTGTCAACTTGCCGGGGACGGCAAGCATTGGTGCACCGGCCGAAGGGGAAGTCTTTAATGAAGAAATCATCGCCGCTGCCGGGCTCGAGATTGTTGATGATCCAAGCGCCAGCAGTGGCAAATCTGAAGAGGATCAGCTCCTCCAGGCCATGGACGAAAATTTCCGCAAGCTCCAGGCACTTCACCGTGCTCGGAAAGAGAAAGCAGATTCCATAATGGCAGTTGTCGAGGCGGCCGAAGCAGATTTTCAGAGGCGCGTCGAACAAATGCAAGTCTGGTACGCCGAGGCCCTTCAAGAGTTGACTGCCAACCGGGAACAAGTGAGCCAAAACTGGACAGAGATCCTCTTGAAACAATCTAACCTGGAGAAAGCGCAAGAAGAAGCTGCACAAAGAACTGCCGCTGAGGATGCTCTCCTGACGGAGCGTCGCATTGCACTTGACGCCCATGAGGAAGATCTTGTCGCACGTGAGCATGCACTCGCCGCCAAGCTTCACAGCAAAGATGAAGAAATCGAGAAGCTTGCTACGCGGCGGACCCAGGAGCTGGAGCAGAAGCATAAGGAGGCGCTCGAAGCTCTAACTGTAGATCATGTCGGCAAGCTCAAGAAGGCCGTCAATGCTACCGAGGCTGCAGAGGCCGCCAAGAATGAACTGAGCGACAAAGTCAAGAAACTGGAAGTGGATCTTGAAGAACACGGCAAGGAGCTCTCGACGCTCAAAGGTGACAGGGAAAAAACCCTACACACCCTGGCGGAGATGCAAGTTGCCATGTCTAACAAGACCAAGCAGCTCTCTTCAGCAAATGATGCTATTGCCGATCTGAGGCTGAAACTGACCACGCTGGAGAAATCACTTGAGGACAGCAGGGCCCGCGAAAAGGCCCTGAGCAAGGATCTCCAAGACGAGAAGAACCTGCTCAAGAGCGCCGCCGCCGCCTAAGTTGATTACGAAAAGGGGGTGGAAATCTGGACTGGACGCCTCATCAATGCTGCAGAGAAGCTCACGACACAATTATCATCCATGGGCCTCAGGTATTCCTCCGAAGAAAGAATATCCTCAAGCGCCAGGTTGACCATGTTCTTCGAAAGCATCATTGATGCTATGAAGCTGCTTCAGTCTAACCGGGCGACCCAATTGGCCAACGAGTCCCGCCAGCTTTGCCGGGCCGTCCTCCGCAAGGTACTTATCAAGGTGGTGCATAATAATCCTGGCATCGACCTCACCAACGTGCTCGGCCGCCTGCCAAAGGACACAAATCTCGAGGCACTTGAGGAGCTTGTCGCACCTATCCTTGAGAAGGTGGATTCAATCAAAAGGGTCGAAGGCCAGCGCAGAGATTAACTGCTCCACCTCTTCTTGCCGTCGCCATTCCATGCCAAAGACAATTAAGTCTTAAGTTAGAACTGTGGCAACTTATTAATGTAATATAACTTGCTTATGTTTGGGTACATGTATGCTATCTCCCTTGTCTGATTCCTTTATGTATGGAGCTCACCCTACGCTTACTGAAAAACTTGCCGACGCGCAACCTGCCACGAGCGCTGGGTGCGGGACTTCAGCAGCCTGCTGGAGGTGCAGCGGCCGGCAAGACTCCTTGGCGTTCTCAGTGCAGCCACTTAAATCTTTGAGCGGACTCGAAACAAAATAAGGGCGCAACCGATTACAACAAGGGTTCCTTCGCGTGCAGGTTTTTCATACAAAAGTCAAAATCGTCTAAGGAAAATAACTTTGCAATAAAGGAAACTTGCCATAAGTTTTAGAACTTAGCTTTCTGTCGTTGTTCTTCCTCCGGTAAAGCATCAATTCTGAACGTCGCCAACTGGTACCCATATCCTCCTTCCCCCCCGGCAAACGTGCACGCGAGGAATCCTTCTGTCTTTTGAGAAAAAGAAAGAAGAGAAAATAAAGATATGAAACCTTGGCGGTTCGTTAGAACTTACCGGGAGCAAGTGTCATACAACTTCTTAGACAAACATGCATATATATATATATATATATATATATATATATATATATATATATATATATATATATATGAACATGGAAATCAATAAGGAAATGCACAACACTTAAATTTATTCATCTGGGCTCAGGGTCTGCGCCTGGCTTTGTACAAAGGATTACATGCCTTGCCGGCTAGACTTGTACAAAAGGGGGTTGTCGGGGGCCCCCGGCAACCGCGCCTTATGGGTAGAACTTGCGAAGATGTTCGATATTCTAGGAATTGCTCACTGGAACGCCATCTTCGGTCTCCAAGCGGACAGCGCCGGGCCTGGTGACTCGTACTACCCGATAAGGGCCTTCCCACTTCGGCGTCAACTTGTTTGAATTCTTGGCGGACTGAATCCGCCGAAGAACAAGGTCGCCTTCCTCAAGGCTTCGGGCATGAACTTTGCGGCTATGGTAGCGGCGCAAAGCTTGCTGGTAGTGTGCAGCTCACACAGCAGCCTGAAGACGATTCTCCTCAAGGAGCACAGCGTCATCTTGCCGCAGTTGCTCTTGCTCAAGCTCATCATAAGCGAGCACTCGAGGTGATCCGTACGTGAGTTCCGTGGGGAGAACTGCTTCCGCTCCGTAGACCAGAGCGAAGGGTGTCTGGCCGGTGGCTCGATTTGGTGTCGTTCTGATTGACCAAAGAACCGCCGGCAACTCATCAATCCAGCGTCTTCCGCACTTTCTCAGCCTGTCAAAGGTTCTGGTCCTGAGACCGTGCAACACTTCAGCATTAGCCCTCTCCGCTTGGCCGTTGCTTCTCGGGTGAGCAACAGAGGCAAAACAAATTTTGCCGCCAAGGCCTTGGACGTACTGCATGAAGGTGCGACTTGTGAATTGCGTACCATTGTCGGTGATGATCCTGTTGGGCACACCGAAACGGCAAACTATTCCTTTAAAGAACTTGACGGCTGATTGTGCTGTCACCTTCCTCACCGCTTCCACTTCTGGCCACTTTGTGAACTTGTCAATTGCAACGTACAAGTACTCAAAGCCCCCGGTAGTACGGGGGAAGGGGCCCAATATGTCGAGCCCCCAGACCGAAAATGGCCAGGAGAGAGGGATTGTCTGAAGAGCTTGAGCTGGCTGATGTGATTTCTTCGAATGAAACTGGCACGCTTCACACTTGGTTACTAGTGCAGTTGCATCCTGCAGAGCGGTGGGCCAAAAGAAACCTTGCCGGAATGCTTTCCCGACAAGTGCTCTTGATCCTATGTGAGAGCCACATATGCCTCCATGTATCTCTGCCAACAGCTCTAGTCCATCCTCCCAAGGAATGCACTTCAATTTCACACCGTTCGGTCTCTTTCTATACAGGACGTCATCGACGAACTTGTACATAACAGACCGACGGGCTACTTTTTCCGCTTCTTCCTGTTCCTCCGTGAGTTCTCCTGTCTGAAGGAAATGGACAATGTGCTGCGCCCATGCTGGAGCCTAGGGCTCGACAGCTAGGACTAAAGGCATCTCCTCTGTCGGGGGAACATTTGTCTCGACAACGAAAGCGTGAGGTTCCGCCGGAGCCTGTCGTTCCCCGGCAGGTTTGTCGTTGATCCCGGCAAGTTCCTTGATGGTGGCTCCGGGGAGCTCTGCCGGAAAGTACCGTCCAGAATTCAACTTTCTTCTCTTTTCTTGCCGCATTGATGGCGCCACGGATGGTTGAGTCAAATGGAGCACAAAAGTTCCTGGCTCCACAGGCAACTTGAGGGCGGCGCGCTTTGACAGGTCGTCAGCAATACTGTTCTCGGCACGAGGGATGTGCTTCATTTGCAGACCATCAAAGTGCTCTTCCATTTTTCTCACTTCATCCACGTAGGCTTGCATTAATGGACTCTGATAACTCTTGTTAACTTGCCTGACGATGAGCTGCGAATCGCCTCTATTGACGAGCTTCTTGATACCAAGGTCTGCCGCGATCCTGAGATCGGCAAGCAAGCCCTCGTACTCTGCAGTGTTGTTCGTCGAACTCTCTCGGGGAAAATGCATCTGGATTACGTACTTGAGGTGCTCTCCGGTGGGTGCGACAAGCAGCACGCCAGCACCGGCGCCTTGCACCGAAAAAGCCCCGTCAAAGTACATACCCCATTCCTGATCGATTTCCTTGCCGGAGAGAGTTGTTTCTTGAACCTCTTCGTCTGGCGTTGGGGTCCATTCCGCAATGAACTCTGCCAAGGCCCTGCTCTGAATTGTCGAAGTGCTTTCAAACTTGAGACCAAAGCTCGACAACTCCAACGCCCACTCCACAATCCTGCTGGTTGCTTCTGGATTTCGCAAAATCCGTTGCAACGGGAAGCAAGTGACGACGGTGATTTCATGTGCTTGAAAATAATGGCGCAGCTTCCTCGAGGCCATACGGAGGCCGAAGAGCAACTTCTGCATGCCAGAATATCTTGACCTAGCTCCTTGCAAAAGAGAGCTAACAAAATAAACTGGGCGCTGCACCACCTTTTTCTTCTGCACTGGTTCTTCTGACTGCGCAGATTCTGTCTTGCCGGGATCAACCCTTGCCGGGGAAGATCCTGCCACGTCGCCTGACGGTCCTGCCACTGGTGTTGCTTCCTCATCAGCTTCTCTCTGCGCCACTAACACAGCACTAACCACTTGATTTGTCGTTGCCAAATATAGCAGCAACGGCTCTCGTGGTTTAGGCGCGACTAGCGTCGGCGGAGAAGAAAGGTATTTCTTCAAATCTTGTAGCGCAGCCTCCGCCTCCGGAGTCCATTTCATTGGACCTGCCTTCTTCAAAATTTTGAAAAAGGGCAGGGCGCGCTCAACAGATTTGGAAATAAACCTGCTTAGAGCAGCAACACAGCCGGCAAGACGACGGACATCCTTGACGCGTCTTGGTGCTTCAATCTGCTCAATAGCTTTGATCTTGTCGGGGTTCGCTTTGATCCCTCGTTGAGATACAAAGAATCCGAGAAGCTTGCCGGAAGGAACACCAAACACGCACTTCTCAGGATTGAGCTTTAAGTTGATCTTGCGCAGATTTGCAAATGTCTCTTCTAGATCTTGTATGAGCGTCGCTTTGTCCTTGGTTTTGACCACTATATCATCCATATATGCCTCCATATTTCTATGGAGCTGAGCCTCAAAACCAATTTGGACCGCTCTCGCAAATGTAGAACCAGCACTTTTCAACCTGAAAGACATTCGTATAAAACAATACGTACCACATGGGGTGATAAATGCGGTCTTTTCTTCATCTTCTCTTGCCATGAAGATCTGATGATACCCTGAGTAGGCATCAAGGAAGGACAGTAGATCACAACCAGCGGTGGAGTCCAAAATCTGGTCGATGCGCGGCAAGGGAATGGGATCTTTTGGACAGGCTTTATTGATATCTGTATAATCAATACACAGCCTCCATTTCCCATTCGCCTAGCGCACTACAACCGGATTAGCCAACCAGGTTGGGTGAAGTACTCCTCTGACCAATCCTGCCGCCTCCAGCTTCCTGATTTCTTTGGCAATGAATTCTTGCCGCTCCAAGGCTTGCTTCCTGACCCTCTGCTTGACAGGCCGCGCGTGAGGATAGACAGCAAGGTGGTGCCCAATTACTTCCCTAGGAACACCGGGGATGTCAGACGGTTGCCATGCAAACACGTCGACATTCGCCCGCAGGAAGGCAATGAGCGCGCTTTCCTATTTGTCATCTAGGGTGGAACTTATGGTGAAAGTTCCTCCTATTCCGTCCTCCCTGACGGGCACCTTCTTGGTCTCTGGTGGAGCGGCCTTGGATCTCTTGTTCTTGCTGGTGGAACTCTCTGGTGCATCCTCAACGAAAGCGCAGCACTCCGAGGAGGTGCGCTTGCCGGAGTTCGCGCCAAGATTCTCGCCGGTCTTCTTCTCCCCCCCGGGAGTTCCAGCGGCAGGAGCAGATGCCTTGATGACAGGTGCTGCAACTACTTCCCGGTAGAGTTGGTCGGCACAGATGAGCGCATCCTTCTTATCGGAATGGATAGTAATGACACTCAACGGCCCGGGCATCTTCAAAACATTATACGCGTAGTGTGATGCCGCCATGAACTTAGCCAGCGCTGGCCGACCAAGGATCCCATTGTATGACATAGGGATCTTGGCGACATCAAACACTACCTTCTTTGTCCTGTAGTTGAGCTCGCTACCAAATGTCACCGGTAACGTAATCTTGCCCTTTGGCTGGGTTCTTCCTGGATTGACCCCTTGAAACGTGCCCGTTTCCTCGAGATCTTCATCAGGAATTTGGAGCCTCTTGAGCACATCCGGTGAGATTAGGTTCAGCCCGGCCCCACCGTCAACTAGCATTTTCGTCACCTTGAGGTTGCGGATTGTTGGTGAGACCAACAATGGCAAGCACCCGACCGCAGTTGTGCGATCAGGGTGATCCTCGGCGTCGAAAATGATAGGCGTGTTGGACCACTTCAGGGGCTTACATGCATCCAGTGATGGCTCTGTTGCATTAACTTCTCGCACCCACTGTTTAAGCCGATGGTGGGAAGAATGCAAGAAGGCGCCCCCGTCGATACACATGGCCTCTGTAGCTTTCTGGAATTCTTGCTCACTGGACTCATCATCTTCTTCATCATCATCACCTTCTTCTTTGTCACGGCCTCGAGCTGGCCTCTCCCTCTGTTGCTTGGCCTTGCCGCGGCGACCCCCTCGGCCACCGCGCTTCTTGCCGGACCCCTCAGCACCGTCATGGGCCTTCTCCTTATCTTGCCTTTCATACTCAGCCCTCTGCTTCTCGACAAGCTGCTCAACTTGCTGGCAGTTTTGGAGATCGTGGCCCTTGGTGCGATGGATCTTGCAATACTGCTTGCCGGAGTTTTCCGACTTGTCGGCAGCCGCCAAGGCCTGGCATGAGGAGCACCCAGCAAGTTCCTTGCCGGGGTCGTCAACCTTGGCCTTCTTGGCGGCGCCGGGGTTGCCGGATTCCTGGACAGCAAGCACGGCCTTGCCTCTGCGCTTCTTGTTCCGCCGCCGGCTTTTCCTTGACGGGGTTGCAGCGTCTTCATCTTCTGATTCGCCCCCCGCGCCAACAGCCTCGCCAGGGAGTTTCCTCCCCTCTTCAGCTCGAGCGCACTTGTCGGCCAAAGCGTAAAGCTCGGCAATACTCCTGACTTTGTTCATTGCCAGCTCTTCCCGCATTTTGTGGTTACGCACGTTCTGGTGAAACGCGCTAACAACAGTGGCAGGGTGAACGTCAGGAATAGTGTACTGCACCCGGCTAAATCTCTGAATAAACTTGCGCAGGGATTCGCCCTCCTTTTGAGGGATGATATGCAAATCACTCTCTTGGCCAGGAGCTTGGTGGCCTCTGACAAAGGCGCCAACAAACTGATGGCATAGATCTGACCAAGAAGAAATAGAATTCTCCGGCAGATGCATCAACCATGACCTGACGTTGGGTTTGAGCACCAACGGGAAGTAGTTGGCAAGTATCTTGTCATCTCGGCCCCCGGCAGCCTGCACCGCAATGGTGTAGATGCTCAGGAACTCCGAGGGATGAGTCTTGCCGTCATATTTCTCCAGGACCTCTGGCTTAAAGGTTCGGGAATTGGGCCACTGGACTTGCCGCAGCTCATGGGTAAACGCTGGAGTCCCTACCTCGTAAGGCAAGTCACCTGCATCCCCTGGCGCATGCTCGTCGACAGCGGGCCCTGTGCGCTTATCAGATTGATAGCGCGCTTCCCGTCGCCGCTCGATGGTGGTTCGAGCGTCCTCTTTGCTTTGTTCCTGGAGAACTTCACGCTGGTCGCGGTGCATCCGTGGATCGGACGATGCCGTGGAATCATCATCATGGCGATCAACCCGCTGGGTTGTCGACCGCCGCTGGTGTTGCGGAGGGGAGTGCACCGTGGTTGCACCACCTCTGGTTTTCTCCACATCGGCTCGCGCCGGATCGATGGACCGCCGCTGTGAGGGCCCTGCCTCCTGTGGCCCATCTTTGTTGGCGAAGCCAATGAGGCTCTGGATAGTAGCTCGCCACTCCTCCATCTTCTCCAGAGTAGGAGGGAAATCGAGGAGCAGCTGCGCATGTGCCAAAGCTTCCGTTGGCGTAGGCGGCGGCGACAGGTGTGAGGTACGTGAGGTGCTCTGACTCCTAACCATGTGAGAAGGGGCACCGTCACGGTCACACGACCGCGTGGCACTTCCACCGGCAGCTCAGCGTTCATGCTGGGCCTGCGCACCTTGGGATCGATGCACAAAAATCTTTTCATGGGGACGCCCTGAACCACCAGCGCCATGACGTTGCTCATCGTACACGGCCTGGGAAGGCCGTGACTCTGGTGCCGGCGCGGGAGCCCTAGATGGCGTCCTCCGATCTCTGGAGTTCGTTGTGCCGCCCGTAGGCAACACAGCTCCATCTCTGGATCTAGCGGCGTGTGGGTTGCCGCTGCCGCTGTGAACGACGCCGCTCGCCTGGCTTGGATCACCGGAACACCGTGGAGGCTCTAATCCTCTTCCTTCTGCACCCACGCCATCGCCCATACGCGAGGGCACAGGCAAAACGGACGTGGATGGTTGCGCTGTTGCGGCGCTCTTCTTCTTGGGTGGCATGATGATGAAGATGATGAAGAAACTAAGGCGTCGATCACTGGATCAGGTTCACGCAACCTGCTTACCCCTACCTGGCGCGCCAAAGATGTCGGCGTGCGACACCTATGGGACCCCCAAGGGACCCCTTTACGATTCGGCAGGGAGAGAGGTATGCACAAAGAGCAGAACCAACAATCGACGCGGGGCGATTTTACCCAGGTTCGGGCCGCTGATCAGCGTAAAACCCTACTCCTACCTTGTTTTATTATGAATGTTCTTGAGCCCAGGCTCTAGGAGCGCTTGCAATGAACAGTACGTTCAAGGAGCAGCTACGCATGCAGAATGGGCTCGAAGTTCCTCCCCCCTGTAGCAGTTGCCTTGGGCCTCCTTTTATACGCTCAAAGGGGTCACCACAGTGGCAAAATGTACATACATTGAGGTGTAAAGTAGCTACAGGGTCATCATACCTAACCACTGACGGATTAGGACGAATGCATTTAATGCACCGTGAGGTGTCCGTTTAGGTGTCCTCACTTTCTTGGGGATGGAAAAAGGGGCCATCCCATCAGCACCGCTTAAGCTCTCCTCCACTGGCGCGTTGCCACGCATCCAGAGAAGGACCCAGAATGCTGGGCTTGTTGTTGTGTCAAAGCGGTGGCACAGTAGCTTAACCTTGCCGGGCGCCGAATCTTGCCGGGCGCAAAATCTTGCCAGGCTTCGCAGGCCACCCCGGCAAGATCTTGCCGGGGAGACTGGCTTTCGGATTCCAGCTCTTCCTATCTGCTGATCCTCAGATCTTTGACTTGAGGATTTCTTTGATAGCCTGAGTCAACCTCGAACTGTTCCCCGACAAGCCTTGCCGCGAGTATGGCTACAACTGCCCGTGCACAAGTACGGGGTACTAATGGCCCAATACTTACTACACCGACATTCTGCGACACGGCGGGTGTCGGCGTTCTGGGAACTAGGGTACCCAGACTTGCCTGCCTGCGGCCCACGGCGTGGCTCCATCGACAGCCTGGTATGGCCCATCTAGAAGACCGCCAAGGCAAGACCCTCGGGAGGGGCCAAGCCCCGCGAGGCGGATGACACCAAGACCTCCCGAGGGAGTGGCCTCCCCAGGCGGCCTCCCGAGGAGTGGAGATTTCTATGCAGGTACCCAGCCTCATGTGGCTACCATGACGCAAGCCATGACGACCAAGGCAGGCAGGCGCCAGCGGGCGCAGAGAAGGAAGTTTCCTCTTTGGTGCTAAGGAGGCAAGGACATGCGTGGGTTCCCGAGGAATCTGACAAAGGTTTCCACTCCGGTGCAACGAGACCAAGACCGCCAGCGCGGCAGGATGGATGTCATCGCCGAGCCCACCGCTGTGTCACGACCAGAAGTTTTGCAGGCGAAGACCACCTTTCGTCAGGATAAGATGTACTACTTGTCCCCTTTCAAATTGGCCACTGTGGGATCCCTTCCCGCCTACATTTTGGGGGAAGAGGACCAAGGCCACTATAAATATAGGTTAGCCACCACTGTAGAAGGGGTCAACTCATTCCCTCACTCCCGAACCTCGTGAGGTTGTTCATCCCTTGTACTAGTTCATCCTCGGCCCCTCGTGAGGCCAATCCACCACAAAGCAGGAGTAGGGTCTTACACCGCAAGGTGGCCCGAACCTGGGTAAACTGCCGTGTTCATCTTCTTGCTCGTTCGTGTGAATCGAGCTAGGCCATGGGGCGACGAGCTGGTAGGCTGGATAGGTTGAGTTCTTCGCACACGCCCAAGAGTTCGAACCTTTCTTGGGTCTGCGGAGCCCTGAATCCGACATTTGGCGTGTCAGGTAGGGGCGTGTCGAAGTTCAGCCTCTTCATCAACCGCGCCCTGCTCGTGCTTCGCGGCTCTCGTGGTGGGCCTCCAGGCCTTCACCCCCAACCTGCAGCGGGTGTGGTGGCCGCAGAAGTTTAGGCCGGCGCTGCCACCGCAATACGACGGCACGGGGGACCCCGAGGAGTTCCTCTGTTTGTACGCGCAGGCCATCTGGGAGGCGGGCAGCGACGACAAGGTCATGGCGAACTGGCTCCCTATGGCCCTCTTGGGCGCGCCGCGCTCCTGGATGCTCAGCCTGCCGGAGTCTTCGATGGACTCCTGGCAGGAGCTGCGCGGTCTATTCATCGCATGTTTCGCGGCGTAAGCGCCCCACACCATTGCGTCCATCCTCGGCGGTAGGGCTGGAATTTGAGCCGAGTCGAGCCAGCTCGGCTCGACTCGCTAAAGCTCGTTTCGTTAACGAGCTAGCTCGACTCGACTCATTACTATAACGAGCTCAAATCCAAGATTGGCTCGACTCATATAACTCGCGAGATGGCTCGTTTAGCTTGTTAAGCTCGTTAAGGATATGAACATAAAACCTTACAAATAAGATAGAAATGAACATTGTTTGTGAACATTGTACATGTTTAATATGTACATTTTACATTCACAAGTAATCATTGTTTTCATATTCGTAAGGTGCCTTGGGCGGCTGGGCCTTGTGTTGTGCGTTTAGGACGCATGGTGCTTGGCTGATCTCTTGTACCGAGCCTAATAAGTTACACGAGTACTCGTGAGATTGGCTCATTTAACTTGGTCTATAAACAATCTTAAACTAAAGCTCGGCTCGACTCGTTATTCTTTGAGTTCGAGTTGATTCGAGCCGAGTCACGAGTTACTCATTTAGCTCACGAGCTTCGAGCTTTTTTTCCAGCCCTACTCGGCGGGTCGCAGGCGCTGTCCTCGGGCCGCCATGTCAAGCAACTCCTCTGTCGGCTAGGAGCTACTCAGCCACGGTAGGGGGCTCCTCCGGGCCGCGTTGTGCCTGAGACTGCCATCACCTTCGACTCTAGGGATCACCCCAGGACCACGGTCGGCGCCGGCGCGCTCCCCATGCTGTGCACGCCCACCATCAGCAATGTTGCGGTCACCAGGACCCTCATCGACGGTCGTGCTGGCCTCAACACCCTCTCCGTGGAAGCCTTCGGTCTGCTTCAAGTGCCCTACGACCAGCTCACCCCCACCAGGCCCTTCTTAGGGGTGGTCGACGGCTCCACTGTCCCCCTAGAGCAGATCCGCCTCCTAGTCACCTTCAACACGCGCTACAACTGCCGCACCGAGCTTATTGACTTCGACGTCGCCCGCATCGGCCTCCTGTACAACGCCATACATGGGTATCCGGCCCTTGCCAAGTTCATGGCAGCGACGCACCCCGGCTACAACGTTGTCAAGATGCCAGGGAGTAGCGGCATCATCATCGTGGCGGGGGATGCCAAGGATGCACTCCTGGCCCTCAAGCTCGCCTTCAAGGCCGCGGCAGCCACACGACCAGGCGCTAAAGACACTCTAGAGATTCCGAAAGCCACGCTGCAAAGAAGAAGCAATTGTTCTCTCAAGATCGGGCCGAGACGAAGCAGGTGCCAGTCGACGATGGGGGTTCAGGCCCCACCTTCACCATAGGCGCTGGCCTCCCCCCAGATCAGGAAGAGGCGTTGGTCGGCTTCCTCCATTCGAACAAGGATGTGTTTGCATGGGAGGCGACGGACCTGGTCGGCGTCCTGTGAGATGTGATTGAACACCATTTGATGGTGTGCCCGGGTGTGCGCCCAGTAAAGCAGAAGGCGTGGCGGCAAGCCCCGGAGTAGCAATCGTTCATTGTCCAAGAGGTCCGCAAGCTGCAAGAGGCCGTCATCATTTGGGAGGTGCGGCACCCGGATTGGCTGGCCAACCCGGTCATCGTCCCCAAGAAGGGCGGAAAGGAGAGCATGTGCGTCGACTTCACAAGCCTCAACAAGGCGTGCCCTCAGGACACCTTCCCTCTTTCGTGCATTGATCAGATCGTTGATTCCACTGCCGAGTGCGACCTGCTGTGCTTCCTGGACACCTTCTCGGGCTACCACGAGATTAAGATGGTGGTGCAAGACGTCGAGAAGACAGCCTTCCTATCCCCGTGCGGGTTGTATTGCTACACTTGCATGCCCTTTGGGCTGCGGAACGCTGGCGCGACCTTCCAGCGACTGATGCATATCGCTCTCGGCCAGCAGCTCAGGAGGAATGCCGAGGCGTACTTCGATGACATAGTGGTCATGTCGCGGGAAGCAAGGACCCTTGTCGAAGACCTGGAAGAAACATTCTCCAACCTGCGCAAGGTAAACTTGCGGCTCAATCCGGAGAAGTGTGTGTTTGGAGTCCCGTCCAGCAAGTTGCTGGGTTTCCTGGTGTCGCACAGAGGGATCGAGGCAAACCCAGAGAAGGTCAAGGCAATAGAAAGTATGAACCCGCCGCAGACCCTCAAGGAGAAGCAGAAGCTCGCGGACTGCGTAACTTCGCTGGGGCGTTTCATCTCCAAGCTCGGCGAGTGCGCCCTGCCGTTCTTCAAGCTGATGAAAAAGAAAGGCCCCTTTGAGTGGACTCCGGAGGCTGAGGCAGCCATTCAAGACCTCAAGAGGTATCTCACGAGCCTGCCGGTAATGGTGGCGCCACATCCTCTTGAGCCCCTGGTGCTCTACCTAGCCGCCACACCCCACTCGGCTAGCGCAGCGCTTGTGGCGGTCCGGGAAGAGCGCGCAGGTGTGGGTGCGCGGCGCAGCGCCCCGCGTACAGCTGCGCCATCGCCACCTCAGGATGGCACTTCTGAGGTCTTGACTACTCCCTCGGACGGCAAGGCTCCCGAGGCCCCCTCGTCTCAAGCGGAGCGTGACGTCGTCAACACCTATTCCCTCGTCGAGCACCCCGTGTATTTCGTCAGCACGGTGTTGCGTGACGCACGCGCATGCTACCCCATGCCACATGTAGCGCCCAAGATGCGATTCTATCCCAATCACGTGATGAACTCGTGATTGGGGCACAACCGCATTTCGAGCGCATAGCAAGGTGGATATCATTACAACATATCTTGTATTCTCATCTATTCAGTACATGGTATGTTGTAATGATATCCACCTTGCTATGCGCTCGAAATGCGGTTGTGCCCCAATCATGAGTTCATCACGTGATTGGGGTAGAATCGCATCTTGGGCGCTACACCATAGAAGCTCCTGCTCGCGCTCCTCATCGCCTCCAGGAAACTGCGCCACTACTTCCAGGGCCACCCCATCAAGGTCGTCTCCGCGTAACCCCTGGAGAAGGTGCTCCGTAGCCCCAATGCCGCGGGGAGGGTCGCTGAATGAAGCATCGAGCTGAAAGCATTCCAGCTGGAGTTCATCACCACCAGGGTCATCAAGGGCGCAGCCCTCACTGACTTTGTGGTGGAATGGACTGACGCCCCTGACCGGGGGATGGGTGAAGATCACTCCCTCGTGCCCTAAGATGAGGTGCCCGATGGCTGGATCATGTACTTTGACGGCGCGTTCGCGCTCCAGGGCACAGGGGCTGGGGCCGTACTCATCTCGCCGACCCAGGACAAGCTATACTACGCCGTGCAGCTCCACTTTCAGCATGGTGAGAAGGTCTCCAACAACATCACGGAATACGAGGGCCTGATCGCTGGCCTAAGGGCAGCGGCGGCCCTGGGGGTCAAGCGTCTCACCATCAAGGGCGATTCTCAGCTCCTCGTCAACTTCTCCAACAAGGAATACAAGCCTAAGGACGAGCACATGGAGGCATACCTAGAAGAGGTATGCAAGATTGAAAAACGATTCTTGGGCTTGGAATTGCAGCACGTCCCGCATGGCACGAACAAGGAGGTGGACGACATCGCCAAAAGGGCGTCCCGACACGAGCCCCAGAAGCCTGGTGTCTTCGAGGAGCGGCTAGGTTGAGTTCATCTTCTTCCTTATTCGTGTTCATCGAGCTAGGCCGTAGGGTGACGAGCTGGTTGGCCGGATAGGTTGAGTCCTTTGCACAAGCCCCAAAGTTTGAACCTTTCTTGGGTCTGCGGAGCCCTGAATCCGACATTTGGCGTGCCAGGTAGGGGCGTGTCGAAGCCTCTCTTCCACCGTTCGCTCCGCCGCCGTTCCGTCGTTCCTATCGCCGACGCTCACCGTGTCCATGCCGAGCGCCGGGCCGCTCGTGTCGCTTAGACGGCACCCGTGGGCAACGGCGCTCCTCGCCGCTCCGCCTCCCCGGTGGCTAACGCCGCCACTGACCCTGCTGCTCGCGAACAGTAGGATTCGTCACTGCCACCGTCCGTGCGGCGCAATGGCTGCACCGCAACTCCATCACCCACTCCAGCCACGACGTCGTCTTCTCATGTTCATCGTGGGCCGTCGAACGCATAGGCTGCGCTGCTCATGGCGCGTGAGCTTCTGCGCTATCATCCGACCAACGACCTCTATGATGACTGGCTCGGCCGCATCAGCGAGCTCGTCAATGCTGCCGGTGAGGGCCCTGCACCGCCCCGTTCGCCCCATCCCCCGCCGTCCCTGCTGGGCGATGTGGCTCATGGCGCGCCTCCTCCTCCTCCTCTGCACAGCGCGGACCCCGAGCCCAGGCGTGAGGCATGCCAACGAGACCCGCCATGCAGGGCGCCGGCGCACGATGAAGAAAGCTGCCAGGTGGTGCAGCGGCCGCAGGCCGATGCGCGCGCACTTCCAATGCCGCCGTGTCAAGACCGCATGCCACTGGAGGCGGTAGCGCGTGGGCGCCAAGATCAAGCTCCCCCCATGCGACCGGTACCTATGAGTGCAGCAAGTTGCCGTGCTTTCACCCTAGAGCTGCGCCGCGTTGTCTGGCCCGGGAAGTTCAAGCCGGATCTGCCTCCACGCTACAACGGCACTCCTGACCCCGCTGAGTTCCTCTAGCTCTACGAGCTGAGCATCGAGGCAGCGAACGGCAACGACAAGGTCATGGCGAACTGGTTCCCCATGGCCTTCAAGGATGGCACACGATCTTGGCTCCTGAACCTCCCGGTGGGGTCGATCTCCTCCTGGGACGAGCTACGCGAGCGCTTCATCGCCAACTTCCAGGGCACTCATGACCGTGCTTCTGCAGCAGGCGACCTGCGGTGCATAAAGCAGCAGCCGGGCGAGACCTTGCACAAGTACATACAGCGCTTCATGAACATTCGCCTCAAGATTCCGAAGGTGTCGGACGAGGCCACCATTACGGCGTTCTCTGATGGCGACCGGGACGTCAAGATGAAGGAGGAGATCGCCATCCACGAGTACTTGTGTTTGGCTCTGGAGGTGTTCAACATGGCAACCAGATGCGTGAGGGCCGAGGAAGGTCGCCTCTCCCTCCTGGAGCTTCCGGAGGTCGATCCTGAAGACAAGAAGGCCAAGGCTAAGGAAGTGAAGCATAAGGGCCCCACCGTGCTGGCCGCGGAGCCCGAGATGAAGCGTGGCCGTGACCATGATGAGCCTCCTAGGGGCAACTGCCCATTCTGCGTCTTCCACAACGTCCACAGCCACAACACCAACGACTGCCAGGAGCTCAGGGCAATCCGCGACGGGCGCTTTAGCCGCCGCCCCGAGCACAGCGACCGCGGCTAGGACAACCGCGACCCCCGCCAGGACTGGCGCGACCAACCCCGTGAGGACCGCTGGTAGGGCCAGCATCATGAGGGCCCTTGGTGGGACCAGCCTCGTGAGGATCGCCCCCAGGGCATTGCCGGCCTCCCTCCGCTGCCAGCAGCCGCCAAGGAGAAACAACGACAACCACCAAGATGATGGGGCCGGGGGCTTCCAAGAGCCTCACGCGATCGCCTGCATCCTGGGTGGTGCTCAGGCTCCCGCCTCTCATCGCATCTTCAAGCAGTTCGCTCATGAGGTGAACACAGCCCTCCCCAAGCTCGAGGCGTCGCGCCCCCCTCAGGTGGTCCAAGAACGCCATCACCTTTGACTCCATGGACCAGATCAAGTGCTCAGCCGCCGCCAGCGCGCTCCCAATGCTCTGCACGCCAACCATGAGCAACGTCCTTGTCACCAAGACCCTCATCGACGGTGGCGCTGGGCTCAACGTTCTCTCTGTTGAGACGTTTGAAACGCTCCAAGTACCATATGACTAGCTTCTACCCACCAAGCCTTTCTCAGGGGTGACCGATGGCTCCACCGTTCCATAGGGCAGATTCGCCTCCCTGTCACCTTCGGCAAGCGTGACAACTACCACACCGAGCTCATCGACTTCGACGTCACCCACATCCACCTCCCGTACAATGCCATCCTCTGGTATCCAGCCCTCGCCAAGTTCATGGTAGCAACTCACCACGGCTACAATGTCCTCAAGATGCCAGGGAGTGGCGGCATCATCACAGTCGCCTGTGACGAAAAGGATACGTTGTGCTCCCTCGAGCATGCCTACCAGGCCGCGGCGGTCGAGAACTCAGATGGCAAGGGTGCCATCCTGCCTCCTGAGGCCATCCCCAAGAAGAAGAAGCAGCTCCTCCCAAAGGGCCGTCAGGAGGCTGGGGCGCCCGACGGTCGTGCCTCAGGCCCCGCGCCCTCTGTTGGGGCATCTTTCCCTCTCGTATAGGGATGCGTGCCCGGCGCCCCCCTTAGGATGGGCTCGGGGGCTCTCCTCTGGAGGGCCTCTGACCTGAACGGCGTCATGAGGGAGGCATGCGGGCATCACGTGGAGGCGTGCTTTGGCGCGTGCCTCCGTGAGCAAGGCGCAAGGCGCGAGGCGCCGGGCGCTCAGGAGTTCATCACCAAGGCAATCGAGGAGCTTCAGGAGGCGCGAGCCATGCGTGCCGAGCGTCGCCCCACACCACCCAGTGCAACTGCCACCCCTGACACGGGTGGTGAGCTGCGCGTCTGCGTCAACATCCCATGCCTCAACAGGGCTGCTTCGCAGGACCTCTTCTGGCCATCTCGCGTCGGCCGGAGCGGGGGCTACTCCTGCAGCTACGTCCGCATGCCGTTTGGCCTGCTGAACGTGGCCGCCTCGTACCAGTGCCTCATGCAGGGAGGCTCGGCGGCTCACGAGGCCAGGCGCCAGGCGGTCCTGACCGAGGAGGTGACGGGCCCTCGCGAGTCCCCCAGACCTCTGGAGCCTCCCGGGACTCGGGAGCCGGTCGGCTCATGAGGAGCGATCTCTACAGTACGCATCTTCAACTACTTCAACGCTTCTACAACGATCGTGCCAGGTGACTTTTTGGTTTGTTCAACTGAGGGCGCCCCTCGGGCTGCATCATCCTCAGGCTGCTAGGGCCCGCCCCCACAGCCGCGTCATTTTGATTCGTGTACTTCGGACCAGTTATGCATGCTTAAATTGTTATGATGATTAATGTTATACCTGTCGACCCGTCATCTATGGAGTCTCCCTTCGCGGTCTCCGCGCATTGCTAGCTCGCCTTTTGCTCATCCCGCGACGGGGGCTATTGGCACGGCACCTGTGCTCGGGTCCGTCCCTGCAGCGCTGACAAACCTAAGAGACCGAGCTCTGGCTCGCGGCCGGCCCCACGCACGTCACCTCACCAGGTCCTTAGTGCCTTCATCTTCTCGTGGAAAGGTCACGGGCAGGATAGCAAGCACGACATCCCTTTGTGTCTTGTGGCTAACTTGCAGGAACCTCCGGAGGCAGGATCATGAGCAGCTTCGCCAACACCTCGCCACCGTGGAAGGCTACCGCGCTGCGTGCCATGGGGCGCAACCCCTCCTAGGTACCCCCTCGAAGCTAGCCACTCTTTTCTCGCACAAGTCGCTTGCACGTTAAGGGGGGGGGGGGTACTTGAGCATCGTGCCTCAGGGGCTCCTACCGGCCCTCGAGCCCTCACCCACTGGCCTTGACCATGGCATCGCGACCTGGCATACCAGCGGTGGCCGAGCCTCGCTCGAGAGCCGGGTCCCGAGGATGTAGAGCACCCTGACAAGCGGGAGAGATGGAGTCGGTAGGAGCCCTGCGGGGGGGGGGGGGGGCGCCATCAGGAGAAGGGCGTAGCCTAACATCGCACAAGAAGCTCGCCCTCACGACAAGGAAACCACCACAGGCTCACCAAGATAAGTCACTTCGCACACCCGGGCGCGAACCCCATAATCGGTGTTTCGTCTCTCGTGATTTCGCTCGGGCAAGGGAACTCCCCTTCCAGTCCTTAGGGAGCCGCTTGCGCGCCAAAGGGGACCTCCTAAGCATCACGCCTCGGGGGCTCTTACCGGACCTCGGGCCGCTCACTTCCTGGCCTTGACCACGGCATCGCGACCTGGCATACCAGCGACGGCCGAAGCTTGCCTGGGGACTGAGTCCTGTCGGCGTAGAGCACTAAGCTACCCCGAGAATAAAAAGGGGGAACCATGCCCAAGCGAGAGACACAAACATAGTATAAATTGGGGGTGCTGACATTAAGGCAAAAGGTGCCACAATCTTTACATACCCCCGCGGGGCCCTTCATGATTTTTGCGCAGGAATGAAACAAAAGGAAAGGACCTCCTGAGGATCGTGACCCAGGCGGTGTCCCCCATGATGCCTGGCCGGCGCCATTCCTCCCTCAAGCCCGAGCGCGGTGGCGCGGTGGCTCATAGCTGCCGTCATCACTTAAGCTTGGTTCGGAGGAGGCGTCACTGATGCTGGAGGAATCACGGACAAGGCCAAGGGCAAGTTCACCGCGAGGGGCCTCGCCGATTTGCCGGCCTATGAGGGGGTCGCCGTCTCGATCGCCTCCCCTGGGGCAGCACTCCAGACGTCGGTCGTCCCCTCCGAAGACCTTGAAGAAGAGCGTCGATGCCCCGTCGTACTCAAAGTGGATGGCATGCCTCCCCTCCGAGTTGCAGGCACGGGCAATCGCACCCCATCCCCGGGTCATGAAGACGTCGCCGGAGTCGACGGCCTTGACCTCCGCCTCTGAAGCTTGGCTGCAGCAGCCATCGTGCTGCAGCAACAGCTCGACGGGTCCCTTCGACAGTATCTCCCCTGCCAGGGACCGCGGGAGCCGGATCCATGTGCGCGGCGTTGTCGCTGCCCATACCACGAACTCGCGGGCCATGCCATCGGCATAGGCCTGCGGGCAAGGTGGTCGCGCGGTGTCTGCTTATCCTTCTTCCCGGCTTCGTCCTCCGCGACTCCTGTGGCCGCCATCACAAGCGGGACCTTGCGCATGGATGTCCGCACTAATGGGGAAACCCAGCGGGGCGCGTTCGTGCCAAGGTTGCATAGCCATAGGCGCTGCGGTAGTCTCGCGGGGGCAACCGCGCCTTTTCTTTGGCGGGAGCAACTTCGGTTCTACCAGAGGGGTTTTTCCCTTCTCGGCGGCCGAGAACCTCCTCACTTGCGCCATGGATGCTCTGGCGAGATGGCGGCGCGGCGAAGAAGAATAAGAAGGAGCGAGCAGCAAGAAGATGAAGATGGGCTGGGGGCTCCGCCCCCCCTCCCTCTTTCCCCATTTATAGGAGGGGAAGGCTAACCGGCGGCCTCTCACGTTCGAAGTCATGATAGCCCCCCTGCATGGATCAGGCAATTGTCAAGTTCGAGCAGTTGTCGAGACGGCGTGGGGAAGCGGAGACGCCCATGTCCCATCAAGCGCCATGTGTCAGCCTGGCCCGCAGGCGATTGGGGCCCGCGGTGCTTCGCCCTTGCCCTTTGGCTTCGCCTCGAAGCCAATTCCGAGCATGCCTTGGGCCCAGGGGCTACTGTCGGAGTTCTGGGAACCAGGGTACCCAGACTTGCCTGCTTGCAGCCCATGGCATGGCACCTTCGACGGCCTGGTACGGCTCACCTCCAAGGCTATCAAGACAAGACCCTCACGAGGGGCCAAGCCTTGTGAGGTGGATGACACCAAGACCTCCTGAGGAAGCGGCCTTCCCAGGTTGCCTCCTGAGGGAGCGGAGATTTCTATGCAGGTACCCAACCTCATGAGGTTGCGATGACATAAGCCATGACGACCAAGGCTAGGCGGGCGCCAGCGGGCACAGAGGAGGCAGTTTCTTCTTTGGTGCTAAGGAGGCAAGCACACACGCGGGTTCCCAAGGAGCCTGGCAAAGGTTTCCATTCTAGTGCAACAAGACCAAGGCCACCGGCGCGGCAGGATGGATGTCATCGCCGAGCCCACTGCTGCGTCATGACCAGAAGCTTTGCAGGCGAAGACCACCTTTCATCAGGATAAGATGTACTACTTGTCCCCTTTCAAATTGGCCACTGTGGGATCCCTTCCCGCCTACGTTTTGGGGGAAGAGGACCAAGGCCACTATAAGTATAGGTTAGCCACCACCGTAGATGGGGACCCGGATCGGAACCTCATCGACTGATTCCCTCACCCACAGACCTCGCGAGGTTGTTCATCCCTTGTACTAGTTCATCCTCAGCCCCTCGTGAGGCCAATCCACCACAAAGCAGGAGTAGGGTCTTACACCTCAAGGTGGCCCGAACCTGGGTAAACTGCCGTGTTCATCTTATTCCTTGTTCGTGTGCATCGAGCTAGGCCGTAGGGCGATGAGCTGGTTGGCCGGATAGGTTGAGTCCTTCACACACGCCCCAGAGTTCGAACCTTTTTTGGGTCTGTGGAGCCCTGAATCCGACAGGAGAAAGATGCAGAATGCTTGGCCCGTCAGGCCACCGCTTACTGCTTGGAGGACGGCGAGCTCTACCGAAGGCGCCCTAACGACGTCTCGCTGCGATGCATCTCCAAGGAGCAAGGGCGCGAGTTGCTGGCTGACATCCATGGCGGGGATTGCGGGCACCATTCTTCATCGCGCACCCTCGTGGGCAAGGCATTCCACAGCGGGTTCTACTAGCCCACGGCGCTCAACGATGCCACCGAGCTGGTGCGGTCATGTGAGGCCTGTCAGTTCCATGCCAAACAGATCCACCAGCCCGCTCAGGGCCTCCAGACCATCCCGCTCTCATGGTCGTTCGCGGTCTGGGGGCTGGATATCCTGGGCCCGTTTCCCCGAGCAGCCGGGGGCTACTGCTACCTCTATGTCGCCATCGACAAATTCACCAAGTGGGCGAAGGTGGAGGCCGTGCGCACCATCCCACCTGGCTTGGCCGTCAAGTTCATCAAGGGCCTTGTGAGCCACTTTCGGGGTCCCCAACCGTATCATCACTGACAATGGCTCTCAGTTCACGAGCAACCTCTTCAAAATATATTGTGCTAACCTTGGAACAAAGATATGCTACGCTTCAGTGGCGCATCCATGGAGTAACGGCCAAGCCTACTGCGCCAAAAAGGAGGTCCTGAGGGGCCTCAAGATGAGGAGCTTCAAGAAGAAACTCGAGGCCTGCGGCAGGGGTTGGCTCGGTGAGCTTCAGTCCGTGCTGTGGTCCATTCGCACCACCGCGACTAAGCCCACCGGCGAGACCCGGTTCTTCCTCGTCTACGGGTCTAAGGCGGTCCTCCCACACGAGGTCAAACATCGCTCCCCGAGAGTCTTGGCATTTGACGAGGCATGCCAGGACGCCTCGCAGGGGACAGATCTCGTGCTCGGGGAAGAGGCCCGCCGCCAAGCCTCGCTCCATGCCGCGAGGTACCAACAGGTGCTGCGGCGGTATCACTGCCGCAACGTCTGCTCCTGGACCCTCAAGGTGGGTGACCTCGTCCTGAGGCGTGTGCTCTCCATGGAGGGGCTTCACAAGCTCTCGCCTATGTGGGTGGGCCCGTTCAGGATCGCCCGTGTCTCCAGGCCTAGCGCCGTGCGCCTGGAGACGCAGGACGAGGTCCCCATCCAGAATGCCTGGAACATCCAGCACCTCCGGAAGTTCTACCCATAACAGGCGAGTGCCATGCGCCTCTCAAGTCTCCGCTTGTGACACTCTCATGTAATAATGAGTGGGGCTGTACACGCCCCGGAGTCTCCTGAGTGCTGCCCCTGAGCCTCACGGGGGCTCCCACCCATGTCTTAGTGGAAGCCCCATGTTCCGCGCTGGCGTGAAGACCAGAAGACTAGTGTAGGTGCCGTACGTGGTTGTTCTTTTGCTTGCTTTCTGTAGCTAGTTTGCCTCTTCTTGGAATGAAATTCGAAATTCTTGCGTCTTGATTTGAAAGGGATGGGAATTTTTATCCTCACAGTGTTCGCTCTTTCAAGTCTCGCTTTAGGGAGAGTGGCAGTTGCCTGTTGCTCTTCCTCACACGTCTCGCGCGTGGGGGTTGGGCACGGTGTGCCCTGGGCCCGCCCGCGAACACACCTCGCCAAAGCCTTGGTGTCCGAATCCTCGCGCGACACCCTTAAACGAGCAAACGGGCATGCACGCCCTCCTGAGTCCGCACCTCCTGGCCTCGCCGGGCATCGCGACCCGGCGTACTAGCAGTGATCGACCCTCGCTCGGGGGCTCGCGCAGGGCGCGGCACCCTGTGAGACACCTCCGGAGGTCCCGTATCTTCATGGCCCGCTAAAGACCGGCCTCGTGGCCACCGGGTGCCTCCTAAGGCCTGAGAACCATCGAATCCTCAAGAAGGAAACCCCTGGTAGGATCTCTCTGGAACGAGGGGCGCGCAGGAGGTCCGAGTTCCAGAGAAGCACGCCCTCGTGGCATGGGAGTCTACCGCAAGCACACTAAGCTAAGTTATCCTAATCACGATCAGCAAGAACCTGTCGATTGATAGCAACACAAATGCTAAGATACGAGATAAAACATTAACATAAACGACGCAAGCGCCATGGTCCATTACACGCCCCAGCAGGGCCTTCAACGTTTCTTGATGCAGGGAAAAGAAAAAGGAAAAGCGGCCCCGTGACCACCACGGCTCCTGAGGCCTCGCTCCAGCGACGCCTGCGCTCAGTCGGAGTCCTCCTCCTGCTTTACCGGAGCGCGATGGCAAGGCGGCTTGTCGCCCTCCCCGGTCCGAGCTCGGCGGCGTGGCGGCTCGTTGTAGTTGCTGTTGCTCGTACTCTCCCTAGAGGGGGAGCCGCCGCTGCTGGAGGCGTCGCGACCATCGCCAAGGGCGAGCTCACCCCCGAGGATACCAGCGCCCCCCCGGCCATCGCCGTCGGAGGAATGGACGTCGTCATCATCGTCATCGCCCTCGGGGCAACACCCCCGACGCCCGTCGTCCTCCCCGAAGACCCTGACGTAGAGGGTCGCAGCACCATCATGCCTGAAGTGGAGAGTACACCTCCCCTGCAGGCCGCGTGCGTAGGCGAACAACTGCCACCCGCGATTCAACAACACGTTACCGGTGAGGGTGACCTCGACCTCCACCCACGAGGCCTTGCTGCAACAACCATCGGCCTGCAGCCAGAGGCCGCCAGGTCCCCCGGCCGGCAGCGCGCCCGCGAAGAAGCGCGGGAGCTGGACCAGATGCTTGCAGGCCTCTCCGCCCACACCACGAACTCGGAGGACGCGTCGGCCAAATGGGATCACGGGCGCAGTGGCTGAATGGCTGCCACATGCCCCCCTCCTTGGCTGCGGCCACCTCGGCCGCGGCAGCCTCCGGCGCAGGAGGGAGCCTTCCCATGACTGCCAGAGGTGGTGCTAGCCTTCAAGGGGGTGTGCCCACGCCCTTGGGGAGCCACGGCCGGCGTCACAGCGTACTTGCGGGGACGGCTGCGGCCCCTCTTGGGCGGTGGCGAGCCTGGTCCCTCCTTGGGGGCCTTTCCCTTCTCGATGGCCGAGAACCTCCTCATTGGTGCCATGGATGCCCTGGCGAGATGGCGGCATGGCGAAGAAGAAGGAGTGAGCAGCAGGAAGATGAAGACGGGCTGGGGGCTCAGCCCCGTTCCCCCATTTATAGCCAGAGGAAGGCTGACCGCCAGCCTCTCGCGTTCCAAGCAATGATGGCTCCTCTGCATGCACCAGGTAGTTGTCAAGTCAGGCAGTTAGTGAGGCAACGTGGGGAAGCGGAGACGCCCATGTCCCGGTGAGCGCCACGCGTTAGTTTGGCCCGCAGCCGACTGGGACCCGCGGCGCTTCGCCCTTGCCTCTTGGCTTCGCCTTAAAGCCAAGTCCGAGCGGGCCTTGGGCCCGGGGGAAGGAAATATGCCCTAGAGGCAATCATAAAGTTGTTATTTTATATTTCCTTATTCATGATAAATGTTTATTATTCATGCTAGAATTGTATTGATCGGAAACCTAAATACATGTGTGAATACATAGACAAACACTGTGTCCCTAGTGAGCCTCTACTTGACTAGCTCCTTGATCAAAGATGGTTAAGGTTTCCTAACCATGGACATGAGTTGTCATTTGATAACGGGATCACATCATTAGGAGAATGATGTGATGGACAAGACCCATCCATTAGCTTAGCACAATGATCGTTCAGTTTTGTTGCTATTGCTTTCTTCATGTCAAATACATATTCCTTTGACTATGAGATTATGCAACTCCCGGATACTGGAGGAATGCCTTGTGTGATATCAAATGTCACAACGTAACTGGGTGATTATAAAGATGCTCTACAGGTATCTCCGAAGGTGTTTGTTGGGTTGGCATAGATCGAGATTAGGATTTGTCACTCCGTCTATCGGAGAGGTATCTCTGGGCCCTCTCGGTAATACACATCATAAGAAGCCTTGCAAGCACAATGACTAATGAGTTAGTTACAGGATGATGTATTACGGAATGAGTAAAGAGACTTGCCGGTAACAAGATTGAACTAGGTATGAAGATACCAACGATCGAATCTCGGGCAAGTAATATACCGATGGACAAAGGGAATAACGTATGTTGTCATAACGGTTCGTCTGATAAAGATCTTCTTAGAATATGTGGGAGCCAATATGAGCATCCAGGTTCTGCTATTGGTTATTGACCGGAGAAGTGTCTCAGTCATGTCTACATAGTTCTCGAATCCGTAGGGTCCGCACGCTTAACGTTCGATGACGATTTAGTATTATATGAGTTATCTGATTTGGTGACCGAATGTTGTTCGGAGTCCTGGATGAGATCACGGACATGACGAGGAGTTTCGAAATGGTCGAGAGGTAAAGATTGATATATAGGACGATGGTATTCGGACACCGGAAGTGTTCCGGAGGGTACCGGGTACATATAGGGTCACCGGAAGGGGTTCCGGGCACCCCCCGGCAAAGATATGGGCTTAATGGGCCAAGGGAGCGACAAACCAGCCCACAAGGGGCTGGTGCGCCCCTCCACCAGGCCGGCCAGCCCTAAGGAAAGGAAAGGGGGGAGGGCAAGTCCCTCCTTCCTTCCCCTCCTCAATGGAGAAAGGAAAGTGGGGGGGGGAGGCGCCACCTCCCCCTTCCTTCCCCTGGCGCCAATACAAGGAAGGGGGTGAACTAGGGCAGGAGCCCAAGTGGGATTCGGCCCCACTTGGGGTGCCCCTTGGCCTCTCCCCTCTCCCTCCCACCTATATATATGAGGAGGGGGGCGCCTAGAACATATAACAACAATTGTTAGTCGTGTGTGGCGTCCCCCTCCACAGTTTACGCCTCCGGTCATATCTTCGTAGTGCTTAGGTGAAGCCCTACGCGGATCACTTCACCATCACCGTCACCACGCCGTCGTGCTAACAGAACTCATCTACTTCCTCGACACCTTTCTGGATCAAGAGGACAAGGGACGTCATTGAGCTGAACGTGTGCAGAACTCGGAGGTGCCGTACGTTCGATACTTTATCGGTCGGAGCTAGAAGAAGTTCGACTACATCAACCGCGTTGTCAAACGCTTCCACTTTCGGTCTACAAGGGTACATAGACACACTCTCCCCCTCTTGTTGCTATGCATCTCCTAGATAGATCTTGTGTGAGCGTAGGAATTTTTTTGAAATTGCATGCTACGTTTCCCAACAGTGGCATCCGAGCAAGGTCTATGCGTAGATGATATGCATGAGTAGAACACAAAGAGTTGTGGGCGGTGATCGTCATACTGCTTACCACCAATGTCTTATTCTGATTCGGCGGTATTGTTGGATGAAGCAGCCCGGACCAACCTTACATGACCACGTTCATGAGACCGGTTCCACCGACAGACATACAACTAGTTTTGCATAAAGGTGGCTGGCGGGTGTCTCTTTCTCCTACTTTAGTTGAATCAAATTTGACTGCGGCCGATCCTTGTTGAAGGTTAAAACAACAAACTTGATAAATCACCATTGTGGTTTTGATGCGTAGGTAAGAACGGTTCTTGCTAGAAGCCCGTAGCAGCCACGTAAAACTTGCAACAACAAAGTAGAGGACGTCTAACTTGTTTTTGCAGGGCATGTTGTGATATGATATGGTCAAGATATGATGTGATATACGCTGTTGTATGAGATGATCATGTTTTGTAAAAGTTATCGACAACTGGCAGGAGCCTTATGGTTGTCGCTTTATTGTATGAAATGCAAACACCATGTAATTGCTTTACTTTATCACTATGCATTAGCGATAGTTGTAGAAGCAATAGTTGGCGAGAGGACCACGACGCAACGATGGAGATCAAGGTGTCGAGCCGGTGACGATGGAGATCATGACGATGCTTTGGAGATGGAGATCAAAAGCACGAGATGATGATGGCCATATCATGTCACATATTTTGATTGCATGTGATGTTTATCTTTTATGCATCTTATTTTGCTTAGTACAGCGGTAGCATTATAAGATGATCCCTTCTCTAAATTTCAAGGTATGAGTGTTCTCCCTGAGTATGCACCGTTGCGACAGTTCATCGTGTTGAGACACCACGTGATGATCGGGTTTGATAGACTCTACGTTCAAATACAACGGGTGCAAGACAGATTTGCACATGCGGAATACTCGGGTTAAACTTGACGAGCCTGCCATGTACATACATGGCCTCGGAACACTGGAGACCGAAAGGTCGAACGTGAATCATATAGTAGATATGATCAACATAGAGATGTTCACCATTGATGACTACCCCATCTCACGTGATGATCGGACATGGGTTAGTTGATTTGGATCACGTATCACTTAGATGACTTGAGGGATGTCTATTTAAGTGGGAGTTCATTAGTAATTTGATTAATTGAACTTTAATTTATCATGAACTTAGTCCTGATAGTATTTGCAAATTATGTTGTAGATCAATAGCTCGCATTGTAGCTCCCCTATGTTTTTAATGCGTTCCTAGAGAAACTAAGTTGAAAGATGATAGTAGCAATGATGCGGACTGGGTCCATCATATGAGGATTATCCTCATTGCTGCACAGAAGAATTATGTCCTTGATGCACCACTAGGTGACAGGCCTATTGTAGGAGCAGATGCAGATGTTATGAATGTTTGGCAAGCTCGATATGATGACTACTTGATAGTTTAGTGCGCCATGCTTTACGGCTTAGAACCGGGACTTAAAAAATGTTTTGAATGCCACGGAGCATATGAGATGTTCCAAAGAGCTAAAATTGGTATTTCAGACTCATGCCCGTGTTAAGAGGTATGAGACCTCTGACAAGTACTTTGCCTACAAGATGGAGGAGAATAGCTCAGCTAGTGAGCATGTGCTCAGAATGTCTGGGTACTACAATCGCTTGAATCAAGTGGGAGTTAATCTTCTAGATAAGATAATGATTGACAGAGTTCTCTAGTCACTATCACCAAGTTGGTAGAACTTCGTGATGAACTATAATATGCAAGGGATGACGAAAATGATTCCCAAGCTCTTCGCGATGCTGAAATCAGCGAAGGTAGAAATCAAGAAATAGCATCAAGTGTTGACGGTTAACAAGACCACTAGTTTCAAGAAAAAGGGCAAGGGAAAGAAAGGGAACTTCAAGAAGAATGGCAAGCAAGTTGCCACTCCCGTGAAGAAGCCCAAAGCTGAACCCAAGCCTGAAACTGAGTGCTTCTACTGCAAAGGAAATGGTCACTGGAAGTGGAACTACCCCAAATATTTGGCAGATAAGAAGGATGGCAAAGTGAACAAAGGTATATTTGATATACATGTTATTGATGTGTACCTTACTAGTATTCGTAGTAACCCCTGGGTATTTGATACTCGTTCAGTTGCTAAAATTAGTAACTCGAAACAGGAGTTGCAGAATAAACAAAGACTAGTTAAGGGCGAGATGTTGATGTGTGTTGGAAGTGATTCCAAGGTTGATAAGATCACCATCATACACTCCCTCTACCTTCGGGATTAGTGTTGGACCTAAATAAATGTTATTTGGTGTTTGCGTTGAGCATGAATATGATTGGATCATGTTTATTGCGATACGGTTATTCATTTAAGTCAGAGAATAATTGTTGTTCTGTTTACATGAATAAAACCTTCTATGGTCATACACCCAATGTAAATGGTTTATTGAATCTCGATCATAGTGATACACATATTCATAATATTGATGCCAAAAGATGCAAAGTTGATAATGATAGTGCAACATATTTGTGGCACTGCCGTTTAGGTCATATTGGTGTAAAGCGCATGAAGAAACTCCATACAGATGGGCTTTTGGAATCACTTGATTATGAATCATTTGATACTTGCGAACCATGCCTCATGGGCAAGATGACTAAAACTCCATTCTCCGGAACAATGGAGCGAGCCAATGACTTATTGGAAATAATACATACCGATGTATACGGTCCAATGAGTGTTGAGGCATGCGGCGGGTATCGTTATTTTCTGATCTTCACAGATGATTTGAGCCGATATGGGTATATCTACTTAATGAAACACAAGTCTGAAATATTTGAAAAGTTCAAAGAATTTCAGAGTGAAGTGGAGAATCATCGTAATAAGAAAATAAAGTTTTCTACGATCTGATCACGGAGGCGAATATTTGAGTTACGAGTTTGGCCCTCATTTAAAACAATGTGGAATGGTTTCACAACTCAGGCCACCTGGAACACCACAGCGTAATGGTGTGTCCGAACGTCGTAACTGTACTTTATTAGATATGGTGCGATCTATGATGTCTCTTACCGATTTACCACTATCGTTTTTGGGTTATGCATTAGAGACAACCGCATTCACGTTAAATAGGGCACCATCTAAATCCGTTGAGACGACACCGTATGAACTATGGTTTGGCAAGAAACCTAAGCTGTCGTTTCTTAAAGTTTGGGGTTGTGACACTTATGTCAAAAGGCTTCAGCCTGATAAGCTCGAACCCAAATCGGAGTAGTGCATCTTCATAGGATACACTAAGGAAACAATTGGGTACACCTTCTACCACAGATCTGAAGGCAAGATCTTTGTTGCCAAGAATGGAACATTTCTAGAGAAGGAGTTTCTCTAAAAAAAGTGAGTGGGAGGAAAGTAGAACTTGATGAGGTAATTGTACCTTCTCTCAATTTGGAAAGTAGCACATCAGAGAAATCTGTTCCCGTGATGCCTCCACCAACTAGAGAGGAAGCTAATGATGATGATCATGAAACTTCAGATCAAGTTACTACTAGACCTCGTAGGTCGATCAGAGCACGTTCCGCACCAGAGTGGTACGGTAATCCTATCCTGGAAGTCATGTTACTAGACCATGGCGAACCTATGAACTATGAAGAAGCTATGATGAGCCTAGATTCCGATAGATGGCTTGAGGCCATGAAATCTGAGATAGGATCCATGTATGAGAACAAAGTGTGGACTTTGGTGGATTTGCCCAATGATCAGCAAGCCATAGAGAATAAATGGATCTTCAAGAAGAAGACTGACGCTGATGGTAATGTTACCGTCTACAAAGCTCGACTTGTCGCAAAAGGTTTTCGACAAGTTCAAGGGGTTGACTACGATGAGACTTTCTCACTCGTAGCGATGCTTAAGTTCGTCCGAATCATGTTAGCAATTGCCGCATTTTATCATTATGAAATCTGGCAAATGGACGTCAAAACTGTATTCCTTAATGGATTTCTCAAAGAAGAGTTGTATATGATGCAACCAGAAGGTTTTGTCGATCCTAAAGGTGCTAACAAAGTGTGCAAGCTCTAGCGATCCATCTATGGACTGGTGCAAGCATCTCGGAGTTGGAATATACGCTTTGATGAGGTGATCAAAGCTTATGGTTTTATACAGACTTTCAGTGAAGCCTGTATTTACAAGAAACTGACACTACTGAGGAAAAGCTTATAGACAAAGAAGTAGTAGTAGTGCGGGTTATTTAGCGCGCGCTACTACTACTTAGTAGTAGCGAGGGTAGAAAAAACGTGCTACTAGTAGGGCAGAGTAGTAGCGCGGGTACAGAAGAACAAGCTACTACTAAGAGGTTCCCATCATGCCTTCTCGGACAGGGAGTAGTAGTAGCATGGGGTGTAAAACCCGCGCTACTAGTAAATAGATAGCAGTAGCCCGTGCTGTACACCCCGCGCTACTACTATGGGTAGACGGTGTCAGCCGATGGGCCACCCTCCACCCCGCGCTACCACTACCAACGCAATCGCACAAGTCTTCTCGTATCCCCATCCCACACAAAAACAATCCCCATTACTCCCAGATCCCACGCCGGTGCAGCTCCCTCCCCCAACCCTACCGCCGCCTACACCTCCTCCACCTCCAGATGACGCCGACGACCAGATCATGCCGGAGCCCGCGGTTCTCCTCCACCTTCAGCTCGTCTCCCCTCCGGTCGCGCCGCCACCCTGTTCGTGGTCGAGCCGCGACGAGCAGCAGAGGGCCGCCACCGGCTCGTCCACAACCAATCGTCGAGCAGCAGAGCAGAGGACCCCGTAGCCGCCTACCGCACCAACATCCCTCCCTCCTCGTGAACGAAGCCCTAGCCCACGGCCATGGCTAGGGTTTGTGCAGTCTTTGCCCATCTCATCTGGTGGGTTTCCTTTCCTCCAAGGAGAAGCTTCTGCGGATCCTTCTACCTCCCGTCTCCCTATGACCCCTGTCTCGTATCGTCTCTGCAGGTAGAGCGCGCGGCCAGCGACCAGGACGACGCCGGGAGAGGACCGCGTCAGCTCGGCTCTGACTGGTGGTGCTTCGGTTATACTCCATACGCATCTCCCCCTTTCCCCCGTCTCTCCCCCCCCCCCCCCGCCTACTTTTCTATGTGCACTCATCTAGGGATTTTTTCCTGCTTAGCGACTGTGGTGTGTCCAGAAAGCACCAATGATTTCTGCAGTGTGAGAGTGGAGACCAAATTTGACGTTGTTGAAGGTTCGTGTGATACAAAGAAGCCGCTTGGGTAATCTGCCGTCAGTCCAAAAGGGTGGTCTTCTTTGATATATTTTTAGGCAGAATTATTAGGTTATGTGGATTGGGTCTGTGCTCTGCTTGTTAATACAATTGGGTCTGCGCTAATATAGTTCCTAAAAAAGGTGATAACTGGGCCTACCTTAAACTGGTCACACTTGGAAAGATCGATCGACAAGGGAGCAAGAGCGGGCTCTACGACGAATCGCGAGGGAGTGATTTAGTCAGTTTATATCATGCACGATGACCATCGCCTGCAGGTTGTTCCCCTCCTTTTTTGTTCACTTGATCGCCTCGAAACCTCATCGACCACAGGCGGCGGCGACGGTCAGGCAGCGAACTACGGACGCGAGAGGCCCATGCTTCCCCTTTGCACCGCCCTAGCTTTGAAACCTCAACAAAAGTAGCAGGAGCCCTAGCTTGGCAAGGCATCTCTTCTCACTTTGCAGCCTAGTATCTTTTATTGTATGTGCTAGTATTATTCATTCATCCACAAGTTTTGGTGTTTCCCATCTTGTGTCTTGGACAAGAGATTTTGTCTGTAGAAAAGCATATCGACAGCTGGTCATCTATTGTTTGGACTAAAGAATCATCAAGTCCTCCTGATATATGTTTGGATGTTAGATGGTTCATGCATATTTCTATCTACTTCTTCTAGAATTAGTGTGTTACCTAGATTCCAAAACCAGTTCAACATAGATGGCATTGTGAATATGAAACTGAATACAGAACTTGTCCTCTCTGTTTTCATTTCGTTTTGGAAAATCACAGGTCTCTAGAAGAAAGTAGTCTGCAGGGGACCTCTAGTACTAGTGTTTTTTCTTTGCAGATAAGCATGTCATTTGTTCATCTGTGATTTGTCCTTGAACTCCTAAAACTTCTGATGAGAAGAATGTTAGTAGATGCACATTTTATCTGCTTCTGCTAGTTTTCATGTGTCCGGTCTTGCCTTTTTGGAGCCTCTACAAGAGGTTTTGTTTGTAGAAAAGTATAGTTGAATGTCCATCTATTTGTTTGTAGAAAAGTATAGCTGACGGTCAGTTCAGCATAGATGCACATTTTTCCTACTGTTTTAGTGATAACATAATAAATAGATGGATTGCTTCTACAAGAGATTTTATCTATAGAAAAAAGCATATAGGCTGCCTGTTCATTTATTGTTTGAACTAAAACATCCTGATGTCCTGATAAGTTTGGATGTTAGATGGATACATGCTTCTGTCTGCTTCTTCTAGAATTAGTGTGTTACCAAGATTCCAAAACTAGTTATGCACTTTCTAGATTCAACATAGCTTCATGTAATTTTTTTAAGATTCACCACATGTTCTGCTGGAACAAGGTGAGATCCTTTTTCAGCAACCATTTCATTTGAACACGCATCATGCTTTTCTGAATATAACTGAACATCTGAAGCAGCCATGGTGTATATATTTTAAAATTGGAAGTCAGCACCTCCCCGTTTGATTGCTATGGACCTCCTTATAAGAATTACAAGGGATTTTCTTAAATACTCCAAAGGAAAGACTGAATCGATTCTTTATGTACATTTGTAGAAATAAAACAGAATAGATATAAGACGTTTTTGCACTTGTCAAATCTATATGCATTCTTATATAACTATTCTCTGCACTTTTCATAGCCACCGAAGCACCAGAACTGCTCTCTTTGATGGCATTGAAGAAGGTGGAATACGAGCACCAGCTTATTCTTCACATGAGATAGATGAACATGAGAATGAGCGAGCTATGGATCGATTCTAAGATCAAGTCAGCATTCTCAAGAGGGTGAGTGCCACATAATGATTGAATATCCGAATGCTCCATCTTCATTTTATGTGAAGAGTTGGTGTTTTCACATACCTGTTTATATTCTCAAAAAAAAAAGAGTGTGCGTGTTTATCTTTTAACTGTATCGCTTATCTAAGATTGTAAGAAGATATCTATAAGTACTAATCTAGACTGGTATCCATGGTAACCATGTGCATTCCTGAACCATTTAGTTTGAATAGCCAGTGAGGAATTAAGCATATATTTTTGGCATGAGCCCCTTTTAATTGCTACTCCCTCCGTCCCATAATATAAGAATATTTTTTACACTGGGTAGTGTCAAAAACGTTCTTATATTATGGGACGGAGGGAGTAGATGAGAAGGAATCTTAACTTAATGGGTCTTGTGAATTGGAATATACTATTTGGTTAAACTGATGCAATTTGTGTACTAACAAGTTTTCACTTTCTCGATGTGGGCGCAGGGGTGATCGACACTGACTAGCGCGGCCGGTGGGCGCTGTGCTATTCAACCACTCGGAGGCAGACTTCTCCGTGAAGCCCGGTGGCCACGTCGCATAGATGATTGTCCAGGTGATTTCAACGCCGGAGGTCGCTGAGGTGGAGGACCTCGATGCCACCGTTCGGGGGGAGGGAGGATTCGGGTCCACCGGCGTCTAAGCTCTGAGCCTTGGTAGATACATCTAGGGAAGTGGTTTGTTTAGGTTGGTGATGGAACACCAGGGAAGGTACCCACCTTTCGATGATGGTTGTGTGTGTCTGATGTTAAATGGAATCTTGAGAATGTTCTATGACGTTGGTTTGGTTTGCACTGGACGTATTGCCATCCATGAATAATACATCTAACTTTTATTTTTTTTAATTCCTAAATTGTTAGTAGTAGCATGGGAAATAAGTGAGCGCTACTAGTAGTTAGGTTAGTAGTAGCGTGGGAAATAAGTGAGCGCTACTAGTAGTTAGGTTAGTAGTAGCGCGGGAGCACCCGCGCTACTACTAACCATTTAGCTGTAGCGCGATAGTAGTAGCGCGGGTACCCGCGCTACTAGTAGGCAGTTTTCCAGCGCTACTACTAGCCTTTTTCCTAGTAGTGTGAGTGGGAGCTCTGTAGCATTTCTGATATTATATGTGGATGACATATTATTGATTGGAAATGATATAGAATTTCTGGATAGCATAAAAGGATACTTGAATAAGATTTTTTCAATGAAAGACCTCGGTGAAGCTGCTTATATATTGGGCATCAAGATGTATAGAGATAGATCAAGACGCTTAATAGGACTTTCACAAAGCACATACCTTGACAAGATTTTGAAGAAGTTCAAAATGGATCAGTCAAAGAAAGGGTTCTTGCCTGTGTTACAAGGTGTGAAGTTGAGTAAGACTCAAAACCCGACCACGGCAAAAGATAGAGAGAGAATGAAAGTCATTCCCTATGCCTCAGCCATAGGTTCTATAAAGTATGCTATGCTGTGGACCATACCTGTTGTGCACCTTGCCATGAGTTTGGCAAGGGGGTACAATAGTGATCCAGGAGTAGATCACTGGACAGCGGTCAAACTTATCCTTAGATGCCTTAAAGAGGACTAAGGAAATGTTTCTCGGTTATGGAGGTGATAAAGAGTTTATCGTAAAGGGTTACATCGATGCAAGCTTTAACACTGATCCGGATGACTCTGAGTCTCAATCTGGATACATATTGAAAGTGGGAGCAATTAGCTATAGTAGCTCCATGCAGAGTATTGTAGACATAGAAACTTGCAAAATACATGCAGATCTTTATGTAGCAGACCCGTTGACTAAACTTCTCTCACAAGCAAAACATGATCACACCTTAGTACTCTTTGAGTGTTAATCACATGGCGATGTGAACTAGATTATTGACTATAGTAAACCCTTTGGGTGTTGGTCACATGGCGATGTGAACTATTGGTGTTAATCACATGGCGATGTGAACTAGATTATTGACTCTAGTGCAAGTGGGAGACTGAAGGAAATATGCCCTAGAGGCAATAATAAAGTTGTTATTTTATATTTCCTTATTCATGATAAATGTTTATTATTCATGCTAGAATTGTATTGATCGGAAACCCAAATACATGTGTGAATACATAGACAAACACTGTGTCCCTAGTGAGCCCCTACTTGACTAGCTCATTGATCAAAGATGGTTAAAGTTTCCTAACCATGGACATGAGTTGTCATTTGATAATGGGATCACATCATTAGGAGAATGATGTGATGGACAAGACCCATCCGTTAGCTTAGCATAATGATCATTCAGTTTTGTTGCTATTGCTTTCTTCATGTCAAATACATATTCCTTCGACTATGAGATTATGCAACACCCGGATACCGGAGGAATGCCTTGTGTGCTATCAAATGTCACAACGTAACTGGGTGATTATAAAGATGCTCTACAGGTATCTTCGAAGGTGTTTGTTGGGTTGTCATAGATCGAGATTAGGATTTGTCACTCCGTCTATCGAAGAGGTATCTCTGGGCCCTCTCGGTAATACACATCATAAGAAGCCTCGCAAGAAAAATGACTAATGAGTTAGTTATAGGATGATGTATTACGGAATGAGTAAAGATACTTGCCGGTAACGAGATTGAACTAGGTATGAAGATACCAACGATCGAATCTCGGGCAAGTAACATACCGATGGACAAAGGGAATAACGTATGTTGTCATAACGGTTCGACTGATAAAGATCTTTGTAGAATATGTGGGAGCCAATATGAGCATCCAGGTTCCGCTATTGGTTATTGACCAGAGAAGTGTCTCGGTCATGTCTACATAGTTCTCGAACCCGTAGGGTCCGCACGCTTAACGTTCGATGACGATTTAGTATTATATGAGTTATGTGATTTGGTGACCGAATGTTGTTCAGAGTCTTGAATGAGATCATGGACACGACGAGGAGTCTCGAAATGGTCGAGAGGTAAGGATTGATATATAGGATGATGGTATTCGGACACCGGAAGTGTTCTGGAGGGTACCGGGTACATATAGGGTCACCGGAATGGGTTCCGGGCACCCCCCCGGCAAAGATATGGGCTTAATGGGCCAAGGGAGGGACAGATCAGCGCACAAAGGGCTGGTGTGCCCCTCCACTAGGCCGGCCAGCCCTAAGGAAAGGAAAGGGGGGAGGGCAAGTCCCTCCTTCCTTCCCCTCCTCAAGGGAGAAAGGAAGGGGGGGCGCCACCTCCCCCTTCCTTCCCTTGGCGCCTATACAAGGAAGGGGGGGGGCGAACTAGGGCAGAAGCCCAAGTGGGATTCGGCCCCACTTGGGGCGCCCCTTGGCCTCTCCCCTCTCCCTCCCACCTATATATATGAGGAGGGGGGCGCCTAGAACATATAACAACAATTGTTAGACGTGTGCGGCGCCCCCCTCCACAGTTTACGCCTCCGGTCATATCTTCGTAGTGCTTAGGCGAAGCCCTGCGCGGATCACTTCACCATCACTGTCACCACGCCGTCGTGCTGACGGAACTCATCTACTTCCTCAATACCTTGCTGGATCAAGAGGACGAGGGACATCATCGAGCTGAACATGTGCAGAACTCGGAGGTGCCGTACGTTCGGTACTTGATCGGTCGAAGCTAGAAGAAGTTCGACTACATCAACCGCGTTGTCAAACGCTTCTGCTTTTGATCTATGAGGGTATGTAGACACACTCTCCCCCTCTCGTTGCTATGCATCTCCTAGATAGATCTCGCGTGAGCGTAGGAATTTTTTTGAAATTGCATGCTACGTTTTCCAACACCGGGGGCTACTGTCGGCGTTCTGGGAACCAGGGTACCCAGACTTGCCTGCCTGCGGCCCATGGCGTGGCTCCATCGACGGCCTGGTATGACCCATCTACAAGACCGCCAAGGCAAGACCCTCGTGAGGCAGACGACACCAAGACCTCCCAAGGGAGTGGCCTCCCCAGGCGGCCTCCCGAGGAGCGAAGATTTCTATGCGGGTACCCAGCCTCATGAGGCTACCATGACGCAAGCCATGACGACCAAGGCAGGCGGGCACCAACGGGCGCAGAGAAGGAAGTTTCCTCTTTGTTGCTAAGGAGGCAAGGACAGGCGTGGGTTCCCAAGGAATCTGGCAAAGGTTTCCATTCCGGTGCAACAAGACCAAGACCGCCAGCGCGGCAGGACGGATGTCATCGCCGAGCCCACTGCTGCGTCACGACCAGAAGCTTTGCAGGCGAAGACCACCTTTCATGAGGATAAGATGTGCTACTTGTCCCCTTTCAAATTGGCCACTGTGGGATCCCTTCCTGCCTACGTTTTGAAGGAAGAGGACAGATGCCACTATAAATATAGGTTAGCCACCACCGTAGAAGGGGTCGACTCATTCCCTCACCCCTAAACCTCGCAAGGTTGTTCATCCCTTGTACTAGTTCATCCTCAGCCCCTCATGAGGCCAATCCACCACAAAGCTGGAGTAGGGTCTTACACCACAAGGTGGCCCAAACCTGGGTAAACTGCCATGTTCACCTTCTTCCTCATTCGTGTGAATCGAGCTAGGCTATGGGGTGACGAGCTGGTAGGCTGGATAGGTTGAGTTCTTCACACACGCCCCAGAGTTCAAACCTTTCTTGGGTCTGCGGAGCCCTGAATCCGACAGTGGGACCTCTGTGCTGCCTCGGCAGTGCGGCGGGACCTCTGTGCTGCTTCGGCAGCACGACAGGACCTCTCGGCTGCTATAGCGGCTAGGCGGGACATCTTTGTTGCTTCGGCTTCCATGCTCGCCGCTCCCTGATCATTTCTCGACCCAGAACTCCTCCTACGGGCCTTGGCAAATGCAACGAAGGTTGGAGAAAGACTTGTTTGTTTGTTGATGAGGAATAGAGGAGGAATGTGCAATCATTTTTGAGTAGGTAGTATTTATAACCTAGTAATAAGCTGCTAAGTGGGAAAATGTTTAGATTTTGATCGGTGTGAACAGGTAGGCAATTAAGTATAGCATGGTAATTTGGAATGTGACGGGAAACAAGCTCAAAATTTATTAACGGATCTGGTTTCGAAGTGCGGCACGATTCCCGGATGGCGTAACGTGGGCATGCATTCTCGGATGCGTACGTGGCGTGTGCACTGTAGGATGCACCGTAATCGGCGATGTCAGCACACGACTTACTCCATCAACAATGCGCGCTCGTTATTACTATTGTGCATGATTCTTTTAATTAGAATGTGTGCCCATCTATTGCAGACTCCTTGATCTGACTGGCCGTTTGTGTTGTTTTGGCTCATCGCAAATAGTTCATCTGAGTGAACTATATGCCGTCTACCGCACACACCTTCATCTGGCTGGCCATTTCTGTAGTGTTGGCTAATCGCAAACAGTTCATCCGAGTGGACTGTATGCCGTATATCACACACACCATGATCTGGCTGGCCATCTCTATTGTTCTGGCTCATCACAAACAGTTCGTATGGATCAACTGTATGCTATGTATAGCACATGTGACTCTAATCTGAATCGTGCTTGATGTCTCCGCCATCGTACACAGTTTGTGTTATTGGTGATGGTTTTATTAGCGAGTACAAGGGGATTCACAACCCTCTTCCCCGCTTTCGGTGCAAGTATTTTCTCTTGTGTGTGTAGGTACTATCGACGGTTGTTTGTGTGAGTCTCCTATTGGTTTGATAAACCTTGGTTCTTTGTTAAGAGAAATACTATCCACTACAATATTGCTTCACCCTTCCTCCTCGGGGAAAATCCCAACGTAGCTCACAAGTAGCAACGGCACATGTGAAAGTGCGTTATATCAACTAGAGGGGGGGTGAATAGGCGATTTTTATGAATTCGTCGCTGAGGAAATACTACTTGAGGAATTTCCTAAGCAATGAACTACTAGCAGCGGAATAAGTACTCAGGTACATGCATAACAAAGCAGTAGCATAGTCATCATGATGAAATGCAACATACACAAAGCACAGGTAGCGTGTAAACAGGATAAGCAGGCTGAAGACAAAGTGACTGAAGAAATAGGAATGAGGAAATTGAGAAAGTCTTCAGTCAAAGTCTTCAAACAGTAACGATCAAGTACACAGAAAGTATGCGAGGAAATAGAACTAGTAGCTTGGTGAAGACAGTGATTTGGTAGATAAGTTCCAACTGCTGTGACAGTTGTATGTCTGGTTGGAGCGGCTAGGTATTTAAACCTAAGGACACACAGTCCCGGACACACAGTCCTCACCGTATTCTCCTTGAGCCAAGGTCACACAGACCTCGCCCAATCACTCGTGGTAAGTCTTCACAGGTGACTTCCAAACCTTCACAGACTTGGTCACTCGGCGATCCACAATTCCTCTTGGATGCTCTAGACCATGATGCCTAACCGTCTGGAGGATGCACAATCATCAAAGGTAACAAGCGTCGGTTCCACACAGGAACAATCTCTTCAGTGATGCTCAATCACTTTGGGTTTTAGGTGTTGGGTTTGGGTTTTTCCTCACGTGATGATTTTCTCTCAAAGTCCTCGGAGGATGGGATGCTCTAAATGACAAGTGTCAGTTTCTCTCGGAGCAGCCAACCAGCTAGTAGTGTAGGGGGCGCCTATTTATAGCCGAGGAGCAGCCCGACATGATAAGACATAAATGCCCTTCAATGATATGACCGTTAGGTGGATAGGATATTTTGGACAGCTGGCGCATAGCACAGCAACGGTAGGAAGTTTGAGCTCTCAAATTCCTCAGGGCTATCATGTTCCTCACTTATAGGCAATCCGCACTGGCAAATTCCTAACTCCTCAGTCAGAACAAATTTCTCAGAGAACAGAAGAACTTCGTCTCTGTCACTAAAGAACTTGACTGAACTATATGAGATTTCCAATGGCTTCACTCGAAAGTATTGGGTAGGTGTAGGATTTGAGTTGAGCATCACTTGGAAACTTTTCCTTAGTTTTACCTCGACCCCCTTTAACAGTACGGTGTTTCCTATGACTCAAGAAATGAAAAACAAAACTATGAAAACAAAAGTCTTCACGCTTCATAATCCTCGCATCAATATCAAGTCTTCAAGGTCACACCAATTTCCTCACTTTCAAAGTCTTCAAGAAAACCAAAGTCTTCAACTGAAGACATTCATTTTTAGGGGTCGACTTTCTTCGTAAATATCAAACTCCTCATAGACTTATAGACCTGTGTACACTCATAAACACATTAGTCCCTTAACCTATAAGTCTTCAATACACCAAAATCACTAAGGGGCACTAGATGCACTTACAATCTCCCCCTTTTTGGTGATTGATGACAAATAGGTTTAGTTTTCAATGGGGATAAAACATATAATGTGTAAATATTGATATTGAGGAATTTTATTACAAGATATAGAAGAACTCCCCCCTGAAGATGTGCATATGAGGAATTTGCTTTGGATTGCAAATGGACATTGTAGAGTAATATCATGGAGATCTCCCCCTATATCTTGTAATTCATACACGCATTTAACATATGATATGAAGAATTTGAAATGCATGATGAAATATGGTGTCTGACGAAATTCAGCATGCATGCATTAAGGTACTTGAGGAAATAAGCATGCAGAAAGCAGTTCAAAAGTATCAGACCACCATAGGACTTAAGTTTACAACTCAACCAACAAACACTTCAGAAGAGCGAGAGTTGTAACTTAACAGAAGCCAGCGTTGTTGGGGTTGTCCGTTGAGGTAGGGCCTACCGCAGTGTTGTTCAAGTCTTTAGCTTCATCCATCTCACGTGATGAAGAATATGAACAAGCAACAAGCTGAGGAACTTTGACCTTCTTGAATTTCTTTGAAGGTGGCTGAGACCAGTCAAAGTCCTGTTGAAATCCCATCTCCCTGAGATCTTCAGCACTGTAGAGATTCGACAGAATAGCCCAAGTGCAGTCAAAGACTTTATGCATATAGTAGTGATTCTTCTTCACAGTATTTTGAGTGTCTGTCATGTTCTGAAGAATTGCACCAAACTGATGCTTGACCCACTTGTGATTTTGATCAACTTTCTGATGAAGACTGAGGAGAAGTTCACGATCAGTCATCACTCATGGAGCTGTGGCTTGAGGATTTTGTTTTGAAGCTTTGGCGGTAGAATCTTGTGTTGCAGAGTCATCATTGGTGGAATAGGATGCAGCTTTGCGAAGCTGTCCATCCAATGGATGAGTGACTTCATCAATAACAGCGGCCTTGCCCTTCTCATCAGCTGAGGAAATAGTCCGCTTGAGGACTTCAATAGGTGGTAAATAGCTAAGATGATTCTGAAAGTCAGCCTGATAATGAATTGAGGACCTTGATCTGATGAATTTCATGATCCAGGGAGCATAAGGCTTCAACTCAAAAGGTGACAGAGCAGCATTGGCCAAAGTCCTCATGAAGAAATCATGGTAGTTAATGGGAATGCCATGTATCATGTTGAACAACAGGTTCTTCATGATGCCAACAACCTCTTCTTCATTAGAGTTGTGGCCCTTGATTGGACTGAGGGTTTTGGTCAATATGCGATACACAGTCCTTGGTACATAGAGCAATTCTTTCACAAGGAAGGTGGTCCTTGGAGCTTGGCCAGCCTTCAAAGGCTTCATCAGCACTTGCATTAAGTGATTTGAGAGTTCAGGTTCAGCATACATGAGTCTTGCGCCTTCAATCGGAGGACTAACTGGAACGGCGTGAAGCAATTCAGAGGCCGGTGCTTTGTAATGAGTATTTTCGGTCATCCAGTCTAGCACCCATGAATTCACATCTTCAACATTTCCAGTGATATGCAGTGTGGCGTAGAATTGAAGAATGAGTTCTTCATTCCAGTCGCAGATGTCAGTGCAGAAGTTAAGCAGCCCAGCATCATGAAGAACACTGAGGACTGGATGGAAGCAAGGAAGCGACTCCATATCCACATGAGGAATTTTCTCATGGTCAAATACCTTGTTCTTACCAAACAGGAGGGTAGAGTAAAAGTTCATTTGACTTGCTGTCCAGAAGCGCTTGCGTTGCAGTCTTGCAGAGTCATAGGGATTGTAGTCCGTGAAGAAATGATGCTCAGCAAAGAAATCATCAGCATTGAATTTCTGTTTCTTGGCATGAGGATTTTGTGGCTTGGGCTAAAGATTAACAGTTGAAGTCTTCACAGCCTCTTGGCGCACAACCTCTGGAGCCACAGACTGAGGAATTTCCATAGCAATTTCATCAGTAGCAGTCTTGGTCTCCATTTCTTCAGCATTAGTAGCTGGAACTTCTTCTGGAATAGAATGAAGGGAAGATTGATGTCCTTCAGAGCCCGTATGAACTTCTTTAGTCTGCACTAGGGACTGATGAATTTGTTGCAGAGGAGTGGTCAATGGTGAATTTGGATGATGTCTTTCCCAATAATCATCATTGAGAACTGGTGTTGTAGACCCAATGTCCACATCCTCATCTTCTTCATCAATTTCTTCAACGCCTGCCTCTTCAGCTGTGAACTGAGGCATGGGCGATGATACCAGTGGGGGTTGAAGGGATATCATCCACTTCAATTTCTTCATCCAACTGCTCGGAAGTAGCAGCAGAAGGATTCGCTTCATCACTGTCATCTGGAATGACATATTCCCCACCAAAGGGAACAATTTCCTTTGATGGCATGCTTGAGATAGAAACAACATCAATGGGGTTGGTGTATGAGCTTGTCAAAGTCTTCACTTTCTTGGGAGCTGAAGACTCTGTAGTTCCTGATGCTTTCCTTTTCTTCACAGATGCCTTCTCTGCAGCTTTGGTCTTCTTCGCTTCTGATGCAGAAGGAAGGTGGATATCTTTCATATGTGATGACTTTGCAGGAGGAGCAGATGAAAGTGGTGCAGTTTCTTCAGGCACAACTGATGCAGTTGCCCTGGCTTGTTTAGATTCTTCAGGCGCAGCTTCATATGCTTCAGCTGACCTGAGTTGTTCTTCAGGCGCAACATTGGAGGTTGCCCTGGCATTTTCTTCAGGAGCTGGAATTTCTTCAGCAGCCCTGGTACTTTCAGTTTCTTCAACAGTCTGATTTTCATTAGCTATGCTAGCATTCTCTTCAGTAGGCTGAGCAGATGCATCAGCCTAGGGAATTTGTTGTTGCGATGGAGCTGCAACATTTGGGTTGAACCCCTTGGCCATTCTGACAAATCTGACTTTGGCACCTAGCCAATCTGCACGATATGTGTCAAATTCATCGCTGGGAGCTTTGATCTCCTTTTGCAGATTCACAAGCTCTTCAGGAGTCATATTCACAACATGCTTCTTCAGAAAGCGCTCCTTCTTGTATTGAGCTTTCTTGACTTGCCTGGCCTTCTCAAATTTCCATTTTTCTTCGGCTATGAAGGCCGTCAACATGTGGCTCTGGCCAGGTGTGAGGTTCAATTCAGGCAAAGGAGTATTTGGATCCTTGTGCCATAGATTGATGAAATCAAGGATCCTTTTAGGATCTAGCATGAGTGGCACAATACTGCCTTTGGCTCTAGCAGCCTTTTCTTGCCTGCCTTTGATGATCTCAGCAAGTTCTTCATCATCAGCTTCATCGTCATCAGACGGAACTTGGAAGGCAACTTGCTTCTTGTGAGGACTTGGCCTTGGGCCTCGTCCAGCAGTGGCCTTTTTCTTCAGCAAGATTGGACCAGTTGAAGATTGTGGCGGAGCTGAGGAACTTGTAGATGCTCCTGAGGCAATAGAGATTCCTGTAGTCCGTTGGCACGTGGCAAGATGCACTGGTGTTGAGGACTTAGCAGCAGCAATTGAGGATTTTGTGGCAACAGAGGGGATTGGCATAGCCCTTAAAGAAGTTGCCTGAGGAATTTGCTTTGAGGGCTTTGAGGAACTTGGCCGTGAGGGCATTGCTGTTGAAGAACTCAGCTTTACAGCAGATTTCTTCGGCATGGCCTTTTTAGGCTTACTGGCAGAGACCTCAGCAGCAGCAGCAGAATCTTCATTGAATTTCTTCACTGCTTCTTTTGCCAATTTAGCCAATTTGGCTTGATGCTTAGCCCATTCTTTGGGAAATTCCTCACCGTGCCTGATGCTTGAGGGATCAGCTTCTTGGCCTGGTGCCAATGGAGGTCTTGGACATGGAGGGTTAACAGTGAATTTCTTCATGTACTTAGGAGTGACATAGCGATATTCCCTCCATTCCCTTGCCCATCTCCTCTCAATCCTCTGTATGCGCACTTTGCGCTGATTTTTGTTCTCCTTGCCATGAGTTGCTTCATCAAGAGTACAATATTCATCATAGATGTCTTTAGGGATTTCAAAAGTTGTATTAGTTTCTGGCCTCTTTCCTCCCTTCTGAGGTCTCTTCCCATCAGCCATTTTCTTCACTTGAGGATTTTGAACAATGGATGTTTCTGAGGAAGTGTGCAACTTATCTTCGAGGAATGCTGCAAATGAGTTAAGTTGATGAGAACCTAGTGATTCAGCAGCGGACATTTTGTACCTATGAACAGAGTATAGGTGCGAAGAATTTGGAGAGGTCATATGCGTTCTCAGATTTTTTTTCAAAAGAAATCAAGTTTGAGGAATTTGACCAGGGGAGTCTTGAGGAATTTCACTAAGCGTTCTTAACTTAGGTTCCAGAGTTGTATAGATTAGAAAATCCACACAATTGAGGAATCTTGAAGAAAAACACAGCTTAGAGAAACAAATCAAGAATAGTTGCAACTTGGTGTTTAAGGATGCGGAAGTTGAAGAATAAATACCTTTTGAAGATTTTGTGAAATCATCAGAATCAAAGTAGGGCAGTAAAATCAGATTTTATTTACCCTGGACAAAGAACACGATGAACTAGAGGTGAAAGTGGAGAAGTTCGTCCGTTCAGATCTCCCACGCCCTAACTTGGTGGTGAGAGACAGCTACAGCGGCGGCGGAGTGAAGATTTCCGCGGCCGGCGCGAGTATGACGGCGACAAGGTCGAGACAGTGAAGCTCTTCCTCACCGGCGACGATGGAGAGTAGCAGCGGCGCTAGGTCAGAGAGCTCAAGCGAGGGGAGTGCGTTCGAGCGGAGTAAATGAGGTCTGAGGAGGGCGAGGGGTATTTATAGCCGAGGTGAAAGAACTGCCCGTCCAATTTTTTTGGACGAACATGCCCCTGACCCTTGCCATCCTAGCGACATCTGTCACCCACGTACAGAGAGGTGGAGATCGTGGTAGATCATGGGTGAATAGATTAATCTTATCGTGGGATGCGGAACGGTTTGAGCGGCAAAAGCCGAAAATTTAGATATAAAATTTTTAACGTTTCGTTCGCAAATTCTTCAGCTAAGAAGGACATAGTGAAGATTTTGAACGGGTTTCAAATAGAACGCACATGAAGAATTTGTGAACAGGCTGGGTTGAGTTTAGCATAGAGGGGGAACGGGTCCGATCACATTCACTTAGAACAAAAGTCAACTTGAAGAATTAGCAATAAGTGAATGTTGTTGAGGACATGAAAAATCAAATATATATATATATATATATATATATATATATATATATATATATATATATATATATAGCCAATGAAGAACACCAGTCGAAAAGGTGAAGACTTTCCAAACTTGAAGAATTTGACAAAATGAGGAATTTGAAAATTTGAAGAATTTGCAAAAAAAAAAACTCAATTTTGAAGATTGTCAACTTTTGTTGGTGGCGTGACCCACCGTATAAGAATGATGATTTCAGACATCGCGTACAATTGTCGTAGGGCTCTGAGAATCAGATTCTTCGTTAATTTCTTCATACTTAGAGGGTTAGTCTTCATTGATTGAAGAAAAATGTTACTTCGTGTGTTGCACATCTAAGTCATCAATTTTGCACAAGTGTTAGGATGTGTGTCCTTTCAAAGAACATTCGAAGATTCTAAGATATTTAGCTCACACCGCAACTTGCTAAATCTATTCTCATCCAAGGGCTTGGTGAAGATATCCGCTAGCTGTTCTTCAGTCTTCACATGATCAATAGAGATGTCGTCCTTCAACACATGATCTCGAAGAAAATGATGACGAATCTGGATGTGCTTTGTCTTTGAGTGCTGAACTGGGTTATGAGCAATCTTGATGGCACTCTCATTGTCGCAGTAGAGTGGCACATTCTTCATGTTGATGCCGTAGTCCTTGAGGGTTTGCTTCATCCATAACAATTGAGCACAACAAGAACCAGCAGCAATATACTCAGCTTCAGCAGTAGAGAGTGATACACAGTTCTGCTTCTTAGAGGACCAATATACTAAAGATTGTTTGAGGAAATGGCATGTGCCTGATGTTGACTTGCGATCCACTCGATCACCAGCATAGTCAGAGTCAGAATATCCAATGAGATCAAAAGCCGAGCCCTTGGGATACCATAATCCAAGTGTTGGAGTGTGAGCTAGATATCGAAGAATATGTTTCACAGCCTTATGGTGTGATTCCTTCGGTGTAGCTTGAAAACGGGCACACATGCAAACACTAAGCATAATATCTGGCCTAGATGCACATAGGTACAATAAAGAGCCAATCATGGAGCGGTATACCTTTTGATCGAAGTCTATACCATTTTCATCGGTGCATAGATGGCCATTTGTGGGCATAGGGATTTTGATGCCTTTGCAATCTTGCATACCGAATTTCCTCAGAACGTCCTTGAGGTATTTCTCTTGAGAAATGAAGATGCCATTGCGTTGTTGACGAATTTCAAGACCTAAGAATAATTTCAATTCTCCCATCATGGATATTTGATATTCCTCACTCAACATATAAGCAAACTCGTCACTCTAACATTGGTTAGTACAGCCAAAGATAATATCATCAACATATATTTGGCACACGAATAATTCATCATCATATGTTTTGGTGAAAAGAGTTGGGTCAAGTGAACCGGGTTTGAAGCCTTTCTTCATGAGGAATTCCTTCAGTGTATCATACCATGCCCGAGGGGCCTGCTTGAGGCCATAGAGGGCCTTATTGAGTCTGAAGACTTGATCAGGATGCTTAGGATCTTCAAAACCTAGGGGTTGAGCAACATATACTTCTTCCTCAAGCTTACCATTGAGGAATGCACTTTTCACATCCATTTGATATAAGATGATATTATGATGGTTAGCATAAGCAAGCAATATGCGAATAGCCTCAAGTCTAGCAACAGATGCAAAAGTTTCATCGAAATCAATTCCTTCAACCTGTGTGTAGCCTTGAGCTACAAGACGAGCCTTGTTCCTCACCACTAGGCCATTTTCATCTTGCTTGTTGTGGTAGATCCATTTGGTGCCGATGATATTGTGCTTGCGTGGGTCTGGTCACTTGACAAGCTCCCACACATTGTTCAGCTCGAATTGATGTAGTTCCTCTTGCATCGCTTGAATCCATTCAGGCTCCGGAAATGCCTCATCAACTTTGGTGGGCTCTGTGATAGAGACGAAAGCAAAATGCCCACAAAAGTTAGAAAAATGTGAAGCTTTTTAGCGAGTGAGAGGACCTGGTGCGTTGATGTCATTGATGATTCTCTCAATCTATACTTCATTTGCAACGCGAGGATGAGCAGGTTGACGACTTTGATTTGGCTCAGCATTTTCTTCAGAGCCATTTTCTTCAGATGCACCAGCATGATTTTCTTCACGATCAGGAATGACTTCTTCAGCAAATTCTTCAGTAGGTATGACATCCTCAGTAGCCTTTAGCTTGATGGATTCCTGATGTCTGCTAGAACTACGTCGGTTTTTCCCCAGAGAGGGAGGGATGATGCAGCATAGCGACGGTAGGTATTTCCCTCAGTGATGACACCAAGGTTATCGAACCAGTAGGAGAACCATGCAACACCACGTAAACGGCTCCTACACACAAAGAACAAATACTTGCAACCTGACGTGTTAAAGGGGTTGTCAATCCCTTTCGGGTAACGAGATAGATAAAATTGTAGTAGATTGGATAAATAGATCTCACGGGAACGCGAGATAAAATAAATAAGTAAAAATTGCAGCAAGGTACTTTTGTATTTTTGGATTAATAGATCTCAAAATAAAAGTTGCAAATAAATAAAAGAGCGAATAGCAAAATAGATCTTGAAGGCAAATATATTAAAGAAGAGACCTGGGGGCCGTAGTTTTCACTAGTGGCTTCTCTTGAGAAAAATAGCAAACGGTGGAAACAAATTACTATTGGGCAATTGATAGAATTTCAAATAATCATGACGATATCCAGGCAATGATCATTATATAGGCATCACGTCCAAGATTAGTAGACTGACTCCTGCCTGCATCTACTACTATTACTCCACACATCGACCGCTATCGAGCATGCATCTAGTGTATTAAGTTCATGGAGAAACGGAGTAATGCAATAAGAACGATGACATGATGTAGACAAGATCTATTTATGTAGAAATAGACCCCATCTTGTTATCCTTAATGGCAACGATACATACGTGTCGTTTCCCTTTCTGTCACTGGGATCAAGCACCGTAAGATCGAACCCATCACAAAGCACCTCTTCCCATTGCATGATAAATAGATCAAGTTGGCCAAACAAAACCCAAATATCGGAGAAGAAATACGAGGCTATAAGAAATCATGCATATAAGAGATCAAAGAAGACTCAAATAACTTTCATGGATAAAAAGATAGATCTGATCATAAACTCAAAGTTCATCGGATCCCAACAAACACACCGCAAAAAAGAGTTACATCATATGGATCTCCAAGAGACCATTGTATTGAGAATCAAACGAGAGAGAGAAAGCCATCTAGCTACTAACTACGGACCCGAAGGTCTATAATGAACTACTCACGCATCATCGGAGAGGCACCAATGAGGATGATGAACCCCTCCGTGATGGTGTCTAGATTGGATCTGGTGGTTCTGGAACTTGCGGTGGCTGGAATTGATTTTCGTCGACTCCCCTAGGGTTTCTGGAATATTGGGGTATTTATAGAGCAAAGAGGCGGTGCGGGAGGCGGCCGAGGTGGGCACAACCCACCTGGGCGCGCCTGGGCCTCCAGGCGCGCCCTGGTGGGTTGTGCTCCCCTCGGAGCACCCCCCAGGTGCTCCTCCGGTCCACTGGATGTCTTCTGGTTCAAAAAAAATCCACAAAAAGTTTCGCTGCGTTTGGACTCCGTTTGGTATTGATTTCCTACGATGTAAAAAACATGCAGAACACAACAACTGGCACTGGGCACTATGTCAATAGGTTAGTACAAAAAATGATATAAAATGATTGTAAAACATCCAAGAATGATAATATAACAGCATGGAACAATCAAAAATTATAGATACATTGGAGACGTATCAGCATCCCCAAGCTTAATTCCTGCTCGTCCTCGAGTAGGTAAATTATAAAAACAGAATTTTTGATGTGGAATGATACCTAACATGTTCATCACATATTCTTTTCTTAATAGCATGGACATTTGGACTTTTATATGGTTCAAAGCAATAGTCTAGTTTTGACATGATAACTTAAATACTCAAGCATATCAACAAGCAACCATGTCTTTCAAAATATCAACGCTAAAGCAAGTTATCCCTAGCCCGTCATGCTCAATCATTGATCTATTCATGAAACACACTCAAATATTAGCTACACCCAATGCTCAAGTTCGATCATAGTGCCCCTTAGTTGGTGCTTTATAAGAGAAGATGGAGACTCAAATTAAAAATTGCATAAAGTAAAGAAAGGCCCTTCACGGAGGGAAGTAGGGATTTGTAGAGGTGCCAGAGCTCAAAGCTTAAATTGAGAGATAAAAACATTTTGAGAGGCATACTTTTCCCACCAACGAAAACAACTTAGAGCTCCCAACACTTTCCATGCTAGATATATCATAGGCGGTTCCCAAACAGAAAATAAAGTTTATTCCTTTTTCCACCATTTCTTTCACTTTCCATGGCTAGCCGTATCCACGGGTGCCCTCCATACCAACACTTTCCAAGGAATTTATTATTTGACAACATAAAGTAAATTCATTTTTCATTTTGGGACTGGGCATCCCTAATACCTTTGCTATACTCTTGTGCAGTGACAATGACAAGTGGATAAACACTCATCGTGAGAATAACACATCTAGCATGGAAAATATCGGCCACCCCTCACCACATCGCGAGCAGTACGAGCACACAAAAGAGAAATTTATTTTGAAAATTAGAGATGGCACATACAAATTTGCTTAGAACGGCACAGAAATACCGCATATAGGTAGGTATAGTGGACTCATATGGCAAAACTGGTTTAAAGGGTTTTGGATGCACAAGTAGTGATCATACTTAGTGCAAATGAAGGCTAGCAAAAAGATTGAGAAGCGCCCAACCAAGAAATGAATAATCTTGTAAGCAAGCATTAAGCATAAGTAACACCAAACAATGCACCATAAGTAAGATATAATTTCATTGCATAACTATTGACTTTTGTACTTGCATAGGGAATCACAAACCTTAGCACCAATATTCTTACTAAAGCACAATTACTCATCAACATGGCTCACATATTATATCATCATATCTCAAAACTATTACTAAGAATCAAGTTTATTTTGTCCAATGATCTTCATGAAAGTTTTTATTATATCCTTCTTGGATATCTATCACTTTGGGACTAGTTTCATATGTTGCTTTTAATAAGCTCAAACAAATATAAGTGAAGAACATGAGCATAATATTTCTTTCTCTCAAATTAATCTAAGTGAAGCAAGAGAGAATTTCTTAAAAATTTACTAACTCTCAAATAAATCTAAGTGAAGCATGAGAGCATTTCTTCAAAAATAACAAAGCACACCGTGCTCAAAAAGATATAAGTGAAGCACTAGAGCAATTCCAAGTCTCTAAAAATTTAAGTGAAGCATAGGAGCAAGCATAGCATAATTTTTTGGCTCTCTCAAAAAGGTGTGTCCAGCAAGGATTCAAGACTTAAAATAAAAAACAAAACAAGCAAAGACTCATATCATACAAGACGCTCCAAGCAAAACTCATAATATGTGACGAATAAAAATATAGCTCCAAGTAAAATACCGATGGTCGTTAGAAGAAAGAGGGGATGCCACTCGGGGGCATCCCCAAGCTTAGTTGCTTGATACTTCTTGAATATTATCTTGGGGTGCCTCGGGCATCCCCAAGCTTAGCCTTTTGCTACTCCTTATTCCTTCATCCATCGTAATATCACCCAAAACTTGAAAACTTCAATCACACAAAACTCAACAAAAACTTCGTGAGATCCGTTAGTATAAGAAAACCAATCTTTACTTTAAGTACTATAGAAAACCCATTCAAATTTTGTTCTTGCATTATAACTACTGTATTCTAACTTTTCCATGGCAAAAACTCTTCAAAGAAAACCATGGATTCATCAAAATAAGCACACAATGCAAAGAAAACAGAATCTGTCAAAAACAGAATAGTCTGAAAAGATACGAATTGTTCTCATACTTCCGTAACTCCAAAAATTCTGAACAATTAGGAAAACAGAGACAATTTGTATATCAATATTTTGTAAAAAAATTCACAATTTTTCCTCTCTTCTGTGAATTTTACAAATTGTTTTACTGGACGCAAAAGTTTCTGTTTTCCAACAAGATCAAATCAACTATCACCCAAATCATCCCAAAGGCTTTGCTTGGCACAAACACTAATTTAAACCACAAAAACACATCTAATCAGAGGCATAATTGGGTATTTTATTGAAAACAGCAAGAAAACCAAAAAGCAAAAAGATACAAGTTGGGTTGCCTCCCAACGAGCGCTATCGTTTTACGCCCCTAGCTAGGCATAACGCAAAAGATCTACGTGTTGTCATCTGTAGTCCTTGCCACTTTAGCAAGGGTCTTTTCAAATCCGGGAGGCTCTTTGCGCTTCTCTAAATTTTCCGGGAAAGAAACCATCTTGAGATCTAAAATATCCAACCATTTATTGCAAAGGGTAATCAAGGTGTTCATACGATTGATACTACCATTGAGGTGTTTGCGGGGTTCATTATATTTTTGCAATTCAACCATATGCTTGTGCAAATCACCAAGTTTGTCCAAAATTTGAACTCCCTCTTGGGAGAAAGAAAACCCTTTCTTTTGTGGTGGAACCCCCAAAATTCCTTCTAAGATTTCATAGGCAGCATTAACATCAAGCTCGATAAAATTCCCTTTTGCGGCAAAATCTAAAAGTTGTCTATGATGCAAAGACAATCCTACATAAAAATTACGAAGCAAAATTTTTGCATCTCCTTTTAAGTTGCAAACACGGTAGGATTCCATAAGCCTATACCAAGCATCTTTCAAATTTTCTCCTTGTCTTTGTTTGAAGTATAAAACTTCAAAATCTGGTAACAAAAGAGGAGTGGTAAACTAGCCATTATGACTAGAAAGCAAGAACGCGAATAGATCTGACAAGAAAACGGTGAACGAAAAAGTGGGTGAATAAAACGGCAAATTTTTGTGAAGTGGGGAGAGGAAAACGAGAGGCAAATAGAAAATAATGTAAATTGCAAGGAGATGAGATTTGTGATTAGGAACCTGGTTGATGTTGATGCTGTCTCCCCGGCAACGGCGCCAGAAACTCCTCTTGATGTCTGCTAGAACTACGTCGGTTTTTCACCAGAGAGGGTGGGATGATGCAGCACAGCGACGGTAGGTATTTCCCTCAGTGATGAGACCAAGGTTATCGAACCAGTAGGAGAACCATGCAACACCTCGTAAACGGGTCCTGCACACAAAGAACAAATACTTGCAACCCGACGTGTTAAAGGGGTTGTCAATACCTTTAGGGTAACGAGATAGATAAAATTGTAGTAGATTGGATAAATAGATCTCGCGGGAACGCGAGATAAAATAAATAAGTAAAAATTGCAGCAAGGTATTTTTGGATTTTTGGATTAATATATCTGAAAATAAAAGTTGCAAATAAATAAAAGAGCGAATAGCAAAATAGATCTTGAAGGCAAATATATTAAAGAAGAGACCCGGGGGCCGTAGTTTTACTAGTGGCTTCTGTCGAGAAAAATAGCAAACGGTGGAAACAAATTACTGTTGGGCAATTGATAGAACTTCAAATAATCATGACGATATCCAGGCAATGATCATTATATAGGCATCACATCCAAGATTAGTAGACCGACTCCTTCCTGCATCTACTACTATTACTCCACACATCGACCGCTATCCAGCATGCATCTAGTGTATTAAGTTCATGGAGAAATGGAGTAATGCAATAAGAACGATGACATGATGTAGACAAGATCTATTTATGTAGAAATAGATCCCATCTTGTTATCCTTAATGGCAACGATACATGCGTGTCGTTTCCCTTTTTGTCACTGGGATCAAGCACCGTAAGATCGAACCCATCACAAAGCACCTCTTCCCATTGCAAGATAAATAGATCAAGTTGGCCAAACAAAACCCAAATATCGGAGAAGAAATACGAGGCCATAAGCAATCATGCATATAAGAGATCAAAGAAGACTCAAATAACTTTCATGGATAAAAAGATAGATCTGATCATAAACTCAAAGTTCATCGGATCCCAACAAACACACCGCAAAAAAGAGTTACATCATATGGATCTCCAAGAGACCATTGTATTGAGAATCAAACGAGAGAGAGAAAGCCATTTAGCTACTAACTACGGACCCGAAGGTCTACAATGAACTACTCACGCATCATCGGAGAGGCACCAATGAGGATGATGAACCCCTCCTTGATGGTGTCTAGATTGGATCTAGTGGTTCTGGAACTTGCGGTGGCTTGAATTGATTTTCGTCGACTCCCCTAGGGTTTCTGGAATATTGGGGTATTTATAGAGCAAAGAGGCGGTGCGGGAGGCGGCCGAGGTGGGCACAACCCACCTGGGTGCGCCTGGGCCTCTAGGTGCGCCCTGGTGGGTTGTGCTCCCCTCGGAGCACCCCCCCCCAGGTGCTCCACCGGCCCACTGGATGTCTTCTGGTCCAAAAAAAATGCACAAAAAGTTTCGCTGTGTTTGGACTCCGTTTGGTATTGATTTCCTGCGATGTAAAAAACATGCAGAAAACCGCAACTGGCACTGGGCACTATGTCAATAGGTTAGTACCAAAAAATGATATAAAATGATTGTAAAACATCCAAGAATGATAATATAACAGCATGGTACAATAAAAAATTATAGATATGTTGGAGACGTATCAATTCCTCAGGAGTCATTTCATCTAGCACAGGAGGTAGGTGCTTTCTTTGCGAGCCATTAGTTTCATCGAACCGCACATCTACAGTTTCAACAACCTTGTTGTGATAGGTGTTGAAGACTCTATAGGTTTGCGAGTCCTTTTCGTAACCAAGCATAAAGCCCTCATGTGCTTTTGGTGCAATTTTAGAATTGTGATGGGGATCTCTAATCCAACATTTAGCACCGAAGACTTTGAAATAACTCACATTGGGTTTCTTGTTAGTGAGGAGTTCATATGAAGTCTTCTTGAAGAATTTGTGAAGATATACCCTGTTGATCATGTGGCATGGAGTATCAATTGCCTCAGGCCAGAAGCGACGAGGTGTCTTGTATTCATCAAGCATGGTGCGAGCCATCTCAACAAGAGTCCTATTCTTGCGCTCCACAACGCCATTCTGCTGAGGAGTGTATGGGGCAGATAACTCATGAGTAATACCAAGTTCATCAAGATAGTCATCAAGACCAGTATTCTTGAACTCGGTCCCATTGTCACTGCATATATGCTTGATCTTTACACCGAAATTCGTCGAAGCCCTTGAAGAAAATCGTCTGAAGACTTCCTGCACTTCAGTTTTGTAAGTAATGACATGCACCCATGTGTAACGAGAATAATCATCAACAATGACAAAGCCATATAGAGATGCTGCATTTGTTAGTGTGGCATAATGAGTAGGGCCAAAGAGATCCATATGAAGCAATTCAAAAGGACGAGAGGTAGTCATGATAGTATTCGAGGGGTGCTTGGCTCTGGTCATCTTTCCAGCCTCACAAGCCCCACAAAGATGATCTTTGAGGAATTTGACACCCTCAATGCCAATGACGTGCTTTTTCTTCACGAGCGTGTGTAAGTTCCTCATGCCAGCATGACCCAGTCGTCGATGCCATAGCCAGCCTTCTGAAGCTTTTGCAAGTAGACAAGTGGCAGGCTGTGGTCCTGCAGAGAAATCAACAATATACAAGTCTCCTCTCCTAAAGCCTTCGAAGACTTTGGAATTGTCAGATTCCATGAGCACTAAGCAGCGATATTTGCCAAAGACAACAACCATATCAAGATCACAAAGCATTGAGACAGACATGAGATTGAATCCGAGGGACTCGACAAGCATGACTTTGTCCATGTGTCGATCCTTTGAGATTGCAACCCTACCTAGACCCAATACCTTGCTTTTGCCTTTGTCAGCATAGGTGATATGCTTCAAATGTGATGGAGATAAAGGAGTGTTCATCAGTAAGCTCTTGTCACCGGTCATGTGATTAGTACATCCACTGTCGAGGACCCACTCAGTAGCTTTGGGTAAATCATCCTGCAGATGAATTAGTGCATCTTACGAACACATATACTTCAGAGTGAAGAATATGACATCAAATTTATTAGACAGAATTTCATCAATTAATGCAACATATGTATATATAGCAGTATGAGGACGTGAGAAATGAATGAATCATTTCTTCATAATTAGCTTGCGTCCTATCAAGCGTTTCAGGTCTCCAGAAAATTCTTCAGACGATTTAGTTCGTCTGGAGACCTGACCCTGCATAAGAGGTTAGTTCTTTTTCTTCACCACCCAAATCTGGAGGGGTGGCAAAGAGTTCATCATTCTGCGAGCTTCATAAGAGAAAGGTGGCATTGAAGCCAAAGCGCTTCGTTTCACAGGAGAGGGATTAGTATAGGCATATGAGTAAGCAGAGAAATTCTTCGAGGACTTATGAACATAATGATTTGAAGAATAATGCACATAATCAGAACTCTTAGATTTTCCCTGCGAAACAGAAGCGTTAGCATGATGATGATCATACGAGGACTTGGATCCACGTGAGGAATTTGATCCATATGAGGACTTGGATCCATATGAAGACTTTGGTCCATATGAAGAATTTGATCTGGGGTTCCTATTCTTCACAGGTGGTGTCAAGAGGACATTCACCTGAAGACTTTCAAGGCACTTTTTGGGAACCCAGATTTTCTTCATAGGGGGACCATTCCTGCAGTTAGTTCCAACATATCTAGCAAATACTTCACCATTCTGATTTTTGAACAGTTTATAGTTGGAGTCAAATGGCTCATCAGATGAATATGAGGATTCACAAGTAAAGCCAGATAAAGTGGATGGATCTACGGGAGGTCCCTTCGCAGCAACCCATGAGGTTTTGGGATACTGCTCATGTTTCCAGTAGGTTCCATCAGCATTGAGTTTCCTCTCAAAGGCAATACCCTCTTTCCTAGGGTTCCTGTTCAAGATCTGCTTTTTGAGCACATCACAAAGAGTGAGATGCCCTTTGAGGCTTTTGTGCATGCCTGTCACATACAATTCCTTCAACCCTGCATTTTGGTCAGTGATACTAGTGGTATCCTCAGATGAGGAATTTGTGACCCTAGAGATAGTTGAAGAATTTGCAGCAATAGAAGCATTTGAACTTTCAGGTGAAGAATTAGCAATTTCACGTTCAATGCATTTCAGGCATGGTGGAATAAATTCTTCCTGAGCAGAACTGATCTGTTGAGCAAGTAATGAATCATTTTCCTTCTGAAGATCTTCATGACTCAGCCTTAGCTTCTCAAGATCTAGCTTTCTTTGAAGAAATTCATAAGAAAGCTTCTCATGATCGGCTACGAGAGTATCATGACGACTTTGAAGGTTGTCAAACTTAGACTGTAGTTGCTGAAGATTATCAGTCAGTGTTTGAGTTCGATCCATTTCCTCACCTAACAGGTCATTGCTTTTGTCTAGCATATTTTGAACCTTTTCCAAAGCCTTTTGTTGTTTAACAACAATATTAGCAAGTTTGGAATAGCTGGGTTTTAGGTTATCATCAGATTCATCCTCACTTGATTCAGAGGAGGGATATTTGAGTACCTTGGCACCTTTTGCCATGAAGCAATAGGTGGGAGCATAGTCATCATTGCCGTCATCAGCAGTGTTGGGGAAGCCATTTTCCTCAGTGTTGAAGATGGACTTGCTGACGTAAGCAGTAGCAAGGGCTAGGCTCGCCACACTAGAGTCTGACTCCTCAGATGCCTCATCTTCCTCATGTTCCTCAGATTCAGCTTCAGAGTCCATTTCCTTGCCAATGAATGCCCGAGCCTTCTTGGAACTGCTCTTCTTGTGAGATGAAGGCTTTGAAGATTTTGATGATGAGGACTTTGAAGATTTCTTCTTCTTCTTTGAGTCATCTAAACTATCATCCTTGTATTTCTTCTTCTTTGATTCCTTTGCCCACTGAGGACAATCAGTTATGTAGTGACCAGGTTTCTTGCATTTGTGGCAAGTCCTCTTCTTGTAATCACGGGATGAGGAATCTAATCTTGTGTCATCACCTTTTGAAGATTTTACAAATCGACCATGCCTTGAGAACTTTTGGAATTTCTTCATGAGCATTGCTAGCTCCTGGCTTAGTTCTTCAGGGTCACCAAGGCTGCTATCAGAATCTTCTCCTTCAGATGAGGAAACTGCCTTGGCCTTCAGTGCGCGTGATCTTCCATAGCTTGGCCCGTAGAGATCTTGTTGGAATTCATGAGTGTTCAGCCTCTCAAGGATATCAGCAGGATCTAGTGACTTGTAGTCTCCACGTTCTTGAATCATCAGTGCCAGTGTATCGAATGAAGAATCGAGTGACCTCAGCAATTTCTTCACCACCTCATGGTCGGTGATGTCAGTGGCACCCAGTGCTTGAAGCTCGTTTGAAATGTCAGTGAGGCGATCAAAGGTTTGCTGGACATTCTCATTGTCGAGTCTTTTGAAGCAGTTGAAGAGATTGCGAAGAACATCAACTTGAGAATCACGTTGAGTTGAGATTCCTTCATTGACCTTGGACAGCCTGTCCCAGATAAGCTTTGCAGACACCAAAGCACTCACTCTGCCATACTGTCCTTTGCTCATATGGCCACATACGATATTCTTCGCTTGAGAGTCGAGTTGCTTGAATCTCTTCACATCAGCAACGTTCACTTAAGGAGAGACAGGGGGAACGCCATTTTCCACAACGTACCAGAGATCGTTGTCAATTGCCTCAAGATGCATGCGCATATTATTCTTCCAGTGGGGGTAGTCCATCCCATCCAAGGTAGGACACCCAGCCGAGACCCTGATCATGCCTGCAGTCGATATAACTAAAACTCCAGGTGGTTAAACCAAAATCACACAGAACAAGGGAGTACCTTGCTCTGATACCAATTGAAAGTGCGTTATATTGACTAGAGGAGGGTGAATAGGTGATTTTTATGAATTCGTCACTGAGGAAATACTACTTGAGGAATTTCCTAAGTAACGAACTACTAGCAGTGGAATAAGTACTCAGGTATATGCATAACAAAGCAGTAGCATAGTCATCATGATGAAATGAAACATACACAGAGCACAGGTAGCGTGTAAACAGGATAAGCAGGCTGAAGACAAAGTGACTGAAGAAATAGGAATGAGGAAATTGAGAAAGTCCTCAGTCAAAGTCTTCAAACAGTAACGATCAAGTACACAGCAAGTATGCGAGGAAAAGAAAGGGTTGAGGAAATAGAACCAGTAGCTTGGTGAAGACAGTGATTTGGTAGACCAGTTCCAACTGCTGTGACAATTGTACGTCTGGTTGGAGCGGCTAGGTATTTAAACCTGAGGACACACAGTCTTCACCGTATTCTCCTTGAGCTAAGTTCACACAGACCTCGCCCAATCACTCGTGGTAAGTCTTTACAGGTGACTTCCAAACCATCATAGACTTGGTCACTCGGCGATCCACAATTCCTCTTGGATGCTCTAGGCCATGACGCCTAACTGTCTGGAGGATGCACAGTCCTCAAAGGTAACAAGCGTCGGTTCCACACAGGAACAATCTCTTCAGCGATGCTCAATCACTTTGGGTTTTAGGTTTTGGGTTTGGGTTTTTCCTCACTTGATGATTTTCTCTCAAAGTCCTCGGAGGATGGGATGCTCTAAATGACAAGTGTCAGTTTATCTCGGAGCAGCCAACCAGCTAGTGGTTGTAGGGGGCGGCTATTTATAGCCGGGGAGCAGCCCGACATGATAAGACATAAATGCCCTTCAATGATATGACCGTTAGGTGGATAGGATATTTTGGACAGCTGGCGCATAGCACAGCAACGGTCGGAAGTTTGAGCTCTCAAATTCCTCAGGGCTATCATGTTCCTCACTTGTAGGCAATCCGCACTGGCGAATTCCTAACTCCTCAGTCAGAACAAATTCCTCAGAGAATAGAAGAACTTCGTCTCTATCACTGAAGAACTTGACTGAACTATATGAGATTTCCAATGGCTTCACTCGAAAGGATTGTGTAGGTGTAGGATTTGAGTTGAGCATCACTTGGAAACTTTTCCTTAGTTTTACCTCGACCCCCTTTAACAGTACGGTGTTTCCTATGACTCAAGAAAGGAAAAACAAAACTATGAAAACAAAAGTCTTCACGCTTCATAATCCTCGCATCAATATCAAGCCTTCAAGGTCACACCAATTTCCTCACTTTCAAAGTCTTCAAGAAAACCAAAGTCTTCAACTAAAGACATTCATTTTTAGGGGTCAACTTTCTTCGTAAATATCAAACTCCTCATAGACTTATAGACATGTGTACACTCATAAACACATTAGTCCCTTAACCTATAAGTCTTCAATGCACCAAAATCACTAAGGGGCACTAGATGCACTTACAACATGCAAATTTACTTGGAACGGCAGGGTAATACCGTATATAGGAAGATGTGGTGGACTCTTTTGGCACAACTTTGGGTTTCATGAATTTGGATGCACAAGTTGCATTCCCACTTAGTCCAGGCGAAGGCAAAATAGATTTAGAAGCAACCAACTAGAGAGTGACAACGGTCATAATCATGCATTGCGAATAATTAACATTGAACATGAGCATGAGTAGGATATAAACACTCTGAACATAAATATCATAAAGGCTGCATTGGTTTTGAATCAACTACATGTGTGAACATGTGTGAAGTCAAGCCACTAGAATTCTTCAGAGGAGGATACCATCCTAACATACTACATCATAATCATTTCAATGCACTACAAAAAAAAGACACATCCGTGACATTATGGGCCGAACGGAAATTTTTTCTGTCATGCTTATGACACTTCTATGACGATAATTGTGACAAAAGCACGTATCATCACAGATGTGGTGGGCTCCTACTTCTATGACAAAAAATCATGACAGAAAATGGGCTTTTCGTCCTGGGCAGGCCGGGGACGCACCTCATTACATTCTTTGGGCCGTCCATGACGGAAAAAATCGTGGTAGAAGCGAGGGTGAGGAAAATTTTAGGGAGTTTCCGGTTACGGTGGGTGGTCGGGGCCGAGCGATGCACGGAGGTTTGCGCATTTCTCTCGTACACGTACGCGCGTGTGTGCGAGGCGTTTGCTTACTGAACCCAAGCGATTGCACTAGCTACATACGTTACTGAACCCGAGCGATCGATCCCTTGGCTGCAGTTAACTGATCCCGAGCGATTCCTTCGCTACTGCTGGTAACTGAAGCCGATCGAACCAGCTGCCTCTTGATGAACAGTGACCGTTGTTGGGGGGTTGGATGAACAGTTCCCGGTGTGGGTTGGTTGAACAGGACCCCGTGGTAGTAGTAGGCCGTTGCCGATGGATGAACAGGACCCCGATCGAGGAGGCCGCCACACCAGAGCCGGTTGGGGGTGGATGAACAGGACCCCATGGAGGGCTGGTTGAATAGTAGCCGGTGGAGGCTAGATGAATAGTAGCCCGTGGATGAACAGTAGCTGGTGGAGGAAATCGCCGGTGGATGAACAGTATCAGGTGGAGGCTGGTGGAAGTCGACGGTGGATGAACAGTAGCCCGTGAAGGCTGGAGCGAGGTAGTAGACGGTGGATGAACAATAGCCCGTGGAGTCCCGTTTTGCAGTACGCCACACCCCTCTCGATGAACAGGACACTGTCTCGACCGTAGGCGCTCCAACACAAGTCCGTTTCCTCCGTTTTGCGGTACACGACACCCCTCCCGATCAATAGGACCCCGTTTCGACCATAGGCAGTCGAACAGAAGGCCATTTCCTCCGTTCTGCGGTACGCCAGACCCCACTTCGGCTGTTCCGTCCAAACTGGTTGGCTCCCGATGAACACGACGCATTTAGTTGCCTCCCGATGAACACGACGCAATTTCTCCGTTCTGACCCAGCCGGTTGGCTTCCGATGAATAGGACGCTGTTGCTGCCGTCCATTGCGTCTCCATGTACACGAGCCCTGGCCGTATGTATGCGCGAGTACACGTTCGAGACCCCGCCCGTATGTACGTACGTAGCCATATTTACTTGTAGCGTGGCTGTACGTACGTGTACACGATATATATAGACGGGACTACGTGACATGCTACGTCCGCGCCTCTACTATGACACGTGCATCTCCCTACTCGGCCATGGTTCATCGCTGCAGAGAGACTGATCGACCAGTATGTACGTACACGTTCGCAACCAGACACACAATGCTACGTACGGTTCGACCCGGTGGGTCCCAGCTGTCATGGAGGATAAGGAGGCACTTCCTTGCGTGCGAAGATGTAGCTGGTGGGTCCCAGCTGTCAGGGGGGAAACAGTTTTTTCACAAAATACGGTGGCCCTTCTGGTGGGTCCCCGCTGTCAGGTGGAGGAATCATTATTTTGCGCGTAATAAGGAGGCACTTCCTTGCTGCGGCTGTGGACCCAGCTGTCAGCCTCTCCACGTATAGTCCTCTTCTGATGGAAGTCGTTCCTTGACCACGTTAACCACGCCATGCCGAGAGCACCAAGGCGGTGGACGACGGCGAGGCCTAGGAAGGGAATGACCCGGAGCCAGGGAAGACTCGGCAGTTGTTTCACACGTGGACGGGAGTACGAGGGTTTACTGGTTCGGCTGCAGTGTGAGGCTGCCGTCGCCGGAGAATAACAGGAGGTCTTGGTGAGTACAGGGATGGCCAGGCCAGCGATGGGAGTAGGGTGAGGCGGTGAGGCCTGCGTGGTAGCATAGCCGGCCATGGAACACAGGAGCAGGCGGCACGGCCAGCGATGGTTTGGGCGGCTGGAGCAAGAAGACCAGAGGTTGAAGAAACACGACGGCCGTTGGATGGACATCGTACGGTCACTGCAGCTAGAATCGTTTATATTGACTAAGTTGACAAATCCTGCGTCCGCGCCAACTTAGTAGGCCCACAAGTCAGCCTCCAAATATGGTGGGTCCCAGCTAGAAGGGGGAGTATTCATTTTTTTGTGCGTAATAAGGAGGCACTTCCTTGCATGCGAAGATATAGCTGGTGGGCCCGAGCTGTTAGCGGGAGGAACTTTTTTTCGCGAAATAAAGAGGCCCTTCCGATGGGTCCCCGCTGTCAGGTGGAGGAATCATTATTTTGCGTGTAATAAGGAGACACTTCCTTGTGTGCGGCCGTGGACCCAGTTGTCATCCTCTCCACGTACAGTCCTCTTCCGATGGATGTCATTCGTTGACCACGTTGACCACGCCGCGCTGAGAGCACCAGGGCGGTGGATGACGGTGAGGCCTAAGAAGGGAACGACCCGGAGTCAGAGAAGACTCGGCAGTTGTTTCCCACATGGAGGGGAGTACGTGGGTTTACTGTTCATTTGCCGTCGCCGGAGAATAACAGGAACTGTGGGTGCGTAGAGGGATGGCCAGGCCAGCGATGGGAGTAGTGTGGGGCGGTTAGGCCTGCGCGGCAGCACAGACGGCCACGGGAGGCATGAGTAGGCAGTACGGCCGACGCTGGTTTGGGCGGCTGGAGCAAGAAGACCAGAGGTTGAAGAAGCAACACGGCCGTTGGATTAACATCCAATGATCACTGCTGCTAGAATCGTTTGTGGACTAAGTTGACAAAGCCTTTCGTACACGTCAACCTAGTAGACCCACAAGTCAGCCTCCAAATCTGTCCCAAATAGCATACAGCCCAAAATTTCTAGCCAGATTGAAATTAATTTAAAAAATAAACATACCATAATTTAAAATCCAATGAAATTTTACCCGCACAAAAACAATGAAATTTAAAATATCAAAATTCAAAAGAAAAAAGTAATTTGGAACTAATTGCCTGTTTGATGTATTTTTCATTTTACAGCCCATTTCTTATTACTTATAGCCCATTTTCTAGGCAAGTCGAATGTATTCCTCCTTGTCGTGAAAGATTTCCGGCCCAGTGGGGCGTAGAAAAGCAAGTAGGCCTCCGTTGGTTATTTTGCAAAAAACAAAATAGCTGGGCTAGCCATTTTCAGAAAGAAAAAACAAAACTGGGTTGGTCATGTGGTAAACATATGAAATAAAAGCCTAGGCTAGACGGGCCACAGCTCCCTCACAACCCAGTTGATACCCTGCTCCATCACAAAAACAAAACAAAAATACTGCGCGAGCTGCTGGGTCCCGGGTGTCAGCCACTCCTTGTGCAGTTATCTCACTTATCAACAACATTGACAGTGGCGTGCGACCCAGATTTCAGGAAACCTTCACGAGGAACCATTTTTTTCTTGTAATAAAGGAGGCACTTTCTTGCCTACTGCCATGATCCTGGTGGGTCCCTACTATCATCCTCACCATGTACAATCATCTCCTTATTCCTCTCGGTTGTTGACCATGTTGACAACATCAGAGGGCGGCGCCGCGATGAGCGAACCAGGGCGGAGGATGATGGTGAGGCCTCGAACGGGAACGAACAGGAGCCAGGGAAGATGCAAAGAGTTTTAGGGTGCGATGTGGCCGCGATGCGTGCACGGCAGCACAGCCAGCCGTGGCAGGCGGAAGCAGGCGGTCCTGCCGGCGCTGGTTTGGCTTTGGCGGCTGGAGGAAGAAGATACTGAAGAAACACAATAGTCGTTGAATGTCAATCCAACGGTCAAGGTTGGCACAATCGTTTGTTGACTAAGCCGACACCACGTAGCATACTTTTTTATAGGAAGAAAAGAAAAACTGGGCCCATTCACCAAATAACATTCCCGAAACTGCCACCGTTTGATCTTGCGTCGCAGCTAAAACTGCCAGGAAAATGCGTTCATTTGCCGTCCTCCTCCCAGGGAAAGTTCGCCACATAACATTCCCAAAAATCAAAGACTTGAGAAGGCGTACAGAACAAGCTAGTGTACCAGTAAAGAGACGTTGCTGAGTTTTCGAAAAAAGAGAGACGTGCTCCTATAGCTGGTTCGAATCCAAACCTAGACTATGACTATATATATAGCGCTATGCTACTCTGCAAGTAATGAAACTGACATATCCAACATTCGCTTCTTCTCTTCTCTAGTTACTCTGCCTAGCATCAGAAGCTCCGGCCGCAGCAACCATGTCTACTGGCGGCTCATCCACCTGCTCTTCAGCAGGCAACAACCAGGTATGCGCCAAATTGCCACCCGTACCATCCCCTGTGGGTCTCATCACACCCTCGCCGGCACACTCACCGTAGTCGGTTGCTCATCGCAACCCGCTGCCGTTGGTGTGGTGCCATTGCTGCAAATCACGCAGAGTCATCCGTCACGTCTCAACTACAATCCTCAACCCTGGCCGAGTCTTCTACAAATGCCCGAATCATGGGGTAATAATATGTTTTAAGTGTTGTTCGCCTGCTTTCAGTTGCTAATTTTTTTAATAGTTTGGTTGATGATCTTCCAATTTGATTCGTGCAGAAAAGGGAAGATTTGTGTGATTTGTATTTATGGGAAGTTGCTGATGTGAGGGAATGGAACTACGCTGATTATTTGGTTAGCCGAGGAATCCCAATACCAGCAGGTTGGGATGTGGACAAGTAACTGAAGGAACGACAGAAGAGGAAGATGCAGAGCAGAAGGTTAAAGATGCAGTTCATCTGATCATGGCCAAGCAACAATTGCTGAACGACCTTGACAGCAACGAGGAGATGAAAGAGCTTGTGAAGATAATGGGCAAGATCGTTGTGCTCTGTAGGATGATTGTCTCTTTATTTGTAGTGTATGTAGCACTCGTGATGTATTCAGTGGCTATGACATGAGCACTTTGCTGAAACTAGTAATGAATGAAACCTGTTTAGCAGGCTGGGCATAGTGTTGTGAACATCTAATGATTTCTATTAACGGAAATAGGGGGTATCCCCTTTTTCTCATAAATAAATAAATAGCAGAAGCCCTTTTGCTCATAAATAAATAAATAAATAGCAGAGGCCCTGTCGGGTCAGCTTTGTTCCCATTCGAAGACATAGAGCAAATTGCAGTCCAACAGCAAACTATGTCATCAAATACAAGTTTCATAGCCAAATATGAGTACAACTAAACAACAATGTCATCATGTTTTAGTCGTCATACAATCACCAAACAAAAATCAACATACATAATAAGTGATGTTCTCATAGCAAAATACTAAACAACAACTTCATCAGGTTTCAGTTGTCATAGCAAACACAATTTCACATAGTAGATAAAAAGTTGTCTTCTCACAGGCAAATATGATAAAAGCAATCTAACCATCATCCGCAGCAACAGCGTCAACATCTTCGCCATGTGTATCAGTCTGAATCGTAATCCCCCCTAGTGTCATCTTCTTCTTCATCCCCAATGTCCTCGAATGTTGGCGTCTTATTGATCAACTCTCGCATGTCCACAACCCGACAAGCAATCTTTTTGCTAGCGTCATTGATGTGATGGTTCTCAAATATACTAGGAACATCTGTGGAATCTTCTACATCAGAAGCAGTGTAAGCATCATCTTGTCGTGCAACTTCATAAAACGAATTCCTCTGCTCAAACCTTTGCAATACTCTCCATTCATCTCTACATGCATATGTGTCTTCCAAGAAAAATATTTGTGTTGCTTGATTTGCCAAAATAAAAGGCTCGTCGGTGTGGTACGCCGCCTTGACATTGATGGATTTGAAATAATCATCAGCTCTGGGTTTTGCGATCCGGGAAAACAGATTATACCAACGACAGCACAACAGAACCACACACCAATGAACCTCGAAACTGGAGATATACTGCAACTGAACAATGTCTGTTATGTTAGCATACATTTTAGTTGTCTATTTGCCGTACGTATCCATGCTCATGATGGCACTATTTTGTGTCTTCCTGCCTTCGTCGCGTGCAAGGGTGTTGTAGCGCACATCTCCAACAACGCAAGATTCATAATGTCTTACCCGAGTATCAGGACCCATTGCTAGTGCATAAAGGGCATCATTAACTACCTGCCCATCCTCCCGCATCTTATTAACCTATGGTTAGAAAATAGACAAGCTGATCATCTTATGTACTCAATATATTAAAAAACCAACAGTGCAATTCAAAAGCTTACACGGCTCTTGAACCATTCACAAATCTTGCCATTACTAGTTTGTCAATGTTTCTTGGATTTTGTGGCAGTAACTCCTTTTTGTAGATGCTGCACAATATAGTGATCGCGTCAAACATCTAAATATATAAGAATGTGCTGCAAGTTTAGTAAATTATGATGTATAAGCTGCAGTACTTAGCACTTACTCGATATAAGGTAGAATCTCAGGACAGTTATTCAACACATACCAAACCATTTTGTCCAAATCTTTAGGTTTGTCATCTTGTCGACTCTTCCCTGTAACTTGAACAGAACAATCAAAAACATTGAGCTCGGGATTGTCTTCACCCACCTTTTCGCTAAGCTGATTAGTTGTTTCAATGTATTTTGAGCAAGATGTCAACGCTTCTGTAGCAATGTAGGCCTTTGCAATGGAACCCTCAGGTCTAGCTCTGTTCCTAACATAGCCCTTGAAAGTGCCTAGCCGCCTTTCAATAGGGTACATCCAGCCATACTGTACTAGACCTCTAAGTAGTGCCTCATTAGGTAGATGAACATCCAAATGCACCATCACATCAAAGAAGGTTGTAGGATATATCTTCTCAAGGTCGCATAGGATAGTTGGTATCTTGTCTCTAAGATGCTCCAAAGCATCTATCCTGATATTTCTACTGCAGAGTTCCCTGAAGAATTGTCCCAGCTCTGCAACTACTCTGTATAAGTCAGGGCGGCCCAATCCTCTAAGGATAACAGGTAAAACCCTTTGAAGTAGGAGGTGGCAGTCATGCATTTTCAACCCTTGTACCTTGTTTCCATCTACACTGACTCTCCTTTCAGGATTGGAAGCAAATCCATGTGGGAATCTCACACGTGACAGGACCTTGCAGAATTCTTTTCTTTTTACATTGTTCAAGACGTACACAGCTGGTGCCATATCCCGTGATGCACCATCATCTTTCACCTGCAAATCGGATATGATACCCAGGTGTGTCAAATCAATCCTAGATTTTAAGGTATCTTTCGTCTTGCCTTCAATATTAAGAAGTGTGCCGATAATGCTGTCACATATATTTTTCTTGATGTGCGTCACATCAAGATTATGCCGCAGATCCAAATCTTTCCAATACTCCAAGTCCCACAAAGTGGACCTGCGAGTAAATAATAATCTCTCTTCTGCCCTGCCACGCTTCCTTTTCCCGCTACCATTATCAGGATGGTTTCCTGGTGTAATATGCCTGACCTTCTCTAATTCCTCTTGCAACTCATCGCCGGTGAGCCTCTTTGGCACATCACGGTTTTCATGCTTTGCATTGAACACATGTCTTCGGTATTTTGAAGGACACGGCTTGTCCTTGGCAAGGAAACTTTGGTGTCCAATGTAACAGATCTTGCTAAGTATTGCGTATGACAGCGGATTCTTTTCACAGCGAACACATGCATTGTAACCATGTGTCGTTCGCCCTGACATAGTGCCCAAAGCCAAATAATCATGGATGCACCAAATTATAATAGCACGCAGAAAGAAATCAGCTGGTGGGCTGCTATATAGGTCTCGAGTGAGAACACCCCTCCATAGCTGTTGAAGTTCCTCCACAAGAGGCTCCATGAATAAATCAAAATCCTTTCCAGGACTTTTTGGACCTGGGATGAGCAAGGCCATCGTGTAGTTTGATTCTGTGGTGCAGACATTTGGTGCCATGTTCTAAGGGATAACAAGCACTGGCCACATGCTATATGTGGCGCTATGATGGCCAAATGGGTTGAATCCATCTGTAGCTAAGCCAAGTCTAATGTTTCTCGGCTTAGCAACAAACTTCTTGTGTTTCTGATTGAAGCTTTTCCAGTCACTACCATGAGATGGATGGCTCATTACATTCTGATCTCTGTACTCCTGGTTCCTAGAATGCCATAGTACATCCTCTCTTGTTTCAGCATCATGAAACAACCTCTGCAATCTTGGTATAATTGGAAAATGTCTCGGAACATTATGCGGAATCCTCTTCACAGCATCGCCATCTTTCCATCTTGATGATTTGCATTTTGGGCATTCACTTAAGTTGGCATAATCCTTCCAGAACAGAACACAATTATTCTTACAAACATGGATCATATCATATCCAATTCCAACTGCACGAAGGAAATCCTTCATTTTACTGTAGGTGTGTGGCTGCTCAAACACATCTGGGAAAGATTTGCAGAAAGCAGCCAACATCGCATTGAATGATTTGTTGGTCATCCGCTCAGATGTCTTCATCTGAAGAAAGGTTACCATAGCTGAGAATATTAACAGCTTATTTCCTGGGGTGACTGCCATGTTGCACTGTTCCAACATGCGGGCCCACCGTTTTTCTTCTGCAGTTGAAAGTTCACGAAATGCACGAGCATTTCGTAGCATTGTTTCAATGTTGGTCAAACTCACTAGCTCTGCTGCCACCACCTCCTCCTCCTCTTCTAGCTGAGCATCAGGCAGATCAAGATGGTGATCTGCTGCTTCCACATAGTCAGTAACATTGACGTTCACAGCTTCACCATGATGAACCCACCTAGTATATGTGACCGACATCCCATACAAGCGTAGATAATTTTGCACTGTTGACTGGGATCTTGTAACTGAATTCATACAATTGCTACACGGGCAGAGCACATCTGATTTCGGACCACCGTACTCAGCTCTGATAAAGTTCATGAAGTTTTCAACCTCCTCGACATATGTAGTGGAGAATCTTCGAGCAGAAGTTATCCAAGTCATGTCCATCTGTTAGACATACAAATTAGTTCTTCTACTAGATATTACAGGAAAAACATATATGCTTTTTTATAAAGTCCAGAAAAAATACCTAGGTCGATGTCTAAAGCTATGGCAAGATATTTGGACAAGCAAATCTAAGTAACGAAACATATGTAAAGCTAATTCAGCAAACAAATTTGAGTGCTAAATTATGGCAGGCTATTTCAGCAGTCAATGAGGCCAAGCACACAGCCATCAAAGGCCATCTCAGCAACAAAGATCGAGTATAAAATGGTGTCGAGCTATTTCACCTAATAGATTGGCTACTAGAGCATGGCAATCTACTTCACAATAAATATATGGCAGTATATTTTAGCAACTAATCGGGCGTGGTATGCCATCTCAGCAAAGCAGATTGAGTGCAGAACATGGCAAGGAAGCTTCTTAAGTAGAGCATATTGATTGCAAACTATGTCGGCAAACAGTGAGATTAATAGTGTCTATTAGCTAACATTCAGTGCTACCCCGACATGCACGGGGCCTCAGTCTAGAATGCGCATACCGTGGGAGAAGCTGACCGCCGTGTGTCTCCACAAGAACGTCACCAGCGGTGGCGGCGCGGCTGGAGGACGGCAGTCTATGAGAGCATACTATGGGAGTGAGAGGATCGCCGTGCGTCCCCTCGATGAACCAAGGCACCGACGTATCGGCACGGCGGGGAGGGCGGCTTTGGTAGAGCGAATGGAGTGGAGGGGGCCGGGGGGAGGGTGGTTTGGGGAATATTATTGGCTAGTTGGCCAAAGGGCAGTTGAATTTGGGATTTGGCGGGAATTTTTGCGCGGTGGGCGGGGGAGTTTGGCGCATGGTCGATTTCTCCAAATGCGGTCCCACATGTCAGTGAAGAGGTAAGCCGAAGCGCATTCCGTTTGTGTGATCCGTGTGCAGGACCGACCGTGTGAGGGGTGCAATGCGACCGCGACAGGCGTGCTGTGAGTGTACTGCCTTTTTCCTTTTAAACTTGGTGCTTCGCGCGATCCATCGATACTACTAGTAATCCGGTAATCCCAACTAAAACGGCGCGGCCGGGTCTTTTCCCGCACGATATGCTGGGAGGTTGGCTTAGTTGGTTTTTGTAGGACTTTATTTTTTAGGACAATGCTTAGTTGGTTTGACAGACAGAGCGAGAGAAAGATGTGAAATGCGTGAATGTGTAGTGGACGTACTATTGGAGTGCCTAAGATAAATTGTGTATGTATACTTATGTGTTTATTTACTTCGCATGTTAGCTTTGTCTCGGGTCAAACCTTCTAAACTTAGACCAAGTTTATACACACAAAAACGAATCATCATTCAATATATTTTCATACAATATATCTTACTATTATTGTGAAAGTTCATATACACCGGACGAGATTCATGCAAACACGGCAGATTTTCATTATATTTTGAACTTTTATAGGACAGAAAAAGAAAAGAAACCCGACCCTAAACCTATTCTACGGTGGCGACCGACGTCCACTTTCCTTTGTACTTCCGCATCGGCGATGACATCCTTCATTTGCCATCTCCATGAACGGCGGCGGGGTTCAAGACCCGTGAAGTGAAGGTGCAGTCTCCGGCGAGGAAGAGTAGAACACGGGAGATGGACTGGCCAGTTGGCACACCATGCCTTGCCGCCTCCCATACCCTACTCATCCTTGAAGGAGTCCCCGACCTCGGTGGAGCCGGTGGACGTGAGGTCGATGATGATGGACGTGGACGGTCCGTTGCTTCACCTGCCACATGTGCCACCGAACGTTGGACGGTGACAAGTAGGACGCGTGGCTGACGGTGCTCCCGTCATCGGCCGCCAGCATGGCCACCGCTTGTGCGGTCGCGTCCGCGTCCGGCTACGCCGGTATTACGTTGCGAGCGGCGAGTTGAACAAGGGTGGCGACCTCGAGCTTCATCCCTGAAGACAAGCTCTCCCGCAGAGCGTTCCCGCTCACGGTCATGATGGATGTGGTGCCAGGTAGGAGGATGCGCAATGGTGTGGAGTTTAGCTGGGTGTTGCCGCTTTAAGTAGCGCATTTCGGTGAGGCCAAGCGTCCGGGTGCGTCAATAAGTCGCCGGAGTTGGTTCCTCGGGAAGCAAGCCTGCTTAATGATGGCATATAGACGAACGGCATGAATGCGGGTAGCTGGCGCCAGTTGGGACCGCACGCGCGCGACGACACGAGGGACGAGGGTTTTTTGTGTGCCAGGGTAGTCAGCTGCGAACGTGGCAACGTTGGAGATGCCCTTTGCTCACATGCAATCCCACATGTCATTGAAAGATGACCCGACATGGTCTCAGGTCCTGGGGATGCAGTTGTCCGCGCTAGAACACTCCACGGACGCGTTGCGGCATGCATGCACTTCGGCGCCCCGTGCATCCTCAATGAGCCGGGTGTTGATCTGCTGGTCGTGCCACAGCGGTAGCGCCACCCTCAGCACCCTGAAGCCGAGCGTGTCTAGCGACGATGAGCATGTTGCTCACCGCGGTCGCCATGTCCAGAGGCGATGCGGGAGCTGCGCCACGTTGCTGGCCCTCACGACCCACATGAACGGTTGCCAGTGGTGGGGAGGTCATGGGCCAGCTCCTCCATTGGTCTAGTCTGCGCCATGTCATCCTGACAGGTGTGCCCCACATGTCGGTTTCCCTATTTTCCCGGCCAAATTCGAGCATCAGTAACACTCGGCCGACCTCTCTCTCTTCTAGTCTAGTAGCAAATGACGCGGGCGGGGGAGGGGGAGGGACGTCGGTTTGCTCTCAACTGTGGTCCCACAAGCGAGTGAAAACATAAGACGAAGCGCGTTCCATTCGGTGAGCGACATGCAGGGTCCACCATGCCGGGGTGCAACGCGAATGCGACAAGAGTGATGTACACCATGTCACCATTCGTTCCTTATGAACTTGCATACTTCGAGTACTCCTTTTTTTGAACACAGTACAGACGCAAGCACTCATACATACGCACATACACTCACCCCTATGAACGCACACACGTACACCCTACCCCTATGAGCACCTTTGAGAGATTGAGCCATCATATCTCTATCTCTACTCTTATCTCTACTCTCAGTGTTGATGGTGTGCCTGCCATCTTGCAATATAGACCGTTCGATCTATATCTGACGGATAGAAAGCAAACTATGGCAATTTTGCAAAAGGATACCCGCACCTCTCTCGTTCATCCTTATCTCCCACAACTTCATTGTTGAGTAATTAAAAAAGGAAGCCTCTGGAACAATCTGGCATGGTGGCCGCTGCCGGCGTCGTCCATCCCCATGCCTCCGCTAAGTCCGACCACCAATCACCACCGCGCCCCACTCCTCCTCACCTTATCTCTCATCTTTCTCGAGATATCATTTTTCGATGAAATTCTTGAGATAGCATTTTTTCGATGAAATTCTCGAGATATCAATAGTTTTTACACATGGGATTACTCCTGCATGGGTCAATCACAATAGGTGTTTTGTAATAAAATGCGTCCTGATGTTCCGTGCGATGCACGTGCATCTTGCTAGTAATCTTGAGATTTACGAAGTCACCGCCTCGTCATCGACACGAACGGTGGGGAGGTCCAGACGTCTGCCACGTGAAACTCCAAAACTTTGGTCTCATCCCACCCCACAACTCTCCAGGCTCCAGCCGTCCGGCTTTGCAAACTCTGGACAGTCAAAACCGATTGACCTGTCATCACCAGAACCACTATTCACACCAGAACCTTCACTGCTCGGCCTACGCCAGCTACTTGTCGGCCGATCACCACTACCCCAAAACTACACCTCCTCTCCATCCCATTCCCCCACCTTTCGATCCCCTAGCCCGCATCAGCCGTCCCCTAGTTCGCCGGAAAGCCATGGTGCGCTGCAAGATCATGTACTACAAGATGATGACGCCGGAGCGCCGTGCAGAAATCACGGCGGCGGTCGGCGCCACAGACCTCCGTTCCCAAGCTCAATTTGCGGAGGGCCAATCCCCGAGTTCTCTAGAGCCAAGCTACAAGGAGGAGGAAGCCGATCCAATGTTCATGGCGGAGGTCGTGGCGTAGAAGGCCCCCGATGTGTATGAGACGATAGACATTGACTTTGTGCCGGCGTCCGGGTCCCCCATGGTGCAGGCGGACCAGCGGTTCAACCTGGCGATCCTAAAGGAGCACCAGGAGGCGGAGGCTCAACTCGACGCGGAGCGCGCAGTTGCCGCTGCCATCGAGGCCCTCCTGCAGGCGGAACCGAAGGTCATGGACGTGAACCGGGCGGCGGAGGCTCAACTTGACGCAGAGCGTGTGGATGCCATTGCCATCGAGGCCCTCCTGCAGGCGGAACTGGACGTCCTGGAACCGGGCGGCAAAGGCTCAACTCGACGCGGAGCGAGTGGATGCCGCGGCCATCGAGGCCCTCCTGTAGGCGGAACCGAACATCATGGACATGAACTGGGCACAGCTTGCTTCCATGTAGAGTGCCCACATGCTCCGCATGAATGAGTATCTGGAGGCCGAGGACAACCACGGTGCGGAGACACACGTCGGTAGCTACGGCTGGTTCACGCTGGCAACCAAAGACGACGAGGCTGACTCGTTTCGTGAGTAGTGATAGTTTTTCTTTATGTTGTTGTTTTTAGGGATCTTTTGCTATGTAAAAACATATATTTATGCAAGTCGCCTGCCTTTCATCATTTGGGTCAGTCGACCATTTCAGACGGTTGGATGAATATCCTACGTCTCCTAAACCTTCTTCTTCCACACCTCTTCTTCTTCCCCAACAGACCACCGCATGGGCCGCACGGATCTTCCCCAGCATGCGGTTGGATAAACATACTGTATGAACGATAATTATGTGTCAGCGGTAGAATGGCTGAGTTTGGTTTGATCACATGCGGTAGCACGTGTCAGTGAGGGTGCATTCCCTTGGTTGGGTTTGCAGCGTGCAGGAGCGACTATGCGAGGCTGCGGTGCGACCGCGACAGGTGTGCGCAAGTGTACCTCCTTTTCATTTTGAAAAACTTTAGGCAAGCTTGGCAAAAATGTGTGGCAAAGTATGGCAATGCAAGGCCTAGACTAGACCTGGCCATGGGCAGCCCGACCCGACCCGGCCCGACCTTGTCCACGGGTCGGGCTCAGGCCGGGCCAGGCCCAGGCCCGCCATATTAGCGCTTGAACAAAGAGGCCCGTCCCGAGGCCCGAACGGGCTTTTACACTGGCGGGCCGGGCTTGGGCCGAGCCCGGGCCTGGTTTTTTTTGCATCGGGCTTGGTTAGGCCCGGCCCGAAGCCCGGCCTGGCCCGAGGGATGGCAGGTATAGCCTAGACCCAAACAGGATACAAGTACTCCCTCTATCCATCTATATAGGGCCTAATGCGTTTCCCGAGACTAACTTTGACCACATGTTAGAGTAATAATATATGACATGCAAGTTACACAAAGCATACCATCAAATTTGTACGTGAAAGGAGCTTCCAATGATATAATTTCGACATTATACAACTCATATACTATTAATCTTATCAATAGTCAAAGGCAATCTCGAAAAACACATTAGGCCCTATATATATGGATGAAGGGAGTACGTACTTGTGTTAAAAAAGAAAGGCGGGGTTTTCCTTCACAGGATTGATCGATACAAATCCTCATTTAACGTGTCAATTAATGCGTATTTTTTTTCTCCAATGCCCAAAGAGCTAACCATCTCACTCCTCATTGCTTGATTAATGCAGCATCATGCAAACCAACCTTCTAACTTCCGCATGCATGCAAGGGTATATTAATGTCCTTGGTTGCTACTATGAGGCAAACCCCATCAATTTTGCCTCGATTAGTGTTAGTGGCCTTCTGCAAATTGTAATTTGATATTGGCCTTGTATACAAAAAATGGAGGTAGTAACTATTTAACTTCCTTCCCCATTCCGGTGACGTCGACGGTATCTCGAACACTGTGGCTTTGGCGAAGTGCTTTCGACGGAGCACACCATTGAGGCAGACCACGATAAGTCGTTCGCAAGTGCCACCTGCAAGCCGAGACAACCGTCTTCTTTGCATCCAGGAAGTCCATTGAACCAAAGGAGGCCTAAATGTACTACTACTAGCACAATAGTGTCGTCTGTCCAGCTTAGTGCGGTAAAAGGTGGTTTCTCGAAAAAGACGATGGAGAAGTGGAGTCAGCAAAGAGTGAAATGATGGTTGCTTCGTCCGTGCTTTGTGATTTGACGCCTCACTGCTTTGTGATTTGTGATAGAAGGGACAGGGGAGTAGACTCTGTGCTCTATATTGTACATGCGTCCAAGCATGGGAGAAAGAGGAGAGCGGTTGCATTTTTCTATTCCTTCAATCAATCAATTAGGGAGCTTCGGTTCCCTCTTTTTGGATTTGGCAGCACCCTCCACAATGGTTCCCATCGATGCTAAAAGCTATTTTCACATTTGGCTACACATTGTGGATGCCCTTAAGCGTACCACTTGGTTTTGCTCCTTGGTGCTATCTATACAAATCTCGATTATATTGATCTAAAAAATTATATCAAGATTAGTAAAAAGGGAGTGATTTTGCCGCGCGGAAGGCGGGGGAGGTTTCTTATTTTTAGAGGATGTTGGCCTGGCGATTTACTAACATGTGGTCCCACGTGTCAGTGATTTTCCAAGCCGATCCGCGTCCCACATGAGGCAGAACAAAGGCAGAAGCAACACGTGGTTAACTTGAAGAAGATGAGGGAGAAGCGGATTCAGCAAAGAGTGAAATGATGGTTGCTTCGTCCCTCCAACTTTCTTTTGAGCATCACTTCGTCCCTCCAACTTAACTGCGGGAAAGGTGCAGCTTTGTGATTTGATGCCTCATTGGTCATTACTACGCCATTGCCATGACCGGGGTGCTTCACCCCTGCTGCTCTGCACTATTATTTCGATATGGCACATGGACCCGGTTGCTTGATGTCCCACATGTTGGCGAAAGGGACTAGAACATTTATGAAAGCGAGCGCTCCACTCTTACGACGGAGGAGTACACGACACGGCGGGCCAGTGAACTGTTACTTGTACTTTAGTACCACTATAGTTTTGTTGTTTCGCACAATCCATCGATACAAACCCGATTAAACAGGCGAGGACGGGATTTTTCCTGCGCGGTAGACAGGGTAGTTTGGCATAGTCGGTTTGACACAGAGAGTGAGAGAAAGATGTGAAATGCTTGAATGTGTAATGGGCCTTTTTTGTGTGTGTGTGTGTGTGTGTGTAGTCTGACCTTTCATATCACTAGATGATACTAGCCATACATTTCAAAGGCAATTTTAATGTATGCAAACTGAATAATTAAGTAACAATATGAGATCTAGTAAAACTAAAAACACATATGATGTATTGTTTTAGAGTGTAGTAGTGCTGTATTGCATAGTTGTTAGATGTAACATGCGAGAACTTGTAGAGATGTACTTTTGGAGGGCCTACACAGAGAAATTGGGCATAAAGTGTATTCAAATATTTCTATTCGTCGTCATAGCATTTGTAACTCATATCTACAGTTTGTACGGTTAGATGTGAATGCTTGTTCGCTCTTACGAAACCAGTACAACAATAATGGGGTGGCGTGCGCTAATTTAGGCACTGGCATGTTGGCCTACTCGGCTCCACAGAGAGAGCGAGAGAAGAGATAAATACACTGGCGGTCAGTGTATTTCAAGCGAAAAGCGTAATACGATCACCGGACTTCAGAATACGCTCATTACGGTCACTATATACGTTTTGCGGTGATTATACGATCACTTGCTCACCGTTCAGCATCGGATTGCAATCTGTTGACCGGCCAAATAGTCTACGTGGCACTATGTTGACTGGTTAAATTGACCATGTTCCTTGTGGGTCCCACCTGTCAGTTCGCAGAGAAAAAAGGTAAGATAAACACAAATTTACGCAGGCGCGACAAGACTCCAACCCGTGCGCGGGAACCACCTGGTTGTGTATGTGTCTGTCAGGGCCTGATGTGTGCGCATGCACGTGTAGGTTGAACACTTGAGCATGAGCGTGTGTGTTGGCCGTGTGGGTGTGTGCATGCATGCGTGCGTGTGTGCGTGTGAGTGTTGCGTGCGTGCGTGTGTACGTGTGAGTGTTGCATGCATGTAGTTCGTGTGCATGCGTGCGTGTGTGTATAAACACCACACTAACTCCTGTGTGTTAAAACAGACGGCTCAGCATACCAATACAAGGCCACCTTGTCTGTTGTGCCCGCGGTCATGACTTCGAATACCCACCGTCAAATATTTTTTTATCTTTTGTTTTCATTCTTATACACGTCGACAGGTGGGCCCAATGGTAGTGAGATAATGTGATGCAACACTAGAGGTGCCACGTGGAGCGTTTAACTGGTCAACTAGTCGTGTCTTGAACAAATACAGAGTTGTATGGTGAGCCCGTGACTGTATAATAACCACAAAACATAAATCGTGACCATAATGAGTGGATTCTGAAGTCCAATTTACGTATCATGCTTTCGCTTCAAATACAGTGATCATCGTTGTATATATCGCGAGAGAAAGATGAAACATGCGTGAATGTGATGGGGGAGTACTTTTAGAGGACCTAGAGATAGTTTGTGTGTGTACATGAAAAGGGGCGTAGAGGGGGTGTGTGCGATGGAGAGAGATGCTCTTCGTTCTCTTTATTAGGACTAACTTTATATATAGTATAAAAATATAAAAGTTCATAGTGCGGAATAAATATCATTGGGTGCACCATGCAATGCAAATTAACTTTCATACTCCATATAACTTTGTAATGTTGTATATATGTAGAAATTCTAAAATAAATTTTTGGCCACACTTTGTGTGGTTTTATTCAAAAGGAATGTTGTATGCGAAGTAAACATGAAGAGAGGGCTTTTTAGATCAATGGGGTACGTGATGAGATGTAACATGTGTGAATGTGTGGTTGACGTATTTGGCAAGGCCTAGAGAGGGTATGTGTACGTATTCGAGAGAGGCATGCATGGATAGAGGGGCCGGCGAAGGGGGCGACGTGGGAGAGATATCACGACAAATGAGAGAGGTCTAGAGAGAGAGAGACGAATAGGATGTCATGGCGAGAGATGCCCTTGAGTGTGCACATGCAAGGGGGGAGGGGATAGAGGCATGAGGAGAAATAGTTTGTGTGGTGCTTGTGTTGGTATGTGTGGGTGTGAGAAGATAACGAGACCCAAGGGCAGAGGGTGTGTCACCGCGTGAGGTCTGGTGGGCCGAGGTGAGGCCCTTGGGTCGGTTCCGTCCTGCACCACATTGGTCGTCCCGTGACGCATTTAGGGAGACCCATGGAGGACTAGTCGTACAAGACAAAGATACCAGAGCCGTGAAGGACTCTGTGTCCACTAACAAAGCCGACTAGGATTTGTAACCCTAGGTCCCTGGACTAATGTAACCCCTTGTCTCTGATATTACCATTCATCCAACCTAACTTTAAGGGGCATCCTACAGAATGCTCTGCTGGAATCATATTATATTCGTCAATTAGGAAGAGAGGTGGAGACAATGCGTGTGAGATAGGCCTAAAGATAATTTGTGTGCGGGAGACACGTAGACAGGTCTATGTATAGAGAAAGGGTCGATGGGGATCGTGCATGCATATGTGTGTGAGAGGAAGAGTGCTTGTGATAAAGGTTAGTGAAAACAATCGTAAATGGTTGTGAGAGGGAGGGGGTGATATCGAGAGCATGTGTGCGAGAAAGACACCTCGGGAGAGAGTGTCTGAGCATGTGTGAGAGACCCCCGATGGATATACACCATGTGCATGTATGTGTGAGAGAGAAAGTTAGCGCGTGTGTGAGGAGGGGCCTATGGAGAGTGAAACTACACGTAAAAGACTGATGTACACATTGATTAAAAATATAAATTGTATCCAAATATTAGGATGGGAATCTGATATGTGCAATTCGCATAAGGAACGATCATTGATCCATCAGACATCTATATTCTATCGAATTTGAGCATGTCTATGTTATTATTCGACATAATTGATCCATAGAGTCAGTATTTTGAACTCCAGACAATGCATCGCTTTAGCAATTCAAATATAAACGTGAGTATAGTTCATGTTGTGTGTGTAAAGCACATTATACATATAAAAGTTACACAATGAACATTCTAAATAGCTAGCTAGGAACTAGCATACATTTGAATTCAACTTAAGGTGGTTTAAAAAATTCGAATTCAACATGAAGTTCATTCAATTATTTGAATTCAAGAACATGGCATTTGTAAATCATACCTAAATTATGGGGGCACCAATCTTTCCTCTGCTTTTGTACATAATAGCATATATAGTCATGTACAAAATAGATTCAAATTTACCTCCTCCATTCCAAAATAATCATAGTTATAGGATTTTCAAGAGTCAAATTTTCAAAAAGAAGCATAGAATTTAATGAGGTTTTCAAACATACAAGGTCAAATTTAACGTTATCTATTTAGGTCAATCCTCAAAGTTCAAGAGTACTCTAAACGTGAATGCTTCTGTTTCAAAATTTCAAACGAAGCGCCAAAAGATTCTCTACTCACCCGAAACCGCGTGAAACCAATGTTTGGTAGAAGGAAATTATTTTTCTAACTCCGACCCGTGAACCTACCGGCCTGACATCCAAAGGTCTAAACCGGGGTACATTTGTAACTTCATCTAGACGCCACGCAACCGCCTCCGAAAAACATTCATACACCGTGGCCGCCTAAACACACATGCGCTCGGCCGAAATCGTTCCCGCCCACTAATTGGGACACCTGGGATTACCGTCCTACCCCCGACCCGCAGTAGGTCCGAAAGAGGGGGGCAAAGTTTGTACTTCCCCAAATTTCAAATAAGTGCGTCCCACCTGTTCAAAAAAAAAAAACAAGCGCGTCCCAGACCGAAACATGGTTCCCCCTTCCCCCCGCCCCCCGTCCGATTTCCCATTCATACTCCGTGGGTGCGAAAACTACCTCTCCACCAGCCGCGAAACCCCGGCGTCTTTTGTCCACCGCCCCATCCCACCCATCAACCGCCGCCCTCCTCCATCATGCCAAAGCCGATACCACGACATTGTCGTGCACCGCAACCGTAACCGCAACACCCTCCATGGCTAGTAGTTGAAGCCAAGGCTGAGCTGCCTCCAGGACGCCGACGTGCGCCGTACCCGAGCCAGTTCAACCACACAGTCCTACGCCTCACCGCTGCCGCTCCAACGTCAACACCGTCCACCGCACCGGAGCTGTTCCCGCTACGCCGACCTTCGCCACCTTGGATCTGCTTCCCCTCCGTCGACAGATGGCCATCGCAACACAGTCAACAATTTGGCCACGGGTTCGTCCAAGGCTCCACCCTCCTCCACAACATCAGTTCCCCTGGTGAAAAGAAGAACATCGCCGCGAAATCACGAGGACACAGCACTAGCAACTGGAATTGGTACTCCTCTTCCCTTATTCGTGCAAATCTTACGTGTCTGCTTGCACGGTATTCATCCCACAGAAGACACTAGTTGACCGCTTCTTCCTGCACCTTCTTCCTGATACTAGATGTTCCTAGTAACTCGCGATGCACAAGGTTTCTCCTCATATACTATTTCACCTTAGCTAGAGGTCCGTCGCCCCTGGATTTCAATTCCTGGTCAGTTGATTCCCAATTAAAGGAAGCATTCCCCAGCGTAATAGGCGCTAGTCCACCTGTTACGCGGGGGAAGCAACACCTCGGTGTTTATCTTAGGGGTGTGTGGGGCCTAGGGGCTGGTGGTTTCGATCTGGAGGTCAGCCAGGCTTAAAGGGATGGTCGGGGGCGCTGCCAAGCACGGTCTTGGTGTGAGGTCGAGGGGAGGGCAGGGCGATGGAGGCAGGGGTCTGGGCCAGTGGTCGCTGGCGGTTCGAGAAAGATCGTCAACCGTGATTGGCGGGAGGTAGACAAAGGCCATCTGCCCATTCCTTGTATATCGGACGGTTCAGAAAAAAAATCGACTGACCTATTTATTTTCAGTCTACTGTTATTTTGATAGGACCACATGTGGTGGTGTGCTAGAGGAGTACCTGCATTTCCCAGCCATCTCTGTGCTCATATATTACAAAATCATACGGAGTAGAATCTAATTTCATTTACCATGCAATGTTGTAGAGCTATGGGCTATCATATGTCTCCTGTCATTTATTTTTCAGCAACCTGCTATCTGCTACTTTTACAGCGCACTAGTTCTGCACACACTTCACTCATACTCTCACTATTGTTTTTTATGCATGGGTATTTCAGCCTGTGTCAAACTGGTGCTAGAAACATGAAAGAAAAGAGAGAAGTCACTCCAGCTTTATACGCGGTTAGGCAACATGTTTCAACACTTTAAAGAATGCACTGTCAGCAGATGGAGACGGTAAACGTAGCTCTGGAGTTGATGATCTCGCTCGCCATGAACCACCATCCCACGTGCTTGCTTTAACTTCGCGGTGTCATATGTGGTTGCATGTTGCATATGGTGTCTAGCTTGTATTCGAAAGGCCGAACTTGGTCTTTATTAAGATAAGGAAAGATATTTTTTACATGAACCACCATCCCGGGAGCACCAGAAGTCAAATAGCTAGTCAGGGCACTGGCCGAGCCAGTGACATGCCCAGCACAGACGGGCATCACCTGCAAGCCAACTAAAAAGCCACGGTGGTGGCAAAGCAGCCTGCCTCCCACTAGGCTCTCAGGTCCTCGATGATCATGCTCACCACTCCAGCCGAGTGTCTAGCTTGTATTGCTTCGAATTTGGTTAAATTGCATCTACTTAGCTTAAACATTATACCTTTGAATATGACATGCCTTCCTGTTTTTGGTACATACTACTACATCTGTCTATTAACCATATTCTAACATCAAACTAATGTTCTTGTGTATCCCTCGTCAATCACTTATGATGAGACAGTCAGGCCCGTGGTTTACTGTGAGAAAATATCCTCTTTTAAAGAATGCAGTGTTAGCCTCTCCACATGATTCTCAAGAAATAGCAAGGCTACATAAAGATAGTCAACGTAGCTCTGTAGTTGATCACCACATTTCCCCTACACCACCATCGCATGTGCTTGCTCTAACTTGGCAGCGTGATATGTGGTTGCATGTTGCATATGGTGTCTAGATTGTAATTCTTCCAATATGGTTAAATTGCATGTGCTATTTTGCTTAGTTTATACATTATACCTGTTAATGTGACATGCCTTCCTATTTTTGGTACATAGTACATCTGTCTATTAAGCATGTCCTTACATAAAACAACTATTTTTTTGTATCCCGCATCAATCAATTATGACGAGACACCTTTAGTATATGCAGTGTGATATTGGTTGCATCATTCATATGATTTATAGCATGCACTGCTTCTAATTTCTTGAAACGCCATTTATGATGGGACGCTTTTAACTTGTCAGAGTCATATTGGTTGCATCTTTCATGTGGTGTCTAGCTTGCATTGCTTCTAATTTGTTGAAATGGCTTCTGCTTAGTTTACACAAATAGTTGTGAATATGCCATGCCATCCTGTTTTTCGTACATATTCCATCCTCGTATCATGTGTTTGCCTTACATCAAAGTAGTGATTGTCAGTATCACGCATGAATGAGTTCTGAAGAGTGAATTTTATTGCTTTTTCTTGTCGGTTTTATTTGACAATGCAAAATCAATAAAGCGGAAGGAAATTAGCAAGGCAGTGGATAAAGGTGCTCATTCCAAACAACTGAAATGGAGGGCCTCTACAGATTCTACTCCGCCATCCCCCAAGAAGATTTGTAAGACAACACATGCATAGACACTCAATGTAGCTGTGTTGATGATGAGCACGTCTCCCCTAGTCCACCATCACAGGTGCTCCCTCTAACTTGGCACTGTTATATGTGGTTGCATGTTATGTATGATGTCTAGTTTGTATTGCTTCTAATTTTGTTGAATTCCATCTGCTTACTTTACACATTATACTTGTGAATAAGGCACGTGTTCCTGTTTCTAGAACATACAATATCTGTCTATCACACCTTATTCTTACATCAAAGTACTACTGTTGTGTAACCTGCAACAATCACTTATCATAAGACACGTTTAACTTGGGAGTGTGATATAGGTTACATCTCGCATTCTTTTCTAGGTTGTAGTACTTTTAATTTCCTGAAATGGCACTTATGACGAGACAGTTTTAACTTGGTAGAGTGATATTCGTTACATCTTTCATATGGTGTCTAGCTTTTATTGCTTCTAATTTGTTGAAATGCCTTCTGCTTAGTTTACACACACTGGTACAACGAGGTGCTATACAAACGGTTTTTAACCCTTTTCCGCGACGGTGTTTCGAACCGTCGCCAAGTAAGTGACTGCGATAGGGGGGGTCCTTCCCACACGACCAAGAAACCGTCGGGGATAGGCCCTCCTGGCACACACGCTCGGCAAAATGAGGTCGTGTGCAACGGGCGAGCGATGAAATACGATTATACAGGCCCAATCGGTTCCGGTCGTAAGTACATCCCACACAGTCAGTCCCAAACAAATGTTTCTGTTTGTTATGTACATTCCACACAGTCAATCCAAGGAATACGTTTCCATTCTTATGTACATCCCACACAGTCAATCCAGGGAAAACGTTTCCGTTCGTATGTACATCCCACACAGTCAATCCAGGGAAAACATTTCCGTTCGTATATACATCCCACACAGTTCTATGTATAGCCTCATGTGTGATAGGTGTAACTATCACACACGCTCTACCTCGGTTAACCGTTTGCTTTTATTCAACTACATCAGACACAATTTGATGAAGAAAACTGTATGGCATCGGGCTATCCATCACAAGCGCTTTTACTGCTAGAACCGTTTGCAAAGTTCCATGACCCATTTAGCAGGTTTATTAGTTTATAATTAATAATTCTAGTATTACGCAAATTCACATTTCATATCGAACAGCTGTTTGCCAATTTCATATCAGGCACATAAATATATTTTGACATCACAGTACGATATCAACCTGAAAACAGCACAGTACATCATATAGCTAGTTCACCTTCATAAGAACAATATTAGAACAATATATTCATTTCCCTAATCGAGATCATCCAGGCTCGTCTTATCCACCTCTGCTTTCAGTTTAGTAAGAACCTGTTTTGCACTGGCCAACTGGGAAAGTGCCTCCTCCTTCGCCAACACCATCTTAGCAAAGTCTGATTTAAAAAATCTGGGCTCATTCTCCATCTTCCTCTTTTTATCCCGCATCTTCAAATATTCTTCAGCGTTGACAACACTTTCTCTAAGCCTACCTCTGTTCTCTTCCTCATACATGCTCCAGAGCTTTGCTAGGCACATCTTCAAAGACTGTGGCCACTCTTGATCAACCCACTCAAGGTAAGAACACTTTCGTTCATCCTATAATATTTAAAACTAGATCAGTAACAATTGTAGGGGAAATGGGTTTCTAGCAACATAGAAAATCACCAAATACATATTTTGATAAACTGAAGAAACAGGTCAATTATGACATATCTTCTCAAAAAGATCAATGTGCAAATGAATTAATTTCTACGGAGACAACAACCAAATTCTGAAACATCAGAAGCTATAATTAACTACAACAATGCTACAAGTTCTTTGTCATGTACAATAAATAACAAATTGAACATTTTATGAGGAAGCTAAATATAACTGCAACAGCATAGCGACAGTGTTTGGATGGCATCAAATTGATGCTAACAGGTGTGTACATTCACAAATTTAGTAACATAGAACTAATAGCACTAAGGCCGTCCACTGTGTATGCCAAAACCGGTGTAAAGACAACTGTTGCTACATTTGGCACCGGTGCCCTGCACTGGCGAGCCGATGCAGCGGAAAAAAATCAGGGACCCGGACTCCGGAGCACCTAGTTGCTCCGATGTCCAGTTCCTTCATGCCATAAAGATTTAGTATTTTACTGCTTGGCTGCTCGGATGTGTGGACCAAAGTTGGCTGCACAAACTGCTGAAGCGGTGCCAAATAATTTTCTAATGGCACCGCTGATGAGATGGCAACATTTTTAGATACTAGGTACAAACTGTGACACTGTCTTAACATCCACAATAACATAGCACAGTGACAGTGTCTGAATCACATCTAACAAATGATTTGTAACAACAAAAGTGGGGCTAACACTACAAAAAAAACACTTCCGTGATGATACGTGTTTGTCACAGTAGGTCACATTTTCTGTCATGCATGTACATCCATGACGATTTTATGACAGAATCAAGATAGTCATACCTGTGCTGTCGTAGAAGTGTTCCATGACAATACCAAAATTATCATCACGGAAGTGTCCACTTCCATGACGATAAATGGCGCGTCATGGAAGTGCTTTCGTCAAGGGTAACCGACACATGGCATCCACCGTAATGGGTCGCCGTTAAGCTATCGAGTTCCGGTTTGGACCCGTTAACCCGTTAACAGCCGGGACCAATGGGGATTTTTCACGTGTAAAATTCTCAATGGCCAGAGAAACCACGTGTCGGCTCACCGTTGGGACAGATGTCATCCACTCATTGGACAGGAGGCGCCTATGATACGTCGACACATGGCACGGCCCAGCAGAGGCCCATTTCGGTGAAAAGGCCGGCCCATTTGACTTGGTCAAAAGGTAGCGGGCCGGCCCACGAAAAGCCTGTTAACGGCCTGTTCGCATATAGCCCATTTACAGCCCGCTAACTCACGGCCCGTTATGGCCTATCCGAATTAGGCCCAGTAGCGTCATCTGGGCCATCCAATATGATTCTAGCCCGTTGTAACTTCCGGCCCATGTATGGCCCATGACGTCTTTCGGCCCATACGAGGCCCTTTGTAACTCTGGGCCCATTAAAGGCCCGAGGTGAAACTGGCCCATAATGAATAGTGTATCCCTTTATACCCATTAACGGCCCATTATTCCGTTGGCCATTTCCAGCCCGTGTTAACTTTTGGCCTTCTAAGGGCCCATTTATTCTTGGCCTCATTTCCAGAATTTGGTTACTTATGGTCCGTTACTGGCCTGTTTCGCTTGTGGGCCGAATTCAGCCCGTGGTTACAGTCAGCCCGTTTGTGGTCCGTTAACCCGTTGGGCTATTTTCATAGCGTCATCAAATACGGCCTATTAACGGCCCGTTATGGTCGGGCCATAAACAGACGATTTCCACTCTAGACCATTTACGACCCATTTTGTGGATCGTTATTGGTCCAAAAATAGTACGGCCCATGTTTGGCCAAACGATTATACGGCCCGTAGAAGGCCCATGGATCCTACGGCCCATAGAAGGCCCATGGATCCTACGGTCCGTAGGAGGCCCATGGTCACTACAGCATGTAGCAGGACCATGGTTACAACGGTCCGTATGTTGCCATGGTTATTGTGGCCTAGTTATAAAAATAGGTTATTGTGGCCACTAGAAAAACGCGGAAAAAGAACTGCAGTGACTACAAGCAAACAACTAAACAAGACAATAAGGAAATAAATAAGCAAGCAACTAACACTAGGCTATTACGGCTATTACACATATTACATCCACTGGGCATCAAAGTTCGCCACCAGTGCAAATATAGGGAACAAAGCAGCATATTACATACACTGGCCGTCTACATTGGCCACCAGTGCAAATAAACGCCGCAGCAAAACAAGTCCAGAACTGAAACCACTTCAGAAGAGCTCAAGAAACAATATCCTGGGTACCCAACCTGCTGGCAAGATGCTTAGCAAGCTTATTAACTTTCTCTTGTTTGGCGCTTAAATCCTCCAGCACTTGCTGTTGCACCAGAAAGTATGCATCTGAATTCTGCAGGGACTTCCTCAGTCCTTCGGCTTCCTATCGCAGCACATCTGATCGATGTCTTTCAACTTGAAGTTGAGACTCAAGAAGCCGAACTAATTCAGGCAGAGAGTTCAAAGAGCTTGTGCCAGCAGTAGTGGCCAGTAACTCGAACACTACATCAAGACAGGACTTTAGGGTTGTCTCACTATCTTCAAGATAGTTTTTATTAGCTTTCTTAGAGACCAACAGGGATGTCTCACTATCTTGAACCTTATCTGCATTACTTCCTTTACCACTGCATAACGGGGTACTCTTCTCCAATATTTTGTCCGCATTCTAAAAGAGAAACAAGCAGACACATCACAGGTTTACCATGTTGTATATGAAACTCATTTTGGTAAACCAGTTCAGCAATAAGGTGGATAGGACAACAACATGAAACAAACATATATCTATGTACTATGGTCACTGTATGGTCTATATCATTCTAGTGTATGTTGTCAAATCAAGATAGAGACAGTTCAAATCATATCTGTTTAAGACAAAGCAACATAGACAAAATATAAGTGCGGGAAACCACACAGGATGACATGAGAACATAATTGTTTATTCAATTGAAACTGAAATCAACATAGAGCAAGTTACAACAGCAAACAAGTTAAAGAAACAGGTTTAAAACATACTTGTTGCGCCATTGGAGTTTCAATTGCATCCTTCAAATTTGAAATTAGTTGGTATAAGTAAATATAGTAATGCAAGAGCAAAGGAGTATGAACCATAGCTACAGAATCTGACCTGAGAATAATTCATCTTCTGCTTTAAGCGTTGAGTTGGGGTTCGGAGTGGTGGTCCTCGTGCTTTGGGCATTGCAGTTGCCTTACTAACTGCTCGTGTTTGGGTGCTCTGTGGTGGAGACGGTGCTGTGTCAACTGGAACTGGGTTACTATCTGCTGGGGTTGGGGTTAGAAGAGGTGTAGCTGGTTATCTGTCGAACTGGGTAGGGGTACAATCTACAAGAGTCTGGGTTATGTGTGGTGGGGCTGGTTCTTGGGCAAGTACAACCGTAGTTCTATCTGCATCGACGGGTAGCACTATCTTTTTGAAGACCGTGTTTTTACTCCCTTAGATACTGCCATCACCCCCTCCAATTGAAATGGCTGATAAACAAGAAAAGTAATTGAATGTACAGACATTGTATGAGAGACAGGTGCAATGGATAATGGGGAATAAAATAGGGCAGGAAATAATTCACATTTATGTTGTCTAATCAAACAGCATAGCATGACACAATTGCAAATATATGATGGCTAACTAAACAGGATAGCACACATTTTCACATATATGATGGCTAACTAAACAAGATAGAATGATAAAATTCAAAATATGATGACTATGTAAACAGGATCTGATGATATAACTAATATGATGTCTTTATTAAATGGGATTGCATGGCATAATTCAGATACATGATGTCTATGTAAACATGATGGCATGATATAATTCAAATACTGTATATGATTTATGTACTAAGCAAGTAAGCAGATGGCAATCGCATATATGATGTCTAAACTAAGGAGATGGCATTCAATATTTTGTATATGATGTAAAAACTAAGCAATGCAAGACAACATACGCATGATATGAGTAATATAACCCTGCCAAGTTTGAGCATACACCTCAGGGGGAAAATAGGACTGGTCATCTGTCTCTGAATCCTCCTTTGAGGAGCTATCTGTAACCCGCAAGATATCTGCTTCAGCAGGTAGCATTGTCTGCTCTGAAGACCTTGTTTTCACTCTAGATTTTTCCATCACCAATTCAAATAGCTGATGCACAGGAAGAGTAGTTGAATATAAGAACATTGTCGACAAATGGAATACGTGATACAAAAAAAGGATGGCATGATATAATTCACATATATGATGCTTGGCTAAATAGCATGGCATTGCATAATTCACATACATAATGCCTTGCAACAAGATAGCATTGCATAATTCACATATATAATGCCTTGCAACAAGATGGCATTGCATAATTCACATATATATGGGAATTAGACACTAAACAGGTGGCACTCACACAAAGAATGTCTAAACTAAGCAAATGACATAGCAAGGCAAGACACAATATGCACGATATGAGCAAGATAACCATGCCAAGTTAAGAGCATACACCTCGGGGGGGGGGGGGGAATAGGACTGGTCATCTGTCTCTGAATCTTCCTCTGAGGAGCTCTCCGTAACCAGCAAGATATGGGCTTCGTGAGATAGCACTGCCTGCTTTGAAGACCTTATTTTCACTCCAGATTTTTCCATCACCGTGTCAAATGGCTGATGCACAGGAAGAGTAGTTGAATGTACTTACATTGTTGACAAATGTACTATGTAATGAAAAAAAGGAGGGCATGATATAATTCACATATAAGATGACTGGCTAAGCAGGATGGCATTGCAAAATTCACATATATGATGCCGGGCTAAACAAGATGGTATTGCATAATTCACATATATGATATAGAAAGTAAACAGATAGCATTCACACAAAGCATGTCTAAACTAAGCAGATGACATTTTTAATGTATAAAGTAAGCAATGCAAGGTGCCATATGCATGATATGACCAACATCAGCATGGCAAGTTAGAGCAAAGACCTCAGGGGGTAAATAGGAGTGGTCTGCTCCCTCTGAATCCCCCTCTGAACAATTCTCTTCCTCTTGATTACAATCTGGAATGGGGGGAGGGGGGCTGCCTTTGTGCCCACCATGGAGCGACGTCTGCATGAAATTTTATTGCCATGCAAGGCTCGTCTCTTTTGCTCTACATGTTCAGTACCATTGTGTACAATAACTGACATGGATAGGAATAAAACATAGTGAGATTATGTAAGGAGTGCATGCAGAAATCTAGAGTGATGGTAGCAACCTGTGGACAGACCCAAAACCAGTGATAGCAGGAAGATAATAGCTGCCATTAAAAAATACAGATAATGGCTCCTTTACTGTTTGTTTCCCACCCAACATGAAAGTCATAGTAGACACCCGAGATTAACGAGGTAGTAAATAGATAATATTCGTTGCCGCGCCGATATGTACCCCACAACCATTTAAAAACTTAAGTTTGAGAATTAGTTTGGAGCTGACTCGGAGCCTAACAGGTGAAGAGGACGTTAAAGTAGCAGGTAATATTAAGCGATGCATAACGTAAGCAGACACGAAAGGGTGCAACATCTCTTGCGGACCCGTGTAGTCCTCAAGTCATCTGCTCAGTTGATGATGGTAATGCAGTTGTGGTGGCTACCGGTGGCGTGGAAGAAGATTTGTGGCGGCGAAAGACAGTCTGGAGGGCGGATCCCTACTGTGCTGGACCCTTCCGTTGTTGGAGCAGCTGAGCTGGGGTGGACGACGGCGCGACAGGAGCGGAACAAACCACACAAGGTTTTCTTCGAAACCTATCTGTAACAGAAGTAATTCTGTAAGGGCTCATTTGAATTGGAGGATTCTAACTACACAGGGATAGGAAATACACAGGGATAGGAAATACACAGGAATAGGATAGGAATGCACGTGCAAAATAGAGCATTTTCAAATACAGGATTTCTGTCAATCTGGGTGTTTGGTTCATAGGAATGCAAAGAAGCATGGTCAAATTAAGTCAAACCACAAGAAAATGTACAGTTATAATGCTATTATGGTACTATCACTTAGTCTTGTTCTTCATGAATAAGAATTTAAAAAGGAGGGCCAAGTGGATATTAAAATTCCTACGATTTTTCTTTGAAAGAGACACTAAAGGAACAAATAATACTTTGGACCCAGGCCACTGCCCTACTAGCTAAACTTCCAGGCCCATCTACACATGCACATCTCCAACGCGCCGAAATAAATAATGATGGCTTTCGAGAGAGTCCATCACGGATAGCTAACTTGCCTAGTACCCACTGCTTGTCATATAGGAGAAACTAATCGTATTCCTCATTACTACGCGTGCTAAGTGGACAATATATATAACCTGTAAAGTAAAAAAACAATGCAACAAGTGTACAACCTCTATGGCGAACCCATGTCGATCCCAGCATCTTTGGGTTGGTAGCTGAGGATGCTGAGGATGCTGGGGCTGATGTGGCTGTCGGAGGAGGGGAAGAAGATCTTAGGTGTCTGGAGGTGGAGTCAAGAGTACTGCTCCGCTGTGATGGAGGGTTTCGTCGTTGGAGCAGCTCCGGTGAGGTGTACGACGGCGAGGGTGAAGCAGGACAAGAGAGACAACATTAACCTGAAGTGGTATTCTAATAGCATCTGCAATAGATGTTGTAAATAAAATACATCACCAAAAAGTGCTAGATGTAAAATACATCAGTCGCTCATCTCTGAACTTAACTGCCGAAACTGAATTTAACTGTCGAAACTGAATTTTGCTGTCGAAACTGAATGCACTAGTAGCAGATAAGCAGTGCACTAATAGTTTTGGCCACCCGAGCACTAGTGGTAGAGGAGTAGTGATCTAAATCGGTAGCCGCTCCAGTAGGGAACGTACTACCAGAGAGCAGCCGAGGCAGCTGGTCCTGCAGCAGCAGCAGCGCCCGGAGCAGCAGCACGTGCGAGAGCCAGGGCAGCTGGTCGTGTAGCAGCATCTCGGGTAGCAGTAGCAGGGACTTGAGCGAGAGCCAGAGCTGCTGCTCGTCCAGGAGTAGCGCGAGCAAGAGTAGAGTAGCAACGCAAGCAAGAGCAAGAGCAGCAGCGGGAGCTAGAGCAAGAGCAGATGAGGCAGGGGACCGAGAGGAAGAGCAGAGCAGCAGCACAAGCGAGGGCCGAAGCAGCAGCAGCAGCACGGCCAGCGAGAGCCAGAGTAGCAGTAGCTCCTACTGATATGGACGTCGCCGCCGAGGGATCGACGCCGTGGCGGAAGTGGCCGGCCACGCCGCCGTAGATGGAGCCGCGCCATGGCGGCTCTGGACCGAGCACCGGCAGCACCGTGAGATCGAATCAAGAAGAAAATGCAGCGATTACTGTAGAACCTCTTTGGTGGCGCCGATTAGGCCTGAGCTTCATCCCAGGAATTGGTGATGGTGCTGCTCTTCCGGTAGTGCAGGTGAAGACGGCGCTGTGGGAATGTAGGTGGCGCGATAGACGAGGCAAACATCGGGGCAGCTCCTTGGAGGTGGAGGACAGGGTGGCTGAACTGGCGGGACAACGAGATCGACGATGGATCCTCATTCGGTGCGGTGGATGAGGGACGTCGAGCTGTTGCGGTGGACGATGTCGTCGGGGAAGAGGCTCCTGCTGGGTGGCGGACGGAGGAGGGTGTGGGGCTTCACGGGTTTTCGTGGCCTCGGTGCAGGAATGGGGGGGCAGAGGGGATGGGAGGGGGGAACCATGGCTTAGGTACGCGCTTGTCCGAAATGTGGGGTAAGTTACGAAAGTAGCCCCACCGATTTGAACTAGGTGGTTCTTTCGGTTCAGGGGTATCACAGGAATTTCGCGTCTCGGGATTTCGTAGGAGGTGGGAGTTTGCGCGCGCATTGTAATTTTGGGATAGCAAGGCGCGGGTTGAGATGGAGGGAATTTTAGGAGCACAACGAGACAAAGAGATATCTTAAAATTTCAGGATAACAAGGCGCGGGTTGAAATTTCCGGACAAGCCTAACGTGTATACTATATCAAATCAATTCGCACTTCCCTCGACAAAACAACCAAAAAGAAATCAATTCGCACCACACAAGAGAATCTAGTCCCGTGTATTGTACCAAATCAATTTGCACTACAAATGCCATTCAAAACTTTGAATCCATGTTATGTTCAATTAAAATATTTTGCTACGTGTATAATGCATGCAACCTGCTACTCAAATGAACATTTTAGTGCATTCCAAACGTATATACTACGCTTCAATATGAACTAAATTTGAATTCGTTTCTCTATTTGAATAAGATCTACAATCATGGTTGTTGTCAAGTTAAACCATTTGAATTCATTTCTCTATTTTATTAAGATCTACAATCATCATTATTGTCAAGTTAAACCATCGTTTGTATATTATCTTCACAGCACACCACATGATTACTGTCGAGTTAGATATGAACTATGTGTACTATATGAACTCGAACTAGATTTTTTGAATCCACTTTATGTTGATTTCAAATCACAGTACATTTCAAGCTCTAGCTAGATCTTCATAATCTAAACCATGTCTCATATGTATAATGTGTTTATCACATAATGTATGGTGCCCCGCCCTGTTGAGGATATAACTCCGAGGCATGACCCACCCAGGAGGGGCCGGGTCACACCGTTGGCGGCTTAAGGCGAGAAGGCCCAAGAAGACTAAAGACCCAAGACCTGGAGGTGGCTTAAGGCCCGAAGGTGTGAACCGCCATGTAATGACTTGTTCTGTAAGGAAGGTTAAGTTAGAAACTGAGCTGGTCACATTTGTGTGAGCCGGCCGGGACTCTGTAAACCGCCGGGCATCGACCTATATATAAAGGGGTGACCCGGCGGCGGGTGAACTGAAGAATCAAGAAGTCGAGAACTAGGTCAAGCATATTTGCTCCCTTGTAATCGAAACCTAAGCAATACAACTAAGAGCAGGACGTGGGCTTTTACCTCATTGAGAGGGGCCGAACTTGGGTAAATTCCTTGTGTCCTTTGTCCTGTCCAACCCCTTCAAGCTAACCTAGTTGCGATGGCTCCACACCTAAGTCCTTTTGCTAGGACATCTGCCATGACAAATCCACGACAGTTGGCTCCCACCGTGGGGCTCTCGCATGGTGGTTTCGAGTTCTTGAAGGGCAACTTCTCAGGGATCAAGGGATACACCGTGGGCCGGATGACCAAGAGTCGCTGCGGCAAGATCTACATCGACGACGCTGGATGGGGTCCGGAGGCCGATTCAATCGAGTACAGGTACCGGGTCCCCTTTGGTGGTATCCACGTGTTCATCGGTAAAATTGGTGAGTCTGAGCCTGAGCCGAAAGTCTACGCCAACACCATTGAGACGGCTCGGCGCGCGAGACCTGCCAAGGTTCAATCCGCCAGAGTCCAACCCGCCAAGATTCAACCCGCCCAGAAGCATGTTTTCGTTGGCTTTGTCCATGGAGCAGATCTTGAGGAAGGCTACGTGTCCGATGGTGAGACGGCCATCTACTCAGGTGATGAGTCCTCAACCGGCGAAACTGAGTCGATCTATCGACTGCAAGACGGCAGGCTTGGGGGCTGTTCCGATGGCGACAGTATTCCGGACTCCTATGAGCCGCCAAACAGGGCAGCTATATTCATGGCCGGGACACAGCAGATGGTGCACTCATCAACCGCTACAGCGATGACCTCCGGTTCAACAGCTGCTGCAACGGCTGGGGTGAGCGGCTCTGCGCGTCCGCCGGCTCAAGTTTTATCCGAGCTCTTGGATGCTTTGGCAACGTTACTAGCAGCAGAGGTGACCCCGGCGACTCAGGCACAGCATAATGCGGAAGTTGCAAAGCTAAGGGATGAAGTAGCTCGGGCTAAAGAGGAACTTAATGCTGAGAATGTCAGGATGGCTGCAGAACGGACCACCCTAGAAGCTGAAACACAGAGGGTAAGGGCCGAGGCTTTTCGGTTAAGTTTGGATCAGAATGCGTCAAACGCTGTGATGCGGAGGAGGCACCAGAGCCGCTTGCCACCGCAATTCGTGGAGAGGAATCTTTTTATCACACCCGGAGCAGGGCCAAGTAACCCGCCCGGTGAGACCCGGGCCGATGAAGCACCGACAACCGGGGCGGCGGCTCAGCCTCGTATTGCAGAACCGCCCCGTGTGAACTTGACCCTCCTCAGCAGGTGCAGACACCCCCGGGTCATTACTCCAACCCGCTGGATAATATGATTGCCGCAGCCTCACGGCTGGCGGCCCTCCCAATTGAAGGTGAGTCGCCAGCTGCGATAGAGGCCAGGAACGCCGTGGAACTTCTTAAGACGGCGGTGACCCAACAAGTGGCTTATTCCTACAGCTGTGAGCGAATCCATTCGACTTCGCGACCGAGCCGAAGCTACAGCCGGCGCATGGGGTCGCCGGCGGTTTCCAGCAGTGAACGGCGTTGTAACCCGCCCCAGGGGCGAGACCCGCCCTGTGGCGATGATGATGTTCAGGTTCCAACAGATCAAGCCAGAGCATGCCAAGAGGCAGAGTTGGCAGCGCAGTTAGCGACTCTTAGACAGCCTCAGTTAAACCCTTCTGTGTCTGTAGAAGCGGGAGTGACCTCTCGGTGAGTTGAAGTGCCCTGTCTGGTGCCGGCTCTACGCAATGAGCGTTTGCCCAAGGATTTCAAGGGCCCTCGAAAAGTAACCAATTACACCACGGATCAGCCTCCGGATGCTTGGATTGAAAGCTACGAGTTGGCTATGGAGATGTTGGATGTTAACGATGCTGTGTGTGCCAAATATTTCACCATGATGTTGGATGGGCTGGCTCACACCTGGCTAAAGGGATTGTTCCCTAATTCCATCAACTCATGGACTGAATTGAAGACGTGTTTCATTCAGAATTTTAAGGACACATGTAAGCAGCCTATGTCGATTATCGACCTAGACACTTGCATCCAGCATGAGGATGAGTCAACCGCCCATTGGGTTCGCCGGGTCTCAGCTATTATCCACTCATCGGATAGTATCAACGCTGGTTCTATTGTTTTAATTTTGGAGAAAAATTGTCAGTTTATTCCCCTCAAGCAGAAGCTAGGGCGGCTTAAACGTCATTGTAATGACATGGGGGAGCTCATGGCAGCTCTTATCAAATATGCCGACTCTGATAATAATAAGGATCCGGGGTTCGATGAAGAGAAGTCCAACAAGGGGAAGAAAAATGGTAATGGGAAAGGGCAGCAGTCCAACATGCCAGGTCATAATCAAGGTAATAATGGTAAGCGCAAACAGCCCGATGGCGGGTCAGATTTTGTAGCCAATACCAACGCCCAAAATAACGGTCAGCGTCGAAGAGGGAACCACCCCCCCCCCCCCCCGTACCAGAGGGTCAAGAATTAACATTGAGGCTGAATTGAACCGGCCCTGCCCGAAGCATAGTTATCCAGATAAACCATCAACCCACCTGTGGAAGGATTGTCATATCATGAGGGAGTATAGGAATTCAAACTTTCACCAGGACCACAATAACGGTAACGGCCCGCACGGCGGGTCAGGCTCCGGCTCTCACAGGCCCGGCTTTGGAGGTGGCGGTTCAAACTCTGGATTTTAGGGCCAGGGCAATCAAGGCGGTTTTAATCAGCAGCCCAGTCAAGGCAATCAGCAGCAGCAGTCCGGGTATCAAAGCAATCCAAAGCAGTTAAATAGTGGTCAATATCATGTTTTCACCACGAACCTGTGCAAACGAGATCATAAGGTTCACAAGCGAGCGGTCAGCGCGGTTGAGCCGGCGGTGCCTCGATACTTACGATGGTCAGAGCAGCTGTGATGACCCCGGCTTAATCATGCACTAATCATACATGCAAATGCACACGATCAAGCCTAGGACTCACTTGAAGATATCACTACACAACTCTAAAACATAAATAAAGTCATACAAGCTTTATATTACAAGCCAGGGCCTCGAGGGCTCGAATACATAGCTCGATGGCATACAAGTGTCAGCAGAAGCATCAGATATCTGGGTATAGATATATTACAGAAAGGAGATAAGCCTCTAGAAAGGCGGGGTAAATATAAAACTCTACGATCGAAAGGCGAAGGCCTCCTGCCTAGGACCCTCCGAATCCTACTCCTGGTCGTCTATCGGCTCCTCATAGTAGTACTCACCGGGAGGGTAGTAGTAGCCGTAGTCGTCGACGGGGGCTGCTAACTCAGGGGCTCCGTCATCTGGCGCCGTCGTAAGGGTATGGGGAGAAAAAGAAAATAAAGCAAACGTGAGTACTCATCCGAAGTACTCAGCAAGCAAGGATCTACACTACATATGCAACATTTTCAAAGGGTGGCTGTATATGTGGACTGGGCTGCAGAAATGCCAGAATAGAGGGGGAAAGCCTAGTCCTATCGAAGACTAGCATCTTCATCAGTCTTGCAGCATAAGAAGAGTGCAGAAACATAATGTAAAGTATAGTAGTGTCATCAACCTCGGCCAGAGATCCTTCCTCGACTCCCTGCGAGAAAGCAATCCCAGAGCCATACTATCCATTTCATCTCAAGTCATCAGTTCTAGTTGTACCGATCGGGATACAACTCCGAGTGTCCGTTACCATAGGACAGGCTATCGATAGATTAGTTCTTCCCTGCAGGGGTGCACCAACTTACCCACCACGCTCGCTTAACTCCGGCCGGACACACTTTACTGGGTCATGCCCGGCCTCAGCTAAGCAACACGCCGCAACCCGACCAAATACTTAACAGAGAGGTCAGGACGCCGGACTAACCTATGCCCCCAGGGGTCTTGGGCCATCGCCCCGGACGCTCCTGCATGTTGCGTACACCGCCGGTGAGCGGACCTAGCAACCCCTTATACAAGTGCGGTTGCGTTCCCAGTCCAACCCAGCGTGTGCCGCTTAGTTGCTGACGTCTATTAAGCTTCGGCTGAAGTATACGACGCAGAACGCCCATACTATGCCCACGTGATGGTTAGTGCTATCAGGCCAGAGGCCCCTCGGATCAAATATCCAAACCGTTAGTGGATTAGGAGCGCGCGGTAACGAGCAGAGACTCATGATCGATGTGACCCCATCGCCCCGTCTCGAGGACTTGCGGCAAGGGCTAAGAATGCCCGGCCACGCCTCGTAGTTATCTCGCGGGCACCACTTAGGTCAACCCGACTCAACATCACTTCGCATTCATGCTCGCGCGGGTACCCCTCAGGGCCGACCCGTCTTTAGTATCATGGTTCAATGTTCAGTCATAGTAACCAAAGTCTCCGTGTGTCTGACACCAAGGGGGAACCCTGAGGAATCACCCTCGATGGAATTCCCTCTGATGTTATCGTCAAGGTGAACGAAGGAGGAATCACCCTCGAGGTCAACACTTGAGAGGTTGCGCAACGTCGTCGTTATCGGGGGTGGTGTAGGAGGAATCACCCTCGCTTACCACGACCGATTAACTAACCTACAAGGTTATCATCAGAAGTGCTGACGAGGTATCACCCTCGGCACTCGATAGTAACCCAGTAGTGTCGAGCAATTTAAGGGGGAAGTGACATGCGGTGCCAGGGTCTGATCTTCGATCCCGTTGCTCGGGTCTTCTGAGAGTCCAGCGGGGCAGTCGGGATATAGTGGGGTCTCTGATGGTCTCTACCCAACCTATTCTAAACAGTTTAGGATAACAGGAAGGTATGAACAGTAGGTTACGAGTAAACAGGCTATGCAGCAGATATAGGATACAGTAACAGCAGTAACTTCTAAATACAAGCATAAGAGAGAAGGGATTGGGCGATATCGGAATGCTCAAAATGGGGGTGCTTGCCTGTCTGCTCGACGGCAAGGGCAGGGTCGTCGGGGACGTAGTCGTACTCCGGAGCGGCGTCTGCCTCAGGAGCTACGTCGACGTTGGGGTCTACCGAGAGAGAAGAGGGGGAGGAAACAAATAAATACACAGCAACGATGCAATACAAGGTATGCTACGACTATGATGCAGTGTAGGGTTGCCTAAAGATGCATCTAGGTCATTTTAGTTATTTTAGGATTATCGTGGGATTTATTTACCGGTGATTATTCACTATTCATCTATCGGATACGGGTTCGGAGTTACGAGTTCTCCTACGTAGGAGGTTCTGACAAGGAAACATACGACATGATTAGATTTGTCTCGTCGTTCTGAGCAACTTTCATGTTTTAAGTTTTTTGATCTGAGCTACGGTTTAAAAGTTAGTAATTTTCAAAGTTTAAATGATTTTTGAAATTATTTTTATTAACAGAATTGAATTATGATGTCAGCATTACATCGGGATGACGTCAGCAGTCATCAGAGAGGCTGACTAGTCAAACCTAACATGTGGGTCCAGTGGGACCCACATGTCAGTCTCTGTTAAGACTAGCAGTGTGTTAACTTAATCATCAGGGTTAATTAGGGGGTGGGCCCCATCTATCAGTGAGACATTAGCCTAAAATATTTGTTTTTATTTATTTAAACATTTATTAGATTAATTAGCAGAGGGGGGTCCCACATGTCAGCGACTGGGCTTGGCCCAGTCAGCATGTTGACCCAAGTCAACGGGGTCAACGGGACCCACTGGGGCCACTGGCAGTGCCCGAGGGTGGACCCCATGCTTGCCAGCTCAGCAGAGTCGCCGGAGAGAACTCCGGCGAGCTCGTTCATGGCGGCGCAACTCCGGTGAACTCGGATTTTTGCCACGGCGGGTCAAATCGAGCGTCGTGACCTCCGTTCGGTCGAGAAACGAACGCCGCATCGATCTACGCTAACGGTGCGAGCTCCGGTGGCCTGCAACGACGGCAACAGCGACCGTTGGCGGTGGCCGGAATCGGAAATGCGCGGGCGTGCGGCTACGGCTCAAAACCAAGCAGAGTAAATGGCTAGGCGGCGGCAGCAGACATCCAGAAACACGCTTCGGGGACTAGACGAAGCAGGGGGAGCTCGAGAGCTCGTGTGCGGCAGCAATGGCGGACGGGGGAGCTCGGCTTCACGGGGGCACGACTACGGGCTACTGGAGACGGCATAAATGGAGGGGAGAGGAGGGTGAGCTCACTGTGTGGCTATGACAAGCCGCTGGCGGTTTAGTAGCTGCAGAGCGGCCGGAGTTGGAGAAGCTCAACGGCGGCCGTGGCGGATGGGGCGGCTCGATCCGCCCGTTGCAGGGCCCCCGGGCTCGGACGGCTCGGCGTAGTCGACGGAGTCGAGCACGGCGAAGCGCTTGGACGAGGTGGTGCGGCTCAGGAACGGCGTTGGCCGCGACGGAGATGAACTGCGATGACGGCAGATTCGGGCGCTGCCGTTTCTGCCCGAGAGAGAGAGTGAGGGGCAAGTGGGAGTTCTAGGGTTGCGGGAGGAGAGGGAGGCATCCAGGGGAGTTCTTAAGGGCGCCGGGGAACCGTTGGATGGCCGGTAGCGCGACGACCGCCGCCGTGTCGGCGGGCGCGCGCGACAGCGCATGAGGAGGACGGCGACTGTGGTTGATGGGCTGGGCCAGGTACTATAGTACATAGGCTTTAGTGCACAATAGAAGTGTAGGCCTTTTCCATTTTTTATTTCTGTTTCTGCCTTTTTCTTTTACTTCTTTTCTGTTTGTAATAGTTAGGCCACTTTTGCACTTTTGTAAAATGTGGGACTTAGTCCAAATATTACAGTGCAATGTTAACCTTCACCAAAAAACTGGTTTGGGTAAAGTTGGGCTTCATTTGAAATTGATATGATTTTAGATGTATTATATATTGCTGTTTTGGTGCTGTTTCATATCGTTTGAATCATTTAATTAATCCAAGTATTACTGGTGATATTTTTATGAGTGCTTCTGGAATATTTGCTATTTATTGAACATTTTACCAAAGGTGTTTGAGCAAATTTATTTTGCACTTTTGAATTTGAGGTGATTTTCCAGAATAGAGTTTGAATTATTTTGGTTATCCACTTTGACTAAGCACTGCAAATGATATGACTTGGCATTATTAGCAGTTGATCATAGTGGCTATTACACAGGGGTGTTACAAGTTCTCCTCCTCTAAAAGAAATTCTCGTCCCGAGAATTTAGGAGGTAGAAGGGAAGAGGTCGGGATATTCTTCCCGAAGATGATCCTCGCGTTCCCAAGTGGCTTCATCTTCAGTGTGATTCGACCACTGCACTTTCAGGAACTTGATCGTCTTCTGACGAGTTCGACGTTCAGCTTCATCAAGGATGCGGATCGGATGCTCCTTATAAGATAAGTCATCTTGCAACTCAAGCATCTCGTGATCCACTACACGGTGTGGAGATTCCTTGAAGCATTTATGGAGTTGCGATACGTGGAAAACATCATGGATATGAGAGAATTGTGGCGGAAACTCCAATTTATAAGCCACTTGTCCACGTCTGGCAACAATGCGAAAAGGACCAATATAGCGAGGAGCTAGCTTGCCCTTGATTCCGAATCGACGGGTGCCCTTCATAGGTGTGACACGAAGATAAGCTTGATCACCTGGTTGATAAGTCAGACCCCATCGCTTGCGATCATAATTGCTTTTCTGACGGTCCTGAGCCGCCTTGAGATTTTCTCGAACAATTCTGACTAGTTCTTCTGCGTGTTGAATAATATCCGGTCCAACGAGTGGTCGTTCCCCAGTTTCTGACCAATTCAGAGGGGTTCGACACTTACGTTTGTATAGCACTTCGAATGGAGCCATCTTCAAGCTGGCTTGATAGCTGTTATTATAAGAGAATTCGGCAAATGGGAGGGATTCTTCCCACTTCTTACCGAATGATATAACACAAGCGCGAAGCATATCTTCAAGCACTTGATTTACTCGCTCGACTTGGCCTTGGGATTGGGGATGATAAGCTGAACTCCATGTAATGTGAGTGCCCATAGCTTCTTGGAAACTTTCCCAGAACTTGGACGTGAAAAGACCACCACGGTCTGAACTGATCTCCTTCGGAATACCGTGGAGTGAAACAATTCTGGAGATATACAGCTCCGCTAACTAACTAGCAGTGATAGTCTCCTTGACAGGCAGAAAATGAGCAACCTTGGAAAGTTGGTCGACGACGACAAGAATAGCGTCGTGACCTTTCTGAGACTTGGGAACACTAGTAATGAAATCCATTTGCACTTTATCCCACTTCCACAAAGGAATAGGGAGTGGTTGAAGAATTCCAGCAGGCTTCTGATGTTCTACTTTCACGCGGCGGCATACGTCACATTCAGCAACATATCGAGCAATGTCCTCCTTCATTTTAGTCCACCGGTACCTTTGTCGGAGATTGCGATACATCTTGGTGCTACCCGGATGGATAGACAATGGTGTATCATGAGCCTCCTTCATGGCCTTGTCAGTCATAAGCTCGAAGCGAGGTACTACGATGCGGTCTCTGAAATATAATGTTCCATCTTCAGCAACTGAGAAATCCCTGTACTTCTCAAGGTGAAGCTCTTTCTTCATCAAGTCAATTTCAGCATCTTTGGCTTGCGCTTCCTTAACAGCCTTCTGAAGGTCTAGCTGTACCACAAGGTTATTAAGAGAACCCTGGGGAACAATTCGCAGATTCAGCTGAGTCAGTTCTGCATAAAGACGAGGTTGAGCTCTCCTAACCATGAGGTTGTTGCAATATGACTTGCGGCTCAGGGCATCGGCCATTACATTAGCCTTGCCCGGGGTATAAGAAATACCATAGTCATAGTCCATAATTGTTTCCAACCATCGTTGCTGACGGAGATTAAGATCCGGTTGAGTGAACAAGTATTTCAGACTTTGATGATCGGTATAAATCTCACATCGGTTACCAAGAAGGTAATGTCGCCATAACTTCAATGCATATATCACTGCAGCAAGTTCAAGATCATGCACTGGATAATTTTCTTCATGTGGACGCAATTGACGTGAAGCATACACAATTACTCTTCATTCTTGCATTAGGACACAGCCTAATCCTTGACGAGAGGCGTCGCAATATATCACAAAGTCCTTGCGAGAATCAGGAGGAGCAAGCACTGGAGCAGAAGTAAGCTTGTCCTTGAGGGTCTGGAAACTTTCCTGGCACTTATCTGTCCACTCAAACTTAACGCCTTTGTGGAGCAGATTAGTTAAGGGCTTGGCGATCTTGGAGAAGTTCTCGACAAATCGACGGCAATAACTGGCTAGACCGAGGAAGCTTCGGACTTGCTTGGCATTCTTCGGAGGAGTCCAGTCAAGGATAGCCTGAACACGCTCCGGGTTAACGGCAATACCGTCCTTGGAAATCACATGTCCAAGGTAGGTCACTAAAGAAAGCCAGAATTCACATTTGGAGTACTTGGCATATAACTTGTGCTCTCGAAGCCTCTCCAGAACAAGGCGAAGATGTTCGGCATGTTCTTCCTTATTCTCCGAATATACTAGGATATCATCCAGATATACCACGACGAACTTGTCGAGGTAGTCCATGAATATGTAATTCATCAGACGGGAGAACGTAGCTGGAGCATTCGTTAGGCCAAACGACATGACAGTGTATTCATAGGAGCCATAACGGGTAACGAATGCAGTCTTTGGAATATCCTCTTCGCAGACACGGATCTGGTGATAACCCAACCTCAAGTCGAGTTTAGAGAACACCGATGATCCAGCAAGTTGATCATATAAGTCATTGATCCGGGGAAGCGGGTATTTATTCTGAATGGTTGCCTGGTTGATAGGATGGTAATCTTGGACCAACCTATTCGTACCATCTTTCTTCTTGACAAAAAGAGACGGCGCTCCCCAGGCAGAGGAACTGGGACGGATGAAGCCCTTCCTAAGAGATTTATCAATTTCTTCCTTAAGCTCAATAAGGTGGTGCGGTGGCATCTTGTAAGGATGCTTCACAATAGGAGTGGTGCCAGGCCTCAAGTCAATGACGAACTCGACAGCTCTAGCAGGGAGTATTCCTGGAAGTTCTTCTGGAAAAACATCCAGGAAGTCACAGACAACTGGGATGTTCTCGATCCCCTCAAGTGGAGAAGCGTTCAACGCATTCAAGGCATAAATTTGGGCCTCGGCGTTCTGAGTGATATGAGCATGATAATTCACTAGCTCATTTGACGATGAGAAGTATAACAGATCTCGAAGAGAAAGGTTAAACAAAACAATGGAAAGGAAAATGATTATCAGACAAATCAGATCAATGACAGGGAACTCGCACTGAATCCAGCTCTCCGGATGGATGGAATTAACGAGATCCTAAGTGTCGGTGTTAGTAATTTTATTAAACCCGAATAGAAGAGAGATCAGGGTCCCAGAGTAAAGATCGAGGAATAAAAGATCCTAATACCACCCAGTTGGCGACGTGGGCCCGTAAGCCACACAGCCAAGTTAGTAAAATAGTTTTCGACCACTAGACTCAACTTCGGCCAAGGAGTTGGAAAGGGGGATTCCTAGAGGCAGTCGGCTCTGATACCAACCTGTGACGACCCCGGCTTAATCGTGCACTAATCATACACGCAAATGCACACGATCAAGCCTAGGACTCACTTGAAGATATCACAACACAACTCTAAAACATAAATAAAGTCATACAAGCTTTATATTACAAGCCAGGGCCTCGAGGGCTCGAATACATAGCTCGATGGCATACAAGTGTCAGCGGAAGCATCAGATATCTGGGTACAGATATATTACAGAAAGGGGATAAGCCTCTAGAAAGGCGGGGTAAATATAAAACTCTACGATCGAAAGGCGAAGGCCTCCTGCCTAGGACCCTCCGAATCCTACTCCTGGTCGTCTGTCGGCTCCTCGTAGTAGTACTCGCCGGGAGGGTAGTAGTAGTAGCCGTAGTCGTCGACGGGGGCTGCTAACTCAGGGGCTCCGTCATCTGGCGCCGTCGTAAGGGTATGGGGAGAAAAAGAAAATAAAGCAAACATGAGTACTCATCCGAAGTACTCAGCAAGCAAGGATCTACACTACATATGCAACATTTTCAAAGGGTGGCTGTATATGTGGACTGGGCTGCAGAAATGCCAGAATAGAGGGGGAAAGCCTAGTCCTATCGAAGACTAGCATCTTCATCAGTCTTGCAGCATAAGAAGAGTGCAGAAACATAATGTAAAGTATAGTAGTGTCATCAACCTCGGCCAGAGATCCTTCCTCGACTCCCTGGGAGAAAGCAATCCCAGAGCCATACTATCCATTTCATCTCAAGTCATCAGTTCTAGTTGTACCGATCGGGATACAACTCCGAGTGTCCGTTACCATAGGACAGGCTATCGATAGATTAGTTCTTCCCTGCAGGGGTGCACCAACTTACCCACCACGCTTGCTTAACTCCGGCCGGACACACTTTACTGGGTCATGCCCGGCCTCGGCTAAGCAACACGCCGCAACCCGACCAAATACTTAACAGAGAGGTCAGCACGCCGGACTAACCTATGCCCCAGGGGTCTTGGGCCATCGCCCCGGACGCTCCTGCATGTTGCGTACACCGCCGGTGAGCAGACCTAGCAACCCCTTATACAAGTGCGGTTGCGTTCCCAGTCAAACCCAGCGTGTGCCGCTCAGTTGCTGACGTCTATTAAGCTTCGGCTGAAGTATACGACGCAGAACGCCCATACTATGCCCACGTGATGGTTAGTGCTATCAGGCCAGAGGCCCCTCGGATCAAATATCCAAACCGTTAGTGGATTAGGAGCGCGCGGTAACGAGCAGAGACTCATGATCGATGTGACCCCGTCGCCCCGTCTCGAGGACTTGCAGCAAGGGCTAAGAATGCCCGGCCACGCCTCGTAGTTATCTCGCGGGCACCTCTCAGGTCAACCCGAGTCCACATCACTTCGCATTCATGCTCGCGCGGGTACCCCTCAGGGCCGACCCGTCTTTAGTATCATGGTTCAATGTTCAGTCATAGTAACCAAAGTCTCCGTGTGTCTGACACCAAGGGGGAACCCTGAGGAATCACCCTCGATGGAATTCCCTCTGATGTTATCATCAAGGTGAATGAAGGAGGAATCACCCTCGAGGTCCACACTTGAGAGGTTGCGTGACATCGTCGTTATCGGGGGTGGTGTAGGAGGAATCACCCTCGCTTACCACGACCGATTAACTAACCTACAAGGTTATCATCAGAAGTGCTGACGAGGTATCACCCTCGGCACTCGATAGTAACCCAGTAGTGTCGAGCAATTTAAGGGGGAAGTGACGTGCGGTGCCAGGGTCTGATTTTCGATCCCGTTGCTCGGGTCTTCTGAGAGTCCAGCGGGGCAGTCAGGATATAGTGGGGTCTCTGATGGTCTCTACCCAACCTATTCTAAACAGTTTAGGATAACAGCAAGGTATGAACAGCAGGTTACGAGTAAAGAAGCTATGCAGCAGATATAGGATACAGTAACAGCAGTAACTTCTAAATGCAAGCATAAGAGAGAAGGGATTGAATGATATCAGAATGCTCAAAATGGGGGTGCTTGCCTGTCTGCTCGACGGCAAGGGCAGGGTTGTCGGGGACGTAGTCGTACTCCGGAGCGGCGTCTGCCTCAGGAGCTACGTCGACGTCGGGGTCTACCGAGAGAGAAGAGGGGGAGGAAACAAATAAATACACAGCAACGATGCAATACAAGGTATGCTACGACTATGATGCAATGCAGGGTTGCCTAAAGATGCATCTAGGTCATTTTAGTTATTTTAGGATTATCCTGGGATTTATTTACCGGTGATTAGTCACTATTCATCTATCGGATACGGGTTCGGAGTTACGAGTTCTCCTACGTAGGAGGTTCTGACAAGGAAACAGACGACACGATTAGATTTGTCTCGTCGTTCTGAGCAACTTTCATGTTTTAAGTTTTTCGATCTAAGCTACGGTTTAAAAGTTATTAATTTTTGAAGTTTAAATGATTTTTGGAATTATTTTTATTAACAGAATTGAATTATGACGTCAGCATTACGTCAGGATGATGTCAGCAGTCATCAGAGAGGCTGACTAGTCAAACCTGACATGTGGGTCCAGTGGGACCCACATGTCAGTCTCTGTTAAGACTAGCAGTGTGTTAACTTAATCATCAGGGTTAATTAGGGAGTGGGCCCCATCTGTCAGTGAGACATTAGCCTAAAATATTTGTTTTTATTTATTTAAACATTTATTAGATTAATTAGCAGAGGGGGGTCCCACATGTCAGCGACTGGGCTCGGCCTAGTCAGCACGTTGACCCAAGTCAACGGGGTCAATGGGACCCACCGGAGCCACTGGCAGTGCCCCAGGGTGGACCCCACGCTTGCCAGCTCAGCAGAGTCACCGGAGAGAACTCCGGCGAGCTCGTTCACGGCGGCGCAACTCCAGTGAACTCGGATTTTTGCCACGGCGGGTCAAATCGAGCGTCGTGACCTCCGTTCGGTCGAGAAACGAACACCGCGTCGATCTACACTAATGGTGCGAGCTTCGATGGCCTGCAACAACGGCTACAGCGACCATTGGCGGTGGCCAGAATCGGAAATGCGCGGGCGTGCGGCTACGGCTCAAAACCGAGCAGAGTAAATGGCTAGGCGGCGGCAGCAGACATCCAGAAACACGCTTCGGGGACTAGACGAAGCAGGGGGAGCTCGAGAGCTCGTGTGCGGCAGCAATGGCGGACGGGGGAGCTCGGCTTCGCGGGGGCACGCCTACGGGCTACTGGAGACGGCATAAATGGAGGGGAGAGGAGGGTGAGCTCACTGTGTGGCTACGGCAAGCCGCTGGCGGTTTAGTAGCTGCAGAGCGGCCGGATTTGGAGAAGCTCAACGGCGGCCGTGGCGGATGGGGCGGCTCGATCCGCCCGCTGTAGGGCCCCCGGGCTCGGACGGCTCAGCGTAGTCGACGGAGTCGAGCACGGCGAAGCGCTTGGACGAGGTGGTGTGGCTCGGGAACAGCGTTGGCCGCGACGGAGATGAACTGCGGCGACGGCAGATTCGGGCGCCACCGTTTCTACGCGAGAGAGAGAGTGAGGGGCAAGTGGGGGTTCTAGGGTTGCGAGAGGAGAGGGAGGCGTCCAGGGGAGTTCTTAAGGGCGCCGGGGAACCGTTGGATGGCCGGCAGCGCGACGACCGCCGCCGTGTCGGCGGGCGCACGCGACAGCGCACGAGGAGGACGGCGACTGTGGTTGATGGGCTGGGCCAAGTACTGTAGTACATAGGCTTTAGTGCACAATAGAAGTGTAGGCCTTTTCCATTTTCTATTTCTGTTTCTGCCTTTTTCTTTTACTTCTTTTCTGTTTTGTAATAGTTAGGCCACTTTTGTACTTTTGTAAAATGTGGGACTTAGTCCAAATATTACAGTGCAATGTTAACCTTCACCAAAAAACTGGTTTGGGTAAAGTTGGGCTTCATTTGAAATTGATATGATTTTAGATGTATTATATATTGCTGTTTTGGTGCTGTTTCATATCGTTTGAATCATTTAATTAATCCAAGTATTACTGGTGATATTTTTATGAGTGCTTCTGGAATATTTGCTATTTATTGAACATTTTACCAAATGTGTTTGAGCAAATTTATTTTGCACTTTTGAATTTGAGGTGATTTTCTAGAATAGAGTTTGAATTATTTTGGTTATCCACTATGACTAAGCACTGCAAATGATATGACTTGGCATTATTAGCAGTTGATCACAGTGGCTATTACACAGGGGTGTTACAGCAGCCAATTGTATGGAGCCGCGAGGATCACCCGCCCCGGGTGGACAATCCGGGTCAGCTGGCTTTGGTGGTGGCCCCTCAAGTTGGAGGCTACAAATTCACTAAGGTGCTTATGGATGGAGGCAGCAGTACCAATATCTTTATTATGATACTTTTTGCCGGATGAATTTGACTGACAAGGATCTTAAGCTATCCTCTACGGTCTTTCATGGAGTGGTACCTAGTAAATCGGCTTATCCAGTAGGAAGGATAGCCTTAGAGGTGGCTTTTGGCAATGAACATGATTACAGGGCTGAGACATTGACTTTTGAAGTCGTTAAGATCAAAAGCCCCTATCATGCTCTATTTGGACGGCCGGCTTACGCCAAGTTTATGGCATGACCTTGTTACGTGTATTTGCAGCTTAAGATGCCGGGTCGCAAAGGAACCATCACGGTTCATGGTGACAGGAAGATAGCTTTGGAATGTGAAGAAGGCGATGCTGCTTACGCTGAGTCTGCTTGTGCAACAGAGGAACTCAAGATTTATAAAGACAATGTTGACCCGGCCGATATGACTCCATTGAAGAAGCCAATTACAGAGAAGGATCCTTTACTAAAGTTTAAATCGGCAGATGATACCAAGCAGGTTGACTTTGTCCTTGGCGACTCATCTCAACAGTTTGTGATTAGTGCTAATATGGATCCAAAATAGGAAAGCGCGCTCATCGGGTTCATCCGTGAGAACCAGGACATCTTTGCATGGAAGCCTTCAGACATGCCGGGTGTACCGAGAGAACTCGCTGAGCACACTCTTAATATTGATCCTAAGTTTAAGCCATTCAAACAGTTCCTTCACCGTTTTAACGAGGAAAGGCACAAGGCTATTGGAGAAGAGGTGGCCCGGCTCTTAGCAGCCGGGTTCATTGTTGAAGTTTTTCATCCTGATTGGTTGGCTAACCCGGTGCTCATGCTTAAGAAGAATGGCACTTGGCACATGTGTGTGGATTACACAGACCTTAATAAAGCTTGCCTAGCTGAACCTTTCGCTCTTCCCCGTATTGATCAGATCATTGATGCTACGGTGGGTTGTGAGCGTTTGAGCTTTTTGGATGCTTACTCTGGCTATCATCAGATCAAGATGGCAGTTAAAGACCAAGAGAAGACAACTTTCATCACACCTTTTGGAGCTTTCTGCTATGTGTCTATGCCCTTTGGGCTCAAGAGTGCCCAGGCGACTTATCAGCGTTGTGTTCAGAATTGTCTTCATGACCAGATAGGACACAATGTTCATGCTTATGTGGATGATATTGTGGTGAAATCCAGAAAGAAGAAGTCTCTGCTAGATGATTTGAAGGAAACCTTTGATAACCTCCGGGTCTACAAGATGATGCTTAACCCGGCCAAATGCGTTTTTGGTGTGCCTGCAGGCAAGCTCTTGGGTTTCTTGGTTTCGGAGAGAGGCATTGAAGCTAACCCAGAGAAAATCAAGGCCATCACTTCGGTGGCTAAGCCGGCATGCATTAATGACGTTCAGCGTCTAGCGGGTCGTATTGCAGCCTTAAGCCGGTTTATAAGCCGCCTGGGAGAGAAGGCTATTCCTTTGTACCAGATGATGAAGAAGACATATCACTTTGTTTGGAGTGATGCTGCTAACAAGGCGTTTGAAGCACTTAAAAAACAGTTAGCTGAGCCGCCAGTTCTTGCAACTCCTGTTGAGAAGGAGCCTTTGCTTTTATATGTGGCTGCTAACAGTAGAGCTATCAGCGTGGCCATTGTTGTAGAAAGGAAGGAAACAGGAAAGGAATACCCGGTTCAGAGGCCGGCTTATTATGTCAGTGAAGTTTTAATTGAGTCCAAGCAAAGGTACCCACATTGGCAGAAGCTAGTCTATGGGGTGTTCATGGCCAGTCGCAAGTTGAAGCATTATTTCCAGGGTCATCCTATTACTGTGGTTAGTTCTGCTCCCTTAGGGGATATTATTCAAAACAGAGAAGCCACCGGTCGGATAGCCAAGTGGGCCATTGAGCTTGGACCTCATGGTTTGAAATATATGCCAAGGACGGCCATCAAGTCTCAAGCTCTCGTGGATTTCATCAACGACTGGACAGAATTGCAGATGCCTGAGGAGAAGCTAGATAATACATATTGGACTATTCATTTTGATGGGTCCATGCAATTGGAAGGCTCGGGGCTGGAGTTGTTTTGACTTCCCCACGAGGTGACAAATTTTGCTATGTTATAAGGCTGATGTTTCCTTGTACTAATAATGCAGCAGAGTATGAGGTCCTGCTCCATGGTCTTCGGATGGCCAAAGAGATGAACTTAAGCCGGGTCAGGTGTTTTGGCGACTCAGATTTGGTGGCCCAGCAAGTCTCACAAACTTGGGGTTCTAAGGACCCGCTCATGGCGGCTTATCACCGGGCGGTTGACAGTATTGCTGGTCATTTCAAAGGGTATCAAGTGGAACATGTTGATCGAAGGAAAAATGAGGCGGCCGATGCTTTAAGCCGGCTGGGGTCTCAGCGTAAGCCGGTACCACCAAATGTTTTTCTTGATATATTGAATAGCCCTTCAGTTAAGTTACCAACAGAGGAGGATCTTGCAATTCCTGACCCGGAGGCACAGTTGGTGGCGGCTCTTCATGCTATACCCAATTAGACGGTGCCGTATTTGGCTTATATGACCGGGGTGAGTTACCAGAGGATGAAACGGAGGCCAGGCAGATAACCCGGCGGTCTAAATCCATGACCATTGTCAATGGCAAGTTGCACCGATGCAGTGTCACAGGCGTGTTTCAGAGATGTATTTCTCCTGAGGAGGGCCGTGAGATTCTAAGGGAGATCCATGAAGGTGATTGTGGTCATCATGCCGGCTCTAAGTCTCTGGTTGCTAAAGCCTTCCGGCACGGTTTTTATTGGTTGACGGCTCACGCTGATGCAGAGGATCTGGTTAGCAAGTGTGACGGTTGTCAGAAGTTTTCTAGACGAACTCACGTGCCGGCTCAAGAATTGAGGATGATTCCAATTACTTGGCCGTTTGCAGTGTGGGGGCTGTATATGGTTGGACCTTTCAAGAGATCCAAGGACAAAAAGACCCACCTTTTGGTGGCGGTGGATAAGTTTACAAAGTGGGTTGAGGCAGAGCCGGTCAGCAAGTGTGATGCGGCAATGGCGGTTCAATTCATTAAAAAGTTGATCTTCCGCTTTGGCTACCCGCATAGTATCATAACTGATAATGGCACCAATCTGTCAAAGGGCGCTATGACAGAATTCTGTCAACGAGAGCATATTTGTCTCGATGTTTCATCAGTGGCTCACCCCCAGTCCAATGGTCAAGCTGAAAGGGCTAATCAAGAAATCTTGAGAGGCATCAAACCCCGGCTTATGGTCCCTTTGCAGAGGACGCTGGGTTGTTGCGTTGAGGAATTACCCTCAGTGCTTTGGAGTATAAATACCACCCCCAACAGATCAACAGGTTACACACCTTTCTTCATGGTTTACGGGGCAGAGGCGGTTCTCCCAAGTGACATCCGTCATGACTCGCCCCGTGTGGCGGCATATGTTGAAGCTAACAACGAAAAAGCACGTCAAGATTCTCTGGATATGTTGGATGAGGAACGTGACCTCGCGGCGGCTCGTTCGGTGATTTATCAGCAGGATCTGCGTCGTTATCATAGCCGACGGGTTAAAACCCGAACATTTCAAGAAGGCGACTTGGTGCTCCGGCTCATCCAGGATCAAACAGATATGCACAAGTTATCACCACCTTGGGAAGGGCCTTTTGTGGTCAGCAAAAACCTGAACAATGGGTCATATTATCTTATTGATGTTCGAGAACACAAGGACTCACGCACATCAAAGGAGGAGACCCGCCGGCCGTGGAACATTGCTCATCTTCGGCCATATTACACTTGAGCCGCCGGTTCTTGTGTTGTACATACTTTCTTCAGTGTATATATCATGATCACTATAATAAAGTAGGCATCCCTGATAATTTAGGGCCTCTGTCGTTTCATTTCTAAATATCTGAGCCTTTATTGTTTGTTCATAAGGCCACTTGGGGGCTTCTTGCTCATCAAGCGTCGCCTACCCTCTTGGTCCGGCTTAAATGCCGCCTCTTATGGTCACTTGGGGGCTTCCTGCTCAATGAGCATAGCTGTTCACACCCTCTTGATCCGGTTTCCAAGCCGTCTCATTGGTCACTTGGGGGCTTCCTGCTCAATGAGCATAGCTGTTCACACCCGCTTGATCCGGTTTCCAAGCCGTCTCATTGGTCACTTGGGGGCTTCCTGCTCACCGAGCATAGCTGTTCACACCCTCTTGATCCGGTTTCCAAGCCATCTCATTGGTCACTTGGGGGCTTCCTGCTCACCGAGCATAGCTGTTCACACCCTCTTGATCCAGTTTCCAAGCCGAATTTGAGTTAAACCTGCCTGTTTGCAAGATGCTACTCCGCCAGGTGACCCACCGAACTCTTGACAGTTACTCTTTTCAATAAGACCCTGAACTAGTCATGGTTAAAACGGCGGACTTTGTCACAAGAGGGCCGGCTTATAGAGAGCTAGGATAAACTCACCTGCTGTCGTAGTCTCTCCGCCATGTGGCCCGTTCGTACTCTTAACAGTTACTTATTTCAATAAGACCCTGAACTAGTTAAGGTTAAAACGACGGATTTATGTCACGTGAGAGCCAGCTTGCGGGGTAAAAACTGAATTTAAAAAAAAAAACAGAATCGAGGTAGACTCTTCTGGACCTATTAAGCTTCCGGCTTACAGACATATATCCTTACAGCATCATTATGATATTGGTCTACAGGTATGACTTCATATTTGAATAAATACTTCAGGTTTTTTAACCCGCCCTGGTTATAGACTTTAAGTCGCCAGAACATATCATATTGGATATTATGACCCGCCCTAGCATAAACCGCTAGGGTATATGTTGTTTACTGTGTGCAGGAACATTGCAAAACAAAAACGATATTCCCTGCAAAGCTCATCAGCGGCACATAAACATACTTCAGCAGTTTTAAGGCTAAACATGCACGATGGCATGGCAGATCATTGTTTTTACTAGCCTATTACACAGCTCTTCAAAGCTCGAATACTTAAGAGTTTTTTCACAAGGGAACGCTGTGTTGCGGTCTGAGAGCCGCCTGTTGAATCAGGCGTTCTGGTCTTGGCGAGTTGAAGCCTCCGGGTTATCCTGCACCGGTTCTTCTTCTTCTCCCTCCATCGTCTGGAAGTTAGATGATGTCCAATCGATGCCAGTTAAAGCTTGGAATTCGGCTTCATCATCTATAAGGTCGAACGGATCAATATCAGGAGCAAAAGTGTGCTTACGTATTGGAGGAATGAGCTCTACAATATCATAAGCCAGCGCTTTCACTTTCTGGTTCTCATTGGTATAAGTCGCCTGATACTTAGACAAGTCTGTCTCCTCAGCCAATTTACTGGCCAGCGGGCGCATCTCTCTTACGCATTTTGTGAAGTCGTTCGCTTTGAAGGGAGACCCATCATCTTTGAAGCTTGGGCAGCCAGTGGCCAACTCCTTAGGGTCCAACTCTGCTTGCCAGGCTTTAGCCCGGCTCAAAGCAGTAATTGCACCGGCTCGAGCTGCGGATCGCTTGATCTCTTCAATCCTTTTGGGCATGACAGATAACTTGTCTAATACATCCTTGATAAGTGCAGGGGGTTGTTTATTATGCGAGATAGCTGCTAGTGACCGATGTGTGCCTGTATACAGCTGTTCCACCAGAGTGTAAACCGCCTTGAGCTTTACCAACATGTCTTGGCCGAGGTTGGTACTCCTGGGGCCTGTTGAATAAGTGCACAAATGAGTCGCTGGGCGAGTTAAGGTTAAAAAGTGGAAGTGGGCAAAACATCCTGAGTTGCTTACCGAAGATTGCAGCTGTCATCTGGGATATGCGGTGTTTTAAACCGGTCAATTCTGCAACCGTTTCCTTCAAAGAAGATTCGGCATTTTCTGCTCTTTGAACCAAGGCTGCCTTCTCCTTGTCCCAGGCGGTTCTTTCTGTGGCAAACCCAGTTTTGAGCTTCTCGTTCTCTTCAAGACTAATCTTGAGCTTGGAGTCAGCTTCGCGTGTCTCCGCCTCTTGCCGCTCAAGCCAGGTCTTCAAATCGGCCACCTGGTTTTCGGCCTGGGTTAACGCATCCTGCAAATAAGAGTTCAGCAAAACTATATACGTACTTGCCAAAGACACAATTTATGGATAAGTCTCAAGCACGTTGCAAGCAAAGCACTTGACACTTGGGGGCTAATGTGTGCGGAAGTTCTTTTTCCCACTTATATTTCTTTTGACCCGGTTCATCTTTATTAAAGATAAGCCGGCCCATGAGGACTATGGTCTAAAGTTCTGTTCATATAAATGAATCGGCTCATCTTTATCAAGATAAGCCGGCCCATGAGGGCTACGATTGTGAAAGATTGAAGAAACAAATGGACAAAGTCTTAACCCTACTTAAAGTATCTTTTCCTATGGATAAGACTTGGGGGTTGGATGACTATATATGTAAAGGAAGCAAATGTTCATACCTCATATTTTTGGCGTAAGTTCTTGACCAAGTCTGCCTCCAGATCACGACCCGTGTGCAGCTGGCTCAGATAGCCAGAGTATAACTCATTAACGCCCAAGTGTGAGTACTTGGCAACGTCAAACCTGGCCTTGTTCTTTTCAATCAACTCTTACTTGGCAGAGTGCTTGGCTAGAATGGTGGGGTTCCCCGGTTCAGTATAACCAGCACCAGTAATGACAACATCCTCTACATCACGCTGGGAAGGAGTTTCATCAGCAGGTCTTATGGGACTTGGCGGTTTAGCACTGGATGGATCAACAGGTATTGGGTCTACCGTGACTTCACGGGTTTCTGGTGGCAGGTCATCAGCAACAGCCTCAGAGTTGTGATGAGAAGCCTCAGATATGTTTTGGATTTTCGGTTCATTAACTTTGGGGTCTTCGGCCGGTTTATTAACCTTCAGCTTTTTGCTGGGCTTGGCTATGCCACTGAAAATAAGACGTATGAAGAGGTTATTATGTCAGTTGGTAAAGTGTTAAAGCAAAGAAATTAATGTTCTCACCCGGGAGCGACTTTGAAGAGGGGAATCTGAGTCCCAGTTGAGTCACCGGAGGAGGAGTGAGAGGTTCCCTGATAGTTTGAGTCGGAAGGGTTAAGCGGTTGACGAATAAGACCCGCCCTTGGAAAAGATAAGGTTGGATTCTGTGGCACCTCATTTCGGCGTTTCCGAGGAACCAGCGTGTTGGGTAAGCCAGAGGAAAGATTTCCACCGCCACTATTTCTGGTTGTGCGGTGAACTTCATGCTGTTGTTTCTTCAAAATAAAGTTTGGATCCAAGTAAGCTAAAGGGTGAGTAAACCGTACTTTCAGGCTCGCCTGTTGAACTTTCTGTCTTGACAAAGGCTCTGAGTCGGAGGAAAGAATAGTTACCTCTTCACCATCTGCGTGGCTGGCCTCCGCGTCATCCTGATAGCAATCAGTGTCAATAAGGTGTACAAAAAAGGAGCCAAGGGAATCAAGTTCTACCTCTGACTCATCGTCGTTTAGTGTAAATAGCTCCGTTGTGTCTGTTTTCTTCTTAGCAGGCCTCTTGGGAGCCTTGCTCTTTACCCTGGTCTTTTTGGCTGGCTTCTCCTGAAGTTTCTTGCTCCAGAAGGGATCATCAGCCTGAGGAAAACAAGTAATAGTAAGAAGGTAACATATAAGAAGAAAGAATAGGATAGAAGTGAGCCTGAAATACTTACAGCCGGAGCCGGGTTAAGGGTGCAAAAGGGATTCAACCCCGTCTTGCTACATGTTGCCAAGCTCTCATTAAGCAGCGTTTTGGTCATTCTGTTGATCTCATCATTGTTCAGTTGCGCTTGGCAATAACGCTGTGGATCTTTGACGCCGCAGGTATATTCACACATTAAACCGGGTCGGCGGCTCAATGGTAAAATTCTCCAAGCGACCCAGCATCGAACTAAGTCAACTCCGGTTAACCCGTTGGCCATCAAGGCCCTTGTCTTTGAAAAGATGGGCATATACTTAGCCCGTTCTTCGGTGCTGATCCGGTCTGGGAGGGGATGTCGTGAGCTAAGCCGGTTCTCACGGAAACCTGGCAGAGGAATCTCATCAGCTGGAGATGTATCTTGGCAGTAAAACCAAGTTTGGTTCCAGTCCTTTGGATGGCTGGGAAGTGCGGCGGCAGGAAAGACAACTTCTTTTCGTCTCTAAATGGAAATTCCATCAAGTTCTAAGCCGGGGCCGTCTGTGAACTCAGTTTGGCTGTTCAAATAATAAAATTCTCTGAACAAATCCACAGTGGGTTCTTGTTGAAGATATACTTCACAAAAGACTTGGAAATTGCAGATGTTGGAGACTGAATTGGGTCCAATGTCTTGCGGATGAAGTTGAAAGAAATGTAGCACGTCGCGGAATTTTTTTTGAGCCGGGTGGGGAAAAGCCTCGGAGCATGTGATCAGCAAATACTATGAGCTCGCCTTCCTTTGGGGCGGGTATGGCCTCTTGACCCGGAGCTCTCCAGTGGATCATGTTTTTGGCTGCGAAGACGCCTTCTTTAACGTATTCATTGAGAGTTTCTTCCGTGACAGTGGAAACGATCCAGTTGCATGAAGTGACGGTCTTGGTCATTTTTGTTGATGAAAGAACCTAGAGAGGGAAATATTGCCGGGTCAAGATTATGATGTTAAGCCATCCGATGATCAGAAAGCAAGTGTATCGTACAAGATCAATTCGTATGCAAAGAATATGTGCTATGAAGATTGGCATGATTAAACCGGTAAGACACCGTTAGGTGATGCAGACATTGAATATATACTGGCGGTTTAAAGGTTTAGAAATAAGCCGGCAGGCGTTTGGCGGATTACGAGAATTCAATTAAGCCGCCCCCCATGGCAGTGATGGGATGGTTATCTACAGATCTGAAGTGGAGTAAAATTTTGCTAGGTGTTGGATAAACAGGTTTTACAAGTTTCGCTTATTATTTTGGATCTATGGCCGTCCGGAAAATGAGAATAATTCGTAAACCTAAAATCACGGTGGAGGAAGGATTTGCAAACTAAGATTGAATCTTGGGCAGAAGGGGTATTTCTACAGTCAGAAGATGGCGTTAAACTGTTTCCGCGTGATGTCAATGCTATTTCTAGATCAAGCTGAGCATTCTAGAAGGAAGCGTTGACGAACAACGAAGAACGCCGATGAACGGCCGAAACCCTAATGCAGATTTGGTGTGAGGGGAGATGAGCGCTTACTGATCTTGAGGAACAACGGAGGAGCACCGCGTTTTTCTGGTCCGTTCAGGTCGATGCAGCGGCCAGAGCTGACGTCGCTGGGAAGACGGCGGCGGCGGAGCTCGGTTGCGGTGTCGATAGGAGGAAGGAGACGAAGAAGAGGAGGCAGGGGTAAAGAGTAAAAAGGGGGACCCCTGTCACTATTTATAAGGAGATGATGAGATGGCATGCGCAGGAATCGAGGAGGCAAAAATGATTATGCTGGCAAAGCAGGCGCCTTGATTTTCGAAAAGTCCATTAAGATAAAGATCTGTTGAGGTATCCCGAGTTTTGTGCAGAGTTAATGTGCATGATGTCATGGCGGGTTACCATGGTTCTGCTATGTGACGTCATGGCAGGTTACAGCAGGATGGAAAGAAATTGATAATGGCATTCTGCTAAGTCAAGTAGCGGAGATTGATGTGAACAAGTTCAAATCAACCTGGGGCCTATTGTTGAGGATATAACTCCGAGGCATGACCCGCCCAGGAGGGGCCGGGTCACACCGTTGGCGGCTTAAGGCGAGAAGGCCCGAGAAGACTAAAGGCCCAAGACCCAGAGGTGGCTTAAGGCCCGAAGGTGTGAACCGCCATGTAATGACTTGTTCTGTAAGGAAGGTTAAGTTAGAAACCGAGCCGGTCATGTTTGTGCGAGCCGGCCGGGACTCTGTAAGCCGTCGGGCATCGACCTGTATATAAAGGGGTGACCCGGCGGCGGGTGAACTAAAGAATCAAGAAGTCGAGAACTAGGTCAAGCATATTTGCTCCCTTGTAATCGAAACCTAAGCAATACAACTAAGAGCAGGACGTAGGCTTTTACCTCATTGAGAGGGGCCGAACCTGGGTAAATTCCTTGTGTCCTTTGTCCCGTCCAACCCCGTCAAGCTAACCTTGTTGCGATGGCTCCACACCTAAGTCCTTTTGCTAGGACATCTGCCGTGACAAATCCATGACACGCCCCCTATGCCTACAAGTATTTAGCTGTGAGTTGCAAATGCCACACATTATCACAAATTCAAATAAAATGTGAGATGTTCGATATATAGTATGGTTTAGATTGTTTGATATTTAGTTGTGAGCTGCAAACGCCACATATTATCACAAAATCAAATAAAATGTGAGATTGTTCGATATATGGTATGGTTTAGATTGTTCGATATTTAGCTGTGAGTTGCAAACGCCACGCATTATCACATTATAGTATAACATGTCCAAAACCACACCACGCGTATCACCGCTATATTCATGCATGCATAGGTTTATAACACTACGATCTCTTATTCAAATATATGAATCCACTTTCATATCGAATTATGATATTTGTTAGTCTCTTACACCCACACAATCCTCTAACCTTTGTAGCTAACCCTAACTTTCTCTTGTGCATGCACACGCCCTCCCCCTCCCTCAGCATTCTATCCATCGCGCACATTCATTTTTTTCTTTAGGTCATTCTCCCACGGTCTCCACAACTCCTTCTTTCCGACACACACTGATCGATTAACCTCTCTAGCGATGTCTGCCTACCACATACACACACACTTTCCATCTCCTCCTTTCTCTGTCCATGCCTCGTGTCTCTCATACGGTCCCACACACATGTAAACTCTCGCCCCTCTTTTCATCGATCTCACAATCGCACACTCCTCCCCCTATCTAGCTAGTAGGCCTCTCGAACCACCTCCTAGCTCCATCTCTCTCTCTCTCTATCCGTCTCTCTAGGCCTTATTTGCCTCTAACAAATGGATGTACACCGACCGATCTCCCACTATACATATAGCTAGCTAGGTCATTTATAACTCGTTTTCCGCATGTGTCGATCGATCTACCTCATTAGTTATGTCTCTCCCTTCCTCCGACACACAACAATTGATCTACCGATCTAGTTAGGTCTGCTTACCAAACACATGGTCCCCCTCATCATCCATGCATGGCTCCCAACACATCTATCACGCACACGCACACACAGAAACACATCCCCACTCTTCTTGATATTGTAGTTGTACCCTCAGTTTGTCTAGTAGGCCTCTCCCACCATCTCCGAGAAGCAACTCCACCACCCCTCCAGCACTCTACCTCTCTCTCTCTCTCTCTCTCTCTCTCTCTCTCTCTCTCTCTCTGTGTTGTGTCCCAACCTATTTCCCGTCCTCACTTATGTATGGATGTCGACCGATCTCCCTCAAGACATGGCTAGGTCTCTCCTTCTCAACACATATACGAGTCGATCTACCTCTCTAGTTAGGTCCTGCCTCCCCCCCCCCCCCCCCACCCCCCCCCCCCAACCCCCCCCACAACAAAACACCGATACATCGAGCGCTCTAGTCATGTCTCCCCGCCACACACAAACTTGCCCTCTCCCCTCTGACGTTCCGGTAGGTTAGTCGCCCTATATCTTTGACGTGCACACACACAATTTCGATGGCTCTCTTCATCGATCTCGCACCCACACACTTGATCCTCTCTTCGACTCTATCGATATGTATGACCCCTCCCTCTCTTCTCGTGGATCGCCCCCTCTATATATGATATAGATAGGCCTCTATTTCACACACATTGCATGTGTCACATTTTTGTTTGAGACATCATCGTCACATATTCCCACAAATACATTCACGAAATCACCCCCCCCATAACAAAAAACACTCACGAATGCACACGACATCTCTCTAGGTTTGTATCTCTCTCACACATACCCATGGAGGTGGGGGACGTGCATGAAGATAAGAGGTGCACGCACGGCGCACGTACTCCCGTCTCTTTCCCAACCACACCCGCGCGGGTACACAGTGGAGCTCATTTCTGTATGAAAATGCAGCCCACATGGTAATTTGACACGTGTACTGGTTGTCCACTTGATGGAGGATCGTGTACCGCGGGTGAATAAACAAGTTGCGACTTGACGGGTTATTTAAAAAAAGAGGCAAACCATGTGGGGCCTACCTTAGAGGCAAGGCTCTATACACTACAGATGCTCTGTACTACTTTTGATGTGTCCCGTCAACTCGCAGAACGAGGAAAAGCTTGCTTAGTATGCCCTCTCCCCCGCCCACGGGCGCGGTGGCTCGCAGAGTCGCAGGACGAGGAGAAGCTTGCTTACTACGCCTACGCCCGCTCCCTCGCCCACGCGCGCGGTGGCTCGTAGGACGAGGAGAAAATTTTACTACTCCCTTCGTTAGACGTATATATACTCCTCGTCCCTACCTTGTTTAGAGAGATTATCATATTGTTTGGAATGTATGTCTTTTAGCAGATTTCAATATGAACTACTAGTACATACTCCAAACACTGATGTATATAGACATATTTTAGAGTGTAGATTCACTCATTTTGCTCCGTATGTAGTCCATATTGAAACGGACGTAGTAGTACGCACTCTCCCTCGCCCCTCGCCCACGTGGTGGACGTGCAACAATTCATTTGGTCTCAGATAGCCAGAACCATATACTGTAGTACCATCATTGCTCGACTTCCCGAAGAGGTGAAGAGCCAAGCGCAAGGTTATAATATTTTTTAGATGCCATCGCAAGGTTTATAGGAGAACGAGTAGTAGTAGTACTAGTAGTAGTGTATGAGGAAGAAGCAACAAGAATGTATGTTTTGCGTGACAGTCTCTTCTTACAGAACATGCTAGACCTAGTGGACCTCATTGTTGCAATGGGAGTATCATAGATGGCATGATTCAGAGTGGTGGGTAGCGGGAATAATATTCAGAGCTACTTAGTCTTAAACCCCATGAAGAAGTCCCATCGAAAGGAATTGCCATCCTCTACACGTGCTCCTATGTCAAATGAGTAAATGAGACAAAAAGAGAAAGAGACAAAGTAAAAAAAAATCACCAGCCTTAGAGCCAGCCCTATTGTATCAGTGAATGATATTTCTACGTCGTGATTGACATGGCTATCTTATTAACCATGCTGCAAAGGTAGCAGCGGATTTTTATTTATTTGCGGAGGTAGCAGCGGATGGATATTCAATGAGGAGTGAAATGATGGCTGCTTCCTCGGTTAAACATAGAGAAAGGTGGGCCTCATGATTTGACGGCTCATTAGTCATTATTACTGCCTATACTCTTTGCCCATATAATAACCGCGTGGTAGAGTAGTTGGCTATACTTTTAATAACCATGCTCGAAGAGAAGAGGTGCACGCATCCACGCACATACTAGTAGCACTCTTTGCGTCTTCCCCAACCACACATGTGACACGGTGGAGCTCATTTCTGTATGATGATGCAGCCCACGTGATAATTTTACGCTTCTAGTAGCACTTAATGGAGGGTCGGGAACCACGCATGAACGGTGCCGCGTTATTTAGAAATAAAGTTTTTTTTCTTCAGTGGCACGTACGCAGTATAAATAGGTTCATATGGAGAGAAAAAGAAACCGCTCCACTATATATACATAGCCAGGAGCCTACACGGTTGCTTGTTGGGGTTGCTCTCTTCACACTCTCTCGCACAAAATGATTGTGGCCACATCTCTAACATCCAGGCGGATCACGTCCACCGAGGGAAGGGGTGGATGCTTTGTGTAGATGCGGTCGCCGTCGCCGACGGCAAAAACCCACTGTCGGCGTGTCCCGGTCAGGGGTCCCCGCTGTTCTCTCTCACAAAGCCGGTGCGGTTGCCTTCGCCCCTTGCTCACTGCCGCGACGTGGGAAGTTGCTGCCTCCCGCCGCCCTCCTCTAAGCTAGCTACATCCCGACATCCCTCAGGTACAACTTCCTTTACAGCCGGCTTGCACCACTGCCCCAGCTGCCCACATCGCTCCATGTGGATATTTCTCTACTTCTTTGCCCCGCACGTACCTCTACTGGCTTCTACTGTATTTGTGATGAGTTTATGTCTCATAAAAACTAGTCCCACTAGTCTTATTCTAATCACATTCAATTTCTTTGCCATAGGGATGCTCAGCTCGATTTTAGTGAAACTGCACAAAATGATCCGATGGTCAAAGGGTTGGAAACTTCATTCCTTCAGAAGGTTCAACCTCACCAGCAAATTAAAGCCTGGTTAGGGTTTAGGGTTCAAGGCCTAGGGACTGCATGGATCGGTTTTTTTTTCTTTAGCTGTCTCTGTTCCAAAGTAAGTGTCAACTTTAGTACAACTTTGTACTAAAGTCGGCAAAGTTGGCATAAAGTTGAGACACTTATTTTGGAACAGAGGGCGTATTGGCTATATTCTGTGAATCATTGAGATGCAATAGCATGCATGTTAGTCTCCTTTGTATTTGATGGAATGTTGCAACGGGGCAACCTTGGATGCAAGATACATGAAACAAAAGCTGAAAGCTACATAGCATTGTACATTTTTTGCTGCTTTCGTGTTTTCACTGAGCTGCCGTGTTTTCGCTGATTTCGCACTCCTCCACTATAAGAGTGGAGAAAATAGTAAAGAGTGGACATGCTCTACCTCCTTTCGCCGAAACGTGGGACATCCAGCATCCGGTGCATGTGTCATGCACCAAAGTAAAGTGTACAGTACAAGTGAGACTCAGCACCGTCGTACCACCTTAGTAATAATGACCAATGGGCCGTCAAATCACATAGACCCGACAGTAAGTTGGACAGACAAAGCAAGCATCACTCTTCGTTGAATCCGCTTCTCCCTTCAACGCATGCGCCAGTGAGAGGTCGCGTCCGCTCTGCTTAGGCATGAATGCAGCACCGATTTTCTGGAGCGGCACTGACCGTTTTGGGCTGGAAGCGCGCGCGGGTGATGGAGGGGCCTTGGGTGGGCCAGGGTGGTCAGTCAGGAGCGGGCGTGGCAGCTGTCCCGACCGGACGCCCGGAAACGAGAGGATGCACCGACTCTCGCGGCTCCGTAGTTAGTACGTAGTACTACACACCATCTCTCTGTAGGTCGATGTGTCGCTGTCGTGGGAAACCACGGCCACCTATGGGGCCATGAGCCCCTTTTGGTTCGGCGGGGGGATGGCACGTTGCACAAAAAGCGGAGAAGCATCGCGCAGCACGGCAGAGATCACACAGGCAGTCTTTACCCAGGTTCGGGCCGCCGTGAGGCGTAAAACCCTACTCCTGCTTTGGTGGATTGATGATGGATAATGGTGGTGAACGTAGCACACTCGCCCGGCAAGGTTGCTCTGGAGACGAGAGTGGCTACGCGCGTATGGATCTGCGAGGGTCCAACCCTTTCTATGGTCGCCATGGGCCTCCTTTTATAACTTAAGGGGTCACCACAGTGGCAAATCAGTCTTTGCGTACTGATTAGATAGCTAACAGTGCTATCATATCTAACTCTGCAGGCTGAGAGAGCGCATTAAATGTGCCACTCTGTGTCACATCACAGCTCGCCCGGCAGGCCCTGCCGGGCTGTTTTGCCAGCTTCGCGCCTGCTTGCTTGACACGTCTAAGGACGGGTGTCATATGGAGGTGTTTGCTGTAGGAAGTGGCTGCCATGTGGCAGAAAGCAGCCACTTAGTCACCTTGGAGCTTGACACCGCTTCGATTACTGACTTGCGTCGCTTGTGAGGTGGAGCAGTGGAGTGGCTTGCCCCCGCCAGCCCCGGCAGGCCTGCCGGGACGATCTGGGAGCTTGCTTCCGGGGGAAAACCCAACCCTGCCAGGCTCACCTGCCCAGCAAGGTAGGTCCTTCCCTTGGCGATGCCTCATTCCTCTGGCTCACCTTGGCTTTCTTGACTTACACTTGGATCCTTCAAAGGAATTGATCCTCCTTGCTTGGTCTGATCTTGGTCTTGCAATCTTGTCTCTGGCCTGTGCACAGTCCGTGCAATGGACCCAGGGTCTGTTGCACTGACAGGAGCCCCCGGGCCTGGCATGGATGCGCCGCTGGGCGTCGTCGAGGTAGGCCCTAACCAGTGCATAGGCAGAAATGTAAGGGCGGCTCCGCCCCTTGAGATCTTCTTTGCTTCTTCATTAACCTGAGCTTCGGTCAGTTTCCGGTTTCCTCGCGCGTCATGCAACACTTAGGGGAGAAACTGAACCACGATCTATGGGCGGCCCATGCCCCATGATCACGGGGTAGGAAACTGCCATCCCACTTGCCTCCTGCCCCAGAGTGCCTCCGCCACGTGTACCGCATGCATCGCACAGGGCAGGTGGTGGACGCGGAGGGCGCGGGAACGGGAGCCATGGCAGAATGCCAGGCGTCACCGAGTGGTGTATAGGGGCGGCTCTAATTCCCCGAGCCGTTGGAGGCATAAGGGGAACCGTATTGGAGGAACAAGGCGGTCGCCTGCTGAATGAGAGGCCAGCCCCCTGCCTCGTTCTTCTATAAAAGGGGGCAGGAGTAGTGTGTCTGCTCACACACCTTCCTTCTCCTTTTCTTCAAAGCTTCTCTTGCTTGCCATGGTGAGGGGGCGAGGGCGTGGTAGTACTCCGGTGGTGGCGACGAGAACTTCTGCTCGATAGCGTCTCCTCCCACCTCTCGATGATGTGGGGGCGGAACCCGCCGTTAGAGCAGGCGGAAGGGGGCGTGGCCGAGGTCGTCGTGGTGTGCGCGGCCGAGGAGGCTGGGGCGGCGCCTCAATTGCGTCCGCACTGGACGCTCCTCCCCCGATGGAAGGCCACATCGGAGATCAACCCTTGGAGTTCGTCATCAGGCTATACAAGCCTCCGCGCGGCCGTCTCCGCCTCCCTACTCCATTTGCAAGGGTGATGGAGCTCGAACAGCTGCGTGCGCTGAGGTTGCACATGAGGGATTGTGGGAACGGCGGCATGCGGATGGATGTTGACTTCCCTGCTCCTCATGTGATGTACCTCCACCGCGGCTAGAAGACCTTCGCTCGAGCCCATAGCTTGTCGGAGGGGCACGTTCTCTAGTTTAAATTAATGGAGAGCGTCCTGCTTTCCGTCAAGGTCTTTGGGCGCTCGGGAGTTCGCTTAGGGTGCTGCGCGGAGAGCTCGACCGACGACGAAAGCTCCTCCTCGGGCGAAAGCGACGAGGAGGAGACTGACGGTGATGACAACGACAGCGACCGGGAGGGCGACGACTCCGTCTCCGGCTGAACGTCGCCCGCACCATCTTCATCAGGCGGCAGCACCATCATCTGCACCTGTGTTTTCTTCCCGGCAAGGTGATTTGTCAGGAAGTTGGATGCAGATGTGGTGATGGTGCCCCCTGGCTCCTCCAGCAGTTCTTCAGCTGGACCTCGGCAGGCTTCCTCTCGGGCTGCAGCTCTGTTAGCCCTGCCGTGCCCTGCTGGCCTTGGTGGTGGTAGTCGACGGGTCACCTCCGCCATGCTCTCCATCGACGTCTTCGTTCCACGCCTTCTGGCCCCCGCTGGGCATCCTCTGCTGGTGCCCAACAGGGTCAGGATGGGCCTCTGCCCAAGCACTCCTCTTGCCCTCTTCGCCTTCTACCGCCGTGCCTAGGAGGATAGGGACAAGAAAAGGCATTACGGGGCACTTATCTTTTTTCAGTCTTAAATCCGTAGGCACTTGCCAAATTTTAGTTCAAATAATGTAATCTCTTGTATCCATGTTTATGTTCCATGAGATTTGTACTTGTTGATCAGCATATTAATGAAAAATATAAGCTTTGTCGGGCACTTGTGCATGTATGATATCCATGCAGAGGTGAAACGTCTCCATACTTTCATGTAAACAAGTAGATCCCGGTAAGCTACCTTGCCGGCACCCCATAGGACTGCTGCCGTGAGGCTGAGCCTGTCGGGCGCAGAACCCATTGGGAGAGACCAGCCCCCCGCCAACCCCTTTCAGCCAAAGGCCACTACGACCATCCTGGCCGAAGCAGCGTTCGTGCCAGTAGATGGGAGTACCTTTGTTTCCGAGGCGGCGAGGTTTTCGTATGCACAAGTTCTACTCACGGAACATGTATGGATGAGAGATGGAACTTATCTATTTGGCTTGCCAGAGATTGCAGTGCTGGCTTGTCTTTGCATCCTCTTCCTAGGACTAAGTCCATGGCAGGAGCCTGCAGTTTATGCAAATGAAGATGATGCCAGATACAATCTACCTACATGATCATGCAACCTATCTACATGAATCATGCAATGCTTATGAAATGCTTATGCATGCATGCAACTTGTCGGGGGCCCCCAGCGCTTCATTTATTTCTCTGTTGCTCAGGGTCTACGCCTGGCTTTGTACAAGGGGTTACATGCAGCTGAGGCAAGGCCTGTACAAAAGGGTGGCTGCCAGGCCCGGCAGCCATGCCTTACGGGTAGAACTTGCGGAGATGCTCAATATTCCATGAGTTTTGCAATTGAATGTCATCTCCGGTCTCCAGATGGACTGCGCCAGGTCTGGTGACTCGTACTACCCGGTAAGGGCCTTCCCACTTTGGCGACAGCTTGTTTGTACCCTTGGCGGACTGAACGCGCCTAAGGACAAGGTCGCCTTCCTCAAAACACCGGGCCTGAACCCTGCGGCTATGATAGCGACGCAGGGCTTGCTGATAGCGTGCAACACGCGTAGCAGCCCGGAGACGGTTCTCCTCAAGAAGCACGGCGTCGTCACGCATGTGCTGTTCCTGCGCTACTTCATCGTAGGCAAGCACTCGAGGTGACCCGTAAATGAGTTCCGTGGGGATAACTGCTTCTGCCCCATAGACTAGGGAGAAGGGAGTCTGCTCGGTAGCTCGGTTTGGTGTCGTTCTGAGGGACCAAAGAACCACTGGCAGCTCATTGCTCCATTGCCTGCCGTGCTTCCGCAGCTTATCAAACGTTCTCGTCTTGAGTCCACGCAGCACTTCAGCGTTCACCCTCTCAGCTTGTCCATTGCTTCTGGGATGTGCGACAGATGCAAATGAGATCTTGCTTCCGAGGGCATGAACATATTGCATGAAGGCGCAGCTCGTGAACTGGGTGCCGTTGTCGGTGATGATCCGGGCAGGGACCCCGAAGCGGCACACCAATCCTTTCAAGAACTTGATAGCTGACTGAGCAGTCACCTTTCTCATGGCATCTACTTCCGGTCACTTTGTAAACTTGTCGATTGCAACGAACAAGAATTCAAAGCCCCCGGCAGCTCGGGGGAAAGGCCCGAGGATATCGAGCCCCCAGACCGAAAACGGCCATGACAAAGGGATTGTCTGGAGTGCTTGGGCAGGCAGATGGATATTTTTGGAATGGAACTAACAGGCTTCACACTTGGTGACGAGCTCAACCGCATCTTGGAGGGCTGTGGGCCAGTAGAATCCTTGCCGGAACGCTTTCCCAACCAAAGCCCTTGATCCAATGTGGGAGCCGCACATGCCTTTGTGTATCTCTGCCAGCAGTTCCTTTCCTCCTTCCCGGCAAATGCACTTCAATTTCACACCGTTGGGCCTTCTTCTATATAGTGTGTCATCGACAAACTGATACATACTGGCCCTCTAGGCTACTCTTTCAGCTTCTTCTTGCTCTTCGGGAAGTTCTCCGGTTTGGAGGAAATGGACTATGTGCCTTGCCCAAGTTGGAGCCTGAGGCTCGGCAACGAGGACTAGTGGCACCTCCTCATTCGTGGGGGCACATCCCTTGACTGCGGGGACCAGTGGCCCGGCAGGAGGAAGCAGCCCGGCAAGCGAAGGGGAGTTGTTTCCGGCAGGGTCCCTGCCAGGAGCCCCGAAAGGCTCTACCGGGAGAGGCTTACCAGAGTCCAATTTCCTCCTCTATCGGGTCATTGTTGTCGGGGATACGGAGGGCTAAGTAAGATGGAGAACAAAAGTCCCTGGTTCCACAGGAAGCTTCTGCGCAGCGCACTTTGACAGGTGGTCAGCAATGCTGTTTTCCGCACGGGGTACGTGTTCTGTTTGCAACCCGTCAAAGCACTCCTCCAATCTTCTCACTTCCTCGACGTATGCTTCCATCAATGGGCTTTGGTAATCCTTGTTGACTTGTCTCACCACCAGTTGTGAATCTCCTCGGATGATCAGCTTCTTGATTCCCAATTATGTGGCAATTCTGAGCCCGACAAGAAGCCCTTCATATTCTGTTGTATTGTTGGTTGCCTCCTCTCGGGGAAAGTGCATCTGGACGACGTACCTCAGGTGTTCTCCAGTGCGAGCCACGAGAAGCACGCCAGCCCCTGCACCTTGTAGGGAGAAGGCACCATCGAAATACATGATCCATTCTTGGGGCGCTTCCTAGACGGGGATAACTGTTTCCTGTACTTCTTCATCAGGGGTTGGCGTGCATTCTGCAATAAACTCTGCCAACACCCTGCTCTGGATTGTCGATGTGCTTTCGAACTCCAGGCCAAAGCTGGATAACTCCAATGCCCACTCCACTATCCTGCCGGTGGCCTCTGGGTTTTGAAGTATCCTTTGCAACGGGAAGCGGGTGACAACCATGATCTCATGGGCTTGGAAGTAGTGGCGCAATTTCCTTGAGGCCATGACAAGGCCAAAGATCAACTTTTGCACGCCAGAATACCTGGATCTAGCCCCCTGCAACAGGGAGCTGACGAAGTATACTGGGCGCTGCACCACCTTCTTCCTTGCCGTGTCCTTGGGGTTGCTTCCGCTGTCGTGCTCTTCTTTGTCCTGATCCGTATCTGGCCTTGCCGGGCCGCTCTCTTCCTCTTCTCGCTGCGCTACTAGGGCCGCACTAACCACTTGATTAGTTGCTGCCAGATATAGCAGTAACGGCTCTTGTGGTTTGGGTGCGACCAAAGTAGGCACAGAAGATAAGTAGGCCTTCAAATCCTGCAGCGCTGCATCTGCTTCCGGGGTCCACTTCATGGGTCCTGCCCTCTTCAAAATCTTGAAGAACGGCAAGGCGCGCTCGGCAGACTTGGAGATGAATCTGCTAAGCGCGGCAACGCATCCTGTCAAACGCCTCACATCCCTAACCATCTTGGGTGCCTGTATCTGCTCAATAGCCTTGATCTTATCGGGGTTGGCCTCTATCCCACGGTGGGACACAAAGAAACCAAGTAGCTTGCCGGAGGGAACGTCAAACACGCACTTCTCCGGATTTAGTTTCAAGTTGATCTTGCGCAGATTAGCAAATGTCTCTTCTAAATCTTGGATGAGGGTTGACCTGTCTTTGGTTTTGACCACAATATCATCCATATAGGATTCAATGTTCCAGTGCAACTGTGGTTCAAAGCCAATCTGGACTGCTCTTGCAAAAGTGGACCCGGCACTTTTCAACCCGAAAGGCATGCGCACAAAGCAGTACGTGCCGCATGGGGTGATGAATGAGGTCTTTTCTTCATCTTCCTTGGACATAAAAATCTGATGGTATCCAGAGTATGCATCCAGAAAAGAGAGCAACTCACATCCTGAAGTAGAATCCATGATCTGGTCGATGTGCGGCAAGGGAAATGGGTCCTTTGGGCATGCCTTGTTCAGATCCGTAAAATCTATGCAAAGCCTCCATTTTCCATTAGCCTTGCGCACAACCACTGGGTTTGCTAACCATGTTGGATGCGGTACTCCTCTGACCAAACCAGCTGCTTCAAGTTTCTTGATTTCCTCGGCAATGAACTGCTGCCATTCCAAGGCCTGCTTCCGAACCTTCTTCTTGACGGGCCGGGCATGTGGGCAGACAGCAAGGTAGTGCTCGATTACCTCCCTGGGAACACTGGGGATATCAGATGGTTGCCAGCCAAACACATCGATATTCGCCCGCAGGAAGGCAACGAGCGTGCTTTCCTATTTGTCATCAAGGGTGGCGCTAATAGTGAAAGTACCATCAGCGCCAGCCAGCCTTGCCGCGACCTTTTTCACTTGGGGTGGAGTAGCCTTGGATCTCTTGCTGTTGGAACTCTCTGGCGTGTCATCAATGGGCGCGGCACATTCCACAGAAGTACGCCTCCCGGACTCCTTGCCAGTGCCTCTGCTATGCTTTTCCTTGGCGGGAACTGTGGCTTCCGCAACCTCTACCGCGACCGCGTCCTGGTACATCTTATCCACGCAAATAATTGCGTCTTTCTTGTCCGACGGAACGAAAATGACGCCCATCGGCCCTGGCATCTTCAAGGTGTTGTAGGTATAATGGGATGCTGCCATGAATTTGGCCAGGGCCGGGCGCCCAAGGATCCCGTTGTACGGTAGAGGGAGGTCGACCACATCAAACACAACTTTCTCAGTCCTGTAGTTCAACTCCCCTCCAAATGTCACAGGCAACATAACCTTTCCCTTAGGATGGCTCCTACCGGGATTGACTCCTTGAAACGTGCCTGTGGCCTTAAGTTCTTCCTCTGCTATCTGGAGTGTGCTGATAACCTTTGGGGAAATTATATTCAACCCGGCCCCGCCGTCAACCAGCATCTTTGTGACCTTGAGGTTGTGAATTGTTGGTGAGACCAACAATGGCAAGCACCCTACCGCTGTAATGCGGTCGGGGTGGTCATCTTCATCAAAGATGATGGGCGTGCGTGACCACTTGAGCGGCTTCCGAGAATCTGCCGCTGGCTCCATGGCATTGACTTCGCGCGCCCACTGTTTAAGTTGGCGGTGAGAGGAGTGCAAAGATGCAACCCCGTCAATGCACAGGACGTCAGTGGCCTTCTGGAATTCCTGCTCGCTGGTTTCCTCTTCATTCCCTCCATCACTCTCATTACTGCAATCCTCCTTCTCTCGGCCCTTGGCGGGTTTCCCTTGGTTCCGAGGAGCCTTGCCGGGGCGATTTACTTCACCACCCCGGCCCTTCCCGCCAGCGCCATTCTGACCTTTTTCCTTATCACGCTTCTCATACTCAGCCTTCTGTCTCTTGACAAGCTGCTCAACTTGATAACACTCCTGGAGATCATGGCCTTTGGTCCAATGAATCTTACAGTATGGTCCATCACCTTTCCCAGCTTTCTCGGCAGCCGCCGCCTCCCGGCAGTCAGCGCATGCGGTAGCCTCCTTATTCCATCTTCGTATCATGTGTTTGCCTTACATCAAAGTAGTGATTGTCAGTATCATGCATGAATGAGTTCTGAAGAGTGAATTTTATTGCTTTTTCTTGTTGATTTTACTTGACAATGCAAAATCAATAAAGCGGAAGGAAATTAGCAAGGCAGTGGATAAAGGTGCTCCTTCCACACAACTGAAATAGAGGACCTCTACAGATTCTACTCCGCCATCCTCCCAAGAAGATTTGTAAGACAACACATGCATAGACACTCAACGTAGTTGTGTTGATGATGAGCACATCTCCCCTAGTCAACCATCATAGGTGCTCCCTCTAACTTGGCACTGTTATATGTGGTTGCACGTTATGTATGATGTCTAGCTTGTATTGCTTCTAATTTTGTTGAATTCCATCCGCTTACTTTACACATTATACTTGTGAATAAGGCACGTGTTCCTGTTTCTAGAACATACAATATCTGTCTATCACACCATGTTCTTACATCAAAGTACTACTGTTGTGTAACCTGCAACAATCACTTATCATAAGACACGTTTAACTTGGGAGTGTGATATAGGTTACATCTCGCATTCGTTTCTAGCTTGTACTACTTCTAATTTGTTGAAATGGCACTTATGACGAGACAGTTTTAACTTGGTAGAGTGATATTCGTTGCATCTTTCATATGGTGTCTAGCTTTCATTGCTTCTAATTTGTTGAAATGCCTTCTGCTTAGTTTACACATCATAACTGTGAATATGCAATGTTGTCCTTTTTCTTACACATTCAATCGTCCTATCATGCGGTCGCCTTACATTAAAGTAGTGTTCGTCAGCATCCTGCATCAATGAGTTCTAAAAAGCGAGTTTTTATTCATTTTTCTTGTGGGTTTGACTTGACAAGGCAATAAAATTAAGTAAGAGGAAGGAAAAAATTAAGGCAAGGACTGATGGCGGTCTTCCGGCGAAACCGGCATCCCAGGTGCTTTCTCCAGCTTGGCAATGTGATATTGCCTTGCATGTTGCATACGGTGTCTAGCTTGTATTGCTTGTAATTTGATTAAATTAATTCTGCTTAGTTTACACAAATAGTTGTGAATATGCCATGTCGTCCTGTTTTTCGTACATATTCCATCCTCATATCATGTGTTTGCCTTACATCAAAGTAGTGATTGTCAGTATCATGCATAAATGAGTTCTGAAGAGTGAATATTATTGCTTTTTCTTATCGGTTTTAATTGACAATGCAAAATCAATAAAGCGGAAGGAAATTAGCAAGGCAGTGGATAAAGGTGCTCCTTCCAAACAACTGAAACGGATGGCCTCTATAGATTCTACTCCGCCATCCCCCAAGAAGATTTGCAAGACAACACATGCATAGACACTCAACATAGCTGTGTTGATGATGAGCACGTCTCCCCTAGTCCATCATCACAGGTGCTCCCTATAACTTGGCACTGTTATATGTGGTTGCATGTTATGTATGATGTCTAGCTTGTATTGCTTCTAATTTTGTTGAATTCCATCTGCTTACTTTACACATTATACTTGTGAATAAGACACGTGTTCCTGTTTCTAGAACATACAATATCTGTCTATCACACCATGTTCCCACATCAAAGTATTAATGTTGTGTAACCTGCAATAATCACTTATCATAAGACATGTTTAACTTGGGAGTGTGATATAGGTTACATCTTGCATTCTTTTCTAACTTGTACTACTTCTAATTTGTTGAAATGGCACTTATGACGAGACAAATTTAACTTGGTAGAGTGATATTCGTTGCATCTTTCATATGGTGTCTAGCTTTCATTTCTTCTAATTTGTTGAAATGCCTTCTGCTTAGTTTACACATCATAGCTATGAATATGCAATGCTGTGAATTTGCAATGGAACTAATGATGAGAGACCTTTAACTTGGTAGTGTGATGTTGTTTGCATCTTGCATATGATTTATTTCTTGTACTGCTTCACATTTGTTTAAATGACAGTTATGACGAGACACTGTTAACTTGGCAGAGCGATATTTGTAGCAGCTTTCATGTGGTGTCTACCTTCCATTGCATTGCTTCTAATTTATTGAAATGCCTTCTACTTAGTTTACACATCATAGTTCTGGTTATCTCATGTCGTCCTGTTTTTCATACATATTACATCCTCCTATCATGCGGTTGTCTAACATCAAAGTTCAGTTCGTCTGTATCACGCATCAATTTGTTCTGAAGAACTAAATTTTTATTCCTTTTTCTTGTCGGCTTGACTTGACATGGCAAAGAGAAAGAGGAAGGAACACAGAATGGCAGGAGATGGTGTTAGTACTCAGGACGCACGGAAACGGAAGCGAAAGAATTATGCAGATTATGCTGGTACTGATGGTGCAATAGAAGGTCAAAGTCCCCCGAAAAATTGTACAAACACATTATCCCCTGCTGCACCAGCTGCAAAATAATCCAAACAGAAACGAATAGGTGCCACCAAACAATCAACGAATAGGTGCCACCAAACAATCAACGACATCCCTAGTTGTTGCAACACCTTCTTCCACAGTACCAACATCTGCACGAGTTACCCGTTCTGTAAGTCTGCTAGCGGCAAGTTCCCAAGCTACCTTGCCACCTCTTCCGAAGCACTCTTGACACAGGACAAGTTGGCAAGATCAGATGAACCTTGTGAAATTCAACAACAAACTACTAGAAACTACGATTTTACCTAGGGCCATATCCCCTAGGTGAAATGCTAAAAACCATAGGTAAAGACATTACCTTGAGCTTGCCCTAGGTAAACAGAGGTCTTTCCCTAGGGCGCACTTGCCAAGCTCTAGGGAACCGTTTCTTTACCTAGGGCACCAGGCGCTAGGAAAAGAGTTCATCTCAGCTGTTTGTCCAGCGTGGAAAGGTGATTTACCTATAAGAACGCTTTAGCTCTAGGGAAAGATGGTGGGGTTCAGGATATATTATATTCATATATATCTGCCATATATGATATGTAATTCGAATTGAATTTCATATCTGCCATAATTCAAATAATTAAATTCTGAGCCCAAATTTAAATTTATAAATTGCAGCCAAAATTCACTGCACACATCAGATTCTTGTTCAATTACACATACATCAGACTCATGGTCAATTTAGAGCTAACCATTTAAGAAGTAAACTATAGCTAAAAGAACTAAATCAGCATGTACAGGTGCTGTTGATCAGGACAATTATTTGCTACTTTCGGTATCTACATCTCTGATTAAAACAGATATCAACACCTTGAGCTGGTCATGCAAAGTATCTACACCACTAATGAAGACCTTGAGCAAGAGGCTGAATTACGGGTTAGCGTGTCCATCAGACCATGGCTACCCGTAAGAACATGTTCCTGAAAACAAAGATAATTCAATGATAAGTAAAGAGTTTGAACAGAAAGTAATCAAGAACGGGCTAAGGTTTATAGTGAGTAGGCCTAACAATTCCTAACAATGATACAGTATGATCTGGACCAAACCCAACTCTATCTCAAGGAAATAAAATCCAGTCAAGTTCATTGACATAGTTAGTTGCACTAATCAATAGAAAAATGTACAAAGGACAATATTTTGGTGTTAGGCTCAACCAATTTTGCTTCTTCTCCACAGCACATGAAATTAACCAAACTTACAATGCCTTTTGCCTATACAGGATTTAATGGGACAAAACATCGAATGGTACATGTTCTCTCGCACCCCACATTGCAATATAGGAAAATGAATCCTTGTGTAAATTCAATGAATAAGAATCTTACATCATCCATATATCCTTCTATGAAATAAAAGAAGAGTTATTTTACCTTACTAATAAACATGCACACACAATGCATGTCTTCATTAACCAATATAGATTCAAAAAAAAAACACATGACATGGCTATTAATAGTTGCAGAAACATTATTATCCTAGTCATGTCCACAGATCGAGTCAATGTCAGTACCCTAGATAGAGTCCATTCACACCATGATCTCTCCAGACAAAACAGCCAGCATGAACATTCCATTTATAGTACCCATACATCTGAGTGCCAGGAGATTTGATAATCCATTATAGTACTTGCATCTGTTGCTTCGTAACTTCACAAGGCACATAGATAAATGATATAAGTGTATCTCCTGGAATGAGCATTAAAAAGTTTATGGGGTGTCGATAAAGCAGCATATTATTCCAATGAAAAGGCCAATTTACTGGTACAACATTACATGAGTGACAAAACAGAAGAACATGCCATGTTTGAATTTGCAAAGACCCCATTTGTGACACTAAAAATGTCAAAGAACAATATTATTGAGAACCTGATGTAGTCAGTGTGTAAAAATAAGTTTCTGCCCTCTAAATCCTAGTAACATAGTGATAAACAATCATAAACATTAAGCAGCATCATGAAGATTTTCGGGGGAGTGAAATACCGTGCTGCAAGATTTCCTATCTCTTTCCACTAAAAAGCACAGGGCTGCTAACCTCTCAGCCCATCAGAAGCCCAAACTGTCCTGGCCATCTGAAAAAATATTTTTCTGAGCCTCCTCAGAACAAGTCAAGAAAGACATGGCATCCATGTGTCAAAATAATTCAATACTACAAGAAATCTACAGTTCACGGCCATGTGAAGTGAATAGAATTTTTTTGGGAAAACAATCCCACACCTTAGCCAATGACATTATAGCCACAGAATGACGTTAAATTGACTGCTTGCAAGACTACGCTGTATTTATACAGCAAACTACAATTCTCTAGAAGAATTGAAGATGATATGGTAGTTATTATATAGCAAACAACAGTCCTGTATTTATACATCAAACTACAATTCTCTAGAAGAATTGCAAGATAATGTGGTAGTTATATAGAAAACAATGTTCGGGCAATTAGGCAAAACAAACAATCCAAAACTAACACAGTTATCACCTTCTCCTTCAGTTAAGAACTTAATATTGTTAACACTGTGAATCTATCAGCTATGTAAGACTGGGGTGGGCAAGGATTGAATTATCACTTGGTTTGCTATTTCTCTAGTACTATAAGGTAGTATTGATGGCATGCAACATGAAGTATATCGGCTGGAACCAGTTAGTAGGTAATCGAACATGTTAGATGTACAGAGCACGCATATTAGATAACTAGTCAGTTTGCTAGCTATATGTGCATACCGAGCTAGCTACTTCAGCTTAGTTATCTACAAGTGTGTTAAGTCTACAGCAGAGGTGACCGTATCTACAAACAGTAACACGGCTATATAGCACTCACGTTGGTTCGTCAGATAGTACTTTCAGAATCCCGTGAGCTTTATTTTGTACTAAATCAAATGTGCTCCACATGATCACAAATTACACGTCGATATTTGGACAGCAAATTGTTCCCCAAAACATAACCTTGGGATATTAAGTATCATCATAAACATCTGTGTGCAGTGTGCTCACCTAAAAATTGACATATATAGCTGGAGTAAAACCAGATGCGCTTGCAGAGACATTGTACCTATTGATCGTTGAGCGCTTATACTAAATTAAATGTTCAGAAACAAAAAAAGGGTTAGCCTCATCTCATGTTGTTTCTCATCGAATAGTCTTCCTATATATTTCACTAAACTATAACCTATAGCTCACAGATTTCAATATCAGTTCATCCTAAATAGTCATATACACTAATCAACAAATCTGGGGAGGGAGGGGGTGAGATACCTTGGCTCCCTACCATGCTCGCATTTGTGCGTCGTTGGCTGCCCATCGAAGAGGAAGCAGAGGAACTTCTGGACAGCTGGCCGTCGGAGTGGAAGAACAGGGATGCGCCCCTGGGCACCCGTCATACGCATGTAGAGGAATCAGAAGGATGCCCGCCTGGAATCAAATCGGATGAGCAAACCCTAGATCAATTTTGGATTTGGGGGGGGGTGAGTTCGTTTTGGACAGGGTACGACGGCGGTAGGCCCAGTGGGCATCAAATTGGCACGAGGCAACGCGGCCACCATGATGCGACGTCACCAGGGTGTCCCAACCTGGTCGATCCGCATGGGCAGCGCGGTGCTGTGACCACGGTCCGCTCCGCGGTGGTGAGTAGGCCGGGATCGACGGCGAGGGGTACTAGTAGAGAGGCAGAGAAGAGGAGGCGGGGGGCTCAGATCTGGGAGGGCAGGAGGGAGGGGATTGGGCGGCGCTGAGAATTATGGAGAGAGAGAGGGGGGGGAGGGGGGGGGAGGGGGGAGGAGAGACCAGATGCTGGTGGGAGCCTGGGAGGTCCTCCTTTCCCCTTCTCACTGCGCGGTGGGTCCGGTCCGAAATATGGCGTAGACCACCAAAACGTAGAGCGCGCCGATGGCAAAAAAATGCGCGGGAGGCCACATCTGCCTGATTTTTTTGATCCGCTACTATCAACGTGGCTGCCTTCACCTAGGGGGAGAAAAGAACTCTAGGTAAACCTTTACTTCTATTTTCCTTTTGCATGAAAATCCATCTTCCCCTAGGATGCACTGTTCATGACTTTTCTTTCCCTTGGGAAGGCAAATGAGCCTTAGGTAAAGACCTTGGCCCTAGGTAAAATCGTAGTTTCTAGTAGTATTAAGAAGGTAGTTGCTCGAGTCAAGTTATAGTTACATGCTTCTTTATATGTAGTCTCACAGTTTGATGTACACTAACACTTCCCATGTTCATTGTTGAACTAGCACCTAGGCACAAGAGAAAACATACATCAGGGATAATGCTCGACAGGTTAACTAAATCTAGAGGAGAAAGAATGGAGATCCATTTTGAGGCAGGTTTAAAAAGGCCACGTGATGCTACAGAGTCAACCAAGTTAGTATCAGAGGCAACCGTTGTCGTTAGGTGTCATGTACGTATCCTCCCAACATGGATTCAGTACAGGAATGACAAAGATGAAACCCAGATTAACACCTTCCTCGACCATTTATCTGTAAGTTTGGTTATATATGTAAATTAGTAATATCGTCTTGCTCTGTCCCATACTTTCTAGGTTGCTAGTAATGAGACCCCTATAATTTTCAACAGATGAGGTTCAAGTTGGATAGCCAAGATGATGCAACCAGACAAGCACGCACCCATGTTTTCAAGTCTGCTCTGTGACAGTATCGGTATAACTTGAGGAAAACTCACTTTGAAGGCAAGGCTAACAGTGAACTTGCCCAAACATCTTCAGTGAAAAATATATCGGATGAAGATTGGAGAGGCCTTATTAAACACTGGTCTGATCCAAAGTATCAAGTACGTTATATATATGTGATCAGATCACATGTTAAACTCCTATTTACGCATGTGCCTCACAAATCTATCTTCTTGTAGGTGAAATGTTCAAAGAACAAGGCCCACCATATGAAAGTGAAATTCCAATAGACGACAGGATCTTGTAGCTATATTGCACACTGCGAGGCTCTTGTAACTAGCTGTTGTTTCACTCTTTTCGCTGTGCCATATTATCAGATCTATATTGACTTGTTCCAAATATAGAGGAAAGCCCGCAAGGACCAAAAAGTACCTGAACCAAATGTTGTGGAAATCTTCAAGGACTGTCACACCAGCAAGACGAAGGGCATGACTACACCAGTCAAAGCCGCTGTTGTAAGTTCTTAATCCTCATGCCCTTTAACTACTACTTACTCTGACTTGTGCATTAAACTGCACGGTTTGCAGCCAATGTCTATTACTCTTTTCAATTTTATACACAATTGTCTTAGCGTATCATTGCACCTTACAAGGTTGAAAAGAGAGGAGTTATGTTCCTTTGACCTTGATCTGTAATCTAGTTCCGTGCTGGACTTGTCTACACAATGTTACAATTGCATGTTTGTCTGTTCTCAGTTGTTTTGTGATATGAATGATGTCATACTATGCTTACCGTATTATAAACTTTGTCTCTTTATCCTTAGCTGTCAATACAATGTGAAGAAATATACAATACATTAGCCATGGTACATGGTCATATGTTTGGAAGCTGGTTTTATTATGTACTTTGCAGTAAAATACAACTAATATTTTACACGAGTTCACCAGAATAAGTTCTGTATATAGACCAAACCTATTTTGTTTGATTTTGTTGCCTCCTTAATATCTTCTGTTCTGGTACTACTAATGTAAAAACTCTAACTTTTTAGCAAGCTATGGAACAAATGGTGGAACCACCACCTTCTGAAGGTGACGAGGCAAATATAACCGCAATGTCACCTCTTGCTGCAGTGGGTCAGTACCTGTCCACTAACAGTGCTAAAAGCATGTTCCTGTGTAATACTGGGTTGGTTGTTAAGGCAATCTCATCCAAACTGCCTCATGATTAAGATATGCAAGCTCAAAACAATGTTATATCTGCGCTCCAGACACAAGTCCATTCCCTAACAGAGACCCTTTGTGAAACAAGGACAGCCATTGTTCGATGTCGTCAAGATATGCATGGTTTTGAAACCGGACTATCAGGCATTTGCTATGTTGTTCAGGAGCCTAGGAGAAATGAAGGCGAAGGTTATGGTGCTCCATCGGATAGTACAACATGAAAACGTAACAGTCAGGTCAAATGAACTGAGCTTCTGAACTTCTGGTGGTGCATTTATCTGCCGGACTGTTAACTTTTATGCCAACCTTCCTTTTGTTTTATGGTTGTAATTTGTTTTGTTGCGATACAAAATTTGTTCTTAACGTGGACTGACCGGCTGAAGAAATCAGCAAGCCATTTTTGTATAGTGTAAGGTGTTCCCTATATTTGCACTGCTGGCGAACTTTGATGCCCAGTGGATGTAATCTGTGCAGTCGCCTTAATAGCCTAGCGTTAGTTTCTGGCTTATTTATTTCCCTAGTCTTCTTTTTCCTTGGTTTGCTAGTGGCCGCAACAACCATGGGCTAGATATGGACCGTGGTAACCATGGGCCTCCTACGGGCCGTAGGATCCATGGGCCTCCTATGGGCTGTCGGATAAATGGGCCTCCAACGGGCCGTAGAATAAGTGGGCCTCCTACGGGGCATCGGATAAAATGGGCCGACATGGGCCGTAAATGAGCGTAATTGGTATCGGGCTAACACGATAATGGGCCGTTAATAGGCCGAAAGACAGCAAAGGCTTAATTCTGTCACAGGCATAACGGGTCGTTAATGGGCTAGAATACATGACGGGCTGGAAACGGCGCAACGGGTTAACAGGCCACAAACGGGCCGATTCTAACCACGGGCTGAATTTGGCCCATTAGGGGAACAGGCCAGTAACAGGCCGGAAGTAATCGAGGGCCGGAAAGGAGCCCAAGAATGTATGGGCCGTCAGTAGGCCGAAAGCTAACACGGGCTGGAAACGGCCCATGTGAATCATGGGCTGTTGGGGATATAACCCCACGGTGTGACCCGCCCAGGACAGGCCGGGTTACACTGTTGGCGATTCAATAGAGAAAGCCTAAGTAGGCCCAAGAAGAGAAGATATGAAGACTGGAGGCGGCTCACGAGGTGGGCCTGTTGAAGGCCCAAGACCAGGCGACGGTGCTGTAACCCGGAGATGTGAGCTGCCCGATGGCGGCTTGCCTAGCAAGGCAAGGCGTCTTAGAACCCAAGATGGACACGTTGTGTGATCCGACTTGGACTCTTGTAAGCCCAGGGCCTCGACCTGTGTAAATAAAGGCGAGATCCTGCAGCGGGTTAACTCAAGTAACAATCAATTGATAGCTAGGACAAACGATTCCGCTCCCTTGTAATCGATACTCAATCAATACAACACAAAGCAGGACGTAGGCTTTTACCTCGTTGTGAGGGGTCGAACCTGGGTAAATTCGTGTCCTTTGTCCCGTTCAACCCCTTCAAGCTAACCTATGTTGCGATGGCTCCACACCTAAGTCCTTTTGCAAGGGCATATGCCGTGACAAAACCACGATAGTTGGCGCCCACCATGGGGCCAGCACACGGTGGTTTTGAGTTCTTGAAGGGCTCTTTCCCAGGGATCGAGGGATACGCCGTTGGCAGGATGACTAAGAGTCGCCGCGGCAAGCTCTACATCGATGATGCTGGCTAGGGCCCTGAGGCCGACTCAATCGAGTACGGGTACCAGGTCCCCTTCAGCGGGATTCACGTCTTCATCGGCAAGATCGGCGGATCAGAGCCTGAGCCGGACATCTGCACCGACATCGTCGAGCCGGCTCGGCGTGCGCAACCCACTAGGGTTCAACCAGGCCGGAAGCGTGTCTTCATTGGATTTGCACATGGCACGGACCTTGCGGAGGATTCTGTGTCCGGAGGAGAGACTCTCATCTACTCAGGTGATGAGTCCTCGACTGGAGAGACGGAGTCAATCTACCAGCTTCAAGACGGCGGGCTTGGGGGCTATTCCGATGGTGACAGTATTCCGGATCCCTACGAGCCGCTGTCTTGGGCTGCTATCTTTATGGGTGGTATAGGACCGGCTCTCGACTCATCAACAGTGGTGGCTATGACGTCTGGATCGACTGCTGCTGCGACAGCTAGGGCTAGCGGCTCAGCTCGACCGCCGGCTAAAGTTTTGTCTGAAATTTTGGGCACTTTGACAACCCTGTTGGCAACAGAGGTCACTACGGCGAATCAAGCATAGCATAATGCAGATGTTGCAAAGGTGCGAGATGAGGTAGCCAAGGCTCAGGAGGAGCTTAATGCAGAAAACGCTGGGATGGCAACGGAACGAGCTCTGATGGATGCCGAGTCACGACGTATAAGGGCGGAGGTTTTTCGCCTGAGTCTAGATTAGAATGCGTCCAATGTTGTTCTTCGAAGGAGGTACCAAACCTGCCTGCCTTTGCAGTATGAGGCACGGAACCTTTTCAACACACCTGGGGCAGGGCCAAGTAACCCACCGGGTACAGCCAGGGCGGTTGAAGTCCCAGGGAGCGGGGCGGCGGCTCAGCCTCGATTACCAGACCCGCCCCGCAGGGATCAGATTCCGCCTCGACGTTTTTCAACACCATTTGGCCATTATTCTAACCCGGTGGATAACATGATAGCGGCGGCTACCCGGCTCAATGCAATCCCTATTACGGATAAGACGCCTTTCACAGCTGAGGCGCAGAACACAATTGAGCTCTTACACACGGCGGTCGCACAGCAAGAGAAATATTCACATGACCCCCCTCCCGAGCCGCAGTTACAGCCGGTGCATTGGGTCGCCGGCGGTTTCCAGTAGCGAACGACGTTGTCGACTGAATCAGGATGACCCACTCCATGGGAATAACCCACCCCTTATTCATGCTCAGGCGATTGTGGACGATGCCAGAGCTCGCTGAGAGGCGGAGACCGCAGCGGCTACTCAACTGGGGGCTTATCAGCAGCCTCCGGTGACCCCTTCGGCGTCAGTAGGAGCTGGTCTGATTTCCAGTTCGGTTGGAGTACCTTGTTTAGTACCAGCTTTACGTAATGAACGTCTGCCTAAGGATTTTAAGGGTCCTCGCAAGGTGGCTAACTACACAGCTGACCTCCCCCCTGAGGCTTGGATTGGGAGTTATGAGTTAGCCATGGAGATGTTCGATGTCAATGATGTTGTATGTGCTAAGTACTTTACTATGATGTTGGATGGACCAGCCCGAACCTGGTTAAAGGGATTGCCTGCCAATTCCATCCATTAGTGGGCAGAGTTGAAAGCGCGGTTCATTTAGAACTTTAAAGGGACGTGTAAGCAGCCTTTGACAATCATCGATCTTGATAACTGCGAGCAGCGTGAGGATGAGTCGGCCCATCACTGGGTCCGGCGGGTCTCTGCTATTATTCACTCTTTGGACAGTATTGCGGCGGGTCAGGCGGTTCTGGTTTTGGAGAAGAACTATCACTTTACCCCCCTTAAGCAAAAGCCCGGGCGGCTTAAACGTCATTGTAATGACATGAGTGAGCTTATGGTGGCTCTCATTAAATACGCGGACTCTGATACCACCAAGGACCCTGGATCTGACGATGAGAAATCCAACAAGGGCAAGAAGGGTGGTAATGGTAAGGGTCAGCAGCAGAATGTGGCAGGAGGCAATGGAAACAACCAAGGCAATGGTGGTAAGCGAAGACACCTAGATGGTGGGTCAGATCTAGTAGCTAATACCAACGCCGGGTCTAAAAACCAGCGCCGTAATGGTAATGGTAGGCCGCCCTTTGGAGAGAAAAAATTCAATATCGATGCAATGATGATGAACCTTGTCCGAAACACAGTCTGCCTAATAATCCGGCCACTCATGCTTGGAAAGATTGCTTTATCATGCGAGAATATAGAAATTACAGCTTTAATCAGAATCACGGTAATAACAATGGGCCGCCTGGCGGGTCAGGATCTGGTCCCCAAGGGTCTGGCTTTGGGGGCGGCGGCTCGAGCTCTAGTTATCAAAGTCAGGGTAATCATGGTGGGTACAATCAGCGGTCTGGTCAGAATAACCAGCAACAGAATAATCAATCAGGGTATCAGAGTAACCCAAAACAGCTCAATGGTGGCCAGTACCATGTTTTCACCACAAGTCTTTGCAAACAAGACCAGAAGGTTCATAAGCGTGCGGTCAATACTAATGAGCCGGCGGTGCCTCAATACTTGCGGTGGTCAGAACATCCAATCACGTGGAGCAGGGAGGATCACCCGCCCCGGGTTGAGAATCCGGGTCATCTGGCATTAGTGGTAGCCCATCAGGTCGGGGTTATAAATTCACTAATGTGCTTATGGATGGTGGCAGCAGTATCAACATCTTGTATTATGACACCTTTCACCGGATGAACTTAACTGACAAAGATCTTAAGTCATCCTCTACAGTCTTCCATGGTGTAGTGCCTGGTAAGTCGGCGTATCCTGTGGGAAAGATTGCTTTGGAAGTTGCTTTTGGAGATGATTATGACTACAGAGCTGAGACGCTGTGGTTTGAGGTGGTTAAAATCAAAAGTCCGTATCATGCCTTGTTCGGACGGCCGGCTTATGCTAAGTTCATGGCTCGCCCTTGCTACATTTACTTACAGCTTAAGATGCCAGGGCGGAAGGGCACAATTACAGTCCACGGTGATCGAAAAATCACTCTGGAGTGTGAGGAAGGAGACGCGGCTTATGCAGAGTCAGCTTGTGCTACTGAGGAGCTTAAGTTTTACAAGGATAATGTTGGCCCGGCTGATATGACCCCTTTGAAGAAACTCACCACTGAACAAGACCCTTTATTGAAGTTTAAGTCGGCTGATAATACCAAGCAGGTTGACTTTGTCCCTGGCGAGTCATCTCAGCAGTTCACAGTCGGGGCTAATATGGATCCTAAATAGGAAAGCGCGCTCATCGAGTTCATCCGTGAGAATCGGGACATCTTTGCATGGAAACCTTCTGACATGCCGGGTGTACCGAGAGAATTCGCTGAGCACACTCTTAATGTGGATCCTAAGTTTAAGCCGGTTAAGCAATTCCTTTGTCGTTTCAATGAAGAGCGACGTAAGGCTATTGGAGAGGAGGTAGCCTGGCTCTTGGCAGCTAGGTTTATTGTGGAAGTCTTTCACCCTGAGTGGTTGGCTAACCCTATGCTTGTACTCAAGAAGAATGGCACATGGCGTATGTGTGTTGATTACACAGATCTCAACAAGGCTTGTCCAGCTGATCCGTTTGCTCTCCCCCGTATCGACCAGATCATTGATGCAACGATGGGTTGTGAGAGTTTATGTTTTCTGGACGCTTATTCTGGTTATCATCAAATCAAGATGGCGGTTAAAGACCAAGAGAAGACGGCTTTCATCACGCCTTTTGTGGCTTTCTGATACGTTTCTATGCCTTTTGGGCTTAAGATGGCGGTTATTCTGGTCATCATCAAATCAAGATGGCGGTTAAAGACCAAGAGAAGACGGCTTTCATCACGCCTTTTGTGGCTTTTTGATACGTTTCTATGCCTTTTGGGCTTAAGAGTGCTCAGGCGACTTATCAACACTGTGTTTAGAATTGCTTTCACAGTCAGATTGGGCGCAATGTGCATGCTTATGTGGATGATATTGTGGTCAGGTCTAGGAAGAAGGAGACTCTCCTAGATGATTTGAAGGAAACTTTTGGCAATCTCCGGGTCTATAAAATGATGCTTAACCCGGCCAAGTGTGTTTTTGGTGTGCCTGCAAGTAAACTATTTGGTTTTTTGGTCTCAGAAAGGGGCATCAAAGCTAACCCGGAGAAGATCAAGGCCATCACCTCCCTTTCTAAGCCGGCGCCTGTCAATGACGTCCAGCGTTTGGCGGGTCGTATTGCAGCTTTGAGCCATTTTATAAGACGCATGGGAGAGAAGGAAATTCCCTTATACCAGATGAAGAAGAAGACATATCACTTTGTCTGGAGTGATGCTGCTAATGAGGCGTTTGAGGCGCTCAAAAATAGTTAGCTGAGCCGCCTATCCTTGCTGCTCCTATTGAGAAAGAGTCTTTGCTCCTGTACGTGGCGGCTAATAGTAAGGCTGTCAGTGTGGCAGTTGTTGTGGAGCGCAAGGAGGCAGGTAAGGAGTACCCGGTTCAGAGGCCGGCTTATTATGTCAGCGAGGTGTTAATTGAGTCAAAGCAACGATATCCACATTGGCAGAAACTAGTGTATGGGATGTTCATGGCCAGTCGAAAGCTGAAGCATTATTTTCTTGGCCATCCTATTACTGTGGTCAGTTCTGCTCCTTTAGGAGATATTATTCAAAACAGAGAAGCCACATGCTGGGTTGCTCAATGGGCAATTGAACTTGGACCTCATAATTTGAAGTATGTGCCAAGAACAACCATCAAGTCTTAGCCTCTGGTGGATTTCATAAATGATTAGACAGAGTTGCAGACACCTGAGGAAAAACCTGACAACACATATTTGACAATTCACTTTGATGGGTCCAGGCAATTGGAAGGCTCGGGGGCTTTAGTTATTTTGACTTCCCCACGAGGTGACAAATTTTGCTATGTTTTAAGGCTAATGTTTCCTTGTACTAACAACGGAGCTGAATATGAGGCTTTACCCCACGGCCTTCGTATGGCCAAAGAGATGAATTTAAGCCAGGTCAAGTGTCTGGGCGACTCAGACCTTGTGGCTCAACAAGTTTCACGCATGTGGGATTCCAAAGACCCGCTCATGGCGGCTTATCACCGGGCGGTTGACCGTATTGCTGGTCACTTTAAGGGTTATCAGGTGGATCACCTTGATCGACGGAAGAACGAGGCGGCTGATGCCTTAAGCCGGCTTGGATATCAATGTAAGCCGGTGCCTCCTAATGTGTTTCTGGATGTATTGCACAACCCTTCGGTCAAGTTACCATCTGAAGAAGACCTTGATGTCCCTGACCCAGAGGCGCAGTTGGTGGCGGCTCTCCATGCTATTCCTGATTGGACGCTTCCCTACTTGGCCTATATGACCCGGGGCGAGTTACCTGAGGATGAAACTTTGGCAAGGCAAATAACCAGGAGGTCTAAGTCTATGACTATCGTCAACGGCGAGTTACACCGATGCAGTGTGACATGCGTGTTCCAATGTTGTGTTTCTCCTGAAGAGGGCCGTGAGATCTTACGAGAGATTCATGAAGGTGATTGTGGTCATCATACCGGCTCTAAGTCTTTAGTGGCTAAAGCTTTTTGTCACGGGTTTTACTGGTTGACGGCTCATGCTGATGCAGAGGATATCGTTAGCAAGTGCGACGGGTGTAAAAAATTTGCAAGACAGGATCATGTGCTGGCTGAAGAATTACGTATGATTCCAATAACTTGGCCATTTGCAGTCTGGGGGCTCGATATGGTTGGACCGTTCAAGAGGTCTAAGGATAAAAAGACCCACCTTTTAGTGGCGGTTGACAAGTTTACCAAGTGGGTTGAGGCAGAGCCGGTTAGCAATTGTGAGGCGGCCACAGCTATTCAGTTTGTTAAAAAGCTGATTTTCCATTTTGGATACCCTCATAGTATCATCACTAATAATGACACTAATCTCTCTAAGGGTGCTATGAAGGAGTTTTGTCAAAGAGAGCATATTCGTCTTGACATTTCCTCAGTGGCTCATCCACAGTCCAATGGTCAGGTAGAATGAGCTAATCTAGAAATTTTGAGAGGCATCAAGCCCTGGCTTATGGTTCCTTTGAAGCGAACATCGGGTTGTTGGGTTGAAGAGCTACCTTCAGTGCTTTGGAGTATCAATACCACTCCCAACAGGGCAACAGGCTATACGCCTTTCTTTATGGTCTATGGTGCAGAGGCGGTTCTCCCCAGTGATATCCGTCATGACTCGCCTAGAGTGGCGGCTTATGTTGAAGCTGATAATGGGACGACACGTCAAAACGCACTTGATGTGTTAGCATGACCTTGCGGCGGCTTGTTCGGCGATATATCAGCAAGATCTACGTCGCTATCATAGCTATAGAGTTTGAAGCCGGACCTTTCAAGAAGGCGACTTAGTGCTCCATTTGATTCAAGACCAGACAGGGATGCATAAGCTTTCGCCTCCTTGGGAAGGACCTTTTGTGATCAGCATGAATCTCAATAATGGGTCTTACTACCTCATTGATATACGAGAGCACAAGGGTTCATGCAAGTCGGAAGAGGAGACCCGCCGGCCATGGAACATTGCTCACCTTCGGCCTTATTACACCTGAGCCACTGGCTCTTATCATTGTACATACTTCTGTCGATGTATATATCTTTTTATGATCAATATAATAAAGCCGGCATCCCTGAAAAAATTTAGGGCCTCTGTCATTTCATTTCTGTGTATCTGAGTCTTTATTAGTTGATCATAAGGTCACTTGGAGGCTTCCAACCCACCGGGTTTAGCTTTCATACCCTCTTGACCGGCCTGAGTTGCCACATTATGAGTTACACCTACCTGTTTGCAACTTGCTACTCCGCCAGGTGACCCGCCGAACTCTTAACAGTCAATCTTTTTTAAGACCCTGAACTTGTTAAGGTTAAAACAGCGGCTTGTGTCACATGAGGGCCGGCTTACAGTGATCTAGGATAAACTCAACGGCTATACGGCCTTGAAAGCAAATATGAGGCCTGTGAGCCAACTTTTCCAGTCGTGTTTTAAAAGCCGGCTTAACAAATACTTGAGATTGGCCTTTTTTCTGCTCTGATTTCTTTTGATGGTTTTATGCTCTCGAGGCTTTTGCTTTTTGTGACTACCCGAGTCGTGAGGCTCTGGATTATGTTGCTCATGTCTGAGTATTTCAGGTTGTCACCCGCCCTGGCTTTTGACTTTAAGTCGCCAGTATGTTTTGGCTTGAATAGCCGTGTTTATGATTTTTTTAGTAGCTGTATAAGGCTACAAATATTTGGGTTGTTACCCGCCCTGGCTTTTGACTTTAAGTCGCCAGCACACATGTTGATTGGTCTTCTGCAGGATATGCAAGACTTTAGGCGAAAACAAGAGTTGTGGTATGGCTCATATCTATGATCACATCAAGCATGCAAAAAAGATTCAGCTGTCGGATCAAAAGTTGAGATAAACATGCACGAAGGCATGACAGGGCGGATCATTGTTTTAAGCTAGCCTATTACAAGGCTTCCTTTGAGCCCAAAAGATGTTGAACCAAGTATTTTCTGGAGCTGCACTCCTGTAATCCGGCCTCAGAGCCGCTAGGCTTATAATCACCATGCTCAGTTATCTTCTTGACGCTTTGAAGCTTCCGGGTCATCTCGCGTCGGTTCTTCCTCGTCGACCATCTAGAGGTCAGCCGATGTCTAGTTGATGCCGGTTAAACCTTCGAATGTGGCCTCATCATTAAGAATAATGGAATGATCAACATCAGGGGCAAAGGTATGCTTACGCCTTGGAGGAATAAGGTCCGTGGCATCATGAGAAGGCGGCTTAATCTTGTTGTTGTTATCATCATAAGTCGGCGTGTATTTGTTCAAATTCAGCTCTTCTATGAGTTTGCATGCCACGGGCCGCATCTCTCTGACGCATTGGTTGAAGTCTTTTTCTTCAAAGCTTGACCCGTCATCTTTGAACTCTGGGCATCCAGTAGCTATTTCCTCCGGGTCAAGTTCTGATTGCCACGCCTTGGCCCGGCCTAGAGCAACAATGGCTCCGGCATGGGCGGCTGAAAGCCTGACCTCATCAACTTGAGCCGGTACTATGGAGAGATGATCCAACACTGTCTTGATATGAGTTGGAGGTTTCTTCCCACCTAACAAGGCGACAAGACTACAAGGTGTTCCAGTGTACAGCTGCTCAGTCAATGAATAAGCCGCCTTTAGTTTGAGCAGCATGTTCTGACCAAGACTGGCGCTTCTGGGGCCTGTTCAATTTTTTGCACGAGAGTCACCAGGAGGGTTAAGAATTATATGTTATGAACTGCAGGCAGGTTATGGAAATGTTAAATAGATGATGAGTTGCATATGAATCTTACCAAAGATGGCGGCTGACATTTGAGAGATATGTTCTTTTAAACCGGCTAATTCTTCAGTTACCGGCATAAGCTCAGCTTCAGCGTCTTCTGCTCTTTTTAGGAGCGCAGCCTTATTAGTCTCCCAAGCGGTTCTCTCAGCATCAAAACCCGCCTTGATTTTCTCAATTTCCTCCAATGAAGATTTCAGCTTTGACTCGGCCTTGGAAGTTTCACCTTGTTGCAGCTCAATATTCTTCTTTAAGTCGCCAAGATGCGACTCTTTCACGTTCAACTCCTCCTGCAATACAATATTGAAGCAATAGTTACCATACAAGGAGCAACTTTCAGTCATACAGTTACATTAAGTCCCAAGCACATTGCAAGGAATATATCTGGCACTTGGGGGCTAATGTAGGTCATTTCAATTTCTGTCAAGACCCGGCTCATCTTGTCAAGAGTTAAGCCGGCCCTTGGGGGCTACATATTTGATTCTATTAAGGTCATCAAGACAAGGCTCATCTTGTCAAAAGTTAAGCCGGCCCTTGGGGGCTACGAATTTGATTCTGTTAAGGTCATCAAGACCCGACTCATCTTGTCAAAAGTTAAGCCGGCCCTTGGGGGCTACAAATTTGATTCTATTAAGGTCATCAAGACCTGGCTCATCTTGTCAAAAGTTAAGCCGGCCCTTGGGGGCTACAAATTGGATTCTGTTAAGGTCATAAAGACCCGGCTCGTCTTTTCCAGACAAGCCGGTCCTTTGGGGCTAAACTTTGGAAATTTTACAAGTCTAAAGCATAGTCAGCATTTTTCCTATACTTCAGACTTGGGGGCTAGTATGGACATATGTATATGCACAAGGCTAAAGAGAGGTTGGATATTTTCATACCTCATACTTCTGCTTCATCAACTGGACTAACTCAGCTTCCATATCCCGGCTTGTGTTCAGGCGGCTCAGATAGCCCGCGTACACATCACCAACGCTAAAGGAGGAATAGCTCTCCAGGTCCAGTTTGGCCTTGCCTTTCTCCAAGGAAGGTGATTCTTCTTTGGTGCTATGCTTGGGTAGCACGGTTAAGGCTCCTGGCGCTGTATAAGCCGTCCCAGTAACAACAACATCATCAGAATTCTTCTCCGGAGATATTTCTTCAGTTACCTTGGCAGGGCTGGGCGGCTTAGGGCTCGGCGGGTCATGATTGGCAGCCGGGTTAATCTCAGTATCCATTTACTCAAGATCTGTAGCATCAATTGACGGTGGTGAGTCATTGACAGGCTCTTGAGGGTCTTGAATGAGGGCTTCAGAAATTTCTGCCATCTGCTTCTCTTGTTCAGCACCTTTGGGGTATTTTGAAGACCCGCCCACCTTTTGTTTTTTGGCCTCCTTGGCAACACCTCTGCGTCAAGGATACAAGAGTCCATGAGTATATCACTACAAGTCATGAACAAATGAAAAAATTTACCCATGGGCGATCTTGAAAGTAGGCATTTGAGTCCCAGTAGAGTCGCCGGATGATGGAGGCGTCCCCTAATAATTTGAGTCGAAAGGATTAAGAGGTTGACGAATGAGACCAGCCTTTGGAAAGGAAAGAGTCGGGCTATGAGGCACCTCATTTCGACGCTTTCGAGGAGCTGGCGTGTTGGGTAAGCCAGCGACGAGATCGTGAGTACTGTCACTCGGGGTCATATGCCTTGAATCATGTTGCTGTTTGTTCAAAAGAAAGTTGGGGTCCAAATGAGCATGAGGATGTGAGAATTTTACTTTCCGGATAACCCGTCGAGTTTTCTGTCTTGGCAAGGGTTTTGAGCCAGAAGAAGTTATAGTTACCTCTGCTGCGTCAGCATGACTGGTCTCTGCCTCTTCCTGAGAGGAATCAACGTCAATAAGTTGCATAAAGAAAAGACCAAGGGAGTCAAGTTCTACCTCTGACTCATCATCAAGTCTGAGCAGTTCATCAGCTGATGGCTTCTTGCGGCGAGCCGGAGCATGAGATTTTCCTTTAGCCTTCTTAAGAGGCATGGCGGCTTGCAATTTCTTTTTCCAGAAAGAAGAGTCGGCCTATATACAGTTACATATATGCAATAAGTTACAGATATAAAACACAAAGAAATAGATATATAAGGTGAGGATTCATTCAAGATACTTACAGCCGGGTTAAGTGTGCAAAAAGGGTTTAATCCCACTTTACGGCAATTATCCAGAGGCTCTCCAAGCAATGATTTAACCATATAAGTGGTCTCCTTATCAGTCAAGGATGTCTGGTTATAGCGCTGCGGATCCTTTGTGTCGCCTGTGTATTTACACATTAAGCCGTTGCGCCGACTCAATGACAAAATTCTCCAAGAGACCCAACAGCGGACCAGGTCTACTCCAGATAAGCCGTTGGCTACCAGGGCCCTTATCTTTGAAAAAGTGGCTGGATATTTAGCCCAGCAGTGATACGGTCTGGAAGCTCGTGGCTAGGGCTGAGACGGAAAGGGCGGAAACCCGGCAGGGGGTTCTCACCAGCTGGAGAAGTATCTTGGCAGTAGAACCAAGTATAGTTCCAATCTTTGGGGTGACTAGGCAGTGTGGCTGCAGGAAAAATGATGTCTCTTCGCCTCTGGATAGAAATTCCACCAAGCTCGAGGCTTGGCCCGTCGGTCATCTCAGTTTGACAGTTGAGATAAAAATATTCTCTGAATAGATCAACTTCAGGCTCTTGTTGAAGGTACACTTCGCAGAAAACTTGAAAGTTGCATATGTTGGAGACGGAATTGGGGCCAATGTCTTGAGGATGAAGGTTATAAAAGTGCAGAACATCCCGGAAGAACTTTGACCCGGGTGGTGAGAAGCCGCGGAGGAGGTGATCTGAAAATACGATGACTTCACCTTCTCGGGGTTGAGGAGTAGTTTCTGGGCCGGGGACCCGCCAATGGATAACCTCTTTGGATGGTAAAACTCCCATGTCTACATATTCATTTAATGAGAGCTCGGAGACTCTGGTAGCAGCCCAGTCGCAGGAAGTGGGAGCCCTAGTCATTTTTGGTGGCTTAAAAGCTACAGCCTCGAGGTAAAGTATGACGGGTTAATGTTATGGTGATAAGTTGCTTAATGGTTACAAATGACAATTCAGTAGCTGCAAGCCAATGATGGATATAAAATTAATCATTGTTATGAAACATGTAGAAATCATAAGCCGCCCGTAAGGTAAAGGGTGGGTTAGTTGCAACTTTCAGGTTGTGCGAATATGGCGGATCCAGCTATAAAAGTATGAGCCAGCAAGGTATCTTTGGAATTCTTGGAGGGTTACAATTTTGCTATTAAGCCGCCCTTGTAAGTGAGAAGATGATTCTCATGTTCATTGACAAGATGGCGGTTTACAAAAGTTCATAGATAAGCTGGCCGGGTGCTGGCGGATTATAAGGTTATTATTAAACCGCCCGAACAGTGAATGGCGGGTAAGTGGTCTATGGATTCAAGAATTGTTGAAATTTCGCTAAGTATGGAACAAACAGGTTTCACAGGATGCAGCTATGTTTATAGATCTACAACAATTCAAAAAAGAAGAATTATTTCTAAACCTAAAGCGCAGCAGAGAAGAATTAGCAACCTACATGTTGGTTCAGAAAGAAAGAGGATTTATCTGAGATGCAAGATAGAGGCTAAAAACAGCTGCCGCCCTATTTGTACATGACTTTTGGATTGAGCTACGTTTTCTAAGCAAGAGTTGGATGAACTTGGTCGAGCACCGATGAACTCGATGAACTAGGGTGTTCTAATGTGGATCTGAGAAAGGAGTAAAACAATACCTGACGGTATTGATGAAGAGCGGATGAGCACCGCCGATTTCTGGTCACAATCAGGTTGATGCAGTGGCTCGGATGGAGTTGCTGGTGAAAATCGGTTGTGGCGGCGGAGCTCTAGCAGCGGCGGACAACGCAAGGAGGAAGAAGAAGATGAGGCGCGGAGGTAAAAAGTGAAAAAGGGGACCCCCCATACCTATTTACAAGGAAAGGTTGGTGAAACAGTAAATGGCATGCACGGAAATCGAGGAGGCAATATGATTATCTTAATAGAGGAGGCGCCTCGATTCTCGGATGGATAGTTAATGCAAAAAGATCCGTTGTGATGTCATCAGTTTTTTCTGGATTTACTTTACATGACGTCATGGCGGGTTACAAGATTTGTTCAAAAGTTAAGCTTTGAGAGGATTGAAGAAGGCTCGCCAACTGGAGATGAAGATTGACATGAACAAGTTCAAATCAATCTGGGGCCTAATGTTGGGGATATAACCCCGTGGTGTGACCTGCCCAGGAGGGGCCGAGTTACACTGTTGGCGATTCAATAGAGAAAGCCTAAGTAGGCCCAAGAAGAGAAGATATGAAGACTGGAGGTGGCTCACGAGGCGGGCCTGTTGAAGGCCCAAGACCAGGCGATGGTGCTGTAACCCAGAGATGTGAGCCACCCGATGGCGGCTTGCCTAGCAAGGCAAGGCGGTTTAGAACCCAAGATGGACACGTTGTGTGATCCAACTTGGACTCTTGTAAGCCCAGGGCCTCGACCTGTGTATATAAAGGCGAGATCCTGCGGCGGGTTAACTCAAGTAACAATCAACTGATAGCTAGGACAAGCGATTCCGCTCCCTTGTAATCGATACTCAATCAATACAACACAAAGCAGGACGTAGGCTTGTACCTCGTTGTGAGGGGCCGAACCTCGGTAAACTCATGTCCTTTGTCTTGTTCAACCACTTCAAGCTAACCCACGTTGCGATGGCTCCAGACCTAAGTCCTTTCGCAAGGGCATCTGCCGTGACAAAACCACGACAGTTTGGCGCTAGAAGGAGGGTGGAGCTATTCCTGCTACGCCATCCTTCACCGCCTCGGATCTGCTTCCCCTCCGCCGACAGACGGCCACCTCAACACAGTCAACAATTTGGCCATGGGTTTGTCCAAGGCTCCACCATCCTCCCCAACATCGGTTCCCCCAGTAAAAAGAAGAACATCGCCGCGAAATCACGAGGACATAGCACTGGCATTCGGAACTGGTACTCCTCTTCCCTTATTCGTGCAAATCTTACGTGTCTGCTTGCACGGTATTCATCCCACAGAAGACTCTAGTTGACCGCTTCTTCCTGCACCTTCTTCCTGATACTAGATGTTCCTAGTAACTCGTGATGCACAAGGTTTCTCCTCATATACTATTTCACCTTAGCTAGAAGTCTGTCGCCCCCTGGATTTCAATTCCTGGTCAGTTGATTCCCAATTAAAGGAAGCATTCCACAACGTAACAGGCGCTAGTCCGCCTGTTACGTCGGGGAAGCAACGCCTCGGTGTTTATCTTAGGGGTGTGTGGGGCCTAGGAGCTGGTGGTTTGATCTGGAGGTCGGCCAGGCTTAAAGGGATGGTCGGGGGCACTGCCAAGCATGGCGGTGGTGTGAGGTCGAGGGAAGGGCGGGGCGGCAGAGGCAGGGGACTAGGCTGGTGGTCGCTGGCGGTTCGAGAAAGATCGTCAACAGTGACTAGCGGGAGGTAGACGAAGGTCATCTGCCTATTCCTTGTAGATCGGACGGTTCAGGAAAAAAATCGAATGACCTATTTATTTTCAGTCGACTGTTATTTTGATAGGACCACATGTGGTGGTCTGCTGGAGGAGTATCTGCATTTCCCAGCCATCCCTGTGCTCATATATTACAAAATCATACGGAGTAGAATCTAATTTCATTTGCCATGCAATGTTGTAGAGCTATGGGCTATCATATGTCTCCTATCATTTATTTTTCAGCCACCTGCTATCTGCTACTTTTACAGTGCACTAGTTCTGCACAAACTTCACTCATACTCTCACTATTGTTTTTTATGCATGGGTATTTCAGCCTCTGTCAAACTGTTGCTAGAAACACGAAAGAAAAGAGAGAAGTCGCTCCAGCTTTATACACGGTTAGGCAACACGTTTCAACACTTTAAAGGATGAAGTGTCAGCAGATGGAGACGGTAAACGTAGCTCTAGAGCTGATGATCTTGCTCGCCATGAACCACCATCCCAGGTGTTTGCTTTAACTTCGCGGTGTCATATGTGGTTGCATGTTGCATATGGTGTCTAGCTTGTATTCGAAAGGCCGAAGTCGGTCTTTATTAAGATAAGGAAAGATATTTTTTACATGAACCACCATCCCGGGAGCACCAGAAGCCAAATAGCTAGTCAGGGCACTGGCCGAGCCAGTGACAAGCCCAGCACAGACATGCATCACCTGCAAGCCAACTAAAAAGCCATGGTGGTGGTGAAGCAGCCCGCCTCCCACCAGGCTCTCAGGTCCTCGATGATCATGCTCACCACTCCAGCTGGGTGTCTAGCTTGTATTGCTTCCAATTTGGTTAAATTGCATCTGCTTAGCTTACACATTATACCTTTGAATATGACATGCCTTCCTGTTTTTGGTACATACTACTACATCTGTCTATTAACCATGTTCTTACATCAAACTAATGTTCTTGTGTATCCCTCATCAATCACTTATTGCCCATGTTCTTACATCAAACTAATTGCCCATGGTTTACTGTGAGAAAAGATCCTCTTTTAAAGAATGCAGTGTCAGCCTCTCCACATGATTCTCAAGAAACGACAAGGCTACATAAAGATAGTGAACGTAGCTCTGTAGTTGATCACCGCATTTCACCTACACCACCATCGCAGGTGCTTGCTCTAACTTGGCAGCGTGATATGTGGTTGCATGTTGCATATGGTGTCTAGATTGTAATTCTTCCAATATGGTTAAATTGCATGTTCTATTCTGCTTAGTTTATACATTATACCTTTTAATGTGACATGCCTTCCTATTTTTGGTACATAGTGCATCTGTCTATTAAGTATGTCCTTACATAAAACTACTATTTTTTGTATCCCGCATCAATCAATTATGATGAGACACCTTTAGTATATGCAGTGTGATATTGGTTGCATCTTTCATATGATTTATAGCATGCAGTGCTTCTAATATGTTGAAACGCCATTTATGATGGGACGCTTTTAACTTGGCAGGGTCATATTGGTTGCATCTTTCATGTGGTGTCTAGCTTGCATTGCTTCTAATTTGTTGAAATGGCTTCTGTTTAGTTTAGACAAATAGTTGTGAATATGCCATGCCGTCCTGTTTTTCGTACATATTCCATCCTCGTATCATGTTTGCCTTACATCAAAGTAGTGATTGTCAGTATCATGCATGAATGAGTTCTGAAGAGTGAATTTTATTGCTTTTTCTTGTCAGTTTTACTTGACAATGCAAAATCAATAAAACGGAAGGAAATTAGCAAGGCAGCGGATAAAGGTGCTCCTTCCAAACAACTAAAATGGAGGGACTCTACAGATTCTACTCCGCCATCCCCCCAAGAAGATTTGTAAGACAACACATGCATAGACACTCAACGTAGCTGTGTTGATGATGAGCACGTCTCCCCTAGTCCACCATCACAGGTGCTCCCTCTAACTTGGCACTGTTATATGTGGTTGCATGTTATGTATGATGTCTAGCTTGTATTGCTTTTAATTTTGTTGAATTCCATCTGCTTACTTTACACATTATACTTGTGAATAAGACACGTGTTCCTGTTTCTAGAACATACGATATCTGTCTATCACACCATGTTCTTACATCAAAGTACTACTATTGTGTAACCTGCAACAATCACTTATCATAAGACACGTTTAACTTGGGAGTGTGATATAGGTTACATCTCGCATTCGTTTCTAGCTTGTACTACTTCTAATTTGTTGAAATGGCACTTATGACGAGACAGTTTTAACTTGGTAGAGTGATATTCGTTGCATCTTTCATATGGTGTCTAGCTTTCATTGCTTCTAATTTGTTGAAATGCCTTCTGCTTAGTTTACACATCATTGTTGTGAATATGCAATGTTGTCCTTTTTCTTACACATTCAAGCGTCCTATCATGCGGTCGCCTTACATTAAAGTAGTGCTCATCAGCATCCTGCATCAATGAGTTCTGAAAAGCGAATTTTTATTCATTTTTCTTGTGGCTTTGACTTGACAAGGCAATAAAATTAAGTAAGAGGAAGGAAAAAATTAAGGCAGGGACTGATGGCGGTCTTCCAGCGAAACCGGCATCCCAAGTGCTTTCTCTAGCTTGGAAGTGTGATATTGTCTTGCATGTTGCATACAGTGTCTAGCTTGTATTTTGATTAAATTACTTCTGGTTGGTTTACACAAATAGTTGTGAATATGCCATGCCGTCCTATTTTTCATACATATTCCATCTTCGTATCATGTGTTTGCCTTACATCAAAGTAGTGATTGTCAGTATCATGCATGAATAAGTTCTGAAGAGTGAATTTTATTGCTTTTTCTTGTCGGTTTTACTTGACAATGCAAAATCAATAAAGCGGAAGGAAATTAGCAAGGCAGTGGATAAAGGTGCTCCTTCCAAACAACTGAAACAGAGGGCCTCTACAGATTCTACTCCGCCATCCCCCCAAGAAGATTTGGAAGACATCACATGCATAGACATTCAACGTAGTTGTGTTGATCATGAGCATGTCTCCCCTAGTACACCATCACAGGTGCTCCCTCTAACTTGGCACTGTTATATGTGGTTGCATGTTATGTATGATGTCTAGCTTGTATTGCTTCTAATTTTGTTGAATTCCATCTGCTTACTTTACACATTATACTTGTGAATAAGACACGTGTTCCTGTTTCTAGAACATACAATATCTATCTATCACACCATGTTCTTACATCAAAGTACTACTGTTGTGTAACCTGCAACAATCACTTATCATAAGACACCTTTAACTTGGAAGTGTGATATAGGTTATATCTCGCATTCTTTTCTAGCTTGTACTACTTCTAATTTGTTGAAATGGCACTTATGACGAGACAATTTTAACTTGGTAGAGTGATATTAGTTGCATCTTTCATATGGTGTCTAGCTTTCATTGCTTCTAATTTGTTGAAATGCCTTCTGCTTAGTTTACACATCATAGCTGTGAATATGCAACACTGTCCTTTTTTCTTACACATTCAATCATCCTATTATGCGGTCGTCTTACATTAAAGTAGTGCTTGTCAGCATCCTGCATCAATGAGTTCTGAAAAGCAAATTTTTATTCATTTTTCTTGTGGGTTTGACTTGACAAGGCAAGGCAATAAAATTAAGTAAGAGGAAGGAAAAAAATTAAGGCAGGGACTGATGGCGGTCTTCCGGTGAAACCGGCATCCCAGGTGCTTTCTCTAGCTTGGTAGTGTGATGTTGTCTTGCATGTTGCATACGGTGTCTAGCTTGTATTGCTTGTAATTTGATTAAATTACTTCTGCTTAGTTTACACAAATAGTTGTGAATATGCCATGTCGTCCTGTTTTTCGTACATATTCCATCCTCGTATCATGTGTTTGCCTTACATCAAAGTAGTGATTGTCAGTATCATGCATGAATAAGTTCTGAAGAGTGATTTTTTTTGCTTTTTCTTGCCGGTTTTACTTGACAATGCAAAATCAATAAAGCGGAAGGAAATTAGCAAGGTAGTGGATAAAGTTGCTCCTTCCAAACAACTGAAACGGATGGCCTCTACAGATTCTACTCCGCCATCCCCCCCAAGAAGATTTGCAAGACAACACATGCATAGACACTGAACGTAACTGTGTTGATGATGATCACGTCTCCCCTAGTCCACCATCACAGGTGCCCCCTCTAACTTGGCACTGTTATATGTGGTTGCATGTTATGTATGATGTCTAGCTTGTATTGCTTCTAATTTTGTTGAATTCCATCTGCTTACTTTACACATTATACTTGTGAATAAGACACGTGTTCCTGTTTCTAGAACATACAATATCTGTCTATCACACCATGTGCCTACATCAAAGTACTACTGTTGTGTAACCTACAACAATCACTTACCATAAGACACGTTTAACTTGGGAGTGTGATATAGGTTACATCTCGCATTCTTTTCTAGCTTGTACTACTTCTAATTTGTTGAAATGGCACTTATGACGAGACAGTTTTAACTTGGTAGAGTGATATTCGCTGCATCTTTCATATGGTGTCTATCTTTCATTGCTTCTAATTTGTTGAAATACCTTCTGCTTAGTTTACATATCATAGCTATGAATATGCAATGCTGTGAATATGCAATGGCACTAATGACAAGAGACCTTTAACTTGGTAGTGTGATGTTGTTTGCATCTTGCATATGATTTATTTCTTGTACTGCTTCACATTTGTTTAAATGCCAGTTATGACGAGACACTGTTAACTTGGCAGAGCGATATTTGTAGCATCTTTCATATGGTGTCTACCTTCCATTGCATTGCTTCTAATTTATTGAAATGACTTCTGCTTAGTTTACACATCATAGTTCTGATTATCTCATGCCGTCCTGTTTTTCGTACATATTACATCCTCCTATCATGCGGTTGTCTAACATCAAAGTTCAGTTCGTCTGTATCACGCATCAATTTGTTCTGAAGAACTAAATTTTTATTCCTTTTTCTTGTCGGCTTGACTTGACATGGCAAAGAGAAAGAGGAAGGAACACAGAATTGCAGGGGATGGTGTTAGTACTCAGGACGCACGGAAACAGAAGCGGAAAAATTATGCAGATTATGCTGGTACTGATGGTGCAATAGAAGGTCAAAGTCCACCAGAAAATTGTACAAACACAGTATCCCCTGCTACACCAGGTGCAAAACAATCCAAACAGAAACGAATAGCGGCCACCAAACAATCAATGACAGCCCTAGTTATTGCAACACCTTCTTCCATAGTACCAACATCTGCACGAGTTACTCGTTCGGTAAGTCTGCTAGCGACAAGTTCCCAAGCTCCCTTGCCACCTGACACTACTTCCGAAGCAGTCTTGACACAAGACAAGTTGGCAAGATCAGATGAACCTTGTGAGCTTCAACAGCAAGAAGATAGTTGCTCGAGTTAAGTTACAGTTGCATGTTTCTTTATATATAGTCTCACAGTTTGATGTACACTAACACTTCCCATGTTCGTTGTTGAACTAGCAACTAGGCGCAAGAGTAAACATACATCAGGGATAATGCTCGATAGGTTAACTAAATCTAGAGGAGGAAGAATGGAGATCCGTTTTGAGGCAGGTTTAAAAAGGCCACATGATGCTACAGAGTCAGCCAAGTTAGTATTAGAGGCAGCCGTTGTCGTTAGGTGTCATGTACGTATCCTCCCAACATGGATTCAGTACAGGAATGACAAAGACGAAACCCAGTTTAACACCTTCCTCGACCATTTATCTGTAAGTATGGTTATGTGTGTAAATTATTAATATCGTCTTGCTCTGTCCCATACTTTCTAGGTTGCTGGTAATGAGACTCCCATAATTTTCAACAGATGAGGTTCAAGTTGGATAGCCAAGATGATGCAACCAGACAAGCACGCACCCATGTTTTCAAGTCTGCTCTGCGACAGTATCGGTATAAGTTGAAGAAAACTCACTTTGAAGGCAAGGCTAACAGTGAACTTGCCCAAACATCTCTAGTGGAAAATATATCGAATGAAGACTGGAGAAGCCTTGTTAAACACTGGTCTGATCCAAAGTATCAAGTACGTTATATATATGTGATCAGATCACATGTTGAACTCCTATTTACGCATGTGCCTCACAAATCTATCTTCTTGTAGGTGAACTATTCAAAGAACAAGGCCAACCGTACGAAAGTGAAATTCCAACAGACGACAGGATCTCGTAGCTATATTGCACACTGCGAGGCTCTTGTAACTAGCTGCTGTTTCACTCTTTTCGTTGTGCCATATTATCAGATCTGTATTGATTTGTTCCAAATGTAGAGAAAAGCCCGCAAGGACCAAAAAGTACCTGAACCAAATGTGGTGGTAATCTTCAAGGACTGTCACACCAGCAAGACGAAGGGCATGACTACACTAGTCAAAACCGCTGTTATAAGTCCTTAATCCTCATGACTTTTAACTACTACTTACTCTGACTTGTGCATTGAATTGCACGGTTTGCAGCCAATGTCTGTTACTCTTTTCAATTTTATACACAATTGTCTTAGCGTTGTCGGCGTACGACACCTATGGGATCCGAGGGACCCCTTTACGGTTCGGCAGGGGGAGAGGGATGCACAAAGAGCAGAACTGAGGATCAACGCAAGGGGATTTTTACCCAGGTTCGGGTCGCTGATCAGCGTAAAACCCTACTCCTACTTTAGTTTATTATCAGTGATTCGTCCCAGTTCTTGGAGCGCTTGCGATGAACAGTAAGTTCAAGTAGCAGCTACGCATGCAGAATGGGCTCCAAATCGTCCTCCCCTATAGCAGTTGCCTTGGGCCTCCTTTTATATGATCAAAGGGGTCACCACAGTGGCGAACTGCTTATTTGTGAGGTGTAAAGTAGCTACATGGTTATCATACCTAACCACTGACGGTTTTGGACAAATGCATTTAATGCACCATGAGGTGTTCGTTTAGGTGTCTCTACTTTCTTGGGGATGGAAAAAGGAGCCATCCCATCAGCACCGCTTAAACTCGCCCCCACTAGTGCCTTGCCACGCATCCAGAAGTGGGGCCAGGATGCCAGGCCGGTCACTGTACTGGAGCGGTGGCATAGTGGCGGAACCTTGTTGGGTGCGAATCTTGCTGGGCTTGTCGGGCTACCCCGGCAAGATCTTGCCGGGAGCCAAGCCCTTGGTCTTCAGTCCTCCTTATCTTCCGATCCTTGGCATGGATGTCTCTTGATAACCTTGGATCGTTCTTCAGCTGTTCCCCCAACAAGCCTTGCCGCAGGTATGTCTACAACCGCCCGTGCACAAGTATGGGGTACTAAAGGCCCAATATTTAGTACACCGACAGGAGCCCCCGGGCCTAGGCCACACACGGGTGCGAGGCGTTGTTGGGCTAGGCCCAAACAGTGCACGGGCACGCGTGGCAGGGATTAACTGCTCGTAATCATTCCGCCTACTGCGCTTCCCACTACGTGCGTTGAATGCGCGACGTGGGAAGTGTGCGCTGAACAGCCACGGCCGCAGCGTGCTCGTATAGGTGTGTTCACATTGGGCAGTAAAAGAAATGGCCTCGCTCCTTCCCCATAAAAAGGAATCCGCAAAGGCGCTGCCCTTTCACCCCCTCTTCTTTCCAATCTGAAATCTGCCATTGCCCTCTCTCTCCCGAGCCCAGAGCAGAACTTCTCCTCATCCGCTCATCGCCTCCACAGCCGCTCCATCCTCAGTATCCGCCTTCGCAACCATCATGCCGCCCAAGGCTAGCAAGAGCAAGGGCAAGGAGACGAAGATCGATGTTCCGGAGAGCGAGTTGGTGAAGAAGCGGAAGAAGTACGTCGTCTTCGCTCCGACGCTCGACGCGGAAGCTTTGAGGAGCTGGTACCAGTGCATGTGGGCGAGGGAAACGAAAGCTCACCCCGCGACTCGCGTGGCCCCAGGTTCTTCTTCCAAAAGCGGCCCTGATAGATATCCTTTCTTCACCGCTTACTTTTACTGCGGGCTCTGCCCTCCATTCTCTGATTTCTTCAACGATATCATGTATACATACGGCTTCCATCTCTTAGACTTCACGCCGAATGCCGTAACTTGCATGGCTATCTTCGCCCATCTTTGCGAAAACTTTGTCGGAGTAGTTCCCAACACCGCCCTCTTCCGCCATTATTTCATTCCTCGCGTCAAAAAAGGGGATGCCCTTGCCGGTTCTATCGCCTGGATCCCAAGGGCATGGAACAAGGAGATTTATCCGGACGGGGTTTACCGCGAAAAGTGGGAAGAATGGCGGTCTGAGTGGTGCTGGATCAAGGAAGCAGACCCCCATCCCTTCTGTTTGCCCTGACGACAAAACGCGGTTCGCGGTGAGGACTGGAGCGATCTTGATGCTCAAGATGGCAAGCTCACAATCGCCACGACCAGGATTCTCCGCTTGAAAACCGGGCTCACGATCGAGATGATAGGCTCTGATTTTCTTCGCCGGTGCATCGCCCCACTGCAGAACAAGGGGAGACCGGCCTGGGAGTTCCGGAACGTGGCAGATATCATGAGGCTGTGCCCCAGACTAAACAACAACCTGACGATTATGCAGCTTGGCGCTCTCCGCCACCGGCTATTCCAGCGTGAAGACAAGCAAAAATTGCCGGCAAGAATTGTTCCCTTGTGCAACAACTCCGCCCTGGGGTCGATCATTGCCGCAATGCCAGTGTTCAACGCCCACGGCCTTGACGCGACCTGGGTCGAGCCATCTACGGAGGTGGCGCAAGAGTTCTTCGACAACTTGTCGGAGAGGCCCGTCCGGGAGGAGACAAACCTCATCCGTGCCACCACTGACGAGGAAGTGGCGTACATTGCCACTAGAGTGGAAGAGGCGAATCTTGCCGCGGAGGCCGGCAACGTCGGCTTCACAGAATGGGAAACCAGCGATGCAGAGGTCGTGTTGGAGGAAAAACCCGCCGGGGAGGATGAGGTTGCCGGGGAACAGAGCAGCACAGCCGCTGAGAGCTCATCAGGCGAGGAGGCAGTCGAAGAGCAGCCGCAGGAGGAGCCCCCAGCTCCAAAGAAGGCGAAGCGCGTTCTTCGGAAAGCTGCCTCTGGAGTCCCGGCAAGTCAGGCTTCGTCGAGCAGCGAAGCTCCCGGCAAGGGGGCGGCCGACAAGGACGCACCGCGGCAAGGGGTTCGACAGCAACTCGTGCGGCGCACGAGACACACACCTGCGGCAACCACTGGGGCGGCAGGGGCGTCCCATACAATAGCACTGGAAGCTGAGGCGGCAGAGCCACACCAACCCCCTGCACCTGCCACAGCCAAGCGACCCAGGACTCCTCCTCCGCCTCCCCATACGGACATTGCAACGGAGGTCGACTTCGACATCTCTGGCTTCAGCCCAGAACGAGAAGAGGAAGAGTAAGTGTCCCGTCACAATCTTTATTTCTCAAATTCTGAATTCAATCGATCTCATCGCCTTGCTTTGTCTTGTCTCTGCAGGGAGGCAGAAACTTTGGCGGAAAGGATGGCGAAGAGGGCGAAAACCTCTATGGGCAACGAGCCACCGACAAGCTCTACGAGCATGCCAGAGACTATCTTCATCAGCCCGGAGCTTAGCCCTCGGCACAGCCCCTAGCACAGCCCCAGTGTGAGTTCATTACTTGTTTCCCGCTGGCGGGTGCTAAGGTTTCTACCTTTGCCGCTTACATCTTTTGGGCTTGCAGGAGAACAACAACAACAAGGGGAGGCGTCAGAAAATGCCCCCGTCGTGCCGCCCCCACCAACCGTGTAGCCTGCAAGCGCATCTCCGGCAAGAGCCCCCACCGACGAGCCCACCTTGGAGGAGGAGGAGCTGGTGAGCAAAGGCACCGGCAACCTTTCCCTGGCAAGCAATGTTGCCGGGAGGGGTGAAGCTACTCCTCATCAGCTCGACACAGGTGACTGCTTGCCTCAGAGCATTTGTGGTTCTTTCTTTATCTTTCTGAACTTTGATCTTGATATGATTTTGCTTCCCTCCTTCGTCCTTCAGAATTCCCTGTGATGGAACCCATGGACGTCGACGTCATCATCGAGGAGACCGCCAGAGATGCTGCTAGCGAGGCCACCGAAGATGCCACCGTCAAGGTCAGCGAGGCTGCTGCCGAGGAGGCCGCCAAGAAACCTACCGAGAGGGCCGGCGAGGAGGTCGATGACCGTACTGACGGCATTCCTGCCGCAGGAGCGCCAGGCGCTACGCCGGCCACAGAGCCGCCAACCACCGGCGAGACGCTTGCCGAAGATCAACCATCGACATCTGAAGCCCCCTCATCGAGCAAGTATCTCAAGGTCGGCGACAGCTTGTTCGTCAACCAACCGGGGACGGCAAGCATTGGGGTGCCGATCGAGGGAGAAACTTTTGATGAAGAAGTCATCACCGCTGCCGGGCTCAAGATTGTCGATGAACCAAGCGCCAGCAGTGGCAAATCCGAAGAAGATCGACTCCTCCAGGCCATGGGCGATAACTTCCGCAAGCTCTAGGCGCTCCACCGTGCTCGAAAGGAGAAGGTAAATGCCAGAGCTGCAGTTGTCGAAGCAGCCGAGGCGGATTTCTAGAAACGCGTCGAGCAAATGCAGATCTGGTACGCCGAGGCCTTCCAAGAATTGACTGCCATCCGGGAACAAGTGAGCCAAAGCTGGACGGAGCTCCAATTGAAGCAATCTGATATGGAAAGGGCGCAAGAGGAAGCCGCGCAAAAGGTTGCCGCTGAAGAAGCTCTCTTGACGCAGCGCCGCATTGGGCTTGACGCTCATGAAGAGGACCTTGTCGCGCACGAGCAGGCACTTGCCGCCAAACTCTGCGGCAAAGATGAAGAGATTGAGAAACTTGTCGCGCAACGGACCCAGGAGCTGGAGTAGACACACAAAGAGGCGCTCAAAGCTGCAACTGCAGATCACGCCAGCAAGCTCAAGGAAGCCATCAATGCCGCCAAGGCCGCAGACTTCCATGTCTACTAATTCATTTAATGAGAGCTCGAAGACTCTGGTAGCAGCCCAATCGTAGGAAGTGGGAGCCCTAGTCATTTTTGGTGGCTTAAAAGCTACGGCCTCGAGGTAAAGTATGACGGGTTAATGTTATGGTGATAAGTTGCTTAATGGTTACAAATGAAAATTCAGTAGCTGCAAGCCAATGATGGATATAAAATTAATCATTGTTATGAAACATGAAGAAATCATAAGCCGCCTGTAAGGTAAAGGGCTGGTCAGTTGCAACTTTCAGGTTGTGTGAATATGGCGGATCAAGCTATAAAAGTATGAGCCAGCAAGGTATCTTTGGAATTCTTGGTGGGTTACAATTTTGCTATTAAGCCGCCCTTGTAAGTGAGAAGATGATTCTCAGGTTCATTGACAAGCTGGTAGTTTACAAAAGTTCATAGATAAGCCGGTCGGGTGTTGGCGGATTATAAGGTTATTATTAAACCGCCCGAACAGTGAATGGCGGGTAAGTGGTCTATGGATTCAAGAATTGTTGAAATTTCGCTAAGTATGGAACAAACAGGTTTCACAGGATGCAGCTATGTTTATAGATCTACAGCAATTCGAAAAAGAAGAATTATTTCTAAACCTAAAGCGCAGCAGAGAAGAATTAGCAACCTACGTGTTGGTTCAGAAAGAAAGAGGACTTATCTTAGATGCAAGATAGAGGCTAAAAATAGCTGCCGCCCTATTCCTACATGACTTTTGGATTGAGCTACGTTTTCTAAGCAAGAGTTGGATGAACTTGGTCGAACGCCGATGAACTCAATGAACTAGGGTGTTCTAATGTGGATCTGAGAAAGGAGTAAAACAATACCTGATGGTGTTGATGAAGAGCGGACGAGCACCGCCGATTTCTGGTCACAATCAGGTTGATGCAGCGGCCCAGATGGAGTTGCTGGTGAAAATCGGTTGGGGCGGCGGAGCTCCAACTGCGGCGGACGACGAAAGGAGGAAGAAGAAGATGAGGCACAGAGGTAAAAATTGAAAAAGGGGACCCCGGTGCCTATTTACAAGGAAAGGTTGGTGAAACAGTAAATGGCATGCACGGAAATCGAGGAGGCAATATGATTATCTTAACAGAGGAGGCGCCTCGATTCTCGGATGGATAGTTAATGCAAAAAGATCCGTTGTGATGTCATCAGTTTTTTCTTGATTTATTTTACATGACGTCATGGCGGGTTACAAGATTTGTTCAAAAGTTAAGCTTTGAGAGGATTGAAGAAGACTCGCCAACTGGCGATGAAGATTGACATGAACAAGTTCAAATCAACCTGGGGCCTAATGTTGGGGATATAACCCCGTGGTGTGACCCGCCCAGGAGGGTCGGGTTATGATGTTGGCTTGAACTACGTCGGTATTTCCCCAAAGAGGAAGGGATGATGCAGCACGGCAACGGTAGGTATTTCCCTCAGTGATGAGACCAAGGTTATCGAACCAGTTGGAGAACCAAGCAACACTACGTAAATAGCACCTTCACAAAAAGAACAAATACTTGCAACCCGACGTGCTAAAGGGGTTGTCAATCCCTTCCGGGTAACGGCGCCAGAAATTGGCAAGTTGACGGGAGATAAATTGTTGTAGATTAGATAAATAGATCGCGAATAAAATAAAGTGCAGCAAAATATTTTTGGGTTTTTAGAAATATAGATCTGAAAATAAAAGTGGCAAATAAATAACAAAGGCAAATAGCAAAATAGATCTGAAAATATATGATGAGAAAATAGACTCGGGGGCCGTAGATTTCACTAGTGGCTTCTCTCGAGAAAAATAGCATACGGTGGGCAAACAAATTACTGTTGGGCAATTGATAGAACTTCAAATAATTATGACAATATCCAGGCAATGATCATTATATAGGCATCACGTCCAAGATTAGTAGACCGACTCCTGCCTGCATCTACTACTATTACTCCACACATCGACCGCTATCTAGCATGCATCTAGTGTATTAAGTTCATGGAGAAATGGAGTAATGCAATAAGAACGATGACATGATGTAGACAAGATCTATTTATGTAGAAATAGACCCCATCTTGTTATCCTTAATAGCAACGATACATACGTGTCGGTTCCCCTTCTGTCACTGGGATCAAGCACCATAAGATCGAACCCATCACAAAGCACCTCTTCCCATGGCAAGAAAAATTGATCTAGTTGGCCTAACTAAACCAAAGATTTGAAGAAGAAATACGAGGCTATAAGTAATCATGCATATAAGAGATCAAAAGACTCAAATAACTTTCATGGATAAAAACATAGATCTGATCATAAACTCAAAGTTCATCGGATCCCAACAAACACACCGCAAAAAGAATTACATCAAATAGATCTCCAAGAGACCATTGTATTAAGAATCAAAAGAGAGAGAGGAAGCCATCTAGCTACTAACTACGGACCCATAGGTCTACAATGAACTACTCACGCATCATCAGAGAGGCACCAATGAGGATGATGAACCCCTCCGTGATGGTGTCTAGATTGGATCTGTGGTTTCTGGAACTTGCGGTGGCTGGAATTGATTTTCGTCGACTCCCCTAGGGTTTCTGGAATATTGGGGTATTTATAGAGCAAATAGGCGGTGCGGGAGGCGGCCGAGGTGGGCACAACTCACCCAGGCGTGCCTGGGCCCCCAGGCACGCCCTGGTGTGTTGTGCTCCCCTCGGAGCCCCCCTAAGGTACTTTCTTGGCCCAACTTATGTCTTCTGGTCCAGAAAAATCACCAAAAAGTTTCACTGTGTTTGGACTCCGTTTGGTATTGATTTTCCTGCGAAGTAAAAAACAAGCGAAAAACAGCAACTGGCACTAGGCACTATGTCAATAGGTTAGTCCCAAAAAATAATATAAAGTTGCTATAAAATGATTGTAAAACATCCAAGAATGATAATATAGCAGCATGGAACAATCAAAAATTATAGATACGTTGGAGACGTATTAGGTTACACTGTTGGCGATTCAATAGAGAAAGCCTAAGTAGGCCCAAGAAGAGAAGATATGAAGACTGGAGGCGGCTCATGATGCGGGCCTGTTGAAGGCCCAAGACCAGGCGACAGTGCTGTAACCCGGAGATGTGAGCCGCCCGATGGCGGATTGCCTAGCAAGGCAAGGCGGCTTAGAACCCAAGATGGACACATTGTGTGATCCGACTTGGACTCTTGTAAGCCCAGGGCCTCGACCTGTGTATATAAAGGCGAGATCCTGCGGCGGGTTAACTCAAGTAACAATCAATCGATAGCTAGGACAAGCGATTTCGCTCACTTGTAATCGATACTCAATCAATACAACACAAAGCAAGACGTAGGCTTTTACCTCGTTGTGAGGGGCCGAACCTGGGTAAACTCGTGTCCTTTGTCCCGTTCAACCCCTTCAAGCTAACCTACATTGTGATGGCTCCACACCTAAGTCCTTTCGCAAGGGCATCTGCCATGACAAAACCTCGACAGTTTGGTGCTAGAAGGAGGGTGGAGCTGTTCCCGCTACGCCATCCTTCACCTCCTTGGATCTGCTTCCCCTCCGCTGACAGACGGCCACCGCAACACAGTCAACAATTTGGCCATGGGTTCGTCCAAGGCTCCACCCTCCTCCACAACATCGGTTCCCCCGGTAAAAAGAAGAACATCACCGTGAAATCACGAGGACACAACACTGGCAACCGGAACTGGTACTCCTCTTCCCTTATTCGTGCAAATCTTATGTGTCTGCTTGCACGGTATTCATCCCACAGAAGACACTCTTGCGATGCACAAGGTTTCTCCTCGTATACTATTTCACCTTAGCTAGAGGTCCGTCGCCCCCCTGGAATTCAATTCCTGGTCAGTTGATTCCCAATTAAAGGAAGCATTCCCCAGCATAACAGGCGCTAGTCCGCCTGTTACGCCGGGGAAGCAATGCCTCGGTGTTTATCTTAGGGGTGTGTGGGGCCTAGGAGCTGGTGGTTTCGATCTGGAGGTCGGCCGGGCTTAAAGGGATGGTCAGGGGCACTGCCAAGCACGGCGGTGGTGTCAGGTCGACGGGAGGGCGGGGCGGCGGAGGCAGGGGTCTGGGTCGGTGGTCGCTGGCGGTTCGAGAAAGATCGTCAACAATGACTGGCGGGAGGTAGACGAAGGCCATCTGCCCGTTCCTTGTAGATCGGACGGTTCAGAAAAAAATCGACTGGCCTATTTATTTTCAGTCGACTGTTATTTTGATAGGACCACATGTGGTGGTGTGCTGGAGGAGTATCTGCATTTCCCAGCCATCCCTGTGCTCATATATTACAAAATCATACGGAGTAGAACCTAATTTTATTTGCCATGCAATGTTGTAGAGCTATGGGCTATCATATGTATCCTGTCATTTATTTTTCAGCCACCTGCTATCTGCTACTTTTACAGTGCACTAGTTCTGCACACACTTCACTCATACTCTCACTATTGTTGTTTATGCATGGGTATTTCAGCCTCTGTCAAACTGTTGCTAGAAACACGAAAGAAAAGAGAGAAGTCGCTCCAGCTTTATATGCGGTTAGGCAACAAGTTTCAACACTTTAAAGGATGCAGTGTCAACAGATGGAGACGGTAAGCGTAGCTTTGGAGTTGATGATCTCGCTTGCCATGAACCACCATCCCAGGTGCTTGCTTTAACTTCACGGTGTCATATGTGGTTGCATGTTGCATATAGTGTCTAGCTTGTATTCGAAAGGCCGAAGTCGGTCTTTATTAAGATAAGGAAAGATATTTTTTACATGAACCACCATCCCGGGAGCACCAAAAGCCAAACAACTAGTCAGGGAACTGGCCGAGCCAGTGACAAGCCCAGCACAGACAGGCATTACCTGCAAGCCAACTAAAAAGCCACGGTGGTGGCGAAGCAGCCCGCCTCCCACCAGGCTCTCAGGTCCTCGATGATCATGCTCACCACTCCAGTCAGGTGTCTAGCTTGTATTGCTTCCAATTTGGTTAAATTGCATCTGCTTAGCTTACACATTATACCTTTGAATATGACATGCCTTCCTGTTTTTGGTATACTACTACATCTGTCTATTAACCATGTTCTTACATCACACTAATGTTCTTGTGTATCCCTCATCAATCACTTATGATGAGGAAGTAAGGCCCGTGGTTTACTGTGAGAAAAGATCCTCTTTTAAAGAATGCAGTGTTAGTCTCTCCACATGATTCTCAAGAAACAGCAAGGCTACATAAAGATAGTCAACGTAGCTCTGTAGTTAATCACCGCATTTCCTCGACACCACCATCGCAGGTGCTTGCTCTAACTTGGCAGCGTGATATGTGGTTGCATGTTGCATGTGGTGTCTAGATTTTAATTCTTCCAATATGGTTAAATTGCATGTGCTATTCTTCTTAGTTTATACATTATACCTTTTAATGTGACATGCCTTCCTATTTTTGGTACATAGTGCATCTGTCAATTAAGCATGTCCTTACATAAAACTACTGTTTTTTTGTATCCCGCATCAATCAATTATGATGAGACACCTTTAGTGTATGTAGTGTGATATTGGTTGCATCTTTCATATTATTTATAGCATGCACTGCTTCTAATTTGTTGAAACGCCATTTATGATGGGACGCTTTTAACTTGGCAGAGTCATATTGGTTGCATCTTTCATGTGGTGTCTAGCTTGCATTGCTTCTAATTTGTTGAAATGGCTTCTGCTTAGTTTACACAAATAGTTGTGAATATGCCATGGCGTCCTGTTTTTCGTACATATTCCATCCTCGTATCATATGTTTGCCTTACATCAAAGTAGTGATTGTCAGTATCATGCATGAATGAGTTCTGAAGAGTGAATTTTATTGCTTTTTCTTATCGGTTTTACTTGACAATGCAAAATCAATAAAGCGGAAGGAAATTAGCAAGGCAGCGGATAAAGGTGCTCCTTCCAAACAACTGAAACGGACGGCCTCTACAGATTCTACTCCGCCATCCCCCCAAGAAGATTTGCAAGACAACACATGCATAGACACTCAACGTAGCTGTGTTGATGATGAGCACGTCTTCCCTAGTCCACCATCACAGGTGCTCCCTCTAACTTGGCACTGTTATATGTGGTTGCATGTTATGTATGATGTCTAGCTTGTATTGCTTCTAATTTTGTTGAATTCCATCCGCTTACTTTACACATTATACTTGTGAATAAGGCACGTGTTCCTGTTTCTAGAACATACAATATATGTCTATCACACCATGTTCTTACTTCAAAGTACTACTGTTGTGTAACCTGCAACAATCACTTATCATAAGACACGTTTAACTTGGGAGTGTGATATAGGTTACATCTTGCATTCTTTTCTAGCTTGTACTACTTCTAATTTGGTGAAATGGCACTTATGACGAGACCGTTTTAACTTGGTAGAGTGATATTCGTTGCATCTTTCATATGGTGTCTAGCTTTCATTGCTTCTAATTTGTTAAAATGCCTTCTACTTAGTTTACACATCATAGCTGTGAATATGCAATGTTGTCCTTTTTTCTTACACATTCAATCGTCCTATCATGCGGTCGCCTTACATTAAAGTAGTGCTCGTCAGCATCCTGCATCAATGAGTTCTAAAAAGCGAATTTTTATTCATTTTTCTTGTGGGTTTGACTTGACAAGGCAATAAAATTAAGTAAGAGGAAGGAAAAAATTACGGCAGGGACTGATGGCGGTCTTCCGGCGAAACCGGCATCCCAGGTGCTTTCTCTAGATTGGCAGTGTGATATTTATCTTGCATGTTGCATATGGTGTCTAGCTTGTATTGCTTGTAATTTGACTAAATTACTTCTTCTTAGTTTACACAAATAGTTGTGAATATGCCATGTCGTCCTGTTTTTCGTACATATTCCATCCTCGTATCATGTGTTTGCCTTACATCAAAGTAGTGATTGTTAGTATCATGCATGAATGAGTTCTAAAGAGTGAATTTTATTGCTTTTTCTTGTCAGTTTTACTTGACAATGCAAAATCAATAAAGCGGAAGGAAATTAGCAAAGGCAGTGGATAAAGGTGCTCCTTCAAACAACTAAAATGGATGGCCTCTACAGATTCTACTCCACCATCCCCCCAAGAAGATTTGCAAGACAACACATGCATAGATACTCAACGTAGCTGTGTTGATGATGAGCACGTCTCCCCTAGTCCACCATCATAGGTGCTCCCTCTAACTTGGCACTGTTATATGTGGTTGCATGTTATGTATGATGTCTAGCTTGTATTGCTTCTAATTTTGTTGAATTCCATCTGCTTACTTTACACATTATACTTGTGAATAAGACACGTGTTCCTGTTTCTAGAACATACAATATCTGTCTATCACACCATGTTCCTACATCAAAGTACTATTGTTGTGTAACCTGCAACAATCACTTATCATAAGACATGTTTAAATTGGGAGTGTTATGTAGGTTACATCTCGCATTCTTTTCTAGCTTGTACTACTTCTAATTTGTTGAAATGGCACTTATGACGAGACAGTTTTAACTTGGTAGAGTGATATTCGTTGCATCTTTCACATGTTGTCTAGCTTTCATTGCTTCTAATTTGTTGAAATGCCTTCTGCTTAGTTTACACATCATAGCTATGAATATGCAATGCTGTGAATATGCAATGGCACTAATGACAAGAGACCTTTAACTTGGTAGTGTGATGTTGTTTGCATCTTGCATATGATTTATTTCTTGTACTGCTTCACATTTGTTTAAATGCCAGTTATGACGAGACACTGTTAACTTGGCAGAGTGATATTTGTAGCATCTTTCATATGGTGTCTACCTTCCATTGCATTGCTTCTAATTTATTGAAATGCCTTCTGCTTAGTTTACACATCATAGTTCTGATTATCTCATGTCATCCTGTTTTTTGTACATATTACATCCTCCTATCATGCGGTTGTCTAACATCAAAGTTCAGTTCATGTGTATCACGCATCAATTTGTTCTGAAGAACTAAATTTTTATTCCTTTTTCTTGTCGGCTTGACTTGACATGGCAAAGAGAAAGAGGAAGGAACACAGATTGCAGGGGATGGTGTTAGTACTCAGGACGCACGGAAACGGAAGCGGAAGAATTATGCAGATTATGCTGGTACTGATGGTGCAATAGAAGGTCAAAGTCCACCGGAAAATTGTACAAACACGGTATCCCCTGCTACACCAGCTGCAAAACAATCCAAACAGAAATGAATAGCTACCGCCAAACAATCAACGACAGCCCTAGTTGTTGCAACTCCTTCTTCCATAGTACCAACATCTGCACGAGTTACTCGTTCGGTAAGTCTGCTAGCGACAAGTTCCCAAGCTCCCTTGCCACCTGACACTACTTCCGAAGCACTCTTGACACAAGACAAGTTGGCAAGATTAGATGAACCTTGTGAGCTTCAACAACAAGAAGGTAGTTGCTCGAGTCAAGTTACAGTTGCATGCTTCTTTATATGTAGTCTCACAGTTTGATATACACTAACACTTCCCATGTTCGTTGTTGAACTAGCACCTAGGCGCAAGAGGAAACATACATCGGGGATAATGCTTGACAGGTTAACTAAATCTAGAGGAGGAAGAATGGAGATCCATTTTGAGGCAGGTTTAAAAAGGCCTCGTGAAGCTACAGAGTCAGCCAAGTTAGTATCATAGGCAGCCGTTGTCGTTAGGTGTCATGTACGTATCCTCCCAACATGGATTCAGTACAGGAATGACAAAGACGAAACCCAGTTTAACATCTTCCTCGACCATTTATCTGTAAGTATGGTTATGTATGTAAATTAGTAATATCATCTTGCTCTGTCCCATACTTTCTAGGTTGCTGGTAATGAGACTCCCATAATTTTCAACAGATGAGGTTCAAGTTGGATAGCCAAGATGATGCAACCAGACAAGCACGCACCCATGTTTTCAAGTCTGCTCTGCGATAGTATCGGTATAACTTGAGGAAAAATCACTTTGAAGGCAAGGCTAATAGTGAACTTGCCCAAACATCTCCAGTGGAAAATATATCGGATGAAGACTAGAGAGGCCTTGCTAAGCACTGGTCTGATCCAAAGTATCAAGTACGTTATATATATGTGATCAGATCACATGTTGAACTCCTATTTACGCATGTGCCTCACAAATCTATCTTCTTGTAGGTGAACTATTCAAAGGACACGGCCAACCGTACGAAAGTGAAATTCCAACAGACGACGGGATCTCGTAGCTATATTGCACACTGCGAGGCTCTTGTAACTAGCTGTTGTTTCACTCTTTTTGCTGTGCCATATTATCATATCTATATTGACTTGTTCCAAATGCAGAGGAAAGCCCGCAAGGACCAAAAAGTACCTGAACCAAATGTTGTGGAAATCTTCAAGGACTGTCACACCAGCAAGACGAAGGGCATGACTACACCAGTCAAAGCCACTGTTGTAAGTCCTTAATCCTCATGCCTTTTAACTACTACTTACTCTGACTTGTGCATTGAACTACATGGTTTGCAGCCAATGTCTATTACTCTTTTCAATTTTATACACAATTGTCTTAGTGTATCATTGCACCTTACAAGGTTTAAAAGAGAGGAGTGATGTTCCTTTGATCTTGATCTGCAATCTAGTTCCGTGTTGGACTTGTCTACACAATGTTACAATTGCCTGTTTGTCTGTTCTCAGTTGTTTTGTGATATGAATGATGTCATATTATGCTTATCGTATTATAAACTTTGTCTTTTTATCCTTAGCTATCAATACAATGTGAAGAAATAGACAATACATTAGCCATGGTACATGGTCATATGTTTGGAAGCAGGTTTGATTATGTACTTTGCAGTAAAATACAACTAATATTTTACACAGGTTCACCAGAATAAGTTATGTATATAGACCAAAGCTATTTTGTTTGGTTTTGCCGCCTCCTTAATATCTTCTGTTCTGGTACTACTAATGTAAAAACTCTAACTTTTCAGCAAGCTATGGAACAAATGGTGGAACCGCCACCTTCTGAAGGTGACGAGGCAACTATAACCGCAATGTCACCTCTTGCTGCAGTGGGTCAGTACCTGTCCACTAACAGTGCCAAAAGCACGTTCCTGTGTAATACTGGGTTGGTTGTTAAGGCAATCTCATCCAAACTGCCTCATGATCAAGATATGCAAGCTCAAAACAATGTTATATCTGCACTCCAGACACAAGTCCATTCCCTAACAGAGACCCTTTGTGAAACAAGGACAGCCAATATTCGATGTCGTCAAGATCTGCATGGTTTTGAAACCGGACTATCAGGCATTTGCTATGTTGTTCAGGAGCCTAGGAGAAATGAAGGCAAAGGTTATGGTGCTCCATCGGACAATACAACATGAAAACATAACAGTCAGGTCAAATGAACTGAGCTTCTGAACTTCTGGGGGTGCATTTATCTGCCGGACTGTTAACTTTTATGCCAACCTTCCTTTTGTTTTATGGTTGTAATTTGTTTTGTTGTGATACAAAATTTGTTCTTAACGTGCAGCGACCGGCTAAAGAAATCAGCAAGCCATTTTTGTATAGTGTAGGGTGTTCCCTATATTTGCACTGGTGGCAAACTTTGATGCCCAGTGGATGTAATCTATGCAGTCGCCTTAATAGCCTAGCGTTAGTTTCTGGCTTATTTATTTCTCTAGTCTTCTTTTTCCTTGGTTTGCTAGTGGCCGCAACAACCATGGGCCAGATATGGACCATGGTAACCATGGGCCTCCTACGGGCCGTCGGATAAATGGGCCTCCAACGGGCCATAGAATCAGTGGGCCTCCTACGGGCGTCGGATAAACGGGCCGACATGGGCCGTAAACGAGCGTAATTGGTATCGGGCCAGCACGGTAATGGGCCATTAACAGGCCGGAAGACAGCAAAGGCTTAATTCTGCCACAGGCATAATGTGTCATTAATGGGCCAGAATACATGACGGGCTGGAAACGGCGCAACGGGTTAACAGGCCACAAACGGGCCGATTCTAACCATGGGCTGAATTTGGCCCATTAGGGGAACATGCCAGTAACAGGCCTGAAGTAATCGACGGCCGGAAAGGAGCCCAAGAATGTATGGGCCATCAGTAGGCTGAAAGCTAACACGGGCTGGAAACGGCCCATGTGAATCATGGGACGTTAATGGGTTTAAAGAAATTTAATGTTTATTATGGACCAGAGTCACCGCGGGCCACTAAAGGCCCCAGAGTTACGAAAGGCCTCATATGGTCCAAAAGACATCGTGGGCCATACATGGGCCAAAAATGAAACAAGCTGGTATTATACTGGACGGCCCACATGACGCTGTTGGGCCGATTTCGGGAACGCCATAACGGGTCATGAGTTACCGGGCCGTAAAATGTGCTATATGCGAACAGACCGTTAACAGGCTTTTCATGGGCCAGCCCGCTAGCTTTTGACCAAGTCAAACGGGCCGGCCTTTGTAAGCTAAATGGGCCAGTGTTGGGCCGTCGCACGTGTCGACATATCATAGGCGCCTCTTTGACCCAATGACGAGCTGACACATGGTTCCTGTGGCCAATGAGAATTTTACACGTGGAAAATCCCCATTGGTCTGGGCTGTTAGTGGGTTATCGGATGCTAACCGGAACCCGATAGCTTAACGGCGACCCGTTACGGTGGAAGCCATGTGTCGGTTGCCCTTGACGAAAACACTTCCATGACGCGCTATTTATCGTCATGGAAGTGGACACTTCCGTGATGATAATTTTAGTATTGTCATGGAACTCTTCTACGACAGCACATGTATGACTATCTTGATTCTGTCATAAAATCGTCATGGATGTACATGCATGACAGAAAACCTGACCTACTATGACAAACACGTATCATCACGGAAGTGTATTTTTTTTGTAGTGACGCATGTTGACACACAATATAAATCATTATTCACTCTTAGCTACTTAAGCATGGCATGAACAACTATGATCTCTGATTGTCATCACAAACATGTTTACTCATAATATGTTGAATCAGGATTACCAAGTTTAACATATTTATAGAAACAAAAACAAGAAGAGTTCATACCAACTTTCCTTCACCATGATCACTTCATAAAATCATTGTCACCATTGCCTTTCACTTGCACGACTGCTACTTGTGATAGGCGTCAGGATTTCCCTGAAGATGAAGTGTGAAGTTGTATAGTTGCAAAAAGTATTTCCCTCAGTAAAGAACCAAGGTTTATTGTACCAATAGGAGATTCACGCAAACAACTGCCAATAGTACCTGCACACACAAACAAATGCTTGCACCTAACGCGGGAAAGAGGGTTGTTGCTACTTGTGAGCCGCATTGGGATTTTCCCTGAAGAGGAAGGGTGAAACAATATAGTAGCTTATAAGTATTTCCCTCAGTGAGAACCAAGGTTATCGAACCAATAGGAGAACCACGCAAATCCTAGTGAACAACACCTGCACACACAAGAGCAAATACTTGCTCCCAACGGGGGCAAGATGGTTGTCAATCCCCTTGAACTCGTTACTTGCAAGGATTAAATCTGATAGTGGTAGATAGATAAAAATAAAAGTAAATAAATTGCAGCAAGGTATTTTTGGTTTTAGTAATATGATTAAAGTAGACCCAGGGGCCATAGTTTTCACTAGAGGCTTCTCTCTCGAAATAATAGCATACGGTGGGTAGACAAATTATTGTCGGGCAATTGATAGAAAAGCGCATAGTTATGATGTTACTCATGGCAATGATCATGTATATAGGCATCATGTCCATAACAAATAGACCGACTCCTGCCTGCATTTACTTCTATTACTCCACTATTCGACCGACTCCTACCTGCATCTATGGTATTAAGCTCATGACAAACAGAGTAATGCTTTAAGCAAGATGACATGATGTAGACAAAGTAAACTCAAGCAATATGATTAAACCCTGTCATTTTACCCTTAATGGCAACAATACAAATACGTGCCTCGCTACCCCTTCTGTCATGAGCTGAGGACACCGCAAGATTGAACCCATTACAAAGCATCTCTCCCAGCGAAGATAAATCAATCTAGTTGGCCAAACCAAACAGATAGATTGGAAAGAAATACAAAGCTATAATAATCATGCATAATAAAGTTTAGAAAAGACTCAATTACTTTCAATGAATAATTTGATCATAAATCCACAATTCATTGGATCCCAACAAACACACCGTAAAAGAATATTATACCGAATAGAACTCCAAGAAGATCGAAGAGAACATTGTATTGAAGATCAAAGAGAGAGAAGAAGCCATCTAGCTACTAGCAATGGACCCGTAGATCTATGGTGAACTACTCACACATCATCAGTAGAGCAGCAAGGTTGATGTAGAAGCCCTCCGTGATCGATTTCCCCTCCGGCAGAGTACCGAAAAAGGCCTCCAGATGGGATCACGGAAGAACAGAAGTTTGCGGCGGTGGAAAAATTGTTTCGGGTGGATCTCTGGGAGTTTCCCAATATTTGAGAATTTATAGAAGTGGAATTAGGTCAGACGGAGGCACGTGGGCCCACAAGGTAACAGGGCGTGCCCTGTTGCCTTGTCGTCTCCTCGCTTCGCGTCTGGTCTCCTCCTGACGCTTCTAGGGTCTCTTTTGTCCAGGAAAAAAAATCGTAGAAAAGTTTCGTAGCGTTTGGACTTCATTTCCACGGGTACATAGTTTCTATTAGAAAATATGAGAATGCCATTAATTCTACCAATGGTTTCTTAATTGTTGAATCTGCTAGATGCAACTTGAGGGATGTACGTGCATCTAGTGCCCCTTAGTGATTTTGGTGTATTGAAGACTTATAGGTTAAGGGTCTAATGTGTTTGTGAGTGTACACAGGTCTATAAGTCTATGAGGAGTTTGTTAATTACGATGAATGTCGACCCCTAAAAATGAATGTCTTCAACTGAAGACTTTGGTTTTCTTGAAGACTTTGAAAGTGAAGAAATTGGTGTGACCCTGAAGACTTGATATTCATGCGAGGATTATGAAGCGTGAAGACTTTTGTTTTCGTAGTTTCATTTTCTTCTTCTTGATTCATAGGAAACACCGTACTGTTAAAGGGGGTCGAGGTAAAACTAAGGAAAAATTTCCAAGTGATGCTCAACTCAAAATCCTACACCTACCCAATACTTTCGAGTGAAGCCATTGGAAATCTCATACAGTTTAGTCAAGTTCTTCAGTGACAGAGACGAAGTTCTTCTGTTCTCTGAGGAATTTGTTCTGACTGAGGAGTTAGAAATTCGCTAGTGCGGATTGCCTACAAGTGAGGATTATGATAGCCCTGAGGAATTTGATACTCAAATTTCCGACCGTTGCTGTGCTACGTGCCAGCTGTCCCAAAATATCTACCCACCTAACGGTCATATCATTGAAGGGCATTTATGTCTTATCATGTCGGGCTGCTCCCTAGGCTATAAATAGCCGCCCTCTACAACCACTAGCTGGTTGGCTGCTCCAAGAAATAGATTGACACTTGTCATTTAGAGCATCCCATCCTCCGAGGACTTTGAGCGAAAATCATCAAGTGAGGAAAAACCCAAAAACCCAAACACCTACAAACCCAAAGTGATTGAGCATCACTGAAGAGATTGTTCCTGCGTGGAACCGACGCTTGTTACCTTTGAGGACTGTGCATCCTCCAGACGATTAGGCGTCATGGTCTAGAGCATCCAAGAGGAAATTGTGGATTGCCGAGTGACCGAGTATGTGAAGGTTTGGAAGTCACCTGAAGACTTACCACGAGTGGTTGGGCGAGGTCTGTGTGACCTTAGCTCAAGGAGAATACGGTGAGGACTAGGTGTCCTGGACTGTGTGTTCAGGACTGGGTGTCCGGGACTGTGTGTCCTCAGGTTTAAATACCTAGCCGCTCCAACCAGACGTACAACTGTCACAGCAGTTGGAACTGGTCTACCAAATCAGTGTCTTCACCGAGCTACTGGTTCTATTTCCTCAACCCTTTCATTTCCTCGCATACTTGCTATGTATTTGATCATTACTGTTTGAAGACTTTGTCTGAAGACTTTCTCAATTTCCTCAGTTCAAATTCTTCAGTCAGTTTGTCTTCAGCCTGCTTATCGTGTGTTTACGCTACTCGTACTCTGTGCTTGTTTTCATTTCATCATGATGACTATGCTACTGCTCTGTTATGCTTGCATCTGAGTACTCATTCCGCTGCTAAGTAGTTCGTCGCTTAGGAATTTCCTCACCTTGAAATTCCTCAGTGACGAATTTGTAAAAATCGCCTATTCACCCCCCCTCTAGTCGATATAACGCACTTTCAATTGGTATCAGAGCAAGGTACTCCCTTGTTCTGTGTGATTTTGGTTTAACCACCTGGAGTTTTAGTTATGTCGACTGCAGGCATGATCAAGGTCTCAGCTGGGTGTCCTACCTTCGATGGGACGGACTACCCCTACTGGAAGAACAAGATGCGCATGCATCTTCAGGCAATTGACAACGACCTCTGGTATGTTGTGGAAAAGGGTGTTCCCTCTGTCACTCCTTCCGTAAACGCTGCTGATGTGAAGAGATTCAAGCAACTCGACTCTCAAGCGAAGAATATCATATGTGGCCATCTGAGCAAAGGGCAGTATGGCAGAGTGAGTGCTTTGGAGACAACTAAGCTTATCTGGGATAGGCTGTCCAAGGTCAACGAAGGAGTCTCAACTCAACGTGACTCTCGAGTTGACGTTCTTCGCAATCTCTTCAACCGCTTCAAAAGACTCGACAACGAAAATGTTCAGCAAACCTTTGATCGCCTCACTGACATTTCAAACGAGCTTCAAGCACTGGGTGCCACTGACATCACCGACCATGAGGTGGTGAAGAAATTGCTGAGGTCACTCGATTCTTCATTCGATACACTGGCACTGATGATTCAAGAACGTGGTGACTACAAGTCACTTGATCCTGCTGGTATCCTCGAGAGGCTAAATACTCATGAATTCCAACTAGCTGAGAAGAGAGATCTCTACGGACCGAGCTGTGGTAGATCTCGTGCACTGAAAGCCAAGGCAGTCTCTGAATCTGAAGATGAAGATTCTGGTAGCAGCCTTGGTGATCCTGAAGAACTGAGTCAGGAGCTAGCAATGCTCGTGAGGAAATTCCAGAAGTTCTCTAGACGTGGCCGATTTGGAAAATCCTCAAGAGGTGATGACATGAAATCAGATTCCTCATCCCGTGATTACAAGAAGAGAACTTGCCATAAATGCAAGAAACCTGGTCACTACATTACTGATTGTCCTCAGTGGGAGAAGGAATCAAAGAAGAAGAAATACAAGGATGATAGTTCAGATGACTCTAAGAGGAAGAAGAAATCTTCAAAGTCCTCATCGTCAAGATCTTCAAAGTCTTCATCTCACAAGAAGAGTGGCTCCAAGAAAGCTCGGGCATTCATTGGCAAGGAAATGGACTCTGAAGCTGAATCTGAGGAACATGAGGAAGAGGAGGCATCTGAGGAGTCAGACTCTGGTGTGGCGAGCCTAGCCCTCGCTACTGCTTACGTTAGCAAGTCCATCTTCAACACTGAGGAAAATGGCTTCCCCAACACTGCTGATGACGGCAACGATGACTATGCTCCCACCTATTGCTTCATGGCAAAAGGTGCCAAGGTACTCAAATATCCCTCCTCTGAATCAAGTGAGGATGAATCTGATGATAACCTCAAACCCAGCTATTCCAAACTTGCTAATATTGCTGTTAAACAACAAAAGGCTTTGGAAAAGGTTCAAAATACGCTAGACAAAAGCGATGATCTGTTTGGTGAGGAAATGGATCGAACTCAAACACTGACTGATAATCTTTAGCAACTACAGTCTAAGTTTGACAACCTTCAAGGTCGTCATGAAACTCTCCTAGCCGATCATGAGAAGCTTTCTTATGAATTTCTTCAAAGAAAGCAAGATCTTGAGAAGCTAAGGGTGAGTCATGAAGATCTTCAGAAGGAAAATGATTCTTTGCTTGCTCAACAGATCAGTTCCGCTCAGGAAGAATTTATTCCACCATGCTTGAAATGCATTGAACGTGAAACTGCTAATTCTTCATCTGAATGTTCAAATGCTTCCATTGCTGCAAATTCTTCAACTATCTCTGTGGTCACAAATTCCTCATCTGAGGATACCACTAGTATCACTGACGAAAATGCAGGGTTGAAGGAATTGTATGTGACAGGCATGTACAAAAGCCTCAAAGGGCATCAGACTCTTTGTGATGTGCTCAAAAAGCAGATCTTGAACAGGAACCCTAGGAAATAGGGTATTGCCTTTGAGAGGAAACTCAATGCTGATGGAACCTACTGGAAACCGGAGCAGTATCCCAAAACCTCATGGGTTGCTGCGAAGGGACCTCCCGTAGATCCATCCACTTTATCTGGCTTTACTTGTGAATCCTCATATTCATCTGATGAGTCATTTGACTCCAACTATAAACTGTTCAAAAATCAGAATGGTGAGGTATTTGCTAGATATGTTGGATCTAACTGCAGGAATGGTCCCCCTATGAAGAAAATCTGGGTTCCCAAAAAGTGCCTTGAAAGTCTTCAGGTGAATGTCCTCATGACACCACCTGTGAAGAATAAGAACCCAGATCAAATTCTTCATATGAATCAAATTCCTCACATGGATCAAAGTCCTCACATGAACATCATCGTGCTAACACTTCTGTTTCGCAGGGAAAGCCTAAGGGCTATGAATATATGCATTATTCTTCAAATCGTTATGTTCATAAGTCCTCGAAGAATTTCTCTGCTTATTCATATGCTTACCCTAACCCCTCTTATGTGAAACGAAGTGGTCTGGCGTCTATGCCACCTGTCTCTTATGGAGCTCGCAGAATGATGAACTCTTTGCCACCCCTCCAGATGTGGGTGGTGAAGAAAAGGAACTAATCTCTTATGCAGGGTCAGGTCTCCAGACGAACTAAATCGTCTGAAGAATTTGCTGGAGACCTGAAATGCTTGAAAGGACGCAAGCTAATCATGAAGAAATGATTTATTCATTTCTCACGTCCTCACATTGCTATATATACATATGTTGCTTTAATTGATGAAATATGTCTGATGAATTTGATGTCATATTCTTCACTCTGAAGTATATGAGTTCGTAAGATGCACTAATTCATCTGCAGGATGATTTACCCAAAGCTACTGAGTGGGTCCTCGATAGTGGATGTACAAATCACATGACCGGTGACAAGAGCTTACTGATGAACACTCCTTTATCTCCATCACACTTGAAGCATATCACCTACACTAACAAAGGCAAAAGCAAGGTATTGGGTCTAGGTAGGGTTGCAATCTCAAAGGATCGACACATGGATAAAGTCATGCTTGTCGAGTCCCTCGGATTCAACCTCATGTCTGTCTCAATGCTTTGTGATCTTGATATGGTTGTTGTCTTTGGCAAATATCGTTGCTTAGTGCTCATGGAATCTGACAATTCCAAAGTCTTCGAAGGCTTTAGGAGAGGAGACTTGTATATTGTTGATTTCTCTGCAGGACCACAGCCTGCCACTTGTCTACTTGCTAAAGCTTCAGAAGGCTGGCTATGGCATCGATGACTGGGTCATGCTGGCATGAGGAACTTACACACGCTCGTGAAGAAAAAGCACGTCATTGGCATCGAGTGTGTCAAATTCCTCAAAGATCATCTTTGTGGGGCTTGTGAGGCTGGAAAGATGACCAGAGCCAAGCACCCCTCGAAGACTATCATGACTACTTCTCGTCCTTTTGAATTGCTTCATATGGATCTCTTTGGCCCTACTCATTATGCCACACTAACAAATGCAGCATCTCTATATGGCTTTGTCATTGTTGATGACTATTCTCGTTACACATGGGTGCATGTCATTACTTACAAGACTGAAGTGCAGGAAGTCTTCAGACGATTTTCCTCAAGGGCTTCGACGAATTTCGGCGTGAAGATCAAGCATATATGTAGTGACAATGGGACTGAGTTCAAGAATACTGGTCTTGATGACTATCTCGATGAACTTGGTATTACTCATGAGCTATCTGCCCCATACACTCCTCAGCAGAATGGCGTTGTGGAGCGCAAGAACAGGACTCTTGTTGAGATGGCTCGCACCATGCTTGATGAATACAAGACACCTCGTCACTTCTGGCCTGAGGCAATTGATACTGCATGCCACATTATCAACAGGGTATATCTTCACAAATTCTTCAAGAAGACCTCATATGAACTCCTCACTGACAAGAAACCCAATGTGAGTTATTTCAAAGTCTTCGGTGCTAAATGCTGGATTAGAGATCCACATCACAATTCTAAATTTGCACCGAAAGCACATGAAGGTTTTATGCTTGGTTACGGAAAGGACTCGCACACCTACAGGGTCTTCAATGCCTATCACAACAAGGTTGTTGAAACTGTAGATGTGCGGTTCGATGAAACTAACGGCTCGCAAAGAGAGCACCTACCTCCTGTGCTAGATGAAAAGACGCCTGAGGAAACCATCAAGTTCAAAGCTACTGAGGATGTCATTCCTACCGAAGAATCTGCTGAAGAAATCATTCCAGAACATGAAGAACAGCATGCTGGCGCATCTGAAGAAAATGGCTCTGAAGAAAATGCTGAGCCAAATCAAAGTCGTCAACCTGCTCATCCCCGCGTTGCAAATGAAGTACAGATTGAGAGAATCATCAACGACATCAACGCACCAGGTCCTCTGACTCGCTCAAAAGCTTCACATTTATCTAACTTTTGTGGGCATTTTGCTTTCGTCTCTATCACAGAGCCCACCAAAGTTGATGAGGCATTTCTGGAGCCTGAATGGATTCAAGCAATGCAAGAGGAATTACATCAATTCAAGCTGAACAATGTGTGGGAGCTTGTCAAGCGACCGGACCCATGCGAGCACAATATCATCGGTACCAAATGGATCTACCGCAACAAGCAAGATGAAAATGGCCTAGTGGTGAGGAACAAGGCTCGTCTTGTAGCTCAAGGCTACACACAGGTTGAAGGAATTGATTTCGATGAGACTTTTGCACCTGTTGCTAGACTTGAGGCTATTCGCATATTGCTTGCTTATGCTAACCATCATAATATCATCTTATATCAAATGGATGTGAAAAGTGCATTCCTCAATGGTAAGCTTGAGGAAGAAGTATATGTTGCTCAACCCCCAGGTTTTGAAGATCCTAAACATCCTGACAAAGTCTTCAGACTCAATAAGGCCCTCTATGGCCTCAAGCAGGCCCCTCGGGCGTGGTATGATACTCTGAAGGAATTCCTCATGAAGAAAGGCTTCAAACCCGGTTCACTCGACCCAACTCTTTTCACCAAAACCTATGATGTTGAATTATTCGTGTGCCAAATATATGTTGATGATATTATCTTTGGCTGTACTAACCAACATTACAGTGACGAATTTGCTTACATGATGAGTGAGGAATATCAAATGTCCATGATGGGAGAATTGAAACTCTTCTTAGGTCTTCAAATTCGTCAACAACATAATGGCATTTTCATTTCTCAAGAGAAATACCTCAAGGACGTTCTGAGAAAATTCGGTATGCAAGAATGCAGAGGCGTCAAAATCCCTATGCCCACAAATGGCCATCTATGCACTGATGAAAATGGAATAGACTTCGATCAAAAGGTATACCGCTCCATGATTGGTTCTTTATTGTACCTATGTGCATCTAGGCCGGATATTATGCTTAGTGTTTGCATGTGTGCCCGTTTTCGAGCTAAATATCTTAGAATCTTCGAATGTCCTTTGAAAAGGACACACATCCTAACACTTATGCAAATTGATGACTAAGATGTGCAACACACGAAGAAACGTTTTTCTTCAATCAATGAAGACTAACCCTCTAAGTGTGAAGAAATTAATGAAGAATTTGATTCTCAGAGCCCTACGACAATTGTACGCGGTGTCTGAAATCATCATTCTTACACGGTGGGTCACGCCACCACAAAAAGTTGAAAATCTTCAAAATTTGAGTTTTTCATCATTGTGCAAATTCTTCAAATTTTCAAATTCTTCAACTTTGCAAAATCTTCACTCTTTCCGTCTATGTTCTTCATTGACTATATATATATATTTGAGTTTTCTGTCCTCTACAGCATTCACTTATTGCTAATTCTTCAAGTTGTGTTTCTTCTAAGTGAATGTGATCGGACCCGTTCCCCCTCAATGATAAACTCAATCCAGTCCGTTCACAAATTCTTCATGTGCGTTCTATTTGAAACCCGTTCAAAGTCTTCACTGTGTCCTTGACAGCTGAAGAATTTGCGAACGAAACATTAAAATATTCTTATCTGAATTTTCGGCTTTTGCCGTTCAAACCGTTCCTTATCCCTCGATAAGATTTATCTATTCACCCTCGATCTAACACGATCTCCACTTCACAGTTCGTGGGTGACACATGTCGCTAGGATGAGAAGGGTCAGGGGCACGTTTGTCCATTTTCTTCGAACGAGCGGTTTTTCACCTCTGCTATAAATACCCCTCACCCTCCTCAGAGCTCATTTACCCCGCTCGATCTTACTCCCTCGCTCGAGCCCTCAGACCTAGCGCCGCCGCTACACTCCATCGTCGCCGGTGAGGAAGAGCTTCACTGCCTCGACCTCGTCGCCGTCGTACTCACGCCGGCCGCGGAAATCCTCACTCCACCGCCGCCGTAGCTGTTTTCCATCGCCAAGTTAGGGCGTGGAAGATCTGAACGGACGAACATCTCCACTGCCACTCTCAGTTCGTCGTGTTCTTCGTCAAGGGTAAATAAAATTTATTTTTACTGCCCTTGTTGATTCTGATGATTTCCACAAAATCTTCAAAAGGTGTTTATTCTTCAACTTTCATGTTCTTAAACACCAACTTGCTTCTGTCCTTGATCAGTTTCTCTAAGCAACGTTTTTCTTCAAGATTCCTCAATTGTGTGGATTTTCAATCTACACAACTCTGGAACCTAAGTCAAAAATGCTTAGTGAAATTCCTCAAGACACCCCTGGTCATCTTCCTCAAACTTGATACTTTTGAAAATCTTCTGAGAACGCATATGACCTCTCCAAAACTCTTCGCACCTATATTCTATTCACAGGTACACATGTCCGCTGCTGAATCTCTAGGTTCTCATCAACTTAACTCATTTGCAGCGTTCCTTGAAGAAAAATTGCACACCTCATCAGAAAATTCGATTGTTCAAAACCCTCAAGTGAAGAAAATGGCTGATGGTAAAAGACCTCAGAAGGGAGGAAAGAGGCCAGAAACAAATACTGCTTTTGAGATCCCTGATGACATATATGATGAATATTGTACTCCTGATGAAGCAACTCATGGCAAGGAGAACAAAAATCAGCGCAAAGTGCGCATTCAGAAGATTGAGAGGAGATGGGCAAGAGAATGGAGGGAATATCGCTATGTCACTCCCAAGTACATGAAGAAATTTGCCGTTAACCCTCCATGTCCAAGACCTCCATTGGCTCCTGGCCAAGAAGCTGATCCCACTAGCATCAGAAGAGGTGAGGAATTTCCTCAGGAGTGGGCTAAGCGTCAAGCCAAGCTGGCCAAAGTGGCTAAAGAGGCAGTAAAGAAATTCAATGAAGATTCTGTTGCTGCCGCCGCTGAGGCCTCTGCTATCAAGCCTAAGAAGGCTATGCTGAAGAAATCAGCTGTTAAGACAAGTTCCTCAGCTGCAAAGCCCTCACGGCCGGTTCCTCAAGCAAATTCCTCAAAAGCAGCTCCAACTCCCTCGGTTGCAAAATCCTCAGCTGCTCCTGCAAAGTCCTCAGCACCTGTGCATCTTGCCACATGCCAAAGGACTACTGGAATCTCAATTGCTTCAGGAGTCTCTGCAAGTTCTTCAGCTCCACCTCAGTCTTCAACAACTCCGACCTTGCTGAAGAAAAAGGCCACTGCTGGACGAGGCACAAGGCCAAGTCCTCACAAGAAGCAAGTCGCCTTTCAGGTTCCGTCAAGCGAAGACGAAGCTGATGATGAAGAATTAGCTGAGCTCATCAGAGATCGACAACAAAGGGCCGCTAGAGCCAAAGGCAGTGTTGTGCCCCTCATGCTGGATCCAAGGAAGATCCTTGATTTTATTGATCTATGGCACAAGAACCCTAACACACCTTTGCCTGAATTAAACCTCACTCCTAGTCAAAGTCACATGTTGACGGCCTTCATAAATGAAGAAAAATGGAAATTTGAAAAGGCCAGGCAGGTGAAGAAGGCTCAGTACAAGAAGGAGCGTTTTCTGAAGAACAATGTTGTGAAAATGTCTCCTGAAGAACTTGTGACTATGCAGGCTGAGATCAAAGCACTCAGTGATGAATTTCATGCATTCCATGCAGATTGGCTAGGTGCCAAAGTCAGATTCGTCAGAATGGCAAAAGGATTTACTCCAAGTGTTGCAGCTTCATCGCAACCCAAATTTCCTCAGACTGGAACATCTGTTCAGTCTGCTGAAGAAAATGAAAGCGCCAGAGCTGATGAAGAAATTCCAGTCTCTGAAGAAAATGCCAGGGCAACCTCCAATATTGCGCCTGAAGAGCAATCCAGGCCAGTTGAACAAGCCAGGGCAACTGCATCAGTTGTGCCTGAAGAAATTCAACCAATTTCCTCTGCTCCCCCTGCACCGATGACAAGCATCAACCTTCCTTATGCATCAGAAGCGAAGAAAACCAAGGCTGCGGAGCGAGCAGCTGTGAAGAAAAGGAAAGCATCTGCATCTTCAGAGTCTTCAGCCCCCAAGAAATTGAAGACTTTGAGGAGTTTATCTGAAAACCCAATTGATGCTATTCCAATATCAAGCATGCCATCAAAGGAGATCATTCCCTTTGGTGAGGAATATGAAATTCCAAGTAAATCTGATGAAGAAATTCCTTCTGCTGCTTCGACAGAGCAGATGGATGAAGAAATTGAAGTGGATACTTTCCCTTCAACCCCACTGGTATCATCGCCCATGCCTCAGTTCACAGCTGAAGAGGCAGGCGTCGAAGGAACTGAAGAAGATGAGGATGTGGATATTGGGTCTACAACACCTATTCTGAATGATGACTTTTGGGAAAGTCATCACCCCAATTCACCTCTGACAACCCCTCTACATCATGTTCCTCAGTCTTCTGTGCAAACTGAAGAAATTCATACGGGCTCTGATGAACGTCAAGCTTCACTTCACTCTATACCTGAAGAAGTTCCAGTCACTAGCGCTGATGTACATATGTCTGAAGAAATGAAGGCCAAGGCTGCTGCTGAAATTCCTCAGCCAGTGGCTCCAGTGGCTACACCTCAAGAGGCTGTAAATTCTTCAACTGTTAATCTTCAGCCCAAGCCACAGAACCCTCACTCCAAGAAGCAGAAGTTTAATGCTGAGGATTTCTTCAACGAGCACATATTCTTCACTGACTACAATCCCTATGACTCTGCTCGTCTTCGTCGCAAGCGTTTCTGGACTGCAAGCCAGATGAACTTCTACTCCTCATTGTTGGTTGATAAGGATAAGATCTTTGAACATGAGCAAATTCCTCATGTAGATATGGAATCGCTGCCCTGCTTCACACCAGTCCTCAGTGTTCTTCATGACGCTGGGTTACTCCATTTCTGCACCGACATCTGCGATTGGAATGAAGAACTCATTCTTCAATTCTTCGCCACGCTGCACATTACTGGAAATGTTGATGATGTCAATTCATGGGTATTGGACTGGACGACCGATAATACTCATTTCAAAGCACCGGCCTCTGAATTGCTTCATGCCGTCCCAGTCAGTCCTCCCACTGAAGGTGCTAGGCTACTCTATGTTGAACCTGAACTGTCTGATCATCTGATGCAAGTGCTGATGAAGCCTTTGAAGCCAGGCCAAGCTCCAAGGACCAAATTCCTCGTCAAGGAATTGCTCTATGTGCCAAGGACAGTCTATCGCATATTGACCAAAACCCTCAGTCCAATCAAGGGCCACAACTCTGATGATGAAGAAGTTGTTGGCATTATGAAGAATCTGCTGTTCAATATCATTCACGGTATTCCTATCAACTACCACGATTTCTTCATGAGGACTTTGGCCAATGCTGCACTGTCACCTTTTGAGTTGAAGCCTTATGCTCCCTGGATCATGAGATTCATCAGATCAAGGTCTTCAATTCATTACATTGCTGACTTTCAAAATCATCTCAGCTATTTGCCCCCTATTGAAGTCCTCAAACGGACTATTTCCTTAGCTGACGAGAAGGGCAAAGCTGCTGTTATTGATGAAGGTACTCGTCCATTGGATGGACAGTTTCGCAAAGCTACTTCCTATTCCACCAATGATGACTCTGCAACTCAAGATTCTGCCGCCAAAGCTTCAGAACATCATCCTCAAGCCACAGCTCCGCGTGTGATGACTGATCGTGAACTTCTCCTTAGTCTTCATCAGAAAGTTGATCGAAATCACAAGTGGGTCAAGCGTCAGTTTGGTGCAATTCTTCAGAACATGACAGTCACTCAAAATACTGTGAAGAAGAATCACTACTACTTGCATGAAGTCTTTGACCGCACTTGGGCGATTCTGTCTAATCTTCATAGTGCTGAAGAACTCAAGGAGATGGGCTTCCAACAGGACTTTGACTGGTCCCAGCCACCTTCGAAGAAATTCAAGAAAGTCAAAGTTCCTCAGCTTGTTGCCAGTTCATATTCTTCATCGCGCGAGACGGATGAAGCTGAAGACTTGAACGACACTGCGGCAGGCCCTACCTCAACAGTCGACCCCAACAATGCTGGCGCTCCTCCATCGACATGATGATGATATTCTTCAGGGGCGTTAGTCCTCATTTTTCGTCCCTTTTGGTCATTCAATGACAAAGGGGGAGAAATTTGAGTTTAGTCTTCAAGCGGGTCTTATATATGGGCTATATTTCTGTTAAGTTTCAACTCTTGCTCTTCTGAGGTGTTTGCTCTGATGAGTTGTAAACTTAAGTCCTATGGTGGTCTGATACTTTTGAACTCCTTTCTGCATGCTTATTTCCTCAAGTACCTTAATGCACGCATGCTGAATTCCGTCAGACACCATATTTCATCATGCATTTCAAATTCTTCATATCATATGATAAATGCGTGTATGAATTTCAAGATATAGGAGGAGATCTCCATGATATTACTCAACAATGTGCATTTGCTATTTCAAAGCAAATTCTTCAAATATGCACATCTTCAGGGGGAGTTCCTCTATATCTTGCAATCAAATTCCTCAATATTAGTATTTACACTTCATATGTTTATCCCCGTTGAAAACTTAACCTATATTGTCATCAATCACCAAAAAGGGGGAGATTGTAAGTGCATCTAGTGCCCATTAGTGATTTTGGTGTATTGAAGACTTATAGGTTAAGGGTCTAATGTGTTTGTGAGTGTACACAGGTCTATAAGTCTATGAGGAGTTTGTTAATTACGATGAATGTCGACCCCTAAAAATGAATGTCTTCAACTGAAGACTTTGGTTTTCTTGAAGACTTTGAAAGTGAAGAAATTGGTGTGACCCTGAAGACTTGATATTCATGCGAGGATTATGAAGCGTGAAGACTTTTGTTTTCGTAGTTTCATTTTCTTCTTCTTGAGTCATAGGAAACACCGTACTGTTAAAGGGGGTCGAGGTAAAACTAAGGAAAAATTTCCAAGTGATGCTCAACTCAAAATCCTACACCTACCCAATCCTTTCGAGTGAAGCCATTGGAAATCTCATACAGTTTAGTCAAGTTCTTCAGTAACAGAGACGAAGTTCTTCTGTTCTCTGAGGAATTTGTTCTGACTGAGGAGTTAGAAATTCGCCAGTGCGGATTGCCTACAAGTGAGGATTATGATAGCCCTGAGGAATTTGATACTCAAATTTCCGACTGTTGCTGTGCTACGTGCCAGCTGTCCCAAAATATCTACCCACCTAACGGTCATATCATTGAAGGGCATTTATGTCTTATCATGTCGGGCTGCTCCCTAGGCTATAAATAGCCGCCCTCTACAACCACTAGCTGGTTGGCTGCTCCAAGAAATAGATTGACACTTGTCATTTAGAGCATCCCATCCTGCGAGGACTTTGAGCGAAAATCATCAAGTGAGGAAAAACCCAAAAACCCAAACACCTACAAACCCAAAGTGATTGAGCATCACTGAAGAGATTGTTCCTGTGTGGAACCGACGCTTGTTACCTTTGAGGACTGTGCATCCTCCAGACGGTTAGGCGTCATGGTCTAGAGCATCCAAGAGGAAATTGTGGATTGCCGAGTGACCGAGTATGTGAAGGTTTGGAAGTCACCTGAAGACTTACCACGAGTGGTTGGGCGAGGTCTGTGTGACCTTAGCTCAAGGAGAATATGGTGAGGACTAGGTGTCCTGGACTGTGTGTTCAGGACTGGGTGTCCGGGACTGTGTGTCCTCAGGTTTAAATACCTAGCCGCTCCAACCAGACGTACAACTGTCACAGCAGTTGGAACTGGTCTACCAAATCAGTGTCTTCACCGAGCTACTGGTTCTATTTCCTCAACCCTTTCATTTCCTCGCATACTTGCTATGTATTTGATCATTACTGTTTGAAGACTTTGTCTGAAGACTTTCTCAATTTCCTCAGTTCAAATTCTTCAGTCAGTTTGTCTTCAGCCTGCTTATCCTGTGTTTACGCTACTCGTACTCTGTGCTTGTTTTCATTTCATCATGATGACTGTGCTACTGCTCTGTTATGCTTGCATCTGAGTACTCATTCCGCTGCTAAGTAGTTCGTCGCATAGGAATTTCCTCACCTTGAAATTCCTCAGTGACAAATTTGTAAAAATCGCCTATTCACCCCCCCTCTAGTCGATATAACGCACTTTCAAGGGAACATTCATCCATATTGGTGAGACCTAGAACATCACATAAAGATTTTGGGATAGTAGAGACGCTAGCTCCTAGATCACACAAAGCATTACATTCATAATCTTTAATCTTGAATTTAATAGTAGGCTCCCATTCATCTTGTAATTCCTTGGTATAGACACTTCCAATTCAAGCTTTTCTTCATGAGCTTTAATAATGGCTTGTATGATGTGTTTAGTAAAAGCTTTATTTTGTTCGTAAGCATTAGGTGAATTTATCATGGATTGCAACAAGTAAATGCATTTAATCAAAGAATAATTATCATAATTAAAGTCCTTGTAATCCAATGTAGTGGGTGCATCGCTATCTAAAGTCTTGACCTCTTCAAACCCACTCTTGTTGTTTTTATCATTAAGATCATCACCCTTCGAACAATTGGGATGCCTTCTAGCTAAAGTTGACTCATCTCCAGTCCCTTTATCATCAAGTTCTATTTTTATGTTACTAAACAAAGATATCATGGAGACTCCTATAGTTTTAACGTCCTCATCTTCACTAGCTAGAAAATGTGACTCTGGTTTAGCAGCCATTCTATTTACTAGTGTAGTTTGTTTGTCGGATATTTTTTCTATCATATTCTCAGTCCGTGCAAGTTGTAATTGGAGGTTCGCTACTTCTCGATTAACTTCATCAAATTGTTTACTAACTGCTTGAAGCAAAGTAGAGTGTTCTTTAATCTCCTTAACAAATAGCTCATTTTGCTCATATTGTGAATGCATAAAGTTTTTAGTAGTGTTTTCAATTTCAGACAACCTTTTATGATAAGAGTTTTCATGAATTACATTATTATTAGAGGGATTACTGGGGTACGATCTAGGATTGAAATTCCCTCTATAAGCATTGTTGTTGAAATTATTTCTTGCAACAAAATTCACATCAATAGCATCACTGCTTTGCTCAATCAATGTAGATAATGGGATATCATTTGGTTCAACATGAGCATTTTTATTAGCAAACATATTCATAAGAGCATCCATTTTATAACTTATAGTAGAAACTTCTTCGATAGAATTTACCTTCTTACCAGTTGGAGCTCGCATGGTGTGCCACTGAGAATAGATTGTTGTCATATTGTCGAGAAGCTTCATGGCTTCTCCTAATGTGATCCCCATAGAAGTGCCACCTGCAGCTGAGTCTAGAAGGTTTCCCGAAACAAAGTTCAGTCCCAATAAATTTTTTGAACTATCATCCATAAGCTTAATCCATGAGTGGGATGATTTTTAATCATTAATTTCATTCTCTCCCAAGATTGTGCAAAATGTTCTTGCTCATGTTGTTTAAAGTTCATGATTTAGTTTCTAAGAGATATGATCTTAGCGGCAGGAAAATACTTAGCAATGAAAGCATCCTTACATTTACCCCATGAATCGATACTATTGCGAGGTAAGGATGAAAACCAAGTTTTAGCTCGATCCCTTCATGAGAAAGGAAATAATTTCAACTTAACAATATCATTATCCACATGTTTTTCTTTTCTTTTGCATATCACATAATTCAACGAAGGTATTAAGATGGGATGCTACATCTTCATTAGGATTTCTAGAAAATTGTTCTTTCATAATAAGATTTAATAATGCAACATTAATATCATATGACTCCGCACTTGTGGCGGGAGGAGCAATTAGAGTACTAATAAAATCATTAGTGTTTTCTTGAGACATAATGGCAATTCAAGCAAGATAGCACACAAAATATTTTTGGTATTTTTGAATTTTTAACGAAACTAATAAAGGCAAACAAAAGCAAATAAAAGTAGAATAAGTAAATGATAAGTGTGTATGAAGGGACCTTGCTTTGTTTGACGAAGTCTCCATGGCAACTGCGCCAGAAGTTCTTCTCCTGCTTATGATAGGCGTTGGGATTTCCCTAAAGAGGAAGGGTCATGTGGTATAATAGCAAAAAGTATTTCCCTTAGTAAAGAACCAAGGTTTATTGAACCAATAGGAGATTCACGCAAACAAAGGTCAATGGTACCTGCACACACACAAACAAATACTTGCACCCAACATGGGCAAGAGGGTTGGCAATCCCCTTGTACTCATTAATTGCAAGGGTTATTTATGATAATGGTTGATATGTCTCCGTCGTATCTATAATTTTTTATTATTTCATGCAAATATTATACAACTTTCACATATTTTTGGCAACATTTTATATGATTTATTGGACTAACATATTGATCAAGTGCCTAGTGCCAGTTCCTGTTTGTTGCATGTTTTTGTTTCGCAGAATATCCATATCAAAAGAAGTCCAAACGTGATAAAAATTTACGGAGAATTATTTTGGAATATTTGTGATTTTAGGGAGGTGGAATCAACGCAAACGGGGGCCCACAGCCACCACGAGACTCTAGGGCGTGCCCTAGGCCCCTGGCGCGTGGTGGTGGGTTGTGCCCTCCTCGTAAGTCGGTTGGAGCTCTACTTAGGGCGCAAGGAAGCTTATATCCGGAAAAAAATCGTGTTAAAATCTCAGCGCAATCGGAGTTACGGACCTCCAGGAATATAAGAAATGGTTTTCGGCCAGAAAACAGGAACGTGAAACAGAAGAGAACAAAGGGATAGATCCAATCTAGGAGGGGCTCCTGCCCCTCCGCCGCCATGGAGGCCATGTACCAGAGGGGGAACCCTCCTCCCATCTAGGGGGAGGCCAAGGAGGAAGAAGAAGGAGGGGGGCTCTCTCCCCCTCTCTCCCGGTGGCGCCGGAACACCGCCGGGGCAATCATCGTGTGAAGGCGATCTACTCCAACAACTCCGTCATCTTCACCAACATCTTCATCACCTTCCCCCATCTATATTCAGCGGTCCACTCTCCCGCAACCCGCTGTACCCTCTACTTGAACATGGTGTTTTATGCTTCATACTATTATCCAATGATATGTTGCCATCCTATGATGTCTGAGTAGATTTTTGTTGTCCTACTGGTAATTGGTGAATTGCTATGATTGGTTTAATTTGCTTGTGATTATGTTGTTGTCCTTTGGTGCCCATCATATGAGCGCGCATGTGGATCACACCATAGGGTTAGTTGTATGTTGATAGGACTATGCATTAGAGGGCAAGGGTGACAGAAGCTTCTTCCTGATCATAGAAATTGATACGTACGAGATTGAAGAGGGACCAATATATATCTTAATGCTATGGTTGGGTTTTACCTTAATGAACATTAGTAGTTGCGGATGCTTGCTAATAGTTCCAATCATAAGTGCATAGAATTCCAAGTAAGGAACGACATGCTATCAGTGGCCTCTCCCACATAAAAACTTGCTATCGGTCTAGTAACGTAGTCAATTGCTAAGGGACAATTCCGCAAATCCTACCACCACTAATCCACACTCGTTTTACTAATTTAATTGTTTCTTTATTTAAGCAGCACCTAACTTTTATTTTCACGTTCTTTATTATCTTGCAAACCTATCCACACCTACAAAGTACTTCTAGTTTTACTCTTGTTCTAGGTAAAGCAAACGTTAGTGTGCATAGAGTTGTATCGATGGTCGATAGATCTTGAGGGAATATTTGTTCTACTTTTAGCTCCTCATTGGGTTCGACACTCTTATTTATCGAAAAAGGCTACAAACATCCCCTATGCTTGTGGGTTATCAAGACCTTTTGCTGGCGCCGTTGCCGGGGAGCAATAGCGTGGGGTGAATATTCTCGTGTGTGCTTGTTTGCTTTATCACTAAGTAGTTTTTATTTTCTATTATAAGTTGTTCTCTATCTTTAGTTATGGATATGGAACATGAAATACCAAAAAAAATAGTTGTACTTGCTACTCATGGAGATGGGGAACCTCCTAAAACCCTCGATGCTCGTTATGTGAAAAATATTAAACACTACTTTGATAATCCTGAGAAAACCTGATTAACCATGATAATGGGGGACACGTTGGATCAACGTGAATACTTTAGTGATTATCGCTTGACACAAGAAGGGAAACTGTTATGGGATCAAATTGATATGTTGCATTGTTATGCTTGGAATTTATGCCAGAGATATGATTATAGTCGTTGCTCTAGGATGAAGGCTCCACACCTTCCCTTTTCATGCAAATTTAGTGATAATGAAACCTTGGCTTCTTATGCTAATGGTAGATATGATTACTATGATGTGGAGCGAATAGAAGAAGTTGTTGCTTTTAAGGGTGCTTATGAAATTGAATCTATGTTTGAAAAGTATGAAGATTTTGATGATTCTGTTTATAGACCTGAAAATTTTGCTATACTTAAATATTGCTATGAGAATTATAAATATAATGTCAATATTAATGAGTTTATTGAGAAAATCTCCGCTGTCCAAGAAGAGACTAATATTTTACAGGAAACTATGGAAGAAGAAATTGATGAAATTGTGAGCTCATTAGATGAAAAAGATAAGGAGGAGAGCGAAGAACAAAAGGAGGAAGAGCGGATTAGCTACCCGTGCCCACCTTATAATGAGAGGAACTCTTTATCCCATACATTGTTTAATGTCCCTTCATTCTTACCGAAGGATGAATGCTATGACAAGTGCTATGATCCCTTAGATTCGTTTGAAATATCCCTTTTTGATGAAATTGGTGCTTGCTATGCTTGTGGCCAAGATGCCAATTTGAATTATGCTTATGGAGATGAACTTGCTATAGTTCCTTATATTAAGAATGAAAGTGTTGCTATTGCACCCACACATGATAGTCTTATTATCTTTTTTAATTCTCCAAACTACACTATATAGGAGAATCTTGCACTTATTAAGGATTACATTGATGGGTTGCCTTTTACTGTTGCACATGATGATTTTGATGAATATAATATGCATGTGCTTGCTGCTCCTACTTGCAATTATTATGAGAGAGGAACTATATCTCCACCTCTCTATGTTTCCAACATGATAAAATTGCAAGAAACTGCTTATGCTATGTATTGGCCTTTACTTGATGTGCATGAATTGTTCTTTTATGACGTGCCAATGCATAGGAAGAGAGTTAGACTTCATAATTGCATTATATATGTTGCTTTGTGCTCACTACTAAATGCCAAATCATTGTTAATTAAAAATGGCTTTGATATACCTTGGGATCCGGGTGGATCCATTACTTGAGCACTTTATGCCTAGCTTAATGGCTTTAAAGAAAGCGCTGCCAGGGAGACAACCCAGAAGTTTTAGAGAGTCATTTTATTCTGTTGAGTGCTTTTATAAAGTTTAAAAACAAAAAAATATAGAGGGGAACTTAAAAACCTTTTTCAAAAAGAGAAGCGATTGGAAGGTTATGCATTGGAGAAGTGAGGGTCGACCTTGAACACTTGGGTTCATGCTCATGGAAACAATGTAGAATTTTTCATGGAAGTTTCCCACAAAAAAAATTATCCCCTTGTACAAATCCATTGTATTATAAAAATAATGTGCCAAGATTTGCCTTTAGGATGATTAGATTGCTTGTTGGTATGTGCGGTGCAAAAACAGAAACTTTTGCCGTAGTGCGTGATTTTACATTTTTTATTGAACATGAAAAAAATCTGAAATTTTTACACAATGCTTCTATGAATTTTTTTTATTTTGTCCTAATTTTTTATAATTTGTGGAGTTACATAAGTATGGTAAAAGTTCAGATTAGTACAGACTGTCCTGTTTAAGACAGATTCTGTTTTTGATGCATTGTTTTGCTTGTTTTGATGAAACTGTCAATTCTATCGGTGGTATAAGCCATGGAGAAGTTATAATACATCAGGTATAATGCAAAAACAAAATATGAATGGGTTTGCAACAATACTTAAAGTGGTGATTTGCTTTATTATACTAACAGATCTCACCAGTTTTCTGTTAAGTTTTGTGTGGATGAAGTGTTCAAAGATCGGGGAGGTCTCGATATGAGGAGAAGGAGGGGAGGCAAGATTTCAAGCTTGGGGATGCCCAAGGTACCCCAAGTAAATATCCAAGGAGACTCAAGCATCTAAGCTTGGGGATGCCCCGGAAGGCATCCCATCTTTCTTCAACAAGTATCGTATGTTTTCGTTTTCGTTTCGTTCATGTGATATGTGTAAATCTTGGAGCATCTTTGTGTTTAGTTTTCACTTTTCTTTGATGCATCATGCTGGTATGATATAGTCCATGGTTGATTTATAGAATGCTCATTGCACTTCACTTATATCTTTTGAGTATGGCTTTATAGAATGCTTCATGTGCTTCACTTATATCATTTGAAGTTTGGATTGCCTGTTTCTCTTCACATGGAAAACCGTTATTTGTAGAATGCTCTCTTGCTTCACTTTTATTTATTAGAGCATGGTATTTTGTAGAAATAATTAAACTCTCATGCTTCACTTATATCTATTTAGAAAGTCAACAGGAATTGGTCATTTGCATGGTTAGTCATAAAATCCTACATAAAACTTGTGGATCACTGAATATGATATGCTCGATTCCTTGCAATAGTTTTGCGATATAGAGATGATAATATGTGGGAGGTACTAGTAAACGGTTGTGGTTATTAAGAATATTGGTGTTAAGGTTTGTGATTCCCGAAGCATGCACGTATAGTATCTCGTTATGCTATGAAGTTGGAGCATGATATATTATTGATTGTCTTCCTTTTGAGTGGCGGTCGGGGATGAGCGATCGTCTTTTCCTAACAATCTACCCCCCTAGGGGCATGCATAGTAGTACTTTGCTTCGAGGGATAATAAACTTTCGCAATAAGTATATGAGTTCTTTATGACTAATGTGAGTCCATGGATTATACGCACTCTTACCTTTCCGCAATTTGCTAGCCTCTACGGTACCGTGCATTGCCCTTTCTCACCTCGAGAGTTGGTGCAAACTTCGTCGGTGCATCCAAACCCCGTGATATGATACACTCTATCACACATAAGCCTTATTATATATTCCTCAAAACAGCCACCATACCTACCTATTATGGCCTTTCCATAGCCATTCCGAGATATATTGCCATGCAACTTCCACCGCTTCCGTTTTGATGACTTGAGCATTCATTGTCATATTGCTTTGCATGATCGTAAGCATGATATTTCCATGTCTTGTCCATTTTTTGATATCTCTGCTACGCTAGATCATTGCACATCCTAGTACACTGCCAGAGGCATTCATATAGAGTCATACTTTGTTCCAGGTATCAAGTTGTAATTTTTATTTCTTTTGAGTTGTAAGTAAATAAAAGTGTGATGATCATCATTATTCATTATTAGAGCATGTCCTAGTGAGGAATGGATGATGGAGACTATGATTCCCCCACAAGTCGGGATGAGGCTCCGGACAAATATAAAAAAAAGTGAGGCCAAAAAGAGCCCAAGAAAAAAAAGAAAAAAAGAAAAGGAGAAGAAAAGAAAAAAATGAGAGAAAAGAGAGAAGGGCATGCTAATTCCACACTTGTGCTTCAAAGTAGCACCATGTTTTTCATGTAGAGAGTCTCCTATGTTGTCACTTTCATATACTAGTGGGAATTTTTCATTATAGAGTTAGATGCATACCCACTTAGTTTTCATGTTGAACTTTCATACACTTATAGCTCTTAGTGCATTCGTTGCATGGCAATCCCTACTCCTCGCATTGATATCAATTGATGGGAATCTCCATAGCCCGTTGGTTAGTCACGTCGATTTGAGACTTTCTTACTTTTTTGTCTTCTCTATATTTACCCCTATCATTATACTCTATTCCACCCATAGTGCTATACCCATGGCTTGCGCTCATGTATTGCGTGAGGGTTGAAAAAGCTGAAGCGCGTTAAAAAGTATGAACCAATTGCTTGGCTTGTCATCGGGGTTGTGCATGATAAATACTTTGTGTTAAGAAGACAGAGCATGACTAGATTATATGATTTTGTAGGGATAGCTTTCTTTAGCGTTGATATTTTGAAAGACAAGATTGTTTGTTGGGATGCCTGAGTATTGATGTCTTTATATCAAATTATAGACTATTGCTTTGAATCACTCATGTCATAATATTCATGCCATGATTAGATATATGATCAAGATTATGCTAGGTAGCATTCCACATCAAAAATTATCTTTTTTTTATCATTTACCTACTCGAGGACAGGCAGGAATTAAGCTTGGGGATGCTGATACGTCTCCGTCGTATCTATAATTTTTTATTGTTTCATGCCAATATTATACAACTTTCACATATTTTTGGCAACATTTTATATGATTTATTGGACTAACATATTGATCCAGTGCCCAGTGCCAGTTCCTGTTTGTTGCATGTTTTTTGTTTCGCAGAATATCCATATCAAAAGAAGTCCAAACGTGATAAAAATTTACGGAGAATTATTTTGGAATATTTGTGATTTTAGGGAGGTGGAATCAATGCAAACGGGGGCCCACAGCCACCACGAGACACTAGGGCGTGCCCTAGGCCCCTGGCGCGTGGTGGTGGGTTGTGCCCTCCTCGTAAGTCGGTTGGAGCTCTACTTAGGGCGCAAGGAAGCTTATATCTGAAAAAAAAATCATGTTAAAATCTCAGCGCAATCGGAGTTACGGACCTCCGGGAATATAAGAAATGGTTTTCGGCCAAAAAACAGGAACGCGAAACAGAAGAGAACAAAGGGATAGATCCAATCTAGGAGGGGCTCCTGCCCCTCCACCGCCATGGAGACCATGGACCAGAGGGGGAACCCTCCTCCCATCTAGGGGGAGGCCAAGGAGGAAGAAGAAGGAGGGGGGCTCTCTCCCCCTCTCTCCCGGTGGCGCCGGAACGCCGTCGGGGCAATCATCGTGTGAAGGCGATCTACTCCAACAACTCCGTCATCTTCATCACCTTCCCCCATCTATATTCAGTGGTCCACTCTCCCGCAACCCGCTGTACCCTCTACTTGAACATGGTGCTTTATGCTTCATACTATTATCCAATGATATGTTGCCATCCTATGATGTCTGAGTAGATTTTTGTTGTCCTGCCGGTAATTGGTGAATTGCTATGATTGGTTTAATTTTCTTGTGGTTATGTTGTTGTCCTTTGGTGCCCATCATATGAGCGCGCGTGTGGATCACACCATAGGGTTAGTTGTATGTTGATAGGACTATGCATTGGAGGGCAAGGGTGACAGAAGCTTCTTCCTAAACATAGAAATTGATACGTACGGGATTGAAGGGGGGCCAATATATATCTTAATGCTATGGTTGGGTTTTACCTTAACGAACGTTAGTAGTTGTGGATGCTTGCTAATTGTTCCAATCATAAGTGCATAGAATTCCATGTAAGGGACGACATGCTAGCAGTGGCCTCTCTGATACGTCTCCAACATATCTATAATTTATGAAGTATTCATGCTGCTATATTATCATTCTTGGATGTTTTACAATTATTTTATAGCAACTTTATATCATTTTTTGGGACTAACTTATTGACATAGTGCCCAGTGCCAGTTGCTATTTTTTTGCTTTTTTTTACATCGCAGAAAATCAATACCAAACGGAGTCCAAACGCAGCGAAACTTTTTGTGGATTTTTTATGGACTAGAAGACATCCAATGGGCCAGAGCAGCACCTGGGGGGTGCCCCGAGGGGGGCACAACCCACCAGGGCCCGCCTGGGCCACCAGGTGCGCCCCGGTGGGTTGTGCCCACCTCGGTGGCCTCCCGCACCGCCTCTTTGCCCTATAAATTTTCAAATATCCCAAGAACCCTAGGGGAAACCCTAGATCAGAAGTTCTGCCGCCGCAATGCCTCTGTATCCACGAGATCCAATCTAGACCCCGTTCCGGCACCCTGCCAGAGGGGGAAATCATCACCGGTGGCCATCTTCATCATCCCGGCGGCCACCATGATGAGGAGGGAGTAGTCCACCCTTGGGGCTGAGGGTTTGTACCAGTAGCTATGTGTTTAATCTCTCTCTCATGTTCTTGAGATGGCACGATCTTGATGTATCATGGGCTTTGTTAATATAGTTGGATCATATGGTGTTTTCCCCTCTCTATCTTGTTGTGATGAATTGAGTTTTCCCTTTGAGATTTTGTTTTATCGGATTGAATACTTTTATGGATTTGAGAGCACTTGATATATGTCTTGCATACGAATACCCGTGGTGACAATGGGGTATTATATTATTCACTTGATATATGTTTTGGCACTCAACTCGCAGATTCCCTAGGTGACATTGGGGTAATCTATGCATAGGGGTTGATGCACGTTCTTGTCTTTGTTTCTCCGATAGAAATCTTGGGGCACTCTTTGAGGTTCTTTGTGTTGGATTGAGCATTACGAATCTGAATTTGCTTTGGTGTTATTTTAGTATGAACTCTTGGATAGATCGATCAGAAAGAATAGCTTGGTGTTATTTTAGTTCGAACTCTAGGATAGATTGATCGGAAAGAATAGCTTTGAGGTGGTTTCGTACCCTACAAACAATTTCTTCTTATGTTCTCCGCTAGATAAGAACTTTGGAGTGATTCTTCATCACACATTGAGGGAAGGTTATATGACCCAATTAGATTAGCATTGTTGAGAGATTTCACTAGCGAAAGTACGGACCCTAGGCCTTGTTTTCAAGCATTGCAATACCGTTTGTGCTCACTTTTGCCACTTGCTACCTTGCTGTTTTTATTTATTCAGATTATAAAAATATATTTCTACCATCCATATTACACTTTTATCACCATCTCTTCGCCGAACTAGTGCACCTATACAATTTTCCATTGTATTCGGTGTGTTGGGGACACAAGAGACTTTTTATTATTTGGTTGCAAGGTTGTTTGAGAGAGACCATCTTCATCCTATACCTCCCACGTATTGATAAATCTTAGGTCATCCACTTGAGGGAAATTTGCTACTGTCCTACAAAACTCTGCGCTTGGAGGCCCAACACGAGTCTACAAGAACAAGTTGTGTAGTAGACATCAAGCTCTTTTCTGGCGCCGTTGCCGGGGAGGTGAGTGCTTGAAGGTATATCTTTAGATCTTGCAATTGAATCTTTTAGTTTCTTGTTTTATCACTAGTTTGGTTCGTAAAAGAAAACTACAAAAAAAATGGTATTGAGGTTGCATCATATTGTTCATCTTTATAATGTCTTTCGTGAAAATGATGGAAAGGAAAATTGTGCTCAATTGATAGAAGAAGAATTCAATAAAATGTTTGGCATAAATGATGAGCATGATTGCAATGTTGTTGGTATGAATTCTTTGAATATTCATGATGCTAATGATATGCAAAGCCATAAGCTCAGGGATGCTATATTTGATCAAGATGATATTTTTAGTCCCCCAAGATTTGATGTGCAAATTTGTTATAATGATTGCATGCCTCCTATTTATGATGATTATATTGATGAAAGTGAATTTGGAGATGTCATGACTTTATTTAATGATGAGTCCACTATTTTGGAGGAGGTTGCAATTGATTATGAAAACAAAGTTCCTATATATGATGATTATGGTAATGACATGTATGCTATATTGAATAATGATAACCATGAAACTTATCATCATGATTTTAATTTTCAATCCCATGATAGTTATTTTGTTGAGTTTGCTCCCACTACTATTCGTGAGAATAAATTTGCATATGTGGAGAGTAATAAAAATTCTATGCTTGTGGATCATGAAAAGAATGCTTTATGTGATAGCTATATTGTTGAATCCATTCATGATGCTACTGAAAATTATTATGAGAGAGGAACATGTGCTTGTAGGTATTGCAATAATATCAAGTTTCCTCTCTATGTGTTGAAAATCTTGAAGTTTTGCTTGTTTTGCCTTCCTATGCTAGTTGATTCTTGTTCCCATAAGTTGTTCGCTCACAAAATACCTATGCATAGTAAGTGGGTTAGACTTAAATGTGCTAGCCATATGCTTCATGATGCTCTCTTTGTGTTTCAATTCTTATCTTTTATGCGAGCATCATTGAAATCATCATTAAAGAAAAGCGCTTGTTGGGAGACAAACCAACATTTACCCCTACTATTTTTATGTGTTCACATGATTATTCTACTGTAGTAATCATGTTTTATTGCTTTTGTTTCAATAAAGTGCTAAGTAAAGCCTCTGGGATAGTATGGATGATAGTTGACTTGAATCTGTGCAAAAACAGAAACTTTTGCGCTCAGTCCAGGAATTTTGAAAGTTCACTGGAACGTGCTTTTGATCTGAATTTTTTACAGGTGATATATATACAAATTCTCTACGTTTTCCTAATTTTTCAGAATTTTTGGAGTGGCATAAGTATGGTTGGAGTACAGATTATTACAGACTGTTCTGTTTTTGACAGATTCTGTTTTCAATGCATAGTTTGCTTGTTTTCTAGTTTCTATGGCTCATATTGCTCAATATAAATTGTGGAAATGATATGATACAGTAGGCATTGTGTGATAACAATTATGAATCTTGACTTTGACAGTACCCAAGTGAATGATTTGTTTTATCATACTAATCCATCTCACGAAGTTCCGTTAAGTTTTGTGTGATTGAAGTTTTCAAGTTTTGGGTGAGACATCGATATGAGGAGAACAAGGAGTGACAAGAACCTAAGCTTGGGGATTCCCAAGGCACCACAAGGTAATATTCAAGGAATATTCAAGCAACTAAGCTTGGGGATGCCCCGGAAGGCATCCCCTCTTTCGTCTCCAACATTATCGGTAACCTCACTTGGAGCTACATTTTTATTCGTCACATAATATTTGTTTTGCTTGGAGAATCATTTTCTTGTAAGGATTTGCTTTATTTTATTTAGAATAATTTTTTGCATCTTTCTTTTCACTAAAAATGTCAAGGATAGCCTTTACCATGCTTATTTTGCAAGTATATGAGTTGCTGTTTCAAAACAGAAAGTTTATCGATGTTGCAAAAATTCCCAAGAAAATTCAGAGTTTGTTAAAATGTTGAAACTTTTTGCAAAATAATATCTGATAAATTTTCTACAGTGTGGTAAATTTTCATAATTTTTGGAGTTAAATAAGTATTGATACTCTTGCATTCTTTACAGACTGTACTGTTTTGGCAGATTGCTGTTATGTTTGCATTGTTTGCATATGTTCGCTTGTTTAATGATTCTATTTGAGGATAAGAGTATTAAATATGCAGAGGCATTTAGTATGCAATGTTGAATAATAATTTTTGTGATTTTCTACAGTAGAGAATGATAAGGTTTTTGCATTGGTTTATACTAACTTATCTCACGAGTTCTTGTTGAGTTTTGTGTGTATGAAGTTTTTAAGATTTAGGGAAACCGTGGTATAAAAGAAATTAAGGAGACGCAAAAGCTCAATCTTGGGGATGCCCAAGGCACCCCAAGATAATATTTCAAGAAGTCTCAAGCATCTAAGCTTGGGGATGCCCCGGTAGTCATCCCACCTTTCTTCATCAACAATTATCGGTTAGTATCGGTTGAGCCTAAGCTTTTGCTTCTTCACTTGAGTTGTGCTATTCTTGGAATGTAATTTTGTTTTGTTTTACTTGCTGTTTTAATAAAATACTTATATATGAAAGTTTTTAAATAAGAGAGAGTCCTCAATTAGCTACCCCTTTACTTAACTACTCGCTTGATCTTCACTTATATCTTTTTGGAGTAGTTTGTCATTCACTCTTGTGCTTCACTTATATCCTATGAGTAAATTGTTGAATGAATTGAATATCATGAAGTTGAAATTATATGTTCATATCTTGCCTAGTGGTAGCTTCACATTGGGTTTAGAAAGTGAAATCTTTTGAAGCTTGACAATCACAATATTGGTCGTACAAGCGATTCATGAATGATTACTATAAGGAAGAGAACTTTCACATGCAAATACACTATCTTGGAAATCTTTTGTGATTGTGAGCCCCCATCAAAATATTATATGCCAAAATTGTTGACGTTGGACAAGGAAGACAACGTAATGATTTATGTTTGTTCATATTCACATAGAAGTTATATTGTCATAGATCCTTCAACATGTGGTGCTTGCCCCCCATCTTTGCTAGCCAAAAATTCTGCACCAAGTAGAGATACTACTTGTGCATCCAAAAACCCTTAAACCCAAATCTTATTTTGAAGAGTCCACCATACCTACCTAAGGATTGAGTAAGGTCCTTCAAGTAAGTTGTCATCGGTGCAATAAGGCAATAAAAATTGCTTCTAAAAGTGTTAGATCATTTAGTGTAAGAAAATTGAGTGTTGTACGAACTTGTGATGGCAAAGAATAAAAGCGTCAGACTGCATAATAAAGGTTGCTATCATAAGGGGCAATATAACGTGACGTTCTTTTGCACTAAGGGATTGAGCATACAAAGAAAAAGCGCATGGCAACCTCTGCTTCCCTCTGCGAAGGGCCTACCTTTTACTTTTATGTATTTACTTTCATGCAAGAGTCAAAGTTTTTCTCTCTATTCCTTTTTATTTTTCTCTTTTGGCAAGCATCATGTGGTGAGGAAAGATCTAGGCACATATATCCAGTTGGATATGGGTAGCATCAGTTATTATTGTTGACATCACACTTGAGGTGAATATGTTGGGAGGCAAAATTATAAGCCCCTATCTTTCTATGTGTCCGGTTGAAACGTTTTGCTCATGTGTATGCGGTGAGTGTTAGCAATCATAGAAGGCTATATGATGGTTGAGTATGTAGAGCTCTTACTTAGACTCTGTTGAATAAGTTGAATTGCAATTGTTTGGTGACTAAGAATATATGTTGTTGAGTTTCAAGAGAATTCATTGTTTGAACCTTAACATGTGAATTGGTTGCTACTTTAACATGATGAGTTTTATGAGAAAGAGTTGATGTTATGATGCTAGGAAAAGTGATTGAAATTACTATTGATCAAACTTATGCACTTTGCTAGCATTCACCCTTCATAAATCATTTCTTTTATCATTTACCTACTCGAGGACGAGTAGGAATTAAGCTTGGGGATGCTGATACGTCTCCAACGCATCTATAATTTATGAAGTATTCATGCTGCTATATTATCATTCTTGGATGTTTTACAATCATTTTATAGCAACTTTATATCATTTTTTGGGACTAACTTATTGACATAGTGCCCAGTGCCAGTTGCTGTTTTTTGCTTTTTTTTACATCGCAGAAAATCAATACCAAACGGAGTCCAAACGCAGCGAAACTTTTTGTGGATTTTTTATGGACCAGAAGACATCCAATGGGCCAGAGCAGCACCTGGGGGGGGTGCTCCAAGGGGGGCATAACCCACCAGGGCGCGCCTGGGCCCCCAGGCGCGCCCCGGTGGGTTGTGCCCACCTCGGTGGCCTCCCGCACTGCCTCTTCGCCCTATAAATTGTCTAATATTCCAAAAACCCTAGGGGAAACCCTAGATCAGAAGTTCCACCGCCGCAAGGCCTCTGTATCCACGAGATCCAATCTAGACCCCATTCCGGCACCCTGTCGAAGGGGGAAATCATCACCGGTGGCCATCTTCATCATCCCGGCAGCCACCATGATGAGGAGGGAGTAGTCCACCCTCGGGGCTGAGGGTTTGTACTAGTAGCTATGTGTTTAATCTCTCTCTCTCTCGTGTTCTTGAGATGGCACGATCTTGATGTATCGTGGGCTTTGTTAATATAGTTGGATCATATGGTGTTTTCCCCTCTCTATCTTGTTGTGATGAATTGAGTTTTCCCTTTGAGATTTTGTTTTATCCGATTGAATACTTTTATGGATTTGAGAGCACTTGATATATGTCTTGCATACGAATACCCGTGGTGACAATGGGGTATTATATTGATTCACTTGATATATGTTTTGGCACTCAACTCGCGGATTCCCTAGGTGACATTGGGGTAATCTATGCATAGGGGTTGATGCACGTTCTTGTCTTTGTTTCTCCGGTAGAAATCTTGGGGCACTCTTTGAGGTTCTTTGTGTTGGATTGAGCATTACGAATCTGATTTTGCTTTGGTGTTATTTTAGTACGAACTCTTGGATAGATCGATCGGAAAGAATAGCTTGGTGTTATTTTAGTACGAACTCTAGGATAGATTGATCGGAAAGAATAGATTTGAGGTGGTTTCGTACCCTACAAACAATTTCTTCTTATGTTCTCCGCTAGATAAGAACTTTGGAGTGATTCTTCATTGCACATTGAGGGAAGGTTATATGATCCAATTAGATTAGCATTGTTGAGAGATTTCACTAGCGAAAGTACGGACCCTAGGCCTTGTTTTCAAGCATTGCAATACCGTTTGTGCTCACTTTTGTCACTTGCTACCTTGCTGTTTTTATTTATTCAGATTATAAAAATATATTTCTACCATCCATATTACACTTTTATCACCATCTCTTCGCCGAACTAGTGCACCTATACAATTTTCCATTGTATTCGGTGTGTTGGGGACACAAGAGACTTTTTATTATTTGGTTGCAGGGTTGTTTGAGAGAGACCATCTTCATCCTACACCTCCCACGGATTGATAAACCTTAGGTCATCCACTTGAGGGAAATTTGCTACTGTCCTACAAAACTCTGCGCTTGGAGGACCAACACGAGTCTACAAGAACAAGTTGTGTAGTAGACATCATTCTCCCACATAAAAACTTGCTATCAGTCTAGTAACGTAGTCAATTGCTAAGGGACAATTCCGCAAATCCTACCACCACTAATCCACACTCGTTTTACTAATTTAATTGTTTCTTTATTTAAACATCACCTAACTTTTATGTTCACGTTCTTTATTATCTTGCAAACCTATCCACACCTACAAAGTACTTCTAGTTTTATTCTTGTTCTAGGTAAAGCAAACGTTAAGTGTGCATAGAGTTGTATCGATGGTCGATTGAACTTGTGGGAATATTTGTTCTACCTTTAGCTCCTCGTTGGGTTCGACACTCTTATTATCGAAAAAGGCTACAAACGATCCCCTATACTTGTGGGTTATCAATGGTAGATATATAAATTGCAAAACTAAATAAAAGTAAATAAATTGCAGCAAGGTTTTTAGGGCTTTAGTAATATGAGGTGAATGGACCCGGGGGCCATAGCTTTCACTAGAGGTATCCCTCTCATGAACATAGCAACGGTGGGTACACAAATTGCTGTTGGGCAATTGCTATAAAAGCACATAGTTATGATGTTATTCATGGCATGATCAGTACATATGCATTACGTTCGTGACAAGTAGACCGTTAAACTTACTGACGCCTACTACTATTACTCCACTTCGGGAGCGCTTCTATGCTTGCCTCTCTAGTATTAAGTTCATGACAAATAGAATAATGCTTTAAGTATGATGACATAATGTAGACAAAATAAGACGAATCAATATGACCGAACCCCATCGCTTTATCCTTAGTAGCAACAATACAAATAGGTGCCTCGCTACCCCTTCTGTCACGAGGTGAGGACACCGCAAGATTGAACCAACCACAAAGCACCTGTCCCACTGAAGATAAATCAATCTAGTTGGGCAAACTAAATGGATAGATCAGAGAGAAATACAAAGCTATAAAAAAACACATAATAAAATTAAGAAATAACTCAGTTACTTTCAATGAACAATCTGGTCATAAACCCACAATTCATCGGATCCCAACAAATGCACCGCAAAAGAATTACACCATATCGATCTTCGAAGAGAACATTGTATTGAAGATCAGAGAGAGGGAGAGGGAGAGAGAGAGCCATCTAGCTACTGGTATGGACCCGTAGGTCCTGTGAGGAACTACTCACGCATCATTAGAGAGGGAGCAAGGTTGATGTAGAGGCCCTCCGTGGTCGATTCCCCCTCCGGCGGAGTACCGGAAAATGCCTCCATATGGGATCACGGAAGAACAGAGACTTACGATGGCGGAATAATTGTTGCGGGTATCGCTCTAGTGGTTTCTGAATTTTAGGGAATTTATAGGCTTGGAGTTAGGTGAAACAAAGTTACGAGGAGCCCACAAGCCTGGGTGGCGCCCCCCAGGGCGCGCCACCTGAGCTTGTGGCTCCCTCGTGCAGCGTCTGGTCTCCCCCGAAGCTTCCTAGGTCCCTTGTGGTCCAGAAGAAAGCACCATAAAATTTCATCGTGTTTGGACTTCGTTTGGTATGGTTTTTCTACGAAACAATAAAATAGGCAAAAATAGGAACTGACACTGGGCAATAGGTTAATAGGTCAGTTCCCAAAAGTGATATAAAATTGCATATAAAGCATACGAGATTGATAATATAATAGCATGAAACAATAAAAAAATTATAGATATGTTGGAGACGTATCAACCACCGGTTGAGAAAGTTGCTCCTGAGCCAACTGTAACGAAATCTAAGGCAATTCAGTTTACTCCAACACTTATGCAACCACTCGCCTCCATGCCCTCAACAACTCAACCTCAACCCCAACTTCAGCCTCAATCCACTCCAGTTGAAGTGAATGATGCCCCACACAACTATGATCATATGTTTATCATGGGCAAGCTTGATAAATGCGTTGAGAATCCATTCAATGGAGAAGTGGCATATTTGCCTATCCCACCTGAAGTTATTGAACAAGCTAGTTCCCCCATCATTGACCCTTGAGAAGATTCTGTAGAGCTCAATGGTCTTGTTTCTCAAACTCTCGAGATTACAGAGCAGATGAAAACTACCTCTTCAAATTTTGTGATCAATGAGCTCGCAATCTTATTCAAGGAGCTCAACAAGACCATCTCTATGCTTCACAACTGGAGGTTGCGTTTCCATTCGAAACTTGATGAATTGGTTCGGAAGATCTACACTGCTCATCAAGCCAGGGCCACTCATTATGATGAACAGGTCAAAGTCCACATTGATGCTATCGCGAAAGAGAAGAAGCAGCGCAAGTGAGCGACGAAGAAAAACGCTCCACACTGAGTTGCAAAGCCTTCAGAACTATCTCCCGAACCTCAGCAGAAGGATCTGACTCTAGAACTAGTCATTCATTTGGAACCCATTGTGAAGGACTCTGCTCCCAAACCTGTTCAAGTTCCTGAAAATGTTTAACAACCTTAGCCAACTGAAGAAGTGTCTACGACCTCTCCTACCAAGGTTGATTTCCCTTCGGTCAAGTCAATAACTGAAGAAGGTGAAGTCCATCAGTCTGAGCCCAGTGCTCATAACCAAGAAAATCCTGCCACATCAAGCGTTTCCGATCCTCTTGTGACCGAATAGGCAGTGGTTGATAAAGATCAGTGATACGTCCATTTTGCATCATGTTTACCTACTGTTATTTATAATGTTTTTATGCATAATAATGCTTTTGGGAGTAATTCTAATACCTTTTCTCTCATAATTTGCAAGGTTTACACAAAGAGGGAGAATACCGGCAGCTGGAATTCTGGACCAGAAAAAGCACGTCAGAGCTACCTATTCTGCACAACTCCAAATAAGCTGAAACTTCACGAAGATTTTTATGGATTATTTAAGAATTATTGGAGCAAATAACTACCAGAGGGGACCCACCAGGTGGGCACAACCCACCTGGGCGCGCCAGGCCCCCCCACACGCGCCCTGGTGGGTTGTGCCCTCCTCGGCCCACCTTCGGTGCCCCTCTTCTGGTATATAAGTCATTTTGACCTAGAAAAAATAAGGAAGGGACTTTCGGGACGAAGCGCCACCGTCTCGAGGTGGAACTTGGGCAGGAGCACTTTTGCCCTCCGACGGAGCGATTCCACCGGGGGAACTTCCCTCCCGGAGGGGGAAATTATCGTCATCATCATCACCAACAACTCTCCCAAGGAGGGCCATCTCCATCAACATCTTCAACAGCACCATCTCCTCTCAAACCCTAGTTCATCTCTTGTGTTCAATCTTTGTACCGGAACCTTAGATTGGTACTTGTGGGTGACTAGTAGTGTTGATTACATCTTGTAGTTGATTACTATATGGTTTATTTGGTGGAAGATTACATGTTCAGATCCATTATGCTATTTAATACCCCTCTGATCTTGAGCATGATTATTATTTGTGAGTAGTTACTTTTGTTCTTGAGGTTACGGGAGAAGTCATGTTGCAAGTAATTATGTGAACTTGATATGTGTTCGATATTTTGATGATATATATGTTGTGATTCCCTTAGTGGTGTCATGTGAACGTCGACTACATGGCACTTCACCATATTTGGGCCTAAGGGAATGGATTGTGGAGTAGTAATTAGATGATGGGTTGCTAGAGTGGCAGAAGCTTAAACCCTAGTTTATGCGCTATTCCATAAGGGACCGATTTGGATCCAAAAGTTTAATGCTATGGTTAGATTTTATCTTAATACTTTTCTCGTAGTTGTGGATGCTTGCGAGGGGGTTAATCATAAGTAGGAGGTTTGTTCAAGTAAGAACAGCACCTAAGCACCGGTCCACCCACATATCAAATTATCAAAGTAGCGAACACGAATCAAACCAACATGATGAAAGTGATATGATGAAATTCCCGTGTACCCTCAAGAACGCTTTGCTTATCATAAGAGACTATTTTGGCATGTCCTTTGCCACAAAAGGATTGCGCTACCTTGCTGCACTTTACTTACTGTTACTATTACTTGCTCGTTACAAATTATCTTGCTATCAAACTATTGGTTACCGACAATTTCAGTGCTTGCAGAGAATACCTTGCTGAAAACCACTTGTCATTTCCCTCTACTCCTCGTTGGGTTCGACACTCTTACTTATCGAAAGGACTATGATTGATCCCCTATCCTTGTGGGTCATCAATCAGACACAAGGTTCTCCTCCCGAACAACAACTCTAGACTGACAGCACTCCTATCGAGCAACAATCTCAGCCTCCCATGCCTGAAGTACCAACTACTACTGCAAATGATCCGGCCCCTGTGCCTGAACTCGAGACTGTTGAGAAGGAAATTCCAGCAAAGCCTACTAATAAAGCACCACCCTCGGCTTTGAAGGATATCACTGCGAACAAGTTGCCAATTGTCACATCTCATGCTCCGAACTCTGAAGCTGGTCCCTCTGAGCGAAAATCAGTTTCTGCTTGCCACCCAGACTCAGTGGTATACAATGATGAAGTTATGTCAGTTGAAGAAGAACTTCAATTTCCAAACCCTCATGAAGAACTCCCAACATTCTCTGATGGTGTTGGTGCTAAAGGGCCTCTATTCTATCGAAGATCTTATCTTGACGGATTTCCCTTTTTCCAGACGAGCCCCTATAAGAGCCCCTGCACATCTGAATCGAAGAGGTTCTGGACCCGAGAACAATCATCCTATTACTCTCGTGTCCTCTACAACAGTAACAGGATATCCCCTCGCAAATATCTTGATATACCCACAATGAGACATATCGGCCGCTTCAACCAAGTGCTTCAAGATCTCGATGATTTCCATCTGACCAAATTGTTCGAGTTTCAGCATCCCTGGAACCGCGAGTGCATCTTGCAGTTCTATGCTACCCTTTACATCTCAGGGGACGAATCTGACAGCTCCACTTGGGTTTTGGAGTGGATGACTGAGGGTCACCGAGTGAAATGCTCTGTGATAGATTTCATGGCACTCTTTCGCTTTATGTGATATGAGCATGATGGGAAGAAAATTCATGTTCATTGAGTCAATGTTATCACTGATAACGAATATCACTTCACCATGGACCAAGAGAAGATTGTGAATTACAATGGTCCTCCTCGGCCCGAGCATTTGACGTTCAAAAAACAAACTATCTATCATACGCTCACATATACGGCCTGCCCTTATGCTCGAGTAAATGATGATGGCACCATACTGAAAGTTCTTCGCAACACTCTGTATGCCATCGCCGTTGATATATCTTTGATGTGGAAGACATGTTTCTTCAGATTCTCAAGGACCCATCAAAATTTCCCTACATTATCAAAGTCTTCACACCCTGGATCCAATGAATCATTGACGACTGCATGAAGATAGTTTATCTCGCTAAGGAGAGCCATCATTGCTTCGTTCCTCCAGTGGACGATACCTTGCAGGTCATGCAAGAATTCACTTCAGGGAAATCACTGAATGTCAGTATGCAGCATCCCTCTCGCAGTCGCACATTTGATGGACCTCTAATTCCTCGGCGAGAGCAAATGTTCCAACCTCAACCTCCTATGCAGCTTGAAGTCAGTCTGCGCATGCATCAACTTCTCTGTAACATATCACTAAAGATAGGCAAGAGAAGGAAAATCTGCCTTCTGAGCTTAATGCAGTACACAACCGCACCACGCTGTTGCATCTGATTGCCGATGAGAACAAGAAGCGTCTCTGGAAGCTGCTCCGAAAGTTCTTTACCGAGAAGAAACTCACCAACTGCAACCTCCATGATCGAGCTATATGATTACATAGATCAAGGCTTCAAAGTTGAAGACTTTCAGCAGCGTTCCACTCCGCCTCTGCCGGATTGAGTGCCATCAGTAGATTTGCTTCGGATCAAGCTAAACAAGATTCATGAAGAGTCTGAAGCTACTTCACCAACTATCAAGCCATCCGAAGTAAATGCCATGCCTCAAGATGATCCTCCCATTGACCCAAATATGCCAGGATTATCGGCTCAGCCACAATTCATTCCTCCCAAAGTCCAAGCTGCAGGATCTGCCGAAGAAAAACAGGAAGAAGAAGAAATCATTGTGCCACCAGTTACTTCTGAAGATGAACTTGCTTCCGGATATGAAGTAACTGGTGCTGACACCTCTGGAAATGCTTCATACTGATCTGCGCCCGATGCCTCATGTTATTCGTCACCATTTTGCCACTTGTTGACAAAAAGGGGGGATTACATCGAGTTTTGATAGATTTCTTGCTTGTTTTTTGGTTGATCGTGTTTTCTCTCAAGTTTACAACAGTTTCCATTCGCTTTGATATTCGGTGTTGTAAACTCACATTAACTTCTGGTCGGTAATGTTAATAACCCCCCTGTTGCACTATATGTCCTTTGAGAATCTATTTTACAGGTGGAAATATTATCAGAAGTAATGAATGAATACACTGCACTCTTAGTGGGATTCTTTCTTCAGTGCAAATTCTTCATTATCGAAGATATGAGATGTCCCTCCAATGAAGTTATTCTACCATATATAGGACATCAAAATCTTGAATCTTTTATCCCTGCATACATTTAGGGAGCCCATTTTATTTTTGATGACAAGTAACACTTGTTCACTTTCCTTCATTACTATTCATTTATCTATCCTTACTTTGATGATTATCTGTTTTGTCAACAATCATCCAAAAACGGGGAGATTGTTGGTGCAATAACTTGCCTCCTTATGTTTTGGAGATTGTTGTTAGAAATAGTGAGGGACTAATGTGTTTTCTAGTGCACACAAAGTGTCAAGTCCCTGAAATCATGAGGAGTTTGGTACAAACTCCTAAGATAATCTTCTACGTGGCAGCAAAGGTTATCACCGAAGATTATGCTTGATAAAAGTGACTCCTCCCCCAAAAAATTTGTTGACGTGAAGCAATTGGTTCGGTGTCGGCGTAAGACACCTATGGGATCCGAAGGACCCCTTTACGGTTCGGTAGGGAGAGAGATATGCACAAAGAGCGGAACCAAAGATCAACGCGAGGGGATTTTTACCCAGGTTCGGGCCGCTGATCAGCGTAAGACCCTACTCCTGCTTTAGTTTATTATCAGTGTTTCGTCCCAGTTCTTGGAGCGCTTGCGATGAACAGTACATTCAAGCAGTAGCTACGCATGCAGAATGGGCTCCCCCTGTAGCAGTTGCCTTGGGCCTCCTTTAATATGCTCAAAGGGGTCACCACAGTGGCAAACTGCTCATTTGCGAGGTGTAAAGTAGCTACATGGTTATCATACCTAACCACTGACGGTTTAGGACAAATGCACTTAATGCACCGTGAGGTGTCCGTTTAGGTGTCCCTACTTTCTTGGGGATGGAAAAAGGGGCCATCCCATCAGCACTGCTTAAGCTTGCCTCCACTAGCGCCTTGCCACGCATCCAGAGCTAGGACCAGAATGCCAGACCGGTTGCTGCGCTGGAGCGGTGGCACAGTGGCGAAACCTTGCCGGGCTTGGCAAGCTACCCTGGCAAGATCTTGCCGGGAGCCGAGCCCTTGGTCTCCAGTTCTCCTTATCTTCTGATCCTTGGCTTGAATGTCTCTTTGATAACTTTGGATTGATCTTTAGCTGTTCCCCCGACAAGCCTTACCGCAGGTATGGCTACAACTGTCCATGCACAAGTATGGGGTACTAAAGGCCCAATATTTAGTACACCGACAGGAGCCCCCGGGCCTAGGCCACACACAAGTGCGAGGCATTGTTGGGCTAGGCCCAAACAGTGCACGGGCACACGTGGCAGGGGTTAACTGCTTGTAATCATTCCGCTTACTGCGCTCCCCACTACGCGCGTTGAATGCGCGACATGGGAAGCGTGCGCTGAATGGCCACGGCCGCAGCGTGCTCGTATAGGCATATTCACATTGGACAGTAAAAGAGGCAGTCTGGCTCCTTCCCCATAAAAAGGAATCCGCAAAGGTGTTGCCCATTTACCCCCTCTTCTTTCCAATATGAAATCCGCCATTACCTTCCTCTCTCCCGAGCCCAGAACAGAACTTCACCTCATCCGCTCACCGCCTCCGCACCCGCTCCATCCTGGGCTTTCACCTTCGCAACCATCATGCTGCCCAAGGCTAGCAAGAGCAAGGGCAAGGAGACGAAAGCCGATGTCCCGGAGAGCGAGCTAGTGAAGATGCGGAAGAAGTACGTCGTCTTCGCTCCGACGCTCGATGCGGAAGCCTTGAAGAACCGGTACCAGTGCATGTGGGCGAGGGAGACGAAGGCTCACCCCGCGACTCGCGTGGCCCCAGGTTCTTCTTCCAAAGGCGGACCTGATAGATATCCCTTCTTCACCGCTTATTTTTACTGCGGGCTCTGCCCTCCATTCTCTGATTTCTTCAATGACATCATGTATACATACGGCTTCCATCTCTTGGATTTCACGCCGAATGCCGTAACATGCATGTCCATCTTTGCTCATCTTTGCAAAAACTTTGCCGGGGTAGTTCCCAACACCGCCCTCTTCTGCCATTACTTTATTCCTCGCCTTCAAAAAGGGGAAGCCCTTGCCGGTTCTATCGCCTGGATCCCAAGGGCATGGAACAAGGAGATATATCCAGATGGGGTTTACCGTGAGAAGTGGGAAGAATGGCGGTCCGAGTGGTGCTGGATTAAGGAAGCAGATCCCCATCCATTCTGTTCGCCCCGACGGCAGAAGGCGGTCCGTGGCGAGGACTGAAGCGATCTCGATGCTCAAGATGACAGGCTCATGATCGCCATGACCAAGATCCTCCGTTTGAAAGCAGCCGGGCTCACAATAGAGATGACCGGCTCTGATTTCCTTCGCCGCCGCATCGCCCCTCTGCAGAATAATGGGAGACCAGCTTGGGAGTACCGGAACACGGCAGATATCATGAGGCTGTGCCCCGGACTGAACAATAACCTGACAATTATGCAGCTTGGCGCTCTCCGCCATAGGCTATTTCAGCGCGAGGACAAGCATAGGTTGCCGGCGAGAATCATCCCTTTGTGCAACAACTCCGCCCTGGGGTCAATCATCGCTGCAATGCCAATGTTCAACACCCATGGACTTGACACGACCTGGGTCGAGCCATCTGTGGAGGAGGCACAAAAGTTCTTCGACAACTTGTCGGAGAGGGCCATCCGGGAAGAAACAAACCTCATCCGCTCCACCACTGATGAAGAAGTGGCGTATATTGCCACTAGAGTGGAAGAGGCGAATCTTGCTGTGGAGGCCGGCAATGTCGGCTTCACGGAGTGGGAAACTAGCGACGCAGAAGTCGTACTGGAGGAGAAACCTGCCGGGGAGGATAAGGCTGCCGGGGAACAGAGCGGCGCAGTTGCCGAGAGCTCATCTGATGAGGACGCAGCCGAAGAACAGCCGCAGGAGGAGCCCCCAGCTCCAAAGAAGGTGTCGGGGTCCGACACCTATGGGATCCTATGGGACCCCTTTACGATTCAGCGGGGGGAGAGGTATGCGCAAAGAGCAGAACCAACGATCGACGCGGGAAGATTTTACCCAGGTTCAGGCCACTGATCAGCGTAAAACCCTACTCCTACCTTGTTTTATTATTGATGTTCTTGAGCCCAGCCTCCAGGAGCGCTCGCAATGAACCGTACGTTCAAAGAGTAGCTACGCATGCAGAATGGGCCAGAAGATCTCCTCCTCTGTAGCAGTTGCCGTGGGCCTCCTTTTATAACACCAAGGGGTCACCACAGTGGCAAAATGTACATACATTGAGGTGTAAAGTAGCTACAGGGTTACCATACCTAACCCCTGACGGACTAGGACGAACGCATTTAATGCACCGTGAGGTGTCCGTTTAGGTGTCCTTACTTTCTTGGGGATGGAAAAAGGGGCCATCCCATCAGCACCACTTAAGCTCTCCTCCACTGGCGCGTCGCCATGCATCCAAAGAAGGACCCAGAATGTCAGGTTTGTTGCTGTGCTAGAGTGGTGGCATAGCAACAAAACCTTGCCGGGCGCCGATCCTTGCCGGGCTCCGCAGGCCACCCCGGCAAGATCTTGCCGGGGAAGCCGGCCTTCGGATTCCAGCTCTTCTTATCTGCTGATCCTCAGATCTCTGACTTGAAGATTTCTTTGGTGGCCTGAGCCAACCTTGAACTGTTCCCCGACAAGCCTTGCCGCGAGTATGGCTACAACTGCCCGTGCACAAGTACGGGGTACTAATGGCCCAATACTTAGTACACCGACAGGAGCCCCCGGGACTAGGCCATACATGAGTGCGAGGCGTTGTTGGGCTAGGCCCAAACAGTGCACGGGCACACGTGGTAGGGGATTAACTGCTTGTAAATATCCCGTTTACTGTGACCCCCACTACGCGCGCCGAACGCGCGACGTGGGAAGCGTGCCTCAAAAGCTGCAACTGCAACGCGCCTGCAGAGGCACATTAACATTGGGGAGTAAAAGAGGCGGCCTCGTGCCTTCCCCATAAAAAGGAGAAGCCGCAGAGGCACAAGCCTATTTACCCCCCTTTTCTTCTCAATCTGGCCGTCGCCATTGCCTTCCTTCTCTCGAGCTCAGAGCAAAGTTTTCCCTCTTCCGCCCGTTGCCTCCACGCTCGCTTCATCCCCGGCTTCCGCCCTCGCAGCCGCCATGCCGCCCAGGGCCAGCAAAGGCAAGAGCAAGGAGGCGAAAGCCGACGTCCCGGAGAGCGAACTGGTGAAGATGCGGAAGAAGTATGTCGTCTTCGCCCCGTCGCTCGATGCGGAAGCTTTGAAGAGGCGGTACCAGTGCATGTGTGCGAAGGAGACGCAGGCTCACCCCGCCACACGCGTGATTCCAGGTTCTTGCTCCAAAAGTGGGTCGGACAGATACCCCTTTTTCGCCGCATATTTCTATTGCAGGCTCTGCCCTCTGTTTTCCGACTTCTTCAATGACATCATGTACACATACGGCTTTCATCTTCTCGATTTCACGCTGAATGCGGTACTGTGCATGTCCATCTTCGCCCACCTTTGTGAGAATTTTGCCGGAGTGGTTCCCAACACTACCCTTTTCCACCACTACTTCTTCCCTCGTATCCAAAAAGGAGAGGCTCTCTCTGGTTCTATTGCCTGGATTCCAAGGGCTTGGAATAAGGAAACATACCCAGAAGGAGTTTATCGAGAGAAGTGGGACGAATGGTGGGCTGAATGGTGCTGGATCAAGGAAGCAGATCCCCATCCGTTTTGTCTGCCCCGGCAACAGAAAGCGGTCTGCGGTAGTGGCTGGAGCAGTCTTGCCGCTGACGATGAGAAGCTCACAATCGCCACTACCAGGATTCTTCGCCTGAAAGCTGCCGGGCTAACAATGGAGATGATTGGCTTTGACTTTCTCCGCCGCCGCATTGCCCCCTTGCAGAATAGGGGAAGGCCAGCTTGGGAATACCAAAACGCAGTAGATATCATGAGATTGCGCCCCAGGTTGAATAACAATCTGACTGCTATGCAACTTGGCGCTCTCCGTCAAAAGCTGTTCCAGCGCGACGACAAGCATCGGTTGCCGGCAAGGATTGTCCCTCTGTGCAACAACTTTGCTTTGGGGTCAATCATCGCCTTTATGCCGATGTTCAACGCCCATGGTCTCGACGCGACTTGGGTCGAGCCAGCCGAGGAGGAAGCACAGAAGTTTTTTGACAACTTGACGGAGAGGGCCGTCCGGGAAGAAGCAAACTTCATCCGAGCCACCACCGACCAAGAAGTGGCATACATCGCCACTAGGGTGGAGGAGGCAAATCTTGCCGCGGAGGCTGGCAGTGCTGGCTTCACAGAATGGGAAACCAGCGATGCAGAGGTAGTGGTAGAAGTAAAACCTGCCGGGAAGGACAAAGCTGCCGGGGAACAGAGCAGCACAGCCGCTGAGAGCTCGTCCGACGAGGACACGGCTGAGGAAGAACCGCAAGAAGAGCTCCCAGCCCCGAAGAAGACAAAGCGTGTTCTTCGAAAGGCTGTATCTGGCATCCCGGCAAGCCAGCCTTCTTCGAGCGGCGAGGCTCCCGGCAAGAAAGTGGCCGGCAAGACTGCATCGCGGCAAGGGGTTCGTCAGCAACCTGCGCGGCGCGCGAGACCCACACTAGCGGCCACTGCTGGGGCGGCGAGGGTGTCTCGCACTACCGCACCGGAAGCTGAGGTGACGAAAGCTCGTCAACCCCCGGTGCCTGCCACAACCAAGCGACCTAGGACCCCTCCTCCGCCTCCCCACTCAGACATCACAACGGAGGCCAATTTCGACATCTCCGGCTGTAGTCCGGAGCGAGAAGAAGAAGAGTGAGTGCTTTGCCACAGCCTTTTATTTTCCAATCTTGGATCAATCTTACTGACTTGCTCGTATTGTCTCTACAGTGATGCAGAAACCTTGATGGAGAGGATGGCGAAGAGGACAAAGGCTTCCATGGGCGACGAGCCCCCAACAGGCTCCACGAGCATGCCAGAAACCGTCGTCGTCAGCCCGGAGCTCAGTCCTCAATGCAGCCCCCAGCACAGCCCCCAGCGCAGCCCCCAGCGTAAGTTCACTATTCTTTTTCCGCTGGCGGGCACTGAGGTTTCTATTCTTGCCGCTGACATCTTTGGGCTTGCAGGAGAAGAACGACAACAAGGAGAGTTGTCGGAAGGCGTCCTCGTCGTGCCACCTCCATCGACCACGCCGCCCACAAGCACGTCCCCGGCAAGAGATCCTACCGACGAGCCCATCTTAACTGAGGAGGAGCCGGCAAGCATGGACACCGACAACCCTCCCCTGGCAACCGAAGTTGCCGGGAGGGGCGAGGCCACCTCTCAACAGCTCGATGCAGGTAATCGATTGCCTCAGAACGCTTGCTACTTTTTCCCTTATCTCTCTGTCTTTGGTCCCTTCGAACTTCAACCTTGATCTTATTCTGTTACCCTCCTTCGTCCTCCAGAGTTCCCTGTGATGGAACACATGGACGTCGACGTTGTCATCAAGGAGACCGCCAGGGACGCCGCTGCCGAAGCAGACAGGATCGCTGCCAGCGAGGCCGCCAAGGATGGCACTATCGAGGCCAGTGGTGTTCTTGGCGAGGAGGCCGCCAAGATTGCACAGGAGGAACCCGCCAAGGAGTCTACTGAAGGGGGCGGCAGGGAGGCTGATGACCGCACTGACGGCATTCCTGTCGCAGGAGCGCCAGGCGCTGCACCGGCCACGGAGCCCCCTGCCACTGGTGGGGCGGTTGCTGAAGACCAACCGTCAACATCTGAAGGCCCCCCATCCGGCAAATATCTCAAGGTTGGCAAGAACTTGTTTGTCAACTTGCCGGGGACGGCAAGCATTGGGGCACCAGCCGAAGGAGAAGTCTTTGACAAAGAAATCATCGCTGCTGCCGGGCTCGAGGTTGTTGACGATCCCAACGCTAGCAGCGGCAAATCTGAAGAGGATTAGCTCCTTCAGGCCATGGGCGAAAATTTCCGCAAGCTCCAGGCTCTCCACCGCGCCCGGAAAGAGAAAGCGGATTCCAGAATGGCAGTTGTCGAGGCGGCCGAAGCAAATTTTCAGAGGCGCTTCGAACAAATGCAAGTCTGGTATGCTGAGGCCCTCCAAGAGTTGACTGCCGGCCGGGAACACGTGAGCCAACAGTGGACAGAAATCCTCTTGAAGCAATCTGATATGGAGAAGGCGCAGGATGAAGCTACTCAAAGAATTGCTACTGAAGATGCCCTCCTGACGGGGCGCCGCATCGCACTTGATGCTCACGAGGAAGATCTCACCGCACGTGAGCAGGCGCTCGCCGCCAAGCTTCACAGCAAAGATGAGGATATCGAGAAGCTTGTCGCGCGGCGGACCCAGGAGCTGGAGCAGAAACAGAAAGAAGCGCTCGAAGCTCTGACTGTAAGCCACGCCGGCAAGCTCAAGGAGGCCGTCGATGCTGCCGAAGCTGCAGAGGCCGCCAAGAATGAGCTGAGCGACAAAGTAAAGAAGCTGGAAGTAGATCTCGAAGAGCACGGCAAGGAGCTCTCGACGCTCAAAGGTGATAGGGAAAAAACCCTCCACACCTTGGCGGAGATGCAAGTTGCCCTGTCTAACAAGACCAAGCAGCTTTCCTCAGCAACTGATGCTATTGCAGTCCTGGAATTGAAGCTGACCACGTTGCAGAAGTCTCTCGAGGCCGGCAAGGCCCATGAGAAGGCTCTACTCAAGGATCTCCAGGGAGAGAGGAACCTGCTCAAGAGCGCTGCCGCCGCCCAAATCGATTATGAGAAGGGGGTGGAGACCTGGACTGGACGTCTCATCGCCGCTGCGGAGAAGCTTACGGCAGAACTGTCAACCATGGGCCTGTCAAACTTCAGGTATTCTTCTGAGGAAAGGATATCTTCAAGTGCCAGGTTGATGATGTTCTTTGAAAGCATCATCGACGCCTTGAGGCTGCTTCAGTCTAGCCGGGCGACCCAATTAGCCCATGAAACTCGCCGGCTTTGCCGGGCCGTCCTCCGCAAGGTGCTTATCAAGGTGGTGCACAGCAATCCCGACATCGACCTCTCCAACGCGCTCGGCCATCTGCCAAAGGACGCAAATGTCGAGGCGCTCGAAGAACATATCGCGCCTATCCTTGAGAAGGTGAATTCCATCAAAAGGATCGAAGGCCAGCGCAGAGATTGACTGCCCCACCTCTTCTTGCCGCCGTCATTCCATGTCAAAAAACAATTAAGTCTTAAGTTAGAATTGCGGCAACTCATTAATGTAATATAACTTGCTTATGTTTGGGTCTATGCATGCTATTTCTCTTGTCTGATTCCTTTATGTATGGAGTTCACCCTACGCTTACTGAAAAAAAACTTGCCGGCGCGCAACCTGCCGCGAGCGCTGGGTGCGGGACTTCAGCAGCCTGCCGGAGGCGCAGCGGCCGGCAAGACTCCTTGGCGTTCTCAGTGCAGCCGCTTAAATCGTTGAGCGGGCTCGAAACAAAATAAGGGCGCAACCGATTACGGCAAGGGTTCCTTCGCGTGCAGATTTTCCATACAAAGGTCGGAATCATCCAAGGAAATAATTTTGCAATAAAGGAAACTTGTTCCAAGTTTTAGAACTTAGCTTTCTGTCGCTGTCTTTTCTCCGGCAAGGGTCGATTCTGAACGTCGCCAACTGGTACTCATATCTTCCTTCCCCCCCCCCCCGGCAAATGTGCACGCGAGGAATCCTTCTGTCTTTTAAGAAAAAGAAAGAAGAGAAAATAAAGATATGAAACCTTGGCGGTTCGTTGGAACTTACCGGGAGCAAGTGTCATACAACATCTTAGACAATCATGCATATGAAAATATGAACATGGAAATCAATAAGGAAATGCACAACACTCAAATTTATTCATCTGTGCTCAGGGTCTGCGCCTGGCTTTGTACAAAGGATCACATGCCTTGCCGGCAAGACTTGTACAAAAGAGGGGTTGCCGGGAGCCCCCGGCAACCGCGCCTTATGGGTAGAACTTGCGAAGATGTTCGATATTCCAGGAGTTGCTCACTGGAATGCCATCTTCGGTCTCCAGGCGGACAGCGCCGGGCCTGGTGACTCGTACTACCCGATAAGGGCCTTCCCACTTCGGTGTCAACTTGTTTGAATTCTTGGCGGACTGAATCCACCGAAGAACAAGGTCGCCTTCCTCAAGGCTTCGGGCGTGAACTTTGCGGCTATGGTAGCGGCGCAAAGCTTGCTGGTAGCGTGCAGCTCGCATAGCAGCCTGAAGATGATTCTCCTCAAGGAGCACAGCGTCATCTTGCCGCAGTTGCTCTTGCTCAAGCTCATCATAAGCGAGCACTCGAGGTGATCCATATGTGAGTTCTGTGGGGAGAACTGCTTCCGCTCCGTAGACCAGAGCGAAGGGTGTCTGGCCGGTGGCTCGATTTGGTGTCGTTCTGATTGACCAAAGAACCGCCGGCAACTCATCAATCCAGCGTCTTCCGCACTTTTTCAGCCTGTCAAAGGTTCTGGTCCTGAGACCGCGCAACACTTCAGCATTGGCCCTCTCTGCTTGTCCGTTGCTTCTCGGGTGAGCAACAGAGGCAAAACAAATTTTGCCGCCAAGGTCTTGGACGTACTGCATGAAGGTGCGACTTGTGAACTGCGTGCCATTGTCGGTGATGATCCTGTTGGGTACACCGAAACGGCAAACTATCCCTTTAATGAACTTGATGGCTGATTGTGCTGTTACCTTCCTCACTGCTTCCACCTCCGGCCACTTTGTGAACTTGTCGATAGCGATGTACAAGTACTCAAAGCCCCTGGTAGCACGGGGGAAAGGGCCCAGTATGTCGAGCCCCCAGACCGAAAATGGCCAGGAGAGAGGGATTGTCTGAAGAGCCTGAGCTGGTTGATGCGATTTCTTCGAATGAAACTGGCACGCTTCACACTTAGTTACTAGTGCAGTTGCATCCTGGAGGGTGGTGGGCCAAAAGAAACCTTGCCGGAATGCCTTCCCGACAAGTGCTCTTGATCCTATGTGAGAGCCACATACGCCTCCATGTATTTCTGTCAACAGCTCTAGTCCATCCTCCCGAGGAATGCACTTCAATTTCACACTGTTTGGTCTCTTTCTGTACAGGACGTCATCGACGAACTTGTACATAATAGACCGACGGGCTACTCTTTCCGCCTCTTCCTGTTCCTCCGGGAGCTCTCCTGTTTGAAGGAAATGGATAATGTGCTGTACCCATGCTGGAGCCTGGGGCTCGACAGCTAGGACTAAAGGCATCTCCTCTGCCGGGGGAACATTTGTCTCGACGGTAAGAGCCTGAGCTCCTGCTGGAGCCTGTTGTTCCCCGGCAGGCATGTCATTGATCCTGGTAACTTCCTTGCCGGCGGCTCCCGGGAGCTCTGCCGGGAAGTACTGACCAGAATTCAATTTTCTTCTCTTCTCTTGCCGCATTGATGGCGCCACGGATGGTTGAGTCAAATGGAGCACAAAAGTTCCTGGTTCCACAGGCAACTTGAGGGCAGCACGCTTTGACAGGTCGTCAGCAATACTGTTTTCAGCACGAGGAACGTGCTCCATTTCTAGACCGTCAAAGTGCTCTTCCATTTTTCTCACTTCATCTACGTAGGCTTGCATCAATGGACTCTGATAACTCTTATTAACTTGCCTGACGACAAGCTATGAATTGCCTCTGATGACGAGCTTCTTGATACCAAGGTCTGCCGCGATCCTAAGACCGGCAAGCAAACCCTCGTATTCTGCAGTGTTGTTCGTTGAACTTTCCCGGGGGAAATGCATTTGGACTATGTACTTGAGGTGCTCTCCGGTGGGTGCGACAAGCAGCACGCCAGCACCGGCGCCTTGCAGCGAAAAAGCCCCATCAAAGTACATCACCCATTACTTGTCAATTTCCTTGCCGGGAAGAGTTGTTTCTTGAACCTCTTCGTCTGGCATTGGGGTCCATTCCGCAACGAACTCCGCCAAGGCTCTGCTTTGGATTGTCGAAGTGCTTTCAAACTTGAGGCCAAAGCTCAACAACTCCAACGCCCACTCCACGATCCTGCCGGTTGCTTCCGGATTTCGCAAAATCCGTTGCAATGGAAAGCGAGTGACGACGGTGATTTCATGTGCTTGAAAATAATGGCGCAGTTTCCTCGAGGCCATAAGAAGGCCAAAAAGCAACTTCTGCACGCCAGAATATCTTGACCTAGCTCCTTGTAAAAGAGAGCTAACAAAATAAACTGGGCGCTGCACCACCTTTTTCTTCTGCAATAGCCCTTCTGACTGCACAGATCGTGTCTTGCCGGGATCAATCCTTGCCGGGGCAGATCCTGCCGCGTCATCTGACGGTCCTGCCGCTGGTGTTGCTTCCTCATCAGCTTCTCTCTGCGCCACTAGCGCAGCACTAACCACTTGATTTGTTGCTGCTAGATACAGTAGCAACGGCTCTTGTGGTTTAGGCGCGACTAGCATCGGCGGAGAAGAAAGGTATTTCTTCAAATCTTGTAGCGCAGCCTCCGCCTCCGGAGTCCATTTCATTGGACCTGCCTTCTTCAAAATTTTGAAAAAGGGCATGGCGCGCTCAACAGATTTGGAAATAAACCTGCTTAGAGCAGCAACACATCCGGCAAGACGACGCACATCCTTGACGCATCTCGGCGCTTCAATCTGCTCAATAGCTTTGATCTTGTCGGGGTTCGCTTCGATTCCCCGGCAAGATACAAAGAACCTGAGGAGCTTGCCGGAAGGAACACCGAACACGCACTTCTCAGGATTGAGCTTTAAGTTGATCTTGCATAGATTTGCAAATGTTTCTTCTAAATCTTGTATGAGCGTTGATTTGTCCTTGGTTTTGACCACTATGTCATCCATGTATGCCTCCATATTTCTATGGAGTTGAGGCTCAAAACCAATTTGGACTGCTCTCGCAAAAGTAGAACCAGCACTTTTCAACCCGAAAGACATTCGTATAAAACAATACGTACCACATGGGGTGATAAATGCGGTCTTTTCTTCATCTTCCTTGGCCATGAAGATCTGATGATACCCTGAGTAGGCATCAAGGAAGGACAGGAGGTCACAACCAGCGGTGGAATCCACAATCTGGTCGATGCGCAGCAAGGGAAAGGGATCTTTTGGACAGGCTTTATTGATATCTGTATAATCGATACAAAGCCTCCATTTCCCATTCGCTTTTCGCACTACAACCGGATTGGCCAACCAGGTTGGATGAAGCACTCCTCTGACCAATCCTGCCGCTTCCAGTTTTCTGATTTCCTCGGCAATGAATTCTTGCCGCTCCAAGGCTTGCTTCCTGACCCTCTGCTTGATGGGCCGCGCGTGAGGACAGACAGCAAGGTGGTGCTCAATTACCTCCCTGGGCACACCGGGGATGTCAGATGGTTGCCATGCAAACACGTCGACATTCGCCCGCAGGAAGACAATGAGCGCGCTTTCCTATTTGTCATCTAGGGTGGAACTTATGGTGAAAGTTCCCCCCGTTCCGTCCTCCCTGACGGGCACCTTCTTGGTCTCCGGCGGAGCAGCCTTGGATTTTTTGTTCTTGCTGGTGGAACTCTCTGGTGCATCCTCGACGAAAGCACAACACTCCGAGGAGGTGCACTTACCGGAGTTCGCGCCAAGGTTCTCACCAGTCTTCTTCTTCTTCTCCCCGGGAGTTCCAGCGGCAGGAGCAGATGCCTTGACGGCAGGTGCTGCAACTGCTTCCCGGTAGAGTTGGTCGACACAGATGAGCGCATCCTTCTTATCGGAATGGATAGTAATGACACTCAACGGCCCAGGCATCTTCAAAACATTATAGGCGTAGTGTGATGCCGCCATGAACTTAGCCAGCGCTGGCCGACCAAGGATCCCATTGTATGACATGGGGATCTTGACAACATCAAACACTACCTTCTCGGTCCTGTAGTTTAGCTCGCTACCGAATGTTACCGGTAGCGTGATCTTGCCCTTTGGCTGGGTTCTTCCTGGATTGACCCCTTGAAACATGCCCGTTTCTTCGAGGTCTTCATCAGGAATTTGTAGCCTTCTGAGCACATCCGGTGAGATTAGGTTTAGGCCGGCCCCACCGTCAACTAGCATTTTCGTCACCTTGAGGTTGCGAATTGTTGGCGAGACCAACAATGGCAAACACCCGACCGCGGTTGTGCGATCAGGGTGATCCTCGGCATCGAAAATGATAGGCGTGTTGGACCATTTCAGGGGCCTACATGCATCTGGTGACGGCTCTGTTGCATTGACTTCCCGCACCCACTGTTTGAGTCGACGGTGGGAAGAATGCAGCGAGGCAGCCCCATCGATACACATAGCCTCTGTAGCTTTCTGGAATTCTTGCTCACTGGACTCATCATCTTCTTCCTTGTCTCGGCCTCGAGCGGGCATCTCCTTTTGTTGCTTGGCCTTGCCGCGGCGACCCCCTCGGCCACCGCGCTTCTTGCCGGACCCCTCAGCACCATCATGGGCCTTCTCCTTATCCCGCCTTTCATACTCAGCCCTCTGTTTCTCGGCAAGCTGTTCAACTTGCCGGCAGTTTTGGAGATCGTGGCCCTTGGTGCGATGGATCTTGCAATACTGCTTGCTGGAGTCTTCCGACTTGTCGGCTGCCGCCAAGGCCTGACAGGAAGGGCACCCGGCAAGATCCTTGCCGGGGTCACCAACCTTGGCCTTCTTGGCAGCGCCGGGGTTGCCGGATTCCTCGACATCAAGCACGGCCTTGCCTCCATGTTTCCTGTTCCGCCGCCGGCCTTTCCTTGACGGGGTCGTGACGTCTTCATCTTCGGATTCGCCTGCCGCACCAACAGCCTCGCCAGGGAGTTTGCTCCCTTCTTCAGCTCGAGCGCATTTGTCGGCCAAAGCGTAAAGCTCGGCGATACTCCTGACTTTGTTCATTGCCAGCTCTTCCTGCATCCTGCGGTTGCGCATGTTCTGATGAAACGCGCTAATGACAGCGGCAGGGTGAACGTCAGGAATATTGTACTGCACCCGGCTTAATCTCTGCATAAACTTGCGCAGGGATTCGCCCTCCTTCTGAGGGATGATATGCAAATCACTCTCTTGGCCAGGAGCTTGATGGCCTCCAACAAAGGCGCCAACAAACTGATGGCACAAATCTGACCAAGAAGAAATAGAATTCTCCGACAGATGCATCAACCACGACCTGACGTTGGGCTTGAGCACCAACGGGAAGTAGTTGGCAAGTATCTTGTCATCTCGGCCCCCGGCAGCCTGCACCGCAATGGTGTAGATGCTCAGGAACTCCGAGGGGTGAGTCTTGCCATCATATTTCTCCGGGACCTCCGGCTTGAAGGTTCGGGAATTGGGCCACTGGACTTGCCGCAGCTCATGGGTAAACGCTGGAGTCCCTACCTCGCAAGGCAAGTCTCCTACGTCCCCTGGCGCAGGCTCGTCAACAGTCAGCCCTGCGTGCTTATCAGACTGATAGCGCACTTCCCGTCGCTGCTCGATGGTTGTTCGAGCGTCCTCCTTGCCTCGTTCCTGGAGAACTTGACGCTGGTCGCGGCGCATCCGTGGATCAGATGACGCCGTGGAAACTTCTTCACGATGGTCGACCTGCTGGGTTGTCGGCTGCCGCTGGTGTCGCGGAGGGGAGTGCACCGTGGTTGCACCACCCCCGGTTTTCTCCACATCGGCTTGCGCCGGATCGATGGGCCTTCGCTGTGAGGGCCCTGCCTCTTGTGGTCCATCTTTGTTGGTGAAGCCAATATGGCTCTGGATAGTAGCTCGCCACTCCTCCATCTTCTTCGGAGCAGGAGGGAAATCAAGGAGCAGCTGCGCACGCGCCAAGGCTTCCGCTGGCGTAGGCGGCGGCGATAGGTGCGAGGTACGTGAGGTGCTCTGACTCCTAGCCATGTTAGAAGGAGCACCGTCACGGTCACGCGACCGTGCGCCACCTCTGCCAGCAGCTCGGTGTGCATGCTGGACCCACGCATCTTGGGATCGATGCGCGGAAATCTTTTCATGGGGGCGCCCTGAACCACCAGCGCCATGACATCGCTCGTCGTGCACGACCTGGGTAGGCCGTGACGCTTGCGCCGGCGCGGGAGTTCCAACAGGCGTCCTCCGGTCTCTGGAATTCGTTGTGCCACCCGTAGGCAACACAGCTCCGTCTCTGGATCCAGTGGCGTGTGGGTTGCCGCCGCCACTGTGAACGATGCCACTCGCCTGGCTTGGATCGCCGGAACATCGTGGAGGCTCTAGTCCTCTTCCTTCTGCACCCACACCATCGCCCGTATGCGAAGGCACAGGCAAAACGGACGTGGATGGTTGCGCCGTCGCAGCGCTCTTCTTCTTGGGTGGCATGATGATGAAGATGATGAAGAAACTAAGGCGCCGATCACTAGATCAGGTTCACACAACCTTCAATCCCCCTACCTGGCGCGCCAAAGATGTCGGGGTCCGACACCTATGGGATCCTATGGGACCCCTTTACGATTCGGCGAGGGGAGAGGTATGCGCAAAGAGCAGAACCAACAATCGACGCAGGAAGATTTTACCCAGGTTCAGGCCGCTGATCAGCGTAAAACCCTACTCCTGCCTTGTTTTATTATTGATGTTCTTGAGCCCAGCCTCCAGGAGCGCTCGCAATGAACAGTACGTTCAAAGAGCAGCTACGCATGCAGAATGGGCCAGAAGATCTCCTCCTTTGTAGCAGTTGCCGTGGGCCTCCTTTTATACCACCAAGGGGTCACCACAGTGGCAAAATATACATACATTGAGGTGTAAAGTAGCTACAGGGTTACCATACCTAACCCCTGACGGACTAGGACGAACGCATTTAATGCACCGTGAGGTGTCCTTACTTTCTTGGGGATGGAAAAAGGGGCCATCCCATCAGCACCGCTTAAGCTCTCCTCCACTGGCGCGTCACCACGCATCCAAAGAAGGACCCAGAATGTTGGGTTTGTTGCTATGCTAGAGCGGTGGCACAACAACAAAACCTTGCCGGGCGCCGATCCTTGCCGGGCTCCACAGGCCACCCCGGCAAGATCTTGCCGGGGAAGCCGGCCTTCAGATTCCAGCTCTTCTTATCTGCTGATCCTCAGATCTCTGACTTGAAGATTTCTTTGGTGGCCTGAGCCAACCTTGAACTGTTCCCCGACAAGCCTTGCCGCGAGTATGGCTACAACTGCCCGTGCACAAGTACGGGGTACTAATGGCCCAATACTTAGTACACCGACAGGAGGCAAAGCGTGTTCTTCGGAAAGCCGCCTCTGACGTCCCAGCAAGCCAAACTTCTTCGAGTAGCGAGGCTCCCGGCAAGAAGGCGGCCGGCAAGGCTGCTCCGCGGCAAGGAGTTTGACAGCAACCCGTGCGGCGCACGAGACACACACCTGCGGCAACCACTAGGGCGGCAGGGGCGCCTCACGCAACAGCACCGGAAGCTAAGGCGGCAGAGCCACACCAACTCCCTACACCTGCCGCAGCCAAGCGACCTAGGACCCCTCCTCCGCCTCCCCATACGGACACCGCAACAGAGGTCGACTTCGACATCTCCGGCTTCAGCCCGGAACGAGAAGAGGAAGAGTAAGTATCCTGTCACAGTCTTTATCTCCCAAATTCTGAATTCGATTGATCTTATTGTGTTGCTTTGTCTTGCCTCTGCAGTGAGGCAGAAACCTTGGCGGAAAGGATGGCGAAGAGGGCGAAGACCTCCACGGGCGATGAGCCCCCGACAAACTCTACAAGCGTGCCAGAAACTATCACCATCAGCCCGGAGCTTAGCCCTCGACGCAGCCCCCAGCACAGCCCCCAGCGTGAGTCCACTACTCGTTTTCCGCTGGCGGGTGCTGAGGTTTCTACCTTTGCCGCTTACATCTTTGGGCTTGCGGGAGAAGAACGGCAACTGGGAGAGTCATTGGAGGACGCCCCCGTCATGCCGCCCCCGTCAACCACGCCACCCGCAAACGCATCTCTGGCAAGAGCTCCCACCGATGAGCCTACCTTGGAAGAGGAGGAGCCAGCAAACATGGGCACCGGCAACCTTTCCCCGGCAACCAATGTTGCCGGGAGGGGTGAAGCTACCCCTGATCAGCTCGACGCAGGTGACTGCTTGCCTCAGAGCACTTGTTATTCTTTCCTTTATCTTTCTGAACTTCAATCTTGATTTGATTTTGTTTCCCCCCTTCGTCCTTCAGAATTCCCTGTGATGGAACACATGGATATTGACATTATCATCGAGGAGACCGCCAGAGATGCTGTCGCCGAAGCTGACAAGATTGCCGCTAGCAAGGCCGCCAAAGACGCCACTGTCGAGGTCAGCGAGGCTGCTGTCGAGGAAGCCGCCAAGGAACTTGCCGAGAGGGCCGGCGAGGAGGCTGATGACCATACTGACGGCATCCTTGCTGCAGGAGCGCTAGGTGCTGCACCGGCTACAGAGCCCCCAGCCACCGGTGAGACGATTGCCGAAGATCAACCATCGACATCTGAGGCTCCCTCATCAAGCAAATATCTCAAGGTTGGCGACAACCTGTTCGTCAACTTATTGGGGACGTCAAGCATTGGAGCGCCGACCGAAGGGGAAACTTTTGATGAAGAAGTTATCACTGCTGCCGGGCTCGAGATCGTCAATGAACCAAGCGCCAGCAGTGGCAAATCTGAAGAAGATCGGCTCCTCCAGGCCATGGGCGATAATTTCAGCAAGCTCCAAGCGCTTCACCGTGCTCGAAAGGAGAAGGCAGACTCCAGAGCTGCGGTTGTCGAAGCAGCCGAGGCGGATTTCCAGAAGCGCATTGAGCAAATGCAGATCTGGTACGCCGAGGCCTTTCAGGAGTTGACTGCCAGCCGGGAACAAGTGAGCCAAAGCTGGACGGAGCTCCACCTGAGGCAATCTAATATGGAGAGGGCGCAAGAGGAAGCTGCGCAAAGGGTTACCGCTGAGGAAGCTCTCTTGACGCAGCACCGCATTGGGCTTGACGCTCATGAAGAAGATCTTGCGGTGCGCGAGCAGGCACTCGCCGCCAAACTCCGCGACAAGGATGAAGAAATTGAAAGGCTTGTCGCACAGCGGACCCAGGAGCTGGAGCAGAATCACAAGGAGGCGCTCGAAGCTGCAACTGTAGATCACGCCAGCAAGCTCAAAGAAGCCATCAATGCCATCGAGGCCGCCAAGAACGAGCTGAGCAACAAAGTGAAGAAGCTGGAAACGGATCTTGAGGAACACAGCAAGGAGCTCTCGGCACTCAAAAGTGACAGGGAGAAAACTCTCCACAGCCTAGAGGAGATGCAAATTGCTATATCCGACAAGACCAAGCAGCTCTCTTCAGCCAACGATGCCATTGCCGATCTAAGGCTGAAGCTGACCACGCTGGAGAAGTCTCTTAAGGATGGCAAGGCCCACAAGAAGGCCCTGAGCAAAGATCTCCAGGAAGAGAGGAACTTGCTCAAGAGCGCTGCCGCCGCCCAAGTTGACTATGAGAAAGGTGTGCAAATCTGGACTGATCGCCTTGTCGACACCGCGGAGAAGCTCACTGCACAACTGTCAACCATGGGCCGGGAGGGCCTGCAAAACTTCAGGTATTCCTCTGAAGAAAGGATATCCCCTAGCGCCAGGCTGACCATGTTCTTCAAAAGCATCATTGATGCCCTGAAGCTGCTCCAGTCCAACCGAGCGATCCAACTGGCCAACGAATCCCGCAAGCTTTGCCGGGCCGTCCTTCACAAGGTACTCATCAAGGTGGTGCACAAGAACCCTGTCATTGACCTCACCAACATGCTCGACCGCTTGCCGAAGGATGTAGATCTCAAGGCACTTGAGGAGCTTGTCGCGCCCATCCTCGAGAAGGTAGACTCAATCAAGAGGGTTGAAGGCCAGCGCAGGGACTAGCCGTCTCACTTTTCCTTGCCGCCACCATTCCATGCCAAAGACAATTTAGTCTTAAGTTAGAACTGCGGCAACTATCGATGTAATATAACTTGCTATGACTGAGTACATGCATGCTATTTCCCTTGTCCGATTTCTTTCCGTATGATATACGCTCTACGCTTATTGAAAACTTGTCGGCGCGCAACCTACCACGAGTGCTGGGTGCGGGACTTCAACAGCCTGCTGGAGGTGCAGCAGCCGGCAAGACACCTTGGCGTTCTTGGCGCAACCACTTATACTGTTGAGCGGACTCGAAACAGACTAAGGGCGCAACCAATTACTAAAAGGGTTCCTTCGCGTGCAGGTTTTCCATACAAGGGCTGAAACCGTCTAAAGAAAATAGCTTCATAGTAAAAATCAAAAAACTTGCTCAAAGTTTCGCAACTTAGCTTTCTGTCGCTGTACTCCTTCCGGCAAGACATCAATTCTGATCATCGCCTATTGGTATCCATACCTTCCATCCTTCCTCCCCCCCCCCCCCCACCCGACACACATTCACGCGGGGCACTTCTATCCTTTGAGAAAAAGAAATAAGAGAAAATAAAGATATGGAACCTTGGTGGTTCGTTAGTCTTACCGGGATCAAGTGTCATACAATATCTCAGACAAGCATGCATATATATAAACATGGAGATCAACAAGAAATGTACAACACTTAAGCTTATTTAACTGCGCACAGGGTCTGCGCCAGGCTTTGTACAAAGGATTATATGCCTTGCCGGCAAGACTCGTACAAAAGGAGATTGCCGGGAGCCCCCAGCAACCGCGCCTTATGGGTAAAACTTGCGAAGATGCTCGATATTCCAGGAGTTGCTCATTGGAATGCCATCCTCGGTCTCTAGGCGGACAGCGCCGGGCCTGGTGACTCGTACTACCCGATAAGGGCCTTCCCACTTTGGCGTCAACTTGTTTGAATTCTTGGCGGACTGAATCCGCCGAAGAACAAGGTCGCCTTCCTCAAGACTTCGGGCATGAACTTTGCAGCTATGGTAGCGGCGCAAAGCTTGCTGGTAGCATGCAGCTCACACAGCAGCCTAAAGACGATCCTCCTCAAGGAGCACAGCGTCATCTTGTCGCAGTTGCTCTTGCTCAAGCTCATCATAAGCGAGCACTCGAGGTGACCCGTATATGAGTTCAGTGGGGAGAACTGCTTCCGCTCCGTAAACCAGAGCGAAGGGCGTCTGGCCAGTGGCTGAATTTGGTGTCGTTCTGATTGACCAAAGAACCGTCGGCAACTCATCAATCCAGCACCTTCCACACCTTTTCAGCTTGTCAAAAGTCCTGGTCCTGAGACCGTTCAGCACTTCAGCATTAGTCCTCTCCGCTTGGCCGTTGCTTCTCGGGTGAGCAACAGAGGCAAGAGAAATTTTGCCGCCAAGGTCTTGGACGTATTGCATGAAGGTGTGACTTGTGAACTGTGTGCCGTTGTCGGTGATGATCCTGTTGGGCACACCGAAATGGCAAACTATTCCTTTAAAGAACTTGACGGCTGATTGTGCTGTCACCTTCCTCACCGCTTCCACCTCCGGCCACTTTGTGAACTTGTTGATTGCAACATACAAGTACTCAAAGCCCCCGGTAGCACGGGGAAAAGGGCCTAGTATGTCGAGCCCCCAAACCGAAAATGGCCAAGAGAGAGGGATTGTCTGAAGAGCTTGAGCTGGCTGATGCGATTTCTTTGAATGAAACTGGCACGCTTCACACTTGGTTACTAGTGCAGCTGCATCCTGGAGAGCAGTGGGCCAAAAGAAACCTTGTCGGAATGCCTTTCCGACAAGGGCTCTTGATCCTATGTGGGAGCCACATATGCCTCCATGTATCTCTGCCAACAGCTCTAGTCCATCTTCCCGAGGAATACACTTCAATTTCACACCGTTCAGTCTCTTCCTGTACAGAACGCCATCGACGAACTGGTACATGCTAGACCGACGGGCTACTTTTTCCGCTTCTTCCTGCTCCTCAGGGAGTTCCCCTATCTGAAGAAAATGGACAATGGGCTGTGCCCAAGCTGGAGCCTGGGGCTCGACAACTAGGACTAAAGGCATCTCTTCTGCCGGGGGAACATTTGTCTCGACGGCAAGGGCCTGCGCCCCTGCTGGAGCCTGTTGTTCCCCAGCAGGCTTGCCGCTGATCCCGGCGACTTCCTTGCCGGTGGCTCCCGGGAGCTCTGCCGGAAAGTACTGACCAGAATTCAACTTCCTTCTCTTTTCTTGCCTCATTGATGGTGCTACAGATGGATGAGTCAAATGGAGCACAAAAGTTCCTGGTTCCACAGGTAACTTGAGGGCAGCACGTTTTGACAGGTCATTAGCAATACTGTTCTCGGCACGAGGAATGTGCTTTGTTTGCAGACCGTCAAAGCGCTCTTCCATTTTTCTCACTTCATCTACATAGGCTTGCATCAATGGACTCTGATAATTTTTGTTGACTTGCCTGACAACAAGCTGCGAATCGCCTCTGATGAGGAGTTTCTTGATACCAAGGTCTGCCGCGATCCTGAGACCGGCAAGCAGGCCTTCGTACTCCGCAGTGTTGTTCGTCGAGCTCTCCCGGGGAAAATGCATCTGAATTACATACTTGAGGTGCTCTCCGGTGGGTGCGACAAGCAGCACGCCGGCACCAGCGCCTTGCGGCGTGAAAGCGCCGTCAAAGTACATAATCCATTCTTGATCTGTTTCCCTGCCGGGAAGAGTCGTTTCTTGAACCTCCTCGTCTGGCGTTGGAGTCCATTCCGCAATGAACTCTGCGAAGGCTCTGCTCTGAATTGTTGAAGTACTTTCAAACTTGAGACCAAAGCTCGACAGTTCCAACGCCCACTCCACAATCCTGCCGGTTGCCTCTGGATTTTGCAAAATCCGCTGCAACGGGAAGCGAGTGACGACGGTAATCTCATGCGCTTGGAAATAATGGCGCAGCTTCCTTGAGGCCATGAGAAGGCCGAAGAGCAATTTCTGCACACCAGAGTATCTTGACCTAGCTCCTTGTAAAAGAGAGCTGAAAAAATAAACTGGACGCTACACCATCTTCCTCTTTTGTACTGATTCCTCTGACTGTGCAGATCCTGTCTTGCCGGCACCAGACCTTGCCTGGGAAGATCCCGGCGCGTCACTTGACGGTCCTGCCGCTGCCGTTGCCCCCTCGTCGACTTCTCTCTGCGCCACTAACGCAACACTAACCACTTGATTTGTTGCCACTAGATACAACAGCAACGGCTCTTGTGGTTTAGGTGCGACTAGCATCGGCGAAGAGGAGAGGTACCTCTTCAAATCTTGCAGCGCTGCCTCCACTTTCGGAGTCCATCTCATTGGACCTGCCTTCTTCAAAATTTTGAAAAAGGGCAGGGCGCGCTCAGCGGATTTGGAGATAAACCTGCTTAAGGCAGCAACGCAGCCGGCAAGACGACGTACATCCTTGACGCGTCTTGGCGCTTCAATTTGCTCGATAGCTTTGATCTTGTCGGGGTTCGCTTCGATCCCTCACTGAGATACAAAGAACCCGAGAAGCTTGCCGGAAGGGACGCCAAACAGACACTTCTCAGGATTGAGCTTTAAATTGATCTTGCACAGATTTGTAAATGTTTCTTCTAGATCTTGTATGAGCATCGCTTTATCCTTGGTTTTGACCACTATGTCATCCATGTATGCTTCCATATTTCTATGTAGCTGAGGCTCAAAACCAATTTGGACCGCTCTCGCAAATGTAGAACCAGCACTCTTCAACCCGAAAGGCATTCGTATAAAACAATACGTACCACATGGGGTGATAATTGCGGTCTTTTCTTCATCTTCTTTTGCCATGAAGATCTGATGATATCCTGAGTAGGCATCAAGGAACGACAGTAGGTCACAACCAGCAGTGGAGTCCACAATCTGGTCGATGCGCAGCAAGGGGAAAGGATCTTTTGGACAGGCTTTATTGATGTCTGTATAATCAATACACAGCCTCCATTTCCCATTCGCCTTGCGCACTACAACCGGATTGGCCAACCATGTTGGGTGAAGCACTCCTCTGACCAAACCTGCCGCTTCTAACTTCCTAATTTCTTCGGCAATAAATTCTTGCCACTCCAAGGCTTGCTTTCTCACCCTCTGCTTGACGGGCCGCGCGTGAGGACAGACAGCAAGGTGGTGCTCAATTACCTCCCTGGGAACACCGGGGATGTCAGATGGTTGCCACGCAAACACATCGACATTCGCCCGCAGGAAGGCAATGAGCGCGCTTTCCTATTTGTCATCTAGGATGGAACTTATGGTGAAAGTTCCTCCCGTTCCGTCCTCCTTGACGGGCATCTTCTTGGTCTCTGGTGGAGCAGCCTTGGACTTCTTGTTCTTGCCGGTGGAACTATCTGGTGCGTCCTCAACGGAAGCGCAACACTCCGAAGAGGCGCGCTTGCCGGAGTTTGCGCCAGAGATCTTGCCGGTCTTCTTCTCCTCCCCCCCGGGAGTTCCAACGGCAGGAGCAGATGCCTTGACGGCAGGTGCTGCGGCTGCCTCCCAGTAGAGTTGGTCGGTGCAAATCAGTGCATCCTTCTTGTCAGAGTGAACAGTGATGACACCAATCGGTCCGGGCATCTTCAACACATTATACGCATAGTGTGATGCCGCCATGAACTTGGCCAGCGCTGGGCGGCCAAGGATCTCATTGTATGACTTGGGGATCTTGGCAACATCGAACACTACCTTCTCTGTCCTGTAATTGAGCTCGCTACCAAATGTTACCGGTAGTGTAATCTTGCCTTTTGGCTGGGTCCTTCCTGGATTGATCCCTTGAAACGTGCCCGTTTCCTCTAGATCTTCATTAGGAATTTGCAGCTTCTTGAGCATGTCCGGCGAGATTAAGTTCAGCCCGGCCCCATCGTCAACCAGCATTTTTGTTACCTTGAGGTTGCGGATTGTTGGTGCGACCAACAAAGGCAAGCACCCGACCGCAGTTGTGCGATCAGGGTGATCCTCGGCGTCAAAAATGATAGGCGTGTGGGACCACTTTAAAGGTTTTCGTGCATCAAGCGACGGCTCTGTTGCATTAACCTCACGCACCCACTGTTTAAGTCGGCGGTGAGAAGAATGCAATGAGGCGCCCCCGTCAATACACATGGCCTCTGTGGCTTTCTGAAACTCGTGCTCACTGGATTCACCGTCTTCCTCATCATCATCGCCTCCCTCGTCCTTGTCGCGGCCTCGGGCGGGCCTCTCCTTCTGTTGCTTAGCCTTGCCGCGGCGGCCTCCTCGGCCACCACGCTTCTTGCCGGATCCCTCAGCAATGTCCTGGGCCTTCTCCTTGTCTCGTCTTTCGTACTCAGCTCTCTGCTTCTCGACAAGTTGCTCAACTTGCCGGCAGTTTTGGAGATCGTGGCCCTTGGTGCGATGGATCTTGCAATACTGTTTCCCGAAGCCTTCCGGCTTGTCGGCAGCCACCAAGGCCTGACAGGAAGCGCACCCGGCAACTTCCTTGCCGGGGTCGTCAACCTTGGCCTTCTTGGCGGTGCCGGGGTTGCCGGATTCCTTGACAGCAAGCACGGCTTTGCCTTTGCGCTTCTTGTTCCGCCGCCGGCCTTTCTTCGACGGGGTTGTAACATCTTCATCTTCAGATTCGCCCCCTGCGCCAACACCCTCGCTGGGGAGTTTTCTCCCTTCTTCAGCTCGAGCGCACTTGTCGGCCAAAGCGTAAAGCTCGGTAATACTCCTGACCTTGTTCATCGCCAACTCTTCACGCATCTTGCGGTTACGCACGTTCTGATGAAACGTGCTAACGACAGCGGCAGGATGAACGTCTGGGATATTGTATTGCACCCGGCTAAACCTTTGGATAAACTTGCACAGGGGCTCGCCCTCCTTTTGAGGGAGGAGATGCAAATCACTTTCTTGGCCAGGAGCTTGGTGGCCTCCAACAAAGGCGCCAACAAACTGATGGCACAGATCTGACCAAGAAGAAATGGAATTCTCCGGCAGATGCATCAACCACGACCTGACATTGGGTTTGAGCACCAACGGGAAGTAGTTGGCAAGTATCTTGTCATCTCGGCCCCCGGCAGCCTGCACCGCAATGGTGTAGATGCTCAGGAACTCCGAGGGGTGAGTCTTGCCGTCATATTTCTCTGGGACCTCTGGTTTGAACGTTCGGGAGTTGGGCCACTGGACTCGCCGCAGCTCACGGGTAAACTATGGACAACCTACCTCGTAGGGCAAATCGCCCGCGTCCCCCGGCGCAGGCTTGTCGACAGTAGGCCCTGCGCGTTTATCGGACTGATGACGTGCCTCCCATCGCCGCTCGATGGTAGTTCGAGCGTCCTCTTTGCTCCGTTCCCGAAGAACTTGATGCTGATCGCGGCGCAACCGTGGATCGGACGACACCGTGGAATCGTCATCACAGCCGTCGGTCCGCCGGGTTGACGACCGCCGTTGTTGTCGTGGAGGGGAGTGCACCGTAGTAGCACCGCCTCCGGTCTTCTCGCCATCGGCTCGCGCCGGAACGATAGATCGCTGCCGTGAGGGCCCCGCTTGCTGCGGCCTATCCTTGTTGGCGAAGCCGACGAGGCTCTGGATAGTAGATCGCCACTCCTCCATCTTCTCCAGAGCAGGAGGAAAATCAAGGAGCAGCTGCGCACGTGCCAAAGCTTCTGCTGGCGTAGGCGGCAGCGACAGGTGCGAGGTACGTGAGGTGCTCTGACTCCTAACAGTGTTAGAAGGAGCATCATTACGACCATGCGACCGCGCGCCACTTCCACCGACAGTTTGGCGTCCATGCTGGGCCTGCGCACCTTGGGATCGGTGCGCAGAAGTCTCTCCATGGGGACGTTCAGAACCACCAACGCCACGACGCTGCTCGTCGCGTGCGGCCTGGGAAGGCCGCGACGCTTGCGCCGGCGCGGGAGCCCTAGAAGGCGTCCTCCGATCTCTGGAGTTCGCTGCGCCGCCCGTAGGCAGCACGGCTCCATCTCTGGATCTAGCGGCGTGCGGGTTGCCGTCGCCGCTGCGAACGACGCCGCTCACCTGGCTCGGATCACCAGAACGCCGTGGAGGCTCCAAACCTCCACCTCCTGCATCCACGCCGTCGCCCGTCCGAGTAGGCACAGGCAAAATGGACGTAGACGGAACAACCGCTGCCGCACCTTTCTTCTTGGGTGGCATGGTGACAAAGACGATGAAGAAACTGACGCGCTGATCACCAGATCAGGTTCGCACAACCTCGTTCCCCCTACCTGGCGCACCAAAGATGTCGGCGTACGACACCTATGGGATCCAAAGGACCCCTTTACGGTTCGGCAGGGAGAGAGGTATGCACAAAGAGCAGAACCGAAGATCAACGCGAGGGGATTTTTACCCAGGTTCGGGCCGCTGATCAGCGTAAGACCCTACTCCTGCTTTAGTTTATTATCAGTGTTTCGTCCCAGTTCTTGGAGCGCTTGCGATGAACAGCACGTTCAAGCAGCAACTACGCATGCAGAATGGGCTCCCCCTGTAGCAGTTGCCTTGGGCCTCCTTTTATATGCTCAAAGGGGTCACCACAGTGGCGAACTGCTCATTTGCGAGGTGTAAAGTAGCTACATGGTTATCATACCTAACCACTGACGGTTTAGGACAAATGCATTTAATGCACCGTGAGGTGTCCGTTTAGGTGTCCCTACTTTCTTGGGGATGGAAAAAGGGGCCATCCCATCAGCACCGCTTAAGCTTGCCTCCACTAGCGCCTTGCCACGCATCCAGATCTGGGACCAGAATGCCAGACCGGTCACTACGCTGGAGCGGTGGCACAGTGGCGAAACCTTGCCGGGTGCAAATCTTGCCGGGCTTGGCGGGCTACCCCGGCAAGATCTTGCCGGGAGCCAAGCCCTTGGTCTCCAGTTCTCCTTATCTTCTGATCCTTGGCTTGAATGTCTCTTTGATAACTTTGGATTGATCTTTAGCTGTTCCCCCGACAAGCCTTGCCGCAGGTATGGCTACAACTGTTCGTGCACAAGTATGGGGTACTAAAGGCCCAATATTTAGTACACCGACATTCGGTGTGTCCGAAGAAATTGACTGCAGCCGAGAAGTTTGAAGACGAAGCGAAGATGTGGCATTTGTTTCGTAATTCATCTTTTCCTTTCTTGATTCATAGAACCACCGTACTATTAAGAGGGGTATAGTGTTAGAAGCTTGCGGTTTGTTGATGCTAAATCTGACTCATATGTGAGGTGAGGGAAATCTCTTTGTGTTCCAAACAAATACTTGTCAACAAGAGACACAGTTCTTCTTTGTTGTGAGATATTTGATTTGGACCGAGGAGTTAGCATTTTTTGCTCCGCAAGTAATGTTACCATTTTGCTAAAAAATCCGACCGTTAGATGCATGTCGGTTGGACATTGGATGAGTGGTCATGTCCAAAATGGTCTTTTCCCATCGGGAAGACCGCGGCTATAAATAGCCCACCCCGTGCAATGTGCATCGTTGGCTGCTCCGTAAGATTCCGAGAAGATTAAGTGAGCACCGTCTCTCCCGAGTGATTTGAGTTTAAAATTCACCGAGAGAAAACCCCAAAGCCGAAAAGTTAGATAGTGGTTTAGCATCACTCGAATCTAAGTCCAGTACGCTCCACCTATTACTCTTGAGAGCTACGAACTCTCTAGACGGTTAGGTGTCAAGTTCTTTAGTGACCAAGAGTGGTTTTGGTTCACGAAGAAGTCTATAAAGTTTGGGTGATCACCTCAGGTATCTACCATGAGTGATCGTCACTAGTCGACGAATGAGTTGTGGAGGAGAATAGGCGAAGAGAGTTTATCTTCTGTGTTAAATCATAACCCTTCCAACCGGACGTACTCCTTTTGCAGAAAGGCGAACTGGTCTACTAAATTCCTTGTCCCCATCGAGCATCACTGGTTACCTCGGTCCCTCCTTATTTACATTCGTTCTATGTTGTATGATAAGTTTCTGTCATGTGATTCCTTTCCATGCATGCTTTAGTTCTCACTCGCTAGTTTCCGTTAGCTCATTGTACTTTGCTTATATTCGCTCCGCTACTAGGTTCCGAGATATTTGAAGTTTTCGAAAGAAATTTTAATCTTTCATTCACCCCCCTTTGGTAGACATACTTCGTTCCTACACCATCCATATCCATCTTGTTATATACTGAACCCTCGTGGATTCTTACGTGTATATTCATTTGTTCAATCCATGTTTACCACTACTATTTGTATGATGTTTGCCAGCCCCATGTGTGAGTAGTTCCCTTAGTTCTCGGGGATATGGATGAACCTTGGTATGGATAGGAGCTGAAACGTTAATAAGGATATGAGATTCTCTGTTGAATGTTTGGTTTAATAGCCTCCGTGAATGTTGTGAAGGGGCCCCACTCAGCATATCCGTCGCAAGGCCACGAAGCATATTACTATATCGTTGTAAAGTTAGGATGTTGAGGTAATTCGAGGTGACGGAAAAGCCTCTCTAACCCACCTTTGCATTTGATAGGGTTATAACGGAGAACCCTTGTTGATCATGTGTCGATTCAAACGCTGAGAACACTTTAAACCTGTGTCGATTCAAACGATTTATTCATCCCGCTGCGCTCTTTAAATTGCTTTATGTTTACTTTTGTTCGCACTCCACTCCAAATCATTACAATCTTCCACCTTCATTTTTCTTCGTGCCTACAACTAACTTGTAGGAACATCTCCATAAGTCTCTATAAGGGACAAAGTCCAATTTTTTTGCTCCAATTGGGATCAGCACTGTTACTTCGAAAAGGCTACAACTAAACCATGTGCACTTGCAGGACATCTAAAACCCTGTTGCGCTCGCTCAATTAAATTTGGCCCTATTTTGCCCCCAAAACGGCTAAGTGTGGGGAGAATTTACCTATGGTGTGGATGACGTTAACAATGCCACCAGTACACTACCGATGGCATTGCTGATGTAAGCAACTCTATAGGTAATTTTTTGTACACTTAGTGCTTTGGGGAGTTAAAATGTATTTTGGTAAAAAAAATTGTAATTTAGAGTGTGGTTTTGTACTCTTTTTGTTTTGTATTTTTTCTTTTTCTTCTTCCTTTTCTTTTTTTTCATAATTTACAATAATAATAATGTAGATTGATTATGTCGATACAAAGTACATATTACACCAATTAATATATGGTGCGGTATTAGTGTTGTCAATACAAATCCTAATTAAGGAGATACATAAATCAAGTACAACGATGTCGCTTCACTATCCTCTCAACGGAATTTTTGGTCTCGGGTAATGTAGTTCTCCTTCTATTGGTGTACTCTTGTTCATTGTAGTCATCATCTTTTTCCATTGGGTCGATGCCAAATTGGTCAAAGTCTTCCCTTGGGTCGACGACAACACAGCTCGGCTTTGTCAGGTCAGTCATATAGAAGCATTGGTCCAACTCTCCTTCTTGACCGTCCTGAAGATCTTCTTCATGTTTGGCTTCCCCTTGGTCGTTCCCTCCTTCCGACTCTTCGCCGAAAGGGTTTCCGACTTCTCATTTGCTGCCCCTTTGACTTGGAAAAAACATCCTCCTCGCATCCTCACCATGCCTTGTCCACCGTTTATAACCAGGCATGAAATCACGTTTGAGCAAGTGCATCTTCACACAACCAGTAAAACGGTCCATCAAAACTTTGTTTTTGCACTTCTTACATGAACATAATATCTTCGTTTTACCCTTCCGACTCTCCACCACCTTGAAGAACTCATTTATAGTTTGATCCATGGAATAGTTGGATCGATCGAGCTGCCTACAAAGGTATAAATATGTACAACCAACGAGGTCATAGAAAACCCTGTCATGACCTTTGTTAAAAATTGTACATATTGAGTGCCAGAAATTTGACGAAGCAAAAATTTAGGCATGACCTAGAGAGACGAAGATGACTGAGCTAGTCGTCGATAGATCGAGTCAGAGAGGCTAGCCGTACGTACGTAGGCCGTGGATGTGTGGGGATCGAAGAGTGGTCTGGATAGAGGATTTGGAGGAGAGGTAGCTATAGGTGAGAGAGAATCATGTTTATATAATCGTGTGATGATAAGAATTGTTGGAGCGAAGCTATAAGTGTTGTGCCACTTATAGGCACGCCACTACCATGTGGGGCCCAAAAAATGGGACCCACAAAATATATTGGTGGCGTGGTGAAAAGTAACACATCACCAGTAAGTTGCGGTTAACCAGGCTGCTGGATCCCACGTACTGGTGATAGGACATTTTGGAGGCACGACACTAGTAAGACAATATTGGTGGCGTGCGAAATACTGTCACATCACCAGTATTACGAAAAAATACATGTGGCGTGGATTAAACATGCAGCACCACTGTAAGCATTTCTGCACTAGTATAAACTTGTTAGTAATCAAGAAAATTTGTAATTCTTCCTATTCACCCCATTAGTTCCATCTCGATACTTTCATTCGCCCCACGGAGGGTTTAGCAATGTGTGTGCGTGGCCTGCCCCTGCCACACCTTATCCTCTTCGGCATCGCTCACGATTGAACGTTTGATACTGAAGATGAGATCCAACATCGAGTCAGGTGAATTCCCCGCACAAAGGGTTCTCGACAGTTAGAAGTAGGGGCTACCACGTGTACTTTGACCGTGTGGCCTAGAACAAAAAGAGGCATGTAAGCCACAGAGGTAGTACTAGTTTGTTGGATGGGTCGGTCTGTATTTGATGTGATTCCTCTTTTACCCCTCTTTTGATTTTCTTTTAAAATAAGGCAAAAGCAAAAAAGAAAAGAAAAACAAGAAAACTTTTGGAAGCATTCTAAATCCACTTCAAAGGAGAAGCCTACATGGGCCGGCCAATCTAACTACAATGTTGGCACTTGCTAGAAACAAACAACAACAGACGCTTGAGGTGTCGTGTGCCTAGAGACCTCCTATATGACACTCGTGGCGCCAACTGCCTAACTAGCGCTCCCGCAGGCAGGTGCATGGGCCGGCCCAACAAAAACCGTGAATGGCATGAGTGAGTGTCAAAAAAACCTAAACACATCGCCACTAACTCCTTGACTAGCTGATCATTGACAAATGGACCAGTTGACCATTGACTAGCAACACAGTTGACCATTGACTTGAAATAATTTAAAATTTTGAAAAAGATCATCAAAAATGTTTTTTGTGAATTTGAAAAAAAATCACAAAATTTGATCAAGTTTCTAAATTTGAAAAAAGTTCAAGAAAACTTAGAAGTTTACAATTTTTTTGAAAAGTTCGCAAATTTGAAAAAAGTTTTACGAATTTGGGAAAAAAATTGATATTCGAAAAGGTTTGTAAAAATAGAAAAAAGTTCATGAATTATTTTATAAAAAATAAAAAGAAAACATTAAAAAAAGAAAAACCGACAAAAACATATAAAACACCGGTGAAAAAACCACTAGAAAACTAGCCAGGAAAACCTGCAAGAACCTTCTAAAAAGTTCCCAAAATCGATCAAGGGTTAAAACGGGCCAGCGGCCCACGACTACCGAACGTGTGGGTGGTGTGTGCCTCATACCATTTGCACTCTATTTGGCGCCTGAATCGCCAAATAGGATTTGGAGTGCGCCTATGCCTCGCTTAAAGCGAGGTGGAAGGCAGCGTTGCGTCAAGGACGCATGTAGTGGGTCGGCCCAGTAGAGAGTCGACTGTTTCTTTCAATATCCATTAGCTCCATCTTCTTAATATATTTTCTAAAACTTAAAATTACTGAAATTTTCTTAAAGATCATGAATTTAAAAATGTTAAAAAAGTATAACAACATTATTAGCATCAATTTAAATAGTGAATCATTCAAAAAAATGATTGTCACGTTTAATATGTTGAACACATATTAAAAAAATACATTTTCAAAAAAATGCTCGAACACATATATTTGACAATTGTTAATAATTTATTTGAATTTTATGTGTATAAAAATGTTCCACATGTATATGAAAAATGTGTAACATGTCTGAAAAAGGAAGACATCAAAAACATATATTAAAAAAAAGTTAGGATGTATTTAAAAAATGTAAGCACGTATAATAATATGTTCAGGTCTATGAAAACAAAATGTACAAGGTATACGGAAACAATTAGATATCAAAAAATGTTAATAATATATATTGTATGTATACCATAAATGTATAATGTGTATGAAAAATAAAATAAGCATAAAAAACATGTATTTATAAAATTGCTAATCACGTTTTTAGAAAATATTCAACATGTACACAAAAAATGTTTCAATTGGATATGGAAAATGTTTGATGTATTTAGAAAATACTCAACGTGTTCACAAAGAATGTTTCAGTTGTATATGGAAAAAAAATCATGTACTTGAAAAATGTTCCAGTTCCTATTCTATATGAAGAGAGAGAAAACCGATGAAAACCATAAAAAAAAGGAAAACCAAAGAAAACCAAGGAAAACCGAGGAAGAAACCAAAAAAAATAAAAAATCAAAACAAAAGAAAACCAATGCAAAAGAATGAAAACAAAGAAAAACATAATGAAAACGAACAAAACTGATGAAAAACAAAGTAACAAGCGGAAAAGCAAAAAAACTAGTAAAAACCCAAGTAAGAAACAAAAAAACCAAAGAAAAAAACCTCCGTGAAACCAAGAAAGAAACAAAGAAACCTGATAAAAAATAGAAAACAAAAAACGAAGAAGAAACAAAGAAAACCAAAAAATATATAAGAAACAAAATGAAAAAAACGTAGCAACGAACACACCAAACAACGGGTGAGCGAGCGTGAATAAATGTTAGAAATGGCTTGGCCCAGAACTGCACACCACACGAAAAGCTTGAGGCGAGACGGGGTTACTCTTGTCTTAGGGGAGATATAGTTCTCGTCGAGAATTCCTATCTCTCTCTGCCTTTGGTGCGCTCTCCTGTAGCCGTTCGTGGTGGCCTGTCTAGTATAGTTGTATTCTTTTTTTTTATCATGTTTCAACGAGGTTTTGTATCTAGTTTTTTTAGATCTGGTTTTCATATTTTCCATTCCCTCTTTCACCTTTGTGTTTCTTTTTGATCTTTTTTTTTACTTTTCCATTTATTTTATTAACATATAACCATTTCTATTTGATCACATATATATTTCTAAATACATGAACAGTTTTGTGTTTATATTTTTTAAAGGTGTAACATATTTATTTTTTATATGTGCAAATATTTTTGATAACACATGAATATTTTTACTTCTTATATTACTAATGAACTGTAAATAAGTTAGTAAGAAAAAGAATTATTTTTGCATTTTATAGAAAAAGATCTACAATTTTTATTGGGGCACAGTCATTGCATCCCACCTAGCTCCGGCTATGATACCCAACGCTCCAACTAAGCTCTATATAGCAAGCACCGAAATGTCCTATAGGACACGCAGGGCGTCCAAATGCCAGGAAAGCATACATGGAAAATACTTATGGGTTGGCCCAAGTATCCTACACTCTCATGCGAGAGCACGGATCCTATTTAGCGCTTTAAGCACCAAATATAGTGTAAATGGTGCTAACTCCTATTTGGCGCTTCAAGCACCGCTTTAGCTGTTTCTGCAAACCGGCTCACACCCCACCATCGCGTTGGGCTCGACCCACCTCTTCTTTTCTTTTTCGCTTACTCAACCGCAGAGGCGTCTCCGTCCCTCCTCTCGTCCTTTCCTTCTACCTCTTCTTCCTTCTTCTTCTTCGCGTATCGCCCGAGATCGCATGAGGATCTTCGCCGCACAGCTGACTGGCAGCTTCTTTCCTGATTCGACCGATGCTGCCCCTATAGATTGGGGCGGCAGTAATGGCGACTGAAGGTTCACCCCCCTCGTTTGTCTATCTTCTTGCTTTCGTCGTTCCCTTCGATCCAATTGTAGGTTTTGGATTCGGTCTTGTGCTTGTTTGTGAGGATTTTTGTAGTAGTAATCAGTGGCAATTTAGGTTTCTTTTAGTCCTTTGCCATGTGATGGTTTCTGCGCTGCAGGAACCAAGCATTAGAAACACGTTCATATCCTAGCAGATGTAGGTTTCATATGGGTTTTATCTAGGATTTGACGCAAGAGTAGATCTCCTCGTGCTATTTGTCCAACCATAAGTCATTTTAGAGTAACCCTTACCTATGACCACATGTTCGTTCTTCTCTCATGGTTCTGTTCCTCCTTTAGGGATTTCATAATGTCGATTCATGTTCTGCTCCGTGAGGTAGTCCTCTTTTTTTGTAGTAGTTCTCCAGAAACTAGGTAGTACTATAAGTAAAAAAAACTAGTTACTAGGTTCCTCTATTTTATGCTAGATCATTAATTTTAGAGCACCTATTTTTTAAGCTCCTTATTTCACTACCACAAGTGTACATCATTATTTTTTACTTGTAGCTGATTTGCAGATTCCATTCTTTTTCTCTATACCTCTATCATTAAGTAGCTTATTGGTGCTCAAGGCTTTAGTTCTTGATATGTAGGTACGCCATGGTGATTTCACTACTATGAGTACATTATTTTTCTAGATTGAACCATGTGTGGTACAGATTTCTGATATGTAGCTTGTCTAGGTTTTTTATGTTTGATGGTGTTAATATGTCACATCCTAAATTTTTCCCAAATCTGCTATGTTGAAAAATTCAGAGGGAATTAAAATTTTGCTAGGAAATACCCAAGATTGCCTAGGATTGCTTGTGATTGACTTTGTTTTGCTTGATTGTTTTCCTAGAGGGGATAAAATCCCAATGCAACTAGTTGAAACCCTAGCAAGCCACTTGTAGGGAACCAAACCTCTTTGAAATATTATTGGGCATAAGGCTATCCCTAATACGTCCCAAGAAATATCCAAGCCAAAGCAACTCTCCCAAAAATTGAATTGGATTGTTTTGGAATCAATTCAAAAGTCCAGGGAATTATTTAAAATTGGCTTTGCATTTTATTTGGCAGGAAAGTGAATTTCATAAGTACAAATAATAACCTCGACCTCCTGCCAATTTTCTAAAATGGATTTGAAACACATTTAGTTTTGGAATCAAATTAAAATTCAAATGGAAAATGTAAGTTGTAGAAATTATTTGTCCAAAATGGTCAAAAAAAAGTTCATACAGTCACAAAAATTCCCTTTCGAATTTACGAAACAATCAGTGTTGGGAGAAAATTAAATTCAAAGTCTATTTGAATTTATAGAACAAACAGAAAAAAAGGGAAAACAAAAACAGAAAATAAAAGAAAAAGAAAAGATCCCAGCAAGGCCAGCTAGCCAGGTCGGCCCAGCAGCGTAGCTCAGCCACCCCCGCGCCCCTATCTCTCTCTCTCTCTCACTCGCCTAAACCACTAACGCGCGGGACCCACGTGTTAGAGCCATCCCCAACCTCCCCCGCACGCACGACGCCCACATCGCCCGCAATCGCCGACAACCCCGGCCACGATGGCCACCCACGCGGCCACCGTGCACGCCCGCCCCTTCCTTCGTTTCCTATAAGAAGCCCCTGAGCCCCTCTTCATTTCGCCCCTCGCCGCCAGGCTGCACCGCTGTAGACCCCGAGCTCTACCCGTGACCTAGCTCATCGTCGCTCGATTTCGGCCATCGCAGCCACCCCCTCGACCAGTCACTGCCACCACTAGCTCCACCGCACACCGGCGAACCCCTAGACATCCTCGCCGTGCCAAGAACCCCTGGAGTGTCAACTTCAACATGAGCTAAAGCTCATCGTCGTCGTGAGCTCGACGCCGACGATCCCCGTGAGTGTTTTGCCCGCGCACCATGTCCATCGTCTCTGTTTTGTCGTTGCGCATCTCCCTGACCCATTCTTTTATCCAGGAGAGCACCACAGCGAGCCGCGCCTCCTCACCCGACGATCTCCACCGTCTACACATCTCCGGTGACCTCCTCGTCATCGACTCCATCGTCCCCAGCCTCGTCCGATGCCACTGTCGACCTCTCCGTCGTTTGCCACGTCCATATCTGGCTCTCACGCAGCCCAGAGCCCTCTGGAACACTAGCAACCACCACACCCGAGCCGTGCACCGCCGTCCCCGCATTTTTCGATGACCCCCCGGCGGCCAACTCTGGTGAGCTCGAAAACCCTAGTGTGACGACTCCGGCTTAATCGTGCACTAATCATACACGCAAATGCGCACGATCAAGCCTAAGGACTCACTTGAAGATATCACAACACAACTCTAAAACATAAATAAAGTCATACAAGCTTACATTACAAGCCAGGGCCTCGAGGGCTCGAATACATAGCTCGATGGCATACAAGCGTCAGCGGAAGCATCAGATATCTGAGTACAGATATTTTACAAAGAGAGAGATAAGCCTTCACAGAGGCGGGGTAAAATAAAATACTACGATCAAAAGGCGTAGGCCTCCTGCCCTGGACCCTCCGATCCTACTCCTGGTCGTCAAACGGCTCCTCGTAGTAGTAGTACTCGCCAGGCGGGTAGTAGTACTGGTCGTCGGCTGGGGCGTCTGGCTCAGGGGCTCCGTTGTCTGGTGGCATCAAACGGAATATGGGGGAAAAAGAAAGTAAAGCAAACATGAGTACTCATCCGAAGTACTCAGCAAGCAAGGATCTACACTACATATGCAACATTGTCAAAGGAATGGCTGTATATGTGGACTGGGCTGCAGAAATGCCAGAATAGAGGGGGAAAGCCTAGTCCTATCGAAGACTAGCATCTTCAACAATCTTCGACAGTCTTGCAGCAATAGAAGAGAACAATCATAATGTAAAGTAGTAGTAGTAGTATCATCAACCTCGACCTGAGATCCTTTCTCGACTCCCTACGATAAAGCAATCCCAGAGCCGTACTATCCAGTTCTCATATCAAGTTCTAGTTGTACCGATCGGGATACAACTCCGAGTGTCCGTTACCGTAGGACAGGCTATCGATAGAAGTTTCTTCCCTGCAGGGGTGCACCAACTTACCCACCATGCTTGCTTAACTCCGGCCGGACACACTTTACTGGGTCATGCCCGGCCTCGGCCAAGCAACACGCCGCAACCCGACCTAGGCTCTAAAGAGAGGTCAGCACGCCGGACTAACCTATGCCCCCGGGGGTCTTGGGCCTTCGCCCCAGGAACCCTGCACGTTGCGAGGACGTTTCGGAAGAAGACCTAGCAACCCCTTAATACAAGCGCAGTTGCGTTCCCAGTCCAATCCAAAACGGGCCGCTCCTCGCTGACGTCAATAGAGCTTTGGCTGATGTATACGACGCAGAACGCCCATACTATGCCCACGTGATGGTTAGTGCTATTGGGCCAGAGGCCCCTCAGATCAAATATCCAAACCGTTAAGTGGTTTAGGAGCGCGCGGAAACGAGCAGAGACTCACGATCGATGTGACCCCGTCGCCCCGTCTCGAGGACTTGCGGCAAGGGCTAAGAATGCCCGGCCACGCCTCGTAGTTATCTCGCGGGCACCATCCAGGTCAACCCGACTCCACATCACTTCGCATTAAGCTCGCGCGGGTACCCCTCAGGGCCGACCCGTCTTTAGTATCATGGTTTAGTGCAAGTCAACTCAACAATAGTATCTGTGTGTCTGACACCAGGGGAATCCTGAGGAATCACCCTCGATGGAATCCCACCTGATGTTAAAGTCAAGGTGAATGAAGGAGGAATCACCCTTGAGGTCCACACTTGAGGAGTTGCGCGACGATGTCGTTATCGGGGGTGGTGTAGGAGGAATCACCCTCGCTTACCACGACCGAGTAACTAACCTACAAGGTTAACATCAGAAGTGCTGACGAGGTATCACCCTCGGCACTCGATGGTAACCCAGCAGTGTCGGCAACTAAGGGGAAGTGATGTGCGGTGCCAGGGTCTGGTCTTCAATCCCGATGATCGGGTCTTCTGATATCCAGCAGGGCAGTCGGGATCAAGTGGGGGGTCTCTGTCGTGTCTCTACCCAGCCTATACTAAGCAGTCTAGGATAACCAGTAAGGTAGCAAGGCAGGTTACAATAAATAGGCTATGCAACAGATATAGGAAACAGTAGTAGCAGCAGTTCTAATGCAAGCATAAGAGAGAAGAGAATAGACGATATAGGCATGCTCAAAATGGGGGTGCTTGCCTGTTTGCTCTGGGGCAAGGGCAAGGTCGCCTGTGGTGTCGTCGGGGACGTAGTCGTACTCCTGAGCTGCGTCTGCCTCGGGAGCTACGTCAACGTCGGGGTCTACCGAGAGAGAAGAGGGGGAAGAAATAGGTAAACATAATGCAAACAATTGCAATACGGTGCGTGCTAGGCTATGATGCAGTGCAGGGTTGCCTAAATATGCATCTAAGTCATTTAAGTTATTTTTAGAATTAATCTGGGATTTATTTACTGAAGTGTGTGCACTATTCATCTGCCGGATTCGGGCCCGGAGTTACGAGTTCTTCTACGTAGGGTGTTCCAACATGGAAACAGACGGCACGATCAGACTTGTCTCGTCATTCTGAGCCACTTTCATGTTTTAACTTTTTCGATCCGAGCTACGGTTTAAAAGTTATTAATTTTCAAAGTTTATTTGAATTTCTGGATTTATTTATTTACAGAAAATGAATTATGATGTCAGCATGACGTCACTATGACATCAGCGGTCAACAGGCGCTGACCAGAATCAATCCTGACATGTGGGGCCCACATGTCAGTCTCTGTTTATCTTAACAGTGAATTAACTTAATCCACATGGTTAATTAGGGGTGTGGGCCCCATCTGTCAGCGAGAGATTAGTTTAATTAACTTATTTAACATTTTCTTTTTCTTTTAAATCTTTTAATTAGCGCAGGGCCCACACGTCAGTGGCACTGTGCTGCCACGTCAACGCGTTGACTGGTCAAACCAGTCAACGGGGGCCCCTGGGCCCACGGCCAGTGTCGCTGACCGGTGGGGCCGGCCAGCCACGTCGGCGCCGGCGCCGGAGTTGCGCCGGCGACCAAAAACGCGGCGGTGCATCACCGGAGGGTGTCGGAATCGCGATGTGGGGCTCGGTTCGAGCTGCGGTTGGGCGTGTTCGAAAGCTAGGAGACTCGCGCGTCGAGTGGAGGCACTTGCTGGACCAGGGGATGGCCGGAATCACGCCGGCGACGAGCAAAGGTGGCAGCGCGTTCGGGACCTCGCCGGGAGTTAGGTTAGGAGGCACGGAGGGGCTCGTTCACGAGCTCGTCGAACTCCTGAGAGCACTAGGAGCTCAATGGTGGCCTTAGGTGAGCGCAGCAAAGGCCATGGCCACGGCCATGAGCTCGCCGGCGGCGGGCAGAGCTCGGGTGCGGCGGCAACTAGCTACGGCGTGCGAGGAGGGCAATGAGGAGAGACAGGAGGAGGAGGAGCTCATCGAGGAGGCACAAGGTGGCCCGGTGATAGCTTAGGAGCAGCAGTTCGCGCCGAAGACGAGGAAGATCGCCGGAGGCCGAGAAGAAAGGGGCGACGTCGTCCAGCGGCTGCAGGGGCTCCGGGCTCCTGCTCGTGGTTGAGGACGAAGTAGCAGATAGTGGCGGAGCTCGTGGATGTGCTGGCGGAGCTCGGGAACGACGGTGGCCGCGGATCCGAGCGGAGCGCGGCGGCGGTGGCGCTCGGCCTCGCGTGGATCTGAGGGGGAAGGAGGACGGAGCGAGCGAGGAGAGGACGGGGAAGTGAACGAGGGAGCCAGAGGGAGTGGCGGAGCTCGGCCTTATCCCCTCCCGCGCCCTGTATCGTCGGTGGACGGTGACGTGTTGGCGCCGCGCCGGCGCGCGCGCGCTCGACCAGCGGGAGGACGACAGCGCGAGGGAGAGAGGTGAGGTGGGCCTGCTGGGCCGGGGTTCGGGGCACTGTGCACTAAGGCCCAGTGCATAGTGCCTCGTTTTTATTTTTCTGTTTTTGTTTCTCTTTTTCTTTATTTCATTTCCTGTTTCGAAATAGTTAGAGCACTTTTGCATTTTTGTAAAATGTGGAACTTAGTCCAAATATTACAGTGCCATTTTAGCCCTCACCAAAAAGTGATTTGGACAGAGTTGGAAACCATTTGTGTTTGAAATGATTTTAAATGGATTTAAATATCCTGTTTTGGTGCTGTTTCATCTTGTTAGAGTCACTTATCTAACTCCAACTTTATTGATGATGATTTTAGAAATGTTCCTGGATTATTTGCCATTCAATGAACATTTTCCCAACAGAGTTTGATCAACTTCATATTTCACTTTTGAATTTGAGTTGATTTTCAGATGTGAATTTGAAGTGGATCATTAACCCATATGACTTGGCACTGCAAATGATCATGACTTGGCAGTTTTAACAGAGTGTCACAGAGCTTATTACAAGGGGGTGTTACAAGTTCTCCTCCTCTAAAAGAAATTCTCGTCCCGAGAATTTAGGAGGTAGAAGGAAAGAGTCCGGGATATTCTTCCCGAAGATGATCCTCGCGTTCCCAAGTGGCTTCATCTCCAGTGTGATTCGACCACTGCACTTTTAGGAACTTGGTCGTCTTCTGACGAGTTCGACATTCAGATTCGTCGAGGATGCGGATCGGATGCTCCTTATAGGAAAGATCATCTTGTAGCTCGAGCATCTCATGATCCACTGCATGGTTCGGGGATTCCTTGAAGCACTTACGAAGTTGCGACACGTGGAAGACATCATGAATATGGGAGAATTGCGGTGGCAACTCCAATTGATATGCCACCTGTCCACATCTAGCCATGATGCGGAAAGGACCAATATAGCGAGGAGCTAGCTTGCCCTTGATTCCGAAACGGCGGGTGCCCTTCATTGGAGTGACTCGAAGATAAGCTTGATCACCAGGTTGATAGATCACACCCCAACGCTTGCGATCATAATTACTCTTTTGACGGTCTTGAGCTGCTTTAAGATTCTCCCGGACAATTCGGACTTGTTCTTCGGCATGCTGAATAATCTCCGGTCCAACAAGAGGTCGTTCCCCAGTTTCTGACCAATTCAGAGGGGTTCGACATTTACGACCATAAAGAACCTCAAAGGGGGCCATTTTCAAGCTGGCTTGATAGCTGTTGTTATAAGAGAACTCGGCATACGGGAGAGATTCCTCCCATTTCTTACCGAAGGATATAACACAAGCTCGAAGCATGTCTTCAAGCACTTGATTAACGCGCTCAACTTGGCCTTGGGATTGTGGATGATAAGCTGAACTCCAGGTAATATGAGTTCCCATTGCTTTCTGGAAACTTTCCCAGAAATGGCCAGTGAAAATGCTGCCACGGTCTGAACTGATTTCTTTGGGAATACCATGAAGTGAAACAATTCTGGAGATATATAGCTCTGCTAGCTGACTAGCAGTAATAGTCTCCTTAACTGGTAGGAAGTGTGCAACCTTGGAAAGTTGGTCGACGACGACAAGAATAGCATCGTGACCCTTCCGATACTTGGGAAGACCAGTAATGAAATCCATCTGCACTTTATCCCACTTCCACAGAGGAATAGGGAGCGGTTGCAGAATTCCAGCAGGTTTCTGATGTTCTGCCTTCACGCGACGACAAACGTCACACTCAGCAACATAACGAGCAATATCTTGCTTCATTCTAGACCACCAGTACCTTTGACGAAGATCTCGATACATCTTGGTACTACCCGGATGGATAGATAGCGGTGTATCATGGGCCTCCTTCATGACTTTGTCAGTCATCAGCTCGAAGCGAGGTACTACAATGCGGTCTCGGAAGTACAAGGTTCCATCTTTAGCAATCGAGAAATCCCTGTACTTTTGAAGGTGAAGCTCTTTCTTCATTAGACCAATTTCAGCATCCTTGACTTGCGCAATCTTGACAGCTTTCTCAAGATCTGGTTGTATTACAAGGTTATTAAGAGAACCTTGCGGGATGATGCAGAGATTCAGCTTGCGCAATTCTTCATATAGCTGGGGTTGAGCTTGTTTAACCATGAGGTTGTTGCAATAAAACTTGCTGCTCAAGGCATCAGCCATCACATTAGCTTTGCCAGGAGTGTAGGAAATTCCACAGTCATAATCGGTGATTGTTTCCAACCAACGCTGCTGACGAAGATTAAGTTCCGGTTGAGTGAATAAGTACTTCAAGCTCTGATGATCGGTGTAAATCTCACACCGATTACCAAGGAGGTAATGACACCACTGCTTCAAAGCATAAATGACAGTAGCAAGTTCGAGGTCATGCACTGGGTAATTCTCTTCATGTGGACGCAGTTGTCGCGAAGCATAAGCAATTACTCTTCGCTCTTGCATTAGGACGCAACCTAGTCCTTGGCGAGAGGCATCGCAGAAGATCACAAAATCTTTGCGAGAGTCTGGAGGAGCAAGGACTGGAGCAGAAGTCAGCTTGTCCTTGAGGGTCTGGAAGCTTTCCTGACATTTGTCTGTCCAATCAAACTTAACGCCTTTGTGGAGCAGATCAGTCAGGGGCTTGGCAATCTTGGAGAAATTTTCGATGAAACGACGACAATAACTTGCAAGCCCGAGAAAACTTCTGACTTGCTTGACATTCTTCGGAGGGTTCCAGTCAAGAATAGCCTGAACTCGTTCCGGGTTAACTGCGATACCATCCTTGGAGATGACATGTCCAAGGTAGGTTACCTCAGAAAGCCAGAATTCACACTTAGAGTACTTGGCATATAACTTGTGCTCTCGTAGTCTCTCCAGAACAAGACGAAGGTGCTCAGCATGTTCTTCTTTGTTCTTCGAATAAACCAGAATATCATCCAGATATACCACGATGAATTTGTCAAGGTAATCCATGAATATGTAATTCATTAAGCGGGAGAAGGTAGCTGGAGCGTTTGTTAAGCCAAACGACATGACTGTGTACTCGTAAGAGCCATAACGAGTAACGAATGCAGTCTTCGGAATATCCTCTTCGCGAACACGGATCTGGTGATAACCCAACCACAAGTCGAGTTTAGAAAATACCGAAGATCGATCAACTTGCAGGATCCTACTCTCCGTGTGCACTCTGATGCAGAATCCGGTCTTATCGAATGACAACTCGGGGTATAATACAACTCGGAGAGAAAGGTTAAACAAAACAATGGAAAGAAAAATGATTATCAGACTAATCAGATCAAAGTCAGGGAAATCGCACTGAATCCAGCTCTCCGGGTGGACGGAATTAACGAGATCCTAAGTGTCGGTGTTAGTAAATTTAATTAAACCCAAATATAAGAGAGATCAGAGTCCCAGAGTAAAGACGAGGAATAAAAGATCCTAATACCACCCAGTTGGCGACGTGGGCCCGTAAGCCACACAGCCAAGTTAGTAAAACAGTTTTTGACCTCTAGACACAACTTCGGCCAAGGAATTGGGAAGGGGGATACCTAGAGGCAGTCAGCTCTGATACCAACCTATGACGACCCCGGCTTAATCATGCACTAATCATACACGCAAATGCGCACGATCAAGCCTAAGGACTCACTTGAAGATATCACAACACAACTCTAAAACATAAATAAAGTCATACAAGCTTATATTACAAGCCAGGGCCTCGAGGGCTCGAATACATAGCTCGATGGCATACAAGCGTCAGCGGAAGCATCAGATATCTGAGTACAGATATTTTACAAAGAGAGAGATAAGCCTTCACATAAGCGGGGTAAAATAAAATACTACGATCGAAAGGCGTAGGCCTCCTGCCCTGGACCCTCCGATCCTACTCCTGGTCGTCAAACGGCTCCTCGTAGTAGTAGTACTCGCCAGGCGGGTAGTAGTACTGGTCGTCGGCTGGGGCGTCTGGCTCAGGGGCTCCGTCGTCTGGTGGCATCAAATGGAATATGGGGGAAAAAGAAAGTAAAGCAAACGTGAGTACTCATCCGAAGTACTCAGCAAGCAAGGATCTACACTACATATGCAACATTGTCAAAGGAATGGCTGTATATGTGGACTGGGCTGCAGAAATGCCAGAATAGAGGGGGAAAGCCTAGTCCTATCGAAAACTAGCATCTTCAACAATCTTCGACAGTCTTGCAGCAATAGAAGAGAACAGATAATCATAATGTAAAGTAGTAGTAGTAGTATCATCAACCTCGACCTGAGATCCTTTCTCGACTCCCTACGAGAAAGCAATCCCAGAGCCGTACTATCCAGTTCTCATATCAAGTTCTAGTTGTACCGATCGGGATACAACTCCGAGTGTCCGTTACCATAGGACAGGCTATCGATAGAAGTTTCTTCCCTGCAGGGGTGCACCAACTTACCCACCACGCTTGCTTAACTCCGGTCGGACACACTTTACTGGGTCATGCCCGGCCTCGGCCAAGCAACACGCCGCAACCCGACCTAGGCTCTAAAGAGAGGTCAGCACGCCGGACTAACCTATGCCCCCGGGGGTCTTGGGCCTTCGCCCCAGGAACCCTGCACGTTGCGAGGATGTTTCGGAAGCAGACCTAGCAACCCCTTAATACAACCGCAGTTGCGTTCCCAGTCCAATCCAAAACGGGCCGCTCCTCGCTGACGTCAATAGAGCTTTGGCTGATGTATACGACGCAGAACGCCCATACTATGCCCACGTGATGGTTAGTGCTATCGGGCCAGAGGCCCCTCGGATCAAATATCCAAACCGTTAAGTGGTTTAGGAGCGCGTGGAAACGAGCAGAGACTCACGATCGATGTGACCCCGTCGCCCCGTCTCGAGGACTTGCGGCAAGGGCTAAGAATGCCCGGCCACGCCTCGTAGTTATCTCGCGGGCACCATCCAGGTCAACCCGACTCCACATCACTTCGCATTAAGCTCGCGCGGGTACCCCTCAGGGCCGACCCATCTTTAGTATCATGGTTTAGTGCAAGTCAACTCAACAACAGTATCTGTGTGTCTGACACCAGGGGAATCCTGAGGAATCACCCTCGATGGAATCCCACCTGATGTTAAAGTCAAGGTGAACGAAGGAGGAATCACCCTCAAGGTCCACACTTGAGGAGTTGCGCGACGATGTCGTTATCGGGGGTGGTGTAGGAGGAATCACCCTCGCTTACCACGACCGAGTAACTAACCTACAAGGTTAACATCAGAAGTGCTGACGAGGTATCACCCTCGGCACTCGACGGTAACCCAGCAGTGTCGGCAACTAAGGGGAAGTGATGTGCGGTGCCAGGGTCTGGTCTTCAATCCCGATGATCAGGTCTTCTGATATCCAGCAGGGCAGTCGGGATCAAGTGGGGGGTCTCTGTCGTGTCTCTACCCAGCCTATACTAAGCAGTCTAGGATAACCAGTAAGGTAGCAAGGCAGGTTACAATAAACAGGCTATGCAACAGATATAGGAAACAGTAGCAGCAGCAGTTCTAATGCAAGCATAAGAGAGAAGAGAATAGGCGATATAGGCATGCTCAAAATGGGGGTGCTTGCCTGTTTGCTCTGGGGCAAGGGCAAGGTCGCCTGTGGTGTCGTCGGGGACGTAGTCGTACTCCTGAGCTGCGTCTGCCTCGGGAGCTACGTCAACGTCGGGGTCTACCGAGAGAGAAGAGGGGGAAGAAACAGGTAAACATAATGCAAACAATTGCAATACGGTGCGTGCTAGGCTATGATGCAGTGCAGGGTTGCCTAAATATGCATCTAAGTCATTTTAGTTATTTTTAGAATTAATCTGGGATTTATTTACCGAAGTGTGTGCACTATTCATCTACCGGATTCGGGCCCGGAGTTACGAGTTCTTCTACGTAGGGGGTTCTGACATGGAAATAGACGGCACGATCAGACTCGTCTCGTCGTTCTGAGCCACTTTCATGTTTTAACTTTTTCGATCCGAGCTACGGTTTAAAAGTTATTAATTTTCAAAGTTTATTTGAATTTCTGGAATTTATTTATTTACAGAAAATGAATTATGATGTCAGCATGACGTCACTGTGACGTCAGTGGTCAACAGGCGTTGACCAGAGTCAATCCTGACATGTGGGGCCCACATGTCAGTCTCTGTTTATCTTAACAGTGAATTAACTTAATCCACATGGTTAATTAGGGGTGTAGGCCCCATCTGTCAGCGAGAGATTAGTTTAATTAACTTATTTAACATTTTCTTTTTCTTTTAAATCTTTTAATTAGCGCAGGGCCCACACGTCAGTGGCACTGTGCTGCCACGTCAACGCGTTGACTGGTCAAACCAGTCAACGGGGGCCCCTGGGCCCACGGCCAGTGTCGCTGACCGGTGGGGCCGGCCAGCCACGTCGGCGCCGGCGCCGGAGTTGCGCCGGCGACCAAAAACGCGCCGGCGCGTCACCGGAGGGTGTCGGAATCGCGCTGTGGGGCTCGGTTCGAGCTGCGGTTGGGCGCGTTCGAAAGCTAGGAGACTCGCGCGTCGAGTGGAGGCACTTGCCGGACCAGGGGATGGCCGGAATCATGCCGGCGACGAGCAAAGGCGGCAGCGCGTTCGGGACCTCGCCGGGAGTTAGGTTAGGAGGCATGGAGGGTCTCGTTCGCGAGCTCGTCGAACTCCTGAGAGCACTAGGAGCTCAATGGTGGCCTCAGGTGAGCACAGCAAAGGCCATGGCCACGGCCACGAGCTCACCGGCGGCGGGCAGAGCTCGGGTGCGGCGGCAACTAGCTACGGCGTGCGAGGAGGGCAACGAGGAGAGACAGGAGGAGGAGGAGCTCACCGAGGAGGCACAAGGTGGCCCGGTGATAGCTTAGGAGCAGCAGTTCGCGCCGAAGACGAGGAAGATCGCCGGAGGCCGAGAAGAAAGGGGCGACATCGTACAGCGGCTGCAGGGGCTCCGGGCTCCTGCTCGTGGTTGAGGACGAAGTAGCAGATAGTGGTGGAGCTCGTGGATGTGCTGGCGGAGCTCGGGAACGACGGTGGCCGCGGATCCGAGCGGAGCGCGGCGGCGGTGGCGCTCGGCCTCGCGTGGATCTGAGGGGGAAGGAGGACGGAGCGAGCGAGGAGAGGACGGGGAAGTGAACGAGGGAGCTAGAGGGAGTGGCGGAGCTCGGCCTTATCCCCTCCCGCGCCCTGTATCGTCGGTGGACGGCGACGTGTCAGCGCCGCGCCGGCCCGCGCGTGCTCGACCAGCGGGAGGACGACAGCGCGAGGGAGAGAGGTGAGGTGGGCCTGCTGGGCCGGGGTTCGGGGCACTGTGCACTAAGGCCCAGTGCACAGTGCCTCGTTTTTATTTTTCTGTTTTTGTTTCTCTTTTTCTTTATTTCATTTCCTGTTTCGAAATAGTTAGAGCACTTTTGCATTTTTGTAAAATGTGGAACTTAGTCCAAATATTACAGTGCCATTTTAGCCCTCACCAAAAAGTGATTTGGACAGAGTTGGAAACCATTTGTGTTTGAAATGATTTTAAATGGATTTAAATATCCTGTTTTGGTGCTGTTTCATCTTGTTAGAGTCACTTATCTAACTCCAACTTTATTGATGATGATTTTAGAAATGTTCCTGGATTATTTGCCATTCAATGAACATTTTCCCAACAGAGTTTGATCAACTTCATATTTCACTTTTGAATTTGAGTTGATTTTCAGATGTGAATTTGAAGTGGATCATTAACCCATATGACTTGGCACTGCAAATGATCATGACTTGGCAATTTTAACAGAGTGTCACAGAGCTTATTACAAGGGGGTGTTACACCTAGCCTCTAGATCTAATCATAGCCGCTCATTTTGATCCAACGGTGCACACGTGTTCACTTAAACCCGAAACGGTATCAGCCAACCAGAAGCTGCCACGTGTCCTAGCCTTATCCAAAACACTATCCGTTCAATTTTCTATTCAACTGAATTATCTGGCAATTTTGCAGAAAACTCCCTAGATAATCAAACCATCATAACTAATTATCTGTAAGTCCAAATTGAATGAATCTTTTTGCAAAATGACCCTCATGGAATGCACTTTCACCTAGGCTAATAAAATTTAGAATTTAAATAATTTAAAATTCAAATTCAAACAGAATGAATTCAAATTCAAATAGGGCATAAGTTGTAAAATAGAAATCCAAATTAATTGATTATTTTTGCATGTTGAACCTGGTGAAGTATAGTTTCATCTTAGTTGTTGTAGTCTAATTTTAAAACAATTTAAAATTAGAATCTGAATATAGTTTAACCATAGCAGTAAGTGCCAACAGTGGTTTAACAACCTAGAATGTGTACTTTGAATAAAATTATTGATGAGATAATATTTTTTAACTAGTTCAGAAACTTAAAATGAACTTTAGTAATTTAATTAACTTGAATTAAATTCAAACTATAATATATAATTTGAAACCCTAGGTTAATTGAATAAAATTAATGCAGTATGGTTTGTGAATTGAATTAAACCTAGTATTATTTTGGAGTTAATAATTGACTTTATGGAAAGATGAACTCAAATTAAATTGAAACTTAAATAAAGTTTGAAAACTATTTGCACATAGTAAATCATCTTGGATTTATATTTGACTCTAGGTCAATTTAAATAAATAAACTTAGTCATATTATTGGATTTATATTTGACTTTAGTTGAACTCGAATTAAAGAAATAAACTATAGTAGTTGTATTGGATTTTTACTTGATTTTAGGGAAGCGTTAATTATGTTGAGTTGAATTGAACCAACATAGTCAATTATGAAATAATTCATAAGTCAGTTTAACTTAGTAGAGCAAAATCAAATTCTGAACTCAAATCAATTTGAATTCAAATAAGATGAACTCTTGTTCAAATCCAAGTTGAATTGGAAGCCAAACCAAGTTATCATTTTCAAACACCTGGTGTATTCAAGCTCATGAAAGGTCAATCAGTTTGAATTGTCATTCAAACTTGAACATGAACTTTGCTATCCAAGATTCATAGACCATGACTATATTGTTAATATTCCTCTCCAGAATCTGACAACCACAGCTTGACATCACATACTCCTTATGTGATGAACCCTTATTTTATACTTGCATGTGAACCCTTATGTCACATGTATTCCAATTAACAACCACGGTGTTGTTTTCCAAAACTCTTGACAGTTAACCCTGAAACATGATCTCACAGCACAATGACACTGACACCATAAACAACACTTGTTCTATTTTTGTTTAGTTGTATTGTATGGTTGTTTATGATTGCTCTTTACTTACGGTAGATTTTACAAAGAGCGAAGAGTAACTTGATCAAGATTGTGAGATTGAAGAATCGGCAATACAGGCAAGTGGGGCCTTTTATCATAACCTATGTTTTCATGCATTGTAGTTGTTTCCAATTAGGAAATCCCTATAGGATTTTTTCTTTATGCTTGACAGAACCAAGTAGAAGAAATGTAGGTCCATTATACCCCGACCTTGTAACCAACGAGTAGTTGCTTAGCTGCTATAACATGGATTGGAATCATCATTAAAGGTTACTTATGCTTGTCTACTTAACTACTACTAGTTAATTAATGAATCGATCTGGGTGGACTGGCTATGATTGGGTCATCGGAGTGTGGTCTTTGGTGGGGAATGCCACCCAGGCATTAAAGGGATTGTATGAGTTCAAAGTTGATTAGCTTCCACGTGTAACCGTGAGACGTTATGGGCTCTGTCTGGACCAAGCAAGTTGTGGGAACCCTCCTAGGTTGACCAGCAGATGTAGATTTGCATGTAGGGAAACCCGGGCTCGGTCGGCCATTTTTGAGAGGGCTACTACTTTCCAAAAGTCTCGTCTAGATCTACCTAGTACTTCACAAGTGAAGTTTAGTGGCATAAGTATGTGATCGGTAATCATGGGTAAAGTACACAAACCTCTGCAGAGTGTATAAAATTGATCATGATTAGCCGTGTCCCCAGTTGCGAACAACTTGAGCAACTCATCTGAGAATTGTCAGTTTGATCTCATTACCTCTCTTCTAATAAAATCAGTGGGTTGAACCAAAGGGGAGTGTGGAGCTGATCTCAGAGGACCCAGGGTCTCTGGAGAAAGGCTTGGGGCAACCGTGCGATGCAGAAACCCACATGCTCAAATGCTATATTTGGACGGTCACATGATACGATCTGTCCAAGACTACTTTGTGATCTAGTATGTCCAACTATATATTAGAGTAGACCACTACAACAAAAGGTAGGAAAACTATTTTTTCGCGCAAAGAAAACCCAGCCGCACCAAATTGCATGTTTATGTTCTATCAAGCCAAACCTAGTGAAGCTTGCCAATACATTCAATGTGTTGGCCCTTGTGGCTGCAACGTATCATGTTGCAGGTTTACCATAACGAATGGGAGATACGAAGTAGAGTTACGACGCTATACTCAACTCTTACCTGTGAGTGATTGGACGCCACAAGACAAGAATATTATCTCGCTGCATGATTGTAATGTAAGCTAGCTCATGACCTAAGCAGGTGTGTATTGTAAAGCGCTGGATCTACGATGTAATACTATGACATGTGGTGTTTACTTTTCCCAATCATGTTTTTTGTGTTTGGCTCCTTTTGCTTTTTAATGCTGATACATTTTACTCTTCTAAATCTTTCCAAACAGCAAACACTTAAACCAAAGGTTGTGAACATTGACAATAGTAGCATAAAGGGATATCACACACATCGCTTTTTAGTCAATCAGTTGACTCAGCCAAAGTTTTTCCCAGCACACCCATTACAATCGGTGCTGATTCTGCTTTCACTCCTCCCGCTGGTTCTTCCCATGTTGTACCCCCAATCATCCCTGATGCATACATAGGAATTCAAATTGCAATGTCTTTCTGTGATCAATCAGGTGTTTTTTTGCTCTTCATTTATCCGTTGTTTCAATCCTATCGCCTAAAATGTATCAATCCAAATGGTCTTTTTCCTATGAATTTTTCCCTTATTCCTTTTGTATCTTTCCATAGGCACTTCTATGCTCAGGGAACTAGGTACAATTGAAAAGAAGAATATAAAGAAAAGAGGAGCAAAAGTTGTGTCGCATGTACAAGCTGCAAAGAAGTTGAAAATAGCTCCTGACGTGGATCTTTTCTTCTCCAAGTACCTGAGGAAGCTCTTCTTGAAGGAACAATAACTTTTTGCATTTATATTTAATTCCTTTTCTAGTAGCTGCTATTTAAATTTGTTCCTTTTCTAGTAGTGCCAACACAAATCTTGTTGTGCATGGTACAACAGATTGTTTTTGGATGCTTATGTATAATAGTGTGTCTTAAACATGCTAGTTGCGAAAAGAAAGCTCGATGGCTTCTCATTTCTATTTTTGTTTTTTCAACAGCATAACACGCTTAAAGTTGCTAGTTTGTCTCTGTCTTATAGATTTCTAGTTTCAATACCTAATTAAAGATTAAAATCATATGCGGTTTCAACAAAGAACCATCCTAAACTCTGTGCAGTTTTATGTTTGTATATTAGTTAAACTTAATCAGTTATGATCATCCATTCTATATTTCTATTTTTGGTTTTTGGTCCTTTCATTGAAAAAATAGGCCACTAAATTAGTTGCTAGCAATTATCTTATCGCATCAATTTCCTATCATCTTCTCCTTTTACGATAGCTAAGATTACAACTTTTTGTGTTTCACAAGATATGTTCCAGAATAGAGAATGATATCTGCATTCAATCTTTTCAAATCTCCTCTAAACAAGATGAAGGAATATGCTCTTCCAATTTTTGATTGAAATTCAAAAACTGCTTTCATAATTACATGCAGAAGTTCATTTCTAGTCATATAATTCATGTCCCTGCAAAGTCTGATATGTAATGAGCCACAATGTAGTTTCTGTTTAAATTGAAAATTCTCTATGTAGTAAGATAAAAGTGCACATTCTACTTTTTGTGTGATAGAATGGTGATAAAGTTTTAAGCACTATCATTCGAGTTTTTTTTTTGCATCGAGCTTTATAATTTTTTCTTTCTCTCTCTTGTGGGTTTTGATCTCCACATTTTCACATTTTGACATTTGTGACACTAGAACTTTAACCATCACGGGAGGTGGGTTTTCCAATTTTGGTTGGCCTGCAACCTAATTTAGTACAATCAAGTTAAACACCATTTACTAATTCAGTACAATCGCTATTTTGTACATTGGTTTATAACTTAATGACTTTGGTGAAGTAATTTCTATGTTCCATGACTTAATGAATTTGTTGAACTAATTTCAATGTTGCACCCTGCATCTAGTTTGTTACTAAATGACTAGAGACATGTTGGTTCTGCTTTGAATCATCTTTTTCAGCATTTTAAAATCATGTTGTTGCGCTTTGTGGTCTGAAAAGCAGGGTGAGAATGTGTGGGTGTGCTTTGATGTACCTTTACCTCTTGCATATGATTATGCATGGTTTTGCTCTTTTCTTGTCGGGTGGAGATTTGTGTTCTTGTGTTTGTACTTTGAACCTGAAGTAAAGTTTCTTGTGTCGTAGGCTTCTCATCAATGAGATCCGGCACAACCTTGGACTTCCTTTTTATTTTCGGATGATTGATTCAATATTTTGAATTCGATGCAAGTGTATTTCCCTTCTGGTACTATGCTGTCGTGCATTGGAAAAGGAGGTACTGATTGTCTAAATCGGAAACATTGTGTGGGAAAGAGGTAGCTAGAGAAATATAGAGAGAAAGAGGAGAGAAAGACACACACGCACACACACATACCCGGTAGTAGTTACCACCACTTGAGTTTTGTATGTTGTATGTGTATCTGTCAAATCGTAGAGTATGTACGTGTACTATGTAGTATATAATAATGTTTATGTAATATACATACTCCTTTTTTGGTAGTATGTATCATATTTTGAGTTTACTCCTTTTTACGTACAAATATGTACGTATTTTATAAATATAATAAAAATCATGGGCCAACTTGCAACTTTTTCATGTAACTCAATTTTAAGTATCTTATATATAGTACATGAACATACTTAAAATGATAAAGTAGTATATGTGTATGTATGTATGTGTGTGTGTGTGTGTGTGTGTGTGTGTGTGTGTGTACATCTGGGCTATTCTGTTTCGCGTAACAGAATATTATTTGGTTACTATTGTTGAACTGATGAATTCGAACGGTTGAACTGATGAATTCGAGAGGTTGAACTAATGCTTTCATTTTCCGGTGAAAATCGTCTTCTTTAGTTCAATTTTTGTTTGCAATTTTTTTGCCGAAACGGGGCGTGTAATATATCATTGGAAAGCTCTTGACATCTACATTACAATCATATAATTTGTTTTAGCAAAAAAAATATGGTTTAAGAGCAGTTTTGAGAAAACCATTTTTTAAAAATCGAAAACGTGAATCGTATTTTGGAGTTAATTTTCAAACAGTTTGTCGGAATTGAGCAAATTAGATAGCATTGGAAAGCTTGTGAAAATCCGCATCTTCCATATATAGAATCTTTTTCAAATTTTGTATGATTTAAAAGTAATTTGAAAAACACTGAAATTCTGGACGAAACGTATTTTTGTGATTTTTTGCAAACGGTTTGTCAGATTGATGCAAATGATACGGCGTTGGAAATCTATGGAAAATGCGCAACTTTTGCGTATAGAAAGTTTTTTCTAATTTCTTACGGTTTAAATTCCAATTCGAATACGGTCAAAATTGATTTTGAACATGATTTTTTTAAAAGTTTGTCGAAATGGGGCAAATAATATACCGTTGGAAAGCTATCGAAAATGCAAAACTTAGTCATGTTTAACGCTTTCTCAAATTCGCAACCGTTGAAGAGTAATTTGAAATACGATGAGACCCATCGTGTTGTTTTCTCGTCAGAAAAAACAAAGTACTTGTACTGATTTTTGTGTGTGTTTGTACTGATGTATTATTCATAGAGTAATTTTGAATACGATGAAGCCGGTCGTATTCTTTTTTCCGTTCCGGAAACAAAGTACTCGAAATGATCTTCGTATGGATTTGTACTAAGCACGTTTTCACAGATTGGACTTTTACTTTGTTTTTTGGGTAAGGTTTTCCTCGTAAAGTTTCAATGGTTTACGGTATCATCGCCCCTGTACTTGCATAGTTTATATCGTCCAACTGAATGATATATTTTTTCAAAAAGAAAATGTTTTGTTTGTTTCTTTTTTTTGAATTCAACATTTTTTCACAACGATGTTCTGAACTTCTCTCATTTTACGACTTGTACTTTTACCATTTGAATTTCCATGGGGTTTCTTTTTTGCTTGAACTTTTACAATTTGAATTTCTGTCATTTCTTTTATTCCGAACGGATCACCCTTTTTAACTCGTACTGATCAATATTTTTAATTCAAACCATTTTTTCCTTTCATCTGACAGAATTTTTTCCACACATAATACATGTACATGAATCATATTATCCATAGCACCGACCTCAGCACAAAAATCATCGGCCTATTCTTGTACAGAACTTTTCAAGCACCCACATGAACACAATAATAATTATCAGAAAAATAAAGTGTTTCCGCACATGGGTACAAAAAAACTTCCAACACACTTGGTCCTGCTCCTTGTCTTCAGTATCAGTTCAACAGGTAGCGCGTTTTAGTGCTTCCACATGAGGATTGCATTAACCAAAAAAAATCATTTTTTGCCACGGATACAGAGAACAATTCTGAACAAATGCAAAATGAATTTTTTGAGTAATAATGATGTAGTCTCATTCAACATTCTGGTGAGCAAACTGCAAACACTTGTATTCTGTAGCGCAGGTGGCTGCTGGCCCCGAGGCCTCATTCATCTAACATAGAATAACACATCCAGTTCAAGATTAACTTCGATACATGCCTTAATAAGCAAGCGCAACAATACGCACATGTACTGTTTGCATGTCTAACCACAAACCAAGACTAACATGTACAGTTTGCTTAGTCTGGGATGGACTGTCAGAATTTTACAAAGGCACTTAATTACCTTGAGTGCACACATTATTTTTGGGGATGTCCTCAAGAATATGCACAATAAAGCATATAGATTGAAAAGAACGGAAAAGTTGAACTGAAAACCAAAATAAATGGCCCCCGGGTTCGCCATATAGCAACTAAAACTTCAGTACAACTACACCTTTTATTGCTGCACTACTACTTAAACAAGGTAAATCAATAAAAAACTGAACTAACATACTTGTACTTAATATCTCTGTGCATGTCCATGGCGGCAGTGCGCAACCATCGAGCATGTAGCTCGTGTGCTGGAAGCAAATGCCCTTAGTGGTGGCCGCTATCGCCGCAAGAATCTTGGACGTATTGTCGGCTAGCATCCATGAAGACTGAGACAAAATTGAGTCTTGCACAAGATCAAACTAATATAAACGCTTGCTGCATCCATCATCAGTCATGCATAACCAAGCAATGTGGAAAGCAAAGGGGCTGGCGTTCTCCCTGTGTGTGTGCTCGACTTGGACGGATGTGCAGTGCTTGGTGAAGATGGTGGCCGCAACCCACGATTCTACTTGTACTGGCGTCAACGCTCCACTTGGACGGCTGCCAGCACCCCTGGTGGACGAGCTCGCGCCCCAGGGCGGCAAGAAGACCACCGGGGAACTGTACACAGTCGTTCTTTTTCTCGGCAAGCTTATACAGATTTTCTAGTTTTTCGCTCGTACATAAAAAGGTTGGATCATACAGGACCGCATCATATGTATCAAGCGAGCTAGTCGTTCAAAATGCATCAATCGAATACCACATGCATCACGCTTGTGAAAATGAAAATTCAGAAAAGGAACATTTCGTCAAGAATCAGAGAAGCACACAGTATAAATCCATCGAGTAATTCCTACAGCCTTTTTATAAGTCCATAACAAGTTTGTCAGCGGCATTCCAACGAATACTTGCTGTGTATCTCTACTAACTAGAGGTAAAAGCGGCAATGACTTCAAATATAAATCTCCAAATAAAGATACAACAGAAGGATAGAAGGAATTAACCACAAGTTAGTAGATGGGAAAATCAGTCGATGATGAAGCGAGCTAGCAATCATCCATCAAGATGCTCTTTTTTGGCTCACTAAGCTTGACAGGGGAGGATCTGTACTTGTCGCAACATCACTACCTGAACTAGTGTGAGTACCATACCTGGGCGGACGGGGCAGGAGGGAGACGGTCGGGCGCTTCGCAGGGAATAGGCAAGAGGAGGGGGCATCTAGAGGACATGCTTGGAGCACCGCGCGCCGCCGGATGGTGGCTGGAGGAGCATGGTGGCCGGGCGGTGCGGCGGTTCGGACGACGGCATCCAGGCTTGTCTGTCGGTGGCGCTGTGGAAGACAAGTGGAGCAGGCCCGCGGCGCAGTTGAAGCCAAGGGGAGCATGCCGTCTCTAGCAATTTTCAAGCTCAAGGTAGCTACAAATAAACGATGAACAGAGCAAAGCTAGTAGTCCAGTGCACTGAGACATTGTAGCAAACACTTGGCATGCGTCCAAAAATGTGATTTTTTTAGATTAGTGAACTGCTGCTGTTTCTTTCATCGAACTAGCACTGAAGAATTTCCTGTCTTACCGAGTGTTAAGGGAAACAAAACCAGAGACGATGTTGTTTGCCAGCGCATGTGCAGCACGATGACCTCGTCGGAGAAGCAGGACCGGTAGGATCCAGCAATTTCAGTCGACGGACCGAGCTTGTGGGTGAGGACAGCAGGAGAGAGCGGCAGTGCATGGGTGGAGGAGCGGGAAGGTCAAGTACGAGGCAGCGAGCGGAGCACCTCGAATAGATGTGGGGGCTGGGAGGAACGACAGAAGGAGGGAGGCCCACGGCCCTGACCGGAGATGCGATGGGAGCGGAGATGTGTTGCGGAGTCGAGGGCAGTGCTGGTCTCGCCGGACCGAAGGCGCGACGGCGGCAGGTGGGGATTGGAGGCACCGGGGCTGGGGTCGCCGGGATGGGGCGCGCTGGGGCTAGGGGTCGCCGGGGATGCGGCGCGCTGGGGTTGCGGGTCGCTGGGGATGCGGCGCGCCGGGGTTGCGGGTCGCCGGGGATGGAGTGTGCCGGGGTTGCGGGTCGCCGGGGCTGGGGCGTGCCGGGGTTGCCGCCGCCGGAGATGGGGCATTACGAGATTGGTGGGGCGGGAGGTGGGGGCGTCATGTGCGGGAGGGGACAAAGTCAAGAGGGAGGTGGTGGCGTGGGCTTCAGCGGGCCGTTCGATGCATCGCGCCCTTATAGAAGCCGATAGTAACAGAATATTATTCTGTTACTAGTAACAAAATAGTCCAGTCATGTATATATATATACATCCCAGCTATTCTGCAACCCATTCCTGAATAAGCTATTCAGGAACCGTTCCTAACTGCATGAGAACAGACAGCTAACAGCGCGAACTATACTAGTTAACGGCCAGGCGGACTTTTTCTGGCGTCATTTTTTCGCACTGTTTTTGGGTCGTATTTATTGAACCATTAATCGGATTGATGCAAATGATATACCGTTGGATAGCTATTGAGAAGGAGCAAAAAACTCATGTTGATCGTTTTCCCAAAATCGATCCGGTTTTTAAACAAAATTCAAAAAATTGAAAATCCATCAAACGATTTTTCAATGTTTTTGTGAAAGGAATTTTCAAAGCTTTTGTCGGAATGATGCGTATGATATACCGTTAGAAAGGTACCGATTAGCCCGAAATTTGGCATATATAACACGTTTTCAGATTTGCTACGGTTTAAGAGCAGTTTTCAAAAAACCAACATCATTTTCGACATTTTCCCCCGAACTACTACAGTACACGCTAACTGCTCACGCGGAATAGTTAACTGACATATGCTGAGAAGCTAACTGCTGAGACTGAAGAAATTATTTTTTCCCTTCTATACTTTTATCGTCGGGTCAAGTTAACCGCCGGGAGTGAAATAGCTAACTGCCAGGAATTCCGGCAGTTAGCAGCAAGTTAACTGCCGGGACAGAATTTTTTTTCCTTTTTTGATTGGGTCACACTAATTGCGGGTATGAAATACCTAACTGCATGGCGTTGAGCAAGCTAACTGCAAGGGCTGATAATACTTTTTTTGCTTCTTTTATTTTTTATTCTTTTTTTTATTTTTTCCCTGGTCAAGTTAACCGCCGAGATTGAAATAGCTAACTGTCGAGACTGCGACAGTTAACACCAAGTTAACCGCGAGGATTAAAAATACTTTTTTTCATTCTTTTTTTGCCCGGTTCAAGCTAACGGCTGCGAGTAAAATAGCTAACTGTCGGGGATTGCGACAGTTAACTGCCAGACTGAAGATATTAATGATGAGCTTTAGGTCGTTGTTTTGCTATAGCAACCATGGAGGAAAATGCCCAAAGACAAGGTAGTGTCCGAGGACGCCCATCAGGCCACCAATCAAGATTCTCACCTGAAGTTAACTGAAGTTAAGTACAAAAGTTAACTGCAGGCACACTGGAGCAGCCTCTGTTTTTCTGTAGCCAAGCTTAGCTCCTCTTGACTGACAGAATACACACACATAATTGCTTAGCTGCTGCAAAGGGCATGACCATATCCCAAAACTATACTATCTTTTCTTTGTTTTTTTGAACGAGAAAATTGCTCTTACGAACTACAGGAACCACCGGGGCGCGCCCCTATAGCGTCATTGGAGAGGGACTCTGGGATGGGTCACTTGCTCACCAGAGCAGTCTCCTGAAGAGCAAGACCGCGCCATGGCACCACGCAGGAAGGGTCTCTGCTCATAAATGACACAATAATTAACAAATTTTAGTAGTCCACAACAATTAACAACAATCAACAACAGCAGTTATCACCAATTAGCAGTTAAAGCAATTAGTGGCAGCAGTTAACAACAATTTTAGCAGTTAGTTGCAATTAGTGGCAGCAGTTAACTGCATCTACCTACAACAGTTAGCAGCAGCAGTAGCGGACGGATCGAGGAAGAGGCTGGGGTGGGCGAAGGGGCCGTCGCCGATTGAGGAGGACGCCGGTGGCGTGGAAGTGGTCAGGGGAGAGCATGGCGGTGACAGTGGCATGCCTCTACTGCGGATGGCCATGGCGCGTGTCAGCAGTGCTCCGCGATGGGTGAGGTGCACGATGATGCTCGTCCTTGCACTAGTCTGGAGCAGGGAAGGAGGGGAGCTCACCGGGGAGACCAAATCGGCGGCGTGGAGGTCATGGTGGGCTACGGTGGCCGCCTAGATCGAGATAGAGATGCTGCTGGGCTTCCATCAGGGTGGCGCCGGAGCATGTAGGTTAGCTCCCAGAGGCAGCCCTCGTCACCGTTCCAGATCTGAGGAGAGCTACCGCAGCGAGCGGTTTCTTGCGGTGGGGTCTTGGTGGTTGTGCGTGGCGTGGCTGCGAGCTTGTGGGAGGTGGGGCGGCGCGCGAGGGTCGCGGTAGGGGCGCCCTGCCGCCGGCCGGGAAGGAGGTTGGGGAGGGGTGCGCTGCCGCCGGCCGGGAATGAGGTTGGGGAGGGGCGCGCTGCCGCCGAACGGGAAGGAGGTTGGGGAGGGGCGCGCTGCCGCCGGCCGGGAAGGAGGTTGGGGAGGTTGCCTGTCGGGAAGGAGGTGGAACCATGGAAGAAGAAGGTGGTGGAGTGTGCGCCGGAAGCCACTGGCTCCGCTCGCTGCCGCTCGCTCCGCGGGTAGCTACAGGTACGAGGGGGTGAGGTTCCTAAATAAGCTTATTTAGGAACACTAGAGGGGGGTTGCAGAATAGTCTCACCCTATATATATATATATTATAGAGAGAGAGAGAGAGAGAGAAGTTCACCTAAATTTGGACTACACCATTTAGTAAATTTTGTTCAGGAATTGAGATTTAGTTCACCTCAAAATTAAGTTCACCAAATTCCAAATTTTTAAATTTAGTTCACCAATTTTCAAATGTAGTTCACGTAATTAAAAAAAAAACTGGTCCTCCAAATTCAAATTAGGCTCACCATATTCATAACTAGTCCACTTATTGAAAAGTTAATTCACAAATTCAATTTTTAGTTCACCTAACACAAATTAAGTTCATCGGTTTTACTTCACCTAAATCAGATTCTAAATATATTTCACCTAATTCTAAATTAGTTCACCAAATTCGTAATTAGTTCACCCAATTTTTAGTTCGCCAAATTTAGTTCATCGAATTCAAATTTAGTTCAACTAAAAAAGATCATTCACCTAATTCAAATTCGGTTCACAAAATTTAAATTTATTTCACCAAATTTATATTTAATTCGCCTAATTCAAATTTTGTTCGTCGAATCCAAATTTAGTTGACCTAAATCAAATTAAGTTCCCCTAATTCAAAATAGTTCACCCAATTCAAATATACTTGAACTAAATGCAATACCGTTCACCAAATTTGTACTTATCACCTAATTCAAATTTAGTTAACCGAATTAAAATTTTGTTCACCTAAATCAAATTTTGTTCACCAAATTAAATTACATTCACCTAATTCAAGTTTAGTTCATTGAATTCAAATTTAGATCATCAAATTCGGTTCTAGTTTACTGAATTCACATTTAGTTCATCATATTCAAATTTAGTTCACTTAAATCAAATATCGTTCGCCTAATTTAAAATTAATTCACTCAATTAAAATTTAGTTCAAATAACTCAAATGTAGTTCACCTAAATCTAATTTCATTTATTTATGACATATCTCTTCTTGCCCATAGGCTTAATGATTGTATCATGCCAAAATTATTAGCTTGATTGATAGCCTTCCTTAGACATGCATAGTCAGTGTAGGCAAGTTTGTACATATCTCCTTTTTAACTTGTTTTGTACTCTGGTTTGCTTGAGTTTGGAATAAAGGACTGTGGGGTTTTGCTCCACATTAAATAGTCAAAAAAATCTAATTTCGTTCACCTAATTCAAATTAGTTTACCAAATTCAAATTTAGTTCATTAAATTAAATTTAGTTAACCCAATTTATAATTATTCCATTAAATTCTAATATAGGTCATTGAATTCAAATTTAGTTCATCAAATTCAAATTTAGTTCCTCGAAATTCAGTACATCAAATTCATTTTTAGAACACCCAATTCAAATTTAAGTCGCCAAATTCAATCTTAGTTCACCTAATTCAAATATAGTTTGCCTCAATTAAATTGAATTCGCCTAATTCAAATTTAGTTTGCCTCAATTAAATTGAATTCGCCTAATTCAAATTTAGTTCATCAAATCCAATTTTGTTCACCAAATTTACAATTTTCACCTAATTCAAATTAGTTCACCAAATTCGAATTTAGTTCACACAATTCAAATTTAGTTGACCTAAATCAAATTTCACTCACCTAATTCAAATTTAGATCACCAAATTCAAAATTACTTTACCTAATTAAAACTTAGTTCACATAATCAAATTTCATCACCTAATCCAATATTAGTTCACTGAATTCAAATGCAGTTCACCGAATTCGAATTATTTCACCTGAACCAAATTTCATTCACCAAATTTACATTTTTCATTCAACAGATACAAATTTGGTTCATCAAATTCAAAGTTAGTTAAGCGTATTCAATTGTAGTTCAACTAAATCAAATTTAATTCACTGAATTCGAATTTAGATCACCAAATTTAAATTTATTTCACCTAATTCGAATATAGTTCATCAAATTGAGATCATCTAATTCAAATGTAGTTCACCTAATACAATATCACCCAATCAAACTTAGGTGAGGCAATTCTAATTTACTTCTCCTAATTCTTATTTAGTTCACCTAAATTAAATTTAGTTCACCTAATCTAATTTAGTTCATCGAATTTAATTATTTCACCTAATTCAAATTTGGTTCACCTAATTCAAATTTAGTTCATCAAATTAAAATATGAAATATGCCCTGGAATTCAATTTTTTGTTCATCAAAATTGCAGGTTGATTTACACGTACTTATAGTATGTATTCAAATCCCATCTTACTGCAGGCAGATTTACTCACACTTAGGGAAATCTTCCTATATGAGATTGCTACATAGAGGTACAACCAAACTAAACTATCAGTAGTGAAGTCATTATTACAAAGACCTGTTAAGTTCTCTCATTTCCAATGAAACCAATCATTTTTGGTAATCCAATTTGAATCTTTCAATCTATAACTCAAAATAATCAACCGACCTAATTTTGTTTTTTTCCACACGGATATAGGCTCTCCAAGTGAAATCCTTCATAATTGCAATTTTTTTGGTAAAAACAATACCCGAGGTACTGAATGTAATTCAAAACTAGTTATGTTTGGCAAATCTTTTTCCCCTTTTTCAAAGTGTTGATATCTAAAAAATTCAAGCAATTATATTTTTGTTGGTAGAAAGCAAGAAAAGAAGATCAAGAATTCACTTGAAAGATTATTATTCAAAAAAAAATTATCCCTAGCTCAGTTGAAAGATTACTAGTTCAATTTCTTTTGGAGTTCTACTAGCCTTCTTTTTTATGTTCACTCAAGTATTATTTTCCTTCTTTTTTGTAATAATTTTATTAAACAGTAACTTGAGAACAAGTTATCACAGAAATAGTCGAATTAACTCAGATCACATCCTGCTATTTTGAGTATTTTTTTCTCTAATCGGTTAGCCGACCGAAAGAAATAGGAACTAATCTAGCAAAATTGTATACGAGCGAAAAAATAATAATAGAAGGGAACGATCGAACGAAGCAAACAGATAGCCACCGAGTGGGCTGCTTAGATGCAGCCAATTCTTCTAGGATGATTCTACTTGTTTAGTTTTTTTACATTCTATCAACAAACATTTCGAAAATCCATTTCTGCACCCGAGCTCATCTGCACCCGTGCTGACGAAAAAAATCAAAACAAATACAAGAAAAATTCAAAAAATTCCAAATTTTTTGTGCGGTAGACAATTTGATGCGTGAAGTCCGCTACAATTTTAAAATCATTTGCACACCTGTGGAGCTCTCAGCAAAAAAGACAAATTGGGGGTCTGTAAAAATGTTTACTGTTCATGTACTGTTTTGGCCCGATTTGTGTTTTTTGCTGAGAGCTGCTCAGATGTTCAAATGACTTGAAATTTCGAGCGGGCCTCACGCATCAAATTGTCTACCGCACCAAAAAATTAGAATATTTTGAATTTTATATGAATTTTTTTCTAACCGGATGCAGATGAGCCTGGGCACCGAAACGCCCTACTCCAAACATTTATGTTAACCAACTTTTTTTCTTCTTTTTTGTTTCTTTTAGTGAGACTAAATTCTTATACTAGTATTAAACAACCAATCGAGCGAAAGAAGAAAATAAACAGTTAACGAGCGGAAACAAACAGCCCGCAAAAAAACCCGAGCGAAAATGAACAACGACCGATCGAAACAATCAGGGAAACAGTAAGGGCCCGTTCTGAATCTATCTAGCTTCAAGCTTCCGAAATTCTCGGAGTGAATCCATCCCGAACGGTTTTCCGGAGAGAAGCTAGATTCACGAAGCGTTACTGGGCCGTAGTGCAATTTGGTGGAGCGAGCTTTTCCCAGCTCCACATTTTCCCGAAACAGAAGTTCCACTTATTTACGAGGAGAATGCCACCACCAAGAAAAATGTTTCGGCCTTCTCTTCCTCGCTCGAACAGGTGTACCCATCCTACAGCGCACCATATCTCTTCCTCTCTCTCTCTCTCTCTCGTTCTGTTCCTCACGAAACCCTCACCACCGCCGCCGCCGCCGCCACCCCCCTCCCCCCGTCGCCGACCGGAACTGCTCTTCCGCGTACATATCCGGCCTTCCCAGGCCTTGTCCCTCCGATTCCCGTACTCGCCGCCGCCGTTCCCGCCGTAAGGGAGGAGCAGCGACCCCATGGGAAGGAGCAGCGCACCCCCACGCCATTGACGGCCGAGACGCCCTCCCGAGCAGGAGCAGCATCCCGGCGACCGAGCCCCCTCCCCCAAACCTCAACGTGAGCTCCCTTGCCTTCTTCCCTATGTTCTGCATGGTAGTATAGCATTATTGGGTCCTATAGGTTGTACTGTTGATGCAAATTGGGTGCTATGGCTGCTGAATGCGTAAATGTTTTGTTGGCTGTGTAGTGCTATATGTGTGAAAGCAACGTATGTGTGCACTAGGTTGCTGATAAATGTGCAATTTTTATTCCTACTGAATGGCTGCTGAATGTGCTATATGTGTGAAAGCAACATATATGTGTGCAAAAATTTTGGTGGCTCTGTAGTGCTATATGTGTGCAACAATTCTGCCATGTGTGTAGTAGGTTGCTGCTGAATGTGCATTTTTTTATAAGTGTACTCCTTTATATGTGAAGTGAGCTGCTGAATGGAGTGTTGAAAACACTCGGATTATCTCCGAGTTGTTTGCTGAGCAAGTGAAAGCCGGAAATAGGCCAGGCAATTATCTGACACCAAATGTGTTTGATGAGTGTGGAAAGCAATTTAAGATGAGAACTGGGCTAGACTACACATATACGCAATTGAAAAACAAATGGGACAAGCTTAAAGGTGATTTCAGCCTATTCAAGAAACTCAAGTTCCGGGAGACCGGAGCCGGATGGGACTATGTGAACAACACCGTGTCACAAGATGATGAGTGGTGGAAAAAGGCTAAAATTGTGAGTTCTCTCGCTGATGTATCGCATATCTTAATTCCTCCGTACCATTTTATTTACTAATAAAGTGTTTTCTTTGTTCTATTACAGGACATTAAAGGTTGTGGCAAGTTCAAGAAGAAAGGACTTGCTAATGAGGAAAACTTGCGGGTTATATTTGGAGATATCACAAGTGATGGTACTGACCATTGGAATCCCTCTTCTGGCATACCTCCCCCCTCTAGTGCGGCGGTGAAAGCCGCCATCAATGTTGATGACATCGAAGATCTTGATTTGGATGATACCGGAGAAGAAGCATCTCAAGCAACACCTACTTCATCTAAAGTGAGGCTTGGGATCATCATTCCGGAGAAGAACAAGAAACCAAAGACCGCACAAGTGATGTGTGACCAAGTTACAAGAATTGGTGACATTGCCGAGGCTTCTCACTCATCATTTCAGTCTTTCATGAAGCAAGATGAGGCAAACTGTGTGAACTCGGTCATGGATGAAGTCATTGCTTGTGGTGCAACAGTCGGTACCGATGAGTTCTTCATGGCTAGCGAGTTGTTTGTGAAGAGGGCTCAAAGGGAGATGTTTCTTTACATTCCTCTTGAGTCCCGAAAGAGTTGGTTGCGTAGGAAGTATGACTTGAAGTATGGGAACTAGTTTACATGTCTACCATTCCATCTATGTGTGATGGCCGGTTATCTTTTATGTTGAACTTGAACCTAGTGCTGGGTACCATTTCATCATTTATGTTGAACAATCTTTTATGTTGTTGAACCATCTTTTATGTTGTTGAACCTATTGTGAGCTATTTATGAATGCATTTTGCGGAACCATCTTTTATGTCCATGTTGTTGAACCTACTATTTGCTTTTTATGAATGCATTATGGAACCATCTTTTATGTTCATGTTCTTGATCCAATTGGTGCTAACTTCTGTTTCATATGTTGACGGTTGTTTATTTGCAGATGTCATCGGATAGTGAAAGTGATGATGACACTAATTATGAAAGAAAGAAAGCTATGGTTCTTCAATATCAACATGATATGATCATGCTTTATTCAGGTGTGTCATCCATAGTTGGGAAGTATTGTAAAAGTTGGGTCATGAAGGCCGATCCTAGGACATCTAGGTTGAGTGGATTTGAATGGTTGCGAGAGACTATTGGTACACCCAGAGAGACGTACACAATGTTGAGAATGAATGCAAATGTGTTCTTTGATCTTCATGACAAGTTGGTGGCGGAGTATGGCCTCAAAGAAACATGCTTTGTTACCACTTATGAGACTCTTGCTATGTTCTTGTGGACATTGGGGGTGTGTGAATCAAACAGGAGAACCCAAAACCGTTTCAAACATGGAGCAGATACAGTGCACCGTAAGTTCCATGAGGTTCTACAATGTGTGGTCAAGATGTCATCTCACTACATTAGGCCTCAAGACCCAAATTTTCATATCGTCCATGATAGGATTAAGCGTGACAAAAGGGCTTACCCTCATCTCAAAGATTGCATTGGTGCAATAGATGGGACACATATTAGGGCTTCTATTCCGGAAGGACCTTCAAAAATAAGGTACATTGGAAGAACCGGTGCAACAACACAAAATGTGATGGCAGTATGTGACTTTGATATGCATTTCACCTACGCTTCAATTGGACAACCGGGTTCTATGCATGATACAAGTGTGCTATTCCATGCAATTGAAAATGACAAGGCCACATTCCCACATCCTCCGAAGGGTTAGTATTTCTTGTTATTGCAACTTATGTAACATATCCTCAAACTCACAATCATGTTTGTTGTTACTTTGTGTAGGCAAGTATTACCTTGTAGATGCCGGTTATCCTAACCGGGATGGCTATCTAGCACCGTACAAAGGAGAACGCTATCACGTCCCCGACTTCCAGAGAGGTGCACCTCCAACTACTCCTGTAGAGAAGTTCAACCGGATCCACTCCTCCAAGCGCAATACCATAGAGAGAACCTTTGGTGTGTGGAAGATGAAATGGCAAATCTTGCTCAAGATGCCAAACTACTCGATTAGCACACAAAAAATGATTATTGCGGCTACCATGACACTACACAACTACGTCCGTCTCCATGACAAAGAGGATCTTCATTTTCTTCGGTGTGAGAGGGATCCGGATTATGTTCCAACTATTCCGGAGAGATACAAGAAGTATGTTATTCCTCCAAATGCATCGGATGTTTCAACACCGGCGGAAAGTGGTCCTAACATGGATTTGTTTAGACACGAACTAGCTACCGCCATTGCTCTAAGTTGGTGAAGTAATCATGTTCATGTCTTTAGATGTGTGACCATTTTGATTTGCAAACTTTATATGCAAATTGACACAGTTTGTTCTTGAAGCTTTTGTTGTATGACACATGACAAAACGAGTCATTCATCTTTATTATAACTTGTCTTAACTAGGAATATTTGTGATCTTCTGAAAAATACTTTTGTGCTGTACTTTGAACACTACAGTTCTAAAAATAGCTCTCTGGATATCTCTCTGTACGCTCTCTGTACAGCCACAAAATCTCAGGAAATTGCTCCTCTAAAAAAGGATAAGGATAGAAATACATTTGTGCTATATTTTGAACACTACAGTACTAAAAAAAGCTCTCTGAATAGCTCTCTGTACAGCCACAAAATCGCAGGAAATTGCTCCTCTAAAAAAGGGATAGAAATCAGCCCAGCCATCCTTTCTCTATCTCTATCTACGCCTGTGGGCTGCACTTTGCCCCGCAATGGGTTGTTCCCAGCCAGCCTGAGCTGGGACGAGCAGGCCTGCAGGCCCACTAGCTGGGCTGAAACCCTGCTGTAGCGACTTGCGAGCGCTCGAGAAGCTCTTTTGCTGCCGAACGAATTCCAAGCGCCAGGTGAAGTGAGAAGCCAAGTTCAGAAGCTGAATCAGAGAAGTTTTAGAGAAGTGGAGGAGATCAGAACAGGCCCTAAACGAAACGTAGGCAGTAGAAACACAAACCAACGTTGAAGGCGCCAATTAGGAGCACCTGTGCGCCCTGAACAGAGTGCGCTTCACCGGCGACTTAAGCGCCGGTTTTGGGCAAATCCTATTTGGCGCCGCAGACCCCCGTTACAGTGCAATTTGCAAACGGGCGCCTGCAGTAGTCCAAGCTGGGCCGGCCCATTCTAGTTCTTTTTTTTTTCAGAAACGTTAAAAAAGGTGATAAAACTGGGTATCGAAGCCACGACGCGCTCGTTACGATCGTTGTGCTCTAACCACCACGCCATCATCCTTCTAGTGTGCCTAGTTAATTCGCTCGCGCATTTTTATTTCGTTTCTTCTGGTTCGCGAAAGAACCGATTTTCCCCACTTTAGTTTACGAACGGTTTTATTCGGTTTTTCCTTTTTTCTTTCCTTTTTTTTAAAGCAAGATTTTTCTAAAGAATTTTGTGTTTTTAAAAATCAGTGAACTTTTTTCAGATTCATTTTTTTTTCAAATTCAAAGAATGATTATTCATATTTGATTTTTTTTTCAAAATCGATGAAATTTTTCAGATTACATGATCTTTTTAAAAATTCGATGAATTTTTTCTGAATTCGATGATTTTTTTCCCAAATTTGATGAACTTTTTTCAAAATCGATAAACTTTTTTAAATTCATTGAACTTTTTTCAAAATCTTTGAACTTTTTTAAAATTCATTGAACTTTTTTTAAAATCGGTGAACTTTTTTCTAGTTTGATGAACTTTTATTTCAAATTTGATAACTTTTTTCGAAAATCAATGAACTTTTTTTTAAATTTTGATTAATTTTTTTTCCAAATTTGATGAATGTATTTCAAAACCGCTGAACTTTTTATCAAAATTGATGAACATTTTCCAAATTTATTTTTTTCCTTTTAAAAATCTGTGAACATTTTTCAAATTTGATGAACTTTATTTCAAAACCGATGAACTTTTTTTTTGAAAATCAATGAAGTTTTTTCAGGTTTGTGAACTTTTTCTTGCAAAATGAAGAACTTTTTTCAAAATCACGATCTTTTTTCCAAATAATTCAAAAAAATTAAGTGGTACAATAGATGAACGGGTCTGTTCAATATAAATAGCGATGTGGACTTGTTATTATACATTTGCCTCTGTTACTAATCACAAACCGTAAATAGCTTGTGTGGCTAGTGGCACCTGTGCGTTAACACGATGTGGGGAGTTCGAAACCTGTAGAGAGCATCCCACCCCCCCCCCCCCCCCCCCCCCCTCTTTTTTTGCTAGCTTTTTATGTTCACCGGTCTGCACGTTTCGTGGGCCGGCCCAGCGCGGGGCGCTGCAGGCGCCAGGAGCGCGAACGGGATTTACAAAGCTTTCTCGTGCCTACGCACACCCCCATCGTTCGCTAGTCTAATGGGTTCCCAGCCCATTCTTTCCGGACTGGGTTTGCACTGATTTTTCACATTGTTTTCATTTTTTCATTTTTTCTATGTGTTTTTTCTTTTCGTTTTCCTTTCTATTTTAATAAAAAATAAGTAAATCACAAAAAAATATGCATACTTTTATGTAAATCAGAAAAAAATTCAAATTCGTGAAACTTCGCCAAATTCATGAACATATATTTTAATTTGCAATTTTTTTATAAAATTGCTAAATTTTCTAAACTCTATTCAAATTTGTCAAATTTTTATTCTCATGAACACTCCTCAATTTTGCGAACTTTATTAAAATTTGTGGACTTTTTTCAAATTCATGAACTTTTTAAATATTTTGTGATTTTTTCAAAATCATCAACTTTTCTCATTTTCTCATTATTTATTCAGATTTATGAACTTTTTCCAAGTTCACGAGGATTTGTTTTGTTTTGTAAACTTTGTGAATTCTTTTCATTTCGTTAATGCATGACTTTTCGAACTCCTAATATTTTTCAAATTCAGGATTTTTTTGTCAAATTCACAGGCTTTTCTAAAATTGATTAACTTTTCTTAATTCAATTTTTTCAACAGTACTATAATAAAATAGTCAATTTTTTCCTACCACACCAACAACGGGAGAAAAATAGAGGGCGAAGTGACAAACGGATGGCGCGAAGTTGGGCCGCGGCGAACTTGCATGCAGGTGAGGGTGTAAACAGTTTTATGTTTTTTCCTTGGTTCATTTTAAAATTTTCTTTCTTTATTTTTTTTGCTTTTCAGTTTTTTTCATTTTTCCTTTTTCCTATTTATATTTTTTGTAATTTTATGTCCCTTTATTTTTTTTTCTATTTTGCTGTTGTTTACTTATTTTTTAATTTTTGTCTCCTTTTTCTTTATTCTACGAGGTAAAATGTACATATTTTATTAGCGCCACCTTAAAAAAATTATACATGTCAATACTTTTATAAAAGTACAAAAGCTTATTTAAAAAGTAAATGGACATTTTTTTGAACAACTTAAATGTTTCCTTTAAAGTACTCAAAACATTTTTGTTGAAAAGCATGAACCTGTATTAAAAGTACATGAATATTTCTTTTCAAACACCGGTAACACTTATTAGAGGTGTGCACATTTTTTATCGAATAGCATGAACATTTTATTTAAAGTTCCTGAACATTATTTTGGTAGTTTGCTTTTTGTAATAAAAGTACATGAACATTTTTTGAACAATGAGAATATTTATTCAAAGTATCAAACATTTTTTGTAAGAAATGTGAACATTTTATTTAAAGTACAAGATCTTTTTTTAAAAAGGTGTGAACATTTTTTATTTTCCGAACCATGCAGAGAGCTGCATGTGGAATACTCCCTCTGCATCAAAATATAAGGCGTTTTTTGACACTGTGATAGTGCCAAAAAATGTTTTATATTTTTATATAGAGGGAGTATATAGATATGAGAAAAAAGATGATGTAGGTTGAAGCCCTAGGGGCCGATCTTTCATATGATTTGGAGGGGGATTCCCAAAGAATACGAAGAACGGAAAAGAAATCATAAGAGGAAACACTCAAAAACAAGTCCAATCACACATCCACTAGACTAACAAACACATGGATTCACAAGGTACATGAACAACAAAGGGAAATCGGTACAAAGATAGAGTTCATCCCAAATCCAAAGGAGATGGGGTCTTGATGATCTAGATGATCCTTCCCACAAAGGGGGCCTTGAATCCCTCGGGATCTTCTCACATGCTCACATAGAGCTCTTGAACTCCATGGGAGTGGTCTCTCTCTCACAAGAGAAGAGTAGGTAGGAGCAAAGCTCAACTAAGATGAGCCATCATATTTTCTTACCCTAGAAAGGAGGAGGAGGAGGTCTATATATAGTGCTAGCCACAAAGTGGGAGGGGGAAAGGAGATACATGGGCCTCTGGCCCAACTCTGCATGCAGGCAGGCGCCGGATGTCCGGGGCACGGGACGGATGTCCGGCCTGGCGGTGGCCAAAACTTTTGGTGCGTTCTATTGTGTTGCTGCCTGATTTTTGGGGGAAGGTCGGGTGTCCGAGTGGTGGCGTAGCGCCGGATGTCCGGCCGCTGATGCTATTGGCCGTCCGTTGGGGCAGCTCCTGGGCGGCTGCACAGGCGCCGGATGTTCGGCCTCTGGCTCGGATGTCCGGTGGTTGTAGCTTCAACAGTTCCGTCTTCTTCCATCGTCGCTTCCAGACTTCCCTCGTTGATGGTGTAGTTGTACACTTGCGCTCGCACTCCTTCTCGTAGTTCGTGGTGCTCCGACAATACCTATGTATGCACATGAGTGGAGTGTCAAGTAGTATATCATGCTCGAAGGGGTCAAGTGAACACGTATAAAGAAGATGATTCATCATTGTGTATGTGAATTAGATGTCGCACGTGTCACTCGCCGAACGGGCTCTTGACATGATGATGTCTGTAGGATGCTCCGCATCAAGAGGCAAACAACCCATACATAATTCGGTGACCAAACAAGGTACAACGACAACATAAGGAATAAGGCAAAAACCAAACGCACAGGAGACAAAATCATCACTCCGCCCAACAATGATAACTAGGACACCTTGACGACTACAACACCAGCATTGGGATGCAGGAGAAAGACAATGACATTGGTAATGCAACGCTACTTTCACACACAGGGACTTCACGTGCCCATACATGAGCTTGCTCTCAGGCAAAGTCAGATATTTTTTTGAGGGAACAACGTTGCACTTTATTCAAGAACGATGGTGGGCGGAACTTTTACAATATCATGTGGCTCAATCAGCCAAACATTCATGCCAAAATCTAATGAAAGAGAAAATTTGGCTAAACTATCCACTTCAAAATTTCTTCTTCTAGTTTCTTCATGGATGAAATTACATGCATCAAATTCTCCCTTGTGAGCTTTGATCTCCCTGACTATCATAGCATTCCGTCCGCTCGTGTTTCCAGAGATATCCTTGATAGCCGAGGGGTATGTTGTCACGGGAAATGATGATGCTTTTGACTGTAAGATCAAAAGCCAAGGTCCGTGCCTCCCTACATGCACAACCAGATGGAGCCTAGAATCCTCCGACCACTATTGTTGCAACCCAAAAGCTTTTAGAAACTTCATTGGCCCTCCCACAATAAAAAAAACCTTGGCACGTGCCCAAGAAAGTCCATTGTCATGCTTCTCAGCAAGTATCAGCGGAGACGCCACTATTGTAAACATAAAAGCAACAAATTAATAGTTGTCGTTGAGACGCAAGTTCGACACCCATCTATTCGCGTCCTTGATCAGCTATTCTTCTCCAACATCAGACAACCTCCTGGACGCTTGCAAGGCAACCCTGAAGAAATTGTTGTTAAAGACACGTAGCTTCACATTTAATTTGTTCGACCATGCGGTCCATCGAAGAAAAAAATACCCTCGAAGAACCTCCTATTACGCTACTTCCAAATCGACCAAGCGACCAAGATGACCATGGTGTTGAGTCCGTATCAATAGCAAAAAGTTGCATTGTCCAACCCACCAATCAACGGAGGTAGCAATCGTCAAAAGCCCAATCCAAGTTAAAATTTGACTCCAAAGAATGCATTTTTTCTAAATTCGTGAACATTTTTTCAATTTTGTGATTTTTCACAAATTGATGAACTTTTTTAAATTCGCAAAAAGAATTAAAATACATGAATATATTTTCAAATTCATGAACTGTTTTCATATACATGAACAATTTTCAAATTCATGAGTTTTTTCACATACGCAAAAAAAATCAAATTCATGATTTTTTTTCTATTTTCGTGAATTTTTTTCAAATTCATGACATTTTTTGAAATAACTTTTTTTTAAATTTTTGGCGATTTTTTCAAGTTTCTTGAACTTATTTTGAATTCATAATTTTTTTATTTTTGACATTTGTTTGAATTTTTTTGAACTTTTTTCAGTTCATTGAACCTTTTCAATTTGTTTGAACTCTTTCCAAAGTCAACGCTCAACGATCATTGGTCAAAGGTCTCAGCGGTCAGAAGTCAATCTGTCCTTCTGTCAGTGGACAACAGTCAAAGTCATCCAGACAAACTGTCTAGCGAGTATATCTGCGACCGATCGAAGAAACAGTGCGACCGATCGAAGAAACAATTTTAGCGAACCTAAGAGCAACTTCAACGTGACGACCCAAACAGACGTGCGCTTTGTCCGTTTTTTGTTTGTTTGGGTCGGTTGCCCGCTCGCCGTTCGCCCTCTTTTTGATTTGGGTCGGCAGTGCGTCCAATGCGCCGACCTATATTTGTCTGTGTGACCGATTTGCCACCATTTTTCAATAAATATACACACATTTTGCATAGTTTTGCAAGCAAACAAAAAATAGCATAGTTTCACAACCCAAATAAATATATCATAGTTTACAAACCAAATAAAAATTAAATTGTCTCAAATACATTTTAAAAAAGATACATCTATTGGTTGCCAACATGAGCCCACATATGCTCAACCAAATCATCTTTGTAGCTGAATGTGAGTTTTCCAATCACGCATTTGATGATGAAATTTGGTGAACTGTGCAAATGTTGTTGCTCCCCCTCCATGCTCAGGCACAACATTGTCGCCCTGAAACTGAAATCCTTGATCCTACATACATTCCAGGCGCTCATCCTCTACGATCATATTATGCATGATCACACAAAAAGTCATCACCTCCCACAACTTCTTGGTGCTTCAAGTTCTAGCAGGATACCGAACGATGCCCTATCGAGATTACAGAACACCAAAAGCACGCTCGACATTCTTCCTAGCACTTTGTTGCTCTTGGGCAAATCTTTTTCTCTTCTTTCCGACATGGTTGGGGATTGTTTTCACAATAGTGGTCCACTAAGGATAGATACCGTCAGCTAGGTAGTATCCTTTGTTGTAGTTGTGGCTGTTGATATTAACATTGATCGGCGTGTTGTTGCCTTCGGCAAGCCTTGCAAACAAGGGCGAGCGTTGAAGCACGTTGATATCATTGTGCGATCCGGCCATGCCAAATAAAGAGTGCCAGATCCAGAGATCTTATGAGGCCACGACCTCAAGTATGACAGTGCAAGCCCTGACATGACCCCTATACTGCCCTTACCAAGCAGAAGGGCAGTTCTTCCACTCTCAGTGCATGCAGTATGCCAAACATCCCTGGAAAGCCCCTGCTGTCATTGGTCACCAACAAGCGGGCTGTATCTTCAGCAGTCGGCTCTCTCAAGTACTCTGGGCCAAAAACTGCAATCACAGCCTTGCAGAACCTGTACATGGACTCTAGGCACGTAGACTCGCTCATACGGACGTACTCATCAATGAGATCACCAGGCACTCCATATGCAAGCATCTGGATAGCTGCAGTGCATTTATGAAAAGATGAGAAGCCAATCTTTCCAAGGGCATCCTCCTTGCACTCGAAATACTTATCGTATCCGACCACCTCCTCTCGAATACGATTGAAAACATGCCTAGCCATACGGAAACACCGCCAGAATTGGTGATGTTTGAACAGCGGGTTGGATGTGTCAAAGTAGTCCTTCCAAAGAAGGAAATTGACCGCTCTCTCGATTGCGTTTAATGCCGGAGTGTGCCCCGGTATCGAGCCACGGAACAATGACCGCTACCTATTAAGGTGGTCATGGACCAACACAGCAGCCACCATCTCCTCATCATCGGATGAGGAGTCGTCAGAGTCACAGAGAAAATTGTGGAAAAAGAATCCGCCGGCGGAGTCCATTTGTACCTTGGGGGCAAACTGTTGAACAGCTTGCGGGCATCGTCGAAGATGCTGGCCGGCGAAGAGGGCGCGCCTCCCCTGGACCAGGTAGCTGGCCTGGCGGCGTCATCGGACGAAGGAGCTGGCCGGGGCCACGGGGGGCGACTTCGTGCTCGCGGCGGCCCGGTGGCGAGGCGGTGGTGGCGGCAATGTCAGAGGTGGCGGCGTGGGTGTAGGCGCGGACTGCTGGCAGGGACACCAAACTAGGAGGCGGCGGCGACGGGGTGGGGCGGGCGAGGGCTTGTTGTCGATAAGGGTGGAAGAGAATGGCCAATGTGCCACCGACCGGCGGGCCAGGGGGAAGTAGGCGCGCATCGCGTGCGTCCGCGGCGACGCAAATGAGGCTCAATTTTGAGTCAGGAATGGATCGACAGACGGACGAAAAGCAGACGCGCGTCCATTTGGATCAGCGTGTTGGGCCGATTTTTCTGTTCGCGACGATCCAAACAGATACGCGCGAACGAAATGAGTCGGCGCGTTGCAATTGCTCTAATGGGCTTAATAGATGCAGCCCACTCAGTCAGCTAGTGGTGCTAGATCGATAATACGTCGAATTCTGGTCAACTCTTCACACTCACAAAAAGCGGATGGGTGCTTTGGTCTCGTGGCTTCACAGATTGGGAGTAGTTCATATATGGAGGGGTTCGTGCATCCGTTTATTCAAAACTTGGGAGTTTTTTTTCATACATTCGATTCAAAACATTTTATCTCTTAAACCGTGTGTTTAAATCTTGATCCGTTTTCATCATTGGATTCCTCGCATCGAGATCTTCAAAACTAGATCACATGTTCATAGATTTTAATGAATTTATTTTTCATGAAAAAAAACGGACGAAAAAATCGAACCAAAAGCACGTATTTTTTCCCTTTCGAAAGAGGCAGGCCGTGTCTCTCGCGGAAGAAAAAAAAAAACACATTTTTCGTTTTCCATTTCCAAGAGACACAGCGGTGCCTCTCGCGGAAGCAAAACCGTGTCTCTCGCGGAAGAAAAAAAACCCAGAAAACATATCTTTTTTCGTTTCCGAAAGGCACGGCCGTGCCTCCCGCAGAACCAAAAATTGTGCTTCTCGTGGAAAGAAAAAAAAATAGAAAACACATTTTTTTTCGTTTCGAGAGGCACATCCGTGCCTCTCGCGAAAGAAAAAAAAAGAAAAAACATGTTTTTTTTTTCGTTTCCGAGAGGCATGGTCGTGCCTCTCGCGGAAGAAAAAAATATGTTTTTTCGCGCAAAACTTTTTTTGACCCAAAAGCTAAGGAAGATCGATGGAAAACCAAAAAGTAAAAAAAAAACAAAAAATCATTTAAAAAGCCAAAAACGCGTGCGAAAAATAAAAAAAATCCGAAAGAAACGACCAAAGCGTGGCACGTGGCGGCGGCTGAGAGCGCGCCAAGTGACGCGCTCTCGGCCCACCATCAAGTAATCGTTGGGAGGCTCCCGAAAAAGCGCTCGTCAACTAATTGCTCCGGCTTTTGCCTTTGTTTCACAACAAACAAAACTCATAAGAGCAGAAAACACAACAAGGGCTATGTGGGAGCCCACACTGTCATCCGCCCAAGATCACCAAATTGCCTGAGAAGAGATGCAGAGAGGAAGCCCATAAAAGCAAAGTAAGCCCTGTAAGTCAAACTGGACGAGAGACGACCAGAGGACTCCAAAGACCACAAGCAAATGTCGGCTTGATCAGCATTAGGCTGGACACCTGTGACGCCCCCAACTCAATCGTACACTAATCATACACGCAAACGTGTACGATCAAGCACAGGGACTCACGGGAAGATATCACAACACAACTCTAACACAATTTAAACGGAGGTCCACAATATTACAGACCAGGGATCCGAAGATCCGAATACATAAGTCAGTCATACAAATATTATCTGAGTACAGACATAGTTAGACAAGTTTTGCCTTAAGAAGGCTAGCACAAACAGCGACACTAGATCGAAAGGCGTTGGCCTCCTGCCTGGGAGCCTTCGATCCTACTCCTGGTCAGCTGGCTCGATCCAGTAGTAAGTACCCTCTGGACCCTCCTGGTAGTAAGCTCCGGTGGTGGCATCTGGCTCCTGGACTCCATCGTCTGATGTATCATCAAGGTGGGGTATATGGGGAAAAGAGAAAGTAAAGCAACCGTGAGTACTCATCCGAAGTACTCAGCAAGCAAGGATCTATACTACATATGCAACATTATCAATGGAGAAAGGCTGTATATGTGGACTGGGCTGCAGAAATGCCAGAATAGAGAGAAGGCCTAGTCCTATCGAAGACTAGCGTCTTCAAACATCTTCACGAAGCCATCATCTTGCAGCAGTAGAAGAGAGTAGAATAGCATTTTATTTAGCAAACATGTTGAAGTACAGCTTAAAGATCCTTCCTCGACTCCCAAGCGAGAAAGCGATCCCGAAGCTTCAGTTAAGTAACAAGTATCCAGTTTAAGTAGTAGATCGGGATACACAAACTGAGCGTCCTTTACCGTAGGACCGGCTATCGATAGAAGATTCATCCCTGCAGGGGTGCACTACTATTACCCAACACGCTCGATCAACTCTGGCCGGACACACTTGCTGGGTAATGCCCGTCCTCGGAAGATCAACACGAAGCAGCGCTCTACCTAGGCTCGGCAGAGAGGTCAGCACGCCGGACTAACCTATGCACCCAGAGGTCTTGGGCCATCGCCTTGGGCACCCTGCGCGTTGCCAGACTGGCCGAGGTGCAGGCGCGACACTGAGCTCGTCAGTGAAGTATCCAGCCCAATCCCGACAATCAGCCCGCACGGTGAATCGTGACGTCAGACGAGCTTTCGGGAGAAATGTACTTCGCAGAGGGTCCCATAACCATTATCCCGCGTGGTGGTAGTGCGTATAGGGCACGTCGACCCACTCAGATCACACACTCAAATCCAATAGGCTCAATTAGTATCACGCGGAGACAATTAGAGTCTCTGATGCTCCGCCACAATGTCACACTCGAGTGCCCTTCCGGCACACCTGAAAATCATAGATCCCCAGCGGGTACCCACCAGGGTGGACCCGCCTGTAACAAAGGTCAAGTAATCGTGTGGTCATAACATCAAGGGGAAAACCCGAGGAATCACCCTCGGTGGATTCCACTCGACGAAATCATCAGGGTGAACGTATGAGGTATCACCCTCGAGGTTCACACTGAGGGTTGCACGACAGAGTCGTATCGGAAGTGGAGAAGGAGGAATCACCCTCGATGACCACGACCGAACAGCTACACTGCAGAGTATTCATCGGGAGTGCGTTACGAGGTATCACCCTCGGCACTCGATAGTTACTACGCAGAGTCGTACAACTAAGGGGGGTGAAGTGAGGTGTCGGTCTCTGGTCGACGATCACGTTGATCGAGTCGTCGATGATCAAGCAGGGGCAACAAAGGAAAGGTGGTGGGGTCACTGATGGTTCATTCCAACCTATACTAAACAGTTTATCATAGGCAGGTAAGGTAGCAATGAACAGGTTACAACAGCAGGCTATGCATCAGAATAGGAGCATTCATTAACAGTAGCAAAATCTAATGCAAGCAGGAGAATAGAATGGGCGATATCTGGAATGCTCAAGGGGGGGGGGGGCTTGCCTGGTTGCTCTGGCAAGAGGGGAAGGTCGTCAACGGGCTGCTCGTCGGTAGAGTAGTCGTATCCAGGTGCAGCGTCGTCGGTCTCGGCGTCTATCGAGAGAGAGAAGGAGGGGGAGAGAAACAATAAATTCACGGCAATAATGCAAACAATATGTATGAGATGCCTAAATGATATGACGGGGTGTTCTACTGCCTAACTAAATGATTTAGTTAATTTAGGAATTTATTTGGATTTATTTAATTAAAGTTGGGCACTATTTATTTACTGAAAACGGTCTAAAAGTTCAATGTTCTTATAGCTGCGGGCGTCTGACGGGAATACGGAGGGCGTATCCGGGTTCGTATTGGAATTCTGAGCAAGTTTCATGTATAAAGTATTTTCATCGGAGTTACGGTTTATTTAATATGATTTTCTAAAGTTTTTATTAATTTCTGGAATTTATTTAATTATTTAAATCAACATTATCCGAAACAGTGCAGCGATGACATCAGCATGACATCATGCTGACGTCAGCAGGCGTCCTGACAGGGTGGGTCCCACCTGTCATAGACTGTTAGGCTAATTAGGTTTTAACTAATTAAATTACTGTTTAATTAACACTAACTACTTAATTAGATTAACCTAATCAGGATTAATTAACTAATTAATTAATTAATTAATTTTTTTTAATCTTTTTTTTTCTAAAACGTTTTCGGGGCGGGGCCCCACTGTCAGCGGGCCAGGGGCCTAACGGGCGCGGGCGACGGGCGCTGGGCGCCAGCCCGATACGGCAGCGCGGTGGCCGGAGCGGGCGGCAGCAGGGCGAGCGGCAGCGCGGCGCGGCGATGCAAGAGCGCGGGGAGGCGAGCGGAGGCCGGCGCGGACGCGGCCGGAGCGCGGCGAGCGAGGGGGCCGGAGCGTGCGCGCGGGCGAGCGGGCGAGTGCGCGGATGGGCGCGGTGAGCTCGAGCGCGGCCGAACCGGTGACGGGAGAGAGTGGGGAGAGGCCGGGGGCCTCACCGGCGTTCGTGAGAAGAGGGGCGGCGAGGCTCGGTGGAGCCGTCGAGGGGGGGCGTGGACGGGCAGTCCGGCGAGGCGGCGGCGGCGGTTGAGCGCGTCGGGCGCTGAGGAGGATCCTGGTTTGTGGGGGGGGGTAAGGTGGATTTGGGGTTAGTGTGTGAATTTGGATCGTTAGGGGGGCTATGGTTCGTCCCGTGGTGGCCATATAGCCAGGGGGTGGGAAGTGGGCCGACCCAGTTGGGCCGGGGGGGTGGGGGTCCTTTTTTTCTTTTTCTGTTTTCTTTTTCTTTTGCCTTTTTCTTTTTATTTATTTCCTTTTCTCAGTTTAGTAAATAGTTAGGCCACATATTGAATTTTGTAAAACATAGGAACTGCTCCAACAAATACTAGGCATTACCTAACACTACCAAAAATTAGTTTGGAGTCAACTTGAGTTCACATAATTTTTATAATAATTAAAATGCATTAATCCTAGCTGTTTTAATTATGTTAGTGCCACCTAATTATTTTATTATTTGTTGGTTACAATTTTAGACTAGCCTCTGCAATATTTGTTATTTATCGAACATTTTAGTTTTTATGTTGGACAACTTTTATATTTCACTTTCATTTAAATTTGAATTTGACTTAGGAGTTGAAATGCAATATGATGCAAATGATGATTATGCACTATTAAGCTTGGTGACATGTCATTATCAAAAGTGATTACTGTAGCTAATGACAGGGGGTGTTACAATTCTCATCATCTATTAAGAATTCTCGTCCCGAGAATTAAGAGGAAGACTGAAAGAAGGAGGGGTATTCTTCACGAAGACGATCCTCGCGTTCCCAAGTGGCCTCATCTTCAGAATGATTTGACCACTGAACCTTGAGGAATTTGATTGACTTTTGACGAGTCCGACGTTCAGCTTCATCAAGAACACGGATGGGATATTCTGGATAAGACAGATCTTCCCGTAATTCAAGCACTTCATGATCCACAGCTCTAATAGGATCCTTGAAGCAGCGACGGAGTTGGGATACATGAAAGACATCATGTACTTGAGAAAGATTAGGCGGCAACTGCAATTGATATGCCACCTCTCCTCGACGGGCAAGAATATGGAACGGGCCAATGTAGCGAGGAGCTAACTTGCCTTTGATTCCGAACCTATGAGTGCCTTTCAAAGGAGTGACGCGGAGGTAAGCTTGCTCGCCAGGTTGATAGACCATTACCTGGTGCTTTCGGTCATAGTTGCTCTTCTGACGAGACTGAGCAGTTTTCAAATGTTCACGGACAATGCGGACTTGATCTTCAGCTTGCTGAATAATGTCCGGTCCGACGAGTGAGCGTTCCCCAGTTTCTGACCAATTCAGAGGGGTTCGACACTTACGACCGTATAGAACTTCAAACGGTGCCATCTTCAGACTAGCTTGATAGCTATTGTTGTAAGAGAATTCGGCATACGGGAGAGATTCCTCCCATTTCTTACCGAAGGAGATGACGCAAGCTCGAAGCATATCTTCGAGCACTTGATTAACTCGTTCAACTTGACCCTGTGACTGAGGGTGAAAAGCGGTACTGAACGACAGATGTGTTCCCATAGCTTCTTGGAAACTATTCCAGAATCTGGAGGTGAAGAGGCTGCCACGATCAGAACTGATCTCCAACGGAACACCATGGAGTGACACAATTCGGGAAACATACAAGTCTGCTAACTGGCTAGCAGTGATTTTCTCTTTAACTGGCAGAAAGTGAGCAACCTTGGAGAATCGGTCAATGACGACAAATATAGCATCATTACCCTTCTGGGATTTGGGAAAACCAGTAATGAAATCCATTTGGACCTTGTCCCATTTCCATTCAGGAATTGCAAGGGGTTGCAGAGTTCCTGCGGGCCTTTGATGTTGAGCTTTAACGCGGCGGCAAACGTCACACTCAGAAACATAACGAGCAATATCTCGCTTCATATTAGGCCACCAGTATCTCTGACAAATGTCACGGTACATCTTTGTGCTACCAGGATGAATTGACAGAGGAGTGTCATGAGCTTCCATCATAACGTGTTCTCTCTCATCTTTGAACTTAGGTACGAAGAGACGGCGTTGGAAAAATAGGATCCCATCATTATCAAGATGGAACTCCGACGGTTTTCCTTTTTCAAGGTATCGCTTGATCCTTTCAACTTCAGAGTCATACCGTTGCATAGTTTTGATGCTGTGTTCTAAATCTGGTTCGACAACCAGGGTATTGAGATAACCCTGTGGAACAATATGGAGGTTCAATTTACGAAACTCTTCATAAAGAAGAGGTTGTGATTCCTGAACCATATGGTTGCTGCAATAAGCCTTGCGGCTCAAAGCATCGGCCATTACATTTGCCTTGCCAGGGGTGTATGAGATATTCATTTCATAATCGGCTATTGTCTCGAGCCATCTTTGTTGACGAAGGTTCAGATCCGGTTGAGTATATAAATACTTCAAACTTTGATGATCCGTATATATCTCGCAACGGTTACCGAGAAGGTAATGTCGCCATAGCTTCAGGGCATAAATAACCGCAGAAAGTTCGAGATCGTGCACTGGGTAATTTTCTTCGTGAGGACGCAATTGTCGGGAGGCATAAGCAATCACTTTGCGTTCTTGCATTAGGACGCAGCCTAATCCTTGACGGGAGGCATCGCAGTATATCACGAAATCCTTTTGGGAATCCGGGGGTGCTAGTACTGGGGCAGATGTCAATTTATCTTTTAGTGTCTGAAAGCTTTCTTGACATTTTTCTGTCCACTCAAATTTAACACCTTTGTGAAGCAGATTTGTCAATGGTTTTGCAATCTTGGAAAAGTTCTCAACGAATCGACGGCAATAACTAGCAAGTCCGAGAAAACTTCTGACTTGCTTAACATTCTTCGAGGGAGTCCAGTCAAGAATAGCCTGAACTCGTTTGGGGTTAACAGCAATTCCATCCTTGGAAATCACATGTCCAAGGTAAGTTACTTCAGAAAGCCAAAATTCACATTTGGAATACTTGGCATACAACTGGTGTTCTCGGAGCCTTTCTAGTACCAGACGGAGGTGTTCAGCATGTTCTTCTTTATTCTTAGAATAAACCAGAATATCATCCAAATAAACCACGATGAATTTGTCGAGGTAATCCATGAATATATAATTCATCAGACGGGAGAACGTAGCTGGGGCATTCGTTAGGCCAAATGACATGACGGTGTATTCATAGGAGCCATAACGAGTGACGAATGAAGTCTTGGGAATATCCTCTTCACGGACACGGATCTGGTGATAACCCAACCTCAGGTCGAGTTTAGAGAACACCGATGATCCAGCGAGTTGATCATAAAGATCATTGATCCGGGGCAGTGGGTATTTATTCTGGATTGTGGCTTGGTTAATGGGCCGATAATCCTGAACCAAACGGTTAGTTCCATCCTTCTTCTTAACGAAGAGTGAAGGTGCTCCCCAAGCAGAGGAACTGGGGCGGATGAAACCACTTTTAAGCGACTTGTCGATTTCTTCCTTAAGCTCGAGTAGATGATGCGGAGGCATCTTATAAGGTCGCTTGGCAATAGGGACGGTGCCAGGCTTCAAGTCGATGACAAACTCGACAGCTCTAGCCGGGGGTATTCCTGGAAGTTCTTCTGGAAAGATGTCTGGAAAATCTCGAACGACAGGAACGTTCTCGATTCCTTCCAGAGGTGAGGCGTTCAAGGTATTCAGAGCATATATCTGAGCTTCAGCGTCTCGAGTAATGTGGGCGGTATAGTTCACTATCTCATCGGTGGGGTGATGAAGTTGGACGACTTTAGTGGCACAATTGATCGAAGCAATGTGAGCTTTGAACCAATCCATTCCAAGTATGAGGTCTATGGTGGAAGACTTCAAGACGATGGGCGATGCAAGGAATTCCAATCCTTTAATTTCGACGGTAACGTTAGGTGTTATCACGTCAGCATGACAGTGACCTCCGGGAGTTTTAATGACTAACGGAGTATGCATTTTCTCATATCGAATGCCATGCATAAATGCAAATTTTCCAGAGATGAATGAATATGATGCTCCTGGATCAAATAAAACAGAAGCAGGTACTGAGTTAACAAGAAGGGTACCCATCACAGTAGCAGGTTGATCCTGGACTTCTTCAATGTCAATGTTGTAGGCGTGTCCACGACCATGTGCAGCAGACCCAGTATTATAGTTGCGGGTCTGGTTGTTGCCACGACCATTGCCACGGCAAGCACGAGGAAAGGCTAACTGATTCTGATTCTGGCGGCAGTCTTTAGCCTGGTGACCTGGTTTGCGGCACTTGAAGCACAGACCATCTTCAGGATGAAGAGGAGCATTGTTTTGAATAGCTTGAGCTTTTGGCTGCCTCGGTGGTGGAGGAGGCAGACGTGGTGTAGCATAGTTGTTCTTTGGCGCAGAGGTATTGGAACGGAACGCATTGTTGGGAATCCAAACTCGACGCTTCGATGCTGAGCCCGAAGATGAGCCAGCATCACGATAGCGCTTCTGCGAGTCCTTGTATTCCATCTGAGCGGTCTCAACAAGAATAGCCTTGTTCGTCAGAGTTGAAAAGTCATTGAAGTCTTGAGCAGCTAGTGCAAGCTTGAGGTCGGGGTGTAGTCCACTACGGAACTTCTCTTGTCTACGTGCATCTGTAGCGATGTCTTCTTCATCATAGCGGGAGAGGTCTAGAAATTCCCGCTGATAAGCTTCGACGGTCTTGTTGCCCTGAGTGAGGTTACGGAACTGGGTCTTCATGCGTTCCATAATTGCCTGAGGGATGTAACGTGTACGGAAAGCAGCCTGGAACTCATACCAGGTGATGACTGTTCCAATAGGCAGAGTACGCTTGTGTGTGTCCCACCATTGAGCTGCGGGGCCCTTTAAGAAAATGGCCGCGAAGTTGACGAAGTTGGCAGGGGCGACATTAGCTGACTCCATCTCGTGAGTGATGTTGCGGAGCCAGTCATCTGCATCCAGTGGCTTGTCAGAGTTGCGGAACTGAGTTGGGTTAAGTCGCATAAACTCTGTCAAAGTTATTGAAGCTGGGTTCTGGTTCTGGTTGTTCTGATGCGGAAACTGAGCCATGATTCCAACCATGAACTGGCGGTTAAGCTCAAACTGTTGCATCATAGCCGCCATATAGTCTGGCAGTGGTGGGCGTTCAGGGGCACGACCACGACCACCTGGTCTAACCATCCTGCTAAGTATCAACAGGGGGTAGTTTAGTAAAAGCAATTGCAAGCGTTTAGTGACAAACATGATGTAACTCGACAACAATTTAAAGTAGTGTAACAGATACATAACAGTAGTCGATTAAGACATACAGATCCATACACAGAGTCGGGTACATGTGGACAGCATAACGGCGCAAATTCAAAAGCTAGACATACTAGGCGGCGCGCAGGCACGTGGTAAGGAAGTACACAACGAGACATAGCAAAGGCTACATCAATCGTCGGAGAAAACCACCGAAACGGGGTAACTGCAAGTGCTGACGACGAATGTTTGTCGCGGAAGGATCCTGTGCTCCATGTGCACTCTGATGCAGAATCCGGTCTCGAGCTGTAAGAAGAGGTCCACGTGCAGGTGTATGACCTCCAACAGCAGGCCAATCAATACCAGCATACATCTGAGTCCTGCGCGGGTAAAGGATGTGCTCTGGATGTATCCCTGCGCGAACAGCGGGTAGTAACTGCGTCATAGCATCGTAGAGACGTGCTCGAGTGGCAACCAACTCGACGGCAAGAGCCCGAACAGTGCGATCCAGAGCCTGAGTGCACTGAATCAGAACGCGCGGGTCATAGCGACGAGGCTCGAACGGGGCACAGATAGCTGTGTAATATCCAGTAGCATCTCCAGCAGGGGCATACGAAATGTATCGGAACTCAGAGTCATCCAAGATATCGCTGAACTGTCCTCGGAGACGTGCGACGGCAGAGTAGGCGGCATCATGGACTGCCATCTCAATCATCACGCCGATACCGTGGAAAAGGTGTAGCTCGGTGTCTGAGTCATTCTGCTGATCATAGATACGAACATCAGCATGGTACTGCTCCTGATTGAACTCGCGGTAATCCTCGTAGACCAAGTACTCAGGATACCAACGGTAGCCAAGTCTGGTCATGAGAGCGATCAGGACAGCTGGAAACCCAGGGGTATTACGAGCCCAAGTGCGAAGCACAAGCTGTGTCGTAGGACGCGGTGGAAACAAACGGTCCATCTGAAACAGAGGAAATTCAGATTTGTCAAATGACAATGGGAAGTTTAACACAACTCGGAGAGAAAGGTTAAACAAAACAATGGAAAGGAAAATGATTATCAGACTAATCAGATCAATGACAGGGAAATCGCACAGTTATCCAGCTCTCCGGGTAGATGGGGTTTACGAGATCCTAAGTGTCGGCGTTAGTAAAATTTATTTAACCCGAGTAGAAGAGAGATCAGAGTCCCAGAGTATAGACGAGGAATAAAAGATCCTAATACCACCCAGTTGGCGATGTGGGCCCGTAAGCCACACAGCCAAGTTAGTAAATTAGTTTTTTCGGTTTCTAGACTCAACTTCGACCAAGGAATTGGAAGGGGGCTTCCTACAGGCAGTCGGCTCTGATACCAACTTGTGACGCCCCCGACTCAATCGTACACTAATCATACACGCAAACGTGTACGATCAAGCACAGGGACTCACGGGAAGATATCACAACACAACTCTAACACAATTTAAACGGAGGTCCACAATATTACAGACCAGGGATCCGAAGATCCGAATACATAAGTCAGTCATACAAATATTATCTGAGTACAGACATAGTTAGACAAGTTTTGCCTTAAGAAGGCTAGCACAAACAGCGACACTAGATCGAAAGGCGTTGGCCTCCTGCCTGGGAGCCTTCGATCCTACTCCTGGTCAGCTGGCTCGATCCAGTAGTAAGTACCCTCTAGACCCTCCTGGTAGTAAGCTCCGGTGGTGGCATCTGGCTCCTGGACTCCATCGTCTGATGTATCATCAAGGTGGGGTATATGGGGAAAAGAGAAAGTAAAGCAACCGTGAGTACTCATCCGAAGTACTCAGCAAGCAAGGATCTATACTACATATGCAACATTATCAATGGAGAAAGGCTGTATATGTGGACTGGGCTGCAGAAATGCCAGAATAGAGAGAAGGCCTAGTCCTATCGAAGACTAGCGTCTTCAAACATCTTCACGAAGCCATCATCTTGCAGCAGTAGAAGAGAGTAGAATAGCATTTTATTTAGCAAACATGTTGAAGTACAGCTTAAAGATCCTTCCTCGACTCCCAAGCGAGAAAGCGATCCCGAAGCTTCAGTTAAGTAACAAGTATCTAGTTTAAGTAGTAGATCGGGATACACAAACTGAGCGTCCTTTACCGTAGGACCGGCTATCGATAGAAGATTCATCCCTGCAGGGGTGCACTACTGTTACCCAACACGCTCGATCAACTCTGGCCGGACACACTTGCTGGGTAATGCCCGTCCTCGGAAGATCAACACGAAGCAGCGCTCTACCTAGGCTCGGCAGAGAGGTTAGCACGCCGGACTAACCTATGCACCCAGAGGTCTCGGGCCATCGCCCTGGGCACCCTGCGCGTTGCGAGACTGGCCGGGGTGCAGGCGCGACACTGAGCTCGTCAGTGAAGTATCCAGCCCAATCCCGACAATCAGCCCGCACGGTGAATCGTGACGTCAGACGAGCTTTCGGGAGAAACGTACTTCGCAGAGGGTCCCATAACCATTATCCCGCGTGGTGGTAGTGCGTATAGGGAACGTCGACCCACTCAGATCACACACCCAAATCCAATAGGCTCAATTAGTATCACGCGGAGACAATCAGAGTCTCTGATGCTCCGCCACAATGTCACACTCGAGTGCCCTTCCGGCACACCCGAAAATCATAGATCCCCAGCGGGTACCCACCAGGGTGGACCCGCCTGTAACAAAGGTCAAGTAATCGTGTGGTCATAACATAAGTGGAAAATCCGAGGAATCACCCTCGGCGGATTCCACTCGACGAAATCATCAGGGTGAACGTATGAGGTATCACCCTCGAGGTTCACACTGAGGGTTGCACGACAGAGTCGTATCGGAAGTGGAGAAGGAGGAATCACCCTCGATAACCACGACCGAACAGCTACACTGCAGAGTATTCATCGGGAGTGCGTTACGAGGTATCACCCTCGGCACTCGATAGTTACTACGCAGAGTCGTACAACTAAGGGGGTGTGAAGTGAGGTGTCGGTCTCTGGTCGACGATCACGTTGATCGAGTCGTCGATGATCAAGCAGGGACAACAAAGGAAAGGTGGTGGGGTCACTGATGGTTCATTCCAACCTATACTAAACAGTTTATCATAGGCAGGTAAGGTAGCAATGAACAGGTTACAACAGCAGGCCTATGCATCAAATAGGAGCATTCATTAACAGTAGCAAAATCTAATGCAAGCAGGAGAATAGAAGGGCGATATCTGGAATGCTCAACGGGGGGGGGGGGGCTTGCCTGTGTGCTTGGCAAGAGGGGAAGGTCGTCAACGGCTGCTCGTCGGTAGAGTAGTCGTATCCAGGTGCAGCGTCGTCGGTCTCGGCGTCTATCGAGAGAGAGAAGGAGGGGGAGAGAGAAGAGAAGACGAGAGAGAGAGAGAAGGGGAGAGAGAAAGGGGAGAGAAGAGATGAAAACATAAATTCACGGCAAAATGCAAACAATATGTATGAGAGGCCAAAGATATGACGGGGTGTTCTACTGCCTAACTAAATGATTTAGTTAATTTAGGAATTTATTTGGATTTATTTAATTAAAGTTGGGCACTATTCATTTACTGAAAACGGTCTAAAAGTTCAATGTTCTTATAGCTGCGGGCGTCTGACGGGAATACGGAGGGCGTATCCGGGTTCGTATCGGAATTCTGAGCAAGTTTCATGTATAAAGTATTTTCATCGGAGTTACGGTTTATTTAATATGATTTTCTAAAGTTTTTATTAATTTCTGGAATTTATTTAATTATTTAAATCAACATTATCCGAAACAGTGCTGCGATGACATCAGCATGACATCATGCTGACGTCAGCAGGCGTCCTGACAGGGTGGGTCCCACCTGTCATAGACTGTTAGGCTAATTAGGTTTTAACTAATTAAATTACTGTTTAATTAACACTAACTACTTAATTAGATTAACCTAATCAGGATTAATTAACTAATTAATTAATTAATTTAATTATTTTTATTTTTATTTTTTTTAATCTTTTTTTTTCTAAAATGTTTTCGGGGCGGGGCCCCACTGTCAGCGGGCCAGGGGCCTAACGGGCGCGGGCGACGGGCGCTGGGCGCCAGCCCGATACGGCGCAGCGGGCGCGGGCGCGGCCAGGGGCGAGCCCGAGCGCTGGCCACGGGCGCGCGCGGCAGCGCGCGCGGGGCGGTGGCCGGAGGCGGGGCAGCGCGGCGCGGCGCGGCGATGCGCGGGCGCGGGGAGGCGGAGGCGCGGCGCGGAGCGGGCCAGGCGCGGGCGAGCGGAGGCCGGCGCGGACGTGGCCGGAGCGCGGCGAGCGAGGGGGCGAGTGCGCGGATGGGCGCGGTGAGCTCGAGCGCGGCCGAACCCGCGACGGGAGAGAGTGGGGAGAGGCCGGGGGCCTCACCGGCGTTCGTGAGAAGAGGGGCGGCGAGGCTCGGTGGAGCCGTCGAGGGGGAGGCGTGGACGAGCAGTCCAGCGAGGCGGCGGCGTCGGCGGCGGCGGTTGAGCGCGTCGGGCGCTGGAGGAGACCGGGGGGGGAGGGGGGAAATGTGGATCGGGAGGGGGGCTAGGGTTCGGCCTGTGGCCATATAGCCAGGGGGTGGGAAGTGGGCCGGCCCAGTTGGGCCGGGGGGGTGGGGGTCCTTTTTTTCTTTTTCTGTTTTCTTTTTCTTTTGCCTTTTTCTTTTTATTTATTTCCTTTTCTCAGTTTAGTAAATAGTTAGGCCACATATTGAATTTTGTAAAACATAGGAACTGCTCCAACAAATACTAGGCATTTCCTAACACTACCAAAAATTAGTTTGGAGTCAACTTGAGTTCACATAATTTTTATAATAATTAAAATGCATTAATCCTAGCTGTTTTAATTATGTTAGTGCCACCTAATTATTTTATTATTTGTTGGTTACAATTTTAGACTAGCCTCTGCAATATTTGTTATTTATCGAACATTTTAGTTTTTATGTTGGACAACTTTTATATTTCACTTTCATTTAAATTTGAATTTGACTTAGGAGTTGAAATACAATATGATGCAAATGATGATTATGCACTATTAAGCTTGCTGACATATCATTATCAAAAGTGATTACTGTAGCTAATGACAGGAGGTGTTACAACACCACTAATGGCATCCCACTAGTTAAGCAATTGTAGGAGCTCTAAAGTCCTGTAACCAACGCCCTCCCTCATGGGCAGAAGCAAGCAACCAATCAAGTATCTAGTGTCAAAAATGTTTTTATATTAGAGCATCTCCAACGGTCGCACAACACGCGACACGCAAAAAAATGCTTTACAGGGTCGAAATAGTCGTTTTTGCGCGCAGCTGAGCGCTGGCTCCAGCGACCACTGCAAAATATAGCGCGCGTGAGTCGTTTCAGCAGGCAGGCGCTGCAAAAAAGGGCACGCGCGCCCAGCACAAATAACATATGACACTCCAAACAAAATCAAGAAGATCAAATACATAAAAAAATAATCAACAATAAATAGTTCAATTTTATTACAACTCAGACAAATAGTTTATCTTCAAATACAACAAATAGTTCAACACTACAACATCAAACGTACAACATCAAACATACAAATCATCATGCGTTTTGTCGGCCATTCCATACCCACCACTCCTCGATGAGATCCTTCTGAAGATCATCATGCGTTTCGGCACGTCGAATGGCATGATAGGAGGCAGCAAACCGGGTCACCCTCGCAGCCCTCCGCCGCACTTGCACGGGATGTCCCAAGAGCTCATACTGAGAGTAGTCTAAATCTTGGCCACGCTCATTCTCGACGATCATGTTATGCATGATCACACAAGCGTGCATGATGTACCAAAGAATCTTTTGATCCCAAAATCAAGCCGGTCCTCTCACAATAGCTAGTTGGGTTTGCAAAATCCCAAAATCTCTCTCCACATCTTTCTAGCCGCCGCCTGAGCATTGTGAAAATCTAGATTTTTCTTACCTTTCGGTTTTTTCAACGGCTTCACAAATGTTTGCCACTTTGGGTAGATGCCATCCGTAAGATAGTAGCCATAATTGTATGTATGACCATTTGCTACAAACTGCACCGGTGGCAGTTCACCATTTGCAATATTATTCATGAGTGGTGACCGATTAACAACATTGATGTCATTCAAAGATGCAGGCATTCCAAAAAAGCATGCCAAATCCAAGTCTCTTGATCGGCCACCGCTTCAAGGATTATAGTGGAACCCTTTTTCTGGCCGTGGAATTGCCCATGCCATGCCTTAGGATAGTTCTTCCAACTTCAATGCATGCAACCTATTGAGCCAAGCATACCTGGGAACCCGCGAGCTTTGTTCATCTCCAAAAAACTTGCGGCGTCTTCAGCATTGGGAGATCTCAAATACTCCGGGCCAAACACTTGCACAATTCCGACTGCGAAGCGCTTGACACACATGATGACCTGACTCTCATCCATGGCCAAGTGGTCATCAACTAGATCAGCCGGAATACCATATGCCAACATACGCAAAGCGGCTGTCACCTTTTGAAAGGTGCTATGCCCGAGTTCTCCGGCGGCATTCCTCCTTTGCTGAAAAACCCGATCATGGCTCGCTAGTTTCTCTGCAATGCGCCTGAACAACTCGGTGCTCATCCTAAACCGGCGCCGGAAGTACGACTCGGGGTATGTGGGATTATCCACAAAATAGTGCCTCATCAATCTGTTGTCGGCATCGATCTTATCCCTCCAAAATTTCTGCCGACCCATAACCGAACCACCGTGCTTCGGCTTTTTATTGATGTGCATAGCTAGGATCATTGCAAGGTCCTCCTCCTCTTCAATATCAAATTCTTCTTCGGAAAAATCATATGACGAACTCATCTACAATATTGAATTTAAACTATTCTATAACAACTATAAACAACATGCACCAAATTCATGTAAAAAATGTGAAGTTGAAGCAATACATACCTTGCAAGCGTTTTGTCGAACACCTTGTGGGCGCCGAGCGGCAGTGGGCGCCCGGGCCCTGTTTGTCGGAGGAATGGCGCGCGCGAGGGGCGGCGGCGACTAGAGGGAGACGGAGGAAGCAGCGGCGGCGCGGGGATAGGCCGGGGAAGCGCCGTCGGGTCGCCGGAGCAAATGGGGTGGTGCGGGCGGCGGCGCTAGCGCCTGGATTGGCGGTAAGTGGAAGTCACGGCGCGGGCGCTCGAGTGTGCAGCGCGCGGGAGCGGGCGCACGAAATAAGCAGCGTGCGATGCCGTTTCACCCCGCGCGCTGAACCACTTATGTCGTACACGCGTTTTTTGCGCCTCCGCTGGAGCGCCCGGAGCGGCTGCGCGCGCAAACAACTGTATTTTTTCAGCGCGGCGCTTATATCGCGCGGCTGTTGAAGATGCTCTTATGAAACGGAAGAAGTATATTTAGAGTATATAGCAAAAAACTACTACATTACAGGCTTTTGTTCCAAAAACTACCACTTTTTTTTATTTTTTCAAAAAACTAACACAAAAGTGGTGGGCTGTTCCAAAAAGATTTTTTAAAAATTATTATCATTATTTTAACAAATTCCAAAAATATATGACCTAATTTGAAAATTTCAAAAATATTAGCCCATCGGCCTCGCTCAGGCCGAAGAGACACTGAGGCTGTTTGGCCAAATCGCGGGCGCTGTGGGCGTGCCAAAATATCGGCGAGCAAATCGGCCGCCCGCGTCTCGCCAACGATTTGGCGTAGAAACAGAGGGGAAAGGCTACGGCGAGCTTGGCGTGCCAAAATTTGGGCGCTTATCCAAACGAGATGTGAAGCCCTGGTCAACGCCAATATTTTGGCTGGGCAGACGCGGGCTACGATCCAAACAGGCCCACTTTTCGGCTGCTCTTAGACCGTTGTTCGGTCTTCAGTCACGCTTGGGCCAAGGTGTGTCCGTTCTGGGCCGATGGGCACTCTTCGGCATCGTCCTGACCAAAGAGCTGTCTTCAGCATACACCAAGCCGAAGAGGGGAGTGCCACACGCCAGAGCAAGTGCTACTGCAAGAGGATGGCCTAGAGCCCAAGCCGACATCCATATGCTACTAAATTTTATTTGACATACGTGAACATGTTTCACGCATGGCAGGACATATTACAAAATATGGACATGGCAAAACAATTTTTTGAATGTGTGTGAGCATTCTACTTGATACATACGCGCCGACCCAAACGGATGCGCGCTTTGTCCGCTTTTCGTCCGTTTGGGTTGGCCAGACGGACGTGCGTGTCTACTTTTTCATTTGGGTCGGCAGGTGCGCCTAACGGGGGGCATACATATTTTTACCGACGTGGCCGACACTGACTAAATTAAGCATAATTATACATAAATGGCCAATCAAGCGCCGGGCAAAGTCCACTTAAACATAACTAAAAATTAAAAAACTCTAATAAACGCCTGTACTCTGCCTAGTAGACGGTCTTGCCCTTGCCGTCGTCGTCGCCTCCGGTGAGGTCGATGAAGACGGGAGGCGGCCATGCCAAACCACCTCGCCTGGTGGCGTGCCGCGTCTAGCCGGTGGCGGTGGAGGAGGAAGCCCACGGGAAGAGCTCGCTCCGGCGCTGAACCTCCCCTTCCTCCCTCCCTTCCCGCTGAAGATGCCCATGGCTTTGCTAGGGTTTGGGGCTGGTGTTGGAAATATGGCCTAGAGGCAACAATATTGTATTATTATATTTTCCTTATTCATAATTAAGAATTTATATTTCATACTATAACTGCTATGATCCTAGAATATGCGAGTCAGTGGAAAACTCATATGCACGTGTGGAATGATAAACGATCAAACAATAGGTTCCCGGTCCAGCCTCTAGGACTGGCTCAAGTATTGTTGGTGATCACGTTTTTCGGATCTTATGATATCGTTAGGTGCAACGATAGTCCTAAAACAACATTAAGGGTATGACGTTAAAAGAACGATCATATTGAATCGACCCAATCTTGTATGTTATACTTTGTGATCATATCGTCTGAAATCATTTGTTATAACACGGAGTGTTAGCATGTGTAATTTAGTTCCTCATACCATGAGAGTGTCTCGGTTACTTCCTACCAGACGATGGAATTTGGGGTTGCTCAAACGTCATCTGTAACAAGGTGATCATAACGACAACTTTCAGGTTCACCGGACAGTTTGACAAGTGAACAAACAGCTCGAGAGTGGGATTTGCTCCTCCGACGATGGAGAGATATTCTTAGGACCCTCTCGGTGTGACGGCATCCATCATCGTCTGGCCAGACACATGTGACTACGTCACGGGGATGCCGGAACACGTCAACGAGAAAGAAGAACAAAACCGGTAACGGGAGCAACGGTATAGTGGGCATGCTGATGACCCAGGAGGATACCGATGCACACCAGGTTTTGTAAAGTATCGCGAAGCAAAGGGAACGTCACATGATAACCAAAGGTTTACTCGAATATCATTCGTGTAATCATAGGGACCGATATGAATGTCCACGGTTCCGCTATCGGTCATTGAATAAAGGAGTTTCGCTCATGTCTATGCTTTACCGAACCTACGGGGTCACAAGCTTAAGGTAATCATGATCTGCTGAGTGTTAGTGGAACGAGAGTGATGAGAATATATTCATGAAATAGTTTCACTAATATTCGAATTAGTTTCGAGAGGTTCCGGAAGTGTTTCGGTGAATATCGGGTATTACCGATTAAATATATATAGGTAGAAAATGTTTCCGGAGATGTTAAATTATATATATAATACTCTAAAAATATTTAAAGTATTTTATATATTAAATAAATATCAACGGGCCTTAATAGGCCAAGAGGAGAATGAAGACTTGGGCCATAAAGGCCCAAGTGAGGAGGCGCCCCCCCTTTTCTAGTGGGGGGGGGGGGGGGGGGCGAATCCAACTAGGAGGGGGAGTCCAACTCCCCCTCCCTAGGCCGGCGCACCAAGGGAAACTTTCCCCTTGGTGGCTGCCCTCTCCTCTCCCTAAACCTATGTATACTAGATGTTTTGCACCCTTTTGAACTAGAAGTTTTGGGTGCCTCTTCTAGTTGATCTATTTCTAGTTCTAGTTGGTCCTAAATTAATTAGAGCTAGCCCTAGCCACCTCTAACCCTCATAATTAGAAGCCCGGTGTGGTTCTAATCTCCTCCCTCTAATTATCCGGCGACGATTAGCTCTGGACGGCAAAGCGCTACCGGATCGTGAAGACCGTACGCTTGCAACCAAGTAGAGAGGTCGTACTTTCGGTCTTCGGTTCGAGGGATCGTTCGAGGGCGGTTCGCGGGATCGTCATCAACGTTCGAGGGACTTCGAGCACGATCTACACCGACTCTTCTTCTTCCATTGCACTCCGGAGTTGGTAACGATCGTTGATCCCAACCCGTTATGCATCTTCATATTGATCTTGGTGATCGTAGGTTCGAGGGAATTTTTTTATTTTCTACTACGTTTCCCAACAGCTGGCTGGCTGGCTAGGGTTTCCTGGTCGCCGGCGAGGGAGCAAAGGTGGCCAGATGTGGACGGGGGGAGTGGATGAGGCCGGCCCCGCCGCACGCGTCTATTAAAAAGGACGGGCATGCGGCCCTTCCACACACTGCCAGGCGGGCCCTCTGTAGGTGGTCGCGTTAATTATGACCGTCTGGGTTGTTGGTCGGCCGACATGTGGGGTCACGGCGGACACCGAGGGGACCTGCGACGCGTCCGTTTCACGTCCACGCTGACACATTTCAGGCGCAAATTTAGGTCGGAAATGGGTCCGCGCGAACGCGAAGCGGACGAGTTTTGGGAATGGGGCGGTGTGTTGGGCCATCGTTTTTGTCCGCGGCAACCTAAATGGACGTGGGCGGACGAAATGGGTCGTCCGATTAGAGTTGCTCTAATTGTCTAAACTTTATACTAATTTTAACACCAAATTATACTAAGATTGAGACACTTATTTTAGGATGGAGGGAGTATGAATATTTATTCTTAGAACGTGCTGTGCACCGACAAAGAGGGCGGGCTGCCTCGAGTGCTGAAAGCTAGCAGCATAGACAGTGGCGCTGGAAGCGTCACGAGTCGAAGTGAGGTGGCACAAGTCTCGTGAGTTACGACCAGGAGCTTCCAGAGAGATGCCAAATCTCGTTGTTTGTTGGTTCTCGCGGGCTACAACCAACCTTAGGCCGAAGCTAGCATGCCTCCGACTCTCCGAGCATACATGCAGATGAACAATCTACTGTACTTTATTAGTATAATTCTAAGTGGAACACACGAACATCTAAATGATCTAACGGCACGGATCCAGTAGGAGAAGTCCTCCCTCTTGCACACGCTGACACAGTTGCTTTTGCTGATGCAGGTGCCCTCTTCGGCTTGGCGTAGGCTGAAGATAACTCTTCAGTCAGGGCGAGGCTGAAGAGTGCCCATCGGTCGGCCCGCAGCCGAAGTTGATCTCTTCCGGCCCAGAACGGCCACTCCTTGGCTCAAGTGTGACCGAAGACCGAACTTCGGTCTAAGCGCGGCCAAAAAGTGCCTCTTCGGCTTAAGCAAGGCCGACGGCCTAATATTTTTGAAATTTTCAAATTAGGTCATATATTTTCAGGATTTATTAAAATAATGATAATACTTTTATAAAAAATCTTTCAAAAAACCAAGTGACTGAACCGTTATGATTTAAGCAAGATTATGACATGTCTGGCCCACCCGTCAGGTTGACTGTTAGATTTGACTGTTAGGTTGACTGTTGACAGGTTATGACAGGTGGGCCCCACATATTTCTAAAAGGCAATCAGGTCCCTACAAATTTTTTTTGAAAGCAATCAGGTCCCTGTAATTTTTATAAAAAAGCAATCAGGTCCTTTCCAAAAAATATGAAATCCAATCAGGTTCCGATGGCGACGAACTCGCCGAAGCCGAGGGCGCCGGAGGAGCTCGCCGGCCACATCCACGCGCGACGAGCTCGCCGGCCGCCTTGCAGCTGCGTGGTGAAGATGGTGCAGGGGGCCAGCCGATAGCAGAGGCGCACGGCCGCGACCTCTCTTCTCCGCCTCCGGCTTCCCCACCCGAGGATGGGTGCTGCCTCCTTCCTGGCAGCTGCGACGGGCGACGGCTCATGTGGCCACGAGTCACGAGTGGGGGAGGGGAGGGCATCCATCCATCGCTCAGTCGACGATGGGGCGGGCACCGGAGGGGCGGGCGCCGGTGAGCGCCCTGTGCGCGGGTGGCTTCTCCGCCTCCCGCTTCCCCACCCGACGATAGGTGCTGCCTCCTTCCTGGCAGCTGCGACGGGCGACGGCTCATGTGGCCACGAGTCACGAGTGGGGGAGGGGAGGGGATCCATCCATCGCTCAGTCGACGGTGGGGCGGGCACCGGAGGGGCGGGCGCCGGTGAGCACCCTGTGTGCAGGTGGGCGTGAGCTCCTGGGCGCGGTGGCCCGAGCTCCAGGGCTTGGCTGGCGCGCGGCTGCCCGAGCTCCTGGGTGCGGTGGCCCGAGCTCCAGGGCGTGACTGGCGCGCGGCTGCCCGAGTTCCTGGGCGCGGTGGCCCGAGCAGCACGCAGCAGCGAAGAGCAGCAGGATGCAGCGACGGCTGGGGTGGGGGTGGGGCTGCTCGCCGGCGTGATGCTCAGGCGGCGGGGGTGGGCCGATAGGGCTGCTCGACATGACAAAGAAGAAAAAGAAGGAGGAGGAGAAGATGACATGTGGGCCTCACCCGGTCTAACGGTCAACTAACTGTTTACATAACGGTGTTGACTTTTTTTGTCACGTGGAGCTGACGAGCGGACCCTTCATGTCGTAATCCAGATTAAGACAATAACCATTCAGTCATTTGGTTTTTTTTAACAGCCCATCACTTTTATAGTAGTTTTTTGAAAAATTAAAAAAAATGATAGTTTTTTTGGATGAAAGCCTGTAATATGGTAGTTTTTTGCTATATACTCAGTATATTTGATATGATCCTTTACGAGATCCGGAACCAATTCATCCAGGTATTTACCCTGAAGCCATGCATCACACCGAAACAGCCTGTGACCATGGTCCATCGAGACTTTCGCTGCGGAGAGGAAACGCTCGAGGGTTCCACCTTTCAGCGGAACACCTATTACTAAGATTTCGAAAAAAGTATTACCTTCAAATTCATCTAAGACAACTACTAGAAGTGGAGACATATCTTGCTGTGCTGTATCACACCTCCAGCAGGCATGGGTTGTTGTCTCTCTCGGAATGGGAGCTCGTGACTACTGACGGACTGATCAGTGTCTCCATGCACGTCCCCATCAACTTCAAGCTAGCACAAATAGTTTGTTTCTTGCATAGCTTCGTGCTGAACTAGCTGCTGCATGGAAAGCTCCAAATCTAATTAACTGGGTCGCGGCCATGCCGTCCGGACTCGAGCGAGCTCCGCCGCTCCCATTGACTTGTTCCAGCGCTCTTCTTGCATAGTTACGTCGTCGGTCTTTGGCTTCTTCTGCTGCCTGTGTCCACTGCTATTCAGCAACAGTTCCCGTTATCAGACGTTTCATCTAGTATGTTCATCAGTATATTTATAAACATATATGGCCGAGTTTATATTTCAAGCTTGACATGAACTGTCGTAGTACTACCTCCGTCCTGATTTATTGGTTCCCTTTATAATTTATGTCAAAATTTGATCAAAGATTTAACTAATAAAATATTAAGGGCCAGTTCTTTTGGGCGATTCTCCCAGAATCGCCTCCCTCCCCAGCTTCTCACAGAATCGTCACTTCATATTTTTTTTACAATCCTAACTAATTAGACCTTAACTAGATAGGATTGTAAAAAATATATGAAGTGCCGATTCTGGGAGAAGCTGTGGAGGGGGGCGATTCTCTCAGAATCGCCCAAAAGAACTGGGCCTAAGGCATGTCAACAAAAATTATATCGTTGGATTCGTATTTAAATATAGTTTTCAATGATATAATTTTTTGTGACATGCATGAATTTTTGTTATTTCAATCTATGATTTAAATTTAGCATAAAATATAATGGAGACCAATAAACCAGAACGGAGGTAGTAGATGATAAGTATGTGTGGTGAGAAGCTGAGCTAATAGGCATAATGAACCTTTGGAAAAGATCACCATTACTCTTACTAGTCTATATAATACTTGCTCCGTTGCATAATGTAAAACACTTTTTATCACTAGCTAGGTTAGTAAAGTTGTCGGTCCAAACGGAATACTAGCTAGGTTAGTAAAGTTGTCGGTCCAAACGGAATACTTGCTCCTAAATTAGTCATGCATCCACTAGAATAGCGTCCTTTGTTATTGCAAGCTTTCTAAGTCAATGAGTCAACTCATTGGAAAAGTCCATTATCGACAGAAAGTGCGTGTTAAAATATATACATACTTAAATCCTTTTGTTGATTTTTGTACCTCTAGACTAAGCTTAAATCTTTTATCTTTACTATTATTAAAGTAGAGTCCGTACATCATTTCTCCCTCACACCTCCTCATCCCTACCACGTACACGCATCTCCCATCGGTTTTACCGACTTTTTTAGGTCGTCCGATTCTTCCGTCACAAATCGTCCGAACCGAAACAAACCGCTTCTCTTATCCCGAGTGCACGAATGGGCTAGGGTTGCCCAGCCGCTACGCTCCCCATAGCGGCACCTCCCCGTACCGATCTCGCCTGTGTGATCTAGTGTTGTAAATGGTGAACTCACTTGATTTCTATTTAGTATGTCCGCAAGGAAGTGTTGATGACTCGGAAGCTATACATATACATGCTGGAAATTAATGACTACTTGGAGGTATTTTTCACCGGGGCAACCGGAATTGCTTCATTTATTGCTCTATAGTTCGTTAAATCTTTGAATTATTTTTTGAATCTATGGTAAATAATCTAACTAAAATTCATATGCGAACATGTTAGTAAATGAGTAGGAAAACAGATTGACGTCTGTTCTGCTAAGATATGATGCTTAAATGGATTTGAAATCATGCACATGACTATACTTAGGTTAGAGCATCTCCACTCGCCCCCTCCCCCCCCTCCCCCCCAAAACAGGCCCCCAGACCCTTTTTTTATCGCCGGCTAGGAAAAATCGGTCCAGTCGTGCCCCCAGGAGCCCAAATTTCGCCAGTTAGGGCCGAAATTGACGCCGGCGGACCCAGGCCGAACCCAACGCGCTGGGGGTCGCCCAGGGGCGCCCGGCGAAACGAATTTGGCGTGAAAGCCTGGTGGACCCGCCTAGTCAGCGGCTGCGCGTCGCCGAGAATCTTCGTCATCCTCATCGCCTCGGTTTCCCACGGTAATCAATGCGAAGGCTGTAGCCGGTCAGCCTTCCATTGATTCACGGGCGGCGAAATGAAGGCGCGCCGCCGCGCGTCCCGCCCCCTCCCCGCCACGCGTCCACACGCGGCAGCCCGCCCACCGACCACTCGCCGCTATATAACCGCCCCCCTCGCCAATGGCACTTGCCTCGCCCACAGCCTTCCTCTCTTCCACCGCCGACGATGCTCCTCTCTTCTTCGCCCCTCCCTCCTCCGCCGTCGAGCCCTCTCTCTCCACGACCATGGCCGAGTGCTACCCAGGCGATGGAGAGGCGGCCAACGGCTTCGGTCGCCGCCACCTGCACGAGGACGAGGCCCGCCTCCTCTACGAGGCGGACTACCCGGCGCCGCCGTGCATGCGGGTCCCGGGCTCATGGAGGCTCAGCGCCGGCGACCCAGGACAGGGCTGCAGCAGGGACGGCGGCGGCGTGCGGGGCGACGACGACGGCGACGACGGCGGGGACTACACCAACTTCTACAGGCTCCTCGACATGTAGAAGGCTCGGGGCGACGCGCGACGTAGTCTAGGGTTTAAATTATGTCTTCTAAATTATGTACAAATATGAATGAATTTCGTCTAAATTTCGTTCAAATTCTTCAAATTTAAGCCGATCTATGTTTCAAAAAAGGGCATATGGGGGCCAACTCGGGGCGGCGGCTGGGAACCCGACCGCCCCCACGGCGAAAATAAGGTCGGCTCGCCCCCAGGAGGCGCTATTTCACGCCCTGGGGGTGCCGAACGAGTGGAGATGCTCTTAGGTATTTTCTAAAATTCTAAAAATATAAGGTCATTATAAATGGTGTGTTTTGTGCTTTCAAATGTTCTACCAAGACCAACTATTGGCAGATATAAGGAATATGTTGTCTTGATACTACAAACTCTTTCGGTCTCGTGCGAGTTTCTTTTTGGCGAGCTTTAAACTGAGGACAATGTATCTCCATCTCCACTACTATTAAACAATCAAACAAAAACCTTCTTAGATGCACCCCGCAATTAGTCCCACAACACCCACGAACCAATCAGCACCACACGATTAGGCCCATAAGTCTCAATCTAACAGTCATCATTGATCTAATATCTCTATGGTGTGCACTTAGTAGTTTCCAATGACTGACCGTGCTCCACCAGGAGAGTACTCGAACTACCAGTCCCGCGTGCCCTACAATCACGGAAATCTGATCGCATACTAAGGAAACTCCACGCCCTCGATCTCGGCCTCATCATCTGGCACGGCGGCCTGGTGCCAGACGCTGCCCAACAACAACGACTCCTGCCTGCTGATGTCTACTACGCAACTTTATTCTTGTAGACTCGTGTTGGGCCTCCAAGCGCAGAGTTTTGTAGGACAGTAGCAATTTTCCCTCAAGTGGATGACTTAAGGTTTATCAATCCGTGGGAGGTGTAGAATGAAGATGGTCTCTCTCAAACAACCCTGCAACCAAATAATAAAAAGTCTCTTGTGTCCCCAACACACCAAATACAATGGTAATTTGTATAAGTGCACTAGTTCGGCGAAGAGATGGTGATAAAAGTGTAATATGGATGGTAGAAATATATTTTTATAATCTGAATAAATAAAAACAGCAAGGTAGCAAGTGATAAAACAGAGCACAAACGGTATTGCAATGCTTGAAAACAAGGCTTAGGTCCGTACTTTCCTAGTGCAATCTCTCAACAATGCTAATATAATTGGATCATATAACTATCCCTCAAAGTGCGATGAAGAATCACTCCAAAGTTCTTATCTAGCGGAGAATATAAGAAGAAATTGTTTGTAGCTATTCTTTTCGATCGATCTATCCAAGAGTTCGTACTAAAATAACACCAAGTTATTCTTTCCGATCGATCTATCAAGAGTTCGTACTAAAATAATACCAAGTTATTCTTTCCGATCGATCTATCAAGAGTTCGTACTAGACTAACACCAAAGCAAATTCAGATTCATAATACTCAATCCAACACAAAGAACCTCAAAGAGTGCCCCAAGATTTCTACCGCAGAAACAAAAGTCGAGAACATGCATCAACCCCTATGCATAGATTACCCCAATGTCACCTCGGGAATCCGCGAGTTGGGTACCAAAACATATCTCAAGTGAATCAATATAATACCCCATTGTCACCACGGGTATTCATATGCAAGACATACATCAAGTGTTCTCAAATCCATAAAAGTATTCAATCCGATAAAAAAAATCTCAAAGGGAAAACTCAATTCATCACAACAAGATAGAGAGGGAGAAACACCATATGATCCAACTATATTAACAAAGCCCGCGATACATCAAGATCGTGCCATCTCAAAAACATGAGAGAGAGATTAAACACATAGCTACTGGTACAAACCCTCAGCCCCGAGGGTGGACTACTCCCTCATCATCATGGTGGCCGCCGGGATGATGAAGATGGCCACCGGTGATGATTTTCCCTTCCGGCAGGGTGCCGGAACGGGGTCTAGATTGTTTTTTCATGGCTACAGAGGCTTGCGGCGGCGGAACTTCTGATCTAGGGTCTCCGCGAGGGTTTTTGGAATATTTGGCAATTTATAGGGCGAAGAGGCGGTGCGGAAGGCCACCGAGGTGGGCACAACCCACCTGGGCGCGCCTGGGCCCCCCAAGCGCGCCTTGGTGGGTTGTGCCCCCCTCGGGGCACCCCCAGGTACTTTTTTGGCCCACCGGATGTCTTCTGGTCTATAAAAAATCCACACAAAGTTTCGCGGTGTTTGAACTCCGTTTGATATTGATTTCCTGCGATGTAAAAAACAAGCAAAAACTGCAACTGGCACTGGGCACTGGGTCAATAGGTTAGTCCCAAAAAAATGATATAAAGTTGCTATAAAATGATTGTAAAACATCCAAGAATGATAATATAACAGCATGAATACTTTATAAATTATAGATACGTTGGAGACGTATCAGCATCCCCAAGCTTAATTCCTACTCGTCCTCGAGTAGGTAAATGATAAAAGAAATAATTTATGAAGTGTGAATGCTAGCAAAGTACACAAGTTTGATCAATGACAATTTCAATCACTTTTCCTAGAATCATAACAGCAATTCTTTCTTATAAAACTTCTCATGTTAAAGTAGCAACCAATTCACATGTTAAGGTTCAAACAATGAATTCTCTTGAAACTCAACAACCTATGTTCTCAGTCACCAAACAATTGCAATTCAACTTATTCAACATAGTCTAAGTAAGAGCTCCACATACTCAACCATCATATAGTCTTCTATGATTGCTAACACTCACCGCATACATATGAGCAAAACGTTTCAACCAGACACATAGAAAGATAGGGGCTTATAATTTCGCCTCCCAACGTATTCACCTCAAGGGTGATGTCAACAATAATAACTCATGCCACCCATATCCAACTGGACATATGTGCCTAGATCTTTCCTCACCACATGATGCTTGCCAAAGGAGAAAAATAAAAAGGAATAGAGAGAAAAACTTTGACTCTTGCATAAAAGTAAAAGATAGGCCCTTCGCAGAGGGAAGCAGAGGTTGCCATGCGCTTGTTTGTTTGTATGCTCAACCCCTTAGTGCAAAAGAACGTCACGTTATATTGCCCCTTGTGATGGCAACCTTTATTATGCAGTCTGTCGCTTTTATTTCTTAACCATCACAAGTTCGTACAACGCTCAATTTTCTCTTACACTAAATGATCTTACACTTTTAGAAGCAATTTTTATTGCCTTATTGCACCGATGACAACTTACTTGAAGGGTCTTACTCAATCCATAGGTAGGTATGGTGGACTCTTGAAAGTAAGATTTGGGTTTAAGGGTTTTTGGATGCACAAGTAGTATTTCTACTTAGTGCGGAATTTTTGGCTAGCAAAGATGGGGGGCAAGCACCACATGTTGAAGGATCTATGACAATATAACTTCTATGTGAATATGAACAAACATAAATCATTACATTGTCTTCCTTGTCCAACGTCAACAATTTTGGCATATAATATTTTGATGGGGGCTCACAATCACAAAAGATTTTCAAGATAGTGTATTTGCATGTGAAAGTTCTCTTCCTTCTACTAATCATTCATGACTTGCTTGTATGACCAATATTGTGATTGTCAAGTCTCAAAAGATTTCACTTTCTAAACCCAATGTGAAGCTACCACTAGGCATGATATGAACATATAATTTCAACTTCATGATATTCAATGCATTCAACAATTTACTCATAGGATATAAGTGAAGCACAAGAGTAAATGACAAGCTACTCCAAAAAGATATAAGTGAAGATCAAGTGAGTAGTTAAGTAAATAGGTAGCTAATTGTGGACTCTCTCTTATTTAAAAACTTTCAGATCTAAGTATTTTATTAAAACAGCAAGCAAAACAAAACAAAATGACATTCCAAGAATAGCACAACTCATGTGAAGAAGCAAAAACTTAGGCTCAACCGATACTAACCGATAATTGTTGATGAAGAAAGGTGGGATGCCTACCGGGGCATCCCCAAGTTTAGATGCTTGAGACTTCTTGAAATATTATCTTGGGATGCCTTGGGCATCCCCAAGCTTGAGCTTTTGTGTCTCCTTAATTCCTTTTATATCACGGTTTCCCTAACTCTTAAAAACTTCATCCACACAAAACTCAATAAAAACTCGTGAGATAAGTTAGTATAAACCAATGCAAAAACCTTATCATTCTCTACTGTAGCAAATCACTAAAATTATTATTCAACATTGCATACTAAATTCCTCTGCATATTTAATACTCCTATCCTCAAATAGAATCATTAAACAAGCAAACATAACAGCAATCTGCCAAAACAGCACAGTCCGTAAAGAATGCAAGAGTATCAATACTTCTTAAACTCCAAAAATTATGAAAATTTACCACACTGTAGAAAATTTATCAGATCTTATTTTTCAAAAAGTTTCAACATTTTATCACATTCTTACTTTTCTATAGAATTTTTTCAACAGCGATAAACTTTCTGTTTTGAAACAGCAACATGTAGACTTGCAAAATAAGCATGGTAAAGACTATCCTTGACATTTTTATTGAAAATAAAGATGCAAAACATTATTATAAATATCAGAAAGCAAATAAAAATAAAATAACGCTCCAAGCAAAACTCATATCATGTGACGAATGAAAATATAGCTCCAAGTGAGGTTACCGATAATGTTGAAGACGAAAGAGGGGATGCCTTCCGGGGCATCCCCAAGCTTAGTTGCTTGGATATTCCTTGGATATTTCACTTGGGGTGCCTTGGGAATCCACAAGCTTAGGGTCTTGTCACTCCTTATTCTCCTCATATCGACATCTCACCCAAAACTTGAAAAACTTCAATCACACAAAACTTAACGGAACTTCGTGAGATAGGTTAGTATGATAAAGAGCAAACCATTTCACTTTGGTACTATCAAATACAAGATTCATAATTGTTTCCACATAATGCCTACTGTAGCATATAATTTCCACAATTTATATTGAGCAATATAAGCCATAGAAACTAGAAAACAAGCAAACTATGCATTGAAAACAGAATCTGTCAAAAACAGAACAGTCTGTAGTAATCTGTACTCCAACCATACTTATGCTACTCCAAAAACTCTGAAAAATAAGGACAACGTAAATAATTTGTATATACATTAACTGTAAAAAATTCAGAGTTTTTAGACTCTCCAGTGAATTTAAACAATTCTGTTACTGGGCGCAAAAGTTTCTGTTTTTGCACAGAATCAAGTCAACTATCATCCACACTATCCCAAAGGCTTTACTTGGCACTTTATTGAAATAAAAGCTATAAAACATGATTACTACAGTATCCTAACCATGTGAACACACAAAAACAGTAGGTAAAAATGTTGGGTTGTCTGCCAACAAGCCCTTTTCTTTAATGCCTTTTAGCTAGGCATGATTATTTCAATGATGCTCGCATAAAAGATAAAAATTGAAACACAAATAGAGCATCATGAGGCATATAACTAGCACATTTAAGTCTAACATACTTCCTATGCATAGGGATTTTGTGAGCAAACAACTTATGGGAACAAGAATCAACTAAAATGGGAAGACAAAACAAGCAAAACTTCAAGATTTTCAACACATAGAGAGAAAACTTGATATTATTGAAATTCCTACAAGCATAAGTTCCTCCCTCATAATAATTTTCAGTAGCATCGTAAATGAATTCAACAATATAACTATCACATAAAGTATTCTTTTCATGATCCACAAGCATAGAAATTTTATTACTCTCCACATAAGCAAATTTATTCTCATCAATAGTAGTGGGAGCAAATTCAACAAAATAACTATCATGTGATTGAAAATTAAAATCATGATGACAAGTTTCATGGTTATCATTATTCTTTATAGCATACATGTCATCACCATAATCATCATAGATAGCAACTTTGTTCTCATAATCAATTGAAACCTCTTCCAAAATAGTGGAATCATCACTAAATAAAGGCATGACCTCTCCAAATCCACTTTCATAATTATTACAATAAGGTTCAACACCCTCCAAAATAGTGGGATCATCATTACCTAGAGTAGACACTCTTCCAAACCCACTTTCATCAATATAATCATCATAAATAGGAGGCATGCTACCATTATAACAAATTTGCACATCAAAACTTGGGGGACTAAAAATATCATCTTCATCAAACATAGCATCCCCAAGCTTGTAGCTTTGCATATCATTAGCATCATGGATATTCAAAGAATTCATACCAACAACATTACAATCATGCTCATCATTCAAAGATTTTTTGTCAAACATTTTATAGAATTCTTCTTCTATCAATTGAGCACAATTTTCCATTCCATCATTTTCACGAAAGACATTATAGAGATGAATAATATGATGCAACCTCAATTCCATTTTTTTTTTGTAGTTTTCTTTTATAAACCAAACTAGTGATAAAACAAGAAACTAAAAGATTCAATTGCAAGATCTAAAGATATACCTTCAAGCACTCACCTCCCCGGCAACGGCGTCAGAAAAGAGCTTGATGTCTACTACGCAACTTTATTCTTGTAGACTCGTGTCGGGCCTCCAAGCGCAGAGTTTTGTAGGACAGTAGCAATTTTCCCTCAAGTGAATGACCTAAGGTTTATCAATCCGTGGAAGGCATAGGATGAAGATGGTCTCTCTCAAACAACCCTGTAACCAAATAATAAAAAGTCTCTTGTGTCCCCAACACACCAAATACAATGGTAATTTGTATAGGTGCACTAGTTCGGCGAAGAGATGGTGATAAACGTGTAATATGGATGGTAGAAATATATTTTTATAATCTGAATAAATAAAAACAGCAAGGTAGCAAGTGATAAAACGGAGCACAAACGGTATTGCAATGCTTGAAAACAAGGCCTAGGGTCCGTACTTTCGCTAGTGCAATCTCTCAACAATGCTAATATAATTGGATCATATAACCATCCCTCAAAGTGCGATGAAGAATCACTCCAAAGTTCTTATCTAGCGAAGAACATAAGAAGAAATTGTTTGTAGCTATTCTTTCCGATCGATCTATCCAAGAGTTCGTACTAAAATAACAGCAAGTTATTCTTTCCGATCGATCTATCAAGAGTTCATACTAAAATAATACCAAGTTATTCTTTCCGATCGATCTATCAAGAGTTCATACTAGACTAACACCAAAGCAAATTCAGATTCATAATACTCAATCAAACACAAAGAACCTCAAAGAGTGCCCCAAGATTTCTACCGCAGAAATAAAAGACGAGAACGTGCATCAACCCCTATGCATAGATTACCCCAATGTCACCTCGGAAATCCGTGAGTTGAGTACCAAAACATATCTCAAGTGAATCAATATAATATCCTATTGTCACCACGGGTATTCATATGCAAGACATACATCAAGTGTTCTCAAATCCATAAAAGTATTCAATCCGATAAAACAAAATCTCAAAGAGAAAACTTAATTCATCACAACAAGATAGAGAGAAACACCATATGATCCAACTATATTAACAAAGCCCGCGATACATTAAGATCGTTCCATCTCAAGAACACGAGAGAGAGAGAGATTAAACACAAAGCTACTGCTACAAACCCTCAGCCCCGAGGGTGGACTACTCCCTTCTCATCATGGTGGCGCCGGGATGATGAAGATGGCCACCGATGATGATTTTCCCTTCCGGCAGGATGCCGGAACGGGGTCTAGATTGATTTTTCATGGCTATAGAGGCTTGCGGCGGTGGAACTTCTGATCTAGCGTCTCCGCTAGGGTTTTTGGAATATTTGGTAATTTATAGGGCGAAGAGGCGGTGCGGGAGGCCACCGAGGTGGGCACAACCCACCTGGACGCGCCTGGGCCCCCAGGCGCGTCCTATTGGGTTGTGCCCCCCTCAGGGCACCCCCCAGGTGCTTCTCTGGCCCACTGGATGTCTTCTGGTCCATAAAAAATCTACAAAAAGTTTCGCGGTGTTTAGACTCCGTTTGATATTGATTTCCTGCGATGTAAAAAACAAGCAAAAACAGCAACTGGCACTGGGCACTGGGTTAATAGGTTAGTCAAAAAAATAATATAAAGTTGCTATAAAATGATTGTAAAACATCCAAGAATGATGATATAACAGCATGAATACTTCATAAATTATAGATACGTTGGAGACGTATCACCTGCACGGTGACCTCGCCTCCCTACACGATCGCCATCGACGATTGTTACCGCTCGCAACATGGCATCCCTCCTGCAAGATCGCCAGTGCGCAGGAGATAAGAGCCTGCCCCGGCACCCGCGCATCCGTCCTACGAGATCGCCGGTGCCCAGGAGATAGAGCCTGCCCCGGCACCCACGCCTGTCGCGTCCCCTGAACTAGCCGGCCACACGAAGCTGTGATTCTTCCGAGCACTTCTTCAGGTTCGACTTCTTCCTTTGACCTGTTGCAACATTGCTCATGGTTAGATTTTTCAGAATAGAGTTCTAAATAATAAACAGTTGCACAGGAAAATGATATAAGCCATTCGTTTTACATCTCTAATTAATGGTTTTCTAACTGAATCATGCACCCTATCTCCTGGGCATGGTGTTGAAAAAGTTGGCTTTCAGAATTTACAAAAGTGACTTATCAACAAGAAGGACAGTGTAGTATATTTACAGAGAGGAAACATATATTGCTTATCTGCCTGTCACTAATAGAAAACTTGCGTCTGATGTTGATGTTCATGCTTATATGCACAATATCCATTCTTCTAACAATTTAATGACATGAATATTCTGATAAGTGGAAAGACGTAAACATCACAACAGGGCCAAGGGAAGAGTGTATTAAGAGCAGAGTGCAGACAGATGGGTATACCTCCTAACTCAAGGCAATCGACATTTTGTATTTTTTGTATGCCCCCATTAGTTGCATTAGAAAGGAAGTGTCTCAAGATCATGGGATCCAAGCAATCAATCTTTTAAGACTTTGACCATTAGTATATGTGAAAGTATACATACTGACTATATGAGGATAATGAATCTGGATTTGTGTTGCAAATTGCCTTTACTATATCAAGTAAAGACAGGAAAGTGACTTTACTATATCAAGTTCCATCAACATGACCACCAACACAATCGTTCTACGAAGTAATATAACATCTATCCAGCTCCAGGATGTTACAATGAATTGTACAAATCTGTATAAACCCACTTTTGCACACGTGATGATTGAGAAGGTGCATGATTATTTAAACTGAAAACATCTGGAGTACACCTGAACCATTCTAATTCTAAACACTAAATAAGTTGCACTTCCTGCTTCCAGAGTGCAAAATGGTGCATTTGAATGTCTGTTTGTTGGAACTACGCAGTTTTGGCATATCCTTTTTTTCATGTGCATATCCTAATAGGTGAGAGCACCAACAAGATTTTGTTGATCTATCATGAACCAGTTTAGAATACATGTTTTTGTAGTACTAATGATTGTGCTAAGACATCTAAGAAATATTTAGAGTTGCCGACAAAGGTGATCTGGAAGTACGATTTAGTAAACAAATATGCCCGACCATCACATCAAGGAAATGTTCCATATACAACTACATGGATTTATTAGAACAATAAAAATATTGTGCAATGCAACAAAGAATTAAAACATACTCTTTGATTCAGACTTGTTGCTCCCATAGGTACCAAAAAGTGTTCAAGTTTTGTACCTGATCTGGAATCCAAACCCCTGGCTTGCTGGATGACTCGAGCAGGTCAGAACCACATAGCAGCATTACCTTGACACTTCCTGAGACAAAATGCAAGTTGTAAACAACTGATTTCTATACAAGGTAATAGTACTGATACATTTGGTGATCCAACAATGTGAGAGAAGACACTACTGTGTTGCAACAACAAAAATCATTGTCATATACCTTTCTGCATTGCTTGTATGAAGAACACAAGAATGTGTCCATCAAATAAACACATCGCCCGAACTGAAAGTACCTTATGTGACAGTGCAAAATCCAATGGTACACATGTACTAATAACATGAAAAATCAAGTTATCATGCATGGATCAACCATCACAAAAGACGATCTTCCACATGCCAATTCACAGAGGCGAATCCGGTGAGCAGAAGGAAAGAGGTCATAGCCAACCCCAAATTGCGAATTCAGTCATGAGAATGTGGCGTTAACACAGACCCATACACATTTCCAGTTCCGCGTAGTATCTTCTTGTTAGCATCATTCACCGGGGACATGTATCCAGTATCCACCCAGCACCGACTACCCTCGCTGCTGCAACTCATCCTTTGCAAGCTCTGTATGCATGAAACACATCAATAGATGGGGTAATATGTAATCTGTTTTGTTCTGATTCTCAGCCTGTTCTAATATTAACACAACACTTGATAGTTGCTAAACAGATTTAACAGGTGCTGCGGCTTACAGAACATACCTGTGCATGTAGGTGGGAGGTTGAAGCTGCCGGTGGCCACCAACACCACATCACCTTGCCTTCCCCCGTCCCTGCGGTCATCCAGTTGAATAAATGAACGGATGGTGGATAAGGATAGCTGAGAATCACGCAACTGAAGAAATCCAAGATCAGGTTCTTTTCTTTCTGCTTACAGATTTGAATCCGTGGAGATCTTCTCCGTGGGGACGGGAACTTCCACCTCCTCCATGGCCATGGCCACGGCTGTCCTGTTCAAATCCGCAGCTGAGCAAGAAGCCGACACAAAATCTCCGCTTCTCTCTTCTTGGGGTCGGCGTGCGCCACTCGCCTGAGAGGTTGCATCGTCGGCGAGAGGTCGGCAGTCCGGCGTGTGTGGTAGGGGCCCGGCGTCGCCGGCGACCATGCCAAGCTCGAGCGCCTCCTCGAGCACTCCTGCGACCGGATCCAAAGAGGGAGCAGGGTGGAGCAGGGGTGTGTGCGTCCGCCGGCGGGGTGACGAAGGGCAGGGGCGGCCTTACCAGGGAGCGCCGGCTGTGGGGGGAGGGATCAGGCGACCATGGAAGATTAGGGAAGGGAGGAGAAAAGTCAGGGGCGGTGGAAGGATGACTGACATTTTTTTAGTACAACTACTAGGCAGTGACCAGGGAGGGATTGTGAGTGAGTGCGGCGTTGTCCACACCAATTTTCTTTTATCTTCTAAAAACATCCATTTCTTTTATAGGGCATGCCCGGTTCACCTTCATGGGTGCAATTTTTTTAATTATCGCGACTTGTTATAGTCATGATCAGTTGATGATTTAAAAAGTTTTTCCTATAAAAATTTAAAAAATATATTTTAAATTTTGTAATCATGCTGGTCATCTTGTGGTATGTGGATGGTAAATTTTATGGAGTACTCTCTCTGTAAATTAATATAAGACCTTTTAGACCATTACTTGGAGTACTTCATCAGAGATATTTTGTCTGATACTCCTATACATGTATTTTTCGTTCTGTATCATTATACTTATTCTATGTTGTATCACTATTTGAAAACTAACTATGGTTACTACTTTATAGAATCATATGACAAATTTTAGAACAAAACTAGCTATCATTTTAGTGGACTTGGAATTAAATGATGATAATATAAGAAATCGAGACTTGGAAGATGACGGAAACAACACAAACCCCATAGATTGTATGGTTCTGGATAGACCCCCCTGAGAACCTCAAAACATTGAACACATCACCAGAAGTTGAGCTCATCTCACAATATTTATCCTTTCACCGATTCAATCCAACAAACGATGACTTAATAGATGAACTTAATATGATTGATAGACATATTTTTTCATATTTTAAAGTATGAAGGGAATAAAGTTGAGGAGGAAGTTTTTGATACATGTTTTAAAGTATGAAGGGAATGAAGCTCAAAACAATTTCCCATCCATCTAATGAAGCGTCACAGATCACATCAATAAATGGACCTTCAAGAGATAATGTTATTTAGTTGTGTTTTTTTTTAATTTATGTAATAAATTATAATACAATTATGTGATCATCAATTTTATGTGAAGACATGTTTCTGAATCGTATGTTACACGCGCGCTCATATCGTTGAACATAAGACATATTTAAATGGGCCCGTAAAAAAACTCACTAAAAGATAAAGTATACTCAAATGATGCTTTTATTGTAGATTACGACGTTGCACGTGCATGCGTACTAGTGGACCATTAAAAAATTGAAGATAAAGTGTGAACTATAGATTTGTCGTCGAATTACATGTGGCTTTAGGATAGTTGAATTCCTTACATGCTCTAAATCTATGCAAAATTTTGTAGCCATGCAGATGCACTCAGTCGCACCTTCGTGCCAGGTTAATTACAAGATTGAAGATAAAGTGTGAACTAGAGACCTGCTGCCGAATTACACATAGCTTTTATAAAGTTGAATTCCTTACATCTGGCTTTAGGATGATAGAGTATCTTTGTTTTAGACTCATGAATATGTTCCTCACTATAGGAAGAATGTAATATTGCTTAGCATGTTTCCTTCAAGTACAAGATTCCACGAAGGCTATGCAGTGCATAACAACTTTGTCGTTAATTCAGAATAAGTGCATAATAACTTTGTCGTTAATTTAGAGCACTGTTCAAGAATTCACCTTATTAATTAGTTAAGGGGTCAGTTAATCACTACTCATAGTGTGGCCAAATCGAATAGCACCTATTCGTCGCGTTAACTTATCAGACCGATTAATTGGCCAGTTAGACCGATTAATTTGTTAGGGACAGGCTAGGTGTAAGTTGACTGATTTTGGTTTTTCGGCCAGTCGACTGACCAAAAACTTCTGTCAGTCGATTCGCTGCTCACTTCAAGCTTCCTACTGTACGAACCTGCATGCTTCCTACTCAAGCGTTGTATAGCTGCTCACTTCACCTCACTTCATCACCTATAAATTAGGTGAAAGTAATGAATGGGCTTATCCGTGAATTGAACTAGCACACATACATGTCAAACGTGTGGAGTAGAATACCCGGCTAGGGATATCTGCTAAAGCTGGATAAGATTTTAACATGTTAATTCGTTAGTTTCGGCGCATGCATGTATTTATTTCTTCCTGCGTTTGTACGAACTACCTAATATTTCTTTTCATGAAAACTGTGTGTACCTAATCATATTCTCACGGTGGCAATCATACGTACGTATTATAATCTACTTCTTGTGTTTAGGGTTTCAAGCGGTAATCATGCACGTCCCTATTCGATTGAGGCTAAAAATAAAAGAAGTTTCTAAGAAAAAAATGAATTAGTAACAATGATACTACCCTTTAAAAAGAAAATAAAAAAATTAATGACAAAATTGGAACGCAATTTACACACAAAGTACAACTTTTTATAATATGCAAGGGCAAGAATACAATAGAGTTTTTCGCCAAAAAGAAGTTTTATCAGAAGGAATGAATTAGTCGCATTGGTTTTACCCTTATAGAAGAGAGGATTAATGAAGTTTCTAAGAAAGAAAAAAACTAGTGCCATTGGTATTACCCTTCAAGAGGAAAAAAATAAAATAAATAAATAAATGAAAGAATGACAAAATTTGCACACAATTTACACAGAAATCGTATTTTTATAATATGGAAGAATAAGCAATTCATAGTGGAATTTCACAAAAAAAATCCTCAGAACGACTAATTTAGTAGCATTGGTTTACCCCTAAAGAAGAAAGAAAATGAAAGAAAAACTAAGCATCAAAATAATGACATTTTTAATAAAGAATAAATTAGTGGCATTGCTATTACCCTTTAAAAAAATAAAAATAAACTAAAACAGAATCAAAATAATGAAGTCCTCTAAGGAAGAATGAATTAGCGGCATTGGTATTATTACCCTTTAAGAGTAAGAAAATGAAAAAAATCAAATACTGGCAAAAATTGCACACAACTTACATAGAACTTGCGCCTTTTATAATATGCAAGAATAGCATATATAGTGGAATTTCACAAAAACAAATTCCTAAAAAGGAATGATTTAGTGCATTGGTATTACCCTTAAAAAGAAGAAAATGAAACGAAAACTAAAATAATCAAAATAATCAAGCTTTCTAAGAAAGAATAAATTAATGGTATTGGTATTACCCTTTAGAAGGAGAAAATGAAATAAAAACTAAAAGTGAATCAAAATAATAAGGTTTCTAAGAAGAATGAATTAGTGGCATTGGTATTACCCATTAAGAGTAAAAAATAAAAAGAATAGAATAATCGCAAAATTTGCACACACTTTGCACAGAAATTGCGTTTTTTATAATATGCAAGAATAAGCATATAATTGTAAAATTTCAAAAAATCCTAAAAAAGAATGAATTTGTGGCATTGGTATTATCAAAAACATGAAACTAAAACTAAAACAGAATCAAAATAATAAAGTTTTCTAAGAAAGAATGAATTAGTGGCATTAGTATTACCCTACAAAAAGAAAGAAAACTGAAATTATTAAGCATAATGACACAAATTTGCACACAATATACATAGAAATTACGGTTTTCTATAATATGAAAGAATACACATATAATGGCTAATTTTTTTTAAATAATACATTTTTTTTATTAAATTTCAAAAATATTACGCTAGATGAAAAATTTTCAAAAATAATACACCGTCGGGCCGCTGCAGGCCGATCGGCCCACAGCAGGCCGACTAGGCCCACCACAGGCCGAGAGCAGCCGGCCAGGCCAGCCCGCTAGCGGCTGTCGGCCCGCTGCAGGCCGATCGGCCAGCTGCTGGCCGACAGGGTGCGGGCCCCACGGCGGCTGGCTCCTTCCTCCTTTCTCCTTCCTCCTTCCTCCTTTCTCCTTCCTCCTCTCTGTTCTTTCTTTCTCCTCTTTCTTACAAGAAATGCCTCCAATTTCTACACCAAAATGAGGCAGTTTTTTGCGGATTGAGCACCGTGAATGGGTTCTACGTAGTTAGGGGAGCCAAGGAAGACCTCGATCTACTGATGGGGTAGCTCGTGGTGGTCGTGGTGAGCATTTTGTTGGAGCATTTTTTTAGCACATTGGTGGAGGTTGTGGCGGCGGTGGAGGTGGAGGTGGTGGTGGTGAAGCTGGGGCAGTGTGGTGGAGGTGGTGGAGGTGAAGCTCCGGTAGTTTGGTGGAGTTTCCGGCTCCGGTTCCGGTGATTGAAGGCCGCCGTTCGTCGTTCGCTCGCACGCTTCAAGGGTATATTTCAACACACATTTTATTTTTCGTAGTTGCTCCGGTAATATGTTTCGATGTGAAATAAATTATGTGTTCGATTATTGTTATTTGCTCCGGTAGTATCCGTACTATATGTGGATGTCAAATATTTATGTGTGTCAGTATTTGGAGTTGCTCCAGTAATATCTGTAATATATGTAGATGTCAAATATTTAAATTTGTCAATATTTGTAGTTGTTCCGGCAAATATTTGTAGGTGTGTGAATTTTTTTAGTTGCTCCGTTAATATTCCGTAATATATATACATGTCAAATATTTAGTAGTGCGGATATTTAAAGTTGTTGCTTAATACTTGTCTGTCATTGTTGAAAAAAAATTAGGTGTGCGATTATAGTTATTTGCTCCGGCAGTATCCGTAAATATATTTAGATGTCAACTATTTAGTTGTGTGAATATTTGAAGTTGCTCCGGTAATATTCCGTACTATATGTGGATGTCAAATATTTAGGTGTGTCAGTAGTTGGAGTTGCTCCGGCAAATATTTGTAATATATTTGTAGGTGTGTGAATTTTTTTAGTTGCTCCGTTAATATTCCGTAATATATATACATGTCAAATATTTAGTAGTGCGGATATTTAAAGTTGTTGCTTAATACTTGTCTGTCATTGTTGGAAAAAAATTAGGTGAGCCGAGATGTCTGATGTAGTGACGTTCAAATTTTACTACGGTCCTGGTACTGTCCAAACAACTGACATGGGAGCTGATCTGAGTGAATTTACTCACATAGAGGTGCCAATGAGGGCACCTCAAACATGGTCAGTCAGTCAGTTGAAAGAATGGATTACAGGAAGTTTAGGGCTTGATACAGAAACACACACCTTCGGTGTTCATGCATTGTGGACACGGTCAAGTTCAATAATTTACTTTTATTTGAGGCCAATAGAGCGAGACTCCGAGTGGGTGCGGTGGTTACAAGGTTGCGAACGCAGGGGATGCAATCCTATTGCCTTAGTGCTTCCCGTCGTGAAGGAGGTCACTGCACATAAAGGCGAGGGTGGCTACGATCCTGGGCAGAGCAGTGGAGGGAGGCAGTTATCTATGTCAAATGCTGGAGATGATGGTTACGAACCAGGGCAGAGTAGTCAGGTAGAAGGAGGAAATGCCGATGGTGATTACAGTGGCGAGGTGGACGCTGACGAGGTAGATGGGCACATGCAGGACCTGATGGAAGAAGAAGACACCGATGTTGATAGGGGTCATGCCGACTTCACTAACTTGCACAACACTTTGAGGAAAGCCTTGGACATGAACAATAGGGCTAAGCACCCACTGAGTACCCTTAGCCATCTGCAACACACAAATCCCACTCAAATCCCACTGAGCACCTAACTTACTCCTTGAGCATAACCACTAGGACAAAGAAAACTAGGGTTTGCAAATAACTATGATACATTAAACCAACCAAATAATGGGGGGGGGGGTGGATTTGATTTACCTTCTCGTTTGGAAATGCCTTCGATCCAACGGTGAAACGAGACTACACTAGACTGCTTACCCACGTTACTGCCGAGGGTGTTTTATAGGTTGAGAGCACAAAGAAAGGCGGGAGGGAGACACTGCCGGGAAGTAGAGAGCGAGAAAAAATGGCGGGAACTTGATAGCGGGAAAAAATGGCCGGGAGGTTGGGGGAACTAAGGAAAGCGGGAAAATTGTGCCGGGAAACATATGGCGGGGAACTACCGAAGCGGGAAAATATGGCGGACCTAACGAAGCGGGAAAATATGGCGGGAACTAGAGAGCGGGAAATATGGCGGGAACTACCGAAGCAGGAAAATATGGCGGGAACTACCGAAGCGGGAAAATATGGCGGGAAGTAGAGAGCGGATAATATGGCGGGGGAACAAGCAAGATACAAAATAATTCTCATTACAATTAAGATACAAGTACATCTGAATTAAAAAATACAACTTACAAACTACATGAAGGCATCATCGTCATCCTCCGTCGATGCAGCACTCTTGCCCTTCGACGATGCGGCACTCTTGGCCTTCGACGATGTGGCACTCTTGGCCTTCAACGATGCGGTACTCTTGCCCTTGGTGCTCGGCATGAAAATATCGTCTTCATCCTCGCTGTCTTGGGTCCATAAATAAGTATGTTCTGCTGCAACATTTAGGAATACTTCACCCTTATATTGTTGCTTCTTCCACCTTCCTTGCAACCTCAGAAGTTCTTTTCGTATCTCCTCAAAAGTCCTTGCAGGCCACCCGCACCTACTTAATGCGTGAGCCAACTCATTTAGTAAGGTGTCACTACTGAGGAGTTCGTCACATGGAACTATCCTATTGTCTATCTTGAAATCAAAGGCTAAGCTAAGAAGACATTCGGACATACTAGGGTGAAAAGAACTACGATCGAAAGGATAACCGGACATCTTGACGAGGTTTAGCTGGCCTGCTTACCCTCCTTAGTGTGGAGGGGGTTTTATAGGTTGAGAAGAGAAGATGACGGGAAAGAAAAAGGCGGGAACAATATTGGCGGCAACGAAAAAGGCGGGAAAGAAAAAGGCGAGAAGAATATTGGCGGCAACGAAAATGGCGGGAAAGAAAAAGGCGGGAATAATATTGGCGGCAATGAAAATGGCGGGAATAATATTGGCGGCAATGAAAATGGCGGGAAAGAAAAAGGCGGGAACTATATTGGCGGCAACGAAAATGGGGGGAAAGAAAAAGGCGGGAACAATATGGCGGCAACGAAAAATGGCGGGAAGAAAAAGGCGGCAACAATATTGGCGGAACGAAAATGGCGGGGGAAAGAAAAAGGTGGGAACAATATTGGCGGCAACGAAAATGGCGGGAAAGAAATAGGCGGGAACAATATTGGCGGCAAAAAAAGGCACGGAAAATTATTTGTGGCAAAGAAAAACGTGAAAAATAAAATGGCGGGAACAATACTAGCGGCAACGAAAAAGGCGCGAAATAATATTGGCGGCAAAAAAAGGCACGAAAAATTATTTGTGGCAAATAAAAACGTGAAAAATAAAATTGCGGGAACAATACTGGCGGCAACGAAAATGGCGGGAAGAATTTTGGCAGCAAAAAAAGGAGAAAGGAGAAGGAGAGAGAGAGGAGGAAGCAGCTGGAGCACCTGTCGGCCTGCAGCTGGCCGATCGGCCTGCAGCGGGCCGACATGGTCCCGGCCGCGCTGACAGCCACGAGCGGCCAGGCCAGTCGGCCTATGGTGGGCCCAGTCGGCCTGCTGTGGGCCGATCGGCCTGCAGCGGCCCGACGGTGTATTATTTTTGAAATTTTTTCATCTAGCGTAATATTTTTGAAATTTAATAAAAAAAATGTATTATTTAAAAAAAATTAGCCATATAATGGCGGGATTTCGAAAAAAAAGGTACTAAGAAGGAATGAACAGTGACATTGATATTACCCTTAAAGAAGAAAGAAAATCAAACAAAATAAAAACAATCTTTTCTAAGTTAGAATGAATTAGTGGCATTGGTATTATTACCCTCTAAGAGAGAAAATGAAAAAAAAAACTTGAAAAAGCTTGCACACAACTTTGCACTTTTTAATATGTAAAAAGAAACATATAATAGTGCAATTTTCGCACTCTAGTATAATTTATACAAATGTTATATATTACTTACATGTATACATTTTGCACTCACCCAACATCCACAAATACCCATAAAATTCGACTAAAAAGGCAAAAATGCAGATAAGCAAAAAATGGGGAAGCGCTCCAGGCCTATAAAGAGGCAACACGAAATGGGCTTCAGCCCAATAAGAAATCGACTGACCCAAAACAGTGGTCAGTCGAAAATCTGGGCCCAAAACAAGACAGCAGTCATAGCAGAGAAAAAAAATAAGGAGCACGAATCTTGAAGCAAAAATCAATGGCCCAAAAAATCGACTGACCCAAATAGAATTTTCAGGCAACTTACATATAGCTAAATTGAATTTGTTATCAGGCCGATTAATCCCTGGTGGCCCATTAACGGGTGGGCAAACAAGGCCCAAATTTGTGGCTCGTAACCCCTTCCAGCCCATCCCGCTCCTTAATAGCTAGGATTAAATAAATTACCTCCTCTCTATGCTTTTTATATGTGTACGGTAGCATGTTTTGTTATATTATATAGCTGGGAGCACGAGAGTATGGTATAATACATAAAAAGCTAGATATATATTGGCAGGTTCCTATTCGATCTATCAATTAATGGTCAACCGATTAATCGAGTTAATAGGCCGATTCACCGATTAATCGCTACTCCTAAACTGACCGAGCAACTACTAGTTAACAATTTCTTGAACATTGATTTAGAGTACAAAGTGGACCCTTCTCAATCAACATTGAAGATACAAACAATGTTAATTATGAGAGCGGCATTTCAAGTAGAGCAAGAAGGATGGGGAGGAGGAGAGGAAGAGCACTTATTTAATGGTAAAAGAAAAGACGAACAATTCAGTGTGATAGGCATGAGGACTCTAAAGCTATATATTTGACACGATTATTATTGGAAGCACTAGAATATCTATGGCCTCATTGCAACTCACGGGCGCTTTTACTAGTATCTAATTATTTCGGGGTTTAAGAATTCATTATCATCTTCGAGGTTGTTATCTAGATGATGATGCACTAAAGCAAGGCTCCGCGAAGCCTGACCAAATAAATAAACTGGAGCTACTACCATTCCACACGTCCTAAAGTGGCCATATGTGTAACGGCTGAAGCATCAAGCAAAGTACATCGTAGGCAAAGCTGATGCCAACGCCTACACTACCCTTTGCACTTCGTGTGATTTACGACATGCTTGCCGTTGTGAACGCTACTTCCTTCGCCTCTTGCTCCGCCAATGCCCCGAGCCTTCTCATGAAACCTAACATCCACCACATACCACTCAGTTGGACACCCACCTCCCTTAATCATTCATGCCTTGTGTGCATGTCTAAATTTGAAGGAGAGGTTTAGAGATAACTAAGAATCAACAAATTACAATTATCTCAGTAGTTAGGGACATTTTAGACCATTCGTCAACTCATACCGCTCCCACAACCATGTTGCCAAACAACTAAGGTTGCGTTTGGATGCAAAATATTTTGAGGTCTTAGAAGAACATTGTGGCTTTTCAAAAAAAAACCACAGTTCAAACTATTGTGATATGTTTGGCATCAATATATATTGTAGTTTTACAAACTCTGGTATCTCTAAAACGATGGTATTTTTGTAATATCTGAAAAAGTTTTAAAAAAAACCAGAAATGCTAGATCGTTGGTCTCTGTAAGTCCATATCGCAGTAATCGCCTTCGACTCCTATTGATGCAAGCTAGCCGATTGATCTATTTGTCTAGAGGCGCACATACACGCCCAAATGACTAAGTGCCGATTGGAAACACATGCATGGGAGCCGATTCTGACAGGGCTGTGTCGCTCCTGATCACTTCGACATCTTCGTTGGCACAAGCTTATTTATAGGTCGTGTAGTTCCATGAGTGTAGTTGTGTTAGGTTCAACTAGGTATCTCCATGATTTTCCACGCAACGATGTAACAATCGGCCAAAACTAGAGGAAACTGAGAAAATTTTGCCACTTGCCAAACTCCTAGACAATTTTACCAATAAAATTATGTTTTTTAGTAACTCCTCTACAAGGCCTAAAACTATCACAAGCGGATGCTACAAAGATGCTAGAACAAGCAAGTGACTACAATAAATATATTACTCACAAAGATGCATCAAGGTAACTATTAACAAACAACGGCGAGTCCAAACCTAAAGGCCGGTACGAAGTCCCTTCAAAAGCCATCTTTAGTTTCTGAGCAATGTCTTCGGAATGGTGATGCACACAAACAAACGTTGTTCGGTCCAACAAACAAATATTAGATCATGGATTTTCAATCTTGCAGGTTGAATTCAAACAAGAAAGTTTAGTTCATCAACCTGATACAACGTCTTTGAAAGTGCATGTAGACCCAATGTGGTTTTGGTAATTAATGACAATCCTTGTGGACTAATGTTTCCATTGAGATGTATATGAATGAATTTATAGGTAATGTGATGCGGAGCATCCTTCCATCATCCCCATGGACCCTACACCTACACATCAAGCACCACGTGGACCCATGACAAGAGCTCGAGCACGCGCCATTGAAACCGAGGTGAACTCACTCCTACTCGAGATTGATATGGATATAAATGGAACTTGGATGCTACCTCACCAAAACATGCTATGTGTCATTAGGTACGAAGACCAACACCGCTAAGCAGCTAAGGGACACCCCAAAGGAGGAGGAGAAGCACCCCAAGGCCATGAGGAGGGAGAATGAGCGAAAGAAGATGAAGACATCACCTCCTAGGAGACCTCGTGCGCACGGGCCCTCCAGACACCGTGCCCACGGGCCACTCAAAGAGCTGAGACACGCACCCTCGTGCGCACTGGCCCTCGCCGCTGTAGCACCCCATGCACATGGGCGTGTACCATGCACTCGGGACCCCCGTGCGCACGGGCCCTACTTACCCCGTGCGCACGGGCCTCCCAGGTTTCGGCCGAGAGTGCCCTTCCTTGCCTCCCAAGTCGTCACCTTCCTCCCACTAGCTATATATTTCGGGTCTATGTCATTTGTTAGAGTTAGCAAAGTATATGCAAGACATTGATATGGCTTTGCTCCTTCTACCACTCCTCTTGGAGATCAAGACCTCTTAGGAGAGGATCCCCAAGTGGATTTCAAGGGCCTCCTTTTGGATAAGACTATCATCAAGACCTCACCTCCTTGGGAGTGGGAAGAACCTTACCTTTGTGCTTGTTTCCTTGGGTTGTGCTTGTATTCTTGTGATTCTATGTGTTTGCTATTATAGTGGATGTGTGATTGGGTTTTGTTGGAGTGAATTCCTCTTTGTGTTCTTGGTGTTTATCCTTTTTCCCCTCCAAGGGTGAAAAGATCTCCACTTAGGGTTCCACCCTACAACATCTTGGTATCATGAGCCATGGTTGATTCACATCTTGGAGTCCCTACCCCTCATATTCTAGCCTAATTTTGTTGCTTTTTGTCCCAATTCGAAAATCCCCACCAAAATAGCCCCAAATTTTTTCTTGCAATTTGTTGGATCTTGTTAGATTTTGTTGATTTGGTCCACGAATTTTGAGTTTGACAAGTGAATCTACCTCTTACCACCATCCCCCATCCACCCCACCGTGGAATTTGGCCGAATTTGAGACTTTTGCCACGGATCCGAAGGTGTTTTTGCGCAGCATAGCACCCCATGCGCACGGGCCACACAGGGACTTTGGCCACATCCCATTTTGTTTCGTTTCGTCTTTCCACCACCACCTTTCGTCATCCGCAATATTTCCCGTTGGTGTTTGAGCTTTTGAGTTGTGGTTCACCGCGTCCTAAGGTGTTTCAGCTACTTAGGCATGGTTCGACTTTGACATCACCGCCACTCGTCATCGACTCGGACTCCACTTTGATATCAACTATATCATCTCCATACCAACCGTAAGCAAGGACGGTAACCTCGATGACACCTTGTTCTTACCCTTGCCATTACCTTGATAGCCTCAAGCCCCTTTCGCGTCACTTACCCATCGAGACTAGCGAGTTGAGAATTGCTGGGCCACGTTCTTTGTGCACCTTTAGTGATACGCCTATCCCGCATAGCTACATTTAGCGTGCATTCATCTAGCTTTCATAATTTAGTGATACTTGTGCCATAAGTCTCTCACGTGTATCTCATACTTGTTGTCTCATACTCCGGCTCGAATATCAAGCATTGTGGCATAGTAAAAAAAGCTTTTAAGCAAAAGAAAAAGAGAACCAAAGAGCCTGTAAGCAATAGCATTGAGCCATTTTGCATAGTTCCATCATCTTGGTCAATACATACATAAGCATACTTGGGATTGTAGACGGCCCGTTTCTCTCATAGGTTGGTGCACAAGCGTATCTAGCCCATTTGAGCAATCGAGCTAGCGTCTCTCTAGGATCCGTACAACAAGAGCATTTTCCGTGGTTACACATTTTGATCTCACTCTTTGGTTGTGCGGATCCCATTTATCTTTCGTGTGTGTGTTCCTAGTGATATCTTGCGCTTGATCTATTTGCCTTACTTGCAATTTGTTTATCTTTTTAACATTTTTGATATCTTGACCAACATTTGCTTGAATTATTGTGCCACGTCCTAACCGAGATCCTCCATAAGCCTTTTGCTTGTAGGTGTGAGAAAACAAAAATCGGTACCAATTCTACTATTATAGAATTCCGTTGAGTGATACTCGATACATCCACAATCTTCGGAAAGGTAACTTTGGTATTGTTCTCTCATTTTCCTACTCACCACCACTTGGTTACCATGGATAGTCCAGGTTCTTATTCGAACCCACTCTTCGAGGAGCAAGATGACAAACGCGACTACGTCGCCAAGAACCACTTCTTTGTCGCCCAACGAGCTCTCCATCAAGAAAGTGAAGCTTTGAGTGATCGCATCGAGCAACTCGCCACCGACCTCCGACAATCGGAAGCAAGAAGTCGAGACTATCTTGACGCCAAGCTCAACACTCAAATGGAGGAATTTTGCAACATGATCGTGAGCCGCGCATCCTCAACCACATCTTCTCCAAGACGGCGACATTCAAGTAGACACTCTTCGTCGTACTCTTCTTCGGATGCAAGTCCTCCTCGAGCTCGTTGTCCGCGACACGACGACACTCAAGATCGCCAAGCTCAAGTAAATCCATTCCATGGCAATGGTTTGCAAGACCGAGTCCGAGCACGTGAAAGAGCGACACGCCAAGCACAAGATGCCGAGGACCAAGAGCTACGTCTACAACCGCAACGTCAAGCATCTCAAGACGGCGACGAAATGCGACAAGAACAAAGACACCGAGAAGAACAAGCCCTTGAAGCACAATGCACACTTAGCGAGGCCACTCGAGCCGTCGCTGACCGCAACCGTCAAGTGTGTGAACAAGAGGAAGCACTTCGCCAAGAACGACAAAATGAAGCTGCTTGTCGTGAGGAGCAACAAGAGAGAAGGAACCGGGCACATATGGCTCGACCCCAACGGCGAGTCATTCAAGAGGAACATGACAATGAAAACCATCCCCCACGCCAAGTACGATAACACCCTCGTCCACATGATGAAGAACTACGCTATGAAAAGCTCAAGTTCACCATGCACAAGTTCTCGGGAAGCACCGATCCCGAAGAATATCTCTCATGGGCATTGAAGGTCGACAAGATATTCCGTCTTCACAACTACGACGAGGAAAAGAAGATCGCCATGGCCTCCCTCGAGTTTCAAGACTACGTCCTCATTTGGTGGGAGCAAGTGCTCGCAAGATGACGGGAGATAGGCGAACCACCAATCACAACTTGGGCACAAATGAAGGATGTCATAAGAGCTCGCTTCATGCCTACACACTACACCCACGATATCTTCAAGAAGTCGCAAATTCTCAAGCAAGGTGATACGTCTCCATCGTATCTACTTTTCCTAACGCTTTTCCTCTTGTTTTGGACTCTAATTTGCACGATTTGAATGAAACTAACCCGGACTGATGCTGTTTTCAGCAGAACTACCATGGTGTTGTTTTTGTGCAGAAATAAAAGTTCTCGGATTGGAACGAAACTTTGCGAGGATTTTTTATTCAATAAATAAGAATTTATGGAGCCAAGAACCACCGGAGGGGGGCACCTGGGTGGGCACAACCCACCAGGGCGCGCCCCCCCACCTCCAGGCGCGCCCAGGTGGGTTGTCCCCACCTGGTGGCCCCGCAGACTTCAACCCTGATACTATAAAATCACATATTTGGAGATAAAAAATCAGGGAGAAAGAATTATCGCGTTTCACGAGACGAAGCCGCCGCCACCTCCTGTTCTTCATCGGGAGGCCAGATCTGGAGTCCGTTTGGGGCTCCAGAGAGGGAGATCTTCGATCTTCGTCATCACCAACCCTTCTCCATCGCCAATTCCATGATGCTCCCCACCGGGAGTGAGTAATTCCTTCGTAGGCTCGCTGGTCGGTGAGGAGTTGGGTGAGATTCATCATGTAATCGAGTTAGTTTTGTTAGGGCTTGATCCCTAGTATCCATTATGTTCTGAGATTGATGTTGCTATGACTTTGCCATGCTTAATGCTTGTCACTTTGGGCCCAGGTGCCATGATTTCAGGTTTGAACCATTTTTGTTATCACCATCATATCTATGTTCTAGATCCGATCTTGCAAGTTATAGTCACCTACTACGTGTTATGATCCGGCAACCCCGGAGTGGCAATAGTCGGGACACTTCTCGGTGATGACCGTAGTTTGAGGAGTTCATGTATTCACTATGTGTTAATGCTTTCTTCCGGTTCTCTATTAAAAGGAGGCCTTAATATCCCTTAGTTTCCAATAGGACCCCGCTGCCACGGGAGGGTAGGACAAAAGATGTCATGCAAGTTCTTTCCATAAGCACGTATGACTATTTACGGAATACATGCCTACATTATATTTATGAACTAGAGCTAGTGTCGTATCGCCCTAGGTTATGACTGTTATATGATGAATATCATCCAATGAATTCACCGATCCAATGCCTACGAATTTCTCTCATATTATTCTTGCTAAGTTACTACTGCTATTGTCACTGTTGCACTTGCTACAAAATCATTGCTATCACTGTTACCGTTACTATTGCTGTTGCTACTACTATCAAAACTATCATACTACTTTGCTACTGATCACTTTGCTGCAGATAATTAAACTCCAGGTGTGGTTGAATTGAAAACTCAGCTGCTAATACTTGCAAATATTCTTTGGCTCCCCTTGTGTCGAATCAATAAATTTGGCTTGAATACTCTACCCTCGAAAACTGTTGCGATCCCCTATACTTATGGGTTATCAAGACCTTTTTCTGGCGCCGTTGCCGGGGAGCATAGCTATATTTGTTGAGTCACTTGGGATTGTTATCAAATTATCACTATGAAGAATCTGAAGGATGCTAAGACTAAAAAATTTCCCTCTAAGACGAGGGGAGGTAAGGAACTGCCATCCAGCTCCGCTTTAGATTCACCTTCTTTTATAAGTAGACTTGCAACACCACCATATGCTATCAATTCTAATATATCGCAAGTTATTGATGATGCTACTTCTGCTATGAATGCTACTCATGATGATAATAGTACCTTGCTTGATGATAATGTGCCACTAGGTGAATTTCTTGATGAACAACTTGCTAGAACTAAGGCTTTTGAGAATGCTGAAACTGATGAAATTGTTGAAACTGATGAAGAGCTTGAAACTGAAAATCTTGAAACACCTATTAGACCTAGTTCTTCTGGATATGAATTGCCAAAGGTACCGGAAGGTTATGTTATGGATGAGGAGACAACTAGAGACATTCTTGCTTGTAAGGATATAGATGATCTAGAAAAATTATTATGCAACTATAAAGAAAAGACTTTGAATGCTAGAATGAAATGTGATCCTAAGTTTGCTACTTCACCTATCTTTGTTGATGATAAGGATTATGAATTCTCTGTCGACCCAGAGTTAATTACTTTGGTTGAATCTGATCCTTTCCATGGTTATGAAACTGGAATCGTTGTGGCACATCTTACTAAGTTGAATGACATAGCCACCCTATTTGCTCATGATGAGAAAATTCGCTACTATTATATTCTCAAATTATTTCCTTTCTCATTAAAGGGTGATGCTAAGGCTTGGTACAATACTCTTACTCCTGGTTGTGTGCGTAGTCCCCAGGATATGATTTATTACTTCTCTGAAAAATATTTTCCTACTCATAAGAAACAAGCTGCTTTACAGGAAATATTTAACTTTGCGCAAATTGAAGAAGAGAGTCTCCCACAAGCTTGGGGGAGGCTTCTCCAATTGCTTAATGCTTTGCCTGATCATCCTCTTAAGAAAAATGAAATACTTGATATCTTCTATAATGGACTAACCGATGCTTCTAGGGACTTCCTAGATAGTTGTGCTGGTTGTGTTTTCAGGGAGCGAACTGTTGAACAACCTGAAGAATTATTGAATAACATATTGAAAAATTATGATGATTGGACTCTTCCCGAACCACCACTCAAACCTACTCCGAAGAAGAGGGGTATCTTATATCTCAGTCCTAAAGATATGCAAGAGGCAAAGAAATCCATGAAGGAAAAAGGTATTAAAGCAGAGGATGTTAAAAATTTGCCACCTATCGAAGAAATACATGGGCTTGATACACCACCACCACCTAAGGTGGTAGAGGTAAATTCTTTACTAAAGATCGATGAAGGTGATATTCCTTATAATAAACATCCTAGTCAATGCCTTTATGAGTTTGATAATTACATTAGAAAACAAGATCACTTCAATGCAAATGTTATGAAACAATTGAAATACAATTCTGGTATGATTGCTCGCTTGAGTGACTTGTTATTTAGAATCTCAAATGATCTTAAAGGTGTGGGAAAACATGCTTCTATGTTTCAAACTCAATTAGAACAAGTTGCTAAATCTCAAAGAGAGTTGCTTGATGAAATGAATAATAATATCAATGATCATGTTGTTAGAGTAATGACTAGAGGAGGTAGAATGACTCAGGAACCACTTTATCCTGAGGGACACCCAAAAAGAATTGAACAAGACTCTCAAATAGTTGACACTGATGTACCTAGTCCTTCTAAAAAGAAAAAGAAGAAGAAAAATGATAGGACTTTGCATGCCTCTAGTGAACCTGAAGTTGAAAAACCTCCTGATAATGATAATGAAGTCTCTATCTCTAATGCTGAAACTCAATCTGGTAGTGAACACCCACCTTCTGAAAATGAAAAAGACAATGATGAGGTTCATGAAGATACTCAATCAAATAATAAAGAACCAGATAATGATGTTGAGATAGAACCAGCAGCTGATCTTGATAACCCACAAACCAAGAATAAAAGATATGATAAAAGAGACTTTGTTGCTAGAAAACACGGTAAGGAAAGAGAACCGTGGGTTCAAAAACCTATGCCCTTTCCACCTAAGTCAACCAAAAAGAAAGATGATGAAGAATTTGAACGCTTTGCTGAAATGCTGAGGCCAGTCTTTTTGCGTACTCGCTTGACTGATATCTTAAAAATGCCTCCTTATGCAAAGTACATGAAAGACATCATCACCAATAAGAGAAAAATACCGGAAGCTGAAATTTCCACCATGCTTGCTAATTATACTTTTAAGGATGGAGTACCTAAAAAACTTGGAGATCCGGGAATACCAACTATACCTTGCTCCATCAAAAGAAATTATGTGAAAATTGCTTTATGTGATTTAGGAGCTGGTGTTAGTGTTATGCCTTTCTCTTTATATAAAAGACTTGATTTGAATAAACTCACACCCGCTGAAATATCTTTGCAAATGGCTGATAAATCAACTGCCATACCTATCGGTATTTGTGAGGATGTGTCCGTTGTTGTTGCTAATGTTACTATCTTAACTGACTTTGTTATACTTGAGATGCCCGAGGACGACAACATGGCGATTATCCTCGGTAGACCCTTCTTGAATACTGCAGGGGCTGTTATTAATTGCAATAAAAGCAAGGTCACTTTTCATATCAATGGTAATGAGCATACGGTGCACTTTCCGAAGAAACAATTCCAAGTGAATGGTATTAATGTTATTGAAAAATCTCCGATAATCACTATTGGAAGTTTTCAATTACCCCTACCTACTGTTAAAAAGAAATATGAAATGCTTATTGTTGGGGACATTCACATCCCCATTGAGGTAACTTAGTGTTTTACAAAAGTTCCTCGGTTTCATGCTAATCGGAAGTGGTTGTTAATAAGACTTGATCAACCTTATTAATGAATCATTTTTGAGAGGTATGAAGTTGATGAATTTAGTGAGCACTACCTTATGTCCCTACCTTTTGTCTTATATTTTTATTAGTTAAATAAAATAAAATGCCATGCCATGCCTTGCCTGTTTCCTGAGTTTTCCATGCAATAAAAAAAAGACCCAAAAATAAAAGTTCTCAGAATACTCTGAAAATTTAATACGATTTTTTTCTGAATATTTAAGAATTTTTGGTGCAAATAACATCAAAGGGAGGTGCTCCAGGTGGGCACAACCCACCTGGGTGCGCCAGCACCCCCAGGCGCGCCAGCACCCCCAGGCGCGCCCTGGTGGGTTGTGGTCCCCACGTGGGCCCCCTTACTTATCCCTTCACTCCATATCATCACCTACCTCCAGAAAAAAATCACCATTGCTCTCTCTCTCGTGTTCTTGCTCTCAAACCCACGGATTTCGATCTCTTTACTCGAAGCTCCATTTCTGAAACTGTTTTGGGGGGATTGTTGCTTGGTATGTGACTCCTCCATTGGTCCAATTAGTTTTTGCTTTAGTGGTTTATATTTAGAATAATTAGTGACTCTTGGTGCTGCTGTAGATGAGCTTGCATGTTAAATTCTTAGAGTTCTAAGTAGTTTGAATGCTTGATATGGCCTCTATGCATCCCTATGAGTAGTTGCTATCAATCTTGTAAAGTTTTGTTGAGAAAAATTTTGTGGACTAAAAATTTCAGAATTTTGTTCATAGGAAAAAGATGAGTATCTTTAGGAAGTTTGCTTCCAAGAAGACCTCCAAGGGAGTTATTGGGGAGTCGTCTGACAGTGATCTGAAAGCACAAGTGCTCCCTGTGAAAGCACAAGTGCTCCCTGGGTGGTTTTGGTAATTAATGTCAACATATCTCTTGTTGTACTAATATTTTCATCTAGTATATTTCAGATAGTTCAAAGATGGCGTGGCCTGGACAAGAGGATGTGGAACCCCTTCAAAATGCTAAGGACAAAGATTGGCACAAGCTCAAGACTCTACATTTCTATTTTAGTGATCCAAGATCACATTGAGTCCATAGGAAAAGCCAATACTATTAAAAGGGGATGAGGTGTTGCTTAATGGTCTACTTGCTCAAAGTGCTTAGTGATATGCTCCGAAGCCCTCAACCACTTTCTCAATTCCATATATGTCCTAAACCTAAAGTCAAACTCGGCCCCACCGATTTGATCTATCCGGCGCCACCGAGTTCTTTTGACATAGCCACTGCCAGAAACCCTAATCAGTTCGGTCTCACCGACAGGTATCTCGGTCTCACCAAGATGGCAATGCAAACTCTCTGTTTCCCTTCGTAACATTTCGGTCTTACCGAGATGAGCTATCGGTCTCACTGAGTTCGCCTTGCAAACTCTTTGTTGCCTATTGCAACTATTTCGGTCTCACCGAAATGTGCAACCGGTCACACCGAGTTTGCCTGACCAACTCTCTGTTTGCTCATTGCTGAAATCGGTCTCACCGAGTTCATGCAATCGGTCACACCGAGATGAGGTTTTGCCCTAACCCTAGCACATCGGTCCCACCGAGTTGATCTTATCGGTCCCACCGAAAATCCTAACGTTCACATTTTGAATTGAATCAGTCTCACCGAGTTCTTCCATTCGGTCTGACCGAGTTGGGTCAAATGTGTGTAACGGTTAGATTTTGTGTGGAGGCTATATATACCCCTCCACCCCCTTCTCTATTCAAGAGAGAGCCATCAGAACGTGCCTACACTTCCACTACTCATTTTCTGAGAGAGAACCACCTACTAATGTGTTGAGACCAAGACATTCCAATCCAACCAGAAGAATCTTGATCTCTAGCCTTCCCCAAGTTGCTTTCCACTCAAATCATCTTTCCACCATAGCCAAATATGTGAGAGAGAGTTGAGTGTTGGGGAGACTATCATTTGAAGCACAAGAGCAAGGAGTTCATCATCAACACACCATTTATTACCTTTTGGAGAGTGGTGTCTCCTAGATTGGTTAGGTGTCACTTGGGAGCCTCCGACAAGATTGTGGAGTTGAACCAAGGAGTTTGTAAGGGCAAGGAGATCGCCTACTTCGTGAAGATCTACCCGAGTGAGGCAAGTCCTTCGTGGGCGATGGCCATGGTGGGATAGACAAGGTTGCTTCTTCGTGGACCCTTCGTGGGTGGAGCCCTCTGTGGACTCGCGCAACCGTTACCCTTCGTGGGTTGAAGTCTCCATCAACGTGATGTACGATAGCACCACCTATCGGAACCACGCCAAAAATCTCCGTGTCTCCAATTGCGTTTGCACACTCCAATCCCATCTCTTTACTTTCTTGCAAATTGCATGCTTTACTTTCCGCTGCTCATATACTCTTATCATGCTTGCTTGAAATGTATCGTGAATGCTTAAACTTGTGCTAAAACTCTACCTCAACTTGAAGAACTTAAAAACTGCTACTTTTGCTAGTTGAGTGTCTAATCACCCCCCTAGACACCTCTTCTCGGTCCCTTTCAATTGGTATCAGAGCATTGGTCTCCATTGCTTTGGTTTAATCACCATTGGAGGAAGATGGATGAGTCTACGATTGGGAGTATTAGACATAGAGTACCTTTACTTGATGGAGAGTTCTATCATGATTGGAAAAATGAGATGCTTGAGATTTTCAATGAATATCACTTGAACAAGTGCATTACTACCCCTTGTGCGCCTCCTATTGACCCTTTGCATCCTACCCCGGATGAGTCTCTTGACATGATCCGCAATCTTAGAACTGTTAATCTTATCATTAGAGGATTACCTAGAAACTTGATTGTGTGCTTGCCTACACTTGAATGTGCTTACACTATATGGAGATATCTCGAGAAACGCTTTTCAAACTATTCCTAAAAATCTAGATGAGATTCTTCAAAAGTCCATTGCTTTAAATAAGATGAATTCTAGTGATCCTAAGTTTGGTGATTGTTTATTTGAGCTTCGTGACCTCATGCAAGCCAAAGGAGATGTTGGAATCATTAGTGACATCATCTCTCAAGTTATTAGAATTCATAAATGAACATTGTCATGGTCATAAATCTAATGAGTTACCTTCTCTAGGTAATGATCATTCATATGATGATGATGTTGAACATGGATATTATGACGAGGATGATGGTAGTGACTTTGATCTTGAAGAGTCTATGAGGCACATTGGTCTTATGGCTAACCTTCATGGTTACATGGTCGGAGGAAAGGAATGGGTTCTTGATAGTGGATGTACAGATCACATGACCGGAGACAAGGACATGTTTCGTGAGCTTGCTGAAAACGATGGCCCTCGAAAGTATGTCACTTTTGGTGATAACTCAAAGGGTAAGGTGGTTGGCCTTGGTAAGGTGGCCATCTCACATGACAGCTCCTTCCAAAATGTTATGCTCGTTGAATCTCTTGGCTACAATTTACTTTCCGTATCTAGACTAGCCGATTTCGGTCTCAATGTTCTATTCACTGAAGTAGATTGCCAAGTGTTTCGAAGAGATAATCATAATATGGTCTTTACTGGTATACGTAGAGGTGATCTATACATTGTTGACTTCACTAAAAAGGCTCGACCTAGAACCTGCTTAATTGCTAAATCTTCTAAAGATTGGTTGTGGCATAGAAGGTTAGGTCATGTGGGCATGCGAAATCTTGATAAGCTTATTAAAGGTGATCATATCCTTGGTGTTAAAGATGTTATATTTGACAAGGATAGACTTTGTAGTGCTTGTCAAGCAGGAAAACAAGTTGGAGGGAGTCATCCCGTGAAAAACATCATGAACATGAGAAGACCGCTTGAGCTACTTCATATGGATCTTTTTGGTCCCAATGCATACAAGAGTCTCGGTGGTAACTCGTTTGGTTTGGTCATTGTTGACAATTTTTCCAGATTTACGTGGCTGTTCTTTCTTGATGATAAATTGCAGGTCCAAAAGATCTTCAAGAACTTCGCTAGGAAGGCCCAAAATCAATTTGAAGTGAAGATCAAGAAGTTTCGCAGCGACAATGGAACGGATTTCAAGAACGCAAATGTGGATACCTTTCTTGACGAAGAAGGGATTTCACATGAGTTCTCGGCTACATACACACCTCAACAAAATGGAGTTGTTGAGAGGAAGAACCGGACACTCATTGAGATGGCAAGAACAATGCTTGATGAATACAAGACACCAAAACACTTTTGGGCGGAAGCGGTTGAGACAACTTGTCATGCAACAAACTGACTATATCTTCACAAGCTACTCGGCAAGACGGCATACGAGGTTCTCACTGGTAACAAACCCCAAGTTGGATACTTTCGAGTATTTGGCTCAAAGTGCTACATTCTTGATAAGCATCGTCGTTCGAAATTTGCTCCTAAATCTCATGAAGGTTTCCTACTCGGTTATGGCTCAAACTCTCACACTTACCATGTCTACAACAATTTCACCCGAAAGGTTGAAAAGACGGTAGATGTGAAGTTTGATGAATCTAACAGCTCGCAAGTAGAGCAATTTCCAATTGATGCAGGTGATAAAGATCCCTCAGAAGCAATACAAGACTTGTCTATTGGCAAGATTCGCCCAACAGAGGTGAAGGAGAGTACCTCGTCCGTTCAAGTGGAAGCCTCAACTTCACGCCAAGGTGAACGACAAGTTGACTTGGAGGCATCCACAAGTGGAACACGTCAAGATGAAGGAAACGAGGAAGTACATCAAGATGAACCTCATCGACCTCCCTCTCCACCTCCACAAGAGAACATCAACGCCAACAACAATGAAGAAAGACAAGAGGAAGAACAAGATGATGAAGAGGATGTTCCACCCCAACCCAAACAAAAGCTCTCCCGAGTTAGAGCAAGAGTTTCAAGAGATCATCCCATTGAACAAATCTTCGATGATATTCAAACCGGGAGAATTACTCGATCTAAGTCTCGTTTAGCCAACTTTTGTGAACATTATTCATTCATTTCTAACATTGAACCTATGAAGGTTGAATAAGCTCTTGATGATCCGTATTGGGTGAACGCTATGCATGAACAGCTACACAATTTCGAGAGGAATCAAGTGTGGACGCTTGTTGAAAAGCCCGATGAAAAGCACAATGTCATTGGAACCAAATGGGTGTTTCGGAATAAGCAAGATGAAGATGGACAAGTTGTACGCAACAAGGCCCGTCTCGTCGCCCAAGGTTACACATAAGTCGAAGGTATGGACTATGGTGAGACATATGCCCCCATTGCTAGACTTGAGTCCATACGCATCTTACTTGCTTATGCCAATCATCATGATATCACATTATACCAAATGGACATTAAAAGCGCTTTTCTAAATGGTGATATTGAGGAGGAAGTCTATGTTAAACAACCTCCCGACTTTGTTAATCCCAAGAAACCTAATCATGTTTACAAACTTCACAAAGCTCTTTATGGTCTTAAACAAGCTCCTAGAGCATGGTATAAATGCTTGACTAAGTTTCTTATTGAAAAAGGCTTTGAGATTGGAAAGATTGATTCCACACTTTTTACTAAAAGGGTTAATGGTGAATTATTTGTGTGCCAAATTTATGTGGATGATATCATATTTGGTTCGACTAACCCTCATTTTAGTGAAAAGTTCGGAAGGCTAATGTCAAAGAAGTTTGAGATGTCTATGATGAGTGAACTCAAATTCTTTCTTGGTTTGCAAATCAAGCAAACTAAGGAGGGTACTTTTGTCTCTCAAACAAAGTATACCAAGGACTTGTTCAAGAAGTTCAACATGAAAGAGAGCAAAGGTATGAAAACACCCATGCCTACTAGTGGACATCTTGACTTGACAAAGGATGGCAAACCGGTTGACCAAAAGGTTTACCACTCTATGATTGGTTCATTATATCTATGTGCCTCCCGTCCCGATATTATGCTAAGTGTGTGCATGTGTGCACGATATCAAGCGGCCCCTAAAGAATGTCATCTTAAGGATGTGAAAAGGATAGTGAGATACTTAATTCATACACCAAACTTTGGCATTTGGTATCCTAAGAGGTCTTCTTTTGATCTTGTTGGCTACTCCAATTCGGACTATGCCGGTGACAAGGTTGATAGAAAGTCCACTTCAGGAACTTGTCAATTTTTTGGTAGATCTCTTGTGTCTTGGTCCTCCAAGAAACAAAACTCGGTATCCTTATCCACCGCCAAAGCGGAATACATTGCCGCCGGTTCATGTTGTGCTCAATTACTTTGGATGACCCAAACTCTTAAAGATTATGGGATATATGTGAAACATGTTCCATTGCTTTGTGATAATGAATGTGCTATTAATATTGCTCATAATCCCGTGCAACATTCTCGAACTAAGCATATTGAAGTTCGTCATCATTTCATTCGAGATCATGTTGCTAAAGGAGACATCGATCTTAAGCATGTTCGTACCGATAAGCAATTGGTGGATATATTCACCAAACCGCTTGATGAGAAAGTATTTTGTCGTTTGAGAGGTGAATTGAACATCATTGATGCCTCAAATTTGGAGTAGAAACTCCATGTGGATACATGCAAGGCATGAGCCTTTGACTAATCCTTGATATTTCTCTTACGATGATGATCATATGTCTTGGATCTATATTTGTACCCTTGCATGTTATCTAACCCTTGTAGGTACTTGGATAAGCCCAAATCTATGAGATTGCAAGCCACTCACATCTAGAGCAATCTCTACATCACCAAGTCTCTATAATATGGTGGTTGAAGACAAGGAAGCTTGAATTCACTCAACATATCCTTTGACAATTTCTATATATCAAATTTCATTTGGTATCAAGTTTCATGATTATCATTTTGGATACACAAGTGCTCTTCCTTGCAAGACTAACCCATGTAGGAAGATGAACTCAAACATGAAGTGGTGCTCCCAACTCTTGATGAACTACATCAACCTTGAGCATCCAACACAAGTTCGACTACATGATCAAGATCAACACCACCACCCAAGGTATGTTATTCCATCTTAGAGAAGCTTTACCACAAGTCATGGGTCAAAGCAACTCAACAAGATGAGAATACATTAAAATGCTTAAACGAAAAATGGTAACCCCATTTTGAGCTTAAACGATGAGTATGACCTACGATCAAGTGTTATCACTTGACTCCTTAGTCAATATACTCCAACATAGGTGACTTTGTCGCCGACACCTTCTAGATGAAGTTCTCTATTGTTTCTTTGTGTTCTTGCATATGTTTCTAGCTTGTTTGTTTCCCCTTTTCAAAAAAAAACTTCATCTAGATCCTTTCTTTTATTTTTCTCTGCATTTTCTGCATCTAATTCATTGCAAATCCTTTAGATAATTCCTTGCAAATCTTTGTGAGATCTTATTTGCCAAGTGAGCTGAGGTGACAAAATTTTTCCCTCTGTACTGAACTTGGCCTCACCGATTCACGCCAATCGGCTAGACCGAACTACAAGAACATCTTGTAGATAGTTCATCGGTGCAATCGACAAGGACTAACCCGGTCTGACCGATTCGCATCATCTATGACACTGCCAACTCGGTGTCACCGATGAAAATGACTTGGCGTTACCGATTTCACTACTGAGAAAACTTTTTGCCATTACAAACGTCATTTCTTCTCCAGCTCCACTCGATGATTCTTATCCTCTACTCGCATCTTAAACTACATGCTGCTTTATAATGTGACTCAAGGACCAAACCTATTTGACTCATGCTCCAGAAGACCCTTCTTGGAAATTGATGTCAAAGGGGGAGAGAGAGCACATCAAAGCTTATCACATGGGAGAGAAAAGCACATCTCCAGATGCTTATTAACAATAGAGGAGAGAAGTCACATGTCTTTAAGAGGGGAAAGACATGTTAATGTATGTTTATTTTTGCTCTGATTTTTCTTGCTCTGATTTTCTCTTACCCTACCTTCTCCCATTATCCAATATCAGATTCAGGGGGAGAGGGAGTTCATATCTAAGGGAAGAAAATCCTTGGAATTCATTGCATATCTTTAATCTTTGGGGACATGTCTATACCCAAATAGAGTATTAAGTACTCACTTACTACATGTCATCCCAGTCTTGGTACTCTTGTGGTTTTCTGAACTTGCTTTGTTTAGTAGTGTTTCTGTGTTACCTAACCCTATTTTCTTAGAGTCATCTCTTCCAAAGCCAGCTTAAGACCACAAGGTAAGTATATGCATCACACTCATGTGCATGATGATCTCTTGCTGATGTACATATTGTTTGCAAGAAGGACCCATGAACATGAAGGTACATTCCCTGTATCTACATCATTTGCTCTGATGCATATAGCCAAGATACATGTAACTCATTGCTTGCTCTGACATGCTTATGCATTCACATGTTCTTATTTTCTCTCTTCACATGATTGCATACATGTAGGGGGAGCCTATGCATGTAACATGTTCTTCCAAAGCTTTACTTATTACCTTTCATATCCTTATCTAAAGCTTTGATGTATGTTGTCATCAATTACCAAAAAGGGGGAGATTGAAAGCACAAGTGCTCCCTGTGAAAGCACAAGTGCTCCCTGGGTGGTTTTGGTAATTAATGTCAACATATCTCTTGTTGGACTAATATTTTCAACTAGTATATTTCAGATAGTTCAAAGATGGCGTGGCCTGGACAAGAGGATGTGGAACCCCTTCAAAATGCTAAGGACAAAGATTGGCACAAGCTCAAGACTCTACATTTCTATTTTAGTGATCCAAGATCACATTGAGTCCATAGGAAAAGCCAATACTATTAAAAGGGGATGAGGTGTTGCTTAATGGTCTACTTGCTCAAAGTGCTTAGTGATATGCTCCGAAGCCCTCAACCACTTTCTCAATTCCATATATGTCCTAAACCTAAAGTCAAACTCGGCCCCATCGATTTGATCTATCCGGCGCCACCGAGTTCTTTTGACATAGCCACTGCCAGAAACCCTAATCAGTTCAGTCTCACCGAGATGGCAATGCAAACTCTCTGTTTCCCTTCGTAACATTTCGGTCTTACCGAGATGAGCTATCGGTCTCACCGAGTTTGCCTTGCAAACTCTCTGTTGCCTATTGCAACTATTTCGGTCTCACCGAAATGTGCAACCGGTCACACCGAGTTTGCCTGACCAACTCTCTGTTTACTCATTGCTGAAATCGGTCTCACCGAGTTCATGCAATAGGTCACACCAAGATGAGGCTTTGCCCTAACCCTAGCACATCGGTCCCACCGAGTTGATCTTATCGGTCCCACCGAAAATCCTAACGTTCACATTTTGAATTGAATCGGTCTCACCGAGTTCTTCCATTCGGTCTGACCGAGTTGGGTCAAATGTGTGTAACGGTTAGATTTTGTGTGGAGGCTATATATACCCCTCCACCCCCTTCTCTATTCAAGAGAGAGCCATCAGAACGTGCCTACACTTCCACTACTCATTTTCTGAGAGAGAACCACCTACTCATGTGTTGAGACCAAGACATTCCAATCCAACCAGAAGAATCTTGATCTCTAGCCTTCCCCAAGTTGCTTTCCACTCAAATCATCTTTCCACCATAGCCAAATATGTGAGAGAGAGTTGAGTGTTGGGGAGTCTATCATTTGAAGCACAAGAGCAAGGAGTTCATCATCAACACACCATTTATTACCTTTTGGAGAGTGGTGTCTCCTAGATTGGTTAGGTGTCACTTGGGAGGCTCCGACAAGATTGTGGAGTTGAACCAAGGAGTTTTTAAGGGCAAGGAGATCGCCTACTTCATGAAGATCTACCCGAGTGAGGCAAGTCCTTCATGGGCGATGGCCATGGTGGGATAAACAAGGTTGCTTCGTCGTGGACCCTTCGTGGGTGGAGCCCTCCGTGGACTCGCGCAACCGTTACCCTTCGTGGGTTGAAGTCTCCATCAACGTGGATGTACGATAGCACCACCTATCGGAACCACGCCAAAAATCTCCGTGTCTCCAATTGCGTTTGCACACTCCAATCCCATCTCTTTACTTTCTTGCAAATTGCATGCTTTACTTTCCGCTGCTCATATACTCTTATCATGCTTGCTTGAAATGTATTGTGAATGCTTAAACTTGTACTAAAACTCTACCTCAACTTGAAGAACTTAAAAACTGCTACTTTTGCTAGTTGAGTGTCTAATCACCCTCCCTAGACACCTCTTCTCGATCCCTTTCATGATCTCCGCACCCGGAGAATGGCGGAGGTACGGCCGTGCGAGTGGCCGCATAACCCATTCATGGAGGGAGCCAGAATCCGTCAATAGTTTGCACAGTATGCTGCTAATGCCGGCCTCACCGACTTCATCGCAACTGAATGTGAACAGTATCATCTCCTCACGAATTCCTTTGTGCAAAGTTTTCATTTCTTGAGTAGGAATAATCCTCCCGAGGTGCAGTTTAGCTTATATGCTGAACCCCATCAGATACCACTTACTGAGTTTTGTGACATATGCATGATCCCTTCTGACGGGGATTTAGTAGAGCCTAGGCCCACAGAGTTTGATGGTTTTTACCGCACTCTGACTGTGGGGGATGAGAGAGGGGTATCGGCTGTCACTGCCACTAGTTTACATTTTCCGGCTGTACATTATTTTGCTCTATTCATTGCGAAGTGTTTGCTTGCTAGAGAGAAGGTAGGTGCACTCAGTGTGCCTGACTTTGCTGTTTTACGTCGTGCACTTTACGGCGATGACACTTATAGCTTGGGAGCTATTGTGGCACGTCGTCTCCACATTAACAGATCCAAGGGTAAAATACATGGTGGCATTTACGCTACTCGCTTGGCGAGTCACTTTAACATTCTGATACGCCAGCATGATTATCCTTTACCCAAGGTTTATTTAGATCGCTCGGCTATGGCACACCACCAATTTATTGATGGCGAGAACACTACTAGTGATTTCCCTTACAACCTTGCTTTTAGTTAGGATACTCGTGATATCATTCTGTTGCCTGCACTTGCTTTGTTTGATCCTATTGCCAGGGGCGGATACAGGATTATGCCTGAGGACATTGTTGTTGGAAATATGCCCTAGAGGCAATAATAAAATGGTTATTATTATATTTCCTTGTTCATGATAATTGTCTGTTATTCATGCTATAATTGTGTTATCCGGAAATCTTAATACATGTGTGAATACATAGACCACTACATGTCCCTAGTAAGCCTCTAGTTGACTAGCTCGTTGATCAATAGATGGTTACGGTTTCCTGACCATGGACATTGGATGTCATTGATAACGGGATCACATCATGAGGAGAATGATGTGATGGACAAGACCCAATCCTAAGCCTAGCACTAGATCGTGTAGTTCGTTTGCTAAAGCTTTTCCAATGTCAAGTAACTTTTCCTTAGACCATGAGATTGTGCAACTCCCGGATACCGTAGGAGTGCTTTGGGTGTACCAAACGTCACAACGTAACTGGGTGGCTATAAAGGTGCACTACGGGTATCTCCGAAAGTGTCTGTTGGGTTGGCACGAATCGAGACTGGGATTTGTCACTCCGTGTGACGGAGAGGTACCTCTGGGCCCACTCGGTAGGACATCATCACAATGAGCTCAATGTGATCAAGGAGTTGTTCACAGGATGATGTGTTACGGAAACGAGTAAAGAGACTTGCCGGTAACGAGATTGAACAAGGTATCGGTATACCGACGATCGAATCTCGGGCAAGTATCGTACCGATAGACAAAGGGAATTGCGTACGAGATTGATTGAATCCTCGACATCGTGGTTCATCCGATGAGATCATCGAGGAGCATGTGGGAGCCAACGTGGGTATCTAGATCCCGCTGTTGGTTATTGACCGGAGAGTCGTCTCGGTCATGTCTGCGTGTCTCCCGAACCCGTAGGGTCTACACACTTAAGGTTCGGTGACGCTAGGGTTGTAGAGATATTAGTATGCGGTAACCCGAAGGTTGTTCGGAGTCCCGGATGAGATCTCAGACGTCACGAGGAGTTCCGGAATGGTCCGGAGGTAAAGAATTGTATATAGGAAGTCCAGTTTCGGCCACCGGGAAGGTTTCGGGGGTAATCGGTATTGTACCGGGACCACCGGAAGGGTCCCGGGGGTCCACCGGGTGGGGCCACCTATCCCGGAGGGCCCCATGGGCTGAAGTGGGAAGGGAACCAGCCCCTGGTGGGCTGGTGCGCCCCCCTATGGGCCTCCCCTACGCCTAGGGTTGGGAACTCTAGGGGTGGGGGGGCGCCTCCACCTGGCTTGGGGGGCAAGCCACCCCCTTGGCCGCCGCCCCTCCCCTCAGATTGGATCTGAGGGGGCCGGCCCCCTCTCCCCTTCCCCCTATAAATAGTGGAGGGGTGGGAGGGAGGACACACCCCAGCCCCTGGCGCCTCCCTCTCCCTCCCGTGACATCTCTCCTCCTCCAGTAGCGCTTGGCGAAGCCCTGCTGAAATCCCGCTACTTCCACCACCACACCGTCGTGCTGCTGGATCTCCATCAACCTCTCCTCCCCCTTGCTGGATCAAGAAGGAGGAGACGTCTCCGCTCCGTACGTGTGTTGAACACGGAGGTGCTGTCCGTTCGGGGCTCGGTCATCGGTGATTTGGATCACGACGAGTACGACTCCATCAACCCCGTTCTCTTGAACGCTTCCGCTCGCGATCTACAAGGGTATGTAGATGCACTCCCCTCTCTCTCGTTGCTAGATGACTCCATAGATTGATCTTGGTGATGCGTAGAAAATTTTAAAATTCTGCTACGATCCCCAACAGTGGTATCAGAGCCAGGTTTATGCGTAGTATCTTGCACGAGTAGAACACAAAGTAGTTGTGGGCGTCGATTTGTCAATCTTCTTGCCGTTACTAGTCTTATCTTGATTCGGCGGCACTGTGGGATGAAGCGGCCCGGACCGACCTTACACGTACGCTTACGTGAGACAGGTTCCACCGACTGACATGCACTAGTTGCATAAGGTGGCTAGCGGGTGTCTGTCTCTCCCACTTTAGTCGGATCAGATTCGATGAACAGGGTCCTTATGAAGGGTAAATAGAAATTGGCATATCACGTTGTGGTTTTGGCATAGGTAAGAAACGTTCTTGCTAGAAACCTATAGCAGCCACATAAAAACTTGCAACAACAATTAGAGGACGTCTAACTTGTTTTTGCAGCAAGTGCTTTGTGATGTGATATGGCCAAAGGATGTGATGAATGATATATGTGATGTATGAGATGATCATGTTCTTGTAATAGGAATCACGACTTGCATGTCGATGAGTATGACAACCGGCAGGAGCCATAGGAGTTGTCTTAATTTATTATATGACCTGCGTGTCATTGAAATTCGCCATGTAATTACTTTACTTTATTGCTAACCGTTAGCCGTAGTAGTAGAAGTAATAGTTGGCGAGACAACTTCATGAAGACACGATGATGGAGATCATGATGATGGAGATCATGGTGTCATGCCGGTGACGATGATGATCATGGAGCCCCGAAGATGGAGATCAAAAGGAGCGAAGTGATAATGGCCATATCATATCACTATTTTGATTGCATGAGATGTTTATCATGTTTTTGCATCTTATTTGCTTAGAACGACGGTAGCATATAAGATGATCCCTTACTAAAATTTCAAGAAAGTGTTCCCCCTAACTGTGCACCGTTGCGAAGGTTCGTTGTTTTGAAGCACTACGTGTTGATCGGGTGTGATAGATTCTAACGTTCGAATACAACGGGTGTAAGCCAGATTTACACAGCAATACACTTAGGTTGACTTGACGAGCCTAGCATGTACAGACATGGCCTCGGAACACAAGAGACCGAAAGGTCGAACATGAGTCGTATAGAAGATACGATCAACATGGAGATGTTCACCGTTGATGACTAGTCTGTCTCACGTGATGATCGGACACGGCCTAGTCGATTCGGATCATGTATCACTTAGATGACAAGAGGGATGTCTATCTGAGTGGGAGTTCATTACATAATTTGATTAGATGAACTTAATTGTCATGAACTTAGTCTAAATGTTACATATCTATCTTGTAGATCAAATGGCCAACGCTAATGTTACCCTCAACTTCAACGCGTTCCTAGAGAAAAACAAGCTGAAAGACGATGGTAGCAACTATGCGGACTGGGTCCGTAACCTGAGGATTATCCTCATAGCTGCCAAGAAATCATATGTCCTTGAAGCACCGTTAGGTGACCCACCTGCTCTCCCAGCACTGCCAGACGATTTGAACGTTTGGCAGACACGCACCGATGATTACTCCTTCGTTCAGTGCGGCATGCTCTTCAGCTTAGAACCGGGGCTCCAAAAGCATTTTGAGCATCACGGAGCATATGAGATGTTCGAAGAGCTGAAAATGGTTTTCCAAGCTCATGCCCGGATCGAGAGATATGAAGTCTCCGATAAGTTCTACAGCTGTAAGATGGAGGAAAATAGTTCTGTCAGCGAGCACATACTCAAAATGTCTGGGTTGCACAGCCGCTTGTCTCAGCTGGGGATTAATCTCCCGGATGACGCGGTCATTGACAGAATCCTCCAGTCGCTTCCACCTAGCTACAAGAGCTTTGTGATGAACTTCAACATGCAGGGGATGGAAAAGACCATTCCTGAGGTATATGCGATGCTGAAGTCAGCGGAGGCAGAGATCAGAAAGGAACATCAAGTGTTGATGGTGAATAAAACCACTAAGTTCAAGAAGGGCAAGGGTAAGAAGAACTTCAAGAAGGACAGCAAGGGAGTTGCCGCGCCCAGTAAGCCAGCTGCCGGGAAGAAGTCAAAGAATGGACCCAAGCCTGAGACTGAGTGCTTTTATTGCAAGGGAAACGGTCACTGGAAGCGGAATTGCCCCAAGTACTTAGCAGATAAGAAGGCCGGCAATACCAAAGGTATATGTGATATACATGTAATTGATGTGTACCTTACCAGCACTCGTAGTAGTTCCTGGGTATTTGATACCGGTGCGGTTGCTCATATTTGTAACTCAAAGCAGGAACTGCGGAATCAGCGTAGACTGGCAAAGGACGAGGTGACGATGCGCGTCGGGAATGGTTCCAAGGTCGATGTGATCGCCGTCGGCACGCTACCTCTGCATCTACCTACGGGATTAGTTTTAAACCTCAATAATTGTTATTTAGTGCCAGCTTTGAGCATGAACATTGTATCTGGATCTCGCTTAATGCGAGATGGCTACTCATTTAAATATGAGAATAATGGTTGTTCTATTTATATGAGAGATATGTTTTATGGTCATGCCCCGCTGGTGAATGGTTTATTTTTATTGAATCTCGAACGTGATGTTACACATGTTTATAATGTGAATGCCAAGAAATGCAAGGTTGATAACGATAGTCCCACATACTTGTGGCACTGCCGCCTTGGTCATATCGGTGTTAAATGCATGAAGAAACTCCATGCAGATGGACTTTTGGAGTCTCTTGATTATGAATCATTTGACATATGCGAACCATGCCTCTTGGGCAAGATGACCAAGACTCCGTTCTCCGGAACAATGGAGCGAGCAACCAACTTATTGGAGATCATACATACTGATGTGTGTGGTCCAATGAGTGTTGAGGCTCGCGGTGGTTATCGTTATGTTCTCACCCTCACCGATGATTTGAGTAGATATGGGTATGTCTACTTGATGAAGCACAAGTTTGAGACCTTTGAAAAGTTCAAGGAATTTCAGAATGAGGTTGAGAATCAACGTGACAAGAAAATAAAGTTCTTACGATCAGATCGTGGAGGAGAATATTTGAGTCATGAATTTGGCACGCATTTACGGAAATGTGGAATTGTTTCACAACTCACGCCGCCTGGAACACCTTAGCGTAACGGTGTATCCGAACGTCGTAATCGCACTCTATTGGATATGGTGCGATCTATGATGTCTCTTACTGATCTACCGCTATCTTTTTGGGGTTATGCTTTAGAGACTGCCGCATTCACTTTAAATAGGGCACCGTCAAAATCCGTTGAGACGACACCGTATGAATTATGGTTTGGGAAGAAACCTAAGCTGTCGTTTCTGAAAGTTTGGGGATGCGATGCTTATGTGAAGAAACTTCAACCAGAGAAGCTCGAACCCAAGTCGGAAAAATGCCTATTCATAGGATACCCTAAGGAAACTATTGGGTATACCTTCTACCTAAGATCCGAGGGCAAGATCTTTGTTGCCAGGAATGGATCCTTTCTAGAGAAAGAGTTTCTCTCGAAAGAAGTAAGTGGGAGGAAAGTGGAGCTTGATGAGATGACCCTCGAACCGGAGAGTAGCGCAGCACAGGAAAATGTTTCTGTGGAGCCTGCACCGGCTAGTGAGGAAGTTAATGATAATGATCATGATCAAGCTACCACTGAACTTCGAAGGTCCACAAGGACACGTTCCGCACCAGAGTGGTACGGCAATCCTGTCCTGGAAATCATGTTGTTAGACAACAGTGAACCTTCGAACTATGAAGAAGCGATGGCGGGCCCGGATTCCGACAAATGGCTTGAAGCCATGAAATCCGAGATAGGATCCATGTATGAAAACGAAGTATGGACTTTGACTGACTTGCCCGATGATCGGCAAGCCATAGAAAATAAATGGATCTTTAAGAAGAAGACTGACGCGGATGGTAATGTGACCATCTATAAGGCTCGGCTTGTCGCTAAGGGTTATCGACAAGTTCAAGGGGTTGACTACGATGAGACTTTCTCACCCATAGCGAAGCTGAAATCCGTCAGAATCATGTTAGCAATTGCCGCATACTATGATTATGAGATATGGCAAATGGACGTCAAAACGGCATTCCTTAATGGTTTTCTTAAGGAAGCGTTGTATATGATGCAACCGGAAGGTTTTGTCGACCCTGAGAATGCTGACAAGGTATGCAAGCTCCAGCGCTCAATCTATGGGCTGGTGCAAGCATCTCGGAGTTGGAACATTCGCTTTGATGAGATGATCAAAGCGTTTGGGTTCACACAGACTTATGGAGAAGCCTGTGTTTACAAGAAAGTGAGTGGGAGCTCTGTAGCATTTCTCATATTATATGTGGATGACATACTGCTAATGGGAAATAATATAGAATTCTTGGAAAGTATAAAGGCCTACTTGAATAAGTGTTTTTCAATGAAGGACCTTGGAGAAGCTGCTTATATATTAGGCATCAAGATCTATAGGGATAGATCGAGACGCCTCATAGGTCTTTCGCAAAGCACATACCTTGATAAGATATTGAAGAAGTTCAATATGGATCAGTCCAAGAAGGGGTTCTTGCCTGTATTGCAAGGTGTGAGATTGAGCACGGCTCAATGCCCGACCACAGCAGAAGATGTAGAAGAGATGAGTGTCATCCCCTATGCCTCAGCCATAGGGTCTATTATGTATGCCATGCTGTGTACCAGACCTGATGTAAACCTTGCAGTAAGTTTGGTAGGTAGGTACCAAAGTAATCCTGGCAAGGAACACTGGACAGCGGTCAAGAACATCCTGAAGTACCTGAAAAGGACTAAGGATATGTTTCTCGTATATGGAGGTGACGAAGAGCTCGTCGTAAAGGGTTACGTCGACGCTAGCTTCGACACAGATCCAGATGACTCCAAGTCACAAACCGGATACGTGTATATTTTGAATGGTGGAGCGGTAAGCTGGTGCAGTTGCAAGCAAAGCGTCGTGGCGGGTTCTACATGCGAAGCGGAGTACATAGCAGCCTCGGAGGCAGCACACGAAGCAGTATGGATGAAGGAGTTCATCACCGACCTAGGAGTCATTCCAAATGCGTCGGGTCCAATGGCTCTCTTCTGTGACAACACTGGAGCTATTGCCCTTGCCAAGGAGCCCAGGTTTCACAAGAAGACCAGGCATATCAAGCGTCGCTTCAACTCCATACGTGAACATGTTCAAGATGGAGACATAGATATTTGTAAAGTGCACACGGATTTGAATGTAGCAGATCCGTTGACTAAACCTCTTCCACGAGCAAAACATGATCAACACCAGAACTCTATGGGTGTTCGATTCATCACAATGTAACTAGATTATTGACTCTAGTGCAAGTGGGAGACTGTTGGAAATATGCCCTAGAGGCAATAATAAAATGGTTATTATTATATTTCCTTGTTCATGATAATTGTCTGTTATTCATGCTATAATTGTGTCATCCGGAAATCGTAATACATGTGTGAATACATAGACCACTACATGTCCCTAGTAAGACTCTAGTTGACTAGCTCGTTGATCAATAGATGGTTACGGTTTCCTGACCATGGACATTGGATGTCATTGATAACGGGATCACATCATTAGGAGAATGATGTGATGGACAAGACCCAATCCTAAGCCTAGCACTAGATCGTGTAGTTCGTTTGCTAAAGCTTTTCCAATGTCAAGTAACTTTTCCTTAGACCATGAGATTGTGCAACTCCTGGATACCGTAGGAGTGCTTTGGGTGTACCAAATGTCACAACGTAACTGGGTGGCTATAAAGGTGCACTACGGGTATCTTCGAAAGTGTCTGTTGGGTTGGCATGAATCGAGACTGGGATTTGTCACTCCGTGTGACGGAGAGGTACCTCTGGGCCCACTCGGTAGGACATCATCACAATGAGCTCAATGTGATCAAGGAGTTGTTCACAGGATGATGTGTTACGGAAACGAGTAAAGAGACTTGCCGGTAACGAGATTGAACAAGGTATCGGTATACCGACGATCGAATCTCGGGCAAGTATCGTACCGATAGACAAAGGGAATTGCGTACGGGATTGATTGAATCCTCGACATCGTGGTTCATCCGATGAGATCATCGAGGAGCATGTGGGAGCCAACATGGGTATCCAGATCCCGCTGTTGGTTATTGACCGGAGAGTCGTCTCGGTCATGTCTGCGTGTCTCCCGAACCCGTAGGGTCTACACACTTAAGGTTCGGTGACGCTAGGGTTGTAGAGATATTAGTATGCGGTAACCTAAAGGTTTTTCGCAGTCCCGGATGAGATCTCAGACGTCACGAGGAGTTCCGGAATGGTCCGGAGGTAAAGAATTGTATATAGGAAGTCCAGTTTCGGCCACCGGGAAGGTTTCGGGGGTAATCGGTATTGTACCGGGACCACCGGAAGGGTCCCGGGGGTCCACCGGGTGGGGCCACCTATCCCGGAGGGCCCCATGGGCTGAAGTGGGAAGGGAACCAGCCCCTGGTGGGCTGGTGCGCCCCCCTATGGGCCTCCCCTGCGCCTAGGGTTGGGAACTCTAGGGGTGGGGGGGCGCCTCCACCTGGCTTGGGGGGCAAGCCACCCCCTTGGCCGCCGCCCCTCCCCTCAGATTGGATCTGAGGGGGCCGGCCCCCTCTCCCCTTCCCCCTATAAATAGTGGAGGGGTGGGAGGGAGGACACACCCCAGCCCCTGGCGCCTCCCTCTCCCTCCCGTGACATCTCTCCTCCTCCAGTAGCGCTTGGCGAAGCCCTGCTGAAATCCCGCTACTTCCACCACCACACCGTCGTGCTGCTGGATCTCCATCAACCTCTCCTCCCCCTTGCTGGATCAAGAAGGAGGAGACATCTCCGCTCCGTACGTGTGTTGAACACGGAGGTGCTGTCCGTTCGGCGCTCGGTCATCGGTGATTTGGATCACAACGAGTACGACTCCATCAACCCCGTTCTCTTGAACGCTTCCGCTCGCGATCTACAAGGGTATGTAGATGCACTCCCCTCTCTCTCGTTGCTAGATGACTCCATAGATTGATCTTGGTGATGCGTAGAAAATTTTAAAATTCTGCTACGATCCCCAACAATTGTCTCCTACTGGAATAACCTGGCTGCGGCACAAGCAGAGCCCCAGGAATGGGACCCTCAGGTGCCCGCTCCCCAGCACTTCAACATAGGACCCCATGGCTTCTTCGAGTGGTGATTACCAAGTTAGGCCAAAAGCCTAAGCTTGGAGGAGTACGTATTTCCACCGACATTACATTCATATTCACACATTTCATTCCAGTTGTCGGTATCCACACTTTTTCATTGTATTATCCATGCCAGATTTATTTTTTCGCCTTCTTCTTGTGTGTTTAAAAAACTTTGATAAAATACAAAATATTTCCAAAAATATTTCCTTGTTCTTCTTTTTGCTTGTTGAGAGCTCTCTAGTGTAAATAGTTTTTCTCGTTTTTGTTTTTCCTTTCTTAAATTTGATTTCTTTCAGAAAACCAAAAAACTCCAAAAATATTTCAGTGTGTTTCTCCGAATTTCTTTTTATTGAGTCATACCGAGGAGAAGACCACGATGAAAATGTTGAGTGGCTCTCATATGCATTGTTGTTGATCTAACAGAGAGCCCGTATTACCTTGTTTTCTTCTTTTTGAATAATTTTTTTGCAGATTCCAGGTTAGTCCACGGCACTCTTGCACTATTATTATTTTCATATCGTTCGGTCGGGCAAGTGAAAGGCAATAATGACGATATTTGATGAACTGGCTGTGGCAGAGAGAAACGGGTATGAACTCAACTTGTTCTATTTTTGTAAATATGTTTAACCTAGTATCCATGATTTAGCTCATTATGATCAAACATGTTTGCAATGACCCTTAGAGATTATAGTTTCTCATGCCATACTTAAGTAGCTAGAAGTGGATAATGATTTATCTTGGATGTCAACTTTGCGTTAAAATAATTGTGATGTAGTATGATGATATGGTATCTTCCTCTGAATGTTCGGGTGGCTTGACTTGGCACATGTTCATGCATGTAGTTTAATCAAAACCAACATAGCCTCTATGATATTTATGTTCATGGTGTTCATATCCTACTCATGCTAGTATCCAATGTTACTTATGCATAATGCATGTTCATGACCGTTTTCGCTCTCTAGCTGGCCGCTTCTCAACCTAATTGCTAGCCTTCGCCTGTACTAAGTGGGAATTCTGCTTGTGCATCAAAACCCTGAAGCCCAAGTTATTCCAGATGAGTCCACCATACCTACCTATATGCGGTATTACCCTGCCGTCCTAAGTAAATTTGCATGTGCCACCTATAAAAAACTTCAAATAAATATCCTTTTTTGAGTGCCTGAATTGTTCATAGAGCGACAGGAGGTAGTCAGTATCTTCCATGTTAAGCGGGTTATTCTCATGATGAGTGTTTATCCACTCGTCCTTGCATGAGAGGGGCAGTAATAGGGATTCCCAGTCCTGAATTCAAATTGCAAATAATTAAACAAAACTCCCCCAGGAATGTTGTTGGTATGGACGGCACGCGTTGTTTCGGACAAGCCGTGGAGTGTGATTGTTGGTGGAGGGGGAGTAAACCTTTACTTTTATCGCTTGGGAACCGCCACTAATGTGTTTAGCATGGAAGATACCGATAACTAATGGTCGCGAAGTAAATAAGAAGGGTGCATTTCTCAGAATTTCATTTACCTCTGTTTTAAAACTTGAGCTCTGGCACCTCTGCAAATCTCTGCTTCCCTCTGCGAAGGGACTATCTATTTACTTTTATGTTGTGTCATCACCTTCTCAAATAAGCGCCAGAACCTGAGAGCACTATTGTCATCCTTATGCATTGTGTATAGCTAATGTTGGGTGCATCATGACAGGATCTTTTCTACCATGAATTACAATGTTTAGTCACTGCTTGAACTTTGGAGGTGCTCTGCATTTATGTTTTGCTGTCCCAGGAAGGGCTAGCGAGATACCACTATTGTCATATTATATCATGGTTGCTTTGACAAAGTGTTGATTGTTTGAGATATCTTATTATTGCTCGCTAGTTGATTATGCCATTGTTATGAGTTAATATAATTTTTAAGAGTTATTGTCGACATGGTAAGTTATAATCTTTGCTGAAAACCTGGGTGTTACTTAAGCTTATTTATGTAAACAAGAGCAAAAGAGTTCGTAAAAGTTTTTCTTTTTCACTTTCAGTTTATCAACTGAATTGCTTGAGGACAAGCAAAGGTTTAAGCGTGGGGGAGTTGATACGTCTCCGTCGTATCTACTTTTCCTAACGCTTTTCCTCTTGTTTTGGACTCTAATTTGCATGATTTGAATGAAACTAACCCGGACTGACGCTGTTTTCAGCAGAACTACCATGGTGTTGTTTTTGTGCAGAAATAAAAGTTCTCGGATTGGAATGAAACTTTGCGAGGATTTTTTATTCAATAAATAAGAATTTCTGGAGCCAAGAAACATCGGAGGGGGGCACCTGGGTGGGCATAACCCACCAGGGCGCCCCCCCCTCCAGGCATGCCCAGGTGGGTTGTCCCCACCTGGTGGCCCCGCAGACTTCAACCCTGATACTATAAAATCACATATTTGGAGATAAAAAATCAGGGAGAAAGAATTATAGCGTTTCACGAGTCAGAGCCGCCGCCACCTCCTGTTCTTCATCGGGAGGCAAGATCTGGAGTCCGTTTGGGGCTCCAAAGAGGGGGATCTTCGATCTTCGTCATCACCAACCCTTCTCCATCGCCAATTCCATGATGCTCCCCACTGGGAGTGAGTAATTCCTTTGTAGGCTCGCTGGTCGGTGAGGAATTGGATGAGATTCATCATGTAATCGAGTTAGTTTTGTTAGGGCTTGATCCCTAGTATCCATTATGTTCTGAGATTGATGTTGCTATGACTTTGCCATGCTTAATGCTTGTCACTTTGGGCCCGGGTGCCATGATTTCAGATCTGAACCGTTTATGTTATCACCATTATATCTATGTTCTAGATCCGATCTTGCAAGTTATAGTCACCTACTACGTGTTATGATCCGGCAACCCCGGAGTGACAATAGTCGGGACACATCCCGGTGATGACCGTAGTTTGAGGAGTTCATGTATTCACTATGTGTTAATGCTTTCTTCCGATTCTCTATTAAAAGGAGGCCTTAATATCCCTTAGTTTCCAATAGGACCCCGCTGCCACGGGAGGGTAGGACAAAAGATGTCATGCAAGTTCTTTCCATAAGCACGTATGACTATTTACGGAATACATGCCTACATTATATTTATGAACTGGAGCTAGTGCCGTATCGCCCTAGGTTATGACTGTTATATGAGGAATATCATCCAACGAATTCACCGATTCAATGCCTACGAATTTCTCTCATATTGTTCTTGCTAAGTTACTACTGCTATTGTCACTGTTGCACTTGCTACAAAATCATTGCTATCACTGTTACCGTTACTATTGTTGTTGCTACTACTATCAAAACTATCATACTACTTTGCTATTGATCACTTCGCTGCAGATAATTAATCTCCAGGTGTGGTTGAATTGACAACTCAGCTGCTAATACTTGCAAATATTCTTTGGCTCCCCTTGTGTCGAATCAATAAATTTGGGTTGAATACACTACCCTCGAAAACTGTTGCGATCCCCTATACTTGTGGGTTATCACAAGGCACGAAGACAGTGGAAGAATACTACCAAGAGATGGAGATTGCCATGATATGTGCCAATGTCAAGGAAGATGACGAGCATCCACCCCGGACGGCCGAAAACAGCTCAGAACACAGGCGTGGTGCCGTCACCAAAGAAAAATAGGCAAGGGTTCATCCGTGTCCCATACAGCTCACTATTATGTATATACCTTACCGTTTCTGCTGTCGGTTACTTGTTGTATGCAACAGGGTATTCGGCTATCCTTCTTGCTGAACTCTAAGTTCATAGCACATTATGGCTTGCTTCCAAGACATAGCAGGGTTCAAACTATACTCATAGCAGACTCAAACCTTGTATATAAATCATACCTTTGGCACGGAATGCACTGTGGATCATGTACACAATTTGCCTTCTTGCTGATGTGATCATTGCTGTTGTGAAAGTTGCACTGATGTATACTGGATGCTGATAATTAATCCGGCTAGGATATCATTTATATTCAGGCTCGATATTCCTGATATAGCACAGTCGGCTGAAAATTTCATATTGCTGAGCTGAGCTTCCACATGACTGTCTCTTCACTGATTTCTTTGGGTTCAGGGTCGGTGAGCAACTTCCATAAGGGGAAAATAAGGTAACACCAAGGGCCCAAAAACAACAAAATAAACGACTAAACAAAAGCACACAAAGCAGCAAGATCACACACACAAGCAATATCACATTCTAAAGCTATTCACGGCAATAATATGCATTCCTAGTTAAGCACACAAATCTCGCAAGAACTCCGGTATTACGGTCTAACATGCTGTGGCGCTGTGCACGAAAGTGAATCAATGTGTGGAAGAAAATTGGTGTAAACAAGGCTACACCAAACATGGGCTTAACACGGATGGAACCGGTGGCGAGGACGAACTTGGTGGTCGGGGGTCGGAACACAGAAGTTACGACCACATCATCGTCAAGCGTACGGAAGAAAACCGTACACGTCCAAAGAATAGGTGGCGGAATGAGATAGTGGTGGAAAGAAAAGCTTGCAGGCATTGCCCTTTTCTGATAACAAGGATCAGTAAGGGTTACCGAAACGGTTAGAGGAATGGCACGATCCGGGATAGAAACATGTCTATCACCGAAACGATAGGGTGACTGAAGAGAATATATTGGTGGGGTACTGGTGCATCAATCTTGCTAGTGATCGACACCCCTAAGCACCCTGGCATCACTCCGCTGGGACGGAGATGACACCACACCAAGGAACAAATATGCAAACTGGAGAGCGCAGGTAGGGAATCGAAACCGATGCCACCTACACTCACCAGATCCATCGTTAGTGATAAGATAAATATTCTATATGCATGCTATGCACAAGCAAATGCTACAAACAAGTGCAGCAAACCAACTGGATCCTATACTACCGGTTACTAACGCTCGCACCTAGATCGCGCGTCCTATAGCCAAACCTGCTCTGATACCAACTTCTGAGGCACCCCGGCTCAGAGTAAACCGGAACGCCCCGTATTCCAGCCCAAGGACAAGTCTTCTGGAATACGGCACTGTTGGCATAGAACAAATCAGCTCTTTATTACTATGGATATGGTTACAAAGGGTACATGGATTACATCGGCACGGCGACACTACGCCTTCCCGGGGTAGCTCTATGCTAACAGCGAAGTAACTCTCTCGGCAGCGGAACAGCGACGACGGTGATGGACTCCACTCCGCAGGGACTCTGGCTAGAACGCGTATCCTAGATCGCAAGCACAGGATCCTCGGCAAGCAAGCAATCACGGCATGACCTGCAAACTGGCATGACACGTCAGGTGAGTACTTTGAATGTACTCGCAAGCTCACAACAAACATCAGCATTAAAGCAAAACAACATCATAGCAATCCAAAATTAACCAGCATGGTTATCTAGCAAGGTAGCTACTGAAATGACTGCAGTAAGGTAAAGCGTATTAAATCCATACTTCAAATAATCTCAGGCTCCAATCCGAACCTGTACCAAGTCCAATCCCCAAGCATGTGGTCATCCGACCACTCAACTTACAGCCATCCCATGGCTAACATATCAAATACCTGATTCCATCTGCACGACAAGTCTGACAAACTTACTCTCCTCCGGGTTGTCTCACAACCCTCAGAATACTCATGAACCACCGAGTACTTCTGATCATACGACGAGTTCTTCCATCATTATCATCACTACCATGGTTGACCACCTAGTGAGGTCTGGACGGACTGTCCAATACCGTGGACACGGCTATTCGAATAGATTTTACACTCTGCAGAGGTTGCGCACTTTACCCACACTATGGAGCACTGACCTCGTGATCCCATTCGGGTGGACCAGCGTTGCTCCAACGAAACCTGCCTGACCCGTGACTCTCCCATCGTACCACCGGCAATCATCCTCCCCCGGAGTCAAGCCCTGGGTGGCCCCTTGTCACTTCGTGACACTTGCCACCGTCGTGGCCAAACTATACTGTCCCAAACGGGGACGCCGGCACAAAACTCAACTGGGCTCACAAGGTTATCGCCGCCTACCGGGCTAGGGTAGCGCGCACGCATAACCTTCCCTGTCGGGCGGTACCGATGAAAGAGCACGCGATCAGACCAAGTCAAGGCCGTCCCATACCGGCAAATGTGGTTGCACGGATAAGTCCGGACAGGTGACTCAAGGTCAACCATGAAATATCTAATCCTCGAACAATCTCTCTCATGGCTGACACTCCGATATCATAGCAATCCAATAACCAATATGCTTAAGCCACTGCTACTAATTCATCTCTATGAACTGCCGGATGAACTCCAAAATAATCATAGTCAGTGATCTCAACATCACAATATCAACAAGTGGGTAAGCTACTAGTCACTAATAATCCGGTACTCAACATGGTAGTCACCTATCCGAGAATTAACTCGAATATTGCATAATCCAATCCATTTCACAGCTACTCATACTTGCCGATAAAGTAAATAGTCAAACTATGACATTGCAATGCGATGATGCAGATGAGAGTTGTGGCTTGCCTGGGGGTGAAGGAATCATCGGAAAGGAGTGCGGAATGGTCGCGGAGTTGACTGCCGGAAACAGTTCTCTCTCGGAGGGGCTGTTTACGGACAAGGGCAAAAGGGTCATTTCCACTATGTGTAAACATTATGAAAATGACTCCATTAGAACGGGCTCGACGAGACGAAGACGTGGGCGTTGGATTCACCTCGATCGGAGTCTCAGATGAAAAGTTATAGCCATTTGAAGTCCAGGGACCAATCTGTAAAGATTTTATTCACAGACAAGCCCCTGGCGGTTAAAACCGAATGCGCCTTCAGGCCGAGTACGTTTTCTGAAACAGAAAACATAAACTTGGCCGCAGTTAGGTGAAAATGCGCTTTCCAAATAGGGAGACGTATGTATAGAAATACGCCTCCACTTAAAATCCCGCGGGCCCGGGCGTTGACTTCTCCGTGTCACTGCCGCCCGGGGCCCACGAGCAGGGGCTCGGGGTCGTCTTCCCCGCGACGTCTCCTGCCTGGCCGAGGCAGGGGCCGGCCCCGACAGCGACCGCCGGCGACACGGGCCACCTCTGGTGGCGCTCCGCCTACCAGGATGACCAGCGCGACGGGCCGCATCCATCCCCGTAGGTGGCGGCGCTCGGGGAGGACCGGAGCACGGGCGCCCCTGGTCATGGCGGACGGCGGCTCGGGTGCCGAAGGGCACGATGGCTACCAGCCATCGGAGGAAGGGCCGAAGGTCGGAGGAGGGTCGTGGAGGTCCGGGGAGAGCCTTGGTGAGGGTAGGAGGGCGAGAGGGGGCTCGGGCATCTCCAATTTAGGAGGAGACCGAAGTGGCAATGGCGACCAGAGGGCGGCGAGGAGAGCTTCTCCAGCTCGGGGAAAAGGCTGGGCGGGACTAGAGGAGGATGGGGAGGTGGCTGGTATGCTCGGGAGGGGCTCGGGCCGTGGCTGTATATAGCCGGCCGAGGTGGAGGGGATAGGGATGGCCGCCGTGGCGGTCTTAGCCGCATACTGGAGCTCGTGGCAACGTGGCTGGAGGGTTCCCGGAGTCGGCGAGCGGCCGACCTGACGAGCATTCACTGTGACGCAATGGCTCAGGGAGGAAGGAGCCAACAGAGGGAGGTGACAGCTCGGTCACGGGCGAACAGGGTCTCGGCGGCGATCGCCGTGACGTGAAGAGGAAGAATCCGGAGGGGGAAAGACCTGGAGAGGGGGTACGTGGGTGCTGCGGAGCCAAATGACATGCTTGGACAAGCCAGGGAGGGCCGGAGTTGACCTCACGAAGGGTACAGTGCGCAGAGCGCGCGTTCTGCCCGTCGTCCACGTGGTCACCACGCCAAAATGCCCACTGGTGCATGCTTTGACCCAACACCTTGTCTTTTGTGTGACTCAGAGGTCAGTGAGATGACTCATCGAGGTTTGGCTGGGAGTGGCTGCAAGAAATGACAGATGTGAGTTTGGAGACCAGGCAACAGCAAGGTGTTTGGAGTGGGGTGAGGGAGATTCAGCTGGAGATAAGAGCTGGTCTTTGCCAGCGAGTGATCACATGCTAAGGTGATTATCCCTGCAAATTTGCAGCTCAATTGGATGAAGATACATAGCACTTGCTGTTCAAAGGGCCTCACTGACCAGATTTGCCAATCTTGAAGTAGCACTCACATATCACATGGGATTGGGATGAAATTTGGAGGAGATGATTGATATGGGCATATGAAGGTACTGTATAAATTTCATACCATTTGGATAAACCAAAATGGTACTTCCTTCACACAGCTTCCAAATGGACATAATCTTTGAAAAATTCTAGGAAATTACTGGTGAAATGAAATGAGCCCAAATTTGGTGGAGAGGTGATAATATGGGTAGGAGAAGGCTCTGGTAAATTTTCAGCAATATAAAATATAGTTGCTTCACAACAGGAAAATATGACCAGAAACCAAGATTTGATGCTGTTCTCTCATAGATGCTTGGATAGGGTTGAAATTTGGTGGAGATTCATGATTTTGGAATATGAAGATGCTTGCAAAATTTCAACTCATTTGGATACTCCTAGCTAGCACTTGCTTCACAAAGGTTCTAGTTGACCAGAAACTTTGGAAATTAGCCAAAGGAGATTTATTACCCAAATAAAGTTGAATTTTGGCATGTGGCAATGATATGGGTTGGAAAGAGTGCACAAAAAGTTTGAGAGCAAGCAATCAAATATAAAGGGTACTTGCTTCTCAATCTGACAGATAAGGCAAAATCAGAAAAGGAATATTGGTGGAATATTTTTGGGTATGGCAAGGAATATTTTGACATATCTGTATAAGATATGTCCCAAAGGATTTATGGGAATTATTTGAGAATTTTGGGAACGATAGAAATATGAGTTGCTTCACAACTCAGGGCAAACAGAGTTATTCCTTTAATAGAAAGAGGAATATTCCCAAGAAAAAGAATATTGGGATTGGTCCAAAATGGAAATGACATGGTCTTGGAATAGTTTTGAAGTTGGCAAGCCACTCGGGAGGAAAAATGAAGGGTGGTCCATCCAGGTTTCAAGACCACTAAGTCACAGAAAAGCAAATCCGGACCAAAATTAAAAGAAAAAGAAAATGGGCAAAATCCAGGGTGTTACAAACCTACCCCCCTTAAAGAAATCTCGTCCTCGAGATTTGGTTGCTCAGGGATCAAACCTGAACATTTCCTCTTTGAGGAAACCGTTTCTAATTCGGGTTTCCTTTTTACCTTTGTATAATGTTCCCACTGAATTTCATATGTCTGACTGCCTTGCTTCGGGGTGGGTTGCTTCACTGGATCCTTTTTCTGGCAAATCTAACCTCATATGCTACCTCATCGACGGCGAGCTCCACGGCGGAGGTGCTTTCGGGCGGCGATGGCAGCGGCGACTACAGTTGCGGAAAAGCACGGGCGAGAGAGGGGAAAGAAGCGCGAGCTCACCGAGAGGGCACACGTAGGCCCGGTGAAGGTTTAGGAGCAGCAGATCGGCGGCATTTGCCGGCGAAGCTCCGGCGACCAAAAATGAAGAGGGGCTCGATCCCCGCGTTGTAGTGGCGCCGAGCTCACGCTGGTGGTCGGAGAAGACGTAGAGGAGGAAGGCGGAGTGGTTGAGCTTGGTCTCAGGCGTCGGGGAGGCCTGTGGCCACGCCGGCGAGCTCGGTCATGTCGACGGCGTCGGGCGTCTTGTGCGGGAGGAAGGAGACGAGTGAGGGGGAGAGATCTGAGGGTGGCTAGGGTTGCGGGGGAGGGAGAGGCGCTCGGGGCAGTCCTTATCATCGCCGCAGAGCCGTTGGATGGCCAACAGCGAGGCGAGCGCCTCCGTGTCAGTGCTCGGGCGCGACAGCGCGCGAGGAGGACGATGGCTGCGTTCCTGGGCTGGGCCAAGCATTGTAGCCTATGGGCTTTAGTGCACAGTGCCGCTCAGCCTTTTTCAATACTTCTCTGTTTCCTTTTGTTACAGAAGCTTCTTGCAATAATTTTGAGTGGCAAAAATACTTTGTGAAAATGTGAAACTTGGTCACATAAATACAAGGTATTATTCTGCTCTACCACAAAAAGTTTGGGCAAGTTTGGATTTCATTTAAAATTTGCATTGCATTTGAAAGTGCCAGAAATGCTGATGTTGGTGCTGTTTTGATTTTCTAGGGTCATTTAAATAATCCAAATAATGTTGCTTTAAATTTTATAATTGCTTATGGATTATTTGTTACTTAATGAACATTTTTTCAACAGTGTTTGAGCAACTTAATTTTTCACTTTGAATTTGAATTGATTTCAGAGAGGAATTTGACTTGAAGTGTTTAAACATTATGATCAAGCATTGCAAAATGAAGATGACTTGGCATAATTAACAAAATTTCACAGTGCTTATTACACAGGGGTGTTACAATTCTCCTCCTCTAAAAGAAATTCTCGTCTCGAGAATTCAGGAGGTAGAAGGAAAGAGGTCGGGGTATTCCGTTCGAAGATGATCCTCGTGTTCCCAAGTGGCTTCATCTTCTGTATGATTTGACCACTGTACTTTGAGGAACTTGGTCGTCTTTTGACGGGTCCGACGTTCAGTTTCATCGAGAATGCGGATCGGATGCTCCTTATAAGAAAGATCATCTTGCAATTCGAGCATCTCGTGATCCACTGCTCTGTGCGGGGATTCTTTGAAGCAACGATGAAGTTGCGACACATGGAAGACGTTGTGGATATGAGAGAATTGCGGCGGCAACTCCAATTTATATGCCACCTCACCATGTCTGGCGAGAATGCGAAAGGGACCGATGTAGCGTGGAGCTAACTTGCCCTTGATTCCAAAGCGGTAAGTGCCCTTCATAGGGGTGACTCACAAATAAGCTTAATCACCAGGTTGATAGATCAAACCCCATTGTTTGTGATCGTAATTGCTCTTCTGGCGGTCCTGAGCCGCCTTGAGATTTTCTCGGACAATACGGAGTTGCTCTTCAGTGTGTTGGATAATATTCGGACCCACGAGCGGTCGTTCCCCAGTTTCTGACCAATTCAGAGGGGTTCGACACTTACGTCCATATAGTACTTCGAAGGGAGCCATTTTCAAGCTGGCTTGATAGCTGTTGTTATAAGAGAACTCAGCATATGGGAGAGATTCTTCCCACTTCTTGCCGAAAGATATAACACAAGCTCGCAACATATCTTCAAGCACTTGATTGACTCGCTCGACTTGGCCTTGGGACTGGGGATGATAAGTTGAACTCCAGGTAATATGAGTTCCCATAGTTTTTGGAAACTTTCCCAGAACTTTGAGGTGAAAAGACTGCCACGGTCTGAACTGATCTCCTTCGGAATGCCGTGGAGTGATACAATTCTGGAGATATACAACTCTGCTAATTGACCAGCAGTGATAGTCTCCTTGACAGGCAGAAAGTGTGCAACCTTAGAAAGTTGGTCGACGACGACAAGAATAGCATCGTGACCCTTCTGTGATTTGGGAAGGCCAGTAATGAAATCCATCTGAACCTTATCCCATTTCCATAGAGGAATAGGAAGGGGTTGCAGAATTCCAGCAGGCTTCTGATGTTCTGCTTTAACGCGACGACACACATCACATTCAGCAGCATATCGAGCAATATCCTGCTTCATTCTAGACCACCAGTACCTTTGTCGGAGATCACGATACATCTTGGTGCTACCCGGATGAATAGACAATGGTGTATCATGTGCCTCCACCATGACCTTGTCAGTCATAAGCTCGAAGCGAGGTATGACAATGCGGTTTCTGAAATACAAGGTTCCATCTTCAGACAGCGAGAAATCCCTGTACTTTTCACGGTGAAGATTTTTCTTTATCAGATCAACTTCAGCATCTTTAGCTTGCGCACTCTTAACAGCCTTTTCAAGGTCTGGTTCAACAACCAAGGTTTTTAGGTATCCTTGAGGAACTATCTTGAGATTTAGCTTTCGAAGCTCTTCATACAGGAGTGGTTGCTGTAGCTGAACCTCAAGTTCACAGTAGTAGGATTTATGGCTCAAAGCATCAGCCATTACATTAGCCTTGCCAGGGGTATAAGAAATACCCAAATCATAGTCCGTAATGGTCTCCATCCATCTTTGTTGATGGAGGTTCAAAGATAGCTGAGTGAACAAGTACTTCAGGCTTTTATGGTCCGTGTAGATCTCACAACGATTACTGAGGAGGTAATGTCACCACAACTTTAATGCATAGATGATAGCAGCTAGTTCTAGATCATGTACTGGATAGTTCTCTTCATGCGGGCGCAACTGTCGAGAGCCATAAGCAATCACTTTACGCTCTTGCATTAGGACACAGCCTAATCCTTCACGGGATGCGTCACAATAAATCACAAAGTCTTTGCGAGAATCTGGAGGAGCAAGTACTGGGGCAGATGTCAACTTATCTGTAAGTGTTTGAAAACTCTCTTGACGTTTTTCTGTCCACTCAAACTTAACGCCTTTGTGAAGCAGATCAGTCAACGGCTTAGTAGTCTTTGAGAAATTCTCGACAAAGTGATGGCAATAGCTTGCAAGGCCGAGAAAACTTCTGACTTGCTTGACATTCTTCGGTGGAGTCCATTCAAGAATCGCCTGAACTCGTTCTGGGTTAACCGCAATGACATCTTTGGAGATCACGTGGCCGAGATATGTCACTTCAGACAACCAGAATTCACACTTAGAATACTTGGCATACAGTTGATGTTCACGCAGCTTTTCCAGTACAAGCCGAAGATGTTCGGCATGTTCTTCTTCATTCTTCGAATATACCAGAATATCATCTAGGTAAACCACGATGAATTTGTCGAGATAATCCATGAAGATGTAATTCATCAGGCGGGAGAACGTAGCTGGAGCATTTGTTAAGCCAAATGACACTACAGTGTACTCATAAGAGCCATAACGGGTAACAAAGGCAGTCTTCGGAATATCCTCTTCACGGACATGGATCTGATGATAACCCAACCTCAAGTCGAGTTTAGAGAACACCGATGATCCAGCAAGTTGATCATATAGATCATTGATCCGAGGAAGTGGATACTTATTCTGTATGGTTGCCTGGTTGATAGGACGGTAATCTTGGACCAACCTATTCGTACCATCTTTCTTCTTGACAAAGAGAGAAGGTGCTCCCCAGGAAGAGGAACTTGGACGGATAAAGCCTTTGCCGAGTGATTTGTCGATTTCCTCCTTAAGCTCAAGGAGTTCATGCGGCGGCATCTTGTATGGTCGCTTAGCAATAGGAGTAGTGCCCGGCTTCAGGTCTATGATGAATTCAACAGCTCTTGCAGGGGGTATTCCTGGAAGTTCTTCTGGAAACACATCTTGAAAATCATGAACAACTGGAACATTCTCGATGCCTTCAAGAGGTGAAGCATTCAATGCATTCAGAACATATATCTGATTTCGGCATTCTGAACTGTTCGAGCTGAGTATTTGACTGTCTGGCCAGAAGGGTGAGTGAGCTGGACTGTCTTAGTAGCACAGTCAATCAAAGCATTATGGGCTATCAACCAATCCATACCAAGAATGACGTCTATGTTGGAAGGTCCGACTACAATGAGAGAAGCCGGAAAAAGTAGACCTCCAATCTCGATTTGGTTGAGAGGGCTTACCATTGAGGTTTGCCACTTGGACCCCGGGGATTGAACCGCTAAAGGAACGAGCAATTTTTCCAGGTATAACTCATGTGACTGAGCAAATTGTTGGGACACAAAAGCATGCGATGCTCCAGAATCAAAGAGAATAGAAGCCAGCGCTGAATTAATGTAAAGGGTTCCCATCACAATTTTTGGGGACTCCCGAGCTTCTTCAATCTTGACATGGGTGACTTGACCACTACTCATAGCGGGTGGTCCGGCACTACAACTTCTGGTATGATGGGTTCGACGGCCCTTCTTACGACCAACAGGAGGACGTAGTGCATTCTGAGGCTGACCCTGGCGATAGTTGATAGCAAGGTGCCCTGGCTGTCCACACTTGCGGCATAAACCATCATTATGGGGATGAGCCACAGTGACTCGTTAGTTGTCTCGGCGGCGGAGGCAGACGAGGTGCAACATAAGATGGCCTTGGTGTTGGAGCAGGGCGGTGATGAACATTATGTGGGATCCAGACTCGACATTTCTGAGCAGGTCGACCCGAAGATGAACCAACATCACGAGTGCGCTTGAGCGACTCCTGGTATTTAGTCAGAGCAGTTTCAACTCGGAAAGATTGGCTGACAAGCATTGTGAAGTCTGTGCAATCATGGACAGCGAGTGCGAGGTTTATATCAGTACGCAGCCCTTCACGGAATTTCTCCTGCTTGCGAGCATCAGTGCAGACGTCATCTTCAGCATAGCGGGACAATTTGAGAAATTTCCTCTGATATTCATCCACAGTCATTGTGCCCTGTATGAGTTTGCGGAACTCCTGCTTCTTCTGGTCCATCAGACCTTGTGGAATGTGCCGTGCACGGAAAGCTGACTGAAATTCCTGCCAAGTGGTTACAGTTTCAGCAGGCAACATACCCTTGTGGCTTTCCCACCATTGAGCAGCGGGGCCCTTCAAGTGGAATGACGCAAAGGTGACATAATTGTCAGGAGCAACATTAGCTGATTTCATCTCAAACAGGATGTCACGAAGCCAATCATCAGCATCCATAGGATTGGTGGAGTTGCGGAAAACAGACGGGTTGAGGCGCACAAATTCTTGCAGTGTTATTGGGGTAGACTGTTGATGAGCATTCTGGTTTGGGAACTGAGCCAATATCCCGGTCATAACCTGACGGTTCAGTTCAAACTACTGCATCACTGCGGCAATATAAGGTGGAGGTGGAGGATCGTCAGCCATCCTACCAAAAATAACAGGGCAGTTTAGTAATAACAACTGCATGTGTATGGAGTTATTCATGATGTAACAAGGAAAATGAACAAGAAGGGCATTAGATATATGATAGTAGTCGTTAAAGACATACCAATCCATGCACAGAGTTAGATTCAGACGGATAGTACAAGCTCGGGAATGCTCGCAGCTAGACAAACTAGGCGGTGCGCAAGCACGCGGTGAGGAATACAACAACATGACCTAGCAAAGGCTACATCATGTCAGAGAAAACTGTTGGAGCGAGGAATCTGCAAGTGAAAACACAGGGTGCCCTCGATAAAAGGATCCTGCAAGCAGAACCTGGCCCACAATCTTGAAGAAAGGGGGTAATTTCAGAACTCCGAATGGATGTGATCACGAGAACCTAATGTTGGAGTTAGTAAAAATTTTACCCGAAAGGAAGAGAGATCAGAGTCCCAGAGTATGGAAGAGGAATAAAAGATCCTAATAGCACCCAATTGGCGACGTGGGCCCGTAAGCCACACAGCCAAGTTAGTAAAATAGTTTTAAACCACTAGACTCAACTTTGGCCAAGGAGTTGGGAAGGGGGATTCCTACAGGTAGTCGGCTCTGATACCAACCTGTGACGCACCCGGCTTAATCGTGCACTAATCATACACGCAAATGCACACGATCAAGCCTAAGGACTCACTTGAAGGAATCACAACACAACTCTAAAACATAAATAAAGGCATACAAGCATTATATTACAAGCCAGGGCCTCGAGGGCTCGAATACATAAGCTTGATGTCAACAAGCATCAGCGAAAGCGTTAGATATCTGAGTACAGATATAAAAGAGAAATAGACAAGCCTTTAAAAAAGGCGGTGCAAAACAAAAGCTACGATCGAAAGGCGCATGCCTCCTGCCTGGGACCCTCCGAACCTACTCCTGGTTGTCAGCCAACTCATAGTAGTAACCACCCTCGGGGTGGTAGTAGTAGTCGTCGACGGGGCAGCTGGCTCCGGGGCTCCGTCATCTGGTTGCATCAAACGGATATGGGGAAAAAGAGGAAGCAAAGCAACCGTGAGTACTCATCCGAAGTACTCAGCAAGCAAGGATCTACACTACATATGCAACATTATCAAAGAAAGGCTGTATATGTGGACTGGGCTGCATAAATGCCAGAATAAAGAGAAGGCCTAGTCCTATCGAAGACTAGCATCTTCAGCGGTCTTGCAGCATTAGAAGAGTGTAGATCAGCATAGTATAAAGTTGTAGTAGCGTTAAGTATCAACCTCGGCCAGAGATCCTTTCTCGACTCCCTGCGAGAAAGCAATCCCAGAGCCCTAGTATCCATTTATATCCAGTTCTAGTTGCATCGATCGGGATACAACTCCGAGCATCCGTTACCGAGGATCCGGCTATGCATAGATTAGTTCTTCCCTGCAGGGGTGCACCAACTTACCCACCACGCTCGCTTAACTCCGGCCGGACACACTTTTCTGGGTCATGCCCAGCCTTGATCAAACGACACACCGCAGCCCTACCTAGAGCTCAGCAGAGAGGTCCCCGCCGGTCTACATCCTAAGCACTCAGGGGTCTTGGGCCATCGCCCAGTGCACTCCGGGTCGTTGCGTGCAGGGCGATCCAGGCCACCTACACTGGGGCGCCAACCAGGCCGTGCCTCAATGCTGAACTGGACGTCTGACAAAGCTTTCGGCTGATGCATACAACGCAGAGTACCCATATTTATTCCCGCGTGATGGTTAGTGCTATCGGGCCAGAGGCCCACTCAGATCACATGTCCAAATTGTTAGTGTATTGGTAATGCGGTACCGAGCAGAGACTCACGATCGATGTGACCCCGTCGCCCCGTCTCGAGGACTTGCGGCAAGGGCTAAGAATGCCCGGCCACGCCTCGTAACTATCTCACGGGCACCCTCCAGGTCAACCCGTCTCCACATTACTCGTGGGTACCCCTCAGGGTCGACCCGCCTTTCCAAGTATCAGTTGTAAAATCCAAGTATCCGTGTGTCCATAACATCAGGGAATCCGAGGTATCACCCTCGTTGGATTCCTACTCGATGTAACCATCAAGGTGAACTCGGAGGAATCACCCTCGATGGGTTCACACTTGAAGTGTTGCACGACAGCGTCGTTATCGGGAGTGGTGAAGGAGGAATCACTCTCGATGACCACGACCGAATAGCTACTCTAAAAGAGTTAACATCAGAAGTGCTAAACGAGGTATCACCCTCGTCACTCGATGGTAACGCTGCAGTGTCGTACAACTAAGGGGGTGATGTGCGGTGCCGGGGCCTGTTGTCGATCACGTTGATCGAGTCATCTGAGAAATCCAGCGGGGCAACTTGGGACAAAGTGGGGGTCTCTGGTGGGTCTCTATCCAGCCTATACTAAGCAGTTTAGGATAAGCAGGTAAGGTATCAATAGCAGGTTACAATAAACAGGCTATGCATCAGAATAGGATAACTCAAAGCAGTAGAAATTCTAATGCAAGCAGGAGGGAGAAAGAATAGGCGATATAGGCATGTTCAAAGGGGGGTGCTTGCCTGGAAGCTTTGCGGCAAAGGCCTGGTCTTCAGGGGCATAGTCAATCTCCGGAGCTACGTCGGTCTCGGGGACTACGTCGGTACCGGGATCTATCGAGAGAGAAGAGGGGGAGGAAACAAATAAATACGCAGCAAACATATGCAACACAGAGCAGGCTATGCTAACGTGCAGTGCAGGGTTGCCTAAACACATATCTAAATCATATTAGTTATTTTAGGATTAAAGTTGTACTTATTAAACGGTATGTATGTACTATTCATCTACCAGAAACAGGCTAAAAGTTGCGGGTTCACCTCCGTAGAGGGTCCCGACACGGAAACAGATAGCACGGTCGGCTTCGTCTCGTCGTTCTGAGCAACTTTCATGTATAATGTTTTTCCATCGGAGCTATGGTTTATTTTCTATGGATTTTAAAAGATTTAAACATTTTCTAGAATTATTTATATTAACAAAATTATCTAAAATGGCTTATGACGTCAGCATTAGGTCATCACTGCGTCAGCAGTCAACTGGGCTGCTGATTGGTCAAACTGACAGGTGGGACCCACCTGTCAGCCACTGTGGTGCTTAACAGTGAATTAAAATAAGCTACAGAGTTAATTAACGGGTGGGCCCCAGGTGTTAGTGACTGATTAAGTTTTTAAAACTAATTCAGCTAATTAATCGCAGGGGCCCACATGTCAGCGGCACTGTACTGCCATGTCAGCCAGTTGACCAGACAACGTGGTCAACTAGGGCCCCTGGGCCCACTGGTCAGTGGCCCAGAGGTGGTCCCTGGCCAGCCACGCTGGCGGCGGCCGGCGTTTCGCCGCCGGCGACCTCCAGACGCGGTGGAGGGCTCAGGCGCGCATCGGAATTCGGCCACAGAGGGCCAAAACGAGCGTGGTGGGGCGCGTTCGAACGAGGAGGCCGAGCCGCATCCAACCGCGGTGGTGGCGCGGACGGAAATGGCCGGAATTAGCGGCAGCAAGCGGCGGAGGCGGCGTCGGAGTTCTGCCGTGGTAGAAAACGGGGCTAGAGGGTTCGGCTAGCGGCGTTGAGGGGCTCGTTCGAACCGTGTGGATACGCTGAGTGCGTTCCCGCGCTCGGACGGCCATGATAGGGGCTACCTCATCGACGGCGAGCTCCACAGCGGAGGTGCTTTCGGGCGGCGATGGCAGCGGCGACTACGGTTGTGGAAAAGCATGGGCGAGAGAGGGGAGAGAACCGCGAGCTCACTGAGAGGGCACACGTAGGCCCAGCGAAGGTTTAGGAGCAGCAGATCGGCAGCATTTGCCGGCGAAGCTCTGGCGACCGAAAACGAAGAGGGGCTCGATCCCCGCGTTGTAGTGGTGCCAAGCTCGCGCTGGTGGTCGGAGAAGACGTAGAGGAGGAAGGCGGAGCGGTTGAGCTCGGTCTCAGGCGTCGGGGAGGCCTGTGGCCACGCCGGTGAGCTCGGCCATATCGACGGCGTCGGGCGTCTTTTGCGGGAGGAAGGAGACGAGTGAGGGGGAGAGATCTGAGGGTGGCTAGGGTTGCGGGGGAGGGAGAGGCGCTCGGGGCAGTCCTTATTGTCGCCGCAGAGCCGTTGGATGGCCGATAGCGAGGCGAGCGCCACTGTGTCAGCACTCGGGCGCGACAGCGCGCGAGGAGGACGATGGCTGCGTTCCTGGGCTGGGCCAAGCACTGTAGCCTATGGGCTTTAGTGCATAGTGCCGCTCAGCCTTTTTCAATACTTCTCTGTTTCCTTTCGTTACAGAAGCTTCTTGCAATAATTTTGAGTGGCAAAAATACTTTGTGAAAATGTGAAACTTGGTCACATAAATACAAGGTATTATTCTGCTCTGCCACAAAAAGTTTGGGCAAGTTTGGATTTCATTTAAAATTTGCATTGCATTTGAAAATGTCAGAAATGCCGCTGTTGGTGCTGTTTTGATTTTCTAGGGTCATTTAAATAATCCAAATAATGTTGCTTTAAATTTTATAATTGCTTATGGATTATCTGTTACTTTATGAACATTTTTTCAACAGTGTTTGAGCAACTTAATTTTTCACTTTGAATTTGAATTGATTTCAGAGAGGAATTTGAATTGAAGGGTTTAAACATTATGATCAAGCATTGCAAAATGAAGATGACTTGGCATAATTAACAAAATGTCACAGTGCTTATTACACAGGGGTGTTACACCTACTACAAGCAACTTCAAGCCAGGAGCTTCATCATCATCTACTCCAACGGATGAGACCATCAAGACAAGTTCCATCAAATGCTTCACGTGTCAAGGCCGCGGCCACAAGACATTTGAGTGCCTCACTCGGCGCACCATGATCACCAACGACGACAGCACCTATGACTCAATGAGTGAAGAAGAAGCACGTGGCCATGCACAGGCACGTTAATGAAGAGGAAGATGAGCAAGTTTTTTGCGACAATGATTCAAGTCCCGCCCTTGTTGTCTCCAAGGTCTTGACGCTTCAACACCAACAAGACGAAGACCAACATTGCCACATCTTCCACACCAAAGCGGGCATCAATGGACGTTCCGTGAAGGTCATCATCGATGGAGGAAGTTGCCACAATTTGGCAAGTGAAGAGCTATGTTCCAAGCTACAATTGGTCAAGATGAAGCATCCTCGTCCCTACAAGGTCCAATGGCTTAGCGACTCCGGCACAATTCAAGTGGAGCACATCGTTCAAGTCTCTTTCAAGATCGGCGCCTACGATGACACCTTGGAGTGTGATGTGGTTCCCATGTCCGTGTGCCATCTTCTCTTGGGACGGCCTTGGCAATTCGACCGCGGCGTCATCCACAACGGGTGTACCAACCACTATAGTTTCAAGATGAAGGGGAAAGAGTACATGCTACGACCTATGTCACCAAGCCAAGTGATCGCCGACAAGCAAGAAACCATCCATCATGGAGAGAATAGTGAGAGAGTGAACCACCAAAACAAGAGTGAGCGCCACAAGCCAAAAATGAGTGCCTCCACGATGAGCGACAAGAAAAACTTAGTACTTTTACCACAAAAAGAGAGATGAGAGAAGTGTGTGAGAAGCCTTCGAGTGTTATACACTATGTCCTAGTATGCAAAGATGAGGCGGCAAGGACTAACACCTCTAACCATCTACCTCTAGTGGTGTCTAACTTATTGCAGGAGTTCGCGGATGTTTTTCCCGATGAGCTACCTCCCGGCCTACCTCCTATACGCGGCATCGAGCACCGGATTGACCTCATCCATGGCGCACCCTTACCAAACAAGGCCCCATACCGCGTCAACCCCGAAGAAACTAAGAACATACAAAGGCAAGTACAACAACTCATCGACAACGGACATGTACGTGAAAGCTTAAGTCCTTGTGCCATTCCGGTCATTCTTGTGCCTAAGAAAGATGGTAGTTTTTGTATGTGTTCCGATTGTCGTCCCATAAATGCTATCACCGTTCGCTATAGGCATCCCATTCCACGCCTTGATGATATGCTAGATGAGCTTAGCGGTGCCATCATTTTCTCAAAAATTGATCTTAAAAGTGGCTATTACCAAATTCGCATTCAACAAGGTGATGAGTGGAAAAGGCTTTTAAAACTAAATTTGGCTTATACGAGTGGTTAGTTATGCCTATGGGTTTATCGGAAGCACCGGGTACTTTCATGCGTGTCATGCATTATGTTCTTCGCCCATACATTGGCATATTTGTTGTGGTCTACTTTGATGATATACTTGTGTTTAGCAAATCTCTCAAAGATCATGTCACTCATCTTAGGACCGTTTTGCAAACTCTTAGAAAAGAGTGTCTTTATGATAATATGGAGAAATGCACATTTGGTGTTGACAAGCTTGTTTTCTTGGGTTTTGTTGTGTCCTCTAAGGGTGTTCATGTAGATGAAGCTAAAATTGATGATATTAAAACTTGGCCACAACCAACCAACTTGCAACAAGTGCGTAGCTTCCTTGGCTTAGCCGGATTCTATCGTCGTTTCATTAAGGATTTTAGCACTATTGCATCAACTTTGCATGCCTTGAGTAAGAAGAATGCACCTTTTTTTGGGGACCATCCCAAGATACCGCATTTCATGAGCTTAAGAATTTGCTTACACATGCTCCATTACTTGCATTACCCAATTTTGATAAAACTTTCGAAGTCCATTGTGATGCTAGTGGTAATGGTATTGGTGGAGTTTTGATGCAAGAAAAGCGACCCATTACATACTTTAGCAAAAAACTTTCCGGAGCTCAACTTAACTATCCCATCTATGACAAAGAATTATATGATTTAGTGCGATTATTGCATGTTTGGGAGCATTATCTTCGCCCGCATGAATTTGTCATACATACCGATCATGAAACACTTAAGTATCTTGAAGATCAAAGCAAGTTGAATAAACGGCATGCTAAATGGAGTGAATTCATTGAATCTTTTCCTTATGTGATCAAGTACATTAAGGGTAAAGAAAATGTTGTGGCGGATGCCCTTTCCCGCAAGTGCATGTTAGTTACTCAACTTGAAGTGAATGTCCTTGTTTTTGAGCATGTTAAAGATCTATATGCACATGATCCTTCGTTTGCGATTCCTTATGCTAAATGTCTTGCTAATACTTGTTGGGAGAACTATTACCTCAAGTATGGCTATCTTATGCGTGCTAAAAAACTTTGTATACCCGAGTTGTCTCTTCGTTTGTTACTTTTGCAAGAGGCTCACAGCGGAGGGCTTACGGGACATTTCGGGAGCGACAAGATCTTTGCCTCACTCTCCTTCAAGTACTTTTGGCCAAAGATGTTTCGTGATGTTGCACACTTCACCAATCCATGCTCTACATGCCACAAACCTAAGTCACAAGCTTAATCTCATGGTTTACATATGCCACTTCCTATTCCATATTACCCATGGGAAGATATTAGCATGGATTTTGTGCTTGGATTACCTAGAACTCAAAATGGCAAGGAGTCGGTATTTGTTGTTGTGGACCAATTCTCAAAAATGGCACATTTCATCCCATGCAATAAGATAGACGATGCTTCACATGTTGCAAATCTTTTTTGTAGGGAAATCTTGAGGTTACATGGAGTGCCAAGGACAATTGTGTCGGACCGCCACATCAAGTTCCTAAGTTACTTTTGGAAGACACTATGCGCCAAGCTCAGCATCAAGCTACTATTCTCGACGGCCTACCATCCTCAAACCGATGGCCAAACGAAAGTCACCAACCGGACACTACCTACTCTCCTACGCGTGTTGATCAAAAAGAACATCAAGGAGTGGGAGGAGTGCTTACCATTGTCGAGTACGCCTACAATCACGCAAGACATTCTACTACCGGCAAGTCCCCCTTTGAGGTCGTCTACGGCTTCAACCCTTTGTAGCCTGATACATCTCCAACGTATCTATAACTTTTGCTTGTTCAATGCTGTTATATTATCATTCTTGGATGTTTTACAATCATTTTATAGCAACTTTATATCATTTTCTGGGACTAACCTATTGACATAGTGCCCAGTGCTAGTTGCTGTTTTTTACTTCGCAGAATATCAGTACCAAACGGAGTCCAAACGCAGTGAAACTTTTTGGAGAATTTTTCTGAACCAGAAGGAACAACATGGGCCAAAGAAGTACCAGAGGGGTGCCCCAGGGGGGCACGACCCACCTGGGCGTGCCTGGGGGCCCAGGCGCGCCCTGGTGGGTTGTACCCACCCCGTTGGCCTCCAGCACCGCCTCTTCGCCCTATAAATACCCAAATATTCCAAAAACCCTAGAGGAGGCGACGAAACACAATTCCAGCCACCGCAAGTTCCAGAACCACGAGATCCAATCTAGACACCATCACGGAGGGGTTCATCATCCTCATTGGTGCCTCTCCAATGATGCGTGGGTAGTTCATTGTAGACCTACGGGTCCGTAGGCAGTAGCTAGATGGCTTCTTCTCTCTTTTTGATTCTCAATACAATGGTCTCTTGGAGATCTATTTGATGTAACTCTTTTTGCGGTGTGTTTGTTGGGATCCGATGAACTTTGAGTTTATGATCAGATCTGTATCCATGAAAGTTATTTGAGTTCTTTGATCTCTTTTATACATGATTACTTATAGCCTCGTATTTCTTCTTTGAATTTTTGGTTTAGTTAGGCCAACTAGATCGATTTTTCTTGCCATGGGAAGAGGTGCTTTGTGATGGGTTCGATCGTGCGGTGTTCTGTCCCAGTGACAGAAGGGGCAGCAAGACACACATGTATTGTTGCTATTAAGGATAACAAGATGGGGCTATTCCTACATGAATAGATCTCGTATACATCATGTCATCGTTCTTATTGCATTACTCTGTTTCTCCATGAACTTAATACACTAGATGCATGCTGGATAGCGGTCGATGTGTGGAGTAATAGTAGTATATGCAGGCAGGAGTCGGTCTACTAATCTCGGACATGATGCCTATATACATGATCATTGCCTTGGATATCGTCATAATTATTTGCTTTTCTATCAATTGCCCAACAGTAATTTGTTTACCCACCGTATGATATTTTCTCGAGAGAAGCCACTAGTGAAATCTACGGCCCCCGGGTCTATTCTTTATCATATTTGCTTTGATATATATTTTTATTTGCTTTTGTTTTTAGATCTATTATTCCAAAAACCCAAAAATACCTTGCTGCACCTTTTTATTACTTATTTTATTTCGCACTTTATTGAGATCTATTTATCCAATCTACACAATTTTTATCCCGCCAACTTCACGATTTTTGGCACCGTTACCCGTAGAGGGATTGACAACCCCTTCTAATCATCGGGTTGCAAGTATTTGTTCTTTGTGTGCAAGTACCATTTACATAGTGTTGCTTGGTTCTCCTACTGGATTGATACCTTGGTTTCATAACTAAGGGAAATACCTACCGTAGCTGTGCTGCATCATCCCTTCCTCTTTGGGGAAATATCGACGTAGTTCAAGCGACATCATCTCCCTTGGACATGGATGCAAGTGCAAGAGCAAGTTATCTCAAGAAGATACATGAAGATACAAGGTCTATGATCGAGCGTCACGTACACCGCCTCACCTCCAAGCTCAACATCAACAAGACTCCAATGGTCTTCAAAGCGGGCGATCTAGTATGGCTACATCTTCGGAAGGACCGGTTCCCCAATGAACGCAAGTCCAAGCTACTACCACGAGCCAATGGACCCTTCAACGTGCTAGCACGTTACAGTGACAATGCCTACAAGATCGACATCCCACGCGACTAGTACAACGTAAGTGACATCTTCAACGTCAAGGACTTGGCTCCATACCATGGTGATGAAGATCACGATCCGAGGACGAATCTCTCCCAAGGGGGGGAGATGATGTGGATCATCCTTCCATCATCCCCATGGACCCTACACCTACACATCAAGCACCACGTGGACCCATGACAAGAGCTCGAGCACGCACCATTGAAACCGTGGTGAACTCACTCCTACTCGAGATTGATATGGATATAAATGGAACTTGGATGCTACCTCACCAAAACATGCTATGTGTCATTAGGTACGAAGACCAACACCACCAAGCAGCTAAGGGACACCCCAAAGGAGGAGGACAAGCACCCCAAGGCCATGAGGAGGGAGAAGCAACGAAAGAAGATGAAGACAACACCTCCCAGGCGACCCCATGCCCACGGGCCACTCATAGAGCTGGGATGCGCACCCCCGTGCGCACGGGCCCTCGCCGCTGTAGCACCCCGTGCGCACGGGCGTGTACCATGCACACGGGACCCCCGTGCGCACGGGCCTCCTAGGTTTCAACCGAGAGTGCACTTCCTTGCCTCCCAAGTCGTCCCCTCCCCCCACTAGCTATATATTTCGGGTCTATGTCATTTGTTAGGGTTAGCAAAGTATATGTGAGACATTGATAGGGCTTTGCTCCTTCTACCACTCCTCTTGGAGATCAAGACCTCTTAGGAGAGGATCCCCAAGTGGATTTCAAGGCCTCCTTTTGGAGAAGACTATCACCAAGACCTCACCTCCTTAGGAGTGGTAAGAACCTTACCTTTGTGTTTGTTTCCTTGGATTGTGCTTGTATTCTTGTGGATCTATGTGTTTGCTATTATAGTGGATGTGTGATTGGGTTTTGTTGGAGTGAATTCCTCTTTGTGTTCTTGGTGTTCATCCTTTTCCCCCTCCAAGTGTGAAAAGACATCCACTTAGGGTTCCACCCTACAACATAATGCATGAAATATATTGGATGGATTCAAGGATGAAATCCATGAAGATAAGAAATATGTATTCAGTATTCATTATGGATGGTAATTTGATACGTCCATTTTGCATCATGTTTTCCTACTGTTATTTATAATGTTTTATGCATAATAATGCTTTTTGGAGTATTTCTAATGCCTTTTCTCTCATATTATGCAAGGTTTACACGAAGAGGGAGAATGCTGGCAGTTGGAATTTTGGACCTGGAAAAACTATGCCAGAGTTACTAATTCTACACATCTCCAAATGAGCTGAAAGTTTACGAAGAATTGTATTGGAATATATGAAGAATATTGGAGCAAATAACTACAAGAGGGGGCCCACCAGGTGGGCACAACCCACCTGGGTGCGCTAGGGAGCCCAGGCGCGCCCTGGTGGGTTGTGCCCTCCTCGGCCCACCTCCGGTGCCCCTCTTCTGGTATATAAGTCATTTTGACCTAGAAAAAATAAGGAGAGGACTTTCGGGACGAAGCGCCACCGTCTCGAGGTGGAACTTGGGCAGGAGCACTTTTGCCCTCCGGCGGAGCGATTCCGCCGGGGGGACTTACCCCCCGGAGGGGGAAATCATCGTCATCATCATCACCAACAACTCTCCCATCTTTGGGAGGGCCATCTCCATCAACATCTTCAACAGCACCATCTCCTCTCAAACCCTAGTTTATCTTTTGTGTTCAATCTTTGTACCGGAACTCTAGATTGGTACTTGTGGGTGACTAGTAGTGTTGATTACATCTTGTAGTTGATTACTATATGGTTTATTTGGTGGAAGATTATATGTTCAGATCCATTATGCTATTTAATACCCCTCTGATCTTGGGCATGATTGTCATTTGTGAGTAGTTACTTTTGTTCTTGAGGTCACGGGAGAAGTCATGTTGCAAGTAATCATGTGAACTTGATATGTGTTCAATATTTTGATGATATGTATGTTGTGATTCCCTTAGTGGTTTCATGTGAACGTCAACTACATGGCAATTCACCATATTTGGGCCTAAGGAATGCATTGTGGAGTAGTTATTAGATGATGGGTTGCTAGAGTGACAGAAGCTTAAACCCTAGTTTATGCGCTACTTTGTAATGGACTGATTTGGATCCAAAAGTTTAATGCTATGGTTAGATTTTATCTTAATACTTTTCTCATAGTTGCGGATGCTTGCGAGGGGGTTAATCATAAGTAGGAGGTTTGTTCATGTAAAACAGCACCTAAGCACCGGTCCACCCACGTATCAAATTATCAAAGTAGCGAACACGAATCAAACCAACATAATGAAAGTGATATGATGAAATTCCCGTGTAGCCTCAAGAACACTTTGCTTATCATAAGAGACCGTTTGGTCTGTCCTTTGCCACAAAAGGATTGGGCTACCTTGCTGCACATTATTTACCGTTACCGTTACTTGACGTTACAAATTATCTTGCTATCAAACTACTTGTTACCGACTATTTCATTGCTTGCAGAAAATACCTTGCTGAGAACCACTTGTCATTTCCTTCTGCTCCTCGTTGGGTTTGACACTCTTACTTATCGAAAGGACTACGATTGATCCCCTATACTTGTGGGTCATCAAGGCTCTTTTCTAGCACTGTTGCCGGGGAGTGAAGCGCTCTTGGTAAGTGGAAATTGGTAAGGGAAAATTATTATTACGTGCTGAAATTTATTGTCACCTGTTACTATGGAGAATCATCCTTTGAGGGGTTTGTTCAGGGTATCTTCACCTCGACCGGAACCACAATTAGCTACCCCTCAACCTACTGCACCTACTGAAAATATTGGTTATGAAATTCCTTTGGGTATGATAGAACAACTGCTAGCTAATCCTTATGCAGGAGACGGAACTGAACATCATGATATGCACTTGATATATGTGGATGATTGTGGATTATTTAAGCTTGCAGGTTTGCCTGGAGATGAAGCTAATAAGAAAGTTTTCCCTTTATCTTTGAAGGGAAAAGCATTGGCATGGTATAGGCTATGCGATGATATTGGATCTTGGAACTAGAATCGATTGAAATTGGAATTTCACCAAAAAATTTATCCTATGCTTCTAGTTCATCGTGATCGGAATTATATATATAACTTTTGGCCTCGTGAAGGAGAAAGTATCGCTCTAGCTTGGGGGAGGCTTAAGTCAATGTTATATTCATGCCCCAATCATGAGCTTTCAAGAGAAATTATTATTCAGAATTTTTATGCTCGGCTTTCTCATGATGATCGATCCATGCTCGATACCTCTTGTACTGGTTCTTTTATGAAGAAGACTATTGAATTCAGGTGGGATCTTTTAGAAAGAATTAAACGCAACTCTGAAGATTGGGAACTCGACGAAGGTAAAGAATCAGGTATTAAGCTTGAATTTGATTGTGTTAAATCTTTTATGAATACTGATGCTTTTCACAAGTTTAGCACTAAATATGGACTTGACTCTGAGATACTAGCCTCCTTTTGTGAATCATTTGCTACTCATGTTGATCTCCCTAAGGAGAAGTGGTTTAAATATCATCCCCCTATCAAAGAAGAAATTAAAGAACCCGACATAGCTAAAGATGAAACTATTATTTATAATGTTGATCCGGTTGTGCCTACTGCTTATATTGAAAAACCACCTTTCCCTGTTAGGATAAAGGAACATGTAAGGTATCAACTATGGTTCACAAAAGTAATATTAGAGCACCTAAACCTGCTGAACAAATTAAAGTAGAACCTAGTGTTGCTATGGTTAAAGATCTCTTGGTAGAAAATATTGATGGGCATGTTATTTACTTCTGTGATGAAGCTGCTCGAATTGCCAAACCCGATGAAAAAGATAAACATAGACCTGTTGTTGGCATGCTTGCTATCTCAGTTAAAATAGGAGATCATTGTTATCATGGTTTATGTGATTTAGGTGCTAGCGTGAGTGCTATTCCTTTTACCCTATACCAAGAAATTACGAATGACATAGCACCCACTGAAATAGAAGACATAGATGTTACTATTAAACTTGCTAATAGAGACACCATCACACCACTTGGGATTGTTAGAGATGTTGAAGTCTTGTGTGGGAAAATAAAATACCCCACTGATTTTCTAGTTCTTGGTTCCCCACAAGACGACTTCTGTCCCATTATCTTTGGTAGACCTTTCTTGAACACTGTCAATGCTACTATAGATTGTCATAAACAAACTATCAGTGTTAGCTTTAGTGATGAGTCTCATGAGTTTAATTTTTCCAAGTTTAATAGACAACCTCACAAGAAAGAATTACCTAGTAAGGATGAAATAATTGGTCTTGCTTCTATTGTCGTGCCTCCTACTGATCCACTAGAACAATATTTGCTAGACCATGAAAATGATATGCATATGCATGAAAGAAATGAGATAGATAAAATTTTCTTTGAACAACGACCTCTGCTCAAACATAATTTGCCTATTGAAACTCTAGGAGGTCCTCCTCCACCTAAAGGTGATCCTGTGTTTGAATTAAAACAATTGCCTTACACTTTGAAATATGCTTATCTCGATGAGAAAAAGATATATCCTGTTATTATTAGTGCTAACCTTTCAGAACATGAAGAAGAAAGATTATTGAAAATTCTGAAGAAGCACCGTGCTGCTATTGGATATACTCTTGATGATCTTAAGGGCATTAGTCCCACTCTCTGTCAGCACAAGATCAATATGGAACCTGATGCTAAACCCGTTGTTGATCATCAATGACGTTTGAATCCTAAGATGAAAGAAGTGGTAAGAACTGAAATATTAAAGCTTCTGGAAGCAGGTATAATCTATCCCATAGCTGATAGTAGATGGGTGAGTCCCGTTCATTGTGTCCCTAAGAAGGGAGGTATTACCATTGTTCCCAATGATAAAAATGAATTCATTCCACAAAGAATTGTTACTGGCTATAGAATGGTTATTGATTTTAGAAAATTAAATAAAGCAACTAGAAAAGATCACTACCCCTTGCCTTCTATTGATCAAATGCTAGAAAGATTATCAAAGCACACACACTTTTGCTTCCTAGATGGATATTCTGGTTTTTCTCAAATACCTGTTTCACAACCTGATCAAGAGAAAACCACCTTTACTCGCCCTTTCAGAACTTATGCTTATAGACGTATGCCTTTTGGTTTATGCAATGCACCTGCTACCTTTCAAAGATGTATGACTGCTATATTCTTTGATTTTTGTGAAAAGATTGTTGAGGTTTTCATGGATGATTTTTCTGTTTATGGAACTTCTTTTGATGATTGCTTGAGCAACCTTGATCGAGTTTTGCAAAGATGTGAGCAAACTAATCTTGTCTTGAATTGGGAGAAGTGCCACTTTATGGTTAATGAAGGTATTGTCTTGGGACATAAATTTTCTGAACGAGGTATTGAGGTGGATAAAGCTAAAGTTGATGCAATTGAGAAAATTCCATGTCCTAAAGATATTAAAGGTATTCGTAGTTTTCTCGGTCATGCTGGTTTCTATAGGACATTTATTAAAGACTTCTCTAAAATTTCTAGGCCTCTTACAAATCTTTTACGAAAGGATGTTCCATTTGTTTTTTATGATGATTGTGTAGAAGCCTTTGAAACACTTAAGAAAGCCTTAACTTCTGCACCTATTGTTCAACCACCTGATTGGAACTTGCCTTTTGAAATTATGTGTGATGCTAGTGATTATGTTGTTCGTGCTGTTCTAGGACAAAGAGTTGATAAAAAGTTAAATGTTATCCATTATGCTAGCAAAACTCTAGATAGTGCCCAAAGAAATCATGCTACTACTGAAAACGAATTTTTAGCAGTTGTGTTTGCTTGTGACAAATTCAGATCTGACATTGTTGATTCTAAAGTTACTGTTCACACCGATCATGCTGCTATTAAATATCTTATGGAAAAGAAAGATGCTAAACCTAGACTTATTAGGTGGGTTCTCTTGCTATAAGAATTTGATTTACATATCACTGATAGAAAAGGAGCTAAGAACCCCGTAGCTGATAACTTATCTAGGTTAGAGAATATCCCTAATGACCCACTACCTATTGATGATAGCTTTCCTGATGAACAACTAGCTGCAATAAATGTTTCTCATAATACTCCTTGGTATGCTAACTATGCTAATTATATTGTTGCTAAATACATACCACCAATTTCACATACCAACAAAAGAAAAAGTTCTTCTATGATTTAAGACATTACTTTTGGGATGACCCACATCTTTATAAAGGAGTAGATGGTATTATTAGATGTTGTGTACCTGAGCATGAACAGGAACAAATCCTACGGAAATGTCACTCCGAAGCTTATGGAGGGCATCATGCGGGAGATAGAACTGCTCACAAGGTATTGCAATCTGGTTTTTATTGGCCTACTCTCTTCAAGGATGCCTGTAAGTTTGTTTTATCTTGTGATGAATGTCAACAAATTGGTAATATTGGTAAGCATCAAGAAATGACTATGAATTATTCACTTGCTGTTGAACCGTTTGATGTTTGGGGTTTTGATTATATGGGACCTTTTCCTTCCTCTAATGGGTATACACATATTTTGGTTGCTGTTGATTATGTTACTAAGTGGGTAGAAGCTATTCCAACTAGTAGTGTTGATCATAACACTTCCATAAAAATGCTTAAAGAAGTTATTTTCCCGAGGTTTGGAGTCCCTAGATATTTAATGACTGATGGTGGTTCACTCTTTATTCATGGTGCTTTCCGTAAAATGCTTGCTAAATATGATGTTAACCATAGAATTGCATCACCCTATCATCCTCAATCTATTGGTCAAGTTGAACTTAGCAATAGAGAAATAAAATTAATATTATAGAAAACTGTTAATAGGTCCCAAAAGAATTGGTCTAAGAAATTGGATGATGCACTTTGGGCCTACCGAACAGCATACAAAAATCCTATGGGTATGTCTCCCTATAAAATGGTTTATGGAAAAGCTTGTCATTTGCCTCTGGAGTTAGAACACAAAGCATATTGGGCAATTAAAGAACTCAGCTATGATTTCAAACTTGCCGGTGAAAAGAGGTTATTTGATATTAGCTCACTAGATGAATGGAGAACCCAAGCTTATGAAAATGCCAAGTTATTTAAAGAAAAAGTTAAAAGATGGCATGACAAAAGAATGCAAAAGCGGGAATTCAAAGTTGGAGAATATGTTCTTTTGTACAACTCTCGTTTCAGATTCTTTGCAGGAAAACTTCTCTCTAAATGGGAAGGACCATATATCATCGAGGAGGTTTACCGCTCTAGAGCTATTAAAATAAATAATGCCGAAGGTACTAACCCGAAGGTGGTTAATGGGCAAAGAATTAAACACTATATCTCAGGTATGCCTATTAATATTGAAAGCAATATTATTCAAACTATGACACCTGAGGAACACATAAAAGAGACCTTCCGGAACACTCCAGAATAATTAAAAAAGAGGAGGTATGTGATACGGTAAGTAAACGGACTCCGAAAAATCCGCAAAAATATTTTCTGTCAGTTTTGGAATATTTAAAAAATTAGAAAAATAAGAAACAACCAGGAAGGCACCCGAGGAGGGCACAAGACACCAGGGCGCGCCTGGACCCCCTGGCGCGCCCAGGTGGGTTGTGCCCACCTCGGGAACCTTCCCGACTCTGTTTTCCTCCTGTTTGCTTGTTTCCCAAGATAAAAAATCTTTATATACCCCCCGAACATATTGAACACCATATCGTGGAGAAATCTTCTGTTCTTCTTTCTTGCTGTTTTCTGGCAGATCTGAAAATATGTCGTCTCAAGATTCGGAGGGAGAGAGCTATGTCACTGATTATATTGCAAACACCAAGGTCTACGGAGATGTGGAACATTATGGTTGGACCACGGAGGAAGAAGAAGACTATGATCCGAAAGGGAAAGAAGAGACAAGCTCAGATGAAGATGAAGTTCCATTACCTCAACCTGGGGACATGCATGTGGAATTCAAGAAGTCAAGTCTCCCTAACAAAGCAAAGAAACCTAAGATCCAATTTCTCCCTTTTCGTCTCTTGCAGGAAAATAAGCAGGAATTATGCAAAAAGGTACTAAGGCTTGAGCAGGAGATCGATGACTTGAGGGAGGAAATTTCCATCCTCAAGCGTAAGCTGAGGAAGAAGAACACTCATACCTCATCACCACCGCCGCCTTCTTCATCACCAAAGGAGACTTGAGTTCATGGTATGGACACTCCCCTTGGCTTGTGCCAAGCTTGGGGGAGGTGTCCCAGTATCGTATCACCACCACTATCTTTGCTTTCATCTATTTTAGTTCGATCTTTAGTTTTCCTATGATATAGTTGAATAAAAGTTTAGTTCGATCTTTTCTTTTCGAGTGTTTGCTTAGTGATCTATCTATCGATGTAATCGTATGCGAGATATATAATAAAGAGTAGTTTGAGTTTTGTTTCTTTACTTTTATGTTTCAATAAAGGAAAGGAAAATAAATGAAAAAGATCGTATGCTAATCTTATGGTAAGTAATGACATCACATAAGGAAAAGTATAAGTGGTAAAATTTGTTGGAGATTGACAAACATAGCATTGGTCAATGATGCACTCATGAAAGAATTAATAAGGGAAGAGAAGATTCACATGCAAATACACTATCTTGGACATCTTTTATGATTGTGAGCCCCCATTAAATATTTTGTGTCAAAATAGTTGACGTTGGACAAGGAAGACAACGTAATGATTTATGTTTGTTCATATACACATAGAAGTTATATTGTCATAGATCCTTTAACATGTGGTGCTTGCTCAATATCTTCTCTAGCCAAAAATTCCGCACTAAGTAGAGATACTACTTGTGTATCAAAAAACCCTTAACCCAAATCTTTTTTTGAGAGTCCACCATACCTACCTATGGATTGAGTAAGATCCTTCAAGTAAGTTGTCATCGGTGCAATAAGGCAATAAAAATTGATTCTAAATGTGTTGGATCATTTAGTGGAAGAGAAAATTGAGCGTTGTACGAACTTGTGATGGCAAAGTAATAAAAGCGATGGACTGCATAATAAAGGTTGCTATCATAAGGGAAAATATAATGTGACGTTCTTTTGCCTTAAGGGATTTGGCATACAAACAAATAAGCGCATGACAACCACTGCATCCCTCTGCGAAGGGCCTATCTTTTACTTTTATGCATTTACTTTCATGAAGAGTCAAAGTTTTCTTCCCTATTCCTTTTTATTTTCTCTTTTTGCAAGCATCATGTGGTGAGGAAAGATCTAGGCACATATATCCAGTTGGATATGAGTGGGCATGAGTTATTATTGTTGACATCACCCTTGAGGTGAATGCGTTGGGAGGCGAGACTATAAGCCCCTATCTTTCTATGTGTTCGGTTGAAACTTTTTGTTCATGGATACGCTATGAGTGTTAGCAATCATAGAAGATTAAATGATGGTTGAGTATGTGGACTTGCCTAAAGGCTCCGATACATGACTCTTCCTGAAAATATGATGAATTGTAGTCGCAAAGTTGACTGAGAACATAGTTTGTTGGTTTTCAATAAGGTTTATGCTTTATACTTCAATGTTGTGATGAATTGTTACTTGTTCATGAGAAGTTATATGATAAAAGTTATCTGATAAAGTTTTATGTTAAAGTTCTTTGCTGTTATAATAATATGCATGATGCTTCTATGTCCGTATTTTGTTTTTATTGACACCTCTCTCTCTAAGCATGTGGGCATGTTTTTCGATTTCGGTTTTTGCTTGAGGACAAGCAAGGTCTAAGCTTGGGGAGTTGATACGTCCATTTTGCATCATGTTTTCCTACTGTTATTTATAATGTTTTTATGCATAATAATGCTTTTGGGAGTATTTCTAATGCCTTTTCTCTCATATTATGCAAGGTTTACACAAAGAGGGAGAATGTCGGCAGCTGGAATTCTGAACCTGGAAAAACTACGTCAGAGTTACCTATTCTGCACATCTCCAAATAAGCTGAAAATTTACGGAGAATTGTTTTGGAATATAGGAAGAATATTGGAGCAAATAACTACCAGAGGGGCCCCACCAGGTGGGCACAACCCACCTGGGCGTGCTAGGGAGCCCAGGCGCGCCCTGGTGGGTTGTGCCCTCCTCGGCCCACCTCCGGTGCCCTTCTTCTGGTATATAAGTCATTTTGACCTAGAAAAAATACGGAGAGGGCTTTTGGGACGAAGCGCCGCCGTCTTGAGGCGGAACTTGGGCAGAAGCACTTTTGCCCTCCGGCGGAGCGATTTCGCCGGGGGAACTTAACTCCCGGAGGGGGAAATCATCGTCATCATCATCACCAACAACTCTCCCATCTTTGGGAGGTCCATCTCCATCAACATCTTCAACATCACCATCTCCTCTCAAACCCTAGTTCATCTCTTGTGTTCAATCTTTGTACCGGAACTCTAGATTGGTACTTGGTGACTAGTAGTGTTGATTACATCTTGTAGTTGATTACTATATGATTTATTTGGTGGAAGATTATATGTTCAGATCCATTATGCTATTTAATACCCCTCTGATCTTGAGCATGATTATCATTTGTGTGTAGTTACTTTTGTTCTTGAGGTCACGGGAGAAGTCATGTTGCAAGTAATCATGTGAACTTGATATGTGTTCGATATTTTGATGATATATATGTTGTGATTCCCTTAGTGGTGTCATGTGAACGTCGACTACATGGCACTTCACCATATTTGGGCCTAAGGTAATGCATTGTGGAGTAGTTATTAGATGATGGGTTGCTAGAGTGACAGAAGCTTAAACCCTAGTTTATGCGCTACTTCGTAAGGGATTGATTTGGATAAAAAAAAGAACAGTATGTAAAGATGCGAATTGTTCTCATAATTTGGTAACTTCAAAAATTCTAAAAAATTAGGAAAACATACGCAATTTGTATATCAATCTTGTGTAAAAAATTCAGAATTTTACGTCTCTTCTGTGAATTTAAACAATTCTATTACTGGAAGCAAAAGTTTTTGTTTTTCAACAAGATCAAATCAACTATCACCAAAGCTATCCCAAAGGCTTTACTTGGCACAAATACTAATTAAAACATAAAAACCACAATCATAACAGAGTCATAATTGTGTAACCACTCAAGAACAGAAAGAAAAGGCAAAAATAAATTTTATTCGTTGGGTTGCCTCCCAACAATCGCTATCGTTTTATGCCCCTAGCTAGGCATAATGCATAGATTCAAGTATTGTCATCTTTCTTCTTATTTTCCATAGATGTGTTCTTGTCAGGAGTTTTTGCAAAAATAACTTGAAACGCATTATCCATAGAAATTTTAGCAATATCAAGTTGCCCATCTACGTATCCCCTTTGATTTCCGGCCACAATCCAAGAATATTGTTGATTAACATCATTGAAAACTTGTTGGATTATATCTAAAACGGGGATTTCCTTTTTAAGGTTCTCATAAAAAATTTGGTTATTTCCAAGCAAATGTCTCAACATATAATCACTATTATAAAGGATCTCATTTATCACCGGTTTTTCACGGCTCATACCATAAAAATCAAAAATTTCCCTAGCGTCCCGTACTATGTAGTCAAATTCATTCATAAGAATAAGGGTAGCTAACTTTTTAGCTTTAGGATCCTTTATAACTGGTAGCTCATAAAACAATCTCTGCAAGGTAGGGTGGGTTCGGATAAATCTATTTTCAAGTTTCAGAACTAGTGCTGAAATAGCTTCCGCATAAGATTTAGTTCTTTTAAGTATAGGAGCATCATCAAGAGTCAAATTCCCAACACAATTGAAGAATTCTTGGATATGTTCTTTTCCCATAACATTTCCTTGCCCCAAAACAAAAGTTTTAGCATCCAGATTACCAGATCGTCCAATTTTAGGAGTTAGGCCATCATCTGTTTCTGCCATACCAAAATCACTCATGATGACTAGTTCAAGCAAATAAGAGATCTGACGAGAAAAAGGCGAACGAAAAAGAGGGCGAATAAAACAGTATATTTTTGTGAAGTAGGGGAGATGAAAATGAGAGGCAAATGGCAAATAATGTAAATTGCAAGAAGATGACATTTGTGATTAGGAACTTGATAGATGTTGATGATGTCTCCCCGGCAACGGCGCCAGAAATTCCTTTTGACCTCGCTTGAAACTGCGTCGGTATTTCCCCAAAGAGGAAGGGATGATGCAGTACATCTACGGTAGGTATTTCCCTTAGTTGTAAAACCAATGTATCAATCCAGTAGGAGAACCAAGCAACACTATGTAAACGGTACCTGCACGCAAAGAACAAATACTTGCAACCCAACGCGTAAGAGGGGTTGTCAATCCCTTCTAAGTAATGGCGCTAGAAATTGGCAAGTTAACGGAAAAATATTTGTGATAGATTGGATAAATAGCTCTTGATAAAACCCAAAATAAAATAAGAAATAAAAAGGTGCAACAAGGTATTTTTGGATTTTGCGAATAATAGATCTGGAAATAAAAGCGAGTAAAAATAGATCTCAAAGCAAATATGATAAAGAATAGACCCGGGGCCATAGATTTCACTAGTGGCTTATCTCGAGAAAATAGTACACGGTGGGTAAACAAATTACTGTTGGGCAATTGATAGAATATCGAATAATTATGACGATATCCAAGGCCATGATTAATATATAGGCATCACGTCCAAGATTAGTAGACCGACTCCTGCCTGTATCTACTACTATTACTCCACACATCGACCGCTATCCAGCATGCATCTAGTGTATTAAGTTCATGGAGAAATGGAGTAATGTAATAAGAACGATGACATGATGTATACGAGATCTATTCATGTAGGAATATCCCCCATCTTGTTATCCTTAATAGCAACGATACATGCGTGTCTTGCTGCCTCTTCTGTCACTGGGAAAGAACACCGCACGATAGAACCCATCACAAAGCACCTCTTCACATGGCAAGAAAAATCGATCTAGTTGGCCTAACTAAACCAAAGATTCGAAGAAGAAATATGAGGCTATAAATAATCATGCATATAAGAGATCAAAGAAAACTCAAATAATATTCATGGATATAGATCTGATCATAAACTCAAAGTTCATCGGATCCCGACAAACACACCGCAAAAAGAGTTACATCAAATAGATCTCCAAGAGACCATTGTATTGAGAATCAAAAGAGAGAGAGAGGAAGCCATCTAGCTACTGCCTACGGACCGTTAGGTATATGGTGGAGTACTCACGCATCATCGAAGAGGCAGCAATGAGGATGATGAACACCTCCGTGATGGTGTCTAGATTGAATCTCGTGGTTCTGGAACTTGCGGCGGCTGGAATTGTGTTTCGTCGACTCCCCTAGGGTTTCTGGAATATTTGGGAATATATAGGGCGAAGAGGCGGTGCGGGAGGTCTCCGTGGGGGGCACAACCCCCCTGGGCGCGCCCTGGTGGGTTATGCCCACCACGGACCTCCCCTCTGGTACTTTCTTGGCCCACTGGGTGTCTTCTGGTCCAGAAAAAATCTCCAAAAAGTTTCGCTGCATTTGGACTCCGTTTGGTACTGGTATTCTGCGAAGTAAAAAACAGCACCTGGCACTGGGCACTATGTCAATAGGTTAGTCCCCAAAAATGATATAAAGTTGCTATAAAATGATTGTAAAACATACAAGAATGATAATATAACAGCATGAAATAAGCAATTATAGATACATTGAAGACGTATCAGCGATCACCTTCCTCTCCCATGCGCCGCACCCTACTTCGGTGTGATCGAAGACGGACATGCAAGGGGATTTGATCCATTTCCAACGACACAAGGGTTTTTTGTGAAAAACGACACGCAGACGGCCGCTTCCTGCCAGCTGACGCGGTGGACTGGTCAACATGTGGTCAACAACGACGCGTACAAGCTCAATACGCTCAACAATGACCGAATAATCACGTCTTGTTGTATTTAGAGCAACTCCAACGGAGAGACCCATTTTGTCTGTTTGGGTCATCCGGACAGAAAAGATGGCCCAACGGGGCGACCCAAACGGACAGGGCGTCCGCCTGCTGTCCGTTTGTTGTCCATCCGGACCCAAATTGAGCCCAAATTTGAGCCACAAATGGTGCGACGGACAAAAGCGGACGCTCCCGTCGCCCTCTCTCATCCGCTCGTGTCCGCCCCGGACCCACATATCAGCGAGCCAAGACCGACACACCTGCGAGGCCGCCTGCACAGGCCACCGCCACGCTCGCCGACGAGGCCACCTGCACAGGCCGCCGCCGCGCGCACCGGCGAGGCACCGGCGCTGGCCGCTGCCTCCCGTCCTGAGCCTCGTCGACGGCGTCCTCGACCTCGAAGGCGACCTCCCGCACCGCCCGCGGCCACAGCAGCAGCAGTTCGTTGGCCGGAGCGGGGCGGCGAGCTCGGGGCGGGCGCGGCTCGACGAGCTCGGGGCCGGTCGCGGCGACCTCGGGGCGGGCGCGGCGCGGCGAGCGGGGGGGCGGGCACGGCGAGCTCGGGGAGGGAGCAGCGCGGCGAGCTTGGGGCCGGGCGCGGCGAGCGGGGGGTAGGCGCGGCGTGGCGAGCTCGGGGCCGGGCGATGGCGGCGCGGGCGCGTCGCCGAGGTGGTCGAGGTGGCCTTGCGGGAGGTAGACGACGACGCAGCCCATGCGCGCGGCATGGGGGCTACGGGGCTCACCTGGCCGTGGCCGGTCTGCGACTGGGACTGGGAACGGGGCGGCGAGGAAAGCTGCGTCTCCTAGCCGGCAACCTTGCGTGTTCGCCTTTTGTCTTGCGTTGGGTTCGTCCATGGGCAGCCCCTGCCCGGCTCATGTCCGCTAGGCGGACGGGCGAGCCAAACGGACAAATTTCGTGTCCGTTTGGGTCTCTCCGTTGGAGTTGCCCTTAGTGGCCGTAATGGATGTATGTATTCTTGGGTACGGTGACCAAAGTGGGCACACGACACAAGTTAAGTAACTTGCAGTGCATTTCTCTCTTTTAACTACCATGGCACCCACTTAAAAATCGCTAATGTTAATAGCCAGCCAGCCAGTCACTATTGATAATCATCACCAATCAGGGGGGAAGGAAAGGAGGGCAAAAGTACATTAGTAGCAGAACCTGCCCAGGTGACCCCACCGCCGTCAATCCACCATAAGAACACCTCTCTCAGAACGAACTTGACTGCAGCTCTCCTCTCGTCCACCCCACCGCACCCCGCCCCAATAATATTCTTCTTCCTCGACCTCCACTCGCCGCCCAACCACTCCAACCAAGGCGCCCCGCACCATCACACGCTCGACGGCTTCCGACGACGAGCGACGATCCTCTGCTGGTGCTGGTGCTGCAGGGGGCTCCGCGCCGCGGCGGAGGGGCGCGACCAGCAGCAAGAGGGGGGCGACGACGCGGCGGGAGCTGTGACACATGCCTCTGTGGGGGACCGCGTCCGGCCCACCGCCGTCTCTGGCGGAGGGAGGAGGCGCGGAGGGGTCGAGCGGGTCGTCGGGTGCCGCGGCGATACGGTCGCTGCTGCCTACTAGGCGGCGGCTGCGGCTCGACCCGCCATCAAAGCTCTACTTCCCATGTACGTATGCGCCATCAAAGCTTCTTACTCTTCTTGTCCCTCCTCTGCTTCTTGACGGCGGCTTCTACTTTCCTGCCGAGCTGTTAGTCCGCCCAAGACCGTCCGCTTTGAACCATCTCTCCCGCTACGTTTGGATTGGATTGTATTGAATTGGGTTCTTTATTTGATTGTTCTTGGCTCGTGAATCTTTGGAGTTGTCCCTGCTTCATTATGTGAAATTTCTGTTTTGGCAAAGAAATTTGGCAGCTTAATAATCGATTAATAGATGGCCATGTTTGAAAAATAAAGGCTCCAATTTGCATGAATTAAGTACCTTATACCTTTTAACCGTGCAGATGAGCCTGGCAAGCAAGTCCGGAGCGCGGTCAGGATCAAGAACGTCAGCAAGTCCCATGTGGCGTTCAAGGTAACAACACTTCTCTCTCTCTCCACTAATCTCTTCATTAAATTAGGGGATAAATTAATTAAGTCCTTCAATGAATTAAATCCCATAACTTGACCTTGAATCCTAGTGGTTTTACAAATTTCATTGTTACTAGGTTGGTTTGATGTAACAATAATAAGGTGTAGTACTAATGGAACGCATGTCCTATCTGTTTTTTTAGTTCCAAACAACAGCACCGAAGAGCTGCTTCATGAGGCCTCCCGGCGGCATACTTGCTCCAGGAGAAACCATCATAGCTACAGGTAATGCAAAGCTGATTTCAACCTTTGATGTGCATTTCTTCGTTTTTCTTCCCCTCTTTTTTCATTGTTCAACCATTCAATGCCAGTGTTCAAGTTTGTGGAACATCCTGAGAACAACGAGAAGCCTTTAGATCAGATGTGCAAGGTCAAGTTCAAGATTGTTAGCCTCAAAGTTAAAGGGCCTGTGGAGTATGTTCCAGAATTGGTATATCCTTTTGCCCCTTGAGACCGTCCAATCGCCTAAAATCTTACTGTTGTAGTTTCATTCTTTGTAAGTTTTACCTATATATGTCACAGTTCGATGAGCAGAAAGACCAGGTTGCAGTTGAGCAAATTCTGCGTGTTATTTTCTTGGATGCTGAGCGTCCTAGCGCAGTAAGTGACACCAGAGCCCCTTCTTTTCTCTTGCTTTCGCTCCCAATACAATACAATTCTGGGGAGCAGCAAATTCACCTTACACATTTGTGGCAATTTCTTCCTTGAAGCAACTGGACAGACTCAAGCGTCAGCTCGCTGAAGCTGAAGCAGCTCTTGAGGCACGCAAGAAGCCTCCAGAAGACACCAGTCCCCCTATCGTTGGTGAAGGGCTTGTGATCGATGAATGGGTAAGATCTGTGCTCGAGTGTTTTTAATGACAATAGTCCAGTCTTTTACTAATGCCCGAGATGCGTCTGTGCACCATGTGATCACATTCTCCATTTTTCCTATTTCAGAAGGAACGAAGAGAGAGATATCTTGCTCGTCAGCAGGTTGAAGAGGTTGATTCCGTATAAACACGGCGCCGAAAACTCTGCAAAACAAAAATGAGGCTTTGTGTAATTAAGATGTAGCTTCATATGCCGCATTTCTTCCTGGGCCTACATGTAGATAGCCAGTCAGTGCTTGACAATAATGTCCTCCGGGATTAATCTTGTACGTGGTGTTCTAGATTTAGATGTGTGATTGTGTTCCATTTCCTACCGCTGTTTCAGTCAGTGCTGGTTCCAATCAACACCAATTGTAATTTTATCTGAAAAATCACTCCTCAAGGTGTTTAATGGAAGTTCTCTGCTCATGTTACACTATTTCCTGGATCAACATGTTTAGGCAGCTAATATTGTGGCCATACTTTTGGTCAGCTCAGTGCCAATCATCAGGGAATCTTTCTCTAATATATGTTTTCCCCAACAAAATACTAGTAGATACAGTGGCCTTGCTAATAATGACATCTTTTATGTCGTACTATTGAGCACTTTCGAGTTGTCTAACTGACAGGTCTTCCAGGACATGAAACGTTGTGGGCTCAGCATCTGGTTCTTCTCTTTTTATTTGTCCACCTGACCTGTACTGATATAATTGTTCTTGTTCCTTTGCTGATATGATCTGTACTAATATAACCGTTGAGCTGGAAGAATTAGGTACAAATACACCTATACCCAACCTAACCGGCCAACCAGGGAGGCTGATAATGATGGAGCATTATTCAGTCCTTTGTGGCTCAGAACAACCTGTTGCTTTCTTGGAATTCATGAAGGGCGTTTTCTTTAAGCCTATTTCCACTTCATAGCCAGATAGACCCTTGACTTTTAAAGCTGAATGGGTGCAACTTGAAGCTTCTGCCACTTGTACTCACATATATATTTCCGGGCGATGTCATTTTCATAGAGGCAAAGGTGTAATATTCTAGGGAAAATGTGTGTATTTCCATTTGACGTGACCTTTATTATTTGTGGAGGGTGGTGGTCTCTTGGACTGTCTCAAGATCATACTTTTCTCCCAAGCATGGTTCAATTGGAACGTTCTGCTCTTGAATTCTAGAAATTTCAGCTAGCAAGTGTTTGCCTTTCCATTCTTTAGTCTTGAGTTGCTGTCAAAATGGATTACTCAATGGAGAAATCAAACAGTAAGACAAAGACAACATAGGTGCAAAAGGAGCTTTGCCTTTTCATTTGAGATGTGAAGCTGAAATTCAGCGGTTGTACCTCTCACCTGATCTATTTGGCATGTTAAACTAATATTTATTGTGCTGAAATTCCGGTAACTATGGACTGCATCAATTCAACATTGCAGCAATTTTTTTCCTTCGCTTGAGGTCCTTTGCATCTTGAGCAAAACTGTGAAGCTTGCATTTTGCTTGAGGGAATTGATCGAATTTGGGTCTTATTAATTTACGGTAATGTTAACCGACAAATGTCAACTGGGAGGGGATGACAAGCGAACTTTTTTTTTGTGGCAACTATATCTGGTATGGTACGAGACGGCAAATCCTGTCGTTTTTTGTCGTAAAATTTCTCTTCCCAAAAATTGCCGCACGTTTCTGACTGCCAACCCCATACAACTAAACTCATCGTCTAAAACGTTCGCAAATGCCAACCCTTCCGAGCGAACATTCGCCAAATATTGCGGTCCTTAATTTATGGACTGCGTCTATTCAGTATGCCCATCAGTGTTTGCCCTTTATTCCGGGTAATTGTTTATCCACCAACGGTTGGTCGTGTTCCATGTACCAACTAAACAGTGAATAAATAATGAGAACCACCTAAACCTCCTTCGCAGATAGCAGGGTTTTCGAAGGGGATATTTTGAACTGGAACAACTCAAGAGCTTAAACCTTTATAGACTGGAACACTCCCGATTCGTCAACTGCAAAACAACTCTCAACTTTTCTTCAGTCGGAAAAAAAAAACAGCACTCAACTTTTGTTCATCTTTACTACTACTCCAGTCAACAAACCACCCACTTAACCAGAACTTGGAAAAGGGCAGATCGAGACCCGAAACATACAGAGCCAGTAGAAGTTTTGCTAGCCACAAACATAATTCACATAAACAGTGTTTCACAGCACAAAATCTGGTGACCACATCAACAGCATTTCGCATGACAAAATCAGGCCTTCGCAGAAACAGATTTTTTCAGAGCAAAAACAGGCCCAAACTTGCCTTTTGCTTATCTTTGTGGTAAAAGGACTACGTACAAAATTAATCCACAAGTTTGCGCGTGCCGCACTCTCGAGAGTAAAAGGTACAAAGGAATTTTCTCCGTGGAGCACTAGGGAAGTGCAGGGTTACTTTTATTCTTTCCCCGACCAAAAAGATTATATGCATCTGCAAGAACAGACTTAGGTGGAAGGTGCCACTACTGGCCTTAGCTTAGCTTCCGTATATGCCGCAAACAAAATCATATCTCCTTTGACTATATGCCGCTCGAGTCTCTACCGAAGATGAAGCGACGGCCCCAGTCAGATATCACCAGTGCCCTCGTGCGCCAGCTTATTTGTTTGCTGAACTCATAGCAAAGAGGAGGGAAAAAACCAAGTGTTAAGTTAGATACAAACGTAGGTGATTGTGCAGTCTGACTTTCTCATCATCAAAAAGTAAACAGACACTTACGTTGCGTAGACGGAATACCAGAGCCACTGTGAGCTGTGGCCAATGGAGACCCAGTCACCCGGGAGCTGTGCAGCGGTTTGCTCCCCTCCTAGTGGGGCAAACTGGCCTAAATGCCTGTACCTGGAGGAATCAGCAAAGCAATAGTATCAGCCAACAGACAAGCAAGAAAATAAGGCAATCAGGTATGAGCAGTTGCACACGCATGCAGCCTAAATTATTCTGTTATCGACATATTTCGATCTTCAATTTTCTTTTCAACTGCTTTCCAGATTCAACATAATCATTGCTAGCAGTTACTTCGCATGAATGACTACAGTGCATTCTCGTCAGAATGAAGATACATAAATGGTTAGGAAAAAAAATGAGCTGACGAATGATGCAAAATAAGCACCTGAAGGGGTTGAAACGATGACGGCCTTCTCCCCTAATGCGGATTGGTCCTTCAGGATTTTCTTCAGCAGCCTGCATCTTGTTAAAGCACGTCGCAAGATACTGTCCCTGCTGTGCAGCAACCTGACAGAACAAACTAGTTAGAACTAAAAAAGCTATGAATTTTAACTGAAGTGGTTGCTTTGAAACTTTGTGCATTGTAAAATTCCAATAGACAAAAAAAGGGAAACCTGAGCTGTTGCAGGCAGACTCTTGACTTGTGAATCCACGAGTGAAAGAGCCTTCTTAAACTCTTCAATGCTCAGCTCTACAGATTCCTTTTCGGCGTCACCTTTGCCAGTTCTTATTAAATCTGCAATTCCGTTCATTTGCTTGCTCTTCATGTATAGCTTTACTTGCGGATATCTCACGTAGATATCCTCCAGGATGTCTTGGATTTCTTTCACAGTCAAGGTTCCAGATTTATCTTTGTCTGCAACTCTGAATATTTCTGAGATGTCCTCCTGCAAGCATTAGACAACAAGAACATAAATTCCTGAATGGTACCAAATACAATTCGCAAATGATCAACAAAGTCACTATGATGTATTGACATGTAGCTATAATGCACCAAAAAAGGACATGGATACGGTAGCACTGGGTAAGTCTAAACCGCTAATATAGCAGTTCAAGTATCCTAGCGAAAGTATTCAACAATACATATCAAATATGTTTGTAGCATTTATGTGAATCCTCATCTACTACATATACAATGAAGATAATCTCAAGAATTTTACTACTAGTTAAATGGCACATAGGGGTTTGAGAAGAAAACCCTTTTTCTATCCACATGGAAAATAGGGGAGAATCACAACACCAAAAGGAACACATCTCTACCTAATAATAAAGCAAATAGTGTTTATGTCGTCCGTCATCTAAATTACCCCCGAAGTTGTGAATAATTACCCACCATGCCACCGGTAAGTAGAAAAAAACGTTTGGTTTCTTATATTTATTTTGCCGCCGTCGGCTTAGGTCAATAAGGCGGAATCCCATCCAGTAAATCAACCATGCATGTAGCCCAGTGGTTGGTACCTTTGGCTACCACGCTGGAGATCGCGGGTTCGAACCCCCTTACTACCTTTTTCTTTTCTTTTTTTAAAAGATCAAATACTTTTAAAAATATTCATACCTTTTAAATCCTAGCTCCAAATCTAACATGTCATATATGAAAATCCATCAGAAAAATGTGTAGATTTCAAAATATGCTATTATCATGCACGTTAATAATTTTTAAAATTAGTGCCAAGCCCAACAAAACATTGGTTCCATTGATCTTTATATTAGATAGCAGTGGCATGTGGGTTAATGATTCACCTCAATCTCGGAAGAGCTCTGAGCCTTCCTTCATGCAGGGAATGAAAGCAGTGAAATGGATGGGGTAGTCGTCTTATGGTCTGCAATGAACCTTCTAGCTTGTAACTAATAGTGTTTGCCTTTTCTCTTCTGTTTCGGTCACTTTACAATGGCCTATATACACTACCTTTTTCTTTTCTTTTTTTAAAAGATCAAATACTTTTAAAAATATTCATACCTTTTAAATCCTAGCTCCAAATCTAACATGTCATATATGAAAATCCATCAGAAAAATGTGTAGATTCCAAAATATGCTATTATCATGCACGTTAATAATTTTTAAAATTAGTGCCAAGCCCAACAAAACATTGGTTCCATTGATCTTTATATTAGATAGCAGTGGCATGTGGGTTAATGATTCACCTCAATCTCGGAAGAGCTCTGAGCCTTCCTTCATGCAGGGAATGAAAGCAGTGAAATGGATGGGGTAGTCGTCTTATGGTCTGCAGTGAACCTTCTAGCTTGTAACTAATAGTGTTTGCCTTTTCTCTTCTGTTTCGGTCACTTTACAATGGCCTATATACACTATAACCTGTCCGTTTCCCTCTTAACGAATGAAAAGCGGTGCCTGTTGCATTTCATAAAAAATAAACAAGCAACCACTTGAGAATTATTTATAACGGCACCGTTTCAACGATAATTTGCTTGCCCAAAACTTGGTAATTTGTCTTCTTCGGATTATTTATAGGAATGGTTTGCGACGGATGGCTACCTTGCATAGGTTCTGGATCAAGTAAATAATTAATTTACTCTAATTATTTATAGGAATGGTTTGCGACAGAAACACTATTTGCTTTATTATTAGGTAGAGATTATGTCAATAAACTAGACTTTTTGCCCAAAAATTCTGTCTACTTTGAATTATTTATAGGGAAGAGAGGTCTGCAACGGTTGGCTACCTTGCATAGGTTCTGGAACAAATAAAATAATTAATTACTTTAATTATGTCAATAAACTAGACTGTTTGTGGCTCACGGTTTAACACAATGTTCCTTTCACAAGGTGTGACGCTATGGCATATTAACCTGGAGGTAGCATCTAAATGGACCTGACTTTGTTCCTTGAGGTGAGCATATATTGTTCATCTGCTCATGTCAATTGCAGAAGTTCCTTGATTCACCGTATATGTAGTGAGGTACATTTGTTATATTTGCAAGTGTATACCATGACCACTGGTCGGCGAGACAAGGAGGATAAGCAACAATAGCGCGCTATTAGCGAGACATTACTCAGAATGCTATAACGTTCTATTAGCAGTGCCATAACACGTTTTTTTTTAAGTGAACGATACATATGGGTACCTATGTTCAAATATTAGGGCATGCACATATTATTGGGTCATGTTTATTGCACTATGTCCTATGATATTGTTTTTCTCCCGTTGCAACGCACGGGCATTTTTGCTAGTAACAAATTATATTGCTTACCATTACTCTCCGCTGGTTTATGGTAGCACAGTCACCTACTGCATAAACATCATCACATTCACGCACCCTTAGCCATTCATCAGTAGCGAGGACACGACGATTAGCCTGTATATGTAGAGAAATGATTCATTGGCTAGCTGAACTGACAGAAGGATACATAGCCAACTCCAAAAAAAAAGGTCTATATACCTGGCCAATTTGTTTCATGAAATCCACAACGAATGGGCGGGTCCCAATACCAGTGGACCAGACAGCCATTCCGTAAGGAACTGCAATATCGCCAGTAGCTGGATTTTGCATGGTAATTGCATCCTTAGAAACCTTCACAACTTTATATCCAGTTTTTACATCAATGCCATCCCTTCCAAACTTGTCCTCAGCAAAGTTGGTAATTCTCTTGTCGAACCTTTTTCAATTAAGAAACAATTGTTATTTTGTTAGCCTAGGAAGTAATGTTACGTCATATATGAGGTGATGATGTGTTTCCATACTGTTGGAGAGTAGATTAGATGAGCAAAAAGGTGGCAACCTAGTGTAGAGCAGTAGGAACTTTCAGTTCATAAAATCAGAAGTAAAAGAGAACCGGTTTGGCCTTACATAGTCAGTATGTGATCAGCAGCTTCGATCAGTGATATCTTGACAAGATGCTGAATAGAAGGATAGAGCTTGGATAGATCCTCAGTAACAAAATCATGCAACTCTGCCGCAAATTCAACACCTGTAGGTCCACCTCCCACAACAACAAAGTGAAGATTCTTCTTCCTCTCGTCTTCATTAAGGTATGGGAGGCTTGCCTTCTCAAAGCAGTCCATCACGCTCCTTCGGATCTTTTGGGCATCCTCCACTTCCTGTGAATATAATAGGACCATATGAACGGAGCGATAAGGGCAGAAGCTTAGAAACAACTAAAATGCAGTAAGATCATTTAACAAGACTAACATAACGATTTATCTTACACAACCTAACTGAATGGTTTGAACCAGGTTCATTCCTTTGTCAAACGTGTATATAAATAAAGCAGATTAATGTAGTTATAGACCTAAAAATGGAGGCAAATTTATTTCATACAAACCATACGAAAGCTTACCTTCAAAAAGTGGCAATTTTCTGTCACACCGGGAGTATTGAATGTGTTAGACCTGGCTCCAACTGCTACCACCAGATAGTCATAGTCAACTAAGAACTCGCCATTTCCATCAAGATTTGTCACCACATTTGAGCGGCAATGAATCTTCTTGTTTGCTGGATCAATCTTGAAGCACTCTGCTTCCCAGAATTTGAAGTCTCCACCTTTCTGTCAGAGTATTACGAACGACAGTACGAACGTTAATTCATTTGGCACATAATTAATCATCTGACTGAGCTATGAACGGATGCAGTGTTCAAGTATGAAATATGACTATTCCCTAACAGGTCAAACTTGTAGATAACGAGCTTCACTACTGGGACTCAAGATAGGTCTTGAGCAAGGTCAGGAATTTGGTTGTACCATCACAAAGACAAACCATTCCAGTATTTGGAGTACATGGCATTCAGCAGGTTGTGAAAGAAGTAAAAGTTCTAGAATTGTTCAACAAGTTTCCTGAAATTTATGGAAGCAATCATACCTTCTCCAGAATCCTACGGATTGGCTCAACAACGCTCCTTGGTTCAACTGTTCCACAGGTAACACTTGGGAGCAAGGGTGTGAATGCAAAGTAGTTCCGAGGTGAAATGACCTGGACATCGTACAGTTTGCTATCAAGATTCCTCAGGAATGTGGTGCCAGCCCAGCCAGTTCCAAGAACCACTACTTTCTTCTTTTTAAATCCTTGGGGCTGGTCCGGCTGAGAGTCTGCATATGCGACGAGGCCTCCTCCACTACTGCAAATTCGGCAGACCAAAAATCAGCAGGTTTGCAAATAGGACAGCTGTTCTAGCAATGCAAAACATTTAGAAGTTCTTGGAATTATTCAGCCATCCTAAATGACCTCATTTATGTGTTCTACATTGAAGCCACCCTTAATAAAGAAATAGTAAGATAGCTGTTCTAGTAATACAAATCATCTAGGAACTCATAACACTAACTTTTTAATGAACCTCATTGGTGTGTTTTACATCGAAGCTACCGCTTACTGAAAAATATTCTTTAAGTTGCGACTGAATTACATCACTCCAAATAATAAAAACGTTAAAATAGACCAAGACAAGGACAATATGGTTTCTTCCAGAAAAGAGGGAGTGCGCCTGGTCTCTGCATAGACAAGGACAATTATATATGCTCAGAAAATTAATCCTATAGCCCAATCATCTACCATTGTCGCCTTCTTCTGTGAAGGAACCAATGTCATTTTTAACAGCTACACTTATGTATACCTGGTAGCAGGAGCAGTCCATGTCTTGCAGCTTTGCACAAAAATATGTATTTTGTGATCGCATTGGATCAATCACAGCGCAAGACTACTTAGACAAGGCCTCTCTTTTCATACACGCAAAACAATCATATGACATACATATAAGATTTATTTAGACATTGCAGAGAAACAGATAAAAAGCATGTTGCAGCCGAATCATTAACCAAGAAAATCAAGGAATTGAAGAAATGTATTATTCAAAAGTCCAGCATTTGCCTAGCAGTCCAATAGCACATATAAAATGGCAATCAGCACATGCCACCAACTCCCCAAATCATAATGTATTCACGACCCCGCTCTTAAATATTCCAAGTATTGTTTTATAGAGAACAGACATAATTGGTATTAGAAAAATAGTGAATGCAGGACGAAGAAATCAAGGGCAATTTTTCTTCTTGTTGGCGTCATGGACCGTGGCAGAATATTGAGCAAGTATACGAGGTCCACCGCGATGTGGGGGACACATCAGATTCGAGAAGTAGCTGGAAAACGAGGGCCCGGTCGAAACAGGTGGAAAGAAGAATTAGTTTAACCAACTATTTTCTTCCCATTCCAGTGATGGAAGAAATCACTCTATCCTTATATTTTCCCTCATTTTCTAGCATTCTGAAATCTGGTAAAAACAGAGATACCCTCTGACGGAGAATCGACCTAGGTAAAGCTAGGTGAGCTCTGAATCCCGTTAATACCCGAGGCGATCTCGAACTGAGACAACAGTTTCGGTGGCTCAGAGGATGAGAAACCGCAGCAACTACCGAATATTTCTATCCCGGGATCCACGAACGAAAGGATGAAGGCACCGAATATTATCATTTTTTTCTGAACAAAGAAAAGTAAACCCTAGAGAAATTACAGGACACTCCAAAAATTCGTGCCCAACATTTGCGTCGACCGCGAAAAAGCTTCTACGGTCTAGCGGCCACACGAGATATGCAGTGGCAGCAGATCCGATCGAAATTCCCAAGCCCCAGCGCCAAGGGGGAGGGGGAAATTAGCGGGCGGAGGAAGGGAAAGGAAGCAGGAGGGACCTTGCGGCGAGGACGACGACGAGGCCGGTGAAGGTGGGGCGGTTGTTGAAGGCCCGGGACGCGCTCTCCCACGCGAACGCCGTCCACCTCATCCCTCTTCCTCGGTTGCTCCTCCGCTACGCTTTGCTCTTCCTCCGGGGCTCCGGTGATCCTGGAACGTACTAGCAGTAGCAGCAGAAGAAGAAAAGAAATGGCCACCTCGCTCGCCTCGCCCGTGAACGGCTTATATGCTGCTAGTCCAAGTCTAATTTTTTCTTGCCGTGGTTGGCGCCGTGTTGGTGGCGGTGCGGCGAGGGGTTGGTGTGACTGGTGGGTGGGCCCTGGCGGAAGGAACATGGGTCGTCAGTTCCGGACCTGAGGTAGACACACGTGGTTGGCATGCTAAAGCGGCCTCGCCCAACGCCCGTTCTCTCCCTCCTTCCTCTCTTTCCATCCGACGGCTAGCGCGGGAGGGCGACCCTGCCTGTCCACTGTCGCGAACCCCGACGGCGACACGTCGCTGCATGGTTCGTCCAGGCCAGGCCGCCCCCACCAGCCGGCGCATCCGCGCTGTCGCTGTGGAACAGCCGCCTCCAGAGTTGTCATTTTTTTCCAAAGTTTTCAGTTCCCCAAGTTTTTAATTTTAACTGCACTTACGCGAAAGGTAGTGAAAGGCGAATCATCAACGGCAGACCAACGCACTGCCGACGTGGTAAAAACAGTACTACTGGTTGATTCCTGACTTGTGCCCCAAGAAGATGGAGGACAGGGGGAGTATATTCTGATATTCGCCTGGCTCCTCTCTTTCTAGAACGTGCATAGGGCGCCACTCACCGCTGGCTGGACAAACAGCGAAGCAGAGAGAGAGAGAGACGCAGGCGGCGAATCCTACAAAGAGCTGGCTGGCTGGATCCATCCCTTGACGTCCGGGGCAAGAAAGAAAGATTCCAGAGAAACTCCGCGGGCACCGGCAAAATACAAGTACGTACAACAACGTACGGGATACGGCCGCCCCGTTTGGTGGCCTGGCCACGTTCTCCAGATGGACGGACACACGCACGCGGAGAGGGAACGTGAATCACAGAGGCAACAACAACGGCTTCCTTCCTCCCCCTTGACCACCGCCGTCACCAGCCGTACGTGACGTGCGCCACATGCCGCGATAAAGAGCTTCCTTCTTTGCTTGGTCGCCGCCTCGTTGTCGGCTGCCAGCGGTGCGGGAACATGAAAATATTTTGTGCTCCTTAGAGCGTCTACAGCCGCACCCCTATTTGCTTCCTAAATGTTCACGACGTCCGTCCGATCAAAAAATTTGACCCAACCAAACCCCTCATTTAGTCCCTATACAACCGGAATGATCGATACCTCTCAAATCGATATCAAATGTAGGGACGATACAAAGGTGCGACCGGGCACCCAGCTCCAGGTCATAGCAGTCCCACCTGCAGCCACATGAAGCTCCTTACTCTCTCATTTGTGCACCCAAATTTTTAGTCCCACATCGTTGCGCGAGGCGGACGCTGACCTTCTTAAATAGCCGCGTCAACGGATGACGGCAAGCTTCTGTGTTGTTGCATAGGTCGATGAATTCTCGATGTACGAACGACACTAGATTTTTATTTTGTTCATCGAATTTTATCGACACATTGTGATTCAAAAAGACTGTGATTCAAAAAGCTCGTGCAAACATCAATGTTTCATTTGTGAAGGAGGTAGACTATGACTATGAATTTATTCTGTGATAAGCAGAGAAGATTCATAGTGATAGTCTATCTCCTTTACAAAGGATGTAATGATGTCTGAAGCTTATCGCTTTTGGATGACCCGGCTATTTAAGCCGGTCGACTACCTCCTCAAGCGGCGAGGTGGGACTAAACACCCGAAACGCGAAGGCCCAATACGGATGTGAAAATCTTAAGCATGAGAAATTTTCGGTGTTTTTTGACAGCCTCGCCGGCCCAACACGGGCGTGATGATCGATGTGCATGGTGTCGGTGTCAAAACCGGCAGACCTCGGGGTAGGGGGTCCCGAGCTATGGATCTAGGATCAACGGATAACAGGGGACGACGAACACAGTGTTTACCCAGGTTCGGGCCCTCTCGAAGAGGTAATACCTACGTCCTGCTTGATTGTATTGGATGTATAGTATGGTTTACAGAGTAGATCTACCTCGAGATCATGAGTTGTGGTCTAAACCCTAATGATATGATGGATGTCATAATAATCTTGCATATCCCTATCGACTAGTCTGGCCTCGGCTTATATAATGTACCGGAGACCTAGGATAACAAGAGTCCTAGTCGGCTACGTTGGTGGATAGGAGTCCTTGTCTTGATCACCAAATCTTGCGGAATCTTCCTTGTATGCGGCATGGGCTACCCGAAGTGGCCCATGAGAGAACCGCCATGGGGGTCCTCGGCCCGATCCAGCTGGTTAGGAGATGACGTGGTGAGTACCCCCTAGTCCAGGACACCGTCAGTAGCCCTCTGAACCGGTCTTCAAGTTGGGGACGCTCCTCGATTCTTCCGAACTGTTCTTCATCTTCGGTCGTCGATCTTGAAAACTGTTTCAACAAATCTTCCCATCTTCGATCTTGAGGATTGCCGAGCTAAATCCGAAGAGTTTACACGTCGGGCATCCGAGGAGCCCTTTAAGTCTTTGGCCTTTATCAATGCCTTGTTATTTTTACGCCGCACCTCGGGTTTGAAGTTTTTCCCGCGCGGAGGTGTCCTCTCGCGTCCGAGCTCCAGCGCCGGACTGCATCCAAGCTCCAACGCTGGACTGCATCCGAGTTGTCTTTTTGCAGCCGAGCTCCAACGCCAGACTGCGTCCAAGCTCCAACGCCGGACTGTATCTGAAGTGTCATTTTGCAGCCGAGCTCCAATGCCGAACTGCATCCAATCTCCAACGCCGGACTATATCCGAGGTGTCATAGATCACCTTGGTAAGAAAAAGTCGAAGGGGTTTAGCCGAGCTTAATGCCGAAAATGCCCTCTATGGAGCCAACCATTTGTATCCGAGCTTTATGCCGAACTGCTTCCGAGGTATCTTCTTGCAGCCGAGCTCCAACGCCGGTCTGCATCCGAAGTGTCTTAGTCTACCTTGGTCTTGAAAAAGTTGAAAGAATTCAGCCGAGCTTAATTTGGAACCGCTCTCTAGGGAGCCAACCACTTGCATCCGAGCTTTATGCCGGACTTCTTCCGAATTGGTGCACCACCTCAGGCTTGGGCTCATTTTTAGCGGATATATTTTTCAAGATTGGTGCAATTTCTTCTCTGCCGAGATATATAGCCAGTAGCCCTCAAGGTGTGTGTGTCGGCCTAAAATCCGAGATACACCTGAAGGAAAACATGAAACCACTAATCCCAGTAGCCCCTGAGACTCAGGTCGATTTACGAAATCGGCCTGAGGATCAACTCCTAGCTCGGCAGCATACGTAGGAATAGAAACATAGTGTAATATATTAGAGGAGATAGTGATCGACGGACGGGCCCTTGAGAGAGGGCCTTGAGAAGTCGCCGTAATATATTAGCTTGATGCCGGATAGGTCCTAGATGGTACCAATTGTTGTCTGAAGACGCATTTGCCCATAGCTCGGTCAAGCCGAACACTGGGCATTTTAAATTTTCTGCATTGAATAGGCAATGCAGTAGCCTCCCCGAGCAGTAATTTGGGCAAGGGTGGCCGAATTAAGGATCAATATTCAGAATAAACTGACTTTAATCACAATTTATGTGTAATGATTCTATGTATCCAAGTACTCTACATCATTAATGTTCGGATCCGCATTGTACAAAACTTTCTTGACCGGCCATCGGCTTCAACCTCCTCGGCCAGTAGCCGGGGAGTATTTGTCCTACTTTATAAAGCCTTTATAAGGGCAAAGATTTACGGAAAACAAGGCAATCCGGCCATACGGTTTTATAAACAAAGATACACGGAGAGGTATGTTATATTACTCTTTAACGTAAGAAACATCTTCCAAAGAAAATAGTCCCGCTATCGGTTCCTTTCTTTGGGTTGTCATGCTGACCATGATCATGAAACCTCACCTCCGGTCAATGTGGGAGGAAAATATTGAGGATTTAGTTTGGGGAAAGTTCCCGAACTCTATGGTCTAATGAACCGAAATTTTCACTTCTGACGTTGCCGACCAATTATATCCTTTAAGATGGCTAGCTTTTGGCTTCACCCAGTCTGAGGTACTAACCCGGATGACCTGGTAGTAACAATCACAGAGGTGCCCCCTTTACCGCCTAGCCGAACAACTGGGAACGTAGGGGTAAGCACAGGAGCCAGGCAACCCAGCTTGGTCAAAATCTTAAGTCAAATTAATGCATATTTATGGCTTTATAACGATAATTACGGAAGGCAGCGCACGTATAGTGAATACAAACGCTGATGATATATATTTTTATTTTGACTCCGTTGCGGCCGTTTATAATCTGAAAGTGGCCCATCGTCAGCTTCTACCCCTTTGTAGATGCTATGCAGGGTGTTTCCGTACTAACAAGGCAACTCTTAGCCGACGTCTCGGTGCCCGGAGGCAGTTGTGTTAGCGGAAACAAGGCAATCAGATATCTAGGCTTTATAATTTTCACTTAGTCATAGGAGCTTAAAGTTGGGAGGCCAGTTACTAGCCCCCGGTTAGTGTTCGGCACTAACCGAAGTCTAGCCATTAACACTTCGGCCAATGTTATGAAAGGCCCATCGTTTAACACGGGGTAATCGCTATCGAACTATAGTTTGACACCGTCATCGGATCGCTGACCAGTTTACGCCCATTATGACAGTCAGTTTTCGGCTTTCTCCACTGAGCCGCTTAACCATTCGAGCTGTAAGCACAATCGCAGTGGTTCTCCCTTTACACACCTAGCCGAACAAAGCGGAACATAGGAGACAAGCACGGGAGCCCGGCAACCCAACTATTGACCGAAGACACAATTCAAAACTGATGCATATAATGCAATATCCGAGAATGTTTTGCCGAGGAGTCCATGGAGTACCTTGGCTTTTGGTGGGTTCGGCTCTAGTTGCAGCCCCGCGTTGATATTGCCGAAGCTTTAAAGGTGTCCGGTGTTGTACTGTGAGACTTATGCTGGAAACACACAAATAGGTTAGAAGTGCCATAAGCATGGAAAACCAAAAAACTTTAGTAAAAACTTTTTGTGCTAATCCGAAATTGGTCTTAAATTTTTTTGTGCTTCTGTCGTGCTTTAACATGACACATCCGATCTCTAAACTTCAAGTAGGTCAGCCTTCGGCTTCAACCTCCTTATCCCGAAGGCGGAGTGCTTCTCCGAGGCCAGTTTAGTGAACTAAACTCAAGCGGCTTTAGAGAGAAGCCAGGCTGTCTGGCTATTGACCATACACTCGAGTCAAAAAAGGAGTGGTAGAAAAAGACTTTGCAACGACTAAGAAGAAAACACTTATTATAAAACGGCTCATATAAATTTTAAGAGCCCCCAGTTAACCTAGGACAAGAAGTGTTTTTAACAAACAATGCTTTTAACAAAAAAATTAACATAAATATAATGCTTGGTCTAACCGAAAAAATTAAGAATTGAGGAAATTTGAGCATGAAAGCGACTTAGCTGGTTAGTGTGTTCGGTGTTGCTGACGAGTCCGGGCTTGTGGCGGGACGAAGACGTAGTCCTCGGCCTGGCCGAGATCCCAGCCCCCAAGCCCGAGGTGACCGAGCGAGGAGTTCGGCTTGACAAAGTAATGACGCATTGCGGTCGATGCGGCGAGGCGAAGCCCCCGGACCAGCTAACGTGACAAAGCTGGTCGGCTGATGACGCCGAAGTCCTCGAAGTAGGTTGATGACAAAGCCCCTGGTCTAGCCGAGGTGACGGAGCAGGTCGGTAAGGTGACATTGCAATCCCCATACCCGCCGAATTGTCGAAGCAGGTCGGCGTGGTGGACATAGGCTTGAAGAAGCAATAGCGCGGCGATGCCGACGCAGGTCGGATCTTGTGACACGGTCGATGCCGGCCTGATGAAGTGACCGTGTGGCGATGCCGGTGTGCCTGCTCCGTGTAATACGTGCGGCGACGATGTTGGTGATGATTTAGCCTTCATGATGCCGAACTCTTGTTCGGCTTGCCAAGATGATGATCTGATAAGGTTGGGCTCGGCTCCATGAAGCGACGACCAGTCTGGCGCAGGTCGGCAGCCGTGCAGCAACGTTGTCGGGCTGGTTTGACACCGGCGCGACGGTGACGATTATATTGGAAAAGGCTTTAAAATTAGTGGGATGTGTTTGAGAATAAAACACAATACCCCATACAAAACTTCCTTCAAAAAGGATGCCCGAAATCCCGTTCATAAAAAAGATGAACTCGGGTCGGATTCGTTCTCGCGCAGAAAACAGATTTAAAAATCGATGCGCTCATTGGAGGTTTCCTGGAGTTTGAACGGTCGATCGAGCTGAAATTTTAAGGGGTGGTGGATTTAGGAATTCCGCAGCCGATCAACGGTTGGATCCTCCAAAGGACGTTCGAGCTAGGTGCTGGACACCACGCTCCAAACTCGTCCGGATTCCCGTCCAAATTCGACAGGGCTCTGGTATATTGGAGATCGGCGGAGATTGCTTCATCGGAAGGCGACAAAATTTTACAGGGTTGTTGTAGACTCAATTCCACACAATTCCACCGAAGGAATCATCAAGGTGATGCTCGAGGAGGCAGTGGCAGCGGATACAAGTTCACTGTCCGAAAAAATAGCACGGTCGCCCGAGGGCAATGTTGACGTTGAGCCCCCGAGCTCCATGGATGATTCCTCCATGACCATGATAGAGATTGGAGTTGATGTTGATGAAGGCCCTCGTCCGAACATGACGATCGGAGGCAGGGCACAGTCCTCGGTCGAGCCAAGGTGATCAGTCGAGCCGGTGACGAAGATGCCGACGTCGCAATTGATCTGCAGGCGAGCCATTGGTCCTTTGTCGATCACACAGCGGAACTCTCAATGAAAGCACCATTATCGGTGTCAAAACCGGCAGACCTCGGGGTAGGGGGTCCCGAGCTATGGATCTAGGATCAAAGGATAACAGGGGATGACGAACACAGTGTTAACCAGGTTCGGGCCCTCTCGAAGAGGTAATACCCTACGTCCTGCTTGATTGTATTGGATGTATAATATGGTTTACAGAGTAGATCTACCTCGAGATCATGAGTTGTGGTCTAAACCCTAATGATATGATGGATGTCATAATAATCTTGCATATCCCTATCGACTAGCCTGGCATCGGCTTATATAATGTACCGGAGACCTAGGATAACAAGAGTCCTAGTCGGCTACGTTGGTGGATAGGAGTCCTTGTCTTGATCACCAAGTCTTGCGGAATCTTCCTTGTATGCGGCATGGGCTACCCGAAGTGGCCCATGAGAGAACCGCCATGGGGGTCCTCGGCCTGATCCAGCTGGTCGGGAGACGACATGGTGAGAACACCCTAGTCCAGGACACCATCACATGGCTCTGCATGTATTACGTGTTTTGAAAATAGGGTATGTTGTTGCTAATGGTAAAATTTCAGGCTACGTTTGAGGGCCCAAATTTGCGGGGTGCAGTTGTAGATGCTCTTGTGCTCTCATGCGAGCTCAGTCGTTGGATCTCAGATCTAAGAGCTCCCGTGGGATGATCAACATTTTTGCGAAATAGTCTTTGAAAAGTCCAAAAAATGCAACAGTTACAACAGCTCCTCAGATACCGTTGAATTTAAGATCCGACGGACCGAAAGCCCGTATCTTGGGAGCATCAGTGCTCTCGTATCACAAGATACTCTCCCTTGTGGGGACTACCACCTAAAAACACAACATTAGTCTGTGGACACGGCTATGGACACTGACACAGAAGACGGTCATCCAACAATATATCTCAAATGTCTGGACACATTTTAAATTGAATGTCAACAAACCGAACGATTTTCATGCAAATTGGACAATTTTCATTTGAATTGGAGCATATTCACAGGTGTCCATGTCCAAGTATTTGTTGTTTCCCATGTCCTGCATCTTCGTCGGTTGTGAGCTCCGTAAAGTGAAGCTGCGGGTCACCGGCGAGGAAGAGTAACACACGGGACACAAACGCCTTCGTCTCCCATGTCCTAGTCTTCCACAGCGGAATCCATGGCCTAGACGTTGCTGGTCGAGGTGAGATCCATGGTAGAATGGACGGACCGGCCTCGTGGTCGTAGCGGCCTGATGTGAACCGTACGATCGACGCGAACGACGCCGAGCTACCGGCATTAACGTCCGTGATCGCCTGCGCTGCCTCCATGTCCGACTGCAACACAGTCGACGCGAGCATTGTGTGGCCTCGTAGAGCGCCCGCTGATCAACGACGAAGTTCGTGTCCTCCACGGCCATGATCGCTACAGCTACCTTGCTCGCGAACTCGCTATAGATTTGGCCGTCCACCAGCCGGTGATGTGCGAGGAGGGAAGCGTTGTAATGCTACTCTTCATGCGCCTGCCGAAACATCGATACCCATGGCACCGACTGCTGCTCCGCCATCACGGTGTTGAAGCACGGTGAAGCCCGCATGGGCCAACATGTGCAAGGGCACTGACTCATCGTCGGACGCCTCCTCCATCGTCCGACCATCGCCGCTCACCTCCGACGAGCTCACTGGCAAGCCGACCTCCATCCATCGCGCAGGACTGGCGTGCCAGCCGGCCGCAAGGTCAACCAACTCGTGCTTCTGCTTCGCCAGGAGGCTCTCCCACATTGCTCTAGAGCTCGTGTGTCGGTGCTAAAACCGGTTGTGACACCCCCTGATATTAGTCATGTCATTATCCTAATTAATGAGCCATGTCATCATGAGTATCATAGTCAAATTCCAATTTAAATTGCAAGTCAATTATTTATATCTTCAAACAATGAATCATAATTGTTCGTAATATTGAAAATATTCCCTAAGTAATTATTTTAAGGAAAATATCATCACATAAATTACCAAAATGCCCCTAGGAATTATAACAGTGGACCAGTAGCCAATAAATTTACCTTTTCAATTTCTAAAAATATTAAGCAATTCCAAATGCTCTGAAACTTTTTGTGCAACCCCAGAATAACACCTAGTATTTATGTGCCAAGTTTCACATCTAGCGAAAATCGTTTGCTATCTAAAAAAAGGAAAACATCAGTTAAATTGAAAGACAGAAAATAAAAAAGAATAAATGGCAAAATTGCACTGTGCACTTGAGCCCACTGGCTACAGTGTCGGGCCAGCCCACCCCAAGGTCTCCTTCAACCTTTGTTCACAGAGCGCGCACTAGCCGCGCGCGCCGCGGATCAGCCACGTGCCAGCCATCCAATCCTCCCCAGGGTTCTCTTAATAACCTTGTGGTACAGCCAGACCTTCAGAAGGCTGTTAAGGAAGCGCAAGCCAAAGATGCTAAAATTGATTTGATGAAGAAAGAGCTTCACCTTGAGAAGTACAGGGATTTCTCAGTTGTTGAAGATGGAACATTATATTTCAGAGACCGCATCGTAGTACCTCGCTTCGAGCTTATGACTGACAAGGTCATGAAAGAGGCTCCTGATACACCGCTGTCTATCCATCCGGGTAGCACCAAGATGTATCGCGATCTCCGACAAAGGTACTGGTGGTCTAAAATGAAGCAGGACATTGCCCGATATGTTGCTGAATGTGACGTATGTCGCCGCGTGAAAGCAGAACATCAGAAGCCTGCTGGAATTCTTCAACCACTCCCTATTCCTTTGTGGAAGTGGGATAAGGTACAGATGGATTTCATTACTGGTCTTCCCAAGTCTCAGAAAGGTCACGACGCTATTCTTGTCGTCGTCGACCAACTTTCCAAGGTGGCTCATTTTCTGCCTGTCAAGGAGACAATCACTGCTAGCCAGTTAGCAGAACTTTACACCTCCAGAATTGTTTCACTCCACGGTATTCCGAAGGAGATCAGTTCGGACCGTGGCGGTCTTTTCATGTCCAAGTTCTGGGAAAGTTTTCAAGAAGCTATGGGCACTCACATTACATGGAGTTCAGCTTATCATCCCCAATCCCAAGGCCAAGTCGAGCGAGTAAATCAAGTGCTTGAAGATATGCTTCGCGCTTGTGTTATATCATTCGGTAAGAAGTGGGAAGAATCTCTCCCATTTGCCGAATTCTCTTATAATAACAGCTACCAAGCCATCTTGAAGATGGCTCCATTCAAAGTGCTATACGGACGTAAGTGTCGAACCCCTCTGAATTGGTCAGAAACTGGGGAACGACCACTCATTGGACCGGATATTATTCAACACGCAGAAGAACAAGTCAGAATTGTTTGAGAAAATCTCAAGGCGGCTCAGGACCATCAGAAAAGCAATTATGATCGCAAGCGATGGGGTCTGACTTATCAACCAGGTGATCAAGCTTATCTTCGTGTCACACCTATGAAGGGCACCCGTCGATTCGGAATCAAGGGCAAGCTAGCTCCTCGCTATATTGGTCCTTTTCGCATAGTTGCCAGACGTGGACAGGTGGCATATAAATTGGAGTTGCCACCGCAATTCTCTCATATTCACGATGTCTTTCACGTGTCGCAACTTCGTAAATGCTTCAAGGAATCTCCACACCGCGCAGTGGATCACGAGATGCTCCAGTTGCGAGATGATCTGTCGTATAAGGAGCATCCCATCCGCATTCTCGATGAAGCTGAACGTCGAACCCGTCAGAAGACGACCAAGTTCCTGAAAGTGCAGTGGTCGAATCACATTGAAGATGAAGCCACTTGGGAACGCGAGGATCATCTTCGGGAAGAATATCCCGACCTCTTTCCTTCTACCTCCTAAATTCTCGGGACAAGAATTTCTTTTAGAGGAGGAGAACTTGTAACACCCCTGTGTAATAGCCACTGTGATCAACTGCTAATAATGCCAAGTCATATCATTTGCAGTGCCTAGTCATAGTGATTAATCCCGACAATTCAAATCCTAACCTGAAAATCAACTCAAATTCAAAAATGCAAAATCAACTTGCTCAAACACTATGGGAAAAATGTTCACTAAATAGCAAATATTCCAGAAGCACTCATAAAATTATAAACAATGGAATTGGAACTAGTTGAATGACTCCAACAATATGAAACAACATTGAAACATAATTATTTAATCCATTTATATTAAAATCAAATTCAAATGAAACCCAACTTTGCCCAAACCAATTTTTAGTGAAAGATAATATTGCATTGTAATATTGGGACCAACTCTCATATTGTACAAAAATGCAAAAGTGACCTAACTATTTCACAACAGAAAAGAAATAAAGAAAAGGGCAGAAACAGAAAATAAAATTGGAAAAGGCCTACACTTCTACTGTGCACTAAAGCCTAGGTGCTACAGGAGCCGGCCCAGCCCACCTCGCCGCTCATCCCCTTCCTCTCTCCTCGTGTCGACACTGCAGCCGCCCCGATCGCCGGCGCCACATGCGTCGCCCATCCGCGCTCCTCACCGGTGGATAAGGATCCCCCTCCGCGCTGTGACGAACCCTAGCACGCCCACTAGCTACTTCTCTCCCTCTCCTTCGCACGCGCCGCCTCCCCTCCTCCTCTGTCCCGAGCATCGCCGCCGCGCCGTTCCACCACGATGGCCTCAGTGTCTTCCACACCTCTCCGACCGGTTCATCATCGCCGCCATCGTCTTCTCCTTCTTCCCCGGCCACGCGTTCGAGCAGGAGGACGTCGTGTTACCTGAATCGAGCCGACGTCCGCCGCGGATCGCCGGAGCTTCACGGTTCCGTCCGTTGTCTCCCCTGCGCTACAAAGCTTCCACGGGCCACCTTGAGCCGCTGCGGTGAGCTCCACACCTCCTCCCCTCTCTTTTTGCTCTTCCCCGCGCCTGGGGCGGCCGGATCCGCCATGGCCGAGCCCGCCACCGCTAGCTTCGCCGCCGCACACACCACTGTTGCCGCTTGCGTCCGAGCCCTCAGACGTGCTCCTGGAACTCCCAGGAGGCCAATGCCACCTCCGGATCCTCTTTCCGTTCCCCTAGCGCTGATCTCCGTGACGCCCGATCCCGGCCTCCACCTCCATTCATCACTGGTGCCGCTCCCGACCTCCATAGTGGCTGCCAATGCCGCAGATCGACGCGCGGCTCTACCCGCGTCCGAACGAGCTAGGCCGCGCTCGTTTTGGCCCGCTGGGGCATGAGTCCGTTCCCCTCCGCCGTTCCTGTGGCCGCCACCGGCGCACCACCACATTTTAAATGCCGGTGGGCAGCTGTCCGGTGGGGCCCAGGCATTAGGCACTAACCCAGGCACTAATAGCCGCTGACTAGTGGGCCCGACTACTGTAGCGTTTAACTTAACTGCTAATTAACCCGCTGGCTAACAGTAGCACCGACGGACCTGGCCCACCGTCTTAATTAGCCTAATTAGATTAACCTAAATACTGATATTATAATCAGAGGCTGACCACTGGGTCCCACTGGACCCAGTTGACTGGTCAACCAGCTGACTGGACAAGTCTAGTCACTGACTGGTGGGTCCAGTGGGCCACCGTTGACTGGTCAAGCCTCCCCGTTGACTGCTGACGCAAGCATGACATCATCCTGATGTCATATTCCTTTTCTGGAAATTCTGTTAATTCAAATAATTCCAAAAAATATTTAAAACTTCAAAAATTAATAACTTTTAAACCGTAGCTCAGATCGAAAAAGTTAAAACATGAAAGTTGCTCAGAACGACGAGACGAGTCTGATCGTGCCGTCTGTTTTCCTGTCAGAATCTCCTACATAGGAGAACTCATAACTCCGAGCCCGTATCCGGTAGATGAATAGTGCATAATCACCGGTAAATGAATTCCACCTTAATCTTATGATAACTAAAATGACTTAGGCATACTTCAGGCAACCCTGCACTGCATCATAGTCGTAGCATGCCCTGTGTTGCATCGTTGCTGTGTATTTACTTGTTTCCTCCCCCTCTCTTGTCTCTCGGTAGACCCTGACATCGACGTAGCTCCTGAGGCAGACGCCGCTCCGCAGTACGACTACGTCCCCGACGACCCTGCCCTTGCCGTCGAGCAGACAAGCAAGCACCCCCATTTTGAGCATTCCGATATCGCCCACTCTCTTCTCTCTTATGCTTGCATTAGAAGTTACTACTGCTACTGTTGTCCTATATCTGCTGCATAACCTGTTTACTTGTAACCTGTTGTTGATACTTTCCTGCTATCCTAAACTATTTAGTATAGGATGGGTAGAGCCTTATCAGAGACCCACTTGTCCCGACTGCCCCGCTGGACTCTCAGAAGACCCGAGCAACGGGATCAAAGATCAGACCCTGGCACCGCACGTTACTCCCCCCCTAAATTGCTCGACACTACTGGGTTACTATCGAGTGCCGAGGGTGATACCTCGTCAGCACTTCTGATGATAACCTTGTAGGATAGTTAATCGGTCGTGGTAAGCGAGGGTGATTCCTCCTACACCACCCCCGATACCGACGCCGTCGTGCAACACCTCAAGTGTGGACCTCGAGGGTGATTCCTCCATCGTTCACCTTGACGGTAACATCAGAGGGAATTCCATCGAGGGTGATTCCTCAGGGTTCCCCCTTGGTGTCAGACACACGGAGACTTTGGTTACTATGACTGAACACTGAACCATGATACTAAAGACGGGTCGGCCCTGAGGGGTACCCGCGCGAGCATGAATGCGAAGTGATGTGGAGTCGAGTTGACCTGAGAGGTGCCCGCGAGATAACTACGAGGCGTGGCCGGGCATTCCTAGCCCTTGCCGCAAGTCCTCGAGACGGGGCGACGGGGTCACATCGATCGTGAGTCTCTGCTCGTTTCCGCGCGCTCCTAAACCACTAAACGGTTTGGATATTTGATCCGAGGGGCCTCTGGCCTGATAGCACTAACCATCACGTGGGCATAGTTGAAGGAAATATGCCCTAGAGGCAATAATAAAGTTATTATTTATTTCCTTATATCATTATAAATGTTTATTATTCATGCTAGAATTGTATTAACCGGAAACATGATACATGTGTGAATACATAGACAAACAGAGTGTCACTAGTAAGCCTCTACTAGACTAGCTCGTTAATCAAAGATGGTTATGTTTCCTAACCATAGACATGAGTTGTCATTTGATTAATGGGATCACATCATTAGGAGAATGATGTGATTGACTTGACCCATTCCGTTAGCTTAGCACTTGATCGTTTAGTATGTTGCTATTGCTTTCTTCATGACTTATACATGTTCCTATGACTATGAGATTATGCAACTCCCGTTTACCGGAGGAACACTTTGTGTGCTACCAAACGTCACAACGTAACTGGGTGATTATAAAGGTGCTCTACAGGTGTCTCCGAAGGCACTTGTTGAGTTGGCGTATTTCGAGATTAGGATTTGTCACTCCGATTGTCGGAGAGGTATCTCTGGGCCCACTCGGTAATGCACATCACTATAAGCCTTGCAAGCAATGTAACTAATAAGTTAGTTGCGGGATGATGCATTACGAAATGAGTAAAGAGACTTGCCGGTAACGAGATTGAGCTAGGTATTGAGATACTGACGATCGAATCTCGGGCAAGTAACATACCGATGACAAAGGGAACAACGTATGTTGTTATGCGGTTTGACCGATAAAGATCTTTGTAGAATATGTAGGAACCAATATGAGCATCCAGGTTCCGCTATTGTTTATTGACCGAAGACGTGTCTCGGTCATGTCTACATAGTGCTCGAACCCGTAGGGTTCGCACGCTTAAAGTTCTGTGACGATTTGTATTATGAGTTTATGTGTTTTGATGTACCGAAGGTAGTTCGGAGTTCCGGATGAGATCGGGGACATGACGAGGAGTCTCGAAATGGTCGAGACATAAAGATCGATATATTGGACGACTATATTCGGACATCGGAAAGGTTCCGAGTGGTCCGGGTATTTTTCGGAGTACCGGGGAGTTACAGGAATACGGGGAAGAAGTATATGGGCCTTATTGGGCTTTAGGGGAGAGAGAGGTAGGCCACGCGCCCCCCCAAGGCCTAGTCCGAATTGGACTAGGGGGAGGGGCTGCGCCCCCTCCTTCCTTCTCTTCTCTCTTCCCCTTCCTTCTCTCCTACTCCTACTACTTGGAAGGGGGGGAATCCTACTCCCGGTGGGAGTAGGACTCCTCCAGGGCGCGCCATAGCTAGGCCGGCCCTCCCCCCTCCTCCACTCCTTTATATACGTGGCCAGGGGGCACCCCATAGACACAACAATTGATCATTGATCTCTTAGCCGTGTGCGGTGCCCCCCTCCACCATAATCCACCTCGATCATATCGCAGCGGTGCTTAGGCAAAGCCCTGCGTCGGTAGCATCATCATCACCGTCACCACGCCGTCATGCTGACGAAACTCTCCTGTGAAGCTTTGCTAGATCGGAGCTCGCGGGACGTCATCGAGTTGAACGTGTGCTGAACTCGGAGGTGTCGTGCGTTCGGTACTTGGATCGGTCGGATCGTGAAGACGTACGACTACATCAACCGCGTTGTGCTAAGGCTTCCGCTTTCGGTCTACGAGGGTACGTGGACACACTCTCCCCTCTCGTTGCTATGCATCACCATGATCCTGTGTGTGCGTAGGAATTTTTTTTTGAAATTACTACGTTTCCCAACAGTGGCATCCGAGCCTGGTTTTATGCGTAGATGTTATATGCACGAGTAGAACACAAGTGAGTTGTGGGCGATACAAGTCATACTGCTTACCAGCATGTCACACTTTGGTTCGGCGGTATTGTTGGATGAAGCGGCCCGGACCGACATTACGCGTACGCTTACGCGAGACTTGTTTTACCGCCGTGCTTTGCACACAGGTGACTAGCGGGTGTTAGTTTCTCCAACTTTAGTTGAACCGAGTGTGGCTACGCCTGGTCCTTTTGAAGGTTAAAACAGCACTAACTTGATGAACTATTGTCGTGGTTTTGATGCGTAGGTAAGAACGGTTCTTGCTCAGCCCGTAGCAGCCACGTAAAACTTGCAACAACAAAGTAGAGGACGTCTAACTTGTTTTTGCAGGGCATGTTGTGATGTGATATGGTCAAGACATGATGCTATATTTTATTGTATGAGATGATCATGTTTTGTAACTGAGTTATCGGCAACTGGCAGGAGCCATATGGTTGTCGCTTTATTGTATGCAATGCAATCGCCCTGTAATTGCTTTACTTTATCACTAAGCGGTAGCGATAGTCGTAGAAGCAATAGTTGGCGAGACGACAACGATGCTACGATGGAGATCAAGGTGTCACGCCAGTAACGATGCTGATCATGACGGTGCTTCAGAGATGGAGATCACAAGCACAAAGATGATGATGGCCATATCATATCACTTATATTGATTGCATGTGATGTTTATCCTTTATGCATCTTATTTTGCTTTGTTTGACGGTAGCATTATAAGATGATCTCTCACTAAATTTCAAGGTAAAAGTGTTCTCCCTGAGTATGCACCGTTGCCAAAGTTCGTCGTGCCGAGACACCACGTGATGATCGGGTGTGATAAGCTCAACGTTCATCTACAACGGGTGCAAGCCAGTTTTTGCACACGCAGAATACTCGGGTTAAACTTGACGAGCCTAGCATATGTAGATATGGCCTCGGAACACTGAGACCGAAAGGTCGAGCGTGAATCATATAGTAGATATGATCAACATAGTGATGTTCACCATTGAAAACTACTCCATTTCACGTGATGATCGGTTATGGTTTAGTTGATTTGGATCACATGATCACTTAGATGATTAGAGAGATGTCTATCTAAGTGGGAGTTCTTGAGTAATATGATTAATTGAACTTAAATTTATCATGAACTTAGTACCTGATAGTATTTTGCTTGTCTATGTTGTTGTAGATAGATGGCCCGTGCTGTTGTTCCGTTGAATTTTATTGCGTTCCTTGAGAAAGCAAAGTTGAAAGATGATGGTAGCAATTACACGGACTGGGTCCGTAACTTGAGGATTATCCTCATTGCTGCACAGAAGAATTACGTCCTGGAAGCACCGCTAGGTGCCAAACCTGCTGCAGGAGCTGAACCAGATGTTATGAACGTCTGGCAAAGCAAAGCTGATGACTACTCGATAGTTCAGTGTGCCATGCTTTACGGCTTAGAACCGGGACTTCAACGACGTTTTGAACGTCATGGAGCATATGAGATGTTCCAGGAGTTGAAGTTAATATTTCAAGCAAATGCCCGGATTGAGAGATATGAAGTCTCCAATAAGTTCTACAGCTGCAAGATGGAGGAGAATAGTTCTGTCAGTGAGCATATACTCAGAATGTCTGGGTATAACAATCACTTGATTCAACTGGGAGTTAATCTTCCGGATGATAGTTTTATTGATAGAATTCTTCAGTCACTGCCACCAAGCTACAAGAGCTTCGTGATGAACTATAACATGCAAGGGATGGATAAGACGATTCCCGAGCTCTTCGCAATGCTAAAGGCTACGGAGGTAGAAATCAAGAAGGAGCATCAAGTGTTGATGGTCAACAAGACCACCAGTTTCAAGAAAAAGGGCAAAGGGAAGAAGAAGGGGAACTTCAAGAAGAACGGCAAACAAGTTGCTGTTCAGGAGAAGAAACCCAAGTCTGGACCTAAGCCTGAGACTGAGTGCTTCTACTGCAAGCAGACTGGTCACTAGAAGCGGAACTGCCCCAAGTATTTGGCGGATAAGAAGGATGGCAAGGTGAACAAAGGTATATGTGATATACATGTTATTGATGTGTACCTTACCAGAGCTCGCAGTAGCACCTGGGTATTTGATACTGGTTCTGTTGCTAATATTTGCAACTCAAAACAGGGACTACGGATTAAGCGAAGACTGGCTAAGGACGAGGTGACGATGCGCGTGGGAAATGGTTCCAAAGTCGATGTGATTGCCGTCGGCACGCTACCTCTACATCTACCTTCGAGATTAGTTTTAGACCTGAATAATTGTTATTTGGTACCGGCGTTGAGCATGAACATTATATCTGGATCTTGTTTGATGCGAGACGGTTATTCATTTAAATCTGAGAATAATGGTTGTTCTATTTATATGAGTAATATCTTTTATGGTCATGCACCCTTGAAGAGTGGTCTATTTGTATTAAATCTCGATAGTAGTGATACACATATTCATAATGTTGAAGCCAAAAGATGCAGAGTTGATAATGATAGTGCAACTTATTTGTGGCACTACCGTTTAGGTCATATTGGTGTAAAGCGCATGAAGAAATTCCATTCCGATGGACTTTTGGAATCACTTGATTATGAATCACTTGGTACTTGCGAACCATGCCTCATGGGCAAGATGACTAAAACGCCGTTCTCCAGAACTATGGAGCGAGCAACAGATTTGTTGGAAATCATACATACTGATGTATGTGGTCCAATGAATGTTGAGGCTCGCGGCGGGTATCGTTATTTTCACACCTTCACAGATGATTTGAGCAGATATGGGTATATCTACTTAATGAAACATTTGAAAAGTTCAAAGAATTTCAGAGTGAAGTGGAAAATCATCGTAACAAGAAAATAAAGTTTCTACGACCTGATCGTGGAGGAGAATATTTGAGTTACGAGTTTGGTGTACATTTGAAACAAAGCGGAATAGTTTCGCAACTCACGCCACCCGGAACACCACAGCGTAATGGTGTGTCCGAACATCGTAATCGTACTTTACTAGATATGGTGCGATCTATGATGTCTCTTACTGATTTACCGCTATCGTTTTGGGGTTATGCTTTAGAGACGGCTGCATTCACGTTAAATAGGGCACCATCTAAATCCGTTGAGACGACTCCTTATGAACTGTGGTTTGGCAAGAAACCAAAGTTGTCGTTTCTTAAAGTTTGGGGCTGCGATGCTTATGTGAAAAAGCTTCAACCTGATAAGCTCGAACCCAAATCGGAGAAATGTGTCTTCATAGGATACCCAAAAGAGATAGTTGGGTACACCTTCTATCACAGATCCGAAGGCAAGACTTTCGTTGCTAAGAATGGATCCTTTCTAGAGAAGGAGTTTCTCTCGAAAGAAGTGAGTGGGAGGAAAGTAGAACTTGATGAGGTAACTGTACCTGCTCCCTTATTGGAAAGTAGTTCATCACAGAAACCGGTTCCTGTGACTTCTACACCAATTAGTGAGGAAGCTAATGATGATGATCGTGAAACTTCAGATCAAGTTACTACCGAACCTCATAGGTCAACCAGAGTAAGATCCGCACCAGAGTGGTACGGTAATCCTGTTCTGGAGGTCATGTTACTAGACCATGACGAACCTACGAACTATGAGGAAGCGATGATGAGCCCAGATTCCGCAAAATGGCTTGAGGCCATGAAATCTGAGATGGGATCCATGTATGAGAACAAAGTGTGGACTCTGGTTGACTTGCCCGATGATCGGCAAGCCATCGAGAATAAATGGATCTTCAAGAAGAAGACAGACGCTGATGGTAATGTTACTGTCTACAAAGCTCGACTTGTTGCGAAAGGTTTTCGACAAGTTCAAGGAGTTGACTACGATGAGACCTTCTCACCCGTAGCGATGCTTAAGTCCGTCCGAATCATGTTAGCTATTGCCGCATTTTATGATTATGAAATTTGGCAAATGGATGTAAAGACTGCGTTCCTGAATGGATTTCTGGAAGAAGAGTTGTATATGATGCAACTTGAAGGTTTTATCGATCCAAAGGGTGCTAACAAAGTGTGCAAGCTCCAGCGATCCATTTATGGACTGGTGCAAGCCTCTCGAAGTTGGAATAAACGTTTTGATAGTGTGATCAAAGCATATGGTTTTATACAGACTTTTGGAGAAGCCTGTATTTACAAGAAAGTGAGTGGGAGCTCTGTAGCATTTCTAATCTTATATGTGGATGACATATTGTTGATTGGAAATGATATAGAATTTCTGGATAGCATAAAAGGATACTTGAATAAGAGTTTTTCAATGAAGGACCTCGGTGAAGCTGCTTACATATTGGGCATCAAGATCTATAGAGATAGATCAAGACGCTTAATTGGACTTTCACAAAGCACATACCTTGACAAAGTTTTGAAGATGTTCAAAATGGATCAGGCAAAGAAAGGGTTCTTGCCTATGTTACAAGGTATGAAGTTGAGTAAGACTCAATGCCCGACCACTGCAGAAGATAGAGAGAAAATGAAAGATGTTCCCTATGCTTCAGCCATAGGCTCTATCATGTATGCAATGCTGTGTACCAGACCTGATGTGTGCCTTGCTATTAGTTTAGCAGGGAGGTACCAAAGTAATCCAGGAGTGGATCACTGGACAGTGGTCAAGAACATCCTGAAATACCTGAAAAGGACCAAGGATATGTTTCTCGTTTATGGAGGTGACAAAGAGCTCATCGTAAATGGTTACGTTGATGCAAGCTTTGACACTGATCCGGACGATTCTAAATCGCAAACCGGATACGTGTTTATATTGAACGGTGGAGCTGTCAGTTGGAGCAGTTCTAAACAGAGCGTCGTGGTGGGATCTACATGTGAAGTAGAGTACATTGCTGCTTCGGAAGCAGCAAATGAAGGAGTCTGGATGAAGGAGTTCATATCCGATCTAGGTGTCATACCTAGTGCATCGGGTCCAATGAAAATCTTTTGTGACAATACTGGTGCAATTGCCTTGGCAAAGGAATCCAGATTTCACAAGAGAACCAAGCACATCAAGAGACACTTCAACTCCATCCGGGATCAAGTCCAGGTAGGAGACATAGAGATTTGCAAGATACATACGGATCTGAATGTTGCAGACCCATTGACTAAGCCTCTTCCACGAGCAAAACATGATCAGCACCAAGGCTCCATGGGTGTTAGAATCATTACTGTGTAATCTAGATTATTGACTCTAGTGCAAGTGGGAGACTGAAGGAAATATGCCCTAGAGGCAATAATAAAGTTATTATTTATTTCCTTATATCATGATAAATGTTTATTATTCATGCTAGAATTGTATTAACCGGAAACATGATACATGTGTGAATACATAGACAAACAGAGTGTCACTAGTAAGCCTCTACTAGACTAGCTCGTTAATCAAAGATGGTTATGTTTCCTAACCATAGACATGAGTTGTCATTTGATTAACGGGATCACATCATTAGAAGAATGATGTGATTGACTTGACCCATTCCGTTAGCTTAGCACTTGATCGTTTAGTATGTTGCTATTGCTTTCTTCATGACTTATACATGTTCCTATGACTATGAGATTATGCAACTCCCGTTTACCGGAGGAACACTTTGTGTGCTACCAAACGTCACAATGTAACTGGGTGATTATAAAGGTGCTCTATAGGTGTCTCCGAAGGTACTTGTTGAGTTGGCGTATTTCGAGATTAGGATTTGTCACTCCGATTGTCGGAGAGGTATCTCTGGGCCCACTCGGTAATGCACATCACTATAAGCCTTGCAAGCAATGTAACTAATAAGTTAGTTGTGGGATGATGCATTACGAAACGAGTAAAGAGACTTGCCGGTAACGAGATTGAGCTAGGTATTGAGATACCGACGATCGAATCTCGGGCAAGTAACATACCGATGACAAAGGGAACAACGTATGTTGTTATGCGGTTTGACCGATAAAGATCTTCGTAGAATATGTAGGAACCAATATGAGCATCTAGGTTCCGCTATTGGTTATTGACCGGAGACGTGTCTCGGTCATGTCTACATAGTTCTCGAACCCGTAGGGTCCGCACGCTTAAAGTTCTGTGACGATTTGTATTATGAGTTTATGTGTTTTGATGTACCGAAGGTAGTTCGGAGTCCTGGATGAGATCGGGGACATGACGAGGAGTCTCGAAATGGTCGATACGTAAAGATCGATATATTGGACGACTATATTCGGACATCGGAAAGGTTCCGAGTGGTCCGGGTATTTTTCGGAGTACCGGGCAGTTACGGTAATACGGGGAAGAAGTATATGGGCCTTATTGGGCTTTAGGGGAGAGAGAGAGGTAGGTCGCGCGCCCTCCAAGCCTAGTCGAATTGGACTAGGGGGAGGGGCTGCGCCCCCTCCTTCCTTCTCTTCTCTCTTCCCCTTCCTTCTCTCCTACTCCTACTACTTGGAGGGGGGGGGGGGGGGGAATCCTACTCCCGTGGGAGTAGGACTCCTCCAGGGCGCGCATAGCTAGGCCGGCCCTCCCCCCTCCTCCACTCCTTTATATACATGGCCAGGGGGCACCCCATAGACACAACAATTGATCATTGATCTCTTAGCCGTGTGCGGTGCCCCCCTCCACCATAATCCACCTCGATCATATCGCAGCGGTGCTTAGGCGAAGCCCTGCGTCGGTAGCATCATCATCACCGTCACCACGCCATCATGCTGACGAAACTCTCCTGTGAAGCTTTGCTAGATCGGAGCTCGCGGGACGTCATCGAGTTGAACGTGTGCTGAACTCGGAGGTGTCGTGCGTTCGGTACTTGGATCGGTCGGATCGTGAAGACGTACGACTACATCAACCGCGTTGTGCTAACGCTTCCGCTTTCGGTCTACGAGGGTACGTGGACACACTCTCCCCTCTCGTTGCTATGCATCACCATGATCCTGTGTGTGCGTAGGATTTTTTTTTAAATTACTACGTTTCCCAACAATAGTATGGGCGTTCTGCGTCGTATACTTCAGCCGAAGCTTAATAGACGTCAGCAACTGAGTGGCACACGTTGGGTTGGACTGGGAACGCAACCGCACTTGTATAAGGGGTTGCTAGGTCTGATCACCGGCGGTGTACGCAACGTGCAGGAGCGTCCGGGGCGATGGCCCAAGACCCTTGGGGGCATAGGTTAGTCCGGCGTGCTGACCTCTATGTTAAGTATTTGGTCGGGTTGCGGCGTGTTGCTTAGCCGAGGACGGGCATGACCCAGAAAAGTGTGTCCGGCCGGAGTTAAGCGAGCGTGGTGGGTAATTTGGTGCACCCCTGCAGGGAAGAACTAATCTATCGATAGCCTGTCCTACGGTAATGGACACTCGGAGTTGTATCCCGATCGGTACAACTAGAACTGATGACTTGAGATGAGAACTGGATAGTACGGCTCTGGGATTGCTTTCTCGCAGGGAGTCGAGGAATAATCTCTGGCCGAGGTTGATGACACTGTTATACTTTACATTATGTTATTCTGCTCTCTTCTAATGCTGCAAGACTTTTGAAGAAGCTGAAGATGCTAGTCTTCGATAGGACTAGGCCTTCCCCTCTATTCTGGCATTTCTGCAGCCTAGTCCACATATACAGCCCCCTTTGAAAATGTTGCATATGTAGTGTAGATCCTTGCTTGCTGAGTACTTCGGATGAGTACTCATGTTTTCTTTACTTTCTTTTCCCCCCCATATCCAATTGATGCCACCAGACGACGGATGTAGGAGATATGCCCTAGAGGCAATAATAAATGTTATTGATTATCTCCCTGTTCATAATTAGGTTTATGTTCCATGCTATAACTGCTATGGTTCTCGGGTCTGCAATAAAACGAGGCTTGGAGGAAAACTCATATGCACGTGTGGGATAATAAACGATAAAATGTATTCCTAGTCAAGCCTCTATGACTAGCTCAAGTGTTGCATGATGGTTCTGTTTTCCTGATCATGGGCATGTCTATGCCAGCAACTTTGAGAGCACAATGTTAGAAGAACATTTGTGTTGAATCGACCCGATTGATGTTATGCTATGAGATACATTCGTCACAAGTTAATGGTTAATAACACAGAGATGGTTAATGTTTGCATGATTCCTTAGACCATGAGAGTATCGAGTTTCTTCATGCTTGCTTCATGAACTTTGGGGTTTGTTAAACGTCATCCGTAAATGGGTGGCTATTACGGCGGCTTACGGGTTCATGGAAAAGTATGTCAAGTAACTTGATAGCTCAAGATTGGGATTTGCTCCTCCGATGATGGAGAGATATCTCTGGGCCCTCTCGGTGTTATGGTATCCATCATCGTCTGGCCAGACACTTTGTGATTTGATCACGGGGATGCCGCAACACGGTAACGAGAAAAGAGAACAATACCGGTAACGAGGTAACTAGCATAGTGGACAATTTGTTGATCCACGGGAATGCCAACATGTCTCACCTCGGGTATTTGTAACATATCGCGAATCAACAGGAATAGCACACGGCAACTGGAGGTTCACTCGAATATTTATTCGTGTGGGTATAGGGGTCAATATGGGTGTCCACGGCTCCGATGTTGATCATTGATCGGAAAGAGTTCCGGTCATGTCTATACTTCACCGAACCTATAGGGTCACACGCTTAAGGGTCATCTATCTGTTGAACGCTAGACAGGGAGTCTGAGAGAAAGTCACCGAAAATGTTTCGGAGACAATGGAAGAGTTCCGAGAGAGAGAACACCGAAAGAGTTTCGGTAAAACCGAAAAGTTGTTTCGGAATATATTATTTGGTCAAAAAGGGTTTCGGCACCGCCTGGAAATTTTCAGAGGATGCCAGAATTGGTCTGTGAACTTCTGGAAATTTTCAGAGAGAAAAACCGGAAATGTTCCGAAACTGTCGTAACCGCTGTTGATGCTTTCCGCTGATAAAAACCACCGCACCGAAAATGTTTCGGATCGTGCCCAGAATAATTTTAGAGGGTGCTAGAAATGTTCTGGGACCTTCTGGAATTTTTCAGAAAAAGTTTCACGGAAAACATCTTGTCTCAGCGCGAGGGGACAAGATCCCACGAATCGGGGGTTGCATGTTTGGTGGCTTTTTGTCTAGGGAGCATGCATGTTTCATGGAGACATGTTGGTGGCTTGTTGGGGGGGCCCCCCCATGGGGGGGGGGACAAGATGTGGGCCGGCCCAAGGGCTGCCATGGTAGTGTCCCCTTGGTGCCCCCCTTGTGTTACCATTATGCCCTTTCATGTGTGACATGAAGCTTGGGTATTTTGGTATTTCAACATCCCACCCCACCCCTTGCCTTGGCCTATAAAAGGAGGAGTTGGGGCTGCCATCTCCTTCATCCCCTTGCTCTCATACTCATGCCATGCAATTATCTGGCTTCTCTCTCCCTCCCACGAAAAGAGTTTCGTAGAGCCGAAAGGCTGTCTGGGTTCCGGTGGGAACTAGTTCTGGACGGCGAAGCCCTGCCGGATAGATGACACCGTATGTGTGCAACTCTGTAGAGAGGTCGTAGTTTCGATCTTAGTGCCCGTGGGGCTGTTCGTGAGTGCCTCCCGAAGGGCTGTCCAAGTGACGGTCCGAGTTCTGTGAGTCCTCCCGAAGGGCTGTCCGCGACACCGTCCGGGGGACTGTCCGACCGCCTCCCGGAGGGCTGTCCGGGTGGCGAATGAGGGTATACATCCTCGCGGTTGGGAGGTTGTAAATCCTAGCTGCGGGGATCTGCACCGACGATCGTCATCGACTCTACTTCCGCTGCGCTACGAGTCGGTAACGAATATGATCAAACCTTGTATGCAGTCTCCATAGTGGTTCTGGGCTGGTGCGTAGGGCGGAAAATTTTTATTTTCTGCTGCGTTCCCTACAACGGAGCCCCTGAGTCAGATGCCCCAATCGACGACCACTTCTACTACCCGCCCGGCGAGTACTACTACTACGAGGAGCCGACTGACGACCAGGAGTAGGATCGGAGGGTCCAGGGCAGGAGGCCTACGCCTTTCGATCGTAGCTTTTATTTTGCCCCGCCTTTGTGAAGGCCTATCTCTCTCTCTGTAATATATCTGTACCCAGATATCTGATGCTTCCGCTGACACTTGTATGCCATCGAGCTATGTATTCGAGCCCTCGAGGCCCTGGCTTGTAATATAAAGCTTGTATGACTTTATTTATGTTTTAGAGTTGTGTTGTGATATCTTCAAGTGAGTCCTTAGGTTTGATCGTGTGCATTTGCGTGTATGGATAGTGCACGATTAAGCCGGGGTCGTCACAGATCCGTTGCCTCGCGCTGCTGCCGCCATTGCCGCCGTAGCTTATCGTCGCCGCCGTGCCCGTAGCTGCCGCTGCAGTGCCCCATTTGCTTAGGCAAGCACTCCGCCGTGCTTCTGGTATCGCGTGGATGCCGCCTATGGTCGTATCTCACTCGATCTCCTCGCATAGTGCCGATGTCGGAGACACCCACCTTCTGCCGCAGCCGCTCGTCGTTGCAGCGCTTGACTTCTGCCACCTCTACTCACGTTGCTCACGCCGTTGAACATGCACTCGTTCACTCATTCGAACGCGCCTTTCCGCGCTCGATTTGGTCGACCATAGCCGAATCCCGACGAGCCTCGTCCTTACCGTGTGCGCGCCACCGCGGATGGAGCCCGTCGTCGACTCCGGCCAACCCACAACCTCCCGCGGGCTCCCCTGGATGTGCGCGAGCCCAGGCATCCTCCTGGTGCCCTCAGTTTTCCCTGCTGTCGTCTGTGGCCGATTTCCGGCGAGTCCCGCATAATCGTCGCCGCCCCCTGTTGGTCACGGCGTCTTGTCGCCGGCGCGCACAGGTCAAACCACCCCCCGGGGCCATACGGGCCCAGGCCGTTAGTTGGCTAATTAGCCACTAATTACCCCTAACCCCACTGACATTTGGGGCCCGCACGACTAATTAACTAAACTGGATTAAATAAAATCTATTAACTAGCAGTCAGTGACAGTGGTCCCCACTGGTCAGTTTGACCGGTCAACTGTTGACCTGCTGACTCAGCAGTCTGTCCCCACCTGTCAGCCTCTAGCACACACTACTGTGTACACTTTCTGTGTGCACATAGCATTTATATTTAATATAATTTCTAATTAATAATAATCCAGTAAATTCAGAAAATCATTTAAACTTTGAAAAATCATAGAAAATAAACCGTAAATCAGATGAAAAAAATTTATATATAAAAATGATCAGAAAAATATGAAGAATCTGAATATGCCATCCACGTACATGCGGGAGCGACTAAGATAGAAAAACGGCCTCTGGTGAAAGAATAGAAAAATTCAATATGAGCCATTGGATTGGAATTGGATCGCACAGATCTTTGTGGAGAGAGTCGTACGCATAACTACACTCTTCTGTGCAAAAAGGACCCTCGCTTCTAATCATTTTCTAGACAATATCCTTCTTCTTCCTCCGCAGCGTCAGCACAGCCCCGAAATTCCCCAAATCTAATGGAGTTACAGCCCCCTTCGAGTCCCTCTTGCTTGCTGATGGCCACTGCGACGGCGGTTCAGATCCGTTGCCAAGCTCCGGCCCCGCGTTGTGCAATTCGCGTACGGCAAACCAGTGGTGGGTTCCCTGCCTCCTCCCCTTTCTAGATCTAGCAGTAGCTCGACGGCGGCGGCAAGTCGGTGCTGGGGTCCTCGCCTCCTTTCCGTCCCAGGCTCATCCTCAAGTTTTTCTTTTCTCAAGTGCTATGTCATCAGTGAAATTTCTTGTTACTTGATGGCGAGGCAGTGATACACCTACGATTGACAAGGAAATTCGCAAGGCTTGCTGGTGTTAACATGGACTGGGGTCATATTAAGCTGCTTTCAATAATTTATTAATTCTATTGTCTTCTAAGTAATCTCTCCGCCAAAACTATTTTAGCCATGCTCAAAGTGCAGTTTTTTTTTAATTAAAATTACTTGAGAATCAACCTTAAAAGAATCTGTTTTAGGCCAAACTTGTATGTGTTCTCTGTGTGGTTAACGTTTCTTTTTGTTTTGCATGCATGTGCTTATTACAGGCTTCTATAAAATCTCTCAGGGATTTTTGCAATGCAATTTTTAAAATAGATGTTGGTAAACAAAAGTTTAGGAAGAAAAGATACTTTGTTTTGCTGATTTGGTAGGCCGAAGTACGAACCATAGATTCATGTTGTTTGACTTAAAAATGTTTAATAGTTTCTATTCTTTTTGTAGTTATTCAGGAGCAAGAATAAGATCTCAAGGGATATGAAATCACTCTGTTCTTTGGTCTATATATCCCAACATAATGATGACCCGTTCTTAAAAATTGCCATATCTACTTATACTTACTGAGCACCACACCACTACTACAAGCAATTATTTTGAGTTTTTATGCAAACGATGTTGGTATTTCACTTGCGAGGAGCGGTGCCATGGTCAAAGTTTCAGTTCTTGTAATAATCTTAATTTTCATGCTAGTCACCTAAATCTAGTATTCTGCTACTTAAAAGCACAAAAGATATGCTTGTCACATGCTGACTTTGAAATTTTGACACATATTAGTTCCTATCCATGTCTGCATGGGACACAATTGAAAACTTGCTTCGCATACCTGTTCCATGGGGCCGGCGCCAAACTAGGGGAGACAATGTGAATTCCACCACTAGTTTCAGAAATGCAATTTATAGCTGCGAGTTAAACTCCACTGATGTTTATCCAATTGGTCTTGAGGCCAGCCTGATGGGTTTCTGGCCATTGAACACAACATCTAGTCTGACAAAGAGTTCGTCCTTCCCATTGGGAACCTTCCAAGACGTGATGCATTGTCCAAATAGATAAATATGAGAACAAAATTAGCTGTTGCAAAAGGTGAAAAAGGAAGTTCAGCTACTATTTTCTGTTGCAACACTAGGGAAACTGTTGTGATAAATTGAGTTGAAATATATAGAAGCCATGGTCTTATAGTGTCAAAAACGCTCCTATATTATGGGACGGAGGGAGTATGTGCTAGCTACTACTCAACAAACACTACAAAAATGTATGTGCATGACTGAACCATAATTCGAAGCTTTACAACCTTTTAGCCCGTCAGAGAACATAATTATTTCTATTTCTTGCCTTGTGATGTAAACTATAATTGTTTTTCTTGTAATTGTAGATAGATGATGCTCTGGCAACTGGAAACATCAGGACTACAGATGGACAAAAGAAGATTTTCTCAAAGTCTTCCCTTCCTTAAAATTGCGAGAACATCTCTGCATACACCTAAACCTGTCTCTGCCCAACTGAATCATGTTGGTTTGGTGTGATCTCTCCCAACACATGAAGCTTGATGAGCAAGAAGCAGTTCTAGGGAAAGGCTAGAGCTTTTCTGTCATGTACCATCAATATAGTAAAGCTGGTCTTTTTTTAAATAGCAATGCATGTTGAGTGGTGATCATATTAGTCCCTAACAGTGTCTTGCTTGCCGTGTACTAAAAATGGTGCTACCATGTATCATCAAGATATATACGAATGTATGTCCCTTATGTTATGGTCCACACTGCAGACTGACATTTAGTTATGCTTAAAAGGGGTGGATTAATTTTCTGTATGTACTCACATATTTGTGATACATATTTACACACTTTGTAGTGACAAACATATTCAACTTCCTTGCATAATTAGTGGTGTAGTACAAGCCACTAATGTACCGAAATATACTTGGATTTCATGAAGTAGATATGTGCAAATATTTTTATTATAAAACTAACAAGATATGGGGTATCACTGTGTAGATTAAGTGGTATTTGGACAGAACTGCAGATCTAAAATGGTCACTGGACAGAACGAATGGAGGAGATGAGATGTTTGAGGTGGCTGCTGCAAAAGTTCTGTTATATAACTGACTGTTAGTAAGGGGGTTTTCATAAAAATACATTAAGTGGCTTGAGATCCCTCAACCAGAATCTGTGCCATCCACCTCTGATCCAATGGCTCAGGGCTGTTTTTTTATTCTTTCACTAGAGGCCCTTTTCTATCCTAGTCGCCCCGTGCATGCCACACCCCTCTAACATAATGAACCTGGACATTTTGCACCATGATCATCTGACCGAAAAATACCTGGAGTAGGGAAAATATTACTAGATATTTTTCCTCTTCTTTTAAAATGCTTAGGGATGCATTTGAGCATATCATCATCACACATTGCCATGACATGAATTTGTGGTGCATTTGATTGCTCTGTTATTTATCTGTTTCCCCCTCTCCTCTATTCTTTCGGTAGACCCCGAGAGTGCTGCTGCCCCCGAGTACGGCTACGTCGACGACGGCCCTTCCTTCTTGGCAGAGCTTCTAGGAAAGCAAACCCCCTTGATCATCCCGATACCGCCTGTTCCTTCTTTCTATTGCTTGCATTATAGTTGTGATATTGTTACTTCTTTATCAGTAGATCCTATACTGCTGCATAGCCTGTTTTTACTACTAGTGTTGATACAATACCTATTATCCTATATGCTTAGTATAGATATGCTAGAGTCCCATCAGTGGCCCTACATCCTTGTCCGTTTGCCATGCTATACTATTGGGCCATGATCCCTTCGGACGATGATCACGGGTATGCCTTATACTGCATACTCCCTCTGTCCCAAAATTCTTGTCTTAGATTTATCTACATACGGATGTATCTAGTCATGTTTTAGTGTTAGGTACATCCGTATCTAGACAAATTTAAGACAAGAATTTTGGGACGGAGGGAGTACTATATATGTTACTTAGGTGGACCCCGGACTTCGGTGGCCTACGACATGGAGCGAGATGGACTACAACGAGATGCCGACGAAGAAGACTATTACTGCTTTATATTACGTACAATATACATGAAACATGTTCATACTGAAGACGGGTCGGCTCGGAGTGCACCCGCGAGTGATTCACTATGGCGGCTGGCTGTTAGCGGTATCACCCAGGATGTGGTGGTAGCTCGGGACCTGTCCCGACAGCCGACACGAGAGATTCTCTATGGCGAACGACAGGGCAGGTAGAGACCACCTAGGAGAGAGGTGGGCCTAGTCCCTGGTCGGTGTTCGTGGTTACTTAACAATAACACGCTTAACGAGTTTGATGTATTTGATCAGAGACTGCCAATAGCATATACGCACTAATTGCCGTGCAGGATAATGGTTTATGGGCCCTCGGCATCATATGTTCCCTCCGAAAGTAATCCAGATGCCACAGTTCAGAGATGCGGGCTGATTGTTGGGGTGGGCTGGTTACGCCCGCTTGTCTATATAGAGGCGCGCCTGGGCCCCGCCCATGACCCCTTTGCACTTAGGATTAAGACCGGCGTGTTGACCTCTCTGGAGAGCCTAGGTTGGTCTACGGCATGTCGATTATCCGAGGCCGGGCATTACTCAGAAAAGTGTGTCTGGCCAGAGGTAATCGAGCGTATCGGGTAATGTGGTGCACCCCTGCAGGGAAGTTAATCTATTCGAATAGCCGTGTCCACGGTAACAGGACGACTTGGAGTTGTATCCCGATCTTTTACAACTAAAACCGGATACTTGATAAAACACACCAAGGGTAATAGACAGATACCCTCGAAGATCGCTTTCTCATAGGGTGACGAGGAGAGGATCTCTGGGCAGGTTTATTGCTATATGTATGTGCCAGATGATACTATACACGCTCCTCTCTTCTACTGCTAGGATGAGCTTCTCCCCCTTATTCTGGCATTTCTGCAGTTTAGTCCACATATATTACCCCATTCTTTGATACCGATGCATATCTAGTATAGATCTGATGTAAGTCTTGCGAGTACTTCGGATGAGTACTCACCATTGCTTTGCTACTTTTTTCATTCGACCCGGTTGCTGCAACAGTTGGTAGCACCTCGGATGCAGGTTACCTCGATGGTGGTTACTACGTGGAGACCGATGACTAGGAGTAGTCTGCAGGTCCTGATACGTATCCAACGTATCTATATTTTTTTATTGTTCCATGCTATTATAGTATCAGTCTTGGATGTTTATTATGCAATTATATATCATTTTTTGGGACTAACCTATTAACCTACTGCCCAGTGCCAGTTGCTGTTTTTTGCTTGTTTTTGGCTTTTCAGAAAATCAGTACCAAACGGAGTGCAAACTGTTGGGACCGAGAGTATATCGACCAGAGGGGGGGGGGGGGTGAATGGGAGATTCAAAAATTCTTTCGAATGTTATGAACTGATCCCAAACACAGCAGCGGAAACAAGGTTCGGTAGAAAAGAACTCAATCAAGCATGTTGTTGAGGAACATAGCTATCAAGGTAGGAAGCAATAATGGTTCGAGCATAGGATATCATAGGTTTGACAATGATGATGGTAATGCAATATACAAACAGATGCAGTAGCATGAGGAAAAACAAGGTATGAACTACGAGAGAAAAACACGAGAGATAACTATGACGAGGTGAAAGAAAACGATACGGGGAAATCACGCCAGTCTTATCAAGTGCGAATAGAAATATATACGACTGGAATGACTACACGAAATGATGAGAATGCAACAGGGTGAGCAATGAATGATAACAGATGTGAACGACAGAGATGATAGAAACGAATGATATGCAACGGTCGATGAATGATTAGATAAACTATCGTCACAGAGCACAAAAGTAAACTGTTGAATGTAATGCAGTAAGGTAGAGTGAACCAGTGGTGCTCGATGGCGACAGATGGATTTGGTAGACCAGTTCGCCCTTCTGCCAAAGGACTACGTCTGGTTGGAAGGGTTATGATTTAAGACAGAAGAGAAACTCTCTTCGCCCTATTCTCCTTCAACTTGGAGCTGATCAGACTCTAGTTGATTTCACTCGTGGTAGATACTTGTCAGCGATCTCCAAACCTTCGACAGACCTTCGTGAACTACAATGACTCTTGGTTGCTAAAGATCTTGCTCGGTGAAGACAACAACTCTTCAACACTCGAGCCGACACCTATCCGTCTAGAGAGTGCGCAGCTCTCAAGAGTAATAGCTACAAGAACTCTAAACTCATAACTATTGTGATGCTCAACCACTTCCTAAGTTTGGGCTTTTGATTTTTCTCTCGGTGGATCTTAAACTCAAATCACTCGGAGAGGGGATGCTCAATCAATCTTCTCAGAAATCTTAAGCGGAGCAGCCAACGGGCAACATTGGAGCGGGGTGGCTATTTATAGCCAGAACCTTCCCTGAAGGGAAATGACCAAATTGGACATGTGGAGCAGCCAATGGCCGAACGACACGAGTCCAACGGTCGGAAATTGAGCACAATGGTAACATTCCTTGCGGAGCAAGTAATGCTAACTCCTCAGTTCGAAAGATATCTCTTGCAGCACGAAGAACAACATCTACTGCTGGCAGGTAATCATTCGAAACATAAAGAGATTTCTCTCAGTCTCGCATATGTTATGGGCTAAGCATCATAGCGAATCTAAGCTTTGAGAACATATACCCTTCTTAATAGTACGGAGGTCCTATGACTCAAATGAATGAAAGAAGAACAATGAAATGAATGCTACGTCTTCACTTTGTCTTCGACTTCCATTCGCTGCAGTCAATATTATTCGGACAGAAACTCCGAACCAATTGCTTCATGTCAGCAATAAATTTTTGAGGGGTTAACTCCTTCACATCAATTTTCTCGTCTACATGTTCTCAACAAATGGAGCTCATTCTTCTCTGCAACGCAGATATTCTTCGGTGAAGTTCCTCGAACTTGACACCGGAGACAACATTCTCTTCGGTTCTGCATGGACTGTTTCTCTCTGTGTGCACTAGCAAACAAATTAGTCCATGCCTGTTTCTGTCAACAATCTCCAAAACACAAGAGGGCAAATATTGCACCAACAATCTCCCCCTTTTTGGATGATTGTTGACAAAACAGAACACATCAAAAGATAGATAACGAAATGAAATGGAATGCGAAGGATAACTGAAGACGAGAGATAATTACAAGATAAAACACGCTCCCCCTGAAGATATGCATCGAACGCATAGAAGATAAAATGGAAGGTAGCGAGATGAATCTTCGTACGAGTGATATTGACATATGATCTCATACATGGTCTCTTTCAATACACTCGACAGTGTCTGAGGTTTTTCCTGTCACACACAATCTTTGAAAAAGGTTTGTTAGATAGAGTGAATACTTTGAAATGATTTGTGACGAAGGATAAGTCATGAGGATTTGCTTAGAACACAGTTTAAATCCACACGAGATATAAGTTCCCTGCAAGTTAGATACTCGAGGAGAATCCGAGCAAGGGAATTATAGGTATATTGCTCAGAGTAGATATGCCTCAGATAGGGTTTCCTGCAACAAAGATGATACAATGGAGATATGCGAGGAAAAACAGCTTATGAAGCAAATAGAGAGATTTTGCTTTCGAATCTCAATAAATTTAGTCTGAAGCTACACTACTGCAGGATGATGCTAACGCGACACTACGATCAAAGACCCTTTGACAAAACTGTATGTGATGCATTAATCGCAAACGGTGATGTAAAAAATCCATCAAAAAAGATGCAAAACGTTTGCGATGAAGGATACATCGAACACGGTTCAGATTTTAGTTGCGTGTGTGATGCGGGGCATATGGTTGATCCATACGAACTGTTTGCGATAAGACAGAACAACAGAAACGGGCAGCCATATCAAGGTTTGTGCGATATACGGCATACAGTTCGCTCCAATGAATCGTTTGCGATGATCGAGTTGAACACAAACAATTCGGCGTAACAAGATGTGTGTGATACCCAGCAAACAGGTCGATAATCAGAATTGTGTGCAATCATTATAGACAGCCCATACGGTCTTTTTTGTGAATTGTGTGCTCGTCAAGGCACACAATTCAAGAAATAGCCTGTGGGCGATAATGTAAAAGATCTCTGTCGAATACGTATTACTAACCGTCTGCGATGAGATTGACAGGGGAAACAGAGATAACGAATTAATATGAGCAAACGGAAACAGAGATATATACAGTCTGCTTAATTTAGTCCTTCTTCTTCTTCTTCTTCTTCTTCTTCTTGTTGGATGGCCCCGCGACATCGTCTTGGCGAGGACGCTTCTTGCCGCTGACCATTGGCTTTTCATCGCCGTTGTCGTCGTCATCGTCGTTGTTGTCGTCGTCCTCCTCCTCGTTTGACCATTCCTCGTCCTCATCATCATCGTCCTCTTCTTCATCCTCCGACGGCTCCTCGTCCATCTGGTTGTCGTCTGACGACTCCGGAGGCGGCGTCCCTTCCATGATCTGGATATAATCAAGGTCTGGGCTCGACGCCGGACTCATGGAAGACGAGCGGGATGATTCCGATGTTGACTTATCATCGGGCGCCATACTGCTGGCGGAATTGTCGTCCTCGCTGTCGCTCGACATGGCTGCGGTCGTATAAAAACCGAGAGAAAGCGAGATTGCAGAGTGTATGCAAGTGTGTAGTGCGGCCGGCCGGGGACAATGAAGATAGTGGACACTTAAGTGGGGTATGCAGAGAAGAGGAATGCCAATTGAAGCAGGGGTTGACGTATTATCTAACCGCTGATATAATCAACCGCAATTATTTGTACCCGGTCGCTCCAATTCCCAGGGTTGCGCAGTTCTCAATGTGATAATTAATTACGCACACGCGTTGGAGCATCCAAATATGAAACAAGCACTTTTCGTAGTACTTCTACTCCCTCTGTACCGGCGACCTAGGTGGGGGGAAAACGAGAGAACTTGATGATTATTTGGTAATCAATACCATTGCGTGCAGAGAATTAACCATTGCATACATGTTATGCTAAGTAGTCTGAAGTCATTGAATGCATACTAGCCGCAGGACTCCTATTGGCTGATTTCTTTTTTCAGGACAAAAACAAGGAACGAGTTTTGGGATTATTTGGTTTTCGTAATGTGACTTATGCACCGGTACGAACAAGGTAGGACCGTTGGCAAGCAATACATTGAGCTCTTCTTATTGATGAAGCCAGTAATAATCAAACTACAACGGAAAAGAAAAAAAGACAAAGGAAAATATCTGCATGAATCTTCGCGTAACATCAATGGCATAGGACCTAGATGTGCATTACTTAGAGCACATCTAGACGTGCTTTAGCAATACTGTCAAACAAAACCCCTAATCATCATTGCAAACAGCACATAGAACATGGCTAATGCGACAACCACAACTACACATGCTAGTTCCTTCTTGTCTCTTGCTTTCATATGTTGCCTGTGATTGATTCTTTCTTGCTTCATCGTACTGATTGTATATTCCAGATCAACCAATTTCTTCTTCAGCTTTACGTTATCTTCTGCAAGCTTGATGATAACACTCCGAGCCCTGCCATGCCATTCTTCATCCAGCCAGTTCACAAAGGCACAAGCCTCATATCCCTGCCAATGTTAAATAGTATTCAGGATGAGCTGTGGCATTAACTCAAGTAAAATGATGAACTTAGCACTAACCTCTAAGGGGCAACTGAGAAACCGCTTGCCAATGTCGAATCCCTCCATGCATACACATCGAGCGGGAGTGTGCTCGTGCACACAACTCAGCTTTTGGCACTTCTCGGTGGCGCAAAAATCGAAGTAGAACTCGTGTTGAGGGAGTCTGGAGTCATGCTCCAGATCCGACGGCAGATCGCTTTCCTGGGGGGGGGGGTCATTCAGGACGGATTCAGCAGGGAGCTACTTTGGACATGCTAAAAAAGATCGGGATAGATAGGAACCTGACAGGACGATTCGGATCCATAGTACACCTGCCTTCTGATGACCTTAGGCAAGTGCTCGGCGGTGACCGCCGTCGTGGCAGCGCTGCCGAGAGCGGCGATACAAGCAGGAGCAGCCGCACCAAAACCATCAGCACCACTCATCCGCATTCCCCCAATGTCAGCGTCACGCGAGGGAATTTGGAGGCTATCTAGGGATTTGGGGGAAATGGGGAAACTATGGGGATAAGCTAACGGTCGGGAACTACTTATCGCACTATATGTTGTATTACAACTTCACACATGATTTCCGCACCAAACCGTGTGAGAAGACGACATAGGTGAGACACGATTGCCATGACATAACCATATGTGATGTACTACCATGTACATATAATTGAATTACAATAATACCGCGTAAACACCCGCTCTGCGGATATCCGTCAAAAAATAAAACAGCCGCTCTGCAGATAGAGATGGCGGCGGCGGTCGAGGCAGCGGCTACCGAATAAGAGGTCAATCCTTGGTTAGTGGGTGGTAGCGGTGTCATAGAAGGTTAATCCTCGGTCTGCGACGGGAGATAGGAGGAGCTCAACCATCGAGGTCGGCGGTGACGTGATTGGAGCACATCCATCGCGGTCGATGGCGGGATAGTGGAGGTGAAACTTCAGGTGGTAGCCACACTAAGCTTTGCTCCTCGACCCTGCTGTCTCGGCATGCCGCCGCATCGTGCTTCTCTGTCTGCTGGGTGGAGGTCGCCGCACGGCTAATTAATTAAGGTATTCTTTTCGTGAGTGGCTTAATTAAGGTATTCAATTCCTAAGGGTAGTGCTGTAGTACTCTGCGTGTAAATTGACTAGCCATTAATTTTTGTCATTGCACGTCTGGATAACAATATGGAGCGCCCTCAGTAATTATGAAAATAAAACCTTGTGATTTATGCACGCATCTTTGGGCATCATTTAATCCGTGTATTAATGTTGTTGTTTTGTTTTTAATTACCCTCCGTGTGGTGCAGATGGAACGATCTGAATGGATGAAGAATCGGAGAAGCTTAGATTTTATGAGTGGCGTGGCGGAGTTCATGAATTTGGCTGAAAGTACAAAGAACAGAATTGGTGATGAGGATTACATCCTGTGTCCATGTAGTCATTGTGCCAATACAGAGTCACATGAAGTTGCAAATGTCGAGTGGCACTTACTCTCTCGGGGATTCATGGATGGATATACACGTTGGACCAGACACGGTGAAGAGCATGTCATGGATGAATATACCCAGGGCTGCGAGATGCGAAACCCCGGTCAGTGGATGTTGAATCTAACATCGGGGCAGAGGCGTCAAGCTACCAATGGAACACCAGAAAGCCGAAACACCCACTGGAAAACCAAGACGGCGACACAGACGACGACGATCTTGATATGCCAGTTTTTGCTGCTATGATTGCAGATTTCAAGGGCCCAAAAAAGGATATGATTGGGTACAAGGATCTGCCAACCATTGCTGCGGATTCCAAGAAAGAATTGTATCTAGGTTGCAAAAAGAAATATTCCAAGTTGAGTGCCACCCTGGCGCTTCTTAGATTTAAAGCAGCAAACGGTCTATCAAACAAGGGCTTCACAGAGTTGATAGGTCTTTTCAAAGAAATTCTTCCGGAAGATAATGTGCTCCCCAGAAGCACGAACGAAGCGAAGAAAATTGTTTGCCCATTGGAACTTGAAGTACAAAAGATACACGCTTGTGTGAATGATTGTATATTGTACCGTGGTGAGTACAAAGATTTGCGTGCATGTCCCATATGCAAGTATGCACGATACAAGCGCAGGAGAGCAAAGGACAAGTACAGATTGGAAAACGAGATCAAGACAGGAATCCCGTTTATGGTTGTTTGGTACTTGCCTTTAATTCCAAGGTTGAGGCGTTTGTTTGCAAACCCTAGAGAGGCAAAGAGGTTGCGGTGGCATCATGATGAGCAAACTGCGGATAAATATCCGAGGCACCCGAAAGATGGGGCTCAGTGGGAATTAATCAACAACAAGTTTAAAGACTTTGCCAAGGATCCTAGAAGTATAAGGCTCGTGGAGTGTACTGACGGGATGAATCCTTTTGGCGATATGAGCACCAAACACAGCACATGGCCGGTGCTTCTGTGCATATATAACCTAGCTCCTTGGTTGTGTATGAAGAAAAAATACATTATGATGTCAATGATTATCCAAGGCCCGCAGCAACCTGGAAATGACATCGACATTTACTTTCAGCTACTGGTAGAAGAACTGCTGACAGTGTGGGTAGAAGGGCCTGCTGTAAAATGTTATGATGCTTACAAAAAGGAGATTTTCGATCTAGATGCGATGCTGCTGCACACCATTCAAGATATGCCGGCATTAGACAACACATCGGGGCAGAAAACAAAGGGAGATGTAGGGTGTGTCAGATGCATGGGTAGGACAGCTAGCAGATTTCTTCCAACTCGCGCAAAGCCGTGTATTTGCGTCATCGTAGGTTCTTATGGAGAAATCACCCATACCGAAAGATGAAAGCTGAATTTGATGGTACGACAGAGCTAGGTTTGGGCCCAAGACCTTATGCTGGGGAGGTGGTCTACAACATGGCTAAACAAATTAATGTTGTGCTTGGCAAGAAGCACGCTTTGACGGTGAAACAAACACCCAGGAATCAAGTGTTTAAGAAGAAATCGGTATTCTGGAAATTACCTTACTGGGAGATTCTATGTGTATGTCACTGCATCGATGTCATGCACGTAGAGAAGAACGTATGTGAAAGCATCCTTGGTACTCTGCTCAAGATTAAAGGTAAAACAAAGGATGATGACGGTGCACGGCTCGATATGCTTGGTGATCAATCAAAACGCAAGAGTGAAGCAGAAGATGATAAAAAATTCCTCCACGCTCGCTAGAGTTACAATTTCAGTACAAAAGAAGCAACAGAGTTCTTCACCTATTTGTTGTCAGTTAAGACACCCTCTTCCTACTCCGCAAACATCAGAAGTCTCGTGGATGTGAGCTCAGGTAAAATGAAGTTGGGACACATGAAGTCACATGATTGCCACGTAATGTTGACACAAACCCTCCCGATGGCCATCAAGAATTTGATGGACAAAGATATAAGAAACACACTCATTGAGCTCTATGATTTCTTCAACAAACTATGGCAGAAAGTTGTAGATCCTGAAGAGTTGGATTATATGCAAGAGGATATTGCAAGAATATTGTCCAACCTAGAGATGTTTTTCCCACCGTCATTCTTTGATGTCATGGTCCATCTCACTGTGCACCTTGTCGACAAGATAAAGTATTGTGGTCCTGTGTTTCTTCGCAACATGTATCCCTTCGAGCGGTTCATGGGAATACTGAAGCGCTATTGTCGGAACCGAAACCATCCAGAGGCAAGCATCCTACAAGGTTATACCGCGGAGGAGGTGGTTGAGTTTTGCACCGAATACATGAAACAAAGACCTATAAGTTTGCCCCTCTCTCGCCATGAGGGAAGGCTGAAAGGTAAGCCGGTCCTTGCTGGCACGCAAAAGGCTGCACCCAAAGAATTGGCAGAGAAAGCCCATTTGCCGGTACTGCTTAACAGCCCAGTTCTCAGTGCTTATGCCGACGAACACTTGGCGGAGATACGCCAAAGCTTCTTACCAATGGTGTATCCATTAGATGTGGAGATGAAGGAGCACACTAAGAAATACGCCGAATGGCTGAAGAATCATTTGGCACAAGGATCCATGGATGACATTGCTACGTGGTTGGCACAAAAGCCATCACCTACGGTGTTGACGTACCAAGCATATGACATAAATGGCTACACGTTCTACACCGAGGAACGTGATGAGAAGACCTCATATTAGAACAGCTCTGTTCGAATAGAATGCATGACTGTAGATGAAGCTGATAAAAGGGTATACTATGGAACCATCAAAGAAATTTGGGAGCTTAACTATGTGAAAGTTAAGGTGGCATTATTCATGTGCACATGGATCCCTCTTAGTCAGGTAAAGGTTGATGATTACAGGAAGACCTATGTTAACAGGACAACGATGGCATATCACGCGGACCCATTCTTTCTTGCCAGCGATGCTACCCAGATTTTCTATGCAGAAGACCCCTTGCATAAGAACTGCCATGTAGTGATGCATGGGAAGAGGAGGGGACTGGGTGTCGAGGATGTTGCCGATGAGGACGAGTACGATGAATTTGCTGAGTTGCCAGCCAAGGGATCACGCACCCCTCAAACAGAGAAGCGTAAAATCATCAGAAAACCCAAGTTCATTCGGGGTCAACGTAATGATCCCAGTTCCCCCATGTACATGGGGATTAAGCCGTAAGACTAGTTTTTATGCCTACCCTACAACTTAATTCATTCAATTTAGAACTGTCGCGTGTACTGAATTTGTGAGTTATGCCCGGTTTTCCGTTGATGTAAGAACCGTTAATATGTTGACCTTGATATGCTGTCAGCTCAGGCAATGAATTTGAACTATTTATTATTATTATTATTATTATTATTATACCATAGAGGTAGCACACTCAATTGATCTCACTCCAGTATGTATGAACAGAAGATATGCAATCTGGTTTGCGAATAGCACACGATTCGCTCATGAAAGCCGTGTGTCGACCAAACCGCGCGCGCGATCTGAGTCGTGCGTTCTGATTGGCAAAACCCAAACCCCACGGATCGTACGTCTGCACCGTTGGATGCTCCCAGATCGATCGGCAATCCTCATCCCTTTCGACAGCAAATGCAGTTCCGGTTGTAATTTTATTTATATGCACAAAATGCACGTTAAATTCAAAAAATGTCTTAAATATAGCAAGCGATACCTGAAATGCGCCAGAAAATCAAACCCGTGGTATAATGGTGATTGCGTACCATGGAAATTTTTATGAGGCCAAACGATGAAGTCACCGGCACTGGAGTTTGAATTGACACGTCTCCTTTTGGAAACCATGATCCTTCTTGTGAGATGCTCCAGTTTCCAAGGAGCAATCATCGAAACTTGTGCCAAACTTTACCAAATTTTTTCCACGGGGTCGTGAGAGCACGCCACGGACACACACCGATTTTGATGATGTCCGGACTCCATCTGAATTTCCTGTAATTAAAATACCAACTAGGCCTACGCCGGTGGCCACACCTCACGGCCGAGATGTTTGAAACTTCTCCCCGCTTCTCGGACAACGGATGAAAACTCGCAAAGCGACGCCCAAATGATTTGTAAACCTTCTTTGCTAACTAACACCCACATGTAGTTGTAGTAGGGTTTTGACTTTGTATGCACTAAATGCAAGGTAAGTGAAAAAATGACTTAAATATAGCATACGAGACCTGAAATGGGCCAGAAAATCAAACCAAGGGTATATCTGTGATTGTTTACCATGAATTTTTTTCCAAGGCGGAACAATGTAGACACCGACGATTTGGAGTCCGAAGTGCTGTGTCTCCCTTTGGAAACTATAATCCTTCTTGTGAGATGCTCCGGTTTGGAAGGTGCGAGCACCAAAACTTGTGCCAAACTTTACCAAAATTTTTCCATGGGATCGTGAGAGCACGCCATGGTGACACAATGATTTTCGTTATTTCCGGACTCTATATGCATTTCCTGTACTTAAAATACCAACAAGGCCTATGCCTCTGGCCGCACCCTGTGGCCGAACTGTTTGAAGTTTTTCCCCGTTTCTCAGACAAAGAATGAAAACTCGCAAAGCGACACACAAATGATCTTGCTAACACCCACGTGTAGTTGCGACTATATATATATATATATATTGTAAATGCAAAAAAAGACTCAAATATAGCAAACGAGATCTCAAATGCACCAGAAAATCGAACCATAGGGTACAATGGTGATTTCTTACCGTGGAAAAAAAATCGAGGCGAAATGATGAACTCATGTTTTCATTAAAACGAAAATATGCTGTTAGTTCATGTAAATGTTTTCAAATAGCACACGGTTCACTCACGAAAGCCGTGTGCCTACTAAACCGTGGTCGATGCCCCCCCTACCACGCGCGATCTGAGTCGTGCATTCTGATTGGTCAGAACCCAAACCCCACGGATCGTACGTCTGCACCGTTGGATGCTCCCTGATCGAACGGCAATCCTCACCCCTTTCGACATCACATGCAGTTCCGGTTATGATTTTATTTATATGCACAAAATGCACTTTAAATTAAAAAAATGTCTTAAATATAGCAAACGATACCTGAAATGCACCAGAAAATCAAACCCATGGTATAATGGTGATTGCGTACCGTGAAATTTTTTATAAGGCCAAATGATGAAGTCACCGGCCACTGGAGTTTGAATTGACACGTCTCCTTTTGGAAACCATGATCCTTCTTCTAAGATGCTCCGGTTTCCAATGAGCGATCATCAAAACCTGTGCCAAACTTCACCAAATTTTTTCCACGAGGTCGTGAGAGCACGCGACGGGCACACGCCGATTTTGATGATGTCCGGACTCCATCTGAATTTCCTGTAATTAAAATACCAATTAGGCCTACGCCGGTGGCCGCACATCGCGGCCAAAATGTTTGAAACTTCTACCCGCTTCTTGGACAATGGATGAAAACTCGCAAAGCGACACACAAATGATTTGTACACCTTCTTTGCTAACTAACACCCACATGTAGTTGTAGTAGGGTTTTGATTTTATATGCACTAAATGGAAGGTAAATGCAAAAAAAATGACTTAAATATAGCAGACGAGACCTGAAAAATGGGCCAGAAAATCAAACCTAGGGTATATCCGTGATTGTTTACTGTGAAAAGAAATTCGAGGCGGAACGATGTAGTCACCGATGATTGGAGTCCGAAGTGCCGCGTCTCTTTTTGGAAATTATGATTCTTCTTGTGAGATGCTCCGATTTGGAAGGTGTGAGCATCAAAACTTGTGCCAAACTTTACCAAAAAATTTCCATGGGATCCTGAGAGCATGCCACGGTGACACACCGATTTTCATTATTTCCGGACTCTATATGCATTTCCTGTAATTAAAATACCAACAAGGCCTACGCCTCTGGCCGCACCCTGCGGCCGAACTGTTTGAATTTTTTCCCGTTTCTCGGACAATGAATGAAACTCGCAAAGCGACACACAAATGATCTTGCTAACACCCATGTGTAGTTGTGACTATATATATATGGTAAATGCAAAAAATGACTCAAATATAGCAAACGAGATCTCAAATGCACCAGAAAATCAAACCATAGGGTACAATGGTGATTTCTTACCGTGGAAAAAAAATTTGAGGCGAAACGATGAACTCATGTTTTCATTCAAACGAAAATATGCTGTTAGTTCATGTAAATGTTTTCAAATAGCACACGGTTCACTCACGAAAGCCGTGTGCCTACCAAACCGTAGCCGATGCCCCCCTACCGCGCGCACGATCTGAGTCGTGCGTTCTGATTGGCCAGAACCCAAACCCCACGGATCGTACATCTGCATCGTTGGATGCTCCCAGATCGAACGACAATCCTCATCCCTTTCATCAGCATATACAGTTCCGGCTAGGATTTGATTTATATGCCAAAATGCACGGTAAATGCCAAATATGGCTTAAATATAGCACACGAGACCTGAAATGCGCCAGCAAATCAAATCTGTGGTATAATGGTGATTGCTTACCGTGGGAAAAAAATTAGAGGCGAAACAATGAACTCACATCTTCATTTCAAAATTAGCACGTCTTCATTTCAAACGAAATTATACTGTTTGTGCACACGAGCGCTTAGAGGCAACCGTTTGCATAGGCCTTTCTGCACGGCGACCGGGGATATTTTTTCACCCTTTTCACCTAGGCCGCCAACAACCCCCCACCCCCACCGCCCGCCCGCGTTTCACTCAATTAGTCCACCCAATCTCCATCACCGGCTCCCCCCTCCCCCAGATCTACAGCAGAACCCTCTCCGGTGCCGGCGTGCTCAACCCGGCCGTGTGCCCGCTCTTCGGCGTCAACCCTACCTCCACTGCTGTTCCCAACACGCGGCTGCCCGCGCCTCGCCATCTTCGTTTGCTCGCTAGCCACCCTCGAGCATATTGATCATGTAACCCTTGCCTCTCTTGTGGTCCTGCCGAGTTTGCATTAAGAAACTTGTTAGTTACTGCTCTCCATCGCGGTGAGGCATATTTCCTCGCAATCCCTCTTCCTATTTCGTTCCGTATGTTCCCAAATTGGCTATAAAATAACGGAGAGTGTATATATGTTCATTATCTACCTTCTTAACTAGTACATATAAGCTATATTTGTTCCAATAAGTTACTGTCGATTTACATATCGTGGGCGCCCGAGTCACACAAACTTAACAAATTAGCCGCACATTTTCTAAATTATTGCATGACATGTTTAGACAACTTGATACCAAGTTGTTAGCTTTATGCTTATCCTCCTTTCCTGAGTTTCGCATGTGTTCTCTATAGATGCCGAGTAGCAGCGACATCACTCATGCTTCGGGCGATGTATCTTCATCTGATTCTGACAACCCTAGATCTTTAGCAGATGGTGAGGGATCAAGTAATCTGGAACGGGATAGAGCTGCAGCAATTACCCTTCCGGCCAGGACACGGAGGAATGCTCCAAGGAAGCCCACACACCAGCCTAAAGGTGTATATGAAGTAACCGACATCGATTTAAAGTCTTGGGCTCCAACTAAACCAGATAAAGCACGCATGAGGTTCAGGAGTGTGTGTGGATTTGTTGGCAGGGCAAGGCTCAACATTAATCTATCGGGGTTTCAGAAGGCTGATACAGAAACACGGCAAAGGATAGTCCGGGAGATCATGTATCACTTCAATGTTCCAGAGCAGTGGAGAATGCAGGTGGAACACGCTGCACTGAAGAAGGCTAGGGATGCTTGGAGAAACTGGAAGCACGTGTTGTACAAGAAGTACTTGAGTGAAGGCAAGGACCCAATCCCCGCATACCCCCAAATTACAAAGGAAGACTGGGCAGAATTCAAAAGGGTCAGGGCAACTACATAGTTTGCTAAGAAGAGTGCCAAGCAATCGGAACTTCAGAAGAGGAACACACACACACACCGTATGGGTGTGGCAGGATACTATGGCATGAAGCCGATATGGGACCAGGAGGACAAAGAAGCAGTAGCTGCGGGTGGGAAACCGACCTTTAGTGAAATCAGGGGCGAACGCGCTAGAGACTACTTGCGGGCACATGCAAGGAGGCGTGATGATGGAACTTATTACTTTGAAAACTCACATGACAAAAAACTGTATCGTGTGATGTTAAAGGCTTACGAGATCCCTGGAAGGTTCTACAGGAACTCAGGGCCATGTGACATTCTCTCCAATGCTCTGGAAACAAGAGAGCCCCCTGGCCATGCAAGGGGTATAGGTGTTAATGTCCCGCACAAGAGGGCTTTCACACTCAGCAAAGAAGAGAGGCTCAGCATGAAAAAAACGAGGAGTGAAATGAAGCAGAATGAATTGTATGAAAGGTTGAGGAAGGACATGTATCCGACTGTTTGAAAGGAAATTGAGGAGTCAATGATGATGCAGAAGACTCTAACACTGACAGATAGCCAGCAGATGGGAGGTGAGGCGGGCATGGAGGATGCTGGTTATTGTGCGACAGCACCGCACAAGAGTAGCTGTGCATCAGCTGACCCCAGCGACACTGAGACTGCAGCTGCTCATGATGATGCTATATCTCATCTATCTGGAATGAAAGACAGACTGAAGGGCGTGATTACACATTATGAAGGTACATTAAAATGTGTAACAGCCTGGGTTTTCCCACCCTTGTTGGAAGAGGGCCTCTTGTTGGATAATGTGCCATTGAAGCCGGGCTGTGTGAAGTGCTACGTGACTGAAGTAAAGCCTGGATTCAATGAATTTGCCCTGAAGAATGTCCTAGGGGACTTTGATGAGCATAGGACCTTGGGAGAAACACTGTTACATCACATCCAGTGGCCACGAAAGGGAATAGACTTCATGGATGAGATCCCTAAAGCCCCGCAAAGAGCAACCAATGTCGTCCCTCAACCGGGGATGCTCTCCTTGACACAGCAGCTCTCGCGTGCTTCCCCCAAGGAATCTAATACTCGTAATCCGACGACTGATGCATCAACCTGTGATCAGCCCGCCCGACTTTGTGCTGTACAGGCCATGTCATCATCCACCCCAGAGCAGCCAGCGGCAAGGCCTACAACTGCTGAAGACGCACCACCAGTTCAGATGCCGGCCGCTGAAGCAGAGGGGGGAGACCCAGCTACATCACATGCTCAGCAGACCAACCTGGTGGAACGGACTGCTAAGCAGTCTGATGCTTCGGAACCGCCTGCTAAGCAGTCTGTAGGTCCAGAACTGACTGCTCATCAGTCCGTCGGTCTGCAGCCGCGTGATTAGCATACCAATGCGTCAACACTGCCTGCTCAGCAAACCAACGTGTTGGCACGGCCTCCTCAGCAGACCGACAAGTTGGCACCACCTGCGCAGAAACCCGACATAGCTTCAATGCATGGTCAGCAGTCCGATGCCTCTGCTCCTACAGCCTAGCAGTCTGTCACAGCAACACCACCAGCTCAGCAACCCGGCATAGCTAAACCGTCTTCTAAGTAGTCCGTCGAAGCTTTGCTGTCTGGTCCGTAGTCTGCCTTTCAGCCATCCAGACCTTGGACCAGAAGTGCTTCAAGTACCAAGAAGGAAGCGGGCAAAAAGGCTGCAATCGTGAGGAAGCGCGCCTCGAGAGCGAAGACGAAAGAGAACGATTGCCTCTTACTTAAAGCACTCATCGCCCAGAACCAAATTAACAGCAAGTTGTTCGAATTGGAGAGTAATATTATTTCTGACAGCATGAATGATGCAGAAATAGATTTGGTGCTTGCTAAAAATAAAGCAGACGTACTTGAAGCACACAATTACGTCCATGGCCAGCCATTTCTTGTTGGCGAATACTTTGATGAGTGCAGCTCTAGTTGCCACAAGTTACATAAATATTGCATGGATCAAATGTTAGCAGGTCATCATGTTCTGCTAGTCTGCTATGGCAGAGATCATTTCTGACACGATGCTGGCTCCATCAGTGTGAATTTCGAGGACTTACATCTCTTCTTCAACTTCAACGAGCTCGATGCCACTCTTTTTAGATGCCTGATTTTGTAAGTACTTAACAAACTCTGATCAACTTCTCTATACAAGGCTGTAAATGATAAACAACTAACTGCATTTTATTCCTCTCATGGGATTGAACGCGCAGAGAAGAAAAAGGAAGAGTGTGTATTTCATAGATCTTGCATTAGAAAATGGCACAACATTACATGGTAAGGATGAACGGGAGTGGGCCATTAACACGGTCGACTGTATCTTCGAAAACACGTCCCATGCAGAATCATTTCTCTGGCCATATCATGAATGGTAAGTCAAATAAACAACCACACATACACTGATTGTCTTTCAGATTTCAACATAATTCATAAGTTCATGGCTTTCTTAATATGTAGCAATCACTGGATCTTGGTATTCATTGTTCCAAACAAGAACACAGTTTACTACATGGATTCTCTCAGAGAGTCAACAAACGCTCAGGATCTGACGCATCTTCAACAATTCATGGATAGGTATTGAATTCTATGATGTTGAAATTAATTTGCATTCATATATGGTTCAATAATTGATGTTGTCAAAATTCATCTTCATTTGCAGTGTGCTCGCATCATGGAAAACTAAACCAGGGAACCTGTTCAAGAGGGAACTACCTCTGCAACACGAGATCGTTTTTCCGGTAACACACCGAAATCCGTTATTTTCAGAAAATGTATCCAATAGTCTGCAAATACCTTTTCTTACGCTAGTCAAATGTTCAAGCTTCTAAATAAACCTCTTTCTATTTCTGTCCAAAGAAAAAAATACATCTAACACTGGTTAGGTTGTTCCTAACAGGACAAATACATGACTAATTCTGTACAAACAATTTCAGTGTCCTCAGCAACAAGCAAGGACCAACCTTTGTGGATACTATGTTTGCAGACACATGATCTCCATCTGCAAATCTGCTGATAGTTGTGAAGATGCTCGCGAATTAGTACCAGTAAGTCTATCTTAATTAATATCTTCTAATCCACTCATATGACACATTCTAATCTTAAAAATAGTGCATCTCATCTTAGAACTGAGGACCCCTGAACCGCTCCTCGCTGGTGAATTGCTGATGGTTCGGAGATTTAACAACGACTTCTTCCTGAATCACTACATCAATCCCACTGGTGATAATGAAGATTTCAGCATGCCTTCTCCTGAAACATTGAGTAAGAGTTAGCCGCTAAACATATACGCATGGATCCATTATTTTCCATCTGATGAGGTCCTCGTATTTCGTACACTATGATTAATTATGTAATGCACATATATGTCGATAAATCATTGGAATTTAGCTACCATTTGTTCAATTGCAATTGTTGCAAAATCTGATGAATGTTCTTCCTGTGGACACTATTTGTTCAATTGCATATTGTGGTGAATTTACTTTTTGCATGCCGATTCAAATGGGATATTTTTGCTTTAACCTGGCAATTGCTCCGCACACGGTTTAACTAAATGAGTGTTTGCAATCCACATCAGAAGGCATACGTCAATCCTAGCAGAACCGTCGGTGATACACAGCAGATCACAAACGATTTGCAGCACTACTACATGTGCTTAGAGGCTCCGGAACCGTTTGTGATACCACATATCGCACACGAGAGCTCAGAGTAAACCGTGCCCAATGTAAAATACAATCCTAGTCGTAATTTTTTCAGGAAACGTGCGGGATCCCAAACGAAAAGCACACGTCACTCCTACCGCAACCGTCGGTGATACACAACAAATCACAAATGGTCTGCAACACTTGTATGTGTGCGAAGTGGCTCCTGAACCGTTTGTGATAGAGCATTATCACACACAGTAATTGTTCGGAAACGTGTGCGATGGAGTCATGCATGGCAGACGAGTTCCGCAGAAAACTCATGTGCGATGGGGCACATATCGCACACAGTTCATATGTTGGCCCATGTGCCTTACATACTCTTTCCCAAATGGTTCATTACGACACACCGTTTGGTTTCACTGCATCATTAGAAACGTTTAGTCGCTGATCCCACACGTGTGAAAGAATTTAGTGTGTGCTGCATCGCATACGATTACATTTGGCAAGGCCTCTGCATCATGGCTCCCTATCCCCGACGGTTTTTGGGTCGTGTGGGAAGGACCCCCTATCGCACACACTCACTTGGCGACGGTTCAAAATGTCATCGCCGAAAGGGGTTAAAAACCGTTTGTATAGCACCTCGCTGTACCAGTGCTAACTTTCTTCTCATGCAAAGTTAGATAGTGAAAGATAATCATTATAGAATATCTAACCAGAAGACACAAATAATTTCAAAGAAAATGTCTCTTCTAGAGGGTCATGGTTTCCAATCCTCCTTGAAATGCTTTTACTTTCCCTACACGATAGATAAGTATCGAGGATAATTATTGCAAGGAATGAAGGAAGTAAGCTTTCGATTGCACCTGCAAACACATAATTGGAAGCGAATAACATTGCAGGGGGGTTATTAACGATACATGACGACCAAGTATATCAACACCACAGGCGGTGCTCCACGTTCCAAAAGCAACTAGTTCGACGAAAGCCAAATAGTTCGATAGAAAAGCAAATGGTGAATGGAAACACCCTGCAAATAACCTGCCAATCTATCACTCGATGTTCTTCTCCCCCCTTTTTGTCAACAAGTGTCAAAAAGGAAAGAGAATGCATACGAGGAACTACTTGTCCGAAGAATCCTCAGAATCAGAACTCGAACTATTCGGAGAAGCAGAGCGAGCGATGGTTGAGGTCGAAGTAGGAGTTGCAGATGTAGCATGGGCTTCGGGATCAGCTTCGGGAGTAGCAGCGCGAGGTGCATCTGGCTTGTAGATAAATGTTCCTGTTGTGTCTTCAAGATCATCATCAGGTTCAACAAACAGTAGGTCAGTGGAGGCGGAACACTGAGGAAGCACTGGGGTTTGCCTTCGGATGCGAGGAACTTCAAACAACTCCGGATGATCGTATTCTTTCTCGATACCCTTGGAAGATAGTTGTTTGCGAGAATAATGCTTGCGCAGAAGGGTCCAGGAGCACTTCTTTTGTTCCTTCTCATATAGGAGAGCTTGGCGAGAATAATTGTGAAGCAAATTTATCTCAGTCATCATTTCCAGCTTCACTTTCTGGTCGAGCTTGATATGACTTTCCAGGGCTTGCTGAGTGCAAAGACAAATCTTGTACAACGAAGGATTCTCTTCACGAGGGATTTCAACTTTTGCCTTCTTGACCTTTGGAGCATTAGCAGAAGTAGGCATAGAAGCAGAAACAGTAGCATCAATAGGCATCTTCCCTTTGCCTATGTCTTTCACAATCCTGAGTGTGTCGCAGACTGGTGGCATATAAACTTTCGGAATATATGGGCAGAAAAACTTTTCCTCAATAAGCTGCTCAATGGCAAACATGACCCAAGGTGCATATGGCTTCAAAGCTTGAGGACTATCAGCCGCACAGGGCAAGTTGCGAATGAAGAGATCTGGAATGTCAAAATGAATACCCTGAGTAGTAGCTAGAAGTGCATTTCCCACGATGCCATTAATGGTTTCGTGCCTATTTGTTGGCATGAGGGAGTTGCAGAGGATGTAGAACAACACTCTATTCTCATACGCCAGATTCTTTGGATTTGTCCCTATACATTCATCACCAACAAGTTTGGGGTCCATCAGCAGGTGAAGTTGAGCTTTGGATACATCCCAATAGTGCAGTCTGTGTTCACGATTTGCATCAAATTTGCACCAAGGAAGATTCAACAGTGCTAAGAACTGGCCAGCCAAACATTTGATCTTTTCTTCTCCTGTCATCCATTCGAGGATCCAAATACTGCTATCTGTGAGGTCTCCACAGATATAAAGAGTGACATAGAACTGATGAACCACTTCACAATTCCAGCCATGATTGAAACGAAGGAAACTCTTCAGGAAGACAAGTTCAATCTGCACAATGGTATGATGGAAGCAGGGTAAACTTTCGAGCTCTGCGAAATCCAGAATCTTGTGCTTAAAGATGCGATTCTTTTCATACAGAATACGAGCATAATACACGGCCTGTTCCTTTGTCCAGAATCTTGGTGACAAGGAAGTTCTTTCTCCATCATATGGGCTGGTTCCAAAGAATGCAAGTTTCGAAAGACAAAGCTGCTCGTTAAAGGCAGGACCATTTGGGCCATCTTCAACAGGGAACAAAGGAAAGGTTTCCAATGGGTTTCTCAGATGTTCCTCTTCACTAATATTCCGGGTCCGAATATCATCAGGTGCAGGCACACCTTCCTCAATAGGCTTGAGAGGAACACGAGGCTTCCTTGACTTCTCTTGTATAGATTTCTTTGAGGAACTTGACTGACTTACATTTTTGCTCACTGGAACTGCTTCAGCGGCTTTCTGACTTTCGGGCACTAGGGCCTTTTCCTTCACTGTATTTCCTTCGAAAGGAGGCACAACAACTTCTTTCTCAGATGCCTGGGGCACAACTGGTGGAGCAATTCCTTCGTGAGCCATTGTCTCATCAGATTTTCTTTCTTCCTCTTCCAACTGTGGTGCAGTGGAATGAGGAGCAGGATCAACATCCATTTGGGTAGGGGCACGAGATGATGTGACCAGGGTGGTTTTGTCTCGGGAAGCATTTAGCTCCCCCTCAATCTTGTCAATCTCCTCCTTGTTTGATTTGGAGGGCTCAGCTTGCAATTTCCTCAGAGGCGATGGATCTTCCTTCTCAACTTCAATTTCCTCATCAGCATCATCAGCTCGAGCTTGCTACTTAGGCGAAGCATTTTCTTCATCAGTCTTTTCGAGGAATATATCAACAACATCAGGTTGTTCATGGGCTGCTGAAGTAGGAATGATAACCTCCACATGGCTAGCTTGCTGCATTGGTTCATCCTCGTGAGGTGGAGATGGTGGAATCTGCTACAAGGGAGTACTTGAATCAAGTGGAGCATCAGCAATAGTCTGAAGGTGGCGATCTTTGATTCCTTTCAGTTTGCTAGCTCTTGCTATAGCCTTCTGACCTTTTTGTTCTTTAATACTTCTTCGAGCAAGATCTGCCTTGCGGTCAATCTCATCATTTCTTCTGTCACACAACTGAGATACTTCCATTTTCAATCGCGAGTATCAATCAATTTTATCATTCCGCATGAGACTGAGAGCCTTGGTGAGTGCTGGCCTCTCTCCTCATTTTCTCGAGGGTTTGCTTGTCTTTGACAGCCTGATTCAGCTTCTTGGTAATTTTCCTCAGCTCAATGAAATGTTTCCTTACCATTTTGGTAACATCATCAAGAAGACACAAACTGCTTTTATCATCAGATTTTGCATCATATGTTGCACTCTAAATCACATCAATCATGAGTTTGAAATCATACTTCTATTCCTCTGTGGAAGCAGGAACACTGGGTCTGGCCTTCTTAGCAGATACTTCAGCTTTTCCTTCAGTCTGCAGCTTTCTCTTTGCAGCAGGGTTAGACACAGATCTTTGAGCTGCAGAGCTCGAAGTTTCTCAGTGAGGGGAATGGATGCATGCCTTGGTGATCTCCTTGGAGAGGGCAAAACTTTCACTGGTGAGGGGCTATTGGATGGCTTGTTGAGAATGGCACGTTGATCATACATGGGAATTTCATCAGGAGCATCTTCGTTGGATGTCTCATCAGACGAGCTAGAAACGGCCTTCTTTGATTTCTTGGAGATGGTTTTCTTTTGGGAGGCACGAGGGGAAACAGATTTTCTAGACTTGATTCCCTTGGAGGCAGAAACATGATCCTTTTTCTTCTGTATGTCTTGCTGAGTCAGCGCGACATTTTTCGCTTCAACTTGATTTTTCTTCGCTACCCTAGCATCACGCTTTGCTTTCGCCTTCTCCCTTTTAGCCACTTCATTGGGAAAATCAGCGATGGTTTTGAGGGAGTCGGGATGAGCATTTGAAGGCTGTGGTGGTCTGACTTTTTCATCATCTGGACCAATGCAGTTTTCAGTAATGCAGTCATTCCATGGTGGTGTGAAAGCGAGCAGAATCTGATACTTCTCGTGAACATTTTCATAATTGTACCATTTTCTCGCCCAGTGGCGGTGAATCCTTTGCAGCCTATTGTTGTGTTCAGTTGTTGTTTCAATCCCAGGTGGAGTTCTGTAACCATCTGGATCAGACATTTCAGCTGTGGTATTCTTTTCTCTGCCATGACCACCCTTTTTAGCATTTCCATCAGAGAACAAAGTTAGGGCGTCAGTGACTAATTCATCTCGGGCTGACTGTGAGCAGAGGGAATCTCCTCATCATCTTCTTCGGATTCAGACTCAGGTTTCTTTATTGGTGCTTTGGAAGGCTTTGAAGATTTTCCTCCTCCTGTCAATCTTATTCGGTCAGACCTTGGTGGAAGCTGAAGCAATTCTCCTTCAGAATCTGTGTACTCTTCCGAACTCTATGTCATGACCAACCTGTGAAAAGAATAGATACGAGGGAAAAAGGGGTAGGGTCATAAACATGCACAGAAGGTATTTTGAACGAAAAAAATGTTTTCAGAAGAAACATAGAAATTCATGGAATACTTAGAGAAGATATCCTCGATAGATTTTAAACTAGCCATAGAATATCAAGGCTGATTAAGAACTATCTAATCTTTCAGATAAGGACTCATGAACCCTAGGTCGAGGAGAACAAGTACGAGGAAGATCTACAAACCATAGCAGTCAAATCCTAGTGATTCCTACTGATCTACCACAGTGAAATAAATCAAAGAAAATAGCCTCGATAAGAACTACCCTAAGAACAGAGGAATGGACAAGAGCAGTTCCAGATCCAAGCGCCTAACTTGGATACTCCGTGAAGGAAATATGCCCTAGAGGCAATAATAAAGTTGTTATTTTATATTTCCTTATTCATGATAAAGGTTTATTATTCATGCTAGAATTGTATTGATCGGAAACTTAAATACATGTGTGAATACATAAACAAATACTGTGTCCCTAGTAAGCCTCTACTAGACTAGCTCGTTGATCAAGATGGTTAAGGTTTCCTAACCATAGACATGTGTTGTCATTTGATAACGGGATCACATCATTAGGAGAATGATGTGATGGACAAGACCCATCCGTTAGCTTAGCATATTGATCGTTCAGTTTATTGCTACTGCTTTCTTCATGTCAAATACATATTCCTTCGACTATGAGATTATGCAACTCCCGGATACCGGAGGAATACCTTGTGTGCTATCAAACGTCACAACATAACTGGGTGATCATAAAGATGCTCTACAGGTATCTCCGAAGGTGTTTGTTGAGTTGGCATAGATCGAGATTAGGATTTGTCACTCCGAGTATCGAAGAGGTATCTCTGGGCCCTCTCGGTAATACACATCATAAGAAGCCTTGCAAGCAAAGTGACTAATGAGTTAGTTGCAAGATGATGTACTACGGAATGAGTAAAGAGACTTGCCAGTAACGAGATTGAACTAGGTATGAAGATACCGACGATCGAATCTCGGGCAAGTAACATACCGATGGACAAAGGGAATTACGTATGTTGTCATAAGGTTCGACCGATAAAGATCTTCATAGATGATGTAGGAGCCAATATGGGCATCCAGGTTCCGCTATTGGTTATTGACCGGAGAGGTGTCTCGGTCATGTCTACATAGTTCTCGAACCCGTAGGGTCCGCACGCTTAACGTTCGTTGACGATATAGTGTTATATGAGTTATATGATTTGGTGACCGAATGTTGTTCGGAGTCCCGGATGAGATCATGGACATGACAAGGAGTCTCGAAATGGTCGAGAGGTAAAGATTGATATATAGGACGATGGTATTCGGACACCGGAAGAGTTTCGAGATGCACCGAGTAGTCATCGGGTCACCGGAAGGGGTTCCGGACACCCCCGGTAGGTGTATGGGCCTAATGGGCCAAGGTGGGGACAGACCAGCCAATAGGAGGCTGGTGCGCCCCTCTCCCTGGCTGGACGGCCCTAGGGAAGGAAAGGGGGAGGGCTAGCCCCTCCTGCCTTCCCCTTCTCATGGGAGAAAGGAAAGGGGGGGGGGGGGGGGGGGCGCCTCCCTCCTCTGCCTTTCCCCCGCACCTATACATGTCTGGGGGGCGCGGCTTGGGGTAGGACCCCAAGTGGGATTCAGCCCCACTTGGGGCGCCTCCAGGCTGCCTCCTCCCTCCCCCACCTATATATATGTGGGAGGGGGGCGCCTAGCACAACCACGACAATTGCTTAGCCGTGTGCGGCGCCCCCCTCCACCGTTTACACCCCCGGTCATATTTTCGTAGTGCTTAGGCAAAGCCCTGCGGAGATAGCTTCACCATCACCATCACCATGCCGTCGTGCTGCCGTAACTCATCCACTACTTTGCTGTCTTGCTGGATCAAGAAGGCGGAGGACGTCACCGAGCTGAACGTGTGCTGAACGCGGAGGTGTCATACGTTCGGTACTCGATCGGTTGGAGTGCGAAGAAGTTCGACTACATCAATTGCGTTAACAAACGCTTCCGCTTACGGTCTACGAGGGTACGTAGACACACTCTCCCCTCTCGTTGCTATGCATCTCCATGGATAGATCTTGCGTGTGCATAGATTTTTTTTTTGTTTTCCATGCAACGTTTCCCAACAGTGGCATCCGAGCCAGGTCTATGCGTAGATGATATGCATGAGTAGAACACAAAGAGTTGTGGGCGGTGATAGTCATACTGCTTATCACCAACATCTTTTTTTGATTCGGCGGTATTGTGGGATGAAGCAGCCCGGACCGACCTTACATGTCCACGCACATGAGACCGGTTCCACCGACTGACATGGAACTTGTTTCGCATAAAGGTGGCTGGCGGGTGTCTATTTCTCCTACTTTAGTTGAATCGAATTTGACTACGGTCGGTCCTTGAATAAGGTTAAAACAGCAAAGTTGATGAATCACCGTTGTGGTTTTTGCCGTAGGTAAGAACGGTTCTTGCTAGAAGCCTGTAGCAGCCACGTAAAACTTGCAACAACAAAGTAGAGGAGATCTAACTTGTTTTTGTAGGGCATGTTGTGATGTGATATGGTCAAGATATGATGACATATGTTGATGTATGAGATGATCATGTTTGGTAATATCGACAACTGGCAGGAGCCTTAGGGTTGTCTCTTTATTGTATGAAGTGCAAGCGCCATGTAATTGCTTTACTTTATCACTATGCGTTAGCGATAGTTGTAGAAGCAATAGTTGGCGAGACGACCCCGACGCAACGATGGAGATCAAGGTGTCGAGCCGGTGATGATGGAGACCATGATGATGCTTTGGAGATGGAGATCAAAAGCACAAGATGATGATGGCCATATCATGTCACATATTTTGATTGCATGTGATGTTTATCCTTTATGTATCTTATTTTGCTTAGAACGGCAGTAGCATTATAAGATGATCCCTTCACTAAATTTCAAGATAAAAGTGTTCTCCCCGAGTATGCACTGTTGCCAAAGTTCGTCATTTCGAAGCACCTTGTGATGATCGGGTGTGATAGACTCTATGTTCACATAAACTTGATGAGCCTAGCATCTACAGACATGGTCTCGGAACACTGGAGACCGAAAGGTCGAACGTGAGTCATATAGTGGATATGATCAACATAGAGATGTTCACCATTGATGACTACCCCATCTCACGTGATCATCGGACATGGGTTAGTTGATTTGGATCACGTATCACTTAGATAACTTGAGGGATGTTTATTTAAGTGGGAGTTCACTAGTAATTTGATTAATTGAACTTAATTTATCATGAACTTAGTCTTATAGTTTTGCATATCTATGTTGTAGATCAATGGCCCGAGCTACCGTTCCCCTGAATTTTAATGCGTTCCTAGAGAAAGCTAAGTTGAAAGATGATGGTAGCAACTACACGGACTGGGTCCCTAACTTGAGGATTATCCTCATTACTGCATAGAAGAATTATGTCCTTGATGCACCGCTAGGTGACATGCCTGCTACAGGAGCTGAAGCAGATGTTATGAATGTCTGGGAAGCTCGATCTGATGACTACTGGATAGTTCAGTGTGCCATGCTTTACGGCTTAGAACCGGGACTTCAAAGACGTTTTGAACATCATGGAGCATATGAGATGTTCCAAGAGTTGAAGTTAATATTTCAAGCAAATGCCCGGGTTGAGAGATATGAAGTCTCCAACAAGTTCTATAGCTGCAAGATGGAGGAGAACAGTTCTGTCAGTGAACACATACTCAAAATGTCTGGGTATCATAACCACTTGACTCAACTGGGAGTTGATCTTCCAGTTGATAGTGTTATTGACAGAGTTCTTCAATCACTGCCACCAAGCTACAAAGGCTTCGTGATGAACTATAATATGCAAGGGATTAATAAAATGATTCCTGAGCTCTTCACGATGCTTAAGGCCATGGAGGTAGAAATCAAGAAGGAGCATCAAGTGTTGATGGTTAACAAGACCACTAGTTTCAAGAAAAAAGGCAAGGGAAAGAAAGGGAACTTCTAGAAGAATGGCAAGCAAGTTTCCACTCCCGAGAAGAAGCCCAAAGCTGGACCCAACCCTGAAACTAAGTGCTTCTACTGCAAAGGGAATGGTCACTGGAAGCGGAACTGCCCCAAATACTTGGCGGATAAGAAGGATGGCAAAGTGAACAAAGGTATATTTGATATACATGTTATTGATGTGTACCTTACTAATGCTCGTAGCAGCGCCTGGGTATTTCATACTGGTTCAGTTGCTCATATTTGTAACTCGAAATAGGAGCTGCGGAATAAATGAAGATTGGCTAAGGACAAGGTGACGATGCACGTCGGAAATGGTTCCAAGGTCGATGTGATCGCTGTCGGCACGCTACCTCTACATCTACCTTCGGGATTAGTTTTAGACCTCAATAATTGTTATTTGGTGCCCGCGTTGAGCATGAACATTATATCTGGATCTTATTTATTGCGAGATGGTTATTCATTTAAATCAGAGAATAATGGTTGTTCTATTTATATGAGTAATATCTTTTATGGTCATGCACCCTTGATGAGTGGTCTATTCTTGTTGAATCTCGATCGTAGTGATACACATATTCATAATATTGATGCCAAAAGATGCAAAGTTGATAATGATAGTACAACATACTTGTGGCACTGCCAATTAGGTCATATTGGTGTAAAGCGCATGAAGAAACTCCATTCAGATGGACTTTTGGAATCACTTGATTATGAATCATTTGATACTTGCGAACCATGCCTCATGGGCAAGATGACTAAAACTCCGTTCTACGGAACAATGGAGTGAGCTAATGACTTACTGGAAATAATACATACCGATGTATGCGGTCCGATGAGTGTTGAGGCATGCGGCGGGTATCGTTATTTTCCGACCTTCATAGATGATTTAAGTAGGTATGGGTATATCTACTTAATGAAACACAAGTCTGAAACGTTTGAAAAGTTCAAAGAATTTCAGAGTGAAGTGGAGAATCATCGTAACAAGAAAATAAAGTTTCTACGATCTGATCATGGAGGCGAATATTTGAGTTACGAGTTTGGCCTTCATTTAAAACAATGTGGAATTGTTTCACAACTCACGCCATCTGGAACACCACAGCGTAATGGTGTGTCTGAACATCGTAACCGTACTTTATTAGATATGATGCGATCTATGATGTCTCTTACCGATTTACCACTATCGTTTTGGGGTTATGCATTAGAGACAGCCGCATTCACGTTAAATAGGGCACCGTCTAAATCCGTTGAGACGACACCGTATGAATTGTGGTTTGGCAAGAAACCTAAGCTATCGTTTCTTGAAGTTTGGGGTTGTGACACTTATATCAAAAGGCTTCAGCCTGATAAGCTCGAACCCAAATCGGAGAAGTGCGTCTTCATAGGATACCCTAAGGAAACAATTGGGTACACCTTCTACCACAGATTCGAAGGCAAGGTCTTTGTTGCCAAGAATGGAACCTTTCTAGAGAAGGAGTTTCTCTCGAAAGAAGTGAGTGGGAGGAAAGTTGAACTTGATGAGGTAATTGTACCTTCTCTCGAATTGGAAAGTAGCACATCACAGAAAACCGTTCCCGTGATGCCTACACCAACTAGAGAGGAATCAAATGATAATGATCATGAAACTTCAGATCAAGTTACTACTGAACCTCGTAGGTCGACCAAAGCACGATCCGCACCAGAGTGGTACGGTAATCCTGTTCTGGAAGTCATGTTATTAGACCAAGGCAAACCTATGAACTATGAAGAAGCTATGATGAGCCCAGATTTCGATAAATGGCTTGAGACCATGAAATCTGAGATAGGATCCATGTATGAGAACAAGGTATGGACTTTGGTGGACTTGCCCGATGATCGGCAAGCCATAGAAAATAAATGGATCTTCAAGAAGAAGACTGACGCTGATGCTAATGTTACTGTCTACAAAGCTTGACTTGTCGCGAAAGGTTTTCGACAAGTTCAAGGAGTTGACTACGATGAGACTTTCTCACCCATAGCGATGCTTAAGTCTGTCCGAATCATGTTAGCAATTGCCGCATTTTATGATTATGAAATCTAGCAAATGGACGTCAAAACTGCATTCCTTAATGGATTTCTTAAAGAAGAGTTGTATATGATGCAACCGGAAGGTTTTGTCGATCCTAAAGGTGCTAACAAAGTGTGCAAGCTCCAGCGATCCATCTATGGACTGGTGCAAGCATCTCGGAGTTGGAATATATGCTTTGATGAGGTGATCAAAGCATATGGTTCTATACAGACTTACGGTGAAGCCTGTATTTACAAGAAAGTGAGTAGGAGCTCTGTAGCATTTCTGATATTATATGTAGATGACATATTGTTGATTGGAAATGATATAGAATTTCTGGATAGCATAAAAAGATACTTGAATAAGAATTTTTCAATGAAAGACCTCGGTGAAGCTGCTTATATATTGGGCATCATGATCTATAGGGATAGATCGAGACGCTTAATAGGACTTTCACAAAGCACATACCTTGACAAAGTTTTGAAGAAGTTCAAAATGGATCAGTCAAAGAAAGGGTTCTTGCCTGTGTTACAAGGTGTGAAGTTGAGTCAGACTCAAAGCCCAACCACTGCAGAAGATAGAGAGAAAATGAAAGTCATTCCCTATGCCTCAGCCATAGGTTCTATCATGTATGCTATGCTGTGTACCAGATCTGATGTGTGCCTTGCCATAAGTCTGGCAGGGAGGTACCAAAGTAATCCAGGAGTGGATCACTGGACAACAGTCAAGAACATCCTGAAGTACCTGAAAAGGACCAAGGATATGTTTCTCATTTATGGAGGTGACGAAGAGCTTCTCGTAAATGGTTACGTCGATGCTAGCTTCGACACTGATCCGGATGACTCTAAGTCACAAACCGGATACGTATTTATATTGAATGGTGGAGCTGTCAGTTGGTGCAGTTCCAAGCAGAGCGTCGTGGCGGGATCTACATGTGAAGCGGAGTACATAGCTGCTTCGGAAGCAACACATGAAGGAGTCTGGATGAAGGAGTTCATATCCGATCTGGGTGTAATACCCAGTGCATCGGGTCCAATGAAATTCTTTTGTGACAACACTGGAGCAATTGCCTTGGTGAAGGAATCTAGGTTTCACAAGAGAACCAAACACATCAAGAGATGCTTCAACTCCATTTGTGAAAAGGTCAAGGATGGAGACATAGAAATTTGCAAAATACATACAGATCTGAATGTGGCAGACCCGTTGACTATGCCTCTTCCGCGAGCAAAACATGATCAGCACCAAGACTCCATGGGTGTTAGATTCATTACAATGTAATCTAGATTATTGACTATAGTGCAAGTGGGAGACTGAAGGAAATATGCCCTAGAGGCAATAATAAAGTTGTTATTTTATATTTCCTTATTCATGATAAAGGTTTATTATTCATGCTAGAATTGTATTGATCGGAAACTTAAATACATGTGTGAATACATAAACAAATACCGTGTCCCTAGTAAGCCTCTACTAGACTAGCTCGTTGATCAAAGATGGTTAAGGTGTCCTAACCATAGACATGTGTTGTCATTTGATAATGGGATCACATCATTAGGAGAATGATGTGATGGACAAGACCCATCCGTTAGCTTAGCATATTGATCGTTCAGCTTATTGCTATTGCTTTCTTCATGTCAAATACATATTCCTTCGACTATGAGATTATGCAACTCCCGGATACCGGAGGAATACCTTGTGTGCTATCAAACGTCACAACATAACTGGGTGATCATAAAGATGCTCTACAGGTATCTCCGAAGGTGTTTGTTGAGTTGGCATAGATCGAGATTAGGATTTGTCACTCCGAGTATCGGAGAGGTATCTCTGGGCCCTCTCGGTAATACACATCATAAGAAGCCTTGCAAGCAAAGTGACTAATGAGTTAGTTGCAAGATGATGTATTACGAAACGAGTAAAGAGACTTGCCGGTAATGAGATTGAACTAGGTATGAAGATACCGACGATCGAATCTCGGGCAAGTAACATACCGATGGACAAAGGGAATTACGTATGTTGTCATAAGGTTTGACCGATAAAGATCTTCGTAGAATATGTAGGAGCCAATATGGGCATCTAGGTTCTGCTATTGGTTATTGAACGTAGAGGTGTCTCGGTCATGTCTACATAGTTCTCGAACCCGTAGGGTCCGCACGCTTAACGTTCGTTGCCGATATAGTGTTATATGAGTTATATGATTTGGTGACCGAATTATGTTCGGAGTCCCGGATGAGATCATGGACATGACGAGGAGTCTCGAAATGGTCGAGAGGTAAAGATTGATATATAGGACGATGGTATTCAGACACCGGAAGAGTTTCGAGATGCACCGAGTAGTCATCGGGTCACCGGAAGGGGTTCCGGACACCCCCGGTAGGTGTATGGGCCTAATGGGCCAAGGTGGGGACAGACCAGCCAACAGGGGGCTGGTACGCCCCTCTCCTTGGCTGGCCGGCCCTAGGGAAGGAAAGGGGGGAGGGCTAGCCCCTCCTGCCTTCCCCTTCTCATGGGAGAAAGGAAAGGGGGGGGGGGGGGGCGCCTCCCTCCTCTGCCTTTCCCCCGCACCTATACATGGCTGGGGGGCGCGGCTTGGGTTAGGACCCCAAGTGGGATTCGGCCCCACTTGGGGCGCCTCCAGGCTGCCACCTCCGTCCCCCACCTATATATATGTGGGAGGGGGGCGCCTAGCACAACCACGACAATTGCTTAGCCGTGTGCGGCGCCCCCCTCCACCGTTTACACCCCTGGTCATATTTTCGTAGTGCTTAGGCAAAGCCCTGCGGAGATAGCTTCACCATCACCATCACCATGCCGTCGTGCTGCCGGAACTCATCCACTACCTCGCTGTCTTGCTGGATCAAGAAGGCGGAGGACGTCACCGAGCTAAATGCGTGCTGAAAGCGGAGGTGCCGTACGTTCGGTACTCGATTGGTTGGAGCACGAATAAGTTCGACTACATCAACCGCGTTAACAAACGCTTCCACTTATAGTGTACTAGGGTACATAGACACACTCTCCCCTCTCGTTTCTATGCATCTCCATGGATAGATCTTGCGTGTGCGTAGATTTTTTTTTGTTTTCCATGCAACGTTTCCCAACACTCTGATCAGCTACGGCAATGCAGGAGGGAAGATTACCGCACCGGCGTGACCAACTACGACGAAGTTTCACCGGAGTTGCATGGCGAGGCTCCTCACCAAAGTTGCTTCAAGCAAGGGCTGGGAGGAGATGGATGAGGGTTTGAGGAACTAAGAGGAAGAAGACAGGGTGAGGGATATTTATAGCTGGCGAGCTGAACCACCTCTCTGAAATCTACGGCCCTCAGTTGTGGGATGTTCCGCATTCGATGAACATGGTCATGATCGTGGGGATCATGGGTACATGGCAACTGTTTCTTGCGAGAAACTCGGGAAGAGCGGGTGACCGAAAGGTTTGAAGAAGGGCAAACACCAAACAATGATTAAAAGTTCGAAGTCGATTTCTTTCGCGACCAAGGACGTCGGACAGAAATTTTCTTCAGATCAAATTGCATGCTTATGAAGGACAACATAGATTTGGATGAGAAAGAATAGAGGGATAAAAGGGTCTGAAACAAAACACTCATCCAGAAGAGAGAAAAACACACAAACACGGAGCTATGAGTGAGTTGTTCATCGGACGAAACACAAACACAGCAAAACGAAAACAGACACATGAACAAGAGCAAATAAACACAAAGAACGAGCACCAACAATATAGATCTCAGGGCTAAGGATAAACAGGTGAATCCCCGAGAGAGTTCCTGCAAGAAAGGTTAGCTCTTTTTCGCAACCCACACTTGTGTGGGCAGCGAGCATGTCATTTGCTTAGTCTGAGCTGGGACATTCCTTCGGTGAGATCTGTAGTTCACCTATGCATTTCGAGAGTAATCATATGAATATGCATTGAAATTGTTTCCAGAGACATGAGGATAGTTATTCAAGGAGGTACGCATGTACTCCTTCTGCCAAAGGTTTGACTGATATCCATCCGACAAAGTTCCATTGCCAATCTGCGAATGATTATCATTTCCTCGAAGAGAATGACTCAGCATATTCAAGTTAGAAGTGACAGATAAATTTTCAATGATGCACTTCTTCACCCAGATTCGCTTCTTGGGTGAACCAGACCTGCAGTTAGTTCCAATATACCAAGCGAAAACCTTACCATTCTGTTGTTTGAAGAATTTGTAGTTTGAGTCATTAGACTCGTCAGAAACAATAGAGATGGGAGAGTCATATCCATACAGAATTGCAGGTTCGAAAGTTTTACTTTTAGCAAGAACCCAACTTGTTCGAGGATATTGCTCGGGAGTCCAGTAGGTTCCATCAACGTTGAGTTTTCTTTCAAAACCCAAACCTTCCTTTTGAGGGTTTTTGTGCAGTATAGACTTTTGAGCACATCACAGAGAGTTTGATGCACTTTGAGGCTCTTTAGCATTCATGTCTCAAGCAAGTTCTTTAATATGAAATTTTCATCAGAGATAGCAACAAATTCCTCGAAAGAGGGGTTAGAAATACCATTCATAGTTGTTGCAATATTCTTGATGACAACATTAGATGTTTCAGCATTTGAATCAGCATTGCTACGTTCTAGGCATTTCAAGCAAGGAGGCACAAAATCATGAGGAAGTCGTTTAGATTGCTCGGCGAAGAGAGAAGCTTTTTCTTTCACTAGCACGTTATGAGTTTCTTTCAGTGACTCGAGTTCTTGATCCTTGTTAAGGAGTTCATCTGGTAAACTCTCATAGTCAACTGTAAGAGAATCATATCGGTTGGAAAGATCATCAATAGTTGAAGAAAAAGCATCATGTTCTTCGATCAACTTTTGATTCTTCTCCATCTCTTCGACCAGTAATCCTTCAGTTTTCCTTAGATTGTTCTCAAGTTTTTCAAGCTCATCTTGTTGAGATTTTGCAATCTTAACCAGTTTAGCATAGGCAATTTATTCAGGAGAATATTCATTCATAGATTTTTGGTGTTTTCCTGATACCTGACCCTTGGAGGTCTTTGCCATGAGACAGAATGCAACTGGTTCATCATCACTTGAAGCATTGTCATCAGTGTCTGATTCGAGTGATTTCTCAGATGATTCATACGCCACGAAAGCATTGCTTCTTCCTATCCTTCTGTGAAGCTCTTTATCTTCTGATTCTGATTCGGATGTCTCATCTTCAGAATTCAAGTTCATATCAGCACATGCTTTATTTAGCTGTGATATTCTCTTCATATTTGATTTGATGGTTGCTCCGGCTTTCACGTCAGTGACTGGTCTCGTCGAAGAGGATGAAGAAGATTTAATTTTCTTCGAGAGCTTAGCGTGATGATCCATTGGAGTGAATCCATTGCCGTGAAGATACATCCATCTGTAGCTTGGTTTTCTATCCCAGCAAGGACAGTCTGCTATGAGATGACCAAATTGTTTGCACTTGAAGCACTTCATTTCTTTCGAAGGTAACTTTCTTGAAGATTCAGGCAAGTCAAATCCATCATCATTTGTTAGACACAAATTCTATCTTCTGAGATCACTTAACCTTTGTGTGAGCATTTCAATTTCCCTTATGGTGTGTTGATTCTCGACATCTTCTTCCGGTGAACTGCCATATTGTGACAGAATTTCCCCTTCACTTTCCGAAGAAGATTCTTGATGTCCATTTTCAAGTTCCATCTTTTCTTCGTGAATAGACAACAATGTCATGACCTCGACGTAGTGAAGTTCTTCATAGTCTGGTCTTAGTTTGATTTAAGCTACAATTGGATCGAAGGTTGCATCAAGAGCGCTCAGTAGATTGTTGACCACATCAATATCGGTGATATCTATTACTCCTTGTTGATGAAGTCTTTCAACAATATTGGTCAACCAATCATTGAGTTTAATAGCACTTTCCTTACGAAGACTTCTGAAACCAGCAAACATGGCACGAAGCATTTCAGTGTGAGAATCTGTTCTGGTAATGAATTCTTCATAAGCATTTTTGATGGCATCCCAGAGTTGCTTTGCAGTGTCAAGGTTTTGGAACCGAATAAAAATGTCTTTTGAGATACTTTCATAGATAATATCTTTTGCTTGTGCATTCAATCGCAGTATAGTTTTGTCATCAGAATTTGGAGCATCAGGGTGCTGAGTGGTGTATCCATTTTCCACAATCTGCCAAAGATATATGTTGATGGCTTGAAATCTGATTCTCATTCTCTCTTTCCAGTAGAGATAGTCATTTCCATCGAAGATAGGAAACCTTTCAGAGTGCGAGGATCTACCTGCATACGACATACTCAAAACTCCAAGGTGGTTAAACCTTTAATAAACAAAGACAGGGAGAACCTGCTCTGATACCAATTGTTGGGATCAAGAGTATATCGACCAGAGGGGGGTGAATGGGAGATTCAAAAATTCTTTTGAATGTTATGAACTGATCCCAAACACAGCATCGGAAACATGGTTCGGCAGAAAAGAACTCAATCAAACACGTTGTTGAGGAACATAGCTATCGAGGTAGGAAGCAATAATGGTTCGAGCATAGGATATCACAGGTTTGACAATGATGATGGTAATGCAATATACGAACAGATGCAGTAGCATGAGGAAAAACAAGGTATGAACTACGAGAGAAAAACACGAGAAATAACTATGACGAGGTGAAAGAAAACGATACGGGGAAATCATGCCAGTCTTATCAAGTGCGAATAGAAATGTATACGACTGGAATGACTACACAAAATGATGAGAATGCAACAGGGTGAGCAACGAATGATAACAGATGGGAATGACAGAGATGATAGAAACAAATGATATGCAACAGTCGATGAATGATCATATAAACTATCATCATAGAGCATGGAAGTAAACTGCTGAATGTAATGCAGTAAGGTAGAGTGAACCAGTGGTGCTCGATGGCGACAGAAGGGTTTGGTAGACCAGTTCACCCTTCTGCCAAAGGACTATGTGTGGTTGGAGGGGTTGTGATTTAACACAGAAGATAAACTCTCTTTGCCCTATTCTCCTTCAAATCGGAGCTGATCAGACTCCAGTTGATTTCACTCATGGTAGATACTTGTCAGCGATCTCCAAACCTTCGAAAGACCTTCGCGAACCACCATGACTCTTGGTTGCTGAAGATCTTGCTCGGTGAAGATAACAACTCTTCAACACTCGAGCCGACACCTATCCGTCTAGAGAGTGCGCAGCTCTCAAGAGTAATAGGTACCAGAACTCTAAACTCATAATGACTGTGATGCTCAACCACTGTCTAAGTTTTGGGCTCTTGATTTTTCTCTCGGTGGATCTTAAACTCAAATCACTCGGAGAGGGGATGGTCAATCAATCTTCTCAGAAATCTTAAGCAGAGCAGCCAACGGGCAACGTTGGAGCGGGGTGGCTATTTATAGCTGCAGCCTTCCTTGAAGGGAAATGACCAAATTGGACATGTGGAGTAGCCAATGGCTGAACGACACGAGTCCAATGGTCAGAAATTGAGCACAACAGTAACATTCCTTGCAGAGCAAGTAATGCTAACTCCTCAGTTCAAAAGATATCTTCTGTAGCACAAAGAACAACGTCTACTGCTGGCAGGTAATCATTCGAAACATAAAGAGATTTCTCTCAGTCTCGCATAGGTTATGGGCTAAGCATCACAGCGGATCTAAGCTTCGAGAACCTATACCCCTATTAATAGTACGGAGGTCCTATGACTCAAATGAATGAAAGAAGAACAACGAAATAAATGCTACGTCTTCACTTTGTCTTCGACTTCCATTCGCGGCAGTCAATATTCTTCGGACAGAAACTCTGAACCAATTGCTTCACGTCAGCAATAAATTTCCGAGGGGTTAACTCCTTCACATCAATCTTCTCATCTACATGTTCTCAACAGATGTAGCTCATTCTTCTGTGCAATGCAGATATTCTTCGGTGAAGTTCCTCGAACTTGACACCGGAGACAACATTCTCTTTGATTCTGCATGGATTGTTTCTCTCTGTGTGCACTAGCAAACGAATCACTCCACGCCTGTTTCTGTCAACAATCTCCAAAACACAAGAGGGCAAATATTGCACCACCACAAACGCTACAAAACTTTTTGTCAAATTTTTCTGGACCAGAAGGGACCCTAGAAGCTACGGGGGAAGACCTCAAGTGCCACGGGGCAGCGACAAGCCTGCCAGGCGCGCCCAGGTGGCGCCCCCCAGGCTTGTGGGCCCCTCATGGCACCTCCTGACCTAATTCTAGCTCTATAAATTCCTAAATATTCGAATACACTAGAGAGCCACCCAAAATACTTTTTCCGCTGCCGCAAGTTTCTGTTCTCGCGAGATCCCTTCTGGAGGCCTTATCCGGTACTTTTTCGGAGAGGGAATCGATCATGGAGGCCTTCTACATCAACCTTGCTACCCTTTTGATGATGTGTGAGTAGTTTACCACAGACCTACGGGTCCATAGCTAGTAGCTAGATGGCTTCTTCTCTCTCTTTGATCTTCAATACAATGTTCTCCTCGATGTTCTTGGAGATCTATTCGATGTAATCCCTTTTTGCGGTGTGTTTGTTGGGATCTGATGAATTGTGGGTTTATGATTAGATTATTCATGAATATTATTTGAGTCTTCTCTGAACTCTTTTATGCATGATTTTTATAGCTTTTTATTTTTCTTCGATCTATCCGTTTGGTTTGGCCAATTAGATTGATTTATCTTGCAATGGGAGAGGTGCTTTGTGATGGGTTCAATCTTGCGTTGCTCAATCCCAGTGACAGTAAGGGACATGACACGTACTTGTATCGTTGCCATTAAGGATAAAAATATGAGGTTTATTCATATTGATTGAGTTTACTTTGTCTACATCATGGCATCTTGCTTAAGGTGTTACTCCATTCTTTATGAACTTAATACTCTAGATGCATGCTGGATAGCGGTCGATGTGTGGACTAATCGTAGTACATGCAGACAGGAGTCGGTCTACTTGTCTCGGACGTGATGCCTATACACATTATCATTACCTTGAATATCATATAATTATTCGCTTTTCTATCAATTGCCCAACAGTAATTTGTTTACCCACCCTATACTATGTTCAAGAGAGAAGCCTTTAGTGAAAACTATGGCCTCCAGGTCTATCTTTATCATATATTAGAATCTAATAATACTTTGCTGCAATTTATTTACTTTTATTTTATTTTGTGTTTTTGTTTATCCATCTATCACTATGAGATTTGATCCTTGCAATTAACCACTAAGGGATTGACAACCCCTTGTTTGCGTTGGGTGCAAGTATTTGTTATTTTGTGTGTAGGTGCTGTTCACGAGGTGTCGCGTGGTTCTCCTACTGGATTGATAACCTTGGTTCTTAATTGAGGGAAATACTTATCTCTATTGTACTGCATCATCCTCTCCTCTTCGAGGAAATCCCAACGCAGCTCACAAGTAGCAGGAGGAATTTCTGGCACCATTGCCAGGGAGACATCACCAGTACATTGTTTTCTATTTGCCTCTCGTTTTCATCTCCCCCACTTCTAAAACGCTTTTACAAAAACACAAAAATATTTTTCATATGCCTTTTTGTTCGTTTGCTTGTTCGCTTGCTTTGTCGCTATGGCTAGCTCTTCCCTTATCATGTGTACCCCTGAAATTGAAGTGCTTAATTTTAAACAAAGAGGGGGAGAAAATTTAAAAGATGCTTGGCATAGGATTTGCGATGCTCAGAATAGATCAAGTCATAAGCAATCCACAACCATTCTCCTTCGCAATTTTTATGTGAGAATTACTACTTGGTATAGATTTGTGCTTGATACTATTACCGGAGGGAATTTTTTGAGTAGTCACCCTATGGATGCTTTCAATGCTATGGGAAATTTAGTGGGATCACTACCTATTACTATTAATGAAACCGCATTGACTTTGGAGCATGTTATGTAAAGGTTAGAAGCTATTGAGAATGCCTACCGTAGAGCATATTGAAAATCTGGATAAAAAGATTCATAATCATATTAATCAATTTGGGGCAAAGGTAGGAACTACTTTAAAATAGCTAAAAGGAAAAGAAACGGTAATTAGTGAGAGGATAGAACAAAGTCCCGCTAGAATTGACAAGTTGGAAGAAGTTATTAATAATTTGGGTTTCGCATTTTCTTCCGTTAAAACTATTGAAAGGACTCCTCCTAGCAAGAATTGCAAGTTTATGTATCTTCCTAAGAATAAGGGTGCTACATCTAGTAATGAAGATCTTAAAATGATTAGTGTTCACCCTAGTTTTGTTGATTTGATAAAGGAACCAATCTATGAGAGTAAATTCCTCAACTTTGTTCCTAAGAGTGTGATTGTTAAGAATATGTATGCTAGAACTCCTACGAAGTATGGATGTGTGATTGAGGATTTGTAAACCAAAGATGACAACACTTGAAACTATGCATTACGCCTAGCTAGGGGCGTAAAACAATAGCGCTAGTTGGGAAGAAACCCAATAGTTATCTTTATTTTTCTTGTTTCTTTTTTGTTTTTTGTGTGCACACAATTATTCTACTGTTGTGGTTGTGCTTTTGTATTTAAATTAGTGTTTGTGCCAAGTAAAACCTTTGGGATGATTTGGATGATAGTTGATTTGATTCTGTGAAAAATAGAAACTTTTGCGCCTAGTACTGGAATTCTCTAAATTCACTGGAATGTGGAAATATTCTGAAATTTTTACACATAATTTATATACAAATTTCCCACTTTGTCCTAAATTTTCAGAATTGTTTTAGTTACATAAGTATAGTCATAATTCAGATTACTACAGACTCTTCTGCTTTTGACAGATTCTATTTTCGTTGCATTGTTTGCTTGTTTTGATGAATCTATGGGTTGTACCGGGGGGTATAAGCCATGGTGAAGTTAGAATACAGTAGGTGTTATGCAATAATAAAATATGAATGGGTTTACAACAGTACCTAAAACTTGTGATTTGGTCGTTTTACTAATGGATCTAAGGAAGGTTTTTGTTGAGTTTTGTGTGCTGAAGTTTTCAAGTTTTGAGTGAGATCACGATGGATGAAGGAATAAGGAGTGGTAAGACCTTAAGATTGGGGATGCCCATGGCAACCCAAGGAAATATCTAAGGACACCCAAGCATCTAAGCTTGGGGATGCCCCGGATGGCATCCCCTCTTTCGTCTACCAACCATAGGTAACTTTACTTGGAGCTATATTTTTATTCATCACATGATATGAGTTTTGCTTGGAGCGTCGTGTATTATATGAGTGTTTGCTTTGATTGCTTTTTAGTTTGCCACAATCAACTTTGCTGGACACACCTTTTTGGGAGGGACACACATTATTCATGATTTGTTAGAATACTCTATGTGCTTCACTTATATCTTTTGAGCTAGGCAGTTGCTCTAGTGCTTCACTTATATTTTTAGAGCACGACGATGGTTATATTTTAAATAAATAGTTGCACTCTCATGCTTCACTTATATTATTTTGAGAGTTTGATAAATAGTAATGGCAATTTGCATGGGTTATGAATTTGGTCCTCATATGATAGGTATTCAAGAGGGATATAATAAAAACTTTCATGTAGATCACTGAATATGATAAGTTTGATTACTTGCAATAGTTTTGCGATATAAAGATGGTAATGTGTGGGAGGTACTAGTGAATAATTGTGGTTTAGTAAGAATATTGGTGTTATGGTTTGTGATTCCTGAAGCATGCACGTATGGTCTCTCATTATGCTAAGAAGTTGGAGCATGATTTATTATTGATTGTCTTCCTTATGAGTGGCGGTCGGGGATGAGCGATGGTCTTTTCCTACCAATCTATCCCCCTAGGGGCATGCGTAGTAGTACTTTGCTTCTAGGGCTAATAAACATTTGCAATAAGTATATGAGTTCTTTATGACTAATGTGAGTCCATGGATTATACACACTCTCACCTTTCCGCAATTTGCTAGCCTCTTCTATACTCTGCATTGCCCTTTCTCACCTCGAGAGTTGGTGCAAACTTCGCTGGTGCATCCAAACCCCATGATATGATACGCTCTAGCACACATAATCCTCCTTATATCTTCCTCAAAATAGCCACCATACCTACATATTATGGCATTTCCATAGCCATTCTGAGATATATTGCCATGCAACTTCCACCGTTCCATTTTTTATGACACTCATCATCATTGTCATATTGCTTTGCATGATCATATAGTTGACATAGTATTTGTGGCTCAGCCACCGTTCATCATTTTTTATACATGTTACGCTAGATCATTGCACATCTTGGTACACCGCTAGAGGCATTCATATAGAGTCATATTTCGTTCTAGTATCGAGCTGTAATTTTGAGTTGTAAGTAAATAGAAGTGTGATGATCATCATTATCATTATTAGAGCATTGTCCCAAGTGAGAAAAAAGAGGTGAAAAAGATCCAAAGAAAAAGAGGCCAAAAAGAGCCCACCAAAAAAAATGAGAGAAAAAGAGAGAAGGGGCAATGTTACTATCCTTTTCCACACTTGTGCTTCAAAGTAGCACCATGTTTTTCATATAGAGAGTCTCTTATGCTTTCACTTTCATATAACTAGTGGGAATTTTTTATTATAGAACTTGGCTTGTATATTCCAATGATGGGCTTCCTCAAATGCCCGAGGTCTTCGTGAGCAAGCAAGTTGGATGCACACCTACTTAGTTTTCTTTTTGAGCTTTCATACACTTATAGCTTTTAGGGCATCCGTTGCATGGCAATCCCTACTCCTTGCATTGGCATCAATTGATGGGCATCTCCACAGCCCGTTGATTAGCCTCATCGATGTGAGACTTTCTCCTTTTTTTGTCTTCTCCATATTAATCTCTACCACCACTCTATTCCACCCATAGTGATATATCCATGGCTTGCGCTCATGTATTGCATGGGGGATGAAAAAGCTGAAGCACGTTAAAAAGTATGAACCAATTGCTCGTCTTGTTATTGGGGTTGTGCATGATAGATACTTTGTGTTAAGAAGATGGAGCATGACAAGACTATATGATTTTGTAGGGATAACTTTCTTAAGCATTGATATTTTGAAAGGCATGATTGTTTGTTGGTATGCCTGAGTATTTATTTCTTTATGTCAAATTATAGACTATTGCTTTGAACCATTCGGATCTTAATATTCATGCCACAAAAGAGATTACATGATGAATATGATACGTAGCATTCCACATCAAAAATTCCGTTTTTATCATTTACCTACTCGAGAACGAGCAGGAATTAAGCTTGGGATGCTTGATATGTCTCCAACATATCTATATTTTTTGATTGTTCCATGTTATTATAGTATCAATCTTGGATGTTTATTACGCAATTATATGCAATTATATATCATTTTTTTGGGACTAACCTATTAACCTAGTACCCAGTGCCAGTTGCTGTTTTTTTTGCTTGTGTTTGGCTTTTCAGAAAATTAGTACCAAACGGAGTCCAAATGCTACAAAACTTTTTGACGATTTTTTCTGGACCAGAAGGGACCCTAGAAGCTTCAGGAGAAGACCTAAAGTTCCACGAGGCAGCGACAAGCCTGTCAGGCGCGCCCCGGGGGGCGCCCCCAGGCTTGTGGGCCCCTCGTGGCACCTCCTGACCTGATTCCAGCTCTATAAATTCCCAAATATTCCCAATACATCAGAGAGCCACCCAAAATACTTTTTCCGCCGCCGCAGGTTTCTGTTCTCCGGAGATCCCATATGGAGGCCTTCTCCGGTACTCTGCTGGAGGGGGAATTGAAAGTGCAACTAATCCTCGGGTGGTTTTGGTAATTCATAACAACATATATCTCATTGAACTAATGTCCATACAAGTTAAATATTTCAGGATGTTCAATGATTGGCATGGCAAGGACTAGTGATTGTGGACCCGTCAAAATGCTAAGGAAATGGATTGGCAAAAAGCTCAAGACTCTATATTTTTGGTTAAGTGATCCAAGTTCACATTGAGTCCATAGGAAAGCCAATACTATTAAAAGGGGATGAGGTGTTGCTTAATGATCTATTTGCTCAAGTGCTTAGTGATATTGCTCCAAAACCCTCAACCACTTTCTCCATCCAAATATGTCCAAACCCTACTTTCCAACTCGGCCCCACCGAAATTTCCAATCCGGAGCCATCGAGTTCATCTGGACTTAGCCACTGCCAAACCCTAACAAATTGGATCCACCAATATGGATCTCGATCTCACCGAGATGGCCTTGCCAACTCCCTGTTACTTATTGCTTCACTTCGGTCTCACCGAGTTGATGCAATCGGTACTAGCGAGATGGTTTGCCAACTCTCTGTTGCCTTATTGCTTCACTTCGGTTCCACCGAGTTGACGCAATCGGTGCCACCGAGACGAGGTTTGCCCTAAGCCATTGCACACCGGTCCCTCCGAGTTGTTCCAGTCGGTCCCACCGAGATTCCTAACATTCATATTTTTACACGGTTCGGTGCCACCAAAAATTCTGATCGGTGCCACCGAGTTGGGTCAAAAGTGTGTAACGGTTGGATTTGTGTGGAGGCTATATATACCCCTCCACCCCTTCTTCCTCAGTGAAAAGAGCTATCAGAACATGCCTACACTTTCACTACTCATTTTCTGAGAGAGAACCACCTACTCATGTGTTGAGATCAAGAGATTCCATTCCTACCATTTGAACCTTGATTTCTAGCCTTCCCCTAGTTGCTTTCCACTCAAATCCTTCTTCCACCATAGCCAAATCTGTGAGATAGAGTTGAGTGTTGGGGAGACTATCATTTGAAGCACAAGAGCAAGGAGTTCATCATCAACACACCATCTATTACCTTTTGGAGAGTGGTGTCTCCTAGATTGGTTAGGTGTCGCTTGGGAGCCTCCGACATGATGTGGAGTTGAACCAAGAAGTTTGTAAGGGCAAGGAGATCGCCTACTTCGTGAAGATCTACTCGAGTGAGGCAAGTCCTTCGTGGGCGATGGCCATGGTGGGATAGACAAGGTTGTTTCTTCATGGGTGGAGCCCTCCGTGCACTCGCGCGGCCGTTACCCTTCGTGGGTTGACGTCTCCATCAACGTGGATGTACCATAGCACCACCTATCGGAACCACGCCTAAAATCTTCGTGTCCCCATTGCGTTTGCCTTCTCCGAACCCTTCCCTTTACCTTCATGTGCAATGTTTTACATTCTGCTGCTATACTCTTAGAATTGCATGTGTAGGTTGATTGCTTGACTTGTCATAATTGCTAAAATCTGCCTACAACTAAAATTGGGAAAAGTCTAGGTTTTAATTAGTCAAGTAGTCTAATCACCTGATGACCCACAAGTATTGGGGATCAATCGTAGTCTTTTTGATAAGTAAGAGTGTCGAACCAAATGAGGAGCAGAAGGAAATGACAAGTGGTTTTTAGCAAGCACTGAAATTGTCGGTAACAGGTAGTTTGATAGCAAGATAATTTGTAACAAGCAAGTAACGGTAACTGTAAATAAAGTTCAGCAAGGTAGCCCAATCCTTTTGTGGCAAAGTACAGGCCAAACAGTCTCTTATAATAAGCAAAGCGTTCTTGAGGGCACACGGGAATTTCATCTAGTCACTTTCATCATGTTGGTTCGATTCGCATTCGCTACTTTGATAATTTGATATGTGGGTGGACCGGTGCTTGGGTGCTGTTCTTACTTGAACAAATCTCCGACTTATGATTAACCCCCTCGCAAGCATCCGCAACTAAGAGAAAAGTATTAAGATAAAATCTAACCATAGCATTAAACATATGGATCCAAGTCAGTCCCTTACGGAATAGCGCATAAACTAGGGTTTGAGCTTCTATCACTCTAGCAACCCATCATCTAATAACTACTCCACAATGCATTCCCTTAGTCCCAAAGATGGTGAAGTGCCATGTAGTCGACGTTCACATGACACCACTAAGGGAATCACAACATACATATCATCAAAATATCGAACACATATCAAATTCGCATGATTACTTGCACCATGACTTCTCCCGTGACCTCAAGAACAAAAGTAACTACTCACAAATGATATTCATGCTCAAGATCAGAGGGGTATTAAATAGCATAATGGATCTGAACATATAGTCTTCCACCAAATAAACCATATAGTAATCAACTACAAGATGTAATCAACACTACTAGTCACCCATAGGTACCAATCTGAGGTTCCGGTACAAAGATTGAACACAAGAGATGAACTAGGGTTTGAGATGAGATGGTGTTATTGAAGATGTTGATGGAGATTGGCCTCCCAAAGATGAGAGGGTTGTTGGTGATGCAATGGATTTAATTTCCCCCTCCGGGAGGGAAGTTCCCCCGGCGAAATCGCTCAGTCGGAGGGCAAAAGTGCTCCTACCCAAGTTCCGCCTCGAGAGGGTGGTGCTCCGTCCTGAAAGTCTTCTCCTTATTTTTTCTAGGTCAAATGACCTTAAGTACCAGAAGATGGGCACCGGAGGTGGGCTGGGCTGGCCACAACCCACCAGGGCGCGCCTGGGGGGACTAGTGCATCGTGGTGTCTTGTGGTCACCAGGTGCCCCCCCGGTAGTTATTTGCTCTAGTATTTTTTATATATTCCAAAATAATTCTCCGTGAAGTTTCAGCTCATTTGGAGATGTGCAGAATAGGTGTCTCTGACATAGCCTTTTCAGGCCCAGAATTCCAGCTGCCGACATTCTCCCTCTTTGTGTAAACCTTGCATATTATGAGAGAAAAGGCATTAGAATTACTCCATAAAGCATTATTATGCATAAAAACATTATAAATAACAGTAAGAAAACATGATTCAAAATGGACGTATCAACTCCCCCAAGCTTAGACCTCGCTTGTCCTCAAGCGAAAGCCGATATCGAAAAACATGTCCACAAGGTTTGAGAGAGAGGTGTCGATAAAATCAAAATACGGACATAGTAGCATCATGCTTATTATCATAACAACAACAAAATTTATCATAAAACTTTATCATATAACTTCTCATGAACAAGTAACAATTCATCACAACATCGAAGTAAAAAGCATAAACTCTATTGAAAGCCAACAAACTATGTTATCGGTCAACTTTGCAACTACAATTCATCATATATCGGAGCCTTTAGGCAAGTCCACATACTCAACCATCATTTAATATTCTATGATTGCTAACACTGAAAGCATACCCATGAGAAAAAAGTTTCAACCGGACACATAGAAAGATAGGGGCTTATAGTTTTGCCTCCCAACGTATTCACCTCCAGGGTGATGTCAACGATAATAACTCATGCTCACTCATATCCAACTGGATATATGTGCCTAGATCTTTCCTCACCACATGATGCTTGCAAAAATAGAAAATAAAAAGGAATAGGGAAGAATACTTTGACTCTTGCATAAAAGTAAATACATAAAAGTAAAAGATAGGCCCTTCGCAGAGGGAAGCAGAGGTTGTCATGCGCTTTTTGGTTTGTATGCACAATCCCTTAATGCAAAAGAACGTCACGTTATATTGCCCCTTATGATAGCAACCTTTATTATGTAGTCCGTCACTTTTATTACTTTGCCATCACAAGTTCATACAACGCTCAATTTTCTCTTACACTAAATGATCAAACACATTTAGAAGCAATTTTTATTGCCTTATTGCACCGATGACAACTTATTTGAAGGATCTTACTCAATCCATAGGTAGGTATGGTGGACTCTCAAAACATGAGTTTGGGTTTAGGGTTTTTGGATGCACAAGTAGTATCTCTACTTAGTGCAGAATTTTGGCTAGCAAAGATATTGAGCAAGCACCACATGTTGAAGGGTCTATGGCAATATAACTTCTATGTGAATACGAACAAACATAAATCATTACATTGTCTTCCTTGTCCAACGTCAGCAATTTTGGCATATAATAATTAATGGGGGCTCACAATCATAAAAGATATCCAGGATGGTGTATTTGCATGTGAATCTTCTCTTCCCTTATTAATTTTTTCATGAATTGCATCATTGACCAATGCTATGTTTGTTAACCTTCAATAAATTTTACCACTTATACTTTTCCTTATGTGGTGTCATTACTTACTGATACGTCTCCAACGTATCTATAATTTTTTATCGTTCCATGCTGTTATATTATCATTCTTGGATGTTTTACAATCATTTTATAGCAACTTTATATCATTTTTTGGGACTAACCTGTTGACATAGTGCCCAGTGCCAGTTGTTGTTTTTTGCTTGTTTTTACTTCGTAGAATATCCCTACTAAACGGAGTCCAAACGCAGCAAAACTTTTTGGAGATTTTTTTGGACCAGAAGACACCTTGGAGGCCAAGAAAGCACTTGGGAGGAGGCCCGTGGGGACCACAAGACACCAGGGCGCACCCAGGAACCCAGCCACGCCTTGGTGGGTTGTGGGGCCCACGGGGGTCTCCTGCACCGCCTCTTCACCCTATAAATTCCCAAATATTCCAGAAACCCTGGGGGAGTCGACGAAACACAATTCCAGCTGCCGCAAGTTCAGGAACCACGAGATCCAATCTAACACCATCACGGAGGGGTTAATCATCCTCATTGGTGCCTCTCCGATGATGCATGAGTAGTCCACCATAGACCTAAGGGTCCATAGGCAGTAGCTAGATGGCTTCTTCTCTCTTTTTTCTTCTCAATACAATGGTCTCTTGGAGATCTATTTGATGTAAACCTTTTTGCGTTGTGTTTGTTGGGATCCGATGAAATTTGAGTTTATGATCAGATCTATATCCATGAATATTATTTGAGTTTCTTTGATCTCTTATATGCATGATTATGTATAGCCTCGTATTTCTTCTTCGAATCTTTGGTTTAGTTAGGCCAACTAGATCAATTTTTCTTGCCATGGGAAGAGGTGCTTTGTGATGGGTTCGATCTTGCGGTGTCCTCTCCCAGTGACAGAAGGGGCAGCGAGGCACACATGTATTGTTGCTATTAAGGAAAACAAGATGGGATCTATTCCTACATGAATATATCTTGTCTACATCATGTCATCATTCTTATTGCATTACTCCGTTTCTCCATGAACTTAATACACTAGATGCATGCTGGATAGTGGTCGATGTGTGGAGTAATATTAGTAGATGCAGGTAGGAGTCGGTCTACTAATCTTGGACATGATGCCTATATATTGATCATTACCTTGGATATCATCATAATTATTCGATCTTCTATCAATTTCCCAATAGTAATTTGTTTACCCACCGTGTGCTATTTTCTCGAGAGAAGCCACTAGTGAAATCTACGGCCCCGGGTCTATATTTTATCATATTGCTTTCCAATCTATTATTCCAAAAACCCAAAAATAATTTGCTGCACTTTTTATTTGCATCTTTTATTTCATGTTTTATTCATATCTATTTATCCAAACACATACAAACCAATCTATCTTTTTACCGAGGAGGGATTGACAACCCCTCTTACGCGTTGGGTTGCGAGGATTTGTTCTTTGTGTGCAGGTACCGTTTACATAGTGTTGCTTGGTTCTCCTACTGGATTGATACCTTGGTTTCTTAACTGAGGGAAATACCTACCATAGCTGTACTACATCATCCCTTCCTCTTTGGGGAAATACCGACGCAGTTTCAAGCCGCATCAAAAATAATTTCTGGCGCCATTGCCGGGGAGACATCATCAACATCTATCAGCTTCCTAATCACAAATCTCATCTCCTTGTAATATACTTTATTTTCCATTTGCCTCTCATTTTCATCTCCCCCACTTCACAAAACTATTTGCCTTTTTATTCGCCTTCTTTTCGTTTGCCTTTTCCTTGTTTGATCTTTTGTTTGCTTGTGTTGCCATGTGCCTTCTATATGCTTGCATCCTCGCTTGCTAAAAATCTATTGATATGGATCCCCATCCACTTGTTAATCTTTTAAAAGATCCAATCATGATGAACCAATTGCTAGTGAGTTGAGTGCACTAGATTATCTTTATGTAGTTTTGCTTGAGATTCGTGAATCTGAAAATTGTGATGAAGAAATTTATGAAGTGATTCATGATAGCTCCTTGAATGAAAAGCATGATTGCAATGATTTTACTATAAATTTGTCGGTGTAGTGAGAACCAGGGTCTCTCTAAACTCCGAAGATGGGCCATGATAGTGCTCAGCAACGCCCAGCAATCATTTCACCGGCAAGCACTACTGCCGCGCGGGGGGCGTCTCTCCCGCGCGAGGATCAAGGCTGAAGCAACCAAGTAGAAGATTCCCCAGAAAGGTCTCCCTTACCGGGCAGGCGAGCCTGTCGGTGTCAGCGTACGACACCTATGGGATCCGAAGGACCCCTTTATGGTTCGGCAAGGAGAGAGGTATGCACAAAGAGCAGAACCGATGATCAACGCGAGGGGATTTTTACCCAGGTTCGGGCCGCTGATCAGCGTAAAACCCTACTCCTGCTTTAGTTTATTATCAGTGTTTTCGTCCCAGTTCTTGGAGCGCTTGCAATGAACAGTGTGTTCGTGCAGCAGCTACGCATGCAGAATGGGTCGAGAGTGCTCTCTCTAGAGCTCTCCTCCTCTGTAGCAGTTGCCTTGGGCCTCCTTTTATATGATCAAAGGGGTCACCACAGTGGAAAACTGCTCATATGCGAGGTGTAAAGTAGCTACATGGTTATCCTACCTAACCACTGATGGTTTAGGACAAATGCATTTAATGCACCATGAGGTGTCCGTTTAGGTGTCCTTAATTCCTTGGGGATGGAAAAAGGGGCCATCCCATCAGCACCGCTTAAGCCCGCCTCCACTAGCGCCTTGCCACGCATCCAGAGATGGGACCAGAATGCCAGGCCGGTAGCTGCGCTGGAGCGGTGGCACAGTGGCGGAACCTTGCCGGGTGCGAATCTTGCCGGGCTCAGCGGGCTACCCCGGCAAGATCTTGCCGGGAGCCGAGCCTCTGGTCTCCAGTTCTCCTTATCTTCTGATCCTTAGCTTGAATGTCTCTTTGATAACCTTGGATTGATCTTTAGTTGTTCCCCCGACAAGCCTTGCCGCAGGTATGGCTACAACTGCCCGTGCACAAGTATGGGGTACTAAAGGCCCAATATTTAGTACACCGACAGGAGCCCCCAGGCCTAGGCCACACACGAATGCGAGGCGTTGTTGGGCTAGGCCCAAGCAGTGCATGGGCACGCGTGGCAGGGGTTAACTGCTTGTAATTATTCCGCTTACTGCGCTTCCCCACTACGCGCGTTGAATGCGCGACGTGGGAAGCGTGCGCTGAACGGCCACGGCCACAGCGCGCTCATATAGGCGTATTCACATTGGGCAGTAAAAGAGGAAGCCTTGCTCCTTCCCCATAAAAAAGAATCCGCAAAGGCGCTGCCCATTTACCCCTTCTTCTTTCCAATCTGGTATCCGCCATTACCTTCTCTCTCCCGAGCCCAGAGCAGAACTTCTCCTCATCCGCTCACCGCCTCCGCACCCGCTCTACCCTCGGCTTCCGCCTTCGCAACCACCATGCCACCCAAGGCTAGCAAGAGCAAGGGAAAGGGCAAGGAGACGAAAGCTGATGTCCCGGAGAGTGAGCTGGCGAAGATGCGAAAGAAGTACGTCGTCTTCGCTCCGACGCTCGACGCGGAAGCCTTGAAGAACCGGTACCAGTGCATGTGGGCGAGGGAGACGAAGGCTCACCCCGTGACTCGCGTGGCCCCAGGTTCTTCTTCCAAAGGCGGACCAGATAGATATCCCTTCTTCGCCGCTTACTTTTATTGCGGGCTCTGCCCTCCATTCTCCAATTTCCTTATTGACATCATGTACACATACGGCTTCCATCTCCTGGATTTCACGCCGAATGCCATAACATGCATGTCTATTTTTGCTCATCTTTGCAAAAACTTTGTCGGAGTAGTTCCCAACACTGCCCTCTTCCGCCATTACTTTATTCCTCGCCTCCAAAAAGGGGAAGCCCTTTCCGGTTCTATCACCTGGATCCCAAGGGCATGGAACAAGGAGATATATCCAGATGGAGTTTACCGCGAGAAGTGGGAAGAATGGCGGTCCGAGTGGTGCTAGATTAAGGAAGCAGATCCCCATCCATTCTGTTTGCCCTGATGGCAGAAGGCGGTCCGTGGTGAGGACTAGAGTGATCTCGATGCTCAAGATGACAAGCTCACGATCGCCACCACCAGGATCCTCCGTTTGAAAGCTGCCGGCCTCAAAATAGAGATGATTGGCTCTGATTTCCTTCGCCGCCGCATTGCCCCTCTGCAGAATAAGGGGAGACCAGCTTGGGAGTTCCAAAACACGGCGGACATCATGAGGCTGCGCCCCGGACTGAACAATAACTTTACAATTATGCAGCTTGGCGCTCTCCGCCACAGGCTATTTCAGCGCGAGGACAAGCATAAGTTGCCGGCGAGAATTATCCCTTTGTGCAGCAACTCCGCCCTGGGGTCAATCATCGCTGCAATGCCAATGTTCAACGCCCATGGCCTTGACGTGACTTGGGTCGAGCCATCTGCGGAGCAGGCACAAAAGTTCTTCGACAACTTGTCGGAGAGGGCCATCTGGGAAGAAACAAACCTCGTCCGCGCCACCACTGATGAAGAAGTGGCGTATATTGCCACTAGAGTGGAAGAGGCGAATCTTGCCACGGAGGCCGGCAGCGTCGGCTTCACGGAATGGAAACTAGCAACGCAGAAGTCGTATTGGAGGAGAATCCTGTTGGGGAGGATAAGGCTGCCGGGGAACAGAGCGGTGCAGTCACCGAGAGCTCATCTGACGAGGACGTAGCCGAAGAACAGCCGCACGAGGAGCCCCCAGCTTCAAAGAAGGCAAAGCGTGTCCTTCGGAAAGCCGCCTCTGGCGTCCCAGCAAACCAAACTTCTTCGAGCAGTGAGGCTCCCAGCAAGAAGGCGGCCGGCAAGGCTGCACCGTGGCAATGAGTTCGACAGCAACCCGTGCGGCACACGAGACACACACCTGCGGCAAACACTGGGGCGGCAGGGGCGTCTCACACAACAGCACCGAGGCTGAGGCGGCAGAGTCACGCCAACCCCCTGCACCTGCTGCAGCCAAGCGACCCAGGACCCCTCCTCTGCCTCCCCATACGGACACCGCAACGGAGGTCGATTTCAACATCTCCGGTTTCAGCCCGGAACGAGAAGAGGAAGAGTGAGTATCCTGTCACAGTCTTTATCTCCTAAATTCTGAATTTGATTGATCTTATTGCCTTGCTTTGTCTTGTCTCTGCAGTGAGGCAGAAACTTTGGCGGAAAGGATGGTGAAGAGGGCAAAGATCTCCACGGGCGACGAGCCCCCGACAAGCTCTGCAAGCGTGCCAGAAACTATCATCGTCAGCCTGGAGCTTAGCCCTCGACGCAGCCCCCAGCGTGAGTTCACTACTCGTTTTCCTCTGGTGGGTGCTGAGGTTTCTACCTTTGCCGCTTATATCTTTGGGCTTGTAGGAGAAGAACAGCAACAGGGAGAGTCATTGGAGGACGCCCCCGTCGTGCCGCCTCCGTCAACCACGCCGCCCGCAAGCGCATCTCCGGCAAGAGCTCCTACCGACGAGCCTACCTTGGAAGAGGAGGAGCCGGCAAACATGGGCACCGACAACCTTTTCCCAGCAACCAATGTTGCCGGGAGGGGTGAAGCTACCCCTCAATAGCTCGACGCAGGTGACTGCTTGCCTCAGAGCACTTGTTATTCTTTCCTTTATCTTTCTGAACTTCAATCTTGATTTGATTTTGCTTCCCTCCTTCGTCCTTCAGAATTCCCTGTGATTGAACACATGGAGGTCGACGTCGTCATCGAGGAGACCGCCAGAGACGCTGCCGCCGAAGCTGACAAGATCGCTGCTAGCGAGGCCGCCAAAGACGCCACTGTCGAGGTTAGCGAAGCTGCTGCCGAGGAAGCCACCAAGGAATTTGCCGAGAGGGCCGGCGAGGAGACTGATGACCATACTGACGGCATTCCCGCCGCAGGAGCGCCAGGCGCTACACCGGCCACAGAGTCCCTAGCCACCGGTGAGACGATTGTCGAGGATCAACCATCGACATCTAAAGCTCCCTCATTGAGCAAATATCTCAAGGTTGGTGACAACCTATTCGTCAACTTACTGAGGACGGCAAGTATTGGAGCGCCGACCGAAGGGGAAACTTTTGATGAAGAAATTATCACCGCTGCCGGGCTCGAGATCGTCGATGAACCAAGCACCAGCAGTGGCAAATCTGAAGAAGATCGGCTCCTCCAGGCCATGGGCGATAATTTCCGCAAGCTCCAAGCGCTCCACCGTGCTTGAAAGGAGAAGGCAGACTCCAGAGCTGCAGTTGTCGAAGCAGCCGAGGCGGATTTCCAGAAGAGCGTTGAGCAAATGCAGATCTGGTACGCCGAGGCCCTTCAGGAGTTGACTGCCAGCCGGGAACAAGTGAGCCAAAGCTGGACGGAGCTCCTCCTGAGGCAATCTGACATAGAGAGGGCGCAAGAGGAAGCTGCACAAAGGGTTGCCGCTGAGGAAGCTCTCTTGACACAGCGCCGCATTGGGCTTGACGCTCACGAAGAAGATCTTGCCGCACGCGAGCAGGCACTTGCCGCCAAACTCCCCGGCAAGGATGAGGAAATTGAAAAGCTTGTCGCGCAGCAGACCCAGGAGCTGGAGCAGAAGCACAAGGAGGCGCTCGAAGCTTCAACTGTAGATCACGCCAGCAAGCTCAAAGAAGCCATCGATGCCGCCGAGGCCGCAGAGGCCGCCAAGAACGAGCTGAGCAACAAAGTGAAGGAGCTGGAGGCGGATCTTGAGGAACACAGCAAGAAGCTCTCGACACTTAAAGGTGACAGGGAGAAAACTCCCCACAGCCTGGCGGAGATGCAAATTGCTATATCCGACAAGACCAAGCAGCTCTCTTCAGCCAACGATGCCATTGCCGATCTGAGGCTGAAGCTGACCACGCTGGAAAAGTCTCTTAAGGACGGCAGGGCCCGTGAGAAGGCCCTGAGCAAAGATCTCCAGGATGAGAGGAACTTGCTTAAGAGCACTGCCGCCGCCCAAATTGACTATGAGAAGGGTGTGAAAATCTGGACTGAGCACCTTGTCGACACCGTGGAGAAGCTCACAGCACAACTGTCAACCATGGGCCAGGATGGCCTGCAAAACTTCAGGTATTCCTCTGAAGAAAGGATATCCCAAAGCGCCAGGCTGACCATGTTCTTCGAAAGCATCATTGATGCCCTGAAGCTGCTCCAGTCCAACCGAGCAATCCAACTGGCCAATGAATCCCGCAAGCTTTGCCGGGCCGTCCTCCACAAGGTACTCATCAAGGTGGTATATAAGAACCCTGGCGTTGACCTCACCAACGTGCTCGACCGCTTGCCGAAGGATGCAGATCTCAAGGCACTTGAGGAGCTTGTCGCGCCCATCCTTGAGAAGGTAGATTCAATCAAGAGGGTTGAAGGCCAGCGCAGGGACTAGCCGTCTCACTTTTCCTTGCCGCCACCATTCCATGCCAAGGACAATTTAGTCTTAAGTTAGAACCGCGGCAACTATCGATGTAATATAACTTGCTATGACTGAGTACATGCATGCTATTTCCCTTGTCCGATTTCTTTCCGTATGATGTACACCCTACGCTTACTGGAAACTTGCTGGCGCGCAACCTGCCGCGAGCGCTGGGTGCGGGACTTCAGCAGCCTGCTGGAGGTGCAGCAGCCGGCAAGACACCTTGGTGTTTTTGGTGCAGCCACTTAGACTGTTGAGCGGACTCGAAACAAAATAAGGGCGCAACCAATTACGACAAGGGTTCCTTCACGTGCAGGTTTTCCATACGAGGGCCGAAATCGTCTAAAGAAAATAGCCTAATAGTAAAAATTGAAAAACTTGCTCAAAGTTTCGCAACTTAGCTTTCTGTCGCTGTACTCCTTCCGGCAAGACATCAATTCTGAACATCGGCCATTGGTATCCATACCTTCCTTCCTTCCTCCCCACGGCAAACTTGCGCGCGAGGGAACCTTCTATCCTTTGAGAAAAAGAAAGAAGAGAAAATAGAGATATGGAACCTTGGTGGTTCGTTAGTCTTACCGGGATCAGGTGTCATACAATATCTCAGACAAGCATGCATATATATAGACATGGAGATCAACTAGAAATGTACAACACTTAAGCTTATTCAACTGCGGATAGGGTCTGCGCCTGGCTTTGTATAAAGGATTATATGCCTTGCCGGCAAGACTCGTACAAAAGGAGGTTGCCGGGGGCCCCCGGCAACAGCGCCTTAAGGGTAAAACTTGTGAAGATGTTCGATATTCCAGGAGTTTCTCACTGGAACGCCATCCTCGGTCTCCAGGCGGACAGCGCCGGGGCCTGGTGACTCGTACTACCCGATAAGGGCCTTCCCACTTCGCCGTCAACTTGTTTGAATTCTTGGCGGACTGAATCCGCCGAAGAACAAGGTCGCCTTCCTCAAGGCTTCGGGCATGAACTTTGCGGCTATGGTAGCGGCGCAAAGCTTGCTGGTAGCATGCAGCTCGCACAGCAGCCTGAAGACGATCCTCCTCAAGGAGCACAGCGTCATCTTGTCGCAGTTGCTCTTGCTCAAGCTCATCATAAGCGAGCACTCGAGGTGACCCGTATATGAGTTCATGGGGAGAACTGCTTCCACTCCGTAAACCAGAGCGAAGGGTGTCTGGCCAGTGGCTCGATTTGGTGTCGTTCTGATTGACCAAAGAACCGCCGGCAACTCATCAATCCAGCGCCTTCCGCACATCCTCAGCTTGTCAAAAGTCCTGGTCCTGAGACCGCGCATCACTTCAGCATTAGCCCTCTCCGCTTGGCCGTTGCTTCTCGGGTGAGCAACAAAGGCAAAACAAATTTTGCCGCCAAGGTCTTAGACGTATTGCATGAAGGTGCGACTTGTGAACTGTGTGCCATTGTCGGTGATGATCCTGTTGGGCACACCGAAATGGCAAACTATTCCTTTAAAGAACTTGACGGCTGATTGTGCTGTCACCTTCCTCACCGCTTCCACCTCCGGCCACTTTGTGAACTTGTCGATTGCAACGTACAAGTACTCAAAGCCCCTGGTAGCACGGGGAAAAGGGCCCAGTATGTCGAGCCCCCAGACCGAAAATGGCCAGGAGAGAGGGATTGTCTGAAGAGCTTGAGCTGGCTGATCCGATTTCTTTGAATGAAACTGGCACGCTTCACACTTGGTTACTAGTGCAGCTGCATCCTGGAGAGCAGTGGGCCAAAAGAAACCTTGTCGGAATGCCTTTCCGACAAGCGCTCTTGATCCTATGTGAGAGCCACACATGCCTCCATGTATCTCTGCCAATAGCTCCAGTCCATCCTCCCGAGGAATACACTTCAATTTCACACCATTTAGTCTCTTCCTGTACAGAACGCCATCGACGAACTGGTACATGCTAGACTGACGGGCTACTTTTTCCGCTTCTTCTTGCTCCTCAGGGAGTTCTCCTGTCTGAAGAAAATGGACAATGGGCTGTGCCCAAGCCGGAGCCTGGGGCTCGACAACTAGGACTAAAGGCATCTCTTCTGTCTGGGGAATGTTTGTCTCAACGGCAAGGGCCTGAGCCCCTGCTGGAGCCTGTCATTCCCCGGCAGGCTTGCCGCTGATCCCGGCGACTTCCTTGCCGGCGGCTCCCGGGAGCTCTGTCGGAAAGTACTGACCAGAATTCAACTTCCTTCTCTTTTCTTGCCTCATTGATGGCACTACAGATGGATGAGTTAAATGGAGCACAAAAGTTCCTGGTTCCACAGGTAACTTGAGGGCAGCGCGCTTTGACAGGTCATCAGCAATACTGTTTTCGGCACGAGGAATGTGCTTTGTTTGCAGACCGTCAAAGCGCTCTTCCATTTTTCTCACTTCATCCACATAGGCTTGCATCAATGGACTCTGATAATTTTTGTTGACTTGCCTAACAACAAGCTGCGAATCGCCTTTGATGATGAGTTTCTTGATACCAAGGTCTACCGCGATCCTGAGACCGGCAAGCAGGCCTTCGTACTCCGCAGTGTTGTTTGTCAAGCTCTCCCGGGGAAAATGCATCTGAATTACATACTTGAGGTGCTCTCTGGTGGGTGCGACAAGCAGCACGCCAGCACCGGCGCCTTGCAGCGAGAAAGCGCCGTCAAAGTACATAATCCATTCTCGATCTGTTTCCCTGCCGGGAAGAGTCGTTTCTTGAATCTCCTCGTCTGCGTTGGGGTCCATTCCGCAATGAACTCCGCCAAGGCTCTGCTCTAAATTGCTAAAGTACTTTCAAACTTGAGACCAAAGCTTGACAGTTCCAACGCCCATTCCACAATCCTGCCGGTTGCTTCTGGATTTCGCAAAATCCGCTGCAATGGGAAGCGAGTGACGACGGTAATCTCATGTGCTTGGAAATAATGGCGCAGCTTCCTCGAGGCCATGAGAAGGCCGAAGAGCAATTTCTGCACACCAGAGTATGTTGACCTAGCTCCCTGTAAAAGGGAGCTGACAAAATAAACTGGACACTGTACCATCTTCCTCTTTTGCACTGATTCCTCTCGTTGCGCAGATCCTGTCTTGCCGGCACCAGACCTTGCCGGGGAAGATCCTGGCACGTCACTTGATGGTCCTGCCACTGCCGTTGCCCCCTCATCGACTTCTCTCTACGTCACTAACGCAGCACTAACCACTTGATTTGTTGCCGCTAGATACAACAGCAACGGCTCTTGTGGTTTAGGTGCGACTACAGTCGGCGGAGAGGAGAGGTACCTCTTCAAATCTTGCAGTGCTGCCTCCGCTTCCAGAGTCCATCTCATTGGACCTGCCTTCTTCAGAATTATGAAAAAGGGCAGGGCACGCTTAGCAGATTTGGAGATGAACCTGCATAAGGCAGCAACACAGCCGGCAAGACGACGTACATCCTTGACGCGTCTTGGCGCTTCAATCTGCTTGATAGCTTTGATCTTGTCGGGGTTCGCTTCGATCCCTCGTTGAGATACAAAGAACCCGAGAAGCTTGCCGGAAGGGACGCCAAACACACACTTCTCAGGATTGAGCTTTAAATTGATCTTGCGCAGATTTGTAAATGTTTCTTCTCGATCTTGTATGAGCGTCGCTTTATCCTTGGTTTTGACCACTATGTCATCCATGTACGCTTCCATATTTCTATGTAGCTGAGGCTCAAAACCAATTTGGACCGCTTTCGCAAATGTAGAACCAGCACTTTTCAACCTGAAAGGCATTCGTATAAAACAATACGTACCACATGGGGGTGATAAATGCGGTCTTTTCTTCATCTTCTTTTGCCATGAAGATCTGATGATATCCCGAGTAGGCATCAAGGAACGACAGTAGGTCACAACCAGCAGTGGAGTCCACAATCTGGTCGATGCACGGCAAGGGGAAAGGATCTTTTGGACAGGCTTTATTGATGTCTGTATAATCAATACACAACCTCCATTTCCCATTCGCCTTGCGCACTACAACCGGATTGGCCAACCACGTTGGGTGAAGCACTCCTCTGACCAAACCTGCCGCTTCTAACTTCCTGATTTCTTCGGCAATAAATTCTTGCCCCTCCAAGGCTTGCTTTCTCACCCTCTGCTTGACGGGCCACGCGTGAGGACAGACAGCAAGGTGGTGCTCAATTACCTCCCTGGGAACACCGGGGATGTCAGATGGTTGCCACGCGAACACATCGACATTCGCCCGCAGGAAGGCAACGAGCGCGCTTTCCTATTTGTCATCTAGGGTGGAACTTATGGTGAATGTTCCTCCCGTTCCGTCCTCCTTGACGGGCACCTTCTTGGTCTCTGGTGGAGCAGCCTTGGACTTCTTGTTCTTGCCGGTGCAACTCTCTGGTGCGTCCTCAACGGAAGCGCAGCTCTCCGAAGAGGTGCGCTTGCCGGGGTTTGCGCCAGAGATGTTGCCGGTCTTCTTCTCCTTCCCCCCGGGAGTTCCAGCGGCAGGAGCAGATGCCTTGACGGCAGGTGCTGCGGTTGCCTCCCGGTAGAGTTGGTCGGTGCAGATTAGTGCATCCTTCTTGTCGGAGTGGATAGTGATGACACTAATCGGTCCGGGCATCTTCAACACATTATAGGCATAGTGTGATGCCGCCATGAACTTGGCCGGCGCTGGGCGGCCAAGGATCCCATTGTATGATATGGGGATCTTGGCGACATCGAACACTACCTTCTCTGTCCTGTAATTGAGCTCGCTACCAAATGTTACCGGTAGCGTAATCTTGCCTTTTGGCTGGGTCCTTCCTGGATTGATCCCTTGAAATGTGCCTGTTTCCTCGAGATCTTCATCAGGGATTTGCAGCTTCTTGAGCATGTCTGGCGAGATTAAGTTCAGCCCGGCCCCACCGTTAACCAGCATTTTTGTTACCTTGAGGTTGCGGATTGTTGGTGAGACCAACAAGGGCAAGCACCAGACCGCAGTTGTGAGATCAGGGTGATCCTCGGTGTCAAAAATGATAGGTGTGTTGGACCACTTTAAAGGTTTCCGTGCATCAAACGACGGCTCCGTTGCATTAACCTCACGCACCCACTGTTTAAGTCAGTGGTGAGAAGAATGCAATGAGGCGCCCCCGTCAATACACATGGCCACTGTGGCTTTCTGAAACTTGTGCTCACTGGATTCGTCATCTTCCTCATCATCATCGCCTCCCTCGTCTTTGTCGCGGCCTCGGGCGGGCCTCTCCTTCTGTTGCTTAGCCTTGCCGCGGTGGCCTCCTCGGTCACCACGCTTCTTGCCAGATCCCTCAGCACCGTCTTGGGCCTTCTCCTTGTCTTGTCTTTCATACTCAGCTCTCTGCTTCTTGACAAGCTGCTCAACTTGCCGGCAGTTTTGGAGATCATGGCCCTTGGTGCGATGGATCTTGCAATACTATTTGCCAGAGCCTTCCGGCTTGTCGGCAGCCGCTAAGGCCTGACATGAAGCGCACCCGGCAACTTCCTTGCCGGGGTCGTCAACCTTGGTCTTCTTGGCGGTGCCGGGGTTGCCGGATTCCTCGACAGCAAGCATGGCCTTGCCTTTGCGCTTCTTGTTCCGCCGCCGGCCTTTCTTCGACGGGGTTACAACATCTTCATCCTCAGATTCGCCCCCTGCGCCAACACCCTCGCCGGGGAGTTTTCTCCCTTCTTCAGCTCGAGCGCACTTGTCGGCCAAAGCGTAAAGCTCGGCAATACTCCTGACCTTGTTCATCGCCAGCACTTCACGCATCTTGCGGTTACGCACGTTCTGATGAAACGTGCTAACAACAGCGGCAGGATGAACGTTTGGGATATTGTACTGCACCTGGCTAAACCTCTGGATAAACTTGCGCAGGGGCTCACCCTCCTTTTGAGGGAGGAGATGCAAATCACTTTCTTGGCCAGGAGCTTGGTGGCCTCCAACAAAGGCGCCAACAAACTGATGGCACAGATCTGACCAAAAAGAAATGGAATTCTCCGGCAGCTGCATCAACCACGACCTGACGTTGGGTTTGAGCACCAACGGGAAGTAGTTGGCAAGTATCTTGTCATCCCGGCCCCCGACAGCCTGCACCGCAATGGTGTTGATGCTCAGGAACTCCGAGGGGTGAGTCTTGCCGTCATATTTCTCCGGGACCTCTGGTTTGAACGTTCGAGAGTTGGGCCACTGGACTCGCCGCAGCTCACGGGTAAACGCTGGACAACCTACCTCATAGGGCAAGTCGCCTGCGTCCCCCGGCGCAGGCTTGTCGATAGTAGGCCCTGCGCATTTATCGGACTGATGACGTGCCTCCCGTCGCTGCTCGATGGTAGTTCGAGCGTCCTCTTGGCTTCGTTCATGAAGAACTTGACGTTGATCGCGGCGCATCCGCGGATCGGACGACGCCGTGGAATCGTCATCATGGCCGTCAGTCCGCCGGTTGACGACCGCCGCTGGTGTCATGGGGGGGAGTGCACCGTGGTCGCACCGCCTCCAGTATTCTCACCATCGGCTCGCGCCGGATCGATAGACCGCTGCCGCGAGGGCCCCGCTTGCCGCGGCCCGTCCTTATTGACGAAGCCAATGAGGCTCTGGATAGTAGATCGCCACTGCTCCATCTTCTCCGGAGCAGGAGGAAAATTGAGGAGCAGCTGCGCACGTGCCAAAGCTTCTGCTGGCGTAGGCGGCGGCGACAGGTGCGAGGTACGTGAGGTGCTCTGACTCCTAACAGTGTTAGAAGGAGCATCGTCACGATCACGCGACCGCGCGCCACTTCCACCGGCAGTTTGGCATGCATGCTGGGCCTGCGCACCTTGGGATCGGTACGCAGAAGTCTTTCCATGGGGAAGTTCAGAACCACCAACGCCATAGCGCTGCTCATCGTGTGCGATCTGGGAAGGCCGCAACGCTTGCGCCAGCGCGGGAGTCCTAAAAGGCGTCTTCCGATCTCTGGAGTTCGCTGCGCCGCCCGTAGGCAGCACGGCTCCATCTCTGGATCTAGCGGCGTGCGGGTTGCCGTCGCCGCTGTGAATGACACCGCTCGCCTAGCTCGGATCACCAGAACGCCGTGGAGGCTCTAAACCTCCACCTCCTGCATCCACGCCGTCACCCGTCCGAGTAGGCACGGGCAAGACGGACGTAGACGGAACAACCGCTGCCGCACCCTTCCTCTTGGGCGGCATGGTGACAAAGACGATGAAGAAACTGACGCACTGATCACCAGATCAGGTTCGTGCAACCTCGATCCCCCTACCTGGCGCGCCAAAGATGTCGGCGTACGACACCTATGGGATCCGAAGGACCCCTTTATGGTTTGGCAGGAAGAGAGGTATGCACAAAGAGCAGAACCGATGATCAACGCGAGGGGATTTTTACCCAGGTTCGGGCCGCTGATCAGCATAAAACCCTACTCCTGCTTTAGTTTATTATCAGTGTTTTCGTCCCAGTTCTTGGAGCGCTTGCAATGAACAGTGTGTTCGTGCAGCAGCTACGCATGCAGAATGGGTCGACAGTGCTCTCTCTAGAGTTCTCCTCCTCTGTAGCAGTTGCCTTGGGCCTCCTTTTATATGATCAAAGGGGTCACCACAGTGGCAAACTGCTCATATGCGAGGTGTAAAGTAGCTACATGGTTATCATACCTAACCACTGACGGTTTAGGACAAATGCATTTAATGCACCATGAGGTGTCCGTTTAGGTGTCCTTACTTTCTTGGGGATGGAAAAAGGGGCCATCCCATCAGCACCGCTTAAGCCTGCCTCCACTAGCGCCTTGCCACGCATCCAGAGATGGGACCAGAATGCCAGGCCGGTAGCTGCGCTGGAGCGGTGGCACAGTGGCGGAACCTTGCCGGGTGCGAATCTTGCCGGGCTCAGCGGGCTACCCCGGCAAGATCTTGCCGGGAGCCGAGCCTCTGGTCTCCAGTTCTCCTTATCTTCTGATCCTTGGCTTGAATGTCTCTTTGATAACCTTGGATTGATCTTCAGTTGTTCCCCCGACAAGCCTTGCCGCAGGTATGGCTACAACTGCCCGTGCACAAGTATGGGGTACTAAAGGCCCAATATTTAGTACATCGACAGGCGGTGTCGAGACCACGCCTGGGACCAGGTCCAAGCTACTTCAGCAGGGTCTCTGGGGCCGCCAAGCCAGACCCCGGCAAGTTCCGTCCTGACGGGGCCTCCTGTCGGTGTACTAAAGTTTGGGTCCTTTAGTACCCCATACTTGTGCACGGACGGTTGCAGCCATACCAGCGGCAAGGCCTGACGGGGACAGCTGGCAGCAGAGACAAGGCCACCAAGGAGTCCTTCAAGCCTATGATCAGAAGACGACAGACTAAAGGCAAGGCCCCGTCAAGACCCTTGCCGGGGACGCTTGCAAAGCCCCGACAAGATCCTTGCCGGAGACGCTTGCGAAGCCCCGGCCAGATTCTTGCCGGAGACGCTTGCGAAGCCCCGGCAAGATTCTTGCCAGAGACACTTGCGAGGCCCCGGCAAGACCTTTATCGGGGACGCCTGCGATGGCTCACACCAGGCGGAGGTTCTACCACCTTCCCACCGCTCCAGCGCGGCGACCAGCATGCCTGCCTGGCCTTGCATGCCTTGTCACCCTGGGTGCGTGTCAAGAAGAGGCAAGGCAGCGATGGATGGGACGGGCTCTATTTCCGTCCCCGATAAAGTTAGAGGGCACGTAACCAGCGCATTTAATGCACTTGTTCTAAGACGCCAGAGATAAGCACGTGCACTGTAGCACTTTACACCTCCTGTGTGCCACTGTGGCAGCCCCTTGGACGTATAAAAGGAGGCCCAAGGCATACTAGAGAGGGATTTCGGACTTTTGGACGACTTTTGGACTTTCCGGCCCAGTTTGCATGCGTAGCAGCTAGCCGAAGCTCAAAAACACATAATATACACACAAAGCAGGACTAGGGTTTTACGCTTCTCAGCGGCCCGAACCTGGGTAAAAATCCCTCGTGTTGATCTCTAGATCTGCTCTTCGTGCACCCCTCCTCCCTGCCAAACCGTAGAAGGGATCCACCCGATCCCATAGGTGTCATTTTCCCCGACATCTTTGGCGCGCCAGGTAGGGGGAGAGGTTGTGCGAACCTGATCTAGCAGTTAGCGTGTCAGTTTCTTCAACATCTTTGCCATCATGCCTCCCAAGAGGAAGAGTTTCATGGCGATTGGTTTGTCCGCGGTCGATCTACCCATGCCAACACGGACGGGCGATGGGGTGGACGCAGACGGAGGAGGTGGAGGTCACGAGTTTCCACGGCGTTCGGGCGATTGAAGCCAGGCAGGCGGTGTCATCCGTAGCCGCGACGACGACCCGCGCGCCACACTTCAGGAAAAAGCTAAGTTCTAAAACTTTAATGCTTTTTGCTGATTTAATTTCATCCTTGAAGATGTTCTTTGCACATAACCTGTGCGCAAAGGAGCACTCTTGAGACATTCTGCGCTCTGGGTTGTTCGGGTCCGCCTAGCAACACCTATGCAGCCGCGTTTCTTCTTGGAGTGTGAAGCTCTCGAGGAGGTGGTGTCCTCGATAGGCTGCTAACTAGGATTCGTTCCTAAGCGCCATTGACTAGGACGTGCCCGATCGAGATGCATTCCGGCAAGCGTAGGGAACAAATGTGCAAAAACAAAATCATGAGGAGGAGAGCTCTAAATAAAGTTATGCACAAGCTAAAATGCATTTAAGATGCTAATTAACTTGTTGTATTTAAACACAGTTGTGGCCCGGGGGCTGGCAGCGCCCTCAGGACCAATCTTCTCGGCGTCGAGAACGACGAGGTTCTTCGCCATTAGCCTTCCCGGGAACAATCTTGCCGGAAGTCGGTGTCAAGAACGATGAGGTTCTTCGCCATTAGCCTTCCTGACAACAATCTTGCCGGAAGCTGGTGTCAAGAACGACGAAGTTCTCTGCCATAAGCCTTCCTGGCAACAAGCTTGCCGGAAGCCAGCGTCGAGAACGACGAAGTTCCCCGCCATAAGTCTTCCTGGCAACAATCTTGCCGGAGGCCAGTGTCGGGAGCTTCAGAGTTCTCCACTGAAGTCAGTCATTGAGAACGTCAAAGTTCTTTGCTGAAGATAAAAGCATTCCTGGCAACAAGCTTGCCAGAAGCCGGCGTTGAGACCGACGAAGTTCTCCGCCATAAGCCTCCCTGGCAACAATCTTGCAGGAAGCCAGTGTCGAGAGCTTCAGAGTTCTCCACTGAAATCAGGCATCAAGAACGTCAAAGTTCTTCGCTGAAATCATGAGACTTCCCGGCAACAACCTTGCCAGAAGCGAGAAAGAAGACAAAACCACATTCTAGCATTGAGATCTGTAGAGTTCTCTGCCAGAAAATTTCCATGGAAGCAGGCTCGGGGGCCAGCCGGCGCCTTTGAAAGCAGCTTCTTTGGGAACCGTGATTATCACTGTCATGACTCATGCAAAACTTGGCCCCAGCTCTAGCGTTGAGTTCTTAGAAATCTCCGCTGAAGCTGGGCCTGGGGGCTATTGTCGGTGTAGTGAGAACCAGGGTCCCACTAAACTCCGAAGATGGGCCATGACAGTGCTCAGCAACGCCCAGCAATCATTTCGCCGGCAAGCACTACTACCGCGCGGGGGGCGTCTCTCCTGCGCGAGGATCAAGGCTGAAGCCACCAAGTAGAAGATTCCCCAGAAAGGTCTCCCTTGCTGGGCAGGCGAGCCTGGCGGTGTCGAGACCATGCCTGGGACCAGGTCCAAGCTACTTCAGCAGGTTCTCCGGGGCCGCCAAGCCAGACCCCGACAAGTTCCGTCCCGACGGGGGCTCCTGTCGGTGTACCAAAGTTTGGGTCCTTTAGTACCCCATACTTGTGCATGGACGGTTGCAGCCATACCAGTGGCAAGGCCTGACGGGGACAGCTGGCAGCAGAGACAAGGCCACCAAGGAGGCCTTCAAGCCTATGATCAGAAGATGACAGACTAAAGGCAAGGCCCCATCAAGACCCTTGCAGGGGACGCTTGCGAAGCCTCAGCAAGATCCTTGCTGACGACGCTTGCGAAGCCCCGGCAAGATTCTTGCCGGAGACACTTGCGAAGCCCCGGCAAGATTCTTGCCTGAGACACTTGTGAGGCCCCGACAAGACCTTTGCCGGGGACGCCTGCGATGGCTCGCACCAGGCGGAGGTTCTACCACCTTCCCACCGCTCCAGCGCAGCGACCAGCATGCCTGCCTAGACTTGCATGCCTCGTCACCCTGGGTGCGTGTCAAGATGAGGCGAGGCGGCGATGGATGGGACGGGCTCTATTTCCGCCCCCGATAAAGTTAGAGGGCACGTAACCAGCGCATTTAATGCACTTGTCCTAAGACACCAGAGATAAGCACGTGCACTGTAGCACTTTACACCTCCTGTGTGCCACTGTGGCAGCCCCTTGGACGTATAAAAGGAGGCCCAAGGCATACTGGAGAGGGATTTCAGACTTTTGGACGACTTTTGGACTTTCCGGCCCAGTTTGCATGCGTAGCAGCTAGCCGAAGCTCAAGAACACATAATATACACACAAAGTAGGACTAGGGTTTTACGCTTCTCAGCGGCCCGAACCTGGGTAAAAATCCCTTGTGTTGATCTCTAGATCTGCTCTTCATGCACCCCTCCTCCCTGCCAAACCGTAGAAGGGATCCACCCGATCCCATAGGTGTCATTTTCCCCGACAAAATTCTATTAATGTCAATTGTCCTAATAATATGCAAAACCCCAAGCTTGGGGATGCTAATTTTGCTATGTCCACTACTTATTGCAATGATCATGATTGGGGTGATTCTTCATATGATCTTGAAAATTTATTTAAGCCTCATGATGAATATGATATTGATAATAATGTTTGCAATAATATTGAAAGTGGGTTTGGAAGAGCGACAACTTTAGGTAAAAATAATCCCACATATTTGGAGAGTGTTCAATCTTACGAATTTTTTGATGAAAGTGGGTTTGGAGAGGTCATGACTTTAGTTGATGTTAATCCCGCTATCTTGGAAGATTATAAAACTTTTATGCATGTGGATCATGAAGGGAAAATATTATATGATAGCTATATTGTTGAATTTGATTATGATCCTACATGTAATTATTATGAGAGAGGAAAATATGGTTGTAGATATTTTCATCTTACTAATTTACCTCTCGTTATGTTGAGATTGCTATTGTTTCTTTCTTCTTCCTTGCATGTGCTATCTATTTCTTGTCTTGATAATTTGTTTGCTTAAGAAATCCCTATGCATCGGAAGTATGTTGGACTTAAATGTGTTTGTCACATGTATTATTATGCTCTCTTTGTGTTTCAATTCTTGTCTTTCATGCGAGCATCATCAAAATTATCAATGCCTAGCTAAGAGGCTTTAAAGAAAAGCGCTTGTTGGGAGGCAACCCAATGAATAAAATTTATTTTTTCCTTTTTCTTTCTGTTCTTGAGTGTTTGCACAATTATGCCTCTATTAGGATTGTGTTTTTTATGTTTTAATTAGTATTTTTGCCAAGTAAAGCCTTTGGGATAGCTTTGGTGATAGTTGATTTGATCCTGTTGAAAAACAGAAACTTTTACGTCCAGTAACAAAATTGTTTAAATTCACAGAAATGACGAAAAATTCTGAATTTCTTACACGAGATTGATTTAAAAATTTCCTATGTTTTCCTTATTGTTCAGAATTTTTGAAATTACAGAAGTATGGGAAAAATTCGCATCTTTACAAATTGTTCTGTTTTTTGACAGATTCTGTTTTCTTTGCGTTCTGTGCTTATTTTGATGAATCTATGGATTGTATCAGGGGGTATAAGCCATGGCAAAGTTAGAATACAGTAGATATAATGCAATAACAAAATTTGAATGGGTTTGCAACAATACTTAAAGTAAAGATTGGTTTTCTTATACTAATGGATCTCACGAAGGTTTTGTTAAGTTTTGTGTGATTGAAGTTTTCAAGTTTTGGGTGAGATCACGATGGATGAAGGAATAAGGAGTGTCAAGAGCCTAAGCTTGGGGATGCCCCATGGAACCCCAAGTTAATATTCAAGGAGAACCAAGCAACTAAGCTTGGGGATGCCTCGGAAGGCATCCCCTCTTTCTTCTAACGACCATCGGTGTTTTACTTGGAACTATATTTTCATTCATCACATATCATGAGTTTTGCTTGGAGTCTCTTGTATTATATGAGTCTTGGCTTGTTTTGCTTTTTAGTTTGTCACAAGTATCCTTGCTGGACACACCTATTTGAGAGAGCCAAAATTATTGTATGATTTGTTAGAATTGCTCTATATGCTTCACTTAAATTTTTTGAGCTATGGAATTGCTCTACTGCTTCACTTATATCTTTTTGAGCACGGTGTGCTTTAGTATTTTTGAATAAATACTCTCATGCTTCACTTAGATTAATTTGAGAGTTAGTAAAATTTTGAAGAAATTCTCTCATGCTTCACTTATATTATTTTGAAACATAAAATATTTATGCTCATGTTCTTCACTTAAATTTATTTGAGCTTGTCAAAAGCAATTGCAATATATGAAATTAGTCCCAAAGTGATAGACATTCAAGAGGGATATAATAAAAAAATTCCAGAAGATCATTGGGCAAAATAAACTTGATTCTTTGTAATAGTTTGGAGATATGATGATAGTAATATATGAGTCATGTTGGTGAGTAATTATGATTTAGTAAGAATATTGTTGTTAAGGTTTGTGATTCCCTATGCAAGCACGAAAGTCAATAGTTATGCAATGAAATTACATCCTACTTGTGGTACATTATTCGGTGTTAGTTATGCTTAATGCTCGCTGATGTGAATTTTCGTTTCTTGGTTGGTTGCTTCTCAATCTTTTTGCTAGCCTCCACTTGTACTAAGTAGAAATACTACTTATGCATAAAAAATCCTTAAACCCAGTTTTGCCATATGAGTCCACCATACCTACCTGTATGCGGCATTTCCGTGCTGTTCTAAGCAAATTTGTATATGCCAACTCTAATTTTCAAAATGAATTTCCTTTTTGTTTGCCCGTACCGCTCATGAAGCGACAGGGGGTGGCCAATATTTTCCATGCTAGATGTGTTATTATCAAGATGAGTGTTTATTCATTTGACATTGCACAAGAGTATGACGCTAATAGGGATGCCCAGTCCCGAAATGAAAAAGAAATTTACTTTATGTGGTCAAATAATAAATTCCTTGGAAAGTGTTGGTATGGACGGTACCCGTGGATACGGCTAGCCGTGGAATGTGAAAGTATGGTGGAAAAAGGAATAAAATTTATTTTATGTTTGGGAACCGCCTATGATATATCTAGCATGGAAAGTGTTGGGAATTACTCGGTCGTTTTCGTTGACGGGAAAAGCATGCCTCTCAAAAAAAATTATCTCTCAATTTAAGCTTTGAGCTCTGGCACCTCTACAAATCCCTACTTCCCTCTGCGAAGGGCCTATCTATTTACTTTATGCAATTTTTATTTTTACTTGAGTCTCCATCTTCTCTTATAAAGCACCAATTAGGGAGCACTATGATCATACTTGTGCATTGGATGTAGCTAATATTCGAGTGTGTTTCATGAATGGATCAATGATTGAGCATGATGGGCTAGGGATAACTTTCTTTAGTGTTGATATTTTGAAAGACATGGTTGCTTTTTGATATGCTTGAGTATTGAAGTTATCATGTCAAATATAGACTATTGCTTTGAATCATACAAAAGTCCAAATGTCCATGCTACAAAAGAAAAGAATATGTGATGAACATGTTAGGCAGCGTTCCACATCAAAAATTCTGTTTTTATCATTTACCTACTCAAGGACGAGTAGGAATTAAGTTTGGGGATGCTGATACGTCTCCAACGTATCTATAATTTTTGATTGTTCCATGCTGTTATATTATCATTCTTGGATGTTTTACAATCATTTTATAGCAGCATTATATCATTTTTTGGGACTAACCTATTGACATAGTGCCTAGTGCCAGTTGCTATTTTTTGCTTGTTTTCTTCACAGAATATCCCTACCAAACGGAGGCCAAACGCAGCGAAACTTTTTGGAGATTTTTTTGGACCAGAAGACACCTTGGAGGCCAAGAAAGCACCTGGGAGGAGGCCCGTGGGGACCACAAGACACCAGGGCGTGCCCAGGAGCCCAGGCGCGCCCTGGTGTGTTGTGGGGCCCACGGGGGTCTCCTGCACCGCCTCTTCGCCTTATAAGTTCCCAAATATTCCAGAAACCCTAGGGGAGTCGATGAAACAGAATTCTAGCTGCCGCAAGTTCCAGAACCACGAGATCCAATCTAACACAATCACAGAGGGGTTCATCATCCTCATTGGTGCCTCTCCGATGATGCGTGAGTAGTCCACCATAGACCTAAGGGTCCGTAGGCAGTAGCTAGATGACTTCTTCTCTCTCTTTTTGCTTCTCAATGCAATGGTCTCTTGGAGATCTATTTGATGTAAACCTTTTTGCGGTGTGTTTGTTGGGATCCGATAAACTTTGAGTTTATGATCAGATCTATATCCATGAATATTATTTGAGTTTTTTGATCTCTTATATGCATGATTATTTATAGCCTTGTATTTCTTCTTTGAATCTTTGGTTTAGTTAGGCCAACTAGATCGATTTTTCTTGCCATGGGAAGAGGTGCTTTGTGATGGGTTCGATCTTGCGGTGTCCTCTCCTAGTGACAGAAGGGGCAGCAAGGCACGCATGTATCGTTGCTATTAAGGAAAAGAAGATGGGTTCTATTCCTACATGAATAGATCTTGTCTACATCATGTCATCGTTCTTATTGGATTACTCCGTTTCTCCATGAACTTAATACACTAGATGCATGCTGGATAGCGGTCGATGTGTGGAGTAGTAGTAGATGCAGGCAGGAGTCGGTCTACTAATCTTGGATGTGATGCCTATATATTGATCATTGCCTTGGATATCGTCATAATTATTCGATCTTCTATCAATTACCCAACTTTAATTTGTTTACCCACCGTGTGCTATTTTCTCGAGAGAAGCCACTAGTGAAATCTACGGCCCCCGGGTCTATCTTTTATCATATTGCTTTCCGATCTATTTTCCATCGCATTTGTTTTCAGATCTATTATTCCAAAAACCCAAAAATACTTTGTTGCAATTTTTATTTGCATCTCTTATTTCGTGTTTTATTCAGATCTATTTATCCAAACACATACAAACCAATCTATCTTTTTACCAAGGATAGATTGACAACCCCTCTTACGCGTTGGGTTGCGAGGATTTGTTCTTTGTGTGCAGGTACCATTTACATAGTGTTGCTTGGTTCTCCTACTGGATTGATACCTTGGTTTCATAACTGAGGGAAATACCTACCATAGCTATACTGCATCATCCCTTCCTCTTTGGGGAAATACCGACGCAGTTTCAAGCCGCATCACTTACCATAAGATTAGCATATGATCTTTTTCATTTATTTCCTTTATTTTGATTGAAACATAAAAGTAAAGAAGCAAAAGATCAAACTAAACTTTATTATATAACTCTCACTCGATTACATAAATAGATAGATCACGAAACTAATACTCGAAAATAGATCATACTAAACTTTTATTCAACTAAATCACAAAATAACTAAGGATCGAACTAAAATTAGTAAAGATAATAAAAGTGATGGTGATACGTGATGTCGCTTGAACTACATCGGTATTTCCCCAAAGAGGAAGGGATGATGCAGTACAACTTCAGTAGGTATTTCCCTTAGTTATGAAACCAAGGTTATCGAACCAGTAGGAGAACCAAGCAACACTATGTAAACAGTACCTGCACACAAAGAACAAATACTTGCAACCCGATGCGTAAGAGGGGTTGTCAACCCCTCTCGGGTAAAAGATAGATTAGTTTGTATAATTTTGGATAAATAGTTCTCGCAATAAAACAAAATAAAATAAATAAAGAAAAAGTGCAGCAAGGTATTTTTGGGTTTTTAGAATAATAGGTCTGAAAACAAAAGCAAATATGATAAAGAATAGACTCGGGGGCCGTAGATTTCACTTGTGGCTTCTCTCAAGAAAAATAGCATACGGCGGGTAAACAAATTACTGTTGGGCAATTGATAGAACTTCAAATAATTATGACGATATCCAGGCAATGATCATTATATAGGCATCACGTCCAAGGTTAGTAGACCGACTTCTGCCTGCATCTACTACTGTTACTCCACACATTGACCGCTATCCAGCATGCATCTAGTGTATTAAGTTCATGGAAAAACGGAGTAATGCAATAAGAACGATGACATGATGTAGACAAGATCTATTCATGTAGGAATAGACCCCATCTTGTTATCCTTAATGGCAATGATCAATACTTGTCTTGCTGCCCCTTCTGTCACTGGGAAAGAACACCGCACGACCGAACCCATCACAAAGCACCACTTCCCATGGCAAGAAAAATCGATCTAGTAGGCCTAACTAAACCAAAGATTCGAAGAAGACATACGAGGCTATAAGTAATCATGCATATAAGAGATCAAAGAAACTCAAATAACTTGCATGGATAAATAGATCTGATCATAAACTCAAAGTTCATCAGATCCCAACAAACACACCGCAAAAAGAGTTACATCAAATAGATCTCCAAGAGACCATTGTATTGAGAATCAAAAGAGAGAGAGGAAGCCATCTAGCTACTAACTACAGACCCGTAGGTCTACAATGAACTACTCATGCATCATCGAAGAGGCACCAATGAGGAAGATGAACCCCTCTGTGATGGTGTCTATATTGGATCTGGTGGTTCTGGAACTTGCGGCGACTGGAATTGTGTTTCGTCTACTCCACTAGGGTTTTTGAATTTTCGGGGTATTTATAGAGCAAAGAGGCGGTGCGGGAGGCGGCCGAGGTGGGCACAACCCCTCGGAGCCCCCCTCTAGTACTTCTTTGGCCCAACAGGTGTCTTCTGGTCCAGAAAAAATCTCCAAAAAGTTTCGTTGCGTTTGGACTCCGTTTGGTATTGATTTTCTGCGAAGTAAAAAATAAGCAAAAAACAGCAACTGGCACTGGGCACTATGTCAATAGGTTAGTCCCAAAAAATGATATAAAGTTGCTATAAAATGATTGTAAAACATCCAAGAATGATAATATAACAGCATGGAACAAGCAAAAATTATAGATACGTTGGAGACGTATCAGCATCTCCAAGCTTAATTTCTACTCGTCCTCGAGTTGGTAAATGATAGAAACAAAAAATTTGATGTGGAATGCTGCCTAACATGTTCATCATGTATTCTTTTCTTTTGTAGCCTGGACATTTGGACTTTTATATGTTTCAAAGCAATAGTCTAGTTTTGACATGAAGATTTCAATACTCAAGCATATCAGCAAGCAACCATGTCTTTCAAAATATCAACACTAAAGCAAGTTATCCCTAGCCCATTATGCTCAGTTGTTGATCCATTCATGAAACACACTCGCATATTAGCTACACCCAATGCTCAAGTACAATCACAGTGCCCCTTAGTTGGTGCTTTATAAGAGAAGATGGAGACTCAAATAAAAATTGCATAAAGTAAATAGAAAGGTCCTTCACAGAGGGAAGTAGGGATTGTAGAGGTACCAGAGCTCAAATAAAAAAAAATAGAGACACAACATTTCGGGTGGCATGCTTTTCCTGTCAACGAAAACAATCGAGTAGTTCCCAATACTTTCCATGCTAGATATATCATAGGCGGTTCCCAAACAGAAAATAAAGTTTATTCCTTTTTCCACCATACTTTCACATTCCACGGCTAGTCGTATCCACGGGTGCCGTCCATACCAACACTTTCCAAGGAATTTATTATTTGACAATGTAAAGTAAATTCATTTTTCATTTCGGGACTTGGTATCCCTAATACCTTTGCCGTACTCTCGTGCAATGACAAGTGAATAAACACTCATCTTGAGAATAACACATCTAGCATAGAAAAATATCAGCCACCCCCTCCCGTTTCATGAGCGGTACGAGCACACAAAAAGAAAAATTATTTTGAAAATTAGAGATGGCACATACAAATTTGCTTAGAACGGCACGGAAATACCGCATATAGGTAGGTATAGTGGACTCATATGGCAAAACTGGGTTTAAGGATTTTGGATGCACAAGTAGTATTCCTACTTAGTACAAGTGAAGGCTAGCAAAAAGATTGAGAAGCATTCAACCAAGAAACGAAAAATCTCATAAGTAAGCATTAAGCATAACTAACACCGAATAATGCACCACAAGTAGGATGTAATTTCATTGCATAACTATTGACTTTCGTGCTTGCATAGGGAATCACAAACCTTAACACCAATATTCTTACTAAAGCACAATTACTCATCAACATGACTCACATATCACTATCATCATATCGCAAAACTATTACAAAGAATCAAGTTTATTTTTTCCAATGATCTTCATGAAAGTTTTTATTATATCCCTCTTGAATATCTATCACTTTGGGACTAGTTTCATATGTTGCTTTTGATAGCTCAAACAAATCTAAGTGAAGAACATGAGTATAAATTTTTTTTGTCTCTCAAAATAATATAAGTGAAGCATGAGAGAATTTCTTCAAAAATTACTAACTCTCAAATAAATCTAATTGAATCATGAGAGCATTTCTTCAAACACATTAAAGCACACCGTGCTCAAAAAGATATAAGTGAAGCACTAGAGCAATTCCATAGCTCAAAAAATTTAACTGAAGCACATAGAGCAATTCTAACAAATCATAGCATAATTTTGGCTCTCTCAAATAGTTGTGTTCAGCAAGGATACTTGACACAAAACAAAAAGCAAAACAAGCAAAGACTGATATAATACAATACGCTCCAAGCAAAACTCATGATATGTGATGAATAAAAATATAGCTCTAAGTAAAATACCGATGGTCGTTAGAAGAAAGAGGGGATGCCACTCGGGGCATCCCCAAGCTTAGCTGCTTGTTTCTCCTTTAATATTGCCTTGGGGTGCCATGGGCATACCCAAGCTTAGGGTCTTCTTACTCCTTATTCCTTCATCCATCGTGATCTCACCCAAAACTTGAAAACTTCAATCACACAAAACTCAACAAAACCTTCGTGAGATCCGTTAGTATAAGAAAACCAATCTTTACTTTAAGTACTGTAGAAAACCCATTCAAATTTTGTTATTGCATTATATCTACTGTATTCTAACCTTGCCATGGCTTATACCCACCGATACAACCCATAGATTCATCAAAATAAGCACACAATGCAAAGAAACAGAATCTGTCAAAAACAGAACAGTCTGTAAAGATGCAAATTGTTCTCATACTCCTTAGCTTCAAAAATTCTGAAAAATTAGTACAACAGAGGAAATTGAAATATGAATCTTTTGTAAAAAATTCAGAATTTTTCGTCCCTGATGTGAATCTAGAAAATTATTTTACTGGACGCAAAAGTTTCTGTTTTTCAGCAAGATCAAATCAACTGTCACCAAAGCTATCCCAAAGGCTTTACTTAGCACAAACACTAAATAAAACATAAAAAACACAATCATAACAGAGGTATAATTGTGCAAACACTCAAGAACAGAAAGAAAAAGGCAAAAATAAATTTTATTCATTGGGTTGCCTCCCAGCAAGCGCTATCGTTTTACGCCCCTAGCTAGGCATAAAGCATAGATTCAAGTATTATCATCTTTAGTTCTAGATCCATAAGATGCCCTCATGATTGATTCATATGGTGGCTTGATTCTTGTTCTAGGGAAGTATTCCATTCCCTTTCTTAGTGGAAATTGAAATTTAATATTGCCTTCTTTCATATCAATCACGGCACCAATAGTACGTAAAAGCGGTCTACCAAGTATAATAGGACAAGACGGATTGCAATCAATGTCAAGAACAATAAAATCTATGGGAACATAATTCCTATTTGCAAGAATAAGAACATCATTAATTCTTCCCATAGGCTTTTTAATAGTAGAATCCTCCAAGTGCAAATTTAAAGAACACTCTTCAATATTGGTAAGACCAATCACATCACATAAAGATTTCGGAATTGTGGACACACTAGCACCCAAATCACATAAAGCAAAACACTCATAATTTTTAATCTTAACTTTGATGGTAGGTTCCCATTCATCATGTAATTTTCTAGGAATTGAAATCTCTAATTCCAACTTTTCTTCCAAAGCTTTCATCATGGCACCTACGATATGTTTAGTAAAAGCTTTATTTTGTTCATAAGCATGGGGTGAATTAATCATGGATTGCAACAAAGAAATACAATCAATCAAAGAGGTACTATCATAATTAAAGTCTTTGTAATCCAAAAGAGTGGACACATCACTAGTTAAAGTTTTGACCTCTCCAAACCCACTTTTATCAATTTTTTCATCAAGATTTTCACCCTCCGAATTATCGGGACGCCTTCTAACTAAAGTTGACTCTTCTTCAGTCCCTTTATCATCAATTTTAATCTTACTAAACAAGGAATCAATAGAAGAAACACCAATCACTTTAATATCTTCATCATTTTTATGAAAGCAATCACTAGAAAACACTCTTTCTAAAAATTCTCTTTTAGCTCTAAGCATAGCGGTTCTTTTCTTACTTTCATCCATAGAAACATATAAAGCTTTAATTGATTCCTCAACCTTAGGCACAAAAATTTTCAACTTGAGATTTTCTACATCATGAGAAATTCTATCAATGCTTCTAGACATATCATCAATCTTATTCAACTTTTCTTCTATCGTATTATTGAAAACCTTTTGAGCATTGATAAATTCTTTAAAATTATTCTCAAGATCAGAGGTGTTCCTATTATTATTATAAGAAGGATTACCATAGTAATTTCCATAATTATTAGAGGAATTTCCAGGAAAAGGCCTAGGATTAAAATTACCTCTATAAGCATTGTTATTAAAATTGTTTCACGAGACAAATTTATAAGAGCACATCATTCAGATCAATTTGAGAATTTTTATTAGCAACCAATTTCATAAGAGCATCGACTTTTTCACTCAAAGTACTAATTTCTTCAACCGAATTAACTTTTTTACTACTAGGTGCTCTTTCGGTATGCCAATGTGAATAATTTGCCATAATATTATCAAGCAATTTAGTAGCTTTGCCCAAAGTAATTTTCATAAAAGTACCACCCGCGGCGGAATCTAAAAGATTTCTAGAAACAAAATTCAATCCTGCATAAAAATTTTGTATGATCATCCAAAGATTTAAACCATGTGTAGGACAATTTCTTAGCATCAATTTCATTCTTTCCCAAGATTGTGCAACATGTTCATGCTCAAGTTGCTTAAAATTCATGATTTGAGTTCTAAGGGAAATAATTTTCGCGGGCGGAAAATACTTAGTAATGAAAGCATCTTTGCATTTATCCCAAGAATCGATACTATTGCGAGGCAAAGAAGAAAACCAAATTTTTGCACGATCTCGCAAAGAAAACGGAAATAATTTCAACTTCACAATATCATTGTCCACATCTTTTTTATTTTGCATATCGCATAATTCTACAAATGTGTTAAGATGGGACGCGGCATCCTCATTAGGAGTACCGGAAAACTAATCTTTCGTAACAAGATTCAACAAAGCGGTATTAGTATCACAAGATTCCACACTAGTGGCGGGAGGAGCAATCGGAGTGCTAATAAAATCATTGTTGTTGGTATTGGAAAAATCACACAAATTGGTGTTCTCTTGAGTCATCGTGACTACGCAAACAAGATGGCACAAAAACATATCTGATGAGAAAACGACGAACGAAAAAGAGGGCGAATAAAACGGCAAATTTTTGCGAAGTGGGGGAGATGAAAATGAGAGGCAAACGGAAAATAATGTAAATTGCAAGGAGATGAGATTTGTGATTAGGAACCTGATAGGTGTTGATGATGACTCCCTGGCAATGGTGCCAGAAAATCCTTTTGATGTCGCTTGAACTACGTCGGTATTTCCCCAAAGAGGAAGGGATGATGCAGTACAGCTTCAGTAGGTATTTCCCTCAGTTATGAAACCAAGGTTATCAAACTAGTAGGAGAACCAAGCAACACTATGTAAACGGTACCTGCACACAAAGAACAAGTACTTGCAACCCGACGCGTAAGAGGGGTTGTCAATTCCTCTCGGGTAAAAGATAGATTAGTTTGTCCAAGTTTGGATAAATAGATCTCGCAATAAAACAAAATAACATAAATAAATAAAAAGTGCAGCAAGGTATTTTTGGTTTTTTAGAATAATAGATCTGAAAACAAAAGCAAATAGATCTCAAAGCAAATGTGATAAAGAATAGACACGGGGGCCGTAGATTTCACTAGTGGCTTCTCTCGAGAAAAATAGCATACGGCGGGTAAACAAATTACTGTTGGGCAATTGATAGAACTTCAAATAATTATGACGATATCCAGGCAATGATCATTATATAGGCATCACGTCCAAGATTAGTAGACCGACTCCTGCCTGCATCTACTACTATTACTCCACACATCGACCGCTATCCAGCATGCATCTAGTGTATTAAGTTCATGAAAAAATGGAGTAATGCAATAAGAATGATGACATGATGTAGACAAGATCTATTCATGTAGGAATAGATCCCCATCTTGTTATCCTTAATGGCAACGATCAATACGTGTCTTGCTGCCCCTTCTGTCACTGGGAAAGAACACCGCACGACCGAACCCATCACAAAGCACCTCTTCCCATGGCAAGAAAAATCGATCTAGTTGGCCTAACTAAACCAAAGATTCAAAGAAGAAATACAAGGCTATAAGTAATCATGCATATAAGAGATCAAAGAAACTCAATTAACTTTCATGGATAAATAGATCTGATCATAAACTCAAAGTTCATCAGATCCCAACAAACACACCGCAAAAAGAGTTACATCAAATAGATCTCCAAGAGACCATTGTATTAAGAATCAAGAGAGAGAGAGGAATCCATCTAGCTACTAACTACGGACCCGTAGCTCTACAATGAACTACTCACGCATCATCGTAGAGGCACTAATGAGGATGATGAACCCCTTCGTGATGGTGTCTAGATTGGATCTGGTGGTTCTGGAACTTGCGGCGCCTAGAATTATGTTTCGTCGACTCCCCTAGGGTTTTTGGATTTTTGGGGTATTTATAGAGCAAAGAGGCGGTGCGGGAGGCGGCCAAGGTAGGCACAACCCACCAGGGTGCGCCTGGGCCCCCAGGCGCGCCCATGTGGGTTGTGCTCCCCTCGGAGCCCCCCTCTGGTACTTCTTTGGCCCAACAGGTGTCTTCTGGTCCAGAAAATAGCTCCAAAAAGTTTCACTGCGTTTGGACTCCGTTTGGTATTGATTTTCTATGAAGTAAAAAACAAGCGAAAAACAGCAACTAGCACTGGGCACTATGTCAATAGGTTAGTCCCAAAAAATGATATAAATTTGCTATAAAATGATTGTAAAACATCCAAGAATGATAATATAACTGCATGGAACAAGCAAAAAATATAGATATGTTGGAGACGTATCTATACGATACCGGGGCACCTCCCCCAAGCTTCGCACAAACCAAGGGGAGTGCCCATACCCGTGTACTCAAGTCTCCTTTGGTGATGATGGTGGTGGTGATGAGGTAGTAGCGTTCTTCTTCTCCAGTTTGCGTCGGAGGCTAAAATTATCCTCCCTAAGATCCTCATTCTCTAGCTCAGGCTTTAATATCTTCTTGCATAGTGCCTCCTTTCTATCCTGTAGAAAACGAGAAGGGATAGATTGGGTCTTAGTTTTGTTGAAGAGGCTTGACTTCTTGAACGCCACGTGTATATCTCCAGGTTGGGGTAGCGGAACTTCATCTTCATCAGGGGATGCATCCTTCGTCTCCTCTGGATCAGTGTCCTCCTCATCCGTGAACGAAAAATATGGGAAGGTCTTCTTAAAGACGTTTGGATCTAGAGTACGCAGGTAACATAACCCTCTCCATATGAATCTTGAGATGACATATTTTCAGATCTGTCAGGAAAACAACACGAAACAAGAATAGAGGATTTCTCCGCGATGCGGCGGTCAAATCGTTTGGGGGTATATATAAAGATATTTTTCTTGGGAAGCAAGAAATATGGAAGGAAAACGAAGTCGGGAAGGTGCCCAAGGGCACCACAACCCACCAAGGTGCGCCAGGAAGGGCAGGCGTGCCCTGGTGTATCGTGGTCACCTCGGTTGCCTTCCTAGTTATTTCTTATTTTTTCTAATTTTTCTAATATTCCAAAATTGACAGAAAATATATTTTTGTGGATTTTTTGGAGTCCGTTTACTTACCGTATCACGTACCTCTTCTTTTTCAGGATTCTGGAATGCTCTGGAAGGTTTCTTTTATGTGTTCCTCCGGTGTCATGGTTTGGATAATATTGCTTTCAACATTAATAGGCGTACCTGAGATATAGTGTTTAATTCTTTCCCATTGACCACCTTCGGGTTAGTACCTTCGGCATTATTAATCTTGATAGCTCCAGAGCGATAAACTTCTTCGAATATGGTCCTTCCCATTTAGAAAGAAGCTTTCCTGCAAAAAAATCTAAAACAAGAGTTGTACAAAAGAACATATTCTCCAACTTTGAATTCCCACTTTTGGATTCTTTTGTCATGCCATCTTTTAACTTTTTCTTTGAATAATTTGGCATTTTCATAAGCTTGGGCTCTCCATTTATCTAGTGAGCTAATATCAAATAACCTCTTTTCACCGGCAAGTTTGAAGTCATAATTGAGTTCTTTAATTGCCCAATATGCTTTATGTTCTAACTCAAGAGGCAAATGACAAGCTTTTCCATAAACCATTTTATAAGGAGACATACCCATAGGATTTTTATAAGTTGTTCCATAGGCCCAAAGTGCATCATCTAACTTCTTAGACCAATTCTTTCGGGACCTATTGATAGTTTTTTGTAATATTAATTTTATTTCTCTATTGCTAAGTTCAACTTGACCACTAGATTGAGGATGAGAGGGTGATGCAATTCTATGGTTAACATCATATTTAGCAAGCATTTTTCGGAAAGCACCATGAATAAAGTGTGAACCACCATCAGTCATTAAATATCTAGGGACTCCAAACGTTGGGAAAATAACTTCTTTAAGCATTTTAATGGAAGTGTTATGATCAACACTACTAGTTGGAATAGCTTCTACCCACTTAGTAACATAATCAACAGCAACCAAAATATGTGTATACCCATTAGAGGAAGGAAAAGGTCCCATATAATCAAAACCCCAAACATCAAATGGTTCAACAACAAGTGAATAGTTCATAGGCATTTCCTGACACTTACCGATATTACCTATTCTTTGGCATTCATCACAAGATAAGACAAACTTACGGGCATCCTTGAAGAGAGTAGGCCAATAAAAACCAGATTGTAGTACCTTATGAGTAGTTCTATCTCCTGCATGATGTCCTCCATATGCTTCAGAATGACATTTCCGTAGGATTTGTTCCTGTTCATGCTCAGGTGCACAACATCTAATAATACCATCTACTCCTTCTTTATAAAGATGTGGGTCATCGTAAAAGTAGTGTCTTAAGTCATAGAACATTTTTTTGTTTTGTTGGTATGTGAAACTAGGTGGTATATATTTAGCAACAATGTAATTAGCGTAGTCAGCATACCAAGGAGTGTTATGAGAAACATTTATTGTAGCTAGTTGTTCATTAGGAAAACTATCATCAATAGGTAGTGGGTCATCAAGAATATTTTATAACCTAGACAAGTTATCAGCTACGGGGTTCTCAGCTCCTTTCCTATCAGTAATATGTAAATCAAATTCTTGTAGCAAGAGAACACATCTAATGAGTCTAGGTTTAGCATCTTTCTTTTCCATAAGATATTTTTATAGCAGCATGATCAGTGTGAACAATTACTTTGGAATCAATAATGTAAGATCTGAATTTATCACAAGCAAACACAAGTGCTAAAAACTCTTTTTCAGTAGTAGCATAATTTCTTTGAGCACTGTCTAGAGTTTTACTATCATAATGAATAACATTTAGTTTGTTATCAACTCTTTGTCCTAGAACATCACCAACAGCATAATCACTAGCATCACACATAATTTCAAAAGGCAAGTTCCAATCAGGTGGTTGAACAATAGGTGCAGTAGTTAAGGCTTTCTTGAGTGTTTCAAAGGCTTCTATGCAATCATCATAAAAAACAAATGGAACATCCTTTTGTAAAAGATTAGTAAGAGGCCTAGAAATTTTAGAGAAGTCTTTAATGAATCTCCTATAGAAACCAACATGACCAAGGAAACTACGAATACCTTTAATATCTTTAGGACATGGCATTTTCTCAATTGCATCAACTTTAGCTTTATCCACCTCGATACCTTGTTCAGAAATTTTATGCCCCAAGACAATACCTTCATTAACCATAAAGTGGCACTTTTCCCAATTCAAGACAAGATTAGTTTGTTCACATCTCTGCAAAACTTGATCAAGGTTGCTTAAGCAATCATCAAAAGAAGTTCCGTAAACGGAAAAATCATCCATGAAAACCTCAATAATATTTTCACAAAAAATCAGAGAATATAGTAGTCATACATCTTTGAAAAGTGGCAGGTGCATTGCATAAACCAAAAGGCATACGTCTATAAGCATAGGTTCCAAAGGGACAAGTAAAGGTGGTTTTCTCTTGATGAGGTTGTGAAACAGGTATTTGAGAGAAACCAGAATATCCATCAAGAAAACAAAAGTGTGTGTGCTTAGATAATCTTTCTAGCATTTGATCAATAAAAGGCAGAGGGTAATGATCTTTTCTAGTAGCTTTATTCAATTTTCTAAAGTCAATTACCATTATATAGCCAGTAACAATTCTTTGTGGGATAAGTTCATTTTTATCATTAGAAACAACAGTAATACCTCCCTTTTTAGGGACACAATGAAAAGGACTTACCTATCTACTATCAGCTATGGGATAGATTATACCTGCTTCCAGAAGTTTTAGTATTTCAGTTCTTACCACTTCTTTCATCTTAGGATTCAATCATCATTGGTGATCAACAACGGGTTTAGCATCAGGTTCCATATTAATCTTATGCTAACAGAGAGTAGGACTAATGCCCTTAATATCATGAAGAGTATATCCAATAGCAGCACGGTGCTTCTTCAGAATTTTTAATATTTTTTCTTCTTCATGTTCTGAAAGGTTAGCACTAATAATAATACGATATATCTTTTTCTCATCAAGATAAGCATATTTCAAAGTATCTGGCAATTGTTTTAATTCAAACACATGATCACCTTTAGGTGGAGGAGGACCTCCTAGAGTTTCAATATGCAAATTGTGTTTAATGAGAGGTTGTTGTTCAAAGAATATTTTATCTATTTCATTTCTTTCACGCAAGTGCGTATCATTTTCATGGTCTAGCAAATATTGTTCTAAAGGATCAGTAGGAGGCAAGGCAATAGAAGCAAGACCAATTATTTCATCCTTACTAGGCAATTCTTCATTGCGGGGTTGTCTACTAAACTCAGAGAAATTAAATTCATGAGACTCATCACCAAAGCTAACACTGATAGTTTTTTTGGCAATCGATCATAGCATTGACAGTGTTCAAGAAGGGTCTACCAAAGAAAATGTGACAAAAGTCATCTTGTGGGGAACCCAGAACTAGAAAATCAGTAGGGTATTTTATTTTCCCACACGAGACTTCAACATCTCTAACTATCCCAAGTGGTGTGATGGTGTCTCTATTAGCAAGTTTAATAGTAACATCTATGTCTTCTATTTCAGTAGGTGCTATATCATTCATAATTTCTTGGTATAAAGTAAAAGGAATAGCACTCACACTAGCACCTACGTCACATAAACCATGATAACAATGATCTCCTATTTTAACTGAGACAACAGGCATGCCAACTACGGGTCTATGTTTATCTTTTTCATCAGGTTTGGCAATTCTAGCAGCTTCATCACAGAAGTAAATAACATGTCCATCAATATTTTTGACCAAGAGATCTTTAACCAAAGCAACACTAGGTTCTACTTTAATTTGTTCAGAGGGTTTAGGTGCTTTAATATTACTTTTGTGAACCACAGTTTATACCTTAGCATGTTCCTTTATCCTAACAGGGAAAGGTGGTTTTTCAATATAAGCAGTAGGCACAACTGGATCAACATGGTAAATGATAGTTTCATCTTTAGCTATTACCGGTTCCTTAATTTCTTCTTTAATAGGGGGATGATATTTAAACCACTTCTCCTTAGGGAGATCAACATGAGTAGCAAATGAGTCAAGTCCATATTTAGTGCTAAACTTGTGAAAAGCATCGGCGTTCATAAAAGATTTTACACAATCAAACTCAAGCTTAATACCTGACTCTTTACCTTCGTCGAGTTCCCAATCTTCAGAGTTGCGTTTAATTCTTTCCAAAAGATCCCATTTGAATTCAATAGTCTTTATCATAAAAGAACCAGTACAAGAAGTATCGAGCATGGATTGATCATTATGAGAAAGTCGAGCATAAAAATTCTGAATAATAATTTCTCTCAAGAGCTCATCATTGGGGCATGAATATAACATTGACTTAAGCCTCCCCCAAGCTAGAGCGATACTTTCTCCTTCACGAGGCCAAAAATTATATATATAATTCCAATCACGATGAACTAGATGCATAGGATAATTTGTTTGGTGAAATTCCAATTTCAATCGATTCCAGTTCCAAGATCCAATATCATCACATAGCCTATACCATGTCAGTGATTTTCCCTTAAAAGATAAAGGAAAAACCTTCTTCTTAGCTTCGTCTCTGGGTAAACCTGCAAGCTTAAATAATCCACAAATTTCATCCACATATATCAAATGCGTATCGGGATGTTTTGTTCCATCTCCTGCATAAGGATTAGCTAGCACTTGTTCTATCATACCCGAAGAAATTTCATAACCAATATTTTCAGTAGGTGTAGTAGGTTGAGGGACAACTCTTTGTGTTTCCGGTCGATGTGAAGATACCCCGAAAAAACCCCTCAAAGAATGGTTTTCCATAGTAACAAGTGACAATAAATTTCAGCACGTAATGTAAATTTTTCCTTACCGATTTCCACTTACCAAGAGCGCTTCACTCCCCAGCAACGGCACCAGAAAAGAGTATTGATGACCCACAAGTATAGGGGATCAATCGTAGTCCTTTCAATAAGTAAGAGTGTCGAAACCAACAAGGAGCAAAAGGAAATGACAAGTGGTTTTCAGCAAGGTAATTTCTGCATGCACTGAAATTGTCGGTAACAGGTAGTTTGATAGCAAGGTAATTTGTAACAAGCAAGTAGCGGTAATGATAAATGAAGTGCAGCAAGGTAGCCCAATCCTTTTGGGGCAAAGGACATGCCAAAACGGAATCTTATAATAAGCAAAGCGTTCTTGAGGGCACACGGGAATTTCATCTAGTCACTTTCATCATGTTGGTTTGATTCGCGTTCGCTACTTTGATAATTTAATATGTGGGTGGACTGGTGCTTGGGTGCTGTTCTTACTTGAACAAACCTCCCACTTATGATTAACCCCCTCGCAAGCATCTGCAACTACGAGAAAAGTATTAAGATAAAATCTAACCATAGCATTAAACATATGGATCCAAATCAGTCCCTTACGGAATAGCGCATAAACTAGGGTTTAAGTTTCTGTCACTCTAGCAATCCATCATCTAATAACTACTCCACAATGCATTCCCTTAGGCCCAAAGATGGTGAAGTGCCATGTAGTCGACGTTCACATGACACCACTAAGGGAATCACAACATACATATCATCAAAATATCGAACACATATCAAATTCGCATGATTACTTGCACCATGACTTCTCCTGTGACCTCAAGAACAAAAGTAACTACTCACAAATGATATTCATGCTCAAGATCATAGGGGTATTAAATAGCATAATGGATCTAAACATATAGTCTTCCACCAAATAAACCATATAGTAATCAACTACAAGATGTAATCAACACTACTAGTCACCCATAGGTACCAATCTGAGGTTCCGGTACAAAGATTGAACACAAGAGATGAACTAGGGTTTGAGATGAGATGGTGTTGTTGAAGATGTTGATGGAGATTGGCCTCCCAAAGATGAGAGGGTTGTTGGTGATGCGATGGCTTTGAACATATGGATCCAAGTCAGTCCCTTACGGAATAGCGCATAAACTAGGGTTTGAGCTTCTATCACTCTAGCAACCCATCATCTAATAACTACTCCACAATGCATTCCCTTAGGCCCAAAGATGGTGAAGTGCCATGTAGTCGATGTTCACATGACACCACTAAGGGAATCACAACATACATATCATCAAAATATCGAACACATATCAAATTCGCATGATTACTTGCAACATGACTTCTCCCGTGACCTCAAGAACAAAAGTAACTACTCACAAATGATATTCATGCTCAAGATCAGAGGGGTATTAAATAGCATAATGGATCTGAACATATAATCTTCCACCAAATAAACCATATAGTAGTTAACTACAAGATGTATGCAACACTACTAGTCACCCACAGGTACCAATCTGAGGTTCCGGTACAAAGATTGAACACAAGAGATGAACTAGGGTTTGACATGAGATGGTGATGTTGAAGATATTGATGGAGATTGGCATCCCAAAGATGAGAGGGTTGTTGGTGATGACGATGGCTTCGATTTCCCCTTCCAGGAGGGAAGTTCCCCCGGCGGAATCGCTTCGCCGGAGGGCAAAAGTGCTCCTGCCCAAGTTTCGCCTCGAGACGGCGGTGCTCCATCTTGAAAGTCTTCTCCTTATTTTTTTCTAGGTCAAAAGATCTTAAGTACCAGAAGATGGGCACCAGAGGTGGGCTGGTCTGTCCACAACCCACCAGGGCACGCCTGGGGGGGCCTGGCGCGCCCTGGTGTCTTGTGGTCACCAGGTGGCCCCCCTCCGGTAGTTATTTGCTCTAGTATTTTTTATATATTCCAAAATAATTGTCCGTGAAGTTTCAGCTCATTTGGAGATGTGCAGAATAGGTGTCTCTGACGTAGCCTTTTCAGGTCCAGAATTCCAACTGCCGGCATTCTCCCTCTTTCTGTAAACCTTGCATATTATGAGAGAAATGGCATTAGGATTACTCCATAAAGCATTATTATGCATAAAAACATTATAAATAACAGTAGGAAAACATTATGCAAAATGGACGTATCATCACCCCCTCTAGACATACTTTCGATCCTACAGGAATGATCACGGAGGGCTTCTACATCAACCTTGCTGCCCTTCCGATGATGTGTGAGTAGTTTACCACAGACCTACGGGTCCATAGCTAGTAGCTAGATGGTTTCTTCTCTTTCTTTGATCTTCAATACAATGTTCTCGTTGATGTTCTTGGAGATCTATTCGATGTAATCCTTTTTTGTGGTGCGTTTGTTGGGATTCGATGAATTGGGGGTTAATGATCAGATTATTCATGAATATTATTTGAGTCTTCTCTGAACTCTTTTATGCATGATTTTTATAGCTTTGTATTTCTCTCTGATCTATCTGTTTGGTTTGGCCAACTAGATTGATTTATCTTGCAATGGGAGAGGTGCTTTGTGATGGGTTTGATCTTACATTGCTCAATCCCAGTGACAGAAAGGGACATGACACATACTTGTACCGCTGCCATTAAGGATAAAAAGATGGGGTATATTCATATTGATTAAGTTTACTTTGTCTACATCATGTCATCTTGCTTAAGGCATTACTCCATTCTTTATGAACTTAATAATCCAGATGCGTGCTGAATAGCGGTCGTTGTGTGAAGTAATAGTAGTAGATGCAGGCAGGAGTCGGTCTACTTGTCTCGGACGTGATGCCTATATACATGATCATTGCCTTGAATATCGTCATAATTATTCGCTTTCCTATCAATTGCCCAACAGTAATTTGTTTACCCACTGTATGCCGTGTTCAAGAGAGAAGCCTCTAGTGAAATCTATGGCCCCCGGGGTCTATGTTTATCATATATTAAAATCTAAAAATACTTGTGACGCCCCCAGCTTAATCGTGCACTAACCATATACGCAAATGCACACGATCAAGCCTAAGGACTCACTTGAAGATATCACAACACAACTCTAAAACATAAATAAAGTCATACAAGCTTTATATTACAAGCCAGGGGCCTCGAGGGCTCAAATACATAAGCTTGCATACAAGCGTCAGCGGAAGCATCAGATATATGAGTACAGATATGAAACAGAAACAGAAACAGAGAAGCCTTTAGAAAGGCGGGACAACACAAAATCTACGATCGAAAGGCGCAGGCCTCCTGCCTGGGACCCTCCGATCCTACTCTTGGTCGTCGGCTAGCTCGTAGTAGCAACCACCCTCGGGGTGGTAGTAGTAGTCGGCGGCAGGGGCAGCTGGCTCCGGGGCTCCGTCGTCTGGTTGCATCAAAAGGGGAAAGGGGAAAAAGAGGAAGCAAAGCAACCGTGAGTACTCATCCGAAGTACTCAGCAAGCAAGGATCTACACTACATATGCAACATTATCAAGGAGAGGCTGTACATGTGGACTGGGCTGCAGAAATGCCAGAATAGAGAGAAGGCCTAGTCCTATCGAAGACTAGCATCTTCAGCGGTCTTGCAGCATTAGAAGAGTGTAGATCAGAACATCATAAAGTAGTAGCAGTAATCAGTATCAACCTCGGCCAGAGATCCTTTCTCGACTCCCTGCGAGAACGCAATCCCAGAGCCCTAGTATCCATTTCTCATCACAAGTATCCAGTTCTAGTTGTATCGATCGGGATACAACTCCGAGTGTCCATTACCAAGGATCGGCTATGCATAGATTAGTTCTTCCCTGTAGGGGTGCACCAACTTACCCACCAGGCTCGGTTAACTCTGGCCGGACACACTTTCCTGGGTCATGCCCGGCCTCGGCCAAACGATACGCCGCAACCCGACCTAGGCTTAACAGAGAGGTCAACATGCCAGAGTAAACCTATGCCCCCAGGGGTCTTGGGCCATCGCCCCGGGCGCTCCTGCACATTGCGTACGCGGCCGGTGAGCAGACCTAGCAGCCTCCAGTACAACAGAGGGTGCTTAACGCGGTCCAACCCAGCGCGCACCGCTCAGTCGCTGATGTCTATTAAGCTTCGGCTGATGCATAGGACGCAGAGTGCCCATAACTGTTCCCACATGATGGTTAGTGCTATCAGGCCAGAGGCCCACTCGGATCAAATATCCAAACCGTTAGTGAATTAGGAGCGCGCGATAACGAGCAGAGACTCATGATCGATGTGACCCCGTCGCCCCATCTCAAGGACCTGCGGCAAGGGCTAAGAATGCCCGATCACGCCTCGTAATTATTTCGCGGGTACTCTCTCTGGTCACCCGACTACACATCAATCGCATCACTTGCTCGCGCGGGTACCCCTCAGGGCCGACCCGACTTTAGTATCATGGTTATATGGTAAAGTCATAGTATCCGTGTCCAGAACACCAAGCGGGAACCTTGAGGAATCACCCTCGATGGAATTCCACCTGATGTAATCGTCAAGGTGAACTAAGGAGGAATCACCCTCGAGGTCCACTCTTGAGGAGTTGCATGACAATGTCGTTACCGGGAGTGGAGAAAGAGGAATCACCCTCGAGGACCACAACCGATGAACTAACCTACAAGGTTAACATCAGAAGTGCTGACGAGGTATCACCCTCGGCACTCGATAGTAACCCGGTAGTGTCGTACAACTAGGGGGGTGATGTGCGGTGCCGGGGCCTGGTCTTCAATCCCGCTGATCGGGTCTTCTGATAATCCAGCGGGGCAGTTGGGTCAAAATGTGGTCTCTGACGGGTCTCTAACTAGCCTATGCTAAACAGTTTAGGAAAGCAGGTAATTATCAACAGCAGGTTACAAAATCAGGCTATGCATCAGAATAGGTAAAGTAGTAGCAGCAGCAATTCTAATGCAAGCATAAGAGAGAAGAGAATAGGCGATATCAGAATGTTCAATGGGGGGTGCTTGCCTGGTTGCTCGGCGGCAAAGGCAAGGTCGTTAGTGGTGTCGTTAGTCTGTGGAGCAGCGTCGATGTCGGGGTCTACCGAAAGAGAAGAGGGGGGGGGGGGAAACAAATAAATACACAGCAAACATATGCAACACGGAGCATGCTATGCTATCGTGCAGTGCAGGGTGCCTAAAGACATGTCTAAATCATTTTAGTTATTTTAGTGTTCAAGTTGGAATTATTAACCGGTATATATGCACTATTCATCTACCATAAACGGGCTAAAAGTTGCAGGTTCACCTCCATAGAGGGTCCCGACACGGAAACAGATGGCACGGTTGGATTTGTCTCGTCGTTCTGATCAACTTTCATGTAGAAAGTTTTTCGATCCGAGCTACGGTTTAATTTCTACGAATTTTTAAAGATTATAACATTTTCTGGATTTAGTTAATTTAACAGAAATGGAATTATGACATCAGCATAGCGTCAGTGTGACGTCAGCGAGTCAATACACTCACTGACCAGTCAAACCTGACATGTGGGTCCAGTGGGACCCACATGTCAGCCTCTGTTAGGACTAACAGCAGATTAGCTAGCTAACAGGGTTAATTAGGGGAGTGGGCCCAGCCTGTCAGTGACTCAGCTATCTAACAGGATTAATTAAATCACTAATTAGCTTAATCATTGCAGGGGGCCCACATGTCAGCCATAGTGAGTGAACAGTAGTTATCGTTGACCAGGTCAACGTGGTCAACCGAAGCGCTGGGGCCCACTGGCAGTCTCCCAGGGGTGGGCCCCACGTGTCCACATCGGCGGCGGCGCCGGAGCGACGCCGGCGACCAAATACGCGGCGGCGTAGCCACGGACCTCATTAGAAAACCGCTGCGGTGCACCTCTCGGCGTGGTTCTACTTGCGTTCGATCGAGTGCTTGATGCCGCGTCGATCTACGGCCCCAGCGCGAGCTGAAACGGCAGGAGACAAGCGCTATGACCTTGCCGGCGGCGAGGTGTTTCGGGCATCGTCGGATTCGGCGGTATACAATGCGGCGAAGCGAGCTAGCTAGCGCGGCGGGGCCCTACGTGCATGCTGAACACGACCTCAAGCTCAAACAAGCTCAACGGTGAGCGGGGCCACGGCAATGAGCTCGACGGTAGCGCTGTGTTCGGCCATAAGCGGAGCGGCGAGCTACGGGCGCGACAGGTCAAGGGAGAAGAGGGAGGAGATGACGGAGCTCATCGAGCGGCTCAAGGAGGCCGGCGAGGGGCTTAGTAGCTACAGGGGAGGTCGTGGTCGACGGGGATAGCCGGCGACCGAAGCGAAAGGGGACGAGGCAGATCCGGCGCTGTGGTGGCTCCCGGCTCCAACAGCGGGCACCATTCGTCGTGGAGGACAACAGCGAGCGCCTACGGCATCTTGGTGAGGCGAGGCGGTGCAGGTGGCTGTGGTGGCGATGGAGGACAGCGCCGGTTCCGCTCGGTGGTGGTGGAATCGATTGAGAGGAAGCGAGGGAGGAAAGGGCGAATGGAGGAGAGAGGCCAGGGGAGATGGACGAGGGGGGTCCTTATCCCCCCGCTGTCGGTGGCCGTCGCGGTGTCGCCCTGTCGTAGAAGCGTGCGCACGCGACCGCGGCGGTATCGACACGGCGAAGGAGAGAGAGGGAGGAGGGAGAAAAGGTCGGCAGGGCTGGGCCGTGCCACTGTGCACTTAGGCCCAGCTCAGTTTTTCTGTTAAGGCCTTTTTCCATTTTTCTTTTTCTGATTAATCACAGAGGCAGTTTTGTAATATTTTAAACCACCAAATGTCTTAGCAAAAATGTGAAACTTGCCCACATAATTACATTAGAATATTCCACATTGCCACAAAAAGTTTGGGCAATTTAGAAATTCATTTGGATTTTCCAAAAAATGGAAATGGCATTTTTAGTGCTGATTTGGCACTTGTTTTAAATGCTCTGGCCCATTTCAAGTTGATGGTGATATTGTGTTCCTTAACAACATTTGTTTTGGAATATTTGCTAGATAGTGAACATTTTTCCAACAGGTTTTGAGCAACTTCATTTTGCACTTTTGAATTTGAGTTGATTTTCAGAGAGGGTTTTGAATTGAATCTTTAACCAATGTGACTAGGCACTACAAATGAGGATGACTTGGCATTATTAGCAGATGATCACAAAGGTTATTACACAGGGGTGTTACAAATTCTCCTCCTCTAAAAGAAATTCTCGTCCCGAGAATTTGGGAGGTAGAAGGAAAGAGGTCGGGATATTCTTCCCGAAGATGATCCTCGCGTTCCCAAGTGGCTTCATCTTCTATATGATTTGACCACTGCACTTTCAGGAACTTGGTCGTCTGCTGACGGGTCCGACGTTTAGCTTCATCGAGGATGCGGATCGGATGCTCCTTATAAGATAGGTTATCTTGCAATTCGAGCATCTCGTGATCCACTACGCGGTGCGGAGATTCCTTGAAGCAACGACGAAGTTGCGACACATGGAAGACGTCGTGGATATGAGAGAATTGCGTCGGCAACTCCAATTTATATGCCACCTGTCCACATCTAGCAACAATGCGAAAGGGGCCGACGTAGCGTGGAGCTAGCTTGCCCCTGATTCCGAAACGATGAGTGCCCTTCATAGGAGTGACACGAAGATAAGCTTGATCACCAGGTTGATAAGTCAAACCCCATCGTTTGAGATCATAGTTGCTCTTCTGGCGGTCCTGAGCCACCTTGAGATTCTCTCGAATGATACGGACTTGTTCTTCGGCGTGTTGGATAATGTCTGGACCCACAAGTGGTCGTTTCCCAGTTTCTGACCAATTCAGAGGGGTTCGACACTTACGTCCATACTTCGAAGGGGGCCATTTTCAAGCTGGCTTGATAGCTGTTGTTATAAGAGAATTCGGCCTAAGGAAGAGATTCTTCCCACTTATTGCCGAAGGATATAACACAAGCTCGAAGCATGTCTTCAAGCACTTGATTGACTCGCTCGACTTGGCCTTGGGATTGGGGGTGATAAGCTGAACTCCAGGTAATATTAGTTCCCATAGCTTCTTGGAAACTTTCCCAGAACTTTGAAGTGAAAAGACCGCCACGGTCCAAACTGATCTCCTTCGGAATACCGTGGAGCGATACAATTCTAGAGATATACAACTCTGCTAACTGACTAGCAGTGATAGTCTCCTTGACAGGCAGAAAGTGTGCAACCTTAGAGAGTTGGTCGACGACGACAAGAATAGCATCGTGACCCTTCTGTGACTTGGGAAGGCCAGTAATGAAGTCCATTTGAACTTTATCCCATTTCCATAGAGGAATAGGGAGCGGTTGCAGAATTCCAGCAGGCTTCTGATGTTCTGCTTTAACGCGACGGCAAACGTCACATTCAGCAACAAGCTTTGGCATTGTATGGAATCATTCATGAAGTACTCACGCACAACAGAAGGAAGTGCAGTAGATGCAACATCACAGTCATCATGACATATAGATCCATACATAAGTTCAGTTACAGACTAGCGTTATAATAGCATGAAGATAAGCTAATTAACTTAGGCGGCACGCAGGCACTCGGTGGAGGAATACAACTACGCGACATAGCAACATGCTACATCAACATCGAGGAAAACCACTGAAACGGGGTAACTGCAAGTGCGGACGACGAATGGCTGTCGCAGGAAATTCCTGCGCTCCATGTGCACTCTGATGTAGAATCCGGTCTCGAGCTGGAAGAAGAGGTCCACGTGCAGGTGTGTGACCTCCAACAGTAGTCCAATCAATACCAGTACACATCTGAGTCCTGCGCGGGTAAAGGATGTGCTCCAGATGTATCCCTGCATGTACAGCTGGTAGCAACTGCGTCATAGCATCGTAAAGGCGTGCTCGAGTGGCAAACAACTCAACGGCAAGAGCCCGAACAGTGCGATCCAGAGCCTGAGTGCACTGAATCAGAACCTGTGGGTTGTAACGACGAGGCTCGTACGGGGCACATATAGGTGTGTAGTATCCAGTAGCATCTCCAGCAGGGGCATACGGAATGTATCGGAACTCAGAGGCATCCAAGCTAGTGCTGTGCTCTCCTCAGAGACGTGCGACAGCAGAATAGGCGGCATCATGGACTGCCATCTCAATCGTCACGTTGATACCGTGGAAAAGGTGCAGCTCAGTGTCTGAGTCATTTTGCTGATCATAGATACGAACATCAGCATGGTACTGCTCCTGGTTGAACTCGCGGTAATCCTCGTACACCATGTACTCGGGGTACCAGCGGTAGCCCAGTCTGGTCAGGAGGGCGATCAGGACAGCTGGAAAACTAGGGGCATTACGAGCCCAAGTGCGAAGCACAAGCTACGTCGCAGGGCTTGGTGGAAACAAACGATCCATCTAAAACAGAGGAAATTCAGGTTTGTCAATTGACAATGAGAAGTATAACACAGCTCATAGAGAAAGGCTAAACAAATCAATGGAAAGGAAAATGATTATCAGGCTAATCAGATCAATGGTAAGGAATTAAGCACATATATCCAGCTCTCTGGGTAGACGAGATTTACGAGATCCTAAGTGCCGGCGTTAGTAAAATTCATGTAACCCGAATAGAAGAGAGGTCAGAGTCCCAGAGTAAAGACGAGGAATAAAAGATCCTAATACCACCCAAAGATTACGTGGGCCCGTAAGCCACACAGCCAAGTTAGTAAAACAGTTTCGGACGACTAGACTCAACTTTGGCCAAGGAGTTGGAAAGGGGGATTCCTACAAGCAGTCGGCTCTGATACCAACCTGTGACGTCCCCGGCTTAATCGTGCACTAACCATACACGCAAATGCACACGATCAAGCCTAAGGACTCACTTGAAGATATCACAACACAACTCTAAAACATAAATATAGTCATACAAGCTTTATATTACAAGCCAGGGGCCTCGAGGGCTCGAATACATAAGCTCGCATACAAGCGTCAGTGCAAGCATCAGATATCTGAGTACAGATATGAAACAGAAACAGAGAAGCCTTTAGAAAGGTGGGACAAAACAAAATCTATGATCGAAAGGCGCAGGCCTCCTACCTGGGACCCTCCGATCCTACTCCTGGTCGTCGGCCAGCTCGTAGTAGTAACCACCCTCGGGGTGGTAGTAGTAGTCGTCGGCGGGGGCAGCTGGCTCTGGGGCTCCGTCGTCTGGTTGCATCAAAAGGGGAAAGGGGAAAAAGAGGAAGCAAAGCAACCGCGAGTACTCATCTGAAGTACTCAGCAAGAAAGGATCTACACTACATATGCAACTTTATCAAGGAGAGGCTGTATATGTGGACTGGGCTGCAGAAATGCCAGAATAGAGAGAAGGCCTAGTCCTATTGAAGACTAGCATCTTCAGCGGTCTTGCAGCATTAGAAGAGTGTAGATCAGAATAGCATAAAGTAGTAGCAGTAATCAGTATCAACCTCGACCAGAGATCCTTTCTCGACTCCCTGCGAGAAAGCAATCCCAGAGCCCTAGTATCCATTTCTCATCACAAGTATCCAGTTCTAGTTGTATCGATCGGGATACAACTCCGAGCGTCCGTTACCGAGGATCGACTATGCATAGATTAGTTCTTCCCTGCAAGGGTGCACCAACTTACCCACCACGCTCGATTAACTCTGGCCGGACACACTTTCCTGGGTCATGCCCGGCCTCGGCCAAACGATACGCCGCAACCCGACCTAGGCTTAACAGAGAGGTCAGCACGCCGGACTAAACCTATGCACCCAGGGGTCTTGGGCCATCGCCCAGGGCGCTCCTTCACATTGCGTACATGGCCGGTGAGCAGACCTTGCAGCCTCCAGTACAACGAAGGGTGCTTAACGCGGTCCAACCCAGCGCGCACCGCTCAGTCGCTGACGTCTATTAAGCTTCGGCTAATGCATACGACGCAGAGTGCCCATAACTATTCCCACATGATGGTTAATGCTATCGGGCCAGATGCCCACTCGGATCAAATATCCAAACCGTTAGTGAATTAGGAGCGCGCGATATCGAGCAGAGACTCACGATCGATGTGACCCCGTCGCCCCTACTCGAGGACTTGCGGCAAGGGCTAAGAATGCCCGGCCACGCCTCGTAATTATCTCGCGGGTACTCTCTCTTGTCACCCGACTACACATCAATCGCATCACTTGCTCGCGCGGGTACCCCTTAGGGCCGACCCGACTTTAGTTTCATGGTTATATGGTAAAGTCATAGTATCCGTGTGTCCAGAACACCAAGGGGGAACCCTGAGGAATCACCCTCGATGGAATTCCACCTGATGTAATCGTCAAGGTGAACTAAGGAGGAATCACCCTCGAGGTCCACTCTTGAGGAGTTTCATGACAACGTCGTTACCGGGAGTGGAGAAAGAGGAATCACCCTCGAGGACCACAACCGATGAACTAACCTACAAGGTTAACTTCAGAAGTGCTGACGAGGTATCACACTCGGCACTCGATAGTAACCCGGTAGTGTCGTACAACTAGGGGGGTGATGTGCGGTGCCGGGGCCTGGTCTTCAATCCCACTGATCGGGTCTTCTGATAATCCAGCGGGGCAGTTGGGTCAAAATGGGGTCTCTGACGGGTCTCTAACTAGCCTATGCTAAATAGTTTAGGAAAGCAGGTAATTATCAACAACATGTTACAAAATTAGGCTATGCATCAGAATAGGTAAAGCAGTAGCAGCAGCAATTCTAATGAAAGCATAAGAGAGAAGAGAGTAGGCGTTATCGGAATGTTCAAGGGGAGGTGCTTGCCTGGTTGCTTGGCGGCAAAGGCAAGGTCGTCAGTGGTGTCGTCGGTCTCCGGAGCAGCGTCGATGTCGGGGTCTACCAAAAGAGAAGAGGGGAGGAAACAAATAAATACACAGCAAACATATGCAACACGGAGCATGCTATGCTATCGTGCAGTGCAGGGTTGCCTAAAGACATGTCTAAATCATTTTAGTTATTTTAGGGTTCAAGTTGGAATTATTAACCGGTATATATGCACTATTCATCTACCAGAAATGGGCGAAAAGTTGCGGGTTCACCTCTGTAGAGGGTCCCGACATAGAAACAGATGGCACGGTTGGATTCGTCTCGTCGTTCTGATCAACTTTGATGTAGAAAGTTTTTCGATCCGAGCTACGGTTTAATTTCTATGAATTTTTAAAGATTATAACATTTTTTGGATTTATTTAATTTAGCAGAAATGGAATTATGACATTAGCATAGCGTCAGTGTGATGTCAGCAAGTTAATAGACTCGCTGACCAGTCAAACCTGACCTGTGGGTCCAGTGGGACCCACATGTCAGCCTCTGTTAGGACTAACAGTAGATGAGCTAGCTAACAAGGTTAATTAGGGGAGTGGGCCCAGCCTGTCAGTGACTCAGCTATCTAACAGGATTAATTAAATCACTAATTAGCTTAATCATTGCAGGGGGCCCACATGTTAGCCATAGTGCGTGAACAGTAATTATCGTTGACCAGGTCAACGTGGTCAACCGAAGCACTAGGGCCCACTGGCAGTCTCCCAGGGGTTGGGCTCCACGCGTCCACGTCGGCGGCGACGCCGGAGCGACGTCAGCGACCAAATACGCGGTAGCGCAGCCACGGACCTCGTTGGAAAACCGCTGCAGTGCACCTCTCGGCGTGGTTCTACTTGCGTTCGATCGAGCGCTCGATGCCGCGTCGATCTACGGCCCCAGCGCGAGCTGAAACGGCAGGAGACGAGCGCTATGACCTCGCCGGCGGCGAGGTGTTTCGGGCATCGTCGGATTCAGCGGTATACAGCGCGGCGAAGCGAGCTAGCTAGCGCGGCGGGGCCCTACGTGCGTGCTGAGCACGACCTCGAGCTCGAACGAGCTCAATGGTGAGCAGGGCCACGACAATGAGCTCGATGGCGGTGCTGTGTTCGGCCATAAGCGGAGCGGCGAGCTACGGGCGTGGCAGGTCAAGGGAGAAGAGGGAGGAGATGACAGAGCTCACCGAGCGGCTCAAGGAGGCCGTCGAGGGGCTTAGTAGCTGCAGGGGAGGTCGTGGTCGACGGGGATCGCCGGCGACCGAAGCGAAAGGGGACGAGGCGGATTCGGTGCTATGGTGGCTCCCGGCTCCAACAGCGGGCACCGTTCATCATGGAGGACAACGACGAGCGCCTACGGCATCTTGGCGAGGCGAGGCGGTGCAGGTGGCCGCGGTGGTGACGGAGGACGGCGACGGTTCCGCTCGGTGGTGATGGAATCGAGCGAGAGGAAGCGAGGGAGGAAAGGGCGAACGGAGGAGAGAGGCCAGGGGAGATGGACGAGGGGGTTCCTTATCCCCCCGCTGTCGGTGGCCGTCGCGGTGTCGCCCTATCGCAGGAGCGCGTGCGCGCGACCACGGCGGTGTCGACACGGCGAAGGAGAGAGAGGCAGGAGGGAGAAAAGGCCGGCTGGGCTGGGCCGTGCCACTGTGCACTTAGGCCCAGCTTAGTTTTTCTGTTAAGGCCTTTTTCCATTTTTCTTTTTCTGATTAATCACAGAGGCAGTTTTGTAATATTTTAAACCACCAAATGTCTTAGCAAAAATGTGAAACTTGCCCACATAATTACATTAGAATATTCCACATTGCCACAAAAAGTTTGGGCAATTTAGAAATTCATTTGGATTTTCCAAAAAATGGAAATGGCATTTTTAGTGCTGATTTGGCACTTGTTTTAAATGCTCTGGCCCATTTCAAGTTGATGGTGATATTGTGTTCCTTAACAACATTTGTTTTGGAATATTTGCTAGATAGTGAACATTTTTCCAACAGGTTTTGAGCAACTTCATTTTGCACTTTTGAATTTGAGTTGATTTTCAGAGAGGGTTTTGAATTGAATCTTTAACCAATGTGACTAGGCACTGCAAATGAGGATGACTTGGCATTATTAGCAGATGATCAGAGAGGTTATTACACAGGGGTGTTACAATACTTTGCTGCAATTTATTTACTTTTATTTATTTTGTGTTTTTGTTTATCCATCTATCACTACGAGATTTGATCATTGCAATTAACTGCTAAGGGATTGACAACCCGTTGTTTGCGTTGGGTGCAAGTATTTGTTATTTTGTGTGTAGGTGCTCTTGACGAGGTGTCGCGTGATGACCCACAAGTATAGGGGATCTATCGTAGTCTTTTTGAAAAGTAAGAGTGTCGAACCCAACGAGGAGCAGAAGGAAATGACAAGCTGTTTTCTGTAAGGTATTCTCTGCAAGCATTGCAATTATCGGTAACAGATAGTTTTGTGATAAGATAATTCGTAACGGGTAACAAGTAACAATTGTAACAAAGGTGCATCAAGGTGGCCCAATCCTTTTTGTAGAAAAGGACAAGCCTGGATGAACTATTATATAAAGCATAGCGCTCCCGAGGACACATGGGAATTACTATCAAGTAAGTTTTCATCATGCTCATATGATTCGCGTTCGTTACTTTTATAATTTGATATGTGGGTAGACCAGTGCTTGGGTGCTGTACTTACTTGGACAAGCCTCCCACTTATGATTAACCACTCTCGCAAGCATCTGCAATTATGAAAGAAGAATTAAGATAAATCTAACCATAGCATGAAACATATGGATCCAAATCAGCCCCTTACGAAGCAACGCATAAACTAGGGTTTAAGCTTCTGTCACTCTTGCAACCCATCATCTACTTATTACTTCCCAATGCCTTCCACTAGGACCAAACAATGGTGAAGTGTCATGTAGTCGACGTTCACATCACACCACTAGAGGAAAGACAACATACATCTCATCAAAATATCGAACGAATACCAAATTCACATGATTACTTATAACAAGACTTCTCCCATGTCCTCAGGAACAAACGTAACTACTCACAAAGCATATTCATGTTCATAACCAGAGGAGTATTAATTATCATTAAGGATCTGAACATATGATCTTCCACCGAATAAACCAACTAGCATCAACTACAAGGAGTAATCAACACTACTACCAACCCACAGGTACCAATCTGAGGTTTTGAGACTAAGATCGGATACAAGAGATGAATTAGGGTTTGGAGAGGAGGTGGTGCTAGTGAAGATGTGGATGGAGATTGACCCCCTCTCGATGAGAGGATCGTTGGTGATGACGATGGCTTCGATTTCCCCCTCCCGGAGGGAAGTTTCCCCAGCAGAACAGCTCCGCCGGAGCCCTAGATTGATTCTGCCCAAGTTCCGCCTCGATGTAACACCCCCAGTGGTTAACTACAGTAATCCCCTTTTGATTATGCCATGTCCTAATGATCAACAGTGCTTAATCATCATTAGTATCATATCTCTTTTCAAATTCAAATTCCAATGGATATTCAAATTGAAAGTGAAAATAGAAGTTGTCCAAACCCAGAAACTGAAATGTTCAATAAATAGCAAATATTCCAGAGACTTTTATAAAATTATAATCAACAATTAATAAATTAACTAAGTGACTCTAACAGTAAGAAAACAGAGTTGGTTAATACCTTTTTATTTAAATAAAATCCAAATGAAATCATTTGTACTCCAAACCATTTTCTAACAATGTCTAATATTGCACTGTAAATATTTGGGCAAGTCTCATATTTTACAAAAGTGGTTTGAAATAAAAACAAAAGACAAAACAGAAAACAAAGGAGAAAACAGAAAAGAAATAAGAAAAAGAAAAAGGCCCATAGCACTGGGCCTAAGTGGCCACAGTGCTCGGCCCAGCCCGCGCAGCGCCTTTCCCCTACCCCTCTCTGCTCCTCCCGCGCATTGTCGCCACGCCTGCCCCCCCCCCGCCTCTGCTCGATGCCCCGCGATCCCGCGCCCACCATGGAGGGATAAGGGCAAGCCCTGGCCCCCCCTGGCCGCACTTCTCTCTCCCTCACTATCTCTCGCCCGTGCCCCCTCCTCAGATCCCCTTCACCCGAACCGCCTCTGTGGTCGCCGGCGTGCACCACCGCGGCGACCGACACTCCCGCGCCCTCCTGTCGAGTCCATGAGCCCCTCCGCCATCTGCCTCATCGACCTTGACCATTAGTTCGAGCCCAACGCCCGTGCAACGACGAGGAGGCCGTCTTCTTCCACCTCGGGCACCGACGCCCTCGCCGTCGAAATCCGGCCACACCAAGCCTCCCTCGAGCCCACGTTGCTCCTCTACAGGCTCCTGGTGAGCCTCCCGTTCTTTCCCCTCTCTCTACGCCGCCCCGTTCACGCCGTAGGCCCCGTTCCCATACGCTGCCGAGCCAGCCGCCGCCGTTGGCCTCGCCGCCGCGGCCACCGATGATCACACTCGTGCCCGAGCACGTCGACGTGCTCTTGGGGTTCCCAGGAGCCCAACGCACGCACGAACACAGCACCTGACGCCTCTAGTATTGTTTCCGCCCGGACCCGTACTCCGGCAGCCGCCTAGCTCACCGCCGACGTCGATTCCGGCCACTCCAGGGCGAAGCACCACCACCACTCGATGCGGCCCATCTCCTGCTTTCGAACGCGACCGGCCGCGCTCAAAACCGTGCACCACAGCGGAATCCCGAGCTCGCCGGAGCTCGCCACTGCACTCGGGGCTCGCCGGCGCGTCTCCGGCGACCGACGCCAATGTGGCCCGTCTGGCCCACCACCAGGGCCACTGACTGGTGGGCCCGGGGCTCCCCATTGACCAGTCAGCGATGCTGACTGGGCAGCCCGTGTCGCTGACACGCGGGTCCCACCCCATAAAACGTTTTAAAATAAATAGAAATCCTAATTAAAATGCTAATTAAGTTAATTACTCACTGACATAGGGCCCCACCTAGATAATTAACCCTGTTAATTAGTTAGTTAGCCCACTGTCTATGACAGGTGGGTCCCACAGGTCAGATTTGACCCTGGTCAGCCGACCGTTGACTGCTGCCGGCAGCTTTACATCATGATGATGTCACCCTGTACTGTTCTGGATAATGTTGATTCAATTAAATCCAGAAATTCCAGAAATTAATAAAAACTTTAGAAAATCATATCTTTTAAACCGTAACTCCGATGAAAATAATTTATATATGAAAAATGCTCAAAATTTCGAGACGGATCCGAACACGCGGTCCGTTTGTCCGTCACACGTCCCTAGCTACCCGAACATGGAACTTCCCTCTCCGGATCGTTTGTCCGATAAATCCAAAGACCCGGGAAATATCGTCAGATATTCCCCCGCTCCGTCTGATACGTGTAGTACTGCGTTAGACTACCCCTAGCACTGCGTATTACCATGTCATGCATCGTGTTGCATCTGTTTTCTTGTATTTATTGTTTTCCTCCCCCTCTTCTCTCTCGTTAGACCCCGACGCAGTTCCCGGTACCGACGCAGCTCCGGAGACCGACGACACCATTGACGACCTTGCCTTTGCCACCGAGCAACCAGGCAAGCACCCCCCCACTTGAGCATACCAATATCGCCTATTCTTTCTCTCTCATGCTTGCATTAGAATTGCTGCTACTACTGCTTTACCTATTCTGATGCATAGCCTGTTTATTGTAACCTGTTGTTGATAATTACCTGCAGAACCTAACCTGCTTAGTATAGGCTGGGTAGAGACCTATCAGTGACCCCACTAATCCCGACTGCCCCGCTGGATTACCAGAAGACCCGATCAACGGGATTGAAGACCAGGCCCCGGCACCGCACATCACCCCCCCTTAGTTGTAACGACACTGCAGCGTTACTATCGAGTGCCGAGGGTGAAACCTCTTGTAGCACTTCTGATGTTAACTCTGTAGAGTAGCTATTTGGTCGTGGTCATCAAGGGTGATTCCTCCTTCTCCACTTTCGATACGACCCTGTCGTGCAACACATCAAGTGTGAACCCATCGAGGGTGATTCCTCCTACGTTCACCTTGACAGTTACATCAAGTGGGTATACATCGAGGGTGATACCTCGGATTCCCTTGATGTTATGGACACATGGATACTTGGGATTTACACCGTTACTTGGAAAGGCGGGTCGACCCTGAGGGGTACCCGTGTGTGATGTGAAGATGGGTTGCCTGTATGGTGCCCGAGTGATGAATACGAGGTGTGGCCGAGCATTCTTGGCCCTTGCCACAAGTCCTCGAGACGGGGCGATGGGGTCACATCTTTCGTGAGTCTCTGCTCGTTACCGCACCCCCAAGGTACTAACGATTTGGATATTTTATTCGAGTGGGCCTCTGGCCCGATAGCACTTACCATCACGTGGGCATAGTATGGGTGTTCTGCATCATATGCATCAGCCGAAAGCTCTGTCAGACGTCCAGTTCAGCAGTGCGGCATGGAGTGATTGGCGCCATTCACGACAGAGGTGGTGCTTGGATCTGAGCCATGTGCGCAACGACCTGGAGGGCGAGGGGCGATGGCCCAAGACCCCCTTGCGCTTAGGATGTAGACCGGCGGGGACCTCTCTACTGAGCTCTAGGTAGGGCTGCGGTGTGTCGTTTGGCCGTGGCCGGGCATGACCCGGAAAAGTGTGTCCGGCCGGAGTTAAGCGAGCGTGATGGGTAAGTTGGTGCACCCCTACAGGGAAGAACTAATCTATGCATAGCCGGATCATCGGTAACGGACACTCGGAGTTGTATCCCGGTTGATACAATTAGAATTGGATATTATGGCTCTGGGATTGCTTCTTGCAGGGAGTCGAGAAGGGATCTCAGGACGAGGTTGATGACTGTATGGCTCTGCGATTGCTTTCTCGTAGGGAGTCGAGAAAGGATCTCTGGGTGAGGTTGAGACTTATCGATACTACTACTTTATACGGTATTAATCTACACTCTTCTAATGCTGCAAGACCTCTGAAGATGCTAGTCTTCGATAGGACTAGGCCTCCTCTCTATTCTGGCATTTCTGCAGCCCAGTCGACATATACAGCCTCCTTTTGATAATGTTGCATATGTAGTGTAGGTCCTTGCTTGCTGAGTACTTCGGATGAGTACTCACGGTTGCTTTGCTTTCTTTTTCCCCCATATCCCTTTTGATGCAACCAGATGACGGAGCCCCAGATACAGCTGCCCACGCCGACGATCGCTACTACTACCCCGAGGGTGGATATTACTTCGGGCTTGCTGTCGACCAGGAGTAGGATCGGAGGGTCCCAGGCAGGAGGCTTACGCCTTTCGATCGTCGTGTTTTCTCTTGTCCCGCCTTCTAAAGGCCTTTCTGTGTTTTCTTTTATATCTATACTCAGATATCTGATGCTTTCGCTGACGCTTGTATGCGAGCTTTTATATTCGAGCCCTCGAGGCCCCTAGCTTGTAATATAAAGCTTGTATGACTTTATTTATGTTTTAGAGTTTTGTTGTGATATCTTCCCATGAGTCCTTAGGCTTGATCGTGTGCATTTGCGTGTATGATTAGTGCACGATTGAGCCGGGGGCGTCACAAGTTGGTATCAGAGCCGACTGCCTGTAGGTTCCCCCATTCCAACTCCTTGGCCGAAGTTGAGTCTAGTAACCGAAAACTGTTTTACTAACTTGGCTGTGTGGCTTACGGGCCCACGTCGCCAATTGGGTGGTATTAGGATCTTTTACTCCTCGACCTTTACTCTGGGACTCTAATCTCTCCTCTATTCGGGTTAAAATTTTACTAACTCCAACATTAGGTTCTCGTGATTACATCCACCCGGTGTTCTGAAAGTTTCCCCCCTTCCTTCAAGATTGCGGGCCAGGTTCTGCTTGCAGGATCCTTTTGTCGAGGGCAACCTGTGTTGTCACTTCCAGATTCCTCGCTCCAGCAGTTTTCTCCGACGTTGATATAGCCTTTGCTATATCATGTTGTGTACTTCCTTACCCCGTGCCTGCGCGCCGCCTAGATGTCTAGCCCTCCCCTTTCAACTGTCATAATACCGGATACTAACCGAGGCTATGTGTGGCTTTGAATGTCTGGTGCGAATATGATAAAGTATCTATTGCACTTCCTTCTATTGTGCATGTTACTTCATGAATCATTCCATACACATGTAGTTTTCTTGCTAAACTGCCCCTGTTGATTTGGTAGGATCGCTGACGATCCTCCACCTCCACCCTATATTGCCGCAATGATGCAATAGTTTGAACTCAACCGTCAGCAGTTTGAGCTTAACCGTCAGTTTATGACCGGGGTATTGGCTCAATTCCCAACTCAGAATGCTCAGCAACAGACTGCTCCAATAACTCTTCCAGAATTCGTGCGCCTCAACCCGTCTGTTTTCCGCAACTCCACCAATCCTATGGATGCTGATGATTGGCTTCGTGACATCCTGTTTGAAATGGAGTCAGCTAATGTTCCCCCTGACAGTTACATCACCTTTGCGACATTCCACCTGAAGGGCCCAGCTGCTCAATGGTGGGAAGGCCACAAGGGTATGTTGCCTCCTGAAACAGTAACCACTTGGCAGGAATTTCAGTCAACTTTTCGTGCATGTTACATTCCTCAAGGTCTGATGGACCAGAAGAGGCAGGAGTTCCGCAAACTCTCACAGGGCACAATGACTGTGGATGAATATTAGAGGAAATTCCTTGAATTGTCCCGCTATGCTGAAGATGACGTCTGCACTGACGCACGCAAGCAGGAGAAATTCCGTGAAGGACTGCATACTAATATAAACCTTGCACTTGTTGTCCATGATTGCACAGACTTCGCAACGCTTGTCAGCAAATCTTTCCAAGTTGAAACAGCTCTGACTAAATACCAGGAGTCGCTCAAGCGTACTCGAGATGTCGGCTCGTCTTCCGGTCGACCTGCTCAGAAATGTCGAGTCTGGATCCCACACAATGTTCATCATCGACCTGCTCCAACACCAAGGCCGTCATATGCTGCAACTCATCTGCCTCCACCACCAAGACAACTGGACATTGCAAGTGGACAGCCCAATGTTGGTGTTTCTCCCCATAATGATGGTCTGTGCCACCAGTGTGGACAGCCAGGGCACCGTACTATCAACTGCCGTCAGAGTCAGCCTCAACACGCATCACGTCCTTCTGCTGGTTGCAGGAAGAGCCATCGAAAACATCCTTCTAGGAACGTTGGAACCAGACCCCCTGCTAATCAGCGTGTTCATGTCAACCAAGTCAACATTGAAGAAGCTCGACAGGACCCCAAAATTGTGATGGGCACCCTTCTAGTGAATTCAATCCCAGCTTCAGTCCTCTTTGATTCTGGAGCATCGCACTCCTTCATGTCCGAAAGTTTTGCGCGAAGCCATGATATACTTTTCGAGGAGATGTCCACTCCATTAGTAATCCATTCACCTAGGGCTAATTGGCAAACTACCATGGTAAGCCACGGTAACCACATTGTGATCGGAGGATTGATGTTCCCCGTTTCTCTCATTGCTCTCAAGACCTCCAACATAGACATTATTCTGGGATGGACTGGTTGAAGCCCCATAAAGCTTTGATTGACTGTGCCACTGAAACAGTCCGCCTCACACACCCTTCTGGCCAGACAGTCAGATACTCAGCTTGAACAGTTCAGGACGCCGAAGCTCAGATTTATGTTCTGAATGCATTGAATGCTTCACCTCTTGAAGGCATCGAGAACGTTCCAGTTGTCCATGATTTTCAAGATGTCTTTCCATAAGAACTTCCAGGAATACCCCCTGCTAGAGCTGTCGAGTTCGTCATCGACTTGAAGCCTGGCACTACCCCTATTGCGAAGCGTCCTTATAAGATGCCTCCGCATCATCTTCTCAAGCTTAAGGAAGAAATCGACACGTCACTTAAGAAAGGTTTCATCTGCCCCAGTTCCTCTGCTTGGGGAGCACCTTCACTCTTTGTTAAGAAGAAGGATGGAACTAACCGATTGGTTCAGGATTATCGGCCCATTAACCAAGACACAATTCAGAATAAATATCCGCTTCCTCGGATCAATGATTTGTATGATCAACTTGCTGGATCATTGGTATTCTCTAAACTTGATTTGAGGTTGGGTTATCATCAGATCCGTGTCCGCGAAGAGGATATTCCCAAGACTGCATTTGGTACTCGCTATGGTTCTTATGAGTACACTGTAATGTCTTTTGGCTTAACCAATGCTCCAGCCACATTCTCCCGTCTGATGAATTACATCTTCATGGATCATCTCGACAAATTTGTCGTGGTATATCTGGATGATATTCTGGTCTATTCGAAGAATAAGGAAGAACATGCCGAACACCTCCGTCTTGTACAGGAAAGGCTCCGAGAACACCAGTTGTATGCCAAATACTCCAAATGTGAATTCTAGTTGTCTGAAGTGACATACCTCGGCCATGTGATTTCCAAAGATGGCATTGCCGTTAACCCAGAACGAGTTCAGTCTATTCTTGATTGGACTCCTCCGAAGAACGTCAAGCAAGTGAGAAGTTTTCTCGGCCTTGCAAGCTATTGCCATCGGTTTGTTGAGAATTTTTCTAAGATTGCTAAGCCTTTGACTGATCTGCTTCACAAGGGTGTTAAGTTTGAATGGACAGACAAATGTCAAGATAGTTTTCAAACACTCAAGGACAAGCTAACATCTGCCCCAATACTTGCTCCACCAGATTCTCGCAAAGACTTCATGATTTATTGTGACACATCCCGTGAAGGATTAGGCTGTGTCCTAATGCAAGAGCGTAAAGTGATTGCCTATGGCTCTCGTCAGTTGCGCCCACATGAAGAGAATTATCCGGTACATGATCTAGAACTAGCTGCTGTCATCTATGCACTGCAGTTGTGGCGACATTACCTTCTCGGTAATCGTTGCGAGATATACACGGATCATAAAAGTCTGAAGTACTTGTTCACTCAGCCATCTCTAAACCTCCGTCAGCAAAGATGGATGGAGGCCATTGTGGACTATGATTTGGGTATTTCCTATACCCCTGGCAAGGCTAACGTGATGGCTGATGCCTTAAGCTGCAAGTCCTATTGCGACAACCTCATGGTTAGGCGAGCTCAACCTCGTCTTTTTGAAGAACTGCGCAAGCTGAATCTCCGTATTGTCCCACAGGGTTCTCTTAATAACCTTGTGATACAACCAGATCTTGAGAAAGCTGTTAAGAATGCGCAAGCTAAAGATGCTGAAGTTGATCTGATGAAGGAAAATCTTCACCTTGAAAAGTACAGGGATTTCTCGTTGTCTGAAGATGGAACCTTGTATTTCAGAAACCGCATTCTGGTACCTCGCTTTGAACTCATGACTGACAAAGTCATGAAGGAGGCACATGATACCCCGCTGTCTATTCATCCGGGTAGCACCAAGATGTATCGTGATCTCCGTCAAAGGTACTGGTGGTCTAGAATGAAGCAGGATATTGCCCGATATGTTGCTAAATGTGATGTGTGCCGTCGCATTAAAGCAGAACATCAGAAGCCTGCTGGAATTCTGCAACCATTGCCTATTCCTCTATGGAAATGGGAAAAGGTTCAGATGGATTTCATTACAGGACTTCCCAGGTCACAGAAGGGTCACGATGCTATTCTTATCGTCGTCGACCAACTTTCTAAAGTTGCACACTTTCTGCCTGTCAAGGAGACGATCACTGCTTGTCAGCTAGCAGAGTTTTATATCTCTAGAATTGTTTCACTCCACGGTATTCTGAAGGAGATCAGTTCGGACCATGGCGGTCTTTTCACCTCAAAGTTCTGGGAAAGTTTCCAAGGAGCTATGGGAACTCATATTACCTGGAGTTCAGCTTATCACCCCCAATCCCAAGGCCAAGTCGAACGAGTCAATCAAGTGCTTGAAGACATGCTGCGAGCTTGTGTTATTTCTTTCGGTAAGAAGTGGGAAGAATCTCTTCCATATGCCAAATTCTCTTACAACAACAGCTATCAAGCCAGTTTGAAAATGGCCCCCCTTCGAAGTACTCTATGGACGTAAGTGTCGAACCCCTCTGAATTGGTCAGAAACTGGGGAACGACCACTCGTGGGTCCGGAAATTATTCAACACGCCGAAGAACAAGTCCGTATTGTCTAGGAAAATCTCAAGGCAGCTCAGGACCGCCAGAAGAGCAACTATGATTGCAAATGATGGGGTTTGACTTATCAACCTGGTGATCAAGCTTATTTGCGAGTCACTCCTATGAAGGGCACTCACCATTTTGGAATCAAGGGCAAGCTAGCTCCACGCTACATTGGTCCTTTCCGCATTGTTGCTAGACGTGGTCAGGTGGCATATAAATTGGAATTGCCGTTGCAATTCTCTCATATCCACGACGTCTTTCATGTGTCGCAACTTCGTAAATGCTTTAAGGAATCTCCGCACCGAGCAGTGGATCACGAAATGCTCGAATTGCAAGATGATCTTTCTTATAAGGAGCATCCGATCCGCATTCTCGATGAAGCTGAACGTTGGACCCATCAGAAGGTTACCAATTTCCTCAAAGTGCAGTGGTCAAATCATACTGAAGATGAAGCCACTTGGGAACGCGAGGATAATCTTCGTGCGGAATACCCCGAACTTTTTCTTCCTACCTCTTAATTCTCGAGACAAGAATTCTTGTTAGTGGAGGAGACTTGTAACACACCCAGTGCTTAACTACAGTAATCCCCTTTTGATTATGCCATGTCATCATGATCAACAGTGCTTAATCATCATTAGTATCATATCTCTTTTCAAATTCAAATTCCAATGGAAATTCAAACTGAAAGTGAAAATAGAAGTTGTCCAAACCCAGAAACTGAAATGTTCAATAAATAGAAAATATTCCAGAGACAGTTATAAAATTATAATCAACAATTAATAAATTAACTAAGTGACTCTAACAGTAGGAAAACAGAGTTGGTTAATACCTTTTTATTTAAATAAAATCCAAATGAGATCATTTGTACTCCAAACCATTTTCTAACAATGTCTAATATTGCACTGTAAATATTTGGGCAAGTCTCATATTTTACAAAAGTGGTTTGAAATAAAAACAAAAGACAAAACAGTAAAAAAAGGAGAAAACAGAAAAGAAATAAGAAAAAGATAAAGGCCCACAACACTGGGCCTAAGTGGCCACAGTGCCCGCCCCAGCCCGCGCAGCGCCTTTCCCCTACCCCGCACTGCTCCTCCCGCGCGCTGTCGCCGCGCGCGCGCACGCCACGCCTGGCCCCCCCTCGCCTCTGCACGACGCCCCGCGATCCTGCGCCCGCCATGGAGGGATAAGGGCAAGCCCTGGCCCCCCTGGCCGCACTTCTCTCTCCCTCACTCTCTCTCGCCCGTGCCCCCTCCTCAGATCCCCTTCACCCGAACCGCCTCTGTGGTCGCCGGCGTGCACCACCGCGGCGACCGACACTCCCGCGCCCTCCTGTCGAGTCCACGAGCCCCTCCACCGTCTGCCTCATCGACCTCGACCATTGGTTCGAGCCCAACGCCCGTGCAACGACGAGGAGGCCGTCTTCTTCCACCTCGGGCACCGACGCCCTCGACGTCGAAATCCGGCCACACCAAGCCTCCCTCTAGCCCGCGTTGCTCCTCTATAGGCTCCCGGTGAGCCTCCTGTTCTTTCCCCTCGATCTACGGCGCCCCGTTCATGCCGTAGGCCCCGTTCCCATACGTTGCCGAGCCAGCCGCCGCTGTTGGCCTCGCCGCCGCGGCCACCGATGATCACACTCGCGCCCAAGCACGGCGACGTGCTCCTGGGCGCACGCACGCACACAGCCCCCGATGCCTCTAGTATTGTTTCCACCCGGACCCGTACTCCGGCAGCCGCCTAGCTCACCTCCGACGTCGATTCCGGCCACTCCAGGGCGAAGCACCACCACCACTCGATGCGGCCCATCGCCTGCTTTCAAACGCGACCGGCTGCGCTCAAAACCGTGCACCACAGCGGAATCCCGAGCTCGCCACTGCGCTCGGGGCTCGCCGGCGTGTCTCCGGCTGCCGGCGCCGACGTGGCCCGTCTGGCCCACCACCAGGGCCACTGACTGGTGGGCCCGGGGCTCCCCGTTGACCAGTCAGTGATGCTGACTGGCCAGCCCGTGTCGCTGACATGCAGGTCCCACCCCATAAAACGTTTTAAAATAAATAGAAATCCTAATTAAAATGCTAATTAAGTTAATTACACACTGACATAAGGCCCACCTAGATAATTAACCCTGTTAATTAGTTAGTTAGCCCACTGTCTATGACAGGTGGGTCCCATAGGTCAGATTTGACCCTGGTCAGCCGACCGTTGACTGCTGACGTCAGCTTTGCGTCACGATGACGTCACCCTGTACTGTTCTGGATAATGTTGATTTAATTAAATCCAGAAATTCCAGAAATTAATAAAAACTTTAGAAAATCATATCTTTTAAACTGTAACTCTGATGAAAATAATTTATATATGAAAAATGCTCAGAATTTCGAGACGGATCCGAACTCGCGGTCCGTTCGTCCATCACACGTCCCTAGCTAGCCGAACATGGAACTTCCCTCTCCGGATCGTCTGTTCGATAAATCCAAAGACCCGGGAAATATCGTCAGATATTCCCCCGCTCCGTCTGATACGTGTAGTACTGTGTTAGACTACCCCTAGCACTGTGTATTGCCATGTCATGCATCGTGTTGCATCTGTTTGCTTGTATTTATTGTTTTCCTCCCCCTCTTCTCTCTCGTTAGACCCCGACGCAGTTCCCGGTACCGACGCAGCTCCGGAGACCGACGACACCATTGACGACCTTGCCTTTGCCGCCGAGCAACCAGGCAAGCACCCCACCCCTTGAGCATACTGATATCGCCTATTCTTTCTCTCTCATGCTTGCATTAGAATTGCTGCTACTACTGCTTTACCTATTCTGATGCATAGCCTGTTTATTGTAACCTGCTGTTGATAATTACCTGCAGAACCTAACCTGCTTAGTATAGGCTGGGTAGAGACCTATCAGTGACCCCACTAATCCCGACTGCCCCGCTAGATTACTAGAAGACCCGATCAACGGGATTGAAGACCAGGCCCTGGCACCGCACATCACCCCCCCCTAGTTGTAACGACACTGCAGCGTTACTATCGAGTGCCGAGGGTGAAACCTCTTGTAGCACTTCTGATGTTAACTCTGTAGAGTAGCTATTTGGTCGTGGTCATCGAGGTTGATTCCTCCTTCTCCACTTCCGATACGACCCTGTCGTGCAACACATCAAGTGTGAACCCATCGAGGGTGATTCCTCCTACGTTCACCTTGACAGTTACATCAAGTGGGTATACATCGAGGGTGATACCTCGGATTCCCTTGATGTTATGGACACACGGATACTTGGGCTTTACACCGTTACTTGGAAAGGCGGGTCGACCCTGAGGGGTACCCGCGTGTGATGTGAAGACGGGTTGCCTGTATGGTGCCCGAGTGATGAATACGAGGCGTGGCCGGGCATTCTTGGCCCTTGCCGCAAGTCCTCGAGACGGGGAGATGGGGTCACATCTTTCGTGAGTCTTTGCTCGTTACCGCACCCCCAAGGTACTAATGATTTGGATATTTGATTCGAGTGGGCCTCTGGCCCGATAGCACTAACCATCACGTGGGCATAGTATGGGTGTTCTGCATCGTATGCGTCAGCCAAAAGCTCTGTCAGACGTCCAGTTCAGCAGTGCGGCATGGAGTGATTGGCGCAATTCACGATAGAGGTGGTGCTTGGATCTGATCCATGTGCGCAGCGACCCAGAGGGCGAGGGGCGATGGCCCTAGACCCCCTTGCGCTTAGGATGTAGACCGGCGGGGACCTCTCTGCTGAGCTCTAGGTAGGGCTGCGGTGTGTCGTTTGGCCGAGGCCGGGCATGACCCAGAAAAGTTTGTCCGGCCAGAGTTAAGCGAGTGTGGTGGGTAAGTTGGTGCACCCTTGCAGGGAAGAACTAATCTATGCATAGCCGGATCCTCGGTAACGGACATCGGAGTTGTATCCTGATTGATACAATTAGAATTGGATACTATGGCTCTGGGATTGCTTCTCGCAGGGAGTCGAGAAGGGATCTCAGGACGAGGTTGATGACTGTATGGCTCTGGGATTGCTTTCTCGCAGGGAGTCGAGAAAGGATCTCTGGGTGAGGTTGAGACTTATCGATACTACTACTTTATACGGTATTAATCTACACTCTTCTAATGCTGCAAGAGCCCTGAAGATGCTAGTCTTCGATAGGACTAGGCCTCCTCTCTATTTTGGCATTTCTGCAGCCCAGTCGACATATACAGCCTCCTTTTGATAATGTTGCATATGTAGTGTAGATCCTTGCTTGCTGAGTACTTCGGATGAGTACTCACGGTTGCTTTGCTTTCTTTTTCCCCCATATCCCTTTTGATGCAACCAGATGACGGAGCCCCAGATACAGCTGCCCACGCCGACGATCGCTACTACTACCCCGAGGGTGGATATTACTTCGAGCTTGCCGTCGACCAGGAGTAGGATCGGAGGGTCCCAGGCAGGAGCCCTACGCCTTTCGATCGTAGTGTTTTCTCTTGTCCCGCCTTCTAAAGGCCTTTCTGTGTTTTCTTTTATATCTGTACTCAGATATCTGATGCTTCCGCTGACGCTTGCATGCGAGCGTTTGTATTCGAGCCCTCGAGGCCCCTGGCTTGTAATATAAAGCTTGTATGACTTTATTTATGTTTTAGAGTTGTGTTGTGATATCTTCCCGTGAGTCCTTAGGTTTGATCGTGTGCATTTGCGTGTATGATTAGTGCACGATTGAGCCGGGGGCATCACACTCGAGATGGCGGTGCTTCGTCTCGAAAGCTCTCTCATGATTTTTTCCAGGTCAAAAGACATCATATAGGAGAAGAGGGGCACCGGAGGCCTGCTAGGGGCCCCACAAGCCAGGAGGCATGCCCAGGGGGGTAGGGCGCGCCCCCACCCTTGTGGCCACCTGGTGGGTCCCCTGTGGTATTTCCTTCACCCAATATTTTTTTATATATTTCAAAATAATTCTCCGTAAATTTTTAGGACTTTTGGAGTTGTGCAGAATAGGTCTCTCAGATTTACACCCTTTTCGGTCCAGAATTCCAACTGTCGGCATTCTCCCTCTTCATGTACACCTTGTAAAATAAGAGAGAAAAGGCATAAGTATTGTACCATGATGTGTAATAACAGCCCATAATGCAATAAATATCAATATAAAAACATGGTGCAAAATGGACGTATCAACTCCCCCAAGCTTAGACCTTGCTTGTCCTCAAGCGAAAGCCGACATCGATAATCATGCCCACATGTTTAGAGATAGAGGTGTCGAAAAAATAAAATACGGACATGAAGGCATCATGATCATCTTTAGAACAGCAACATATATTGTCATATAATTTCTTATGTTAAAGTAACAATTCGTTCACAAGGTAAAGTATGAAACAAGAACTCTATTGGAAACTAACAAACTATGATCTCAGTCATTGAAGCAATTGCAATTTATCATAACGTAAGAAAGAGTCAATGTAAGAGCTTTTGTATAGCAAGTCCACATACTCAACCATCTCTTAGTCTTTCCTAATTGCTAACACTCACGCGATACTTATGAGTTCAAAGCCTCAGTCGGACACAGAGAAAGATAGGGGCTTATGGTTTCGCCTCCCAACCTTTTACCTCAAGGGTAATGTCAACAATAATAGCTTATGAATATCTACATCCGAGTGGATATATATATATATTTGTATCTCCCCCCAACATAAAGTGCTTGCCAAAAAGAAAAAAGTGTAAAAAGGAATAGGTGGTGATCACCATGACTCTTGTATTAAAGTAGAGGGTAAATAAAAGATAGGCCCTTCGCAGAGGGAAGCAGAGGTTGTCATGCGCTTTTATGGTTGGATGCACAAAATCTTAGCGCGAAAGAACGTCACTTTATATTGCCGCTTATGATACAGAACTTTATTATGCAGTCAGTCGCTTTATTTCTTCTATATCACAAGTTCGTATAAAGCTTATTTTCCTCACACTAATAGATCATACATATTTAAAGAGCAATTTTTATTGCTTGCACCGATGACAGCTTACTTGAAGGATCTTACTCAATCCATAGGTAGGTATGGTGGACTCTCATGGCAAAACTGGATTAAGGGATGTTTGGATGCACAAGTAGTATCTCTACTTGGTTCGAAAGATTTGGCTAGCAAGGGGTGAGAAGCAAGCTCAACATGTTGGAGGATCCATAATAATATAACTTCTATTCGGATATAAAGAAACATAACCCATTACGTTGTCTTCCTTGTCCAACATCAACTCTTTAGCATATAATATTTTAATGAGTGCTCACAATCACAAAAGATGTCCAAGATAGTATATTTATATGTGAGACCTCTCTTTCTTTATTACTTCCTATTAATTGCAACAACGACCAAAACTTTGTTTGTCAACTAACAACAAGTTTCATGGGACATACTTCTTATAAGTGAAGTTGTCACTTCCCATAAGATCTTTATATAATCTTTTATTTCTTTTATTCTTCATTTCTTTTTCTCATGATCATAGCAAGAAAGCAAAGCCCTCAACTCAAAACTAATCTTTATTATATAACTCTCGGATTCGATTACATAGAGGGAATATAGAGCAAAACTCAAAGCTAGATCATACTAAAAACTTATTCTACTAAACCAAGATATAACCAAAAGGATCAAACTAAGAAAAATGATAAAGGTAAAGGTGTGATGGTGATACTATTCCGGGGCACCTCCCCCAAGCTTGGCAGTTGCCAAGGGGAGTGCCCATACCCATGTGTTTATGTCTCCTTCTTCGGGGGTGGTGATGATGGAGTTGTTGATCATGTTGGAGGTTTGCCCTTCTTCCTCAGCTTACGCTTGAGGATGGAATTTTCCTCCTTCAGGTCATCGATCCCCTGCTCTAGTATTAATATATTTTTGCATAATTCTTGCTTGTCCTCCTGCAAAAGACGGAAAGGGATAAACTCGATCTTAGGTTTCTTTGCTTTAGTGGGGAGACTTGACTTTTTGAACTCCACGTGCATGTCCCCAGGTTGGGGTAGTGGGACTTCCTCTTCATCGGAACTTGTCTCTTCCTTTCCCATCAGATCATAGTCTTGTTCTTCCTCCATGGTCCAACCATAATGCTCCAAGACCTTGGGGTCTACAATATAGTCAGCTACATAGCTCTCTCCCTCCGAATCTTGGGACGACATGCCTTCAGATCTGTCAGAAAAACAACTCAAAACAAGAACAGATGATTTTGTCGTGGTACTGTGGTCAAAACCTTCAGGAGATTATATAATGAATTTTTACCGACCAAAAGAAGGGTTCTACAAGAAAACGGAGTCCGGAGGGCACACGAGGTTGCCATAAGGCAGGGAGGCGCGCCCCCAGGCCTTGTCGCCTCCTCGTGCACTTTTCAGACTACTTTTAATTTTCCTAATTTTTTAAATATTCCAAAATGGAGTAAAATTGCTTCTGGAAAAGTTTTGGAGTCGGTTTACTTACCGTATCACATACCTATTCCTTTTCGGAGTCTGAAATGTTCTGGTAGGTCTCCTTTATGTACTCCTCCGGGGTTATGGTATTAATAATATTGGTCTCAACATTTATGGGAGTACCTGAGATATAATGTTTGATTGTTTGTCCATTTACCACCTTCGGGTTATTGCCTTCGGCGTTGTTGATCTTGATGGCACCGGAACGATACACTTCATCGATAATATAAGGACCTTCCCATTTAGAGAGAAGCTTTCCTGCAAAAAATCTTAAACGAGAGTTGTATAGCAAGACAAGGTTACCTACATTAAATTCATGCTTTTGTATCCTTTTGTCATGCCATCTTTTAACTTTTTCTTTAAACAACTTGGCATTATCATAGGCCTGGGTTCTCCATTCATCAAGTGAGCTAATGTCAAATAACCTCTTTTCACCGGCAAGATTGAAATCATAGTTGAGCTCTTTAATTGCCCTATACGCCTTATGTTCTAGTTCTAGAGGTAAGTGACATGCTTTTCCATAAACCATTTTATACGGAGACATACCCATAGGGTTGTTATAAGCAGTTCTATAAGCCCATAATGCATCATCAAGTTTCTTAGACCAGTTCTTTCTAGATCTATTAACATTCTTTTGCAAGATCAATTTAATTTCTCTATTGCTCAATTCTACTTGGCCACTAGACTGAGGATGATAAGGAGATGCAATTCTATGGTTGACATCATATTTAGCAAGCAATTTACGGAAAGCACCATGAATAAAGTGCGAACCACCATCCGTCATCAGATATCTAGGGACTCCAAACCTCGGGAAAATAACTTCTTTAAGCATTTTAATGGAGGTGTTATGATCAGCACTACTAGTTGGAATGGCTTCTACCCACTTAGTAACATAATCAACAGCAACCAAAATATGTGTATACCCATTGGAGGAAGGAAAAGGTCCCATATAATCAAAACCCTAAACATCAAATGGTTCAATAACAAGTGAATAATTCATAGGCATTTCCTGACGTCTACTAATATTACCAATTCTTTGACATTCATCACAAGACAAGACAAACTTATGTGCATCCTTGAAAAGAGTAGGCCAATAAAAACCAGATTGTAATACCTTGTGTGCAGTTCTATCTTCAGCATGGTGTCCTCCGTAGGCCTCGGAGTGACACTTGCGTAGGATCTATTCCTGTTCATGCTCAGGTACACAACATCTAATAACACCATCTACTCCTTCTTTATAAAGATGTGAGTCATCCCAAAAGTAATGTCTTAAATCATAGAAAACTTTTTCTTTTGTTGGTATGTGAAGCTAGGTGGTATAAATTTAGCAACAATATAATTAGCATAATCAGCATACCATGGAGCATTACGTGAAGCATTTATGACAGCTAATTGTTCATCAGGGAAGCTATCATCAATAGGTAGTGGGTCATCAAGAACATTCTCTAACCTAGACTAGTTATCAGCTACGGGGTTCTCGGCACCCTTTCTATCAATAATATGCAAATCAAATTCTTGCAGCAAGAGAACCCATCTAATAAGTCTAGGTTTAGCATCTTTCTTTTCCATAAGGTATTTGATAGCAGCATGATCAGAGTGAATAGTAACTTTGGAATCAAAAATATAAGATCTGAACTTGTCACAAGCAAACACAACTGCTAAAAATTCTTTTTCAGTAGTAGCATAATTTCTTTGAGCACTGTCTAGAGTTTTACTAGCATAATGGATAATATTTAATTTCTTATCAACTCTTTGTTCTAGAACAGCACCAACAGCAGAATCACTAGCATCACACATAATTTCAAAGGGTAGGTTCCAATCAGGTGGTTGAACAATAGGTGCAGAAATCAAGGCTTTCTTAAGTATTTCAAATGCTTCTACGCAATCATCATCAAAAACAAATGGAACATCTTTTTGCAAGAGATTAGTAAGAGGCCTAGAAATTTTAGAGAAGTCTTTGATAAATCTCCTATAGAAACCAGCATGACCGAGGAAACTTTTTATACCTTTGATATCTTTAGGACACGACATTTTTTAATAGCATCTACTTTAGCTTTATCAACTTCGATACCTTTTTCGAAGATTTTATGCCCTAAGACAATACCTTCATTAACCATAAAGTGGCACTTCTCCCAGTTCAAGACAAGATTAGTTTCTTCACATCTCTGCAAAACTCGATCAAGGTTGCTTAGGCAATCATCAAAAGAAGTTCCATAAATGGAGAAATCATCCATGAAAACCTCAACAATCTTTTCACAAAAGTCAGAGAATATAGCAGTCATACATCTTTGAAAGGTGGCAGGTGCATTGCATAAACCAAAAGGTATATGTCTATAAGCAAAGGTGCCGAAAGGGCAAGTAAAAGTGGTCTTTTCTTGATCCTCTTTTGACATAGGTATTTGAGAGAAACCAGAATAACCATCTAGAAGGCAAAAGTGTGTATGTTTTGATAATCTTTCTAGCATTTGATCAATAAAAGGTAGAGGATAATGATCTTTCCTAGTAGCTTTATTTAATTTTCTAAAATCAATTACCATCCTATAACATGTAACAATTCTTTGTGAAATCAATTCATTCTTATCATTAGGAACAACAGTAATACCTCCCTTCTTAGGGACACAATGAACATGACTTACCCATCTACTATCAGCAATAGGATAAATTATACCTGCCTCCAGAAGCTTTAATATTTCATTTCTTACCACTTCCTTCATCTTAGGATTCAACCGTCGTTGGTGATCAACAACAGGTTTAGCATCAGGATCCATATTAATTTTGTGCTGACATAGAGTGGGACTAATGCCCTTAAGATCATCAAGAGTTTATCCAATAGCGGCACAGTGCTTCCTCAGAGTTTTCAATATTTTTTTCTTCATGCTCTGAAAGGTTAGCACTAATAATAACAGGATATATCTTATTTTCATCAAGATAAGCATATTTCAGAGTATCAGGTAATTGTTTAAGCTCAAACACGGGATCACCCTTGGGTGGAGGAGGATCCCCAAGAGTCTCAACAGGCAAGTTGTGTTTCAAAACAGGCATTTGGTTCAAGAATATTTCATGTAATTCCTTCCTTTCATTCATGAACATATCATTTTCATGGTCTAGCAAATATTGTTCTAAAGGATCGGTAGGAGGCACAACAATAGAAGCAAGACCAATAATTTCATCTTTACTAGGTAATTCTTTGTCATGGGGTTCCCTACGAAATTTGGAGAAATTAAACTCATGAGACACATCCCCAAAACTTACAGTAACAATTTCTTTCTCAAATCTATCTTAGCATTAACAATGTTCAAGAAAGGTCTACCAAATATAATGGGACAAAAATAATCTTGTGGGGAACCAAGAACAAGAAAATTAGTGGGGTATTTTATTTTCCCACACAAGACTTCAACATCTCTAACAATCCCAATTGGTGATATAGTATTTCTATTAGCAAGTTTAATAGTAACATCAATTACTTCTATCTCAGCAGGTGCAATATCATTCATAATTTCTTGATATAAGGTAAAGGGAATTGCACTCACACTAGCACCCAAATCACATAAGCCATGATAATAATGATCTCCTATTTTAACAGAGACAACAGGCATGCCGACAACAGGTCTATGTTTATCTTTATCATCAGGTCTAGCAATTCTAGCAACTTCATCACAGAAGTAAATAACATGCCCATCAATATTATCAACCAAAAGATCTTTAATCATAGCAATACTATGTTCACTTTAATTTGTTTAGGGGGTGTAGGTGTCCTAGTATAACTCTTTCAAACCATAGCTGAAGCTTTAGCATGTTCCTTTATTCTAACAGGGAAAGGTGGTTTCTCGATGTAAGCAGTAGGAACAACAGGATCAACATTATAAGTAATAGTTTCTTCTTCAACTTTAATTGGTTCCACTACTTTCATTTCAATGGGAGGATGATATTTAAACCACTTCTCCTTAGGGAGATCAACATGAGTAGCGAACGATTCACAGAAAGAAGCTACTATCTCAGAGTCAAGTCCATATTTAGTGCTAAATTCACAAAAAGCATCGGTATCCATAAAAGATTTAACACAATCAAACTTAAGGTTTATACCTGACTCCTTACCTTCGTCGAGTTCCCAATCTTCAGAGTTGCATTTAATTCTTTCCAATAAATCCCATTTGAATTCAATAGTCTTCTTCATAAAATAACGCATACAAGAAGTATCGAGCATGGATTGATCATTATGAGAAAGCCGAGCATAAAAATTCTGAATAATAATTTCTTTTAGAGCTCATGATTGGGGCATGAATATAACATTGACTTAAGCCTCCCCCAATCCTGAGCGATACTTTCTCCTTCATGAGGCCAAACATTATAAATATAATTCCGATCACGATGAACTAGATGCATAGGATAAAACTTCTGATGAAATTCCAATTTCAATCGGTTGTAGTTCCAAGTCCCAATATCATCGCATAGCCTATACCATGTCAATGCCTTATCCTTCAAAGATAAAGGGAGTATCTTCTTCTTGAATTCATCCTCAGGCAAACCTGCAAGCTTAAATAATCCAAAAACTTCATCCACATAGATTAGATGCATATCAGGATGTAATGTTCCATCTCCTGCATAAGGATTAGCTAGCAGTTTCTCGATCATACCCGAAGGAATTTCATAATAAACATTTTCAGTAGGTTCAGTAGGTTGTGGGGAAACTCTTTGCTCTTCCGTTCAGGGTGAAGATACCCCGAACAAACCCCTCAAAGGATTATTTTCCATAGCAACAAGTGACAGTAAATTTCAGCACACTATATAAATTTTTCCTTAGCAAATTCCACTTACCAAAGGCGCTTCACTCCCCGGCAACGGCACCAGAAAAGAGTCTTGATGACCCACTAGTATAGGGGATCTATCATAGTCCTTTCGATAAGTAAGAGCGTCGAACCGAACGAGGAGCAGAAGGAAATGACAAGCTGTTTTCAGTAAGGTATTCTCTGCAAGCACTGAAATTATCGGTAACAGATAGTTTTGTGATAAGATAATTCGTAATGGGTAACAAGTAACAAGTGTAACAAAGGTGCAGGAAGGTGGCCCAATCCTTTTTGTAGCAAATGACAAGCCTGGACGAACTCTTATATAAAGCAAAGCGCTCCCAAGGACACATGGGAATTACTGTCAAGTTAGTTTTCATCATGCTCATATGATTCGCGTTCGTTACTTTGATAATTTGATATGTGGGTGGACCGGTGCTTGGGTGCTGTCCTTACTTGGACAAGCCTCCCACTTATGATTCACCACTCTCGCAAGCATCCGCAACTACGAAAGAAGAATTAAGAGAAATCTAACCATAGCATGAAACATATGGATCCAAATCAGCCCCTTATGAAGCAACGCATAAACTAGGGTTTAAGCTTCTGTCACTCTAGCAACCCATCATCTACTTATTACTTCCCAATGCCTTCCCCTATGCCCAAACAATTGTGAAGTGTCATGTAGTCGACGTTCACATAACACACTAGAGGAAAGACAACATACATCTCATCAAAATATCGAACGAATACCAAATTCACATGATTACTTATAACAAGACTTCTCCCATGTCCTCAGGAACAAACGTAACTACTCACAAAGCATATTCATGTTCATAATCAGAGGAGTATTAATTATCATTAAGGATCTGAACATATGATCTTCCACCGAATAAACCAACTAGCATCAACTACAAGGAGTAATCAACACTGCTAGCAACCCACAGGTACCAATCTGAGGTTTTGAGACAAAGATCGGATACAAAAGATGAACTAGGGTTTGGAGAGGAGGTGGTGCTGGTGAAGATGTTGATGGAGATTGACCCCCTCTTGATGAGAGGATCATTGGTGATGACGATGGCTTCGATTTCCCCCTCCCAGAGGGAAGTTTCCCCGGCAGAACAGCTCCGCCAGAGCCCTAGATTGGTTCTGACCAAGTTCCGCCTCGAGACAGCGGTGCTTCATCCCGAAAGCTCTCTCATGATTTTTTCCTGGTCAAAAGACATCATATAGCAGAAGAGGGGCATCGGAGGCCTGCCAGGGGGCCCACAAGCCAGGGGGCACGCCCAGGGGGGTAGGGCGCGCCCCCCACCCTTGTGGCCACCTGGTGGGTCCCCTCTGGTATTTTCTTCGCCCAATATTTTTTATATATTCCAAAATAATTCTCCGTAAATTTTCAGGACTTTTGGAGTTGTGCAGAATAGGTCTCTCAGATTTACAACCTTTCCGGTCCAGAATTCCAGCTGCCGGCATTCTCCCTCTTCATGTAAACCTTGTAAAATAAGAGAGAAAAGGCATAAGTATTGTACCATGATGTGTAATAACAGCCCATAATGCAATAAATATCAATGTAAAAACATGATGCAAAATGGACGTATCATCGCGTGGTTCTCCTACTGGATTGATAACCTTGGTTCTTAACTGAGGGAACTAGTTATCTCTACTGTACTACATCGTCCTCTCCTCTTTGAGGAAATCCCAATGTGGCTCACAAGTAGCAGGTCCCAGGTAGGAGGCCTCGCCTTTCGATCTAGTGTCATTGTTTTGCTCAGCCTTCTTAAGGCAAAACTTGTCTAACTGTGTTTGTACCCGGATAATATTTGCTTTGGTGACTAATGTATTATGGGTTCTCGTGGCCCTAGCTTGTAATATAAAGATTAATGTTTATCCTTTGTGTCATAGAGTTGTGTTGTGATATTGATGTGAGTCACTGTTCGTGATCATGCATGATGCATGTATGATTAGTGCATGATTATAAGCGGGGGTGTCACATGGGCGGATCTCAGGTAGGGGGTCCCGATATGTAGGTCTAGGAACGATGGTAACAGGGTACGAAGGGAGACGATGTTTACCCAGGTTCGGGCCCTCTCGAAGAGGTAAAACCCTACGTCCTGATTTGATTGTATTGATGTGATGGAGTACATAGAACAAGATGATCTACCTCGAGATCATATGATTGTATTCTAAACTCTAAGGATGGTAATCGTGTCCCTAAAGACTAAACCCCTCGGCTTATATTCACCGGGGGTACCTAGGTTACACATATGGTTAGTTGCCTGCATGACAGCTATAGAGCAATCCTTGAAGTGCACACCAAGTCTTTGGAAGTTTCCATCTTGATCACGTCGAGGTTCATAGCTTCAGTAGTCCTTCCTTATAGTTATCGGCTGGGCCATAAGCCCGGCCCTTGGACTGTGGGCCATACAGGTTAGTATCCCTTAGTCCAAGACACCGCCAGTAGCCCCTGAACTAGTCTTCGAAGCCGAGGACTGCAACTTCATCTTTGGACTAAATCTCTTCGGCTTGATGTCTTCGGATTGACAGGCGAGTTCCTTCTTTATCCGCTTATGTTCGAATCCAAAGTCTTTAATGACTTCTCGGGTCTGCTTTTACAGCAGACTTTACCAACCATATGTTTTAAAACCTTATCCTCGGTTCGGTAGCAAAAGGGCCCTTTTTAAAAAGGTATTTATCCACATCCAAGGTCCTGAGTTTACTTAGTCCTAAAGACTTGCCACGTAGGTATAGCCGGTGAGTGGGTTTAAACCCTGACAGCCTTTATTGAACCATGACCACCTATCATGGGGTGGAAATCAGTTATCACAAAAACATTCCGGGGCCCGAGGCCATCTTTCATTGGCATATCTCATCAATACAGAGATTGTGCCCCGGATTTTAAGGGATATCATCAACAAATTGATTTAATCGATGCGAGTATAATTACACGATGGGTTGGAAATTGGCGATTCACACGGTGCAGCAGGGAGGTTCTTGGTCTTTTACTGATCTATAAAAGCAAAAGGTGGTAAATCATTTTCTCCCCACGCTTCCATCTCCTGCTCCATTGCCAAAAGCACACAAAGCTCAAGCGCCCTCAGATCCATATCCAAGCTTCCAATCCCCACTTCATCTGCATTCCTCCACCAGCCATGGCCGATGGGGGGAAAGAGGCGGCAACTCTGGCATCCAACGCCGAGCTGAAGGGGAAATGGGCGTCCTCCAATGTCATGGTGGGCACCATTGAGGAGCTCTGATCGGCGGGATATATTCCTGCTATGGCCAAGTGCGACACTCCAGATCCCGGCCGCACCATCCCTGCTCCCGAGGAAGGCGATAGGGTGGCCTTCATTCCCCACCCCATCCGAGGTCTGGGGTTTCCCCTCCATCCGTTTGTGAGGGGGCTGCTATTCTTCTATGGATTAGATTTCCATCATCTAGCCCTGAACTCAATCCTCCATATAGCTACCTGCTTCTTTGTGTGTTATAGGTTCATTGTTTGTTCAACAATATCTCGTCTGCATACCATGAAGGTTTGCACGAGTTTTCCCATCCTATATAGTTTAGCTGCAAGTTCGACCGAGATCTGTATATCTCATGTAGAGACTTCCGTATCAGTTTCAGTAGGAAGTTCTGGAACTACTTCCAGTGTTTCTTTCCTTTGACCTTATCACAAATATTCTGTAACCTCGTCGAGTTGCACTGTCCTCCCACTTACACTTTTGCAGAAAATATTTTCTTCAAAATTTACAGTATTTTGTAGCAAAACATATTGCCTTGGCATAGTGAAAGAGGAATACCCAACTATTTGTGATAACCTACAAAGCAGTATTTATCTGACTTGGGATACCAATTCATAAATATTTTACTTATTTCTCATATTCTCAAATGTTAAGAAAAGACCAAATGGTTTGGCACACCATACCATTTCTTATATGGTGTCATTTTAACAGAGTCGATGACGCTCTTTTCAGTGTTAAAAGCCACAACCTTTAAAGCATCACATTAAAATGTATATTGGCAAATTGATTAATGTCATCTTTGATCTAACCATGTCATACATATATCGATTACATCTACTCAAAACACTCTACTCTTAGAAGTGTTCTCGGAGGTGCAAGCTATAAAATACTTTTCACAGCTCATCAGACATCCGCTAAACTTGTAACTCAAATTTCCTTTCCGTAATCTAATTGTAGAAACATTTCTTGTTACAATAATTTCTACTTCATTCTGAAAACCTTTTCAAGCATTTTCAAAGAATCCAGATTTATGTCTCATTAACTAAATATGAATATCTACTTGAGTCATCCTTAAAGATAAATCGACTGCTTGCAACAACATTTATTGGGCTACACACATCAGTATGTATGTTTTTAATTATTTTGTTGCGCATTCTTCATGGCCTGTTAATGGTATTTTAGTTTACCTCACCATTTGAATGAAAGTTGCAAGTGTAAGTTGATTCATAATTAGATGACTTAAAAATCCATTACTATGAAATCTCTCCATGTGGGTTTCTCCAATGTGACTGAATGAAGTGCCACACATATGTGGTATTCTTTTAGTCTTGCGACATTTAGCGTCAGTGTCATAGATGTTCAATTTTATTATCAATATTCACAACACACATCCTATTCATAATAGGAGTATGGCCTTTTAGTCATTCATAATAAAGAACAAATGATTATTCTTTTATGCAACCCCTTTTGCAATAATCATTATGCAATGGGTTAGAGTAGACAAACCTCTAAAATGAATTATGAAAATAAACATAGAGGTAATACACTGATGGGAAGTGTTGTAACTTTTACAAAGTTTTCGTCACATATTTTAACCTCATTATTTATTGGTCATTTAGGTCGTAGTAGTTCTTGCATCAATTCACAACAACAAGCAATCGAGTCAGTATCCCTAGTGATCAACCGAAAAATTAGTGATTAACAAATTTAATCATAATTCCAAAGAATTAATTTTCTCGACCAACATCCTCTACAACAATAACTTGTATGGCATTCATACCTGAGTTGTACATTCTTGTCTTCTCTCTTTTTGCCTTTTTACCTTTTATAGTTCTACTTCCAATATTTCTCCTACACACAGAAGAAGCATAAAACTTTTAAGAGTGGCGTGAGCCCTGAACTTTTCTTGCATGTAAGTCTCACTAGATCCTTCAAAATTGTTCTTTCTCTTAAAGTTCTCACCATCAACACATGACTGGTGTTCTTCCGGATCCTACACATCTCAATGTTACACATAGTTGAACGCTTCACTAGAACTTGCAAGAAAACACTTCCTTAGATATCACATATCTTTTAGGCTTCGTTTGTTTCTGAAAACAATTTGCAGTTTAAAGAATATCACATGACTATCCCAAACATTTTGAAGTTCTGATTTCTTGGAAGCAAGCATACCGTAATAGGATTCTAGCCTTGTGGATCGAAGGATGTGAGTCTCATCATCCACAACATCTTGATGAGTGATATTTTTACACTCCTCTACCCATAGTTTAAACCGATATATTTCAATATAACCGAGATATTTGCTCTGATATTGCCACTAATGACTAATGAATGCATAGGATTCCAAAATCCTCTCTTTATTTGTGTCTCCACATGAAATGGGCTATATATGGATGCAATCAAGTGAGAACATGAAAAGTAGTATATGAGAAGATAGAAGAAACAAGTGGAAGCGTGCCAGCAATTCCAGAGCAAATAGAATATAAAGTCTTAATTATAAACATGAAAATAAATAATACGATATTATTACCTCTAGGGCATATTACCAACAAGTTCTTCTCCCCCACAGCCGATATCACATGGTTGGTCTATTGAGATAGACAAATAGAGGAAGATCTCTATCACTTAAATGCATATGGGACACTGCCTGTCGTTGTCTATAAGGTAATTTACGAGTATAACTTCAGAGAAAGAATATCGTGCAACATATTGAAATAATATTGTATTTTTTGGCGGGCAGGTTCAAATTCCAATATTATTTTCCATACTGGGTTTTGTTGAAAAGGGCTTTCAATCATCGACTTGGAAGCATTATGTCTGTATTGATGTCGCCATTCACAATGATAAGCCGATGGGACTGTGAAAAGTCCCCACTTGAAGTCATGCCATGCCACAAAATCATCAAACGAGTTATAGTGCAAGGGGAGTTGAAGTATTCTATTTGCATTCACATGAGAGCGAACTAACAATAACACCTTCATCCCAAGTTTCAGTTACTGGATCAATGACCCTAGTAATTAAGACTTCTTTCCTTAGATGTGAAGATGGACAAAACTGCTCTTTGGTTGAGGAGGTACCGTGCTGATTTATTAGCCTCGCCCACTATTTTGGGTCATATTTTGACCATGATTTTAATTAGTAAAATATATGTTTTATGTAAAAAAGATATCATTAAAAATTACATTTAACTATGAATCCAACAATATAATTTTTATGACATGTATTAGCATTTTGCTACTAAATTATGTGTTTAAGGTTTGACCCAAATTATGATGATGACTACGTAATTTGCATCAAAAGCTGTAAACTTTTAAAGTAGTGCATCGAAGCAAATGCGAGGTCAAAAAGTAGAAAAATGGAAATGGCACAAGGATTGATGCGAGCGACTGTGACGCCCTCATATCATATTCATTGGGGCGAGGCTACTATTAAGAATAGAATAGTTGCTTATTAATTAAGTTAATTGTTAGATAGGTTGCTTGGTTCTCAAGCAAACATGTACTTCCTTGGCTCTCAAGGCAACTATGTAATTCCTTGGCTTTCAAGTAACTATGTGTTTACTTAACCACCAAGCACCATGTGTACTTCCGCCTGGGTATAAAACCCCATTTCCCTCGTCAATAAAGACTGATGGATCATCTTTCATTCATCTCTCTTGTTCTTTACGTTTCACTCAAAACATGTTATCAGCACACCTCTACCGGGACCATCAACGAACAACTCCAATGAACACCGGATACACTGGAAACAACTTCTCCTCGTTTCTCCTCTTCGTCGACCCCATCATCTTCTCCGACGATCTTGCCGTCAATCATCAACAAATTAAATTGGCAGTTCCTTCTCAATCTTATATTTCTTTTTTCATCGGAGATACAAAGAGCAACAAGGCCACCATGAGAAGAAAACACGAAATCCAGAGATTGGAAATTCCCTGCATCACTAGCGGAGCTAGACAAGAAGTCTTGGGGGGGGGGGGGGCTAAACTAAAATAGGGATGTTGGGGGGGGGGAGGGCAAAAGCTTATGCTTTTCCTAATCCGACCTCCCTTAAAAAAATCTTCACGTAATTTAATCTAGGTTGGGGGGGGGGGGGCACGGCCCGTCCAGCAATCAACATAGCTCCAGCAATCAACGTAATTTAATCATCTGTGTCTTTACCCCTAGCCTTACATGTGATTTGTGACAACAACTATAATTTTGCAATAGAAATCAATTTTCTTGCGAATCTACATGAAATTCAAATACGAATTGTAAAGTGTCATACTTAATATGACTAGACAAAATTTTATTTGTGAATCACAAGGTATTGGTGGCATCTACTGCACCATTTGCAGATTATCCACCGCTACTATGAGGTCTACATCTTGTCACTTTAACAAGATGAATACCTTCAAATTGCTCTTTCACATATTAACATTAGATGTGACTACCTCAAGATATCATATGGTAATACTGGCATCTACTGCAAATTTTGCAGACTATCCACTATTACTGCAAGGTCTGCATCGTGTCACTTTGACAGATGATTACCTTCAAAGTGATTTCATATATTTAGCATAACATAAGGTAATAGAATTACGAACAACTACTGACAAAAATCAGACTATGTTTTCTATTACTGCGAGATCTACACCGCATCTGGTGACTATCTTCAAAGTGTTATCCTATATAAATTGAGGTCTACACATATTAGTGTATAGCATCAGCTATCGTAAAAATTTGCTCCTCTGAAGCAATTATTGTTGTTCACTAAAGAAAGATATTTACTCTCATCGTAAAAGGTATTCATGCATGAACACTACATGCTGAAATGGCATATGTTTTCCACGAATATCAGTTATTTAAGCCTCACTTTGCTTGAGTAAGTCATAGAATATTACGCAAGTATTGCCATGTCCCAGTAATTACCTTCTATTACATTGGTAAAATACATGGCAGTGGTGGCTATGTCACTATTTCTAATTATAGTGTTGTCCATCCATCAAGATGGATACCATAATTTATATCAAGTGTCTTAAACACTTTTGCAATGTCCACATCACATTGTGGTTATACTTTCATAGTGACTAACCAATGTTAAACATGCAACGTCTATGTTTTTGGCGGTGACTCTAAAGTTGCAACGCTCATATGCATTTTATGTGTCACCAACTTCACTTAGTTCTCAAACTAAGTACATAATGGATGAATGTTTATTCATCTCGAATATTTCACTTAAGAGAAACATGCTGCCGTGAGCACATCGTGAATGATCACCCATTCGTTTTCAAGACCTCAAGTCTATCGCAGCTGATAATTCTGTCATTTAATCAACTTCAAGTTGAGATCCCATGATCAAATATTTTCATATGTAAATCCGGTTGAAAAGCCCTTAATACCCTTTACATCCTCATATGATGGTATTACCATTTTTCCATGATGGAGAAACATGGAATTTTTTAAAATCACCAGATTCACCCAACGGGTTCTATTCCATTATTTGTAATTCTTGCGAGTACTTTGTATTTTGTGCAACTTAGTCCTCACAAAATAGAACCATAATGAATTCAAAGTAAAGTGGAGGCCAAAATACAACCAAAGGCAGAATTACCTCTTCATAGGGAATAGATCGTTTTCAAGCGATCACAACAACAACTCTTAAGTTTGTCAAATGTGTGGCTATACAACACCAAACCTTCAAACATATAGTCAAACCACACCACAAGTTTATTAAAAAGGAAAATAAGTTCGTTGGGATAAATTTGAAAATTTGCAAACTTACAACCAGAAAACATTCTGGTAAATGAGTGTTCTCAAATCTTCATCAGAAGGAGAACCAAAAATCTAGTGCAATAAAAGTATGATAAAATCATTTGCACTCAATAATATTGGAGACATCGGGTAATCTCTTAATTATCCCAATATCTAATTAGCCTATACTTGTACTACTACATGTAGTAGGATGTTCAATATCCTATCCCTTGGATACAATATTTAATAAATTTGATTGTATGGTTAAATTCATACTCAGTATTGTTGCGTACACAATAATTTTCTAAATATTAATAAATTAAATGTTTGGCTTGATAGACTTATCCATCCTGGTTTGAGGATGATTAGAAAATTATTAACAATTCTATTGGTCACAACCTAACAAGTTACAAATTCCCCATATCATCAGATTATATGTGCATCGCATGTGCCATAGGGGAAATTTGTTTTAAGGAACTCTCACCTTAAAATTCTAAATGAGCCACTCAATCTTCCTTGAATACATTCAGAAGATATATGTGGATTAGTTAACCATTATGTGGAATTATTTAGATACTTCATGGTACTCATAGGAACATTTATAAAATGATTTCAACTGTGTCTATAATCACACACAACCATGCATGATCTTATTAAATAAATTGCTTAACTTATCAAAGTAGGAGCAAATTCTCCTGAAACAGGATCGATAAACCCATTCGAATGAACAATGTTGTTGAACTCATTCAATGAGCATTTTTTTGCATTAAGTACTTTAGGTACATACCCAGAATGGTTTAGCTAAATTTCTTATCAAAGATAGTCAAATGAATTACACGACCACTTTTAAAGAATTGTAAATTTACCAGCCTCTTGCTGGACACGTACGACCTTACACACCATAAGTATGATCTAAATCATACGAACTGCATATCATACTACTTTCCCCTTGTAGTTACTACATGGAAATCAACAAAGTATTTTCCATCTGCGATAATTCGGTTACATACCGATATCACCACTCCAGTGTACATCAATGGGCTCTCACAGAAAATTAGGGATCTATGTGAGAAATAACAATTTATCCGTCAGTCAAATTTGTTGATAGCCCGTATGCTGATTGCATCAGCAATAAGGATCTTTTTCGGCATTAGGGGGAGATAAGTACCACAAAGAATGCCAAGAAATAAATTAGAAATGTTATTGACATTCAATCCTTATATACACGTACTCAAAGAATATGAACTAGAAGTTTAGAGATTCATATATTTGCAACACATTGCAAATCTGCCACATACATTACTGATGACAAGGTGTCACTAAATTCTATATTCCTGCAGTAAAGTGTCAGAAAGAGTGGAGGTACCTGATAAACCACTCTTCTCCCCAAATGAGAGTAAGAGGGGGAGAAAATCTAACAACACGAGATATAACTTCTCATATGCTTCCGCGGAAACAGCGGAAATCAAATCCTCAACCAGTAAATGTAATTCAACATCAAGTTGAAAGGCACCTCACTGGATGCTCATCATCCAAAGCTCGGCATAAATGTGCACAAATGTTTTGGTGCCGGGACATCGAAACACCTTGACTCCATTTATTGTAGGAAATCACAAGGAGTTAAAAAAAATATTATCCACAAACTTCAATGATTCCATCAGAATCATATAAACTAAAGACTACATTTGTCGACATATATTTCTTCTCAAATTGCTAAAACCTTTTGGGCCATGAACCAAAATCCATGGTAGAGTGCCTCTTGCACTCACATTGGTTCACATAAAAGGAAGCAAGTAATGAGGAATAGCACTCGCTCTGCAAACGAGTGGTATTTACCGCAGTAATACCTACTCTTCATAAGTATCTTCCGTATGGAATATTAAAAACTTCTCATTCATAAACAAAGTCAATGAGGAGGTGAGAAAGCGAGGCTTGTAGCAAAAGGGTTCACGCAGAGACCCGACATCGATTACGATGTAACATACCCTCTTGGTATGAGTGGAGTTATGTTTTGATACTAAATATCATTGACAATAAAAATAATAATATTATCCATGCAGTTGATGGATGAAGTGGCTACATACTCATATTGGTCACTCATTTCGGAAATCTCTATTGAAGTCCCTGAAGGGCTTATACTTCCGAATCCAAAAGCAAATCGCAACAAGTTTTGTGTAAAACTTCATAAGTCACTCTATGACTTGAAATAGTCAAAAATCATATGGTACTACCGACTAAATGAGTTCCTTCTTCAAAAGGATTACTCGAATAATGATGATTGCTTATGTGTTTTAATAAAGAAATCAGAAAATCTAATTTCCTTACATCACGTTAGTGTATATCGATGATTTCGTCATCAATGTCTCTAAAAGATCTAAAAATACATAAAATCATCTCAAGACGGAAAACTTGGGTTTTACCAAATTTAGCCTAAGCTTACAACTTGAGCATTCTCTCAAGAATACATATCAGTCTACATATATATCCAATACATATACGAGAAGTTCAATGTGGATATATCATACCAATAAAAAGACATGTAATATGGTCATACTACCCCCGATAGGGTGCAAATCCATTCATACCTAGGGGTGATAATTTAGTGATATCAGGACCTAAAGTTCTATATCTCACTAATGTCAAAGCACTCATATAATTGCAAACTACGTCAGGCCTGGCACTATATTTGCTATCTTTGTTCAGAGTCCAACCCCCAACAAAAGGTATATGACCGATATAAGAAATATTAGCTTATATCTCAAGCTCACAATAAATCTTGAATATTTCCATCAGGAAATACAAGATATGACCATGATATGATACAATGATATTGGCTCTTTCTTTGATCCCAACAATGTATATCAATGACTGAATTTGCGGGAATAGCCTTCATATGGAAGTCATCTAAATGGGTTTTAATGGCTATTTCCAGTTATCATTCTGACATAATTGCTTTATCTAAAAGCATTGCAAAATATGCATGGTTTAGCAGAATGATTAACCACACTCAAAATCATGTGGTTGAGATTCACCAGAATCACATAACTTGATTTATCAAGACGCTACCACTTGTGTTACTCAATACCTACAGGTTATATGAAGAGCAATATCATACATCACATTGCTCGAAAATTACTTATCTTCATAAATTATAGAAAGTAAGGAAACAATATCAAACAAAATACTGTGAAAATCCAACAAATTATTCACAATGTCATGATCATGTCAATGAAATTGGTATGATACATCCTCCAGATTTCCAAAGTTCAGGGGGAGTAATCTCCCAAACTATAACCTGTTTACAATCATCAGATTGCATATATTGTACCCTTTTCCCCTTCATGGGTTTTTCCCTAATGGTTTCTCATAAAAGGTTTTTAATGAGACAATATGAACACAAGTGCCTGTATATGTCGTATCATTTTCTCCTTATATTTTCCCACTGGGTTTTAAAGGAGTTTTCCATGGCATATCAGATCGCACTCTTTTCCCTTATGAGTTTTCTATCAAAGTTTCTCATAATGGTTTTTAATGAGACAATATCTTCTCAAAGATCATATGTCATACTTTCTATTTTCCCTATCGAGGTTTTTAAAGAAAGTACTCAAGACATATTAATTGTTCTCTAAACTCACCAATGAGTTTTCTCCTTCTTCAAAGGTTTTTCTCATATGAGTTATCAAGAGAGAATAATCATTATATGTTGCATCATTTTTTCCTTATTATTTTTCCCACTGGGTTTAAAAGAGTTTCAGCAACATATCTGCACTATTCTCCTTATATTTTTCCCACAGGGTTTTTGGAGGAGACATTCAAGATTATTCAAAGAATTTGTCAAGATGATGGATATACCAAGAAGAGGTGTTGTACAAGGGGGAGTGCTTCAAGTGTCGCAAGCCAGGCCACCTTGCTAAGGACTGCCGCCAGACTCAGAATCAGTTGGCTTTCCCTCGTACTGGCCGTGGCAATGATCGTGGCAACAATCAGGCCCGCAACTATAATACTGGGTCTGCTGCTCATGGTCGTGGACACGCTTACAACATTGATATTCAACAAGTCCAGGATCAACCTGCCACCGAAATGGGTACCCTTCTCGTTAACTTAGTACCTACTTCTATTTTATTTAATTCAGCAGCATCACATTCATTCATCTCTGAAAAATTTGCATTCATGCATGACCTTCATTATGAGGAAATGCATACTCCGTTAGTCATCAGGGCTAGTGAATTACCGTGCCCAGATAACTCCAAATGCTGAGGCTAAAATAAACACCTTGAAAGCATTGAACGCTTCTCCGCTTGAGGGGATCAGAAATATTCCAGTCGTTCGAGATTCTCCATACGTTTCTTCGAAACAACTTCCAAGGATACCCCGCTCTCTGTCAGTCTTCCTCTTAATTCTCGGGACGAGAATTCTTATTAGTGGAGGAGATTTGTAACACCCCCAGTGGTTAGCTACAGTAATCCCCCTTTTGATAATGCCATGTCATCATGACCAACAATGTTTAAACATCATTTGGATCATATCTCTTTTCAAATTCAAATTCAAATGGAAATTCAAACTAAAAGTGCAAATAAAAGTTGTTCAAATCCAGAAACTAAAATGTTCATAATATTGTAAATATTCCAGAGACAATTCTAAAATTATAACCAACATTCACTAAATTAATTAATTAACTCTAACAGCAACAAAACAGAGATATTTAATCCATATTCATTTATTTAAAATCCAAATAAAATTCATTTGCCTCCAAACCTTTTTATAACAGTGAATAAAATTGCACTATAAATATGTGGCTACTTCACCTATTTTACAAAAGTCTAATTGGGCTAAACAATTTGCAAAACAGGAACTAAAAAGAAAACAGAAAAGAAAAAGATAGAAAATGGAAAAGAGCCCACTGTGGCTGGGCTCTAGTCACCCGCGCGGCCCAGCCCACTCCCCTCGCTCGTCCCCTACCTCCTTTGTTCACTGCGCGCCGCTGTCGCCTGCACCGCACGCCGCGCCCCGGCCCCCCTTCTCTCTGCTCGACACCGCGCGACCCCGCGCCCGCCGTGGAGGAATAAGGACCACCCCGCCTCCCCTGGCCTCTGCCTCGCCACTCTCTCCCTCTCCTGCGCTCCCTCTCCTCTTCCCCGAGCGCCGCCATGGACGGCCTCAGCTGAAACTCGCGGCCACCGCCACCACTTCACCTCGCCGGCGTGCCCATACGCCTCCCCGACGCCGACTACTTCTCCTCCGCTGCTCAACCAAAGCCGGGAGGCCATCCTTCTTCGTCAACATGTCGTCATCTCCCTCGGATCGCCGCCGTCTGTCGTCGACGATTCCGACCGCCCTGAGCCTCCCCGAGCCAGTTGCCTAGTCCCTACGCTCCCGCTGTAAGCCACCGCTCTTTTCCCCTCCTTGCTAGTCGACGCTTGCTGCCCCTAGCGGCCGTTCCCCTCATGCCCAAACGTGCCTCCGCGTAGCTCATCGCCGGCGCTATTCCGGCGACCAAATGGCCTTGCCACCGAGTCCGTTGAGCTCACCGCGTCGCGTAGACCCCGCCTAGCTCCTCGCATCGCTCGAACGCGCGCCATTTTGTCGATCACGTACCTCGCCCGAATCACCTCGCCGCCGGCGAGCTCGTGGCGCTCAGCTCCGGCCATCCCAGCCCCTCGCACCGCCATCGTTCGACGCACGACACCGAGCCGCGTCGAACGCACCCAGCCACGGCTCCGGAAACGCCCTGTACGCGAATTCTGACCCCCCTCCCGATCGCGCCGCCGTCGTTTTGGTCGCCGGCGATGAGTTGCCGGTCGACGCCGATGTGGACACGCCGGCCCCGCCACACCGTCACAAACTGGTGGGCCCTGCGGGCCCCTTTGATCCGTTGACCCCAGTCAACTGCTGACTGGGCTGGCCCTGTGTCTATGACATGCGGGCCCCACTTTAATAAACGAATTTAAATAAATAAATAAATTGTTAATTAGTTAATTAGTATACTAATCTCTCACTGACAGTAGGCCCCACCTGCTCATTAGGTTAATTAGATTAAACTAACTCTGTTTAGTTAGCTCTGTCACTGACATGTGGGTCCCACCTGTCAGGTTTGACTTCGGTCAGCCCCTGTTGACTGCTGACGCCAGCAATGCATCATGCTGATGTCACCTTTCACTGTTCTGGATAATGTTGGATTAAAATAATTAAATAAATTCCAGAAAATAATTAAAACTTTAGAAAATCATAGAAAATAAACCGTAGCTCGGATCGAAAAACTTTGTACATGAAAGTTGCTCAGAACGACGGGACGAATCCGGATACGCAGTCCGTTCGCCCGCCGCACGTCCCTAGCATAGTGAACATGCAACATTCCACCTCCGTTTCTTCTGCCCGAAAACGTCAAACACCGGGAATACTTTCCCGGGTGTTTTCCCCCTTCGCCGGTATCACCTATCCCTGTGTTAGATCACCCCTGGCATCGCGTGTTGCCTTGTTATATTTTGCGATGCTTTGTTTGCTCCGTATTTACTGTTTCTTCCCCCTCCTTCTCTCCGGTAGACCCCGAGACCGCTGCTGATGCCGCTGTGATCGACTACGTCACCGACGACTCTTCTTCCTTTTCAGCAGAGCTTCCAGGCAAGCACCCCCCCTTGAGCATACCGATATCGCCTATTCTTTCTCTCTCATGCTTGCATTAGAAATGCTGCTGCTATTACATTACCTATTCTGATGCATAGCCTGTTTATTGTAACCTACTATTGATACCTTACCTGCTTATCCTAAACTGATTAGTATAGGCTGGGTAGAGACCTACCAGAGACCCCACTTGTCCCCAGTTGCCCCGCTGGATTATCAGATGACTCGATCAACGGGATCGACAGCCAGACCCCGGCACTGCACTACACCCCCCTTGGTTGTACGACACTGCAGTGTTACTATCGAGTGCCGAGGGTGATACCTCGTATAGCACTCCTGATGTTAACTCTGTAGAGTAGCTATTTGGTCCTGGTCATCGAGTGTGATTCCTCCTTCTCCACTTCCGATACGACCCTGTCGTGCAACACATCAAGTGTGAACCCATCGAGGGTGATTCCTCCGAGTTCACCTTGACGGATACATCAAGTAGGAATCCAACGAGGGTGATACCTCGGATTCCCTTGATGTTATGGACACACAGATACTTGGAATTTACACTGTTACTTGGAAAGGCGGGTCGACCCTGAGGGGTACCCGCCTGAGCCTAAGTGGCGAGTGTTGTGGAGACGGGTTGACCTGGAGGTTGCCCGAGATATGAATACGAGGCGTGGCCGGGCATTCTTAGCCCTTGCCGCAAGTCCTCGAGACGGGGCGACGGGGTCACATCGATCGTGAGTCTCTGCTCGTTACCGCAAGCCCCTAGTCCGCCAACGATTTGGATATTTGATCCGAGCAGGACTCTGGCCTGATAGCACTAACCATCACATGGGCATAGTATGGGCGTTCTGCATCGTAGCATCAGCCGAAAGCTCTGTCAGACATCCAGTTCAGCATTACGGCACGGTCGGATCGTGTCAGCCATCTGAGGTGACGCTGGTATCCACCCTGTGCGCAACGACCCGGAGTGCGCAGGGCGATGGCCCAAGACCCCTGAGTGCTTAGGATGTAGACCGGCGGGGACCTCTCTGCTGAGCTGTAGGTAGGGTTGCGGTGTATCGTTTGGCCAAGGCCGGGCATGACCCAGGAAAGTGTGTCCGGCTGGAGTTAAGCCAGCGTGGTGGGCAAGTTGGTGCACCCCTGCAGGGAAAAGCACATCTATCGATAGCCGGTCCTACGGTAAAGGACACTCGGAGTTGTATCCCGATCGATACAACTAGAACTGGATACTTGTGATGAGTATGGCTCTGGGATTACTTTCTCGCAGGGAGTCGAAAGAGGATCTCTGGCCGAGGTTGATACTTGGACATTATGGCTCTGGGATTACTTTCTCGCAGGAAGTCGAGAAAGGATCTCTGGGTGAGGTTGAGACTTATTGATACTACTACTTCATACTGTATTAATCTACACTCTTCTAATGCTGCGAGACCATTGAAGATGCTAGTCTTCGATAGGACTAGACATTCTCTCTATTCTGGCTTTTCTGCAGCCCAGTCCACATATACAGCTTTCCCTTGATAATGTTGCATATGTAGTGTAGATCCTTGCTTGCTGAGTACTTCGGATGAGTACTCACGGTTGCTTTGCTTTATTTTTCTCGCCATATACTTTGATGCAACAAGATGACGGAGCCCCGGATACAGCTGCCCCCGCCGATGATCGCTACTACTACTACCCCGAGGGTGGATACTACTACGAGTTGGCCGACGACCAGGAGTAGGATCGGAGGGTCCCAAGCAGGAGGCCTACGCCTTTCGATCGTACTGTTTTCTTTTGCCCCGCCTTTTAAGGGCCTATCTGTGTTTTCTTTTATATCTGTACTCAGATATCTGATGCTTCCGCTGACGCTTGTATGCGAGCTTATGTATTCGAGCCCTCGAGACCCCTGGCTTGTAATATAAAGCTTGTATGACTTTATTTATATTTTAGAGTTGTGTTGTGATATCTTCCCGTGAGTCCTTAGGCTTGATCATGTGCATTTGTGTGTATGATTAGTGCACGATTGAGCCAGGGGCGTCACAAGTTGGTATCAGAGCCAACTGCCTGTAGGAACCCCCTTTCCAACTCCTTGGCCGAAGTTGAGTCTAGTATCCGAAAACTGTTTTACTAACTTGGCGGTGTGGCTTATGGGCCCACGTCGCCAACTGGGTGGTATTAGGATCTTTTATTCCTCGTCTTTACTCTGGGACTCTGACCTCTCTTCTATTCGGGTTAAATGAATTTTACTAACGCCGACTCTTAGGATCTCGTAAATCTCGTCTACCCGGAGAGCTAGATATCTGTGCTTAATTCCTTACCACTAGTCATCAACCCGTGCATCTGCATGGGCTAGTTGTCTATCTCTTTTTGTAGGTATTAGCCAGAATTAAATATATTATGAACAACATAATGGACCTTGTGATAGGAAACCTTATATTAGATGCTTAAATGTATTTAAATGACACAAATTAGATACATAATTATCAAAATATGGCTATATATCCTAACAGATCAACATCCAAGCAACTTAAAAAAAATCATTATTCTATGAGGTGAAACAATGTTGGTTGAATTAATCTCACTTGTTATGGTACACATCTACTTTGAGTAAAACTGTTTCATGTTGTATAAAAGTATGCAATATATCATGTAGTTTTTGCCTACAAAACCGAGGGAAGAACAAAAGATTGGGTAGCAAGAAGTGACATGTACTTTATTCATTCAGAATGGCATTCTGGTACCCATAGAACAAACAACTCATAAAGTATTTCTATAACGTGTAAGTATGTTATAAAACTAAAGTTGACACTCTTCTAAAGAAAATAATCCAACACACATGTAAGAGAAACTTGATGTGATGGTCCAAGATGAGTAAGCTATCTACTTGCAATAATATAGTTTAAAATGTGCAACAACCTTGTGGCAAGGAGGTTTCCATAAGGTATGCTAAACTTTGGCAGGAACAGATGTGCATGTAGCTGGTATTTGTTTATATGCACTTTTATCTCCTATCGTAGGAAGAAAAATAGACGAACATCTTAATCTATTTCTCTCATCTAGATCTTTCTTTTCTATGTATAAAAGATACATCAGGATTTGGATCATCACCAAGGGCAAGAAAACCTTAATTAGTAGCATACAGTACAATGGGAGAAAAATGGAGAACCTCAAGGTTTGGTCTCAAAAAAGGATGACTTCATAAAAGGATGGCTGCGATCTTAAGGTATGCACATTGTTATAATGAAATCATGATAACTATGTAATATCAAACTTGCAGTTGCTTCATATTTCTTTTGTAATAGCGGATATGTGCACTACTGCACAATTATAGGATCCTATCTAACATACAAAATTTTCAAAACACGGAACTTCTGCCTCGCTTTTCATCAGTAAAAAATAAAAGGCGAAAAGGATGTAAGAAATTGTCAAGATAATTGCAGTCATTAAAACTGCGAGCTGCCAAACTAAACTTCTAAACTGAGAAGCAATCTGTATTGACCAATAATATTTAGATAGAAATTGTAGACTTGTGGGTATCATATTATCAGGATTATTAAAAAAATGCAATGGGTGCTTACTTTGGTTTGCCGAGAAGTATATGAATGATCAGTAAGTTTGGCTTAACTTGCAAAAGGTACAATAACATAATAGGATAAACATATTCTGATTCTTAAATTCAAAGAATTGAAATATGGATGTATATATATACAATTAATGCATCTGATAAACATAAATGCTTTACTGGTATGATGAACCCGTTTGATTTTCTTAAGTTGGTAATATAGAATTTGAGGGATGATACCAACGGACTACCTAAAACTGCAAAGCAAATGATAATACAAAAGTATCTGTCATATTTATTTCATAACCTATACGCAAAGATTATAGTCAGTGTGTTTGCACGCAAAAGTGCATGGCATAGGAGATAGGAAGCAAGTAGCAGGGAAACCATCCGTTTGTTATCAAATGGGAGATATCCGCTCGATAGAGAGTAGTAGACTAAAATAAATTGCAAGATTAAATAACAGCTAATAAGGAGTCAAGGCTGGAGCTGGACAACCTCCAGCCAACTAATAAGAAATTATGCATTAGTCCAGATAGATGTCAGAAAAAATTATCCATTAGTCTACTTCTACAATCTGCTCCACCATGGATTTCGTTTTCTGTGGCAACATATAGATTTACCTATAGATAGCATGAAGATTACATAATTACAAAGAACATATAGATTTACCTATAGATAGAAGATTGACTTGTGAGAGGAATTAGGAAGAAAAAACCGCCTTCTCCATAGACCATGAAATATGTTTTTCATCTCTCGTATTTTGTTGCTATATGTGAAAGATGTTAGGCAGCGGAGCATGGCCCGGAAACAAACATGTAAAAGAGAGCCTTGATGTATATTTTCGGCAAAATTTAGGTTGGTACATACATAGTAACATATATATTGCTTACTTAGGCTGGTTACTGGGTGAAAACAGCATGGGAAGTACTTATAGAAGTAGTTCGTAATGTTAGATGAATTATCATTTTCAATAGGTATTCGGATATGATTTAATTAGACATAGATTAAAAGCTAAAGAAGCCATTTTCAGAATAGTTAGAAGCCAGGGCCAAAGGATTAATGTATCAGGTACAGTAAAATTGATAAATCCCTCTTTACCATTCAGTATTCCATGGAATCCAGATTTGCTCACATGTATAGTGAGCATATATATAACAGATTTATCATCCAGTATGTGAACCAATGGATGCATGGTGGGAGATGGCTTTACAGTATAAAAATTACATCCATGCATGAGCAATATGGAAATCTTGTGATGATCCAACAGTTCTATGTAAGTTAGGTGCAGGCGAGATTACACTTCATAGGCCATAGTAGCAGGCAAAATATGTGCTCGCCCTGAAGCTAAATGTTGCCCATCTATAGATCCATTGAGTGACGTGGTAGACAGACGACAACTCTAGGAGGATCTTCCTGTGTGCAGCACCAGCTTCAACCTTCAGGGATAGCATCTACGGTACAGTATTTAACAAAAAGAACTTCAAACAAAATATATACATAATTAGTCCATCCTAATTAACTTACATGAAATGCACTTGCCACAAATTCATCTTATAAAATTGCGGATCTAGCGTCAACCTTCTTGATAGGGTATTATAGATACATGATATGAGTAAAGATTATCTAGAGCTGGAGATTCAAGGATACTGAGTTACTTACCTGCTAAGCGACGAAAAAACTGAATGGTGTCGAGCAGGTAAAAAGCTCTGCCACCAATCCTCCCTAGTTCTTTGGCTAGGCAGCCTGCTTCATGGCCATGACCATCCAATCTGCTTCTAACAGTTGTTGTACATCTCCGCAGCATCAAGTCCATCAACCATCATGGTCAAAATCACATGTTGTCTTGAAAATAGATGTTGGATAATTGTGTGGCCAGAACTTGAAACCTCAATCACAGTACAGGATCGATTGGATCGTACATAGCAACAGTAAAGGATGGATCAGATTATACCTAGCAGTAGTAAAGGATGGATCGGATTGTACCTAGCTGTAGTAGAGGATAGATTTGATCGTACCTAGTTATTTTAGATCGATTTCAGCATAGCACGGAGGTCCCAAAGAAAAGATACGGCGGGGAGGAGGATTAGGGAGAGCCGTGGTTGGGGATGCTCGATGATGATGCTGTTGGGAGGGGCGGCGAACTGGAGGAGGACGGCCAGCCCACGGGATTGACGGGGATGTGAGGTTTTTTTCTTTCTATGGCAGCGTACAGATGAGGTTTTCCTTTTGGAAACCATGCAAAATAGTCCACCAAAGACGTACTACTAAACAGAGACGCACGCATAGGAGACCAGATGTTATTTTTTTTGCACGCGTGATGTTATTCATCCTACGGCTACAGATACATGTTAAATGGATTGGGCGGTTAATTATCTATTAATTATTAGGATTAACGTGGAGGCTCGAATGGTGCATCCAATTAGTAAATATAAGATTGATCTGATTAGTCTGATAATCATTTTCCTTTCCATTGTTTTGTTTAACCTTTCTCTCTGAGTTGTATTATACTTCTCATTGTCATTTGACAATCCTGAATTTCCTCTGTTTCAGATAGATCATTTGTTTCCACCACGCCCTACGACGCAGCTTATGCTTCGCACTTGGGCTCGTGGTGCCCCTGGTTTTCCAGCTGTCCTGATCGCCCACCTGACCAGGCTGGGCTACCGCTGGTACCCCGAGTACATGGTCTACGAGGATTACCGCGAGTTCAACCAGGAGCAGTACAATGCTGAGGTTCGTATCTATGATCAACGCGATGACTTAGACACTGAGCTGCACCTTTTCCACGGTATCGGCATGACGATTGAGATGGCAGTCCATGATGTCGCCTACTCTGCTGTCGCACGTCTCCGAGGAGAGTTCGGTGATAGCTTGGATGCCTCTGAGTTCCGATACATTCCGTATGCCCCTATGTCGGTGTACTAAGTATTGGGCCATTAGTACCCCGTACTTGTGCACGGGCAGTTGTAGCCATACTCGCGACAAAGCTTGTCGGGGAACAGTTCGAGGTTGACTCAGGCTATCAAAGAAATACTCAAGTCAAAGATCTGAGGATCAGCAGATAGGAAGAGCTGGAATCCGAAAGCCAGCCTCCCCGGCAAGATCTTGCCGGGGTGGCCTGCAAAGCCCGGCAAGATTCGGCGCCCGGCAAGATTCTACTACTGTGCCACCGCTTCGATACAGCAACAAGCCCGACATTCTGGGCCCTTCTCTGGATGCGTGGCAACGCGCCAGTGGAGGAGGACTTAAGCGGTGCTGATGGGATGACCCCTTTTTCCATCCCCAAGGAAGTGAGGACACCTAAACGGACACCTCACGGTGCATTAAATGCGTTCGTCCTAATCCGTCAGTGGCTAGGTATGATAACCCTATAGCTACTTTACACCTCAATGTATGTACATTTTGCCACTGTGGTGACCCCTTTGAGTGTATAAAAGGAGGCCCGAGGCAACTGCTATAGGGGAGGAAGATCTTATGGCCCATTCTGCATGCGTAGCTACTCTTTGAACGTACTGTTCATCGCAAGCGCTCCTGGAGCCTGGGTTCAAGAACACTCATAATAAAACAAGGCATGAGTAGGGTTTTACGCTGATTAGCGGCCCGAACCTGGGTAAAATCGCCCCGCGTCGATCATTGGTTCTGCTCTTTGTGCATACCTCTCTCCCTGCCGAATCGTAAAGGGGTCCCTTGGGGTCCCATAGGTGTCGCACGCCGACATATTTGGTGCGCCAGGTAGGGGCGAGAAGGTTGTGCGAACCTGATCCAGTGATCGGCGCCTTAGTTTCTTCATCATCTTCATCATCATGCCACCTAAGAAGAAGAGTGCCGCAACGGCGCAACCATCTACATCCGTTTTGCCTGCGCCCTCGCGTATGGGCGACGGTGTAGGTGCAGAAGGAAGAGGATTAGAGCCTCCACGGTGTTCCGGTGCTCCCAGCCAGGCGGGCGGCATCGTTCGCAGTGGCAGCGGCAACCCACACGCCGCTGGATCCAGAGATGGAGCTGTGCTGCCCACGGATGGTGCAATGAACTCCAGAGATCGGAGGACGCCTCCTAGGACTCCCGCGCCAGCGCAAGCGTCACGACCTACCCAAGTCGTGCGCGATGAGCAGCGCCATGGCGCTGGTGGTTCAGGGCGTCCCCATGAAAGGACTTCTGTGCATCGATCCCAAGGTGCGCAGGCCCAGCATGCACATCAAACTGCTGGCGAAAGTGGCGCACGGTCGCGTGGTCGTGACGGTGCTCCTTCTCACATGGTTGGGAGTCAGAGCACCTCGCGTACTTCGCACCTGTCGCCGCCACCTACGCCAGCGGAAGCTTTGGCACGCGCACAGCTGCTCCTCGATTTCCCTCCTACTCCGGAGAAGATGGAGGAGTGGCGGACTACTATCCAGAGTCTCATTGGCTTCGCCAACAAGGATGAGCCGCACGAGGCAGGGCCCTCACAACAGCGGTCCATCGATTCGGCGCGAGCCGATATGGAGAAAACCGGAGGTGGTGCGACCATGATGCACTCCTCTCCATGACACCAGCGGCGGTCGACAACCCGGCGGACTGATGGCCGTGATGATGACTCCACGGCGTCGTCCGATCCACGGATGCGCCACGACCAGCGGCAGGTTCTCCAGGAACGAAGCAAAGAGGACGCTCGAACTACCATCGAGCGGCGACGGGAAGCGCGCTATCAATCTGATAAGCGCGCAGGGCCCACTGTTGATGAGCCTGCGCCAGGGGACGCAGGCGACTTACCTTACGAGGTAGGTACTCCAGCGTTTACCCGTGAGCTGCGGCAAGTCCAGTGGCCCAATTCCCGAACCTTCAAGCCAGAGGTCCCGGAGAAATATGATGGCAAGACTCACCCCTCGGAGTTCCTGAGCATCTACACCATTGCGGTGCAGGCTGCCGGGGGCCGAGACGACAAGATACTTGCCAACTACTTTCCGTTGGTGCTCAAACCAAATGTTAGGTCGTGGTTGATGCATCTACCGGAGAATTCTATTTCTACTTGGTCAGATCTGTGCCATCAGTTTGTTGGCGCCTTTGTTGGAGGCCACCAAGCTCCTAGCCAAGAGAGTGATTTGCATATCATCCCTCAGAAGGAGGGCAAATCCCTGCGCAAGTTTATCCAGAGGTTTAGCCGGGTGCAGTACAATATTCCTGACGTTCACCCTGCCGCCGTTGTTAGCGCGTTTCATCAAAATGTGCGCAACCGCAAAATGTGTGAAGAGCTGGCGATGAACAAGGTCAGGAGTATTGCCGAGCTTTACGCTTTGGCCGACAAGTGCGCTCGAGCTGAAGAAGGGAGGAAACTCCCTGGCGAGGCTGTTGGTGCAGGGGCGAATCAGAAGATGAAGACGCTGCAGCCCCGCCAAGGAAGGGCCGGCGGCGAAACAAGAAGCTCAAAGGCAAGGCTGTACTTGCTGCCGAGGAATCCGGCAAACCCGGCACCGCCAAGAAGGCCAAGGCTGACGACCCCGGCAAAGAAGTTGCCGGGTGCTCCTCCTGCCAGGCCTTGGCGGCTGCCAACAAGTCGGAAAGCTCTGGCAAGCAGTATTGCAAGATCCATCGCACCAAGGGCCACGATCTCCAAAACTGCCGACAAGTAGAGCAGCTTGTCGAGAAGCAGAGAGCTGAGTATGAAAGGCGAAATAAGGAGAAGGCCCATGTCGGTGCTGAGGGGTCTGGCAAGAAGCACGGTGGCCGAGGGGGTCGCCGCGGCATGGCCAAACAACAGAGGGAGAGGCCCGCTCGAGGCCGTGACAAAGAAGAAGGCGATGATGATGAAGAAGATGATGAGTCCAGTGAGCAAGAATTTCAGAAGGCTACAGAGGCCATGTGTATCGACGGGGGTGCCTCATTGCATTCTTCCCACCGTCGACTTAAACAGTGGGTGCGAGAGGTTAATGCAACGGAGCCATCACTAGATGCACGTAAGCCCCTGAAGTGGTCCAGCACGCCTATCATTTTCGACGCCGAGGATCACCCTGATCGCACAACCGTGGTCGGGTGCTTGCCATTGTTGGTTTCACCGACAATCCACAACCTCAAGGTGACGAAAATGCTAGTTCACGGTGGGGCCGGTCTGAACCTAATTTCGCCAGATGTGCTCAAGAGGCTCCAAATTCCTGATGAAGATCTCGAGGAAACGGGCACGTTTCAAGGGGTCAATCCAGGAAGAACCCAGCCAAAGGGCAAGATTACGCTACCGGTGACATTTGGTAGCGAGCTCAACTACAGGACAGAGAAGGTAGTGTTTGATGTCGCCAAGATCCCTATGTCATACAATGGGATCCTTGGTCGCCCAGCGCTGGCTAAGTTCATGGCGGCATCACACTACGCGTATAATGTGCTGAAGATGCCCGGGCCGTTGAGTGTCATCACTATCCACTCTGATAAAAAGGATGCGCTCATTTGTGCCGACCAACTCTACCGGGAAGCAGTTGTAGCACCTGCCGTCAAGGCATCTGCTCCTGCCGTTGGAACTCCCGGGGGGAAGAAGAAGACCGGCAAGAATCTTGGCGCGAACTCCGGCAAGCGCACCTCCTCAGAGTGCTGCGCTTCCGTTGAGGACGCACCAGAGAGTTCCACCGGCAAGAACAAGAAATCCAAGGCTGCTCCACCAGAGACCAAGAGGGTGCCCGTCAGGGAGGACAGAACGGGAGGAACTTTCACCATAAGTTCCACCCTAGATGACAAATAGGAAAGCGTGCCCATTACCTTCATGCGGGCGAATATCGACATGTTTGTATGGCAACCGTCTGACATCCCCGGTGTTCCCAGGGAGGTAATTGAGCACCACCTTGCTGTCTGTCCTCACGCACGGCCCGTCAAGCAGAGGGTCAGGAAGCAAGCCTTGGAGCGGCAAGAATTTATTGCCGAAGAAATCAGGAAGCTGGAAATGGCAGGATTGGTCAGAGGAGTGCTTCACCCAACGTGGTTGGCTAATCCGGTTGTAGTGCGCAAGGCGAATGGGAAATGGAGGCTATGTATTGATTATACAGACATCAATAAAGCCTGTCCAAAAGATCCCTTTCCCTTGCCGCGCATCGACCATATTGTGGACTCCACTGCTGGTTGTGACCTACTGTCGTTCCTTGATGCCTACTCAGGGTACCATCAGATCTTCATGGCAAAAGAAGATGAAGAAAAGACCGCATTTATGACCCCATGTGGTACGTATTGTTTTATATGAATGCCTTTCGGGTTGAAAAGTGCTGGTTCTGCATTTGCGAGTGCGGTCCAAATTGGTTTTGAGCCTCAGCTCCATAGAAATATGGAGGCATATATGGATGATATAGTGGTCAAAACCAAGGACAAAGCGGCGCTCATACAAGATCTGGAAGAGACATTTGCAAATCTGCGCAAGATCAATTTAAAGCTCAATCCTGAGAAGTGCGTGTTTGGTGTTCCTTCCGGCAAGCTTCTCGGATTCTTTGTATCTCAACGAGGGATCGAAGCGAAGCCCGACAAGATCAAAGCTATTGAGCAGATCGAAGCGCCAAGACGCGTTAAGGATGTGCATCGTCTTGCCAGTTGTGTTGCTGCCTTAAGCAGGTTTATTTCCAAATCTACTGAGTGCGCCTTGCCCTTTTTCAAAATCTTGAAGAAGGTAGGTCCAATGAAATGGACTCCGGAGGTGGAGGCTGCGCTGCAAGATTTGAAGAAATACCTTTCTTCTCCGCCAACACTAGTCACACCTAAGCCACAAGAGTCGTTGCTGCTATATTTGGCAGCGACAAATCAAGTGGTTAGTGCTGCGTTAGTGGCGCAGAGAGAAGCTGATGAGGAAGCAATACCAGCGGCGGGACCGCCAAGTGACGCGGCAAGATCTTCCCCGGCATGGGTTGATCCCGGCAAGACAGGATCTGCGCAGTTAGAAGGACCAGTGCAAAAGAAAAAGGTGGTGCAGCGCCCAGTTTATTTTGTTAGCTCCCTCTTGCAGGGAGCTAGGTCAAGATACTCTGGTGTGCAGAAGTTGCTCTTCGGCCTCCTTATGGCCTCGAGGAAGCTGCGTCATTATTTTCAAGCACATGAAATCATCGTCGTCACTCGCTTTCTGTTGCAACGGATTTTGCGAAATCCAGAGGCAACCGGCAGGATTGTGGAGTGGGCGTTGGAGTTGTCAAGCTTTGGTCTAAAGTTTGAAAGTACTTCGACAGTTCAGAGCAGGGCTTTGGCAAAATTCATTGCGGAATGGACCCCAACGCCAGACGAAGAAGTTCAAGAAATGACTCTCCCCGGCAAGGAAATTGATCGAGAATGGGTTATGTACTTTGACGGGGCTTTCTTGTTGCAAGGCGCCGGTGCTGGCGTGCTGCTTGTCGCACCCACCGGAAAGCACCTCAAGTATGTAATCCAGATGCATTTTCCCCGGGAGAGTTTAACAAACAACACTGCGGAGTATGAGGGGCTGCTTGCCGGTCTCAGGATCGCGGCGGACCTTGGTATCAAGAAGCTCATCATCAGAGGCGATTCGCAGCTTGTTGTCAGGCAAGTTAACAAGAATTATCAGAGTCCATTGATGCAAGCCTACGTGGATGAAGTGAGAAAAATGGAAGAGCGCTTTGACGGTCTGCAAATGAAGCATATTCCTCGTGCCGAGAACAGTATTGCTGATGACCTGTCAAAGCGCGCTGCCCTCAAGTTGCCTGTGGAAACAGGAACTTTTGTGCTCCGTTTGACTCAACCATCTGTGGCGCCATCAATGAGACAAGAAAAGAGAAGAAAGTTGAATTCTGGACAGTACTTTCCGGCAGAGCTCCCTGGAGCCGCCGGCAAGGAACTTGCCGGGATCAGCAACAAACCTGCCGGGGAACGACAGGCTCCGGCGGAACCTCATGCTTTCGCTGTCGAGACAAATGTTCCCCTGGCGGAAGAGATGCCTTTAGTCCTAGCTGTCGATCCCCAGGCTCCAGCATGGGCGCAACACATTGTCCATTTCCTTCAGACAGGAGAACTCCTTGAAGAACAGGAAGAAGCGGAAAAAGTAGCCCGTCGGTCTGTTATGTACAAGTTCGTCGATGACGTCCTGTACAGAAAGAGACCAAGCGGTGTGAAATTGAGGTGCATTCCTTGGGAGGATGGACTAGAGCTGTTGGCAGAGATACATGGAGGCATATGTGGCTCTCACATAGGATCAAGAGCACTTGTCGGGAAAGCATTCCGGCAAGGTTTCTTTTGGCCCACCGCTCTCCAGGATGCAACTACACTAGTAACCAAGTGTGAAGCATGCCAGTTTCATTCGAAGAAATCACATCAGCCAGCTCAAGCTCTTCAGACGATCCCTCTCTCCTGGCCATTTTCGGTCTGGGGGCTCGACATATTGGGCCCCTTCCCCCGTGCTACCGTGGGCTTTGAGTACTTGTACGTTGCAATCGACAAGTTCACAAAGTGGCCGGAGGTAGAAGCGGTGAGAAGGGTGACAGCACAATCAGCCGTCAGGTTCTTTAAAGGAATAGTTTGCCGTTTCGGTGTGCCCAATAGGATCATCACTGACAACGGTACACAATTCCAAGTCGCACCTTCATGCAGTACGTCCAAGACCTTGGCGGCAAAATTTGTTTTGCCTCTGTTGCTCACCCGAGAAGTAACGGCCAAGCGGAGAGGGCTAATGCTGAAGTGTTGTGCGGTCTCAGGACCAGAACCTTTGACAGGCTAAGAAAGTGCGAAAGACGCTGGATTGATGAGTTGCCGGCGGTTCTTTGGTCAATCAGAATGACACCAAATCGAGCCATCGGCCAGACACCCTTCGCTCTGGTCTACGGAGCGGAAGCAGTTCTCCCCACGGAACTCATTACGGATCACCTCGAGTGCTCGCTTATGATGAGCTTGAGCAAGAGCAACTGCGGCAAGATGACGCTGTGCTCCTTGAGGAGAATCGTCTTCAGGCTGCTGTGCGAGCTGCAAGCTACCAGCAAGCTTTGCGTCGCTACCATAGCCGCAAAGTTCATGCCCGAAGCCTTGAGGAAGGCGACCTTCTTCTTCGACGGATTCAGTCCGCCAAGAATTCAAACAAGTTGACGCCGAAGTGGGAAGGCCCTTATCGGGTAGTACGAGTCACCAGGCCCGGCGCTGTCCGCCTGGAGACCGAAGATGGCGTTCCAGTGAGAAACTCCTGGAATATCGAACATCTTCGCAAGTTCTACCCATAAGGCACGGTTGCCGGGGGCTCCCAGCAACCACCTTTTTGTACGAGTCTTGCCGGCGAGGCATGTAATCCTTTGTACAAAGCCAGGCACAGACCCTGAGCCCAGATGAATAAGTTTAAGTGTTGTGCATTTCCTTATCGATTTCCATGTTCATATATATATATATATATATATATATATATATATATATATATATATATATATATATATATATATATGCATGCTTATCTAAGATGTTGTATGACAATTGTTCCCGGTAAGCTCTAACGAACCGCCAAGGTTCCATATCTTCATTTTCTCTTCTTTCTTTTTCTCAAAAGACAGAAGGATTCCTCGCGTGCGGTTTGCCGGGGGGGGGGGGGAGGAGGGATCCGCACTGCGGGGGGGGGAGGAGGATATGAGTACCAGTTGGCGACATTCAGAATTGACGCCTTACCGGAGGAAGAACAAGGACAGAAAGCTAAGTTCTAAAAACTTAAAGCAAGTTTCCTTTATTACAAAGTTATTTTCCTTAGACGATTTCGACTTTTGTATGGAAAACCTGCACGCGAAGGAACCCTTGTCGTAATCGGTTGCGCCCTTATTTTGTTTCAAGTCCGCTCAACAATTTAAGTGGCTGCACTGAGAACGCCAAGGTGCCTTGTCGGCCGCTGCACCTCCAGCAGGCTGCTGAAGTCCCGCACCCAGCGCTCGTGGCAGGTTGCGTGTCGGCAAGTTTTCAGTAAGCGTATGGTATATTCCGTACACAAAGGAACCAGACAAGGGAAATAGCATGCATATACCCAAACATACACAAGTTATATTACATCAATAAGTTGCCGCGGATCTAACATAAGACTTGGTTGTCTTTTGGCGTGGAATGGCGGCGACAAGGGAAAATGGGGCAACTAGTCCCTGCGTCGGCCCTCGATCCTCTTGATTGAATCTACTTTCTCAAGGATGGGCGTGACAAGCTCCTCAAGTGACCTGAGATCTACATCCTTCGGCAAGTGGTCGAGCACGTTGGTGAGATCAATTCCAGGGTTATTATATACCACCTTGACGAGTACCTTGCGGAGGATGGCCCGGCAAAGTTTGCGGGATTCATTGGCCAGTTGGGTCGCTCGGTTGGACTGTAGCAGCTTCAAAGCGTCAACGATGCTTTCGAAGAACATGGTCAACCTGACGCTCGAAGATATCCTTTCTTCGGTGGAATACCTAAAGTTTTGCAGGCCATCCTGCCCCATGGTTGACAACCGTGTAGTGAGCCTCTCCACGGCGTCGACAAGGCGATCAGTCCAGATTTTCACTCCCTTTTCATAGTCAATTTGGGTGGCGGCGGCGCTCTTAAGCATGTTCCTTTCTTCCTGAAGATCTCTGCTTAGGGCCTTCTCACGGGCCCTGCCGTCCTTGAGGGACTTCTCCAGCATGGTCAGCTTTAGCTTCAGATCGGCAATGGCATCGTTGGCTGAAGTGAGCTGTTTGGTCTTGTCGGACATGGCAACTTGCATCTCCGCCAAGCTGTGGAGAGTTTTCTCCCTATCCCCTTTGAGCGTCGAGAGCTCCTTGCCGTGCTCTTCAAGATCCACCTCCAGCTTCTTCACTTTGTTGCTCAGCTTGTTCTTGGCAGCCTCAGCAGCATCGACGGCCTCCTTGAGCTTGCCGGCGTGATCTACAGTTAGAGCTTCGAGCGCCTCCTTGTGCTTTTGCTCCAGCTCCCGGATCCGCTGCGCGATGAGCTTATCGACCTCCTCATCTTTGCCACGAAGCTTGGCGGCGAGTGCCTGCTCACGTGCGACAAGATCTTCCTCATGGGCGTCAAGTGCAATGCGACGCTCCGTCAGGAGAGCATCCTCAGCGGCAGTTCTTTGTGCAGCTTCTTCCTGCGCTTTCTCCAAGTCAGATTGTCTCAAGAGGATCTCTGTCCAGTTTTGGATCACTTGTTCCTAGCTGGCAGTCAACTCTTAAAGGGCCTCGGTGTACCAGACTTGCATTTGTTCGACGCGCTTCTGAAAATCTGCTTTGGCTGCCTCGACAACTGCCATTCTGGAATCTGCTTTCTCTTTCCGAGCACGGTGGAGTGCTTGGAGCTTGTGGAAATTTTCGCCCATGGCCTTGAGGAGCTGATCCTCTTCAGATTTGCCACTGCTGGCTCTTGGATCATCAACAATCTCGAGCCTGGCAGCGGCAATGATTTCTTCGTCAAAGACTTCCCCTCTGGTCGATGTTTCAATGTTTGCCGTGCCCGGCAAGTTGATGAATAAGTTGTCGCCGACCTTGAGATATTTGCTTGATGAGGGGGCTTCGGACGTCGATGGTTGATCCTCGACATTCGTCTCGCCGGTGGCTGGGGGCTCTGTGGCTGATGTAGCACCTGGCGCTCTTGTGGCAGGAATGCCGTTAGTACGGTCATCAGTTTCCTCGCCGGCCCTCTCGGCAGATTCCTTGACGGCTTCCTCGGCAACAGTTCCGCCGACCTTGGCGGTGGCGTCTTTGGTAGCCTCGCTAGCGGTGATCCTGTCAGCTTCGGCGGCGGCGTCTCTGGCGGTCTCTTCGATGACAACGTCGACATCCATGTGTTCCATCACAGGGAATTCTGGAGGACGAAGGAAGCAAATCAAATAAGATTAAGATTGAAGTCCATGGAGACAAAAAGAAAGAAAGATAAAGAAAAGGATAGCAAGTGCTCTAAGGCAAACAGTTACCTGTGTCGAGTTGTTGAGAGGTGGCCTCGCCCCTCCCGGCAGTGTTTGTTGCCGGGGAAATGTTGCTGGTATCCATGTATACCGGCCCTTCCTCAACCAGGATAGCCTCGTCAGTGGTAACTCTTGCCGGAGATGCGCTTGTGGGCGGCGCGGTAGACGAAGGTGGCACGACGGGGGCGGTTTCCACCTCTCCCTGTTGCTGTTCTTCTCCTGCAAGCCCAAAGATATCAGCGGCAAGGGTAAAAACCTCAGCGCCCGTCAGCAGAAAATGAGTGGAGAACTCACGCTGGGGGCTGCGCTGGGGGCTGCATTGAGGGCTGATCTCCGGGCTGACGACGACGATTTCTGGCGCGCTCGTAGAGGCAGCCGGGGGCTCATCACCCGTGGAAGTTCTCAACCTCTTCGCCGCCCTTTCTGCCAAGGTTTCTGCATCGCTGCGGAGGCAAGGCAAAACAAGGCTATGAGATTACTCCAAGATTTGGAAGATAAAGGCTATGACAGGACACTTACTCTTCCTCTTCTCGTTCCGGGCTAAAGCCGGAGATGTCGAAATCGACCTCTGGTGCCGTGTCTGTGTGAGGAGGCAGAGGAGGGGTCCTGGGTCGCTTGGCTGTAGCAGGCGCAGGAGGTTGGCGTGATTCCGCCACCTCAGCCTCCAGTGTGGCTGTGTGAGACGCCCCTGCCGCCTCAGCAGTTGCCGCAGGTGCGGGTCTCCCGCGCCGCGCAGGTTGCTGAAGGACTCCTTGCCACGGCGCAGTCTTGCCGGCCGCCTTCTTGCCGGGAGCCTTGCTGCTCGATGAAGGTTGGCTTGCCGGGATGCCAGAAGCGGCCTTTCGTAGAATGCGCTTGGTCTTCTTCAGAGCTGGGGGCTCCTCCTGCGGCTCTTCTTCGGCTGTGTCCTCGTCGGACGAGCCCCCAGCGGCCGCGCTGCTCTGTTCCCCGGCAGCCTCAGCCTTCCCGGCAGGTTTTTCTTCCATCACAACTCCTGCTTCACTGGTTTCCTATTCTGTGAAACCAAAGCTGCTGGCCTCCGCGGCAAGATTCCTTTCCTCCACCCTAGAGGCAATATATGCCACTTCTTCGTCAGTGGTGGCGCGAATGAGGTCCATTTCTTCCCGGACGGCCCTCTCCGACAAGTTGTCGAAGAACTTTTGTGCTTCCTCTTCGGTTGGCTCGGCCCAAGTCGCGTCAAGACCATGGGCGTTGAACATTGGCATGAAGGCAATGATCGACCCTAGCGCAGAGTTGTTGCACAAAGGAACAATTCTTGCCGGCAACCGATGTTTGTCATCACACTAGAATAGCTTGTGGCGAAGAGCGCCGCGCTGCATGGTCGTCAGATTGTTGTTCAATCCTGGGCGCAGCCTCATGATATCCGCTGTGTTCCGATACTCCCAAGCTGGTCTTCCCCTGCTCTGTAGGGGGGCGATGCGGCGGCGAAGGAAATCGAAGCCGATCATCTCCATTGTAAGCCCGGCAGCTTTTAGGCGAAGGATCCTGGTAGTGGCGATTGTGAGCCTCTCGTCCTCCACGGCGAGATCGCTCCAGTCACTGCCGCGGACCGCCTTCTGCCGACGAGGCGAACAAAACGGATGGGGATCTGATTCCTTCATCCAGCACCACTCAGACCGCCATTCGTGCCACTTCTCGCGTTGAACTCCATCCGGGTATATCTCCTTATTCCAAGCTCGTGGGATCCAGGCGATTGAACCAGAAAGGGCCTCCCCCTTTTGGATGCGAGGGATAAAATAATGCGGAAAAGGGCGGTGTTGGGAACTACTCCGACAAAGTTTTCGCAAAGATGAGCGAAGATGGACATGCACATTACGGCGTTCGGCGTGAAATCAAGAAGGTGGAAGCCGTATGTGTACATAATATCATTGAAGAAATCAGAAAATGGGGGACAGAGTCCGCAATAGAAGTAAGCGGTGAAGAAAAGATATCTGTCAGGGCCGCCCTTGGAACAAGAACCTGGAATTACGCATGTTGCGGGATGAGCTTGTGTCCCCTTCGCCCATATGCACTGATATCGGTTCTTCAAAGCCCTCGCATCGAGCGTCGGAGCGAAGACGACGAACTTCTTTCGCATCTTCACCACTTCGCTCTCCGGGACATCGGCCTTCGTCTCCTTGCTCTTGCCTTTGGCCTTGCTAGCCTTGGGTGGCATGGCGACTGCGAGAGCAGAGGCTGAGGGTCGAGCGGGTACGGAAGCAAAGAGCGGATGGGGAGAAGTCTGGCTCTGAGCTCGGGAAGGGAAGATAATGGCAGAGGCCAGATTGAGAAGAAGAAGGGGGTAAATAGGCTGTGCCTCTGCAGTTTCCCTTTTTATGGGGAAGGTGCGAGGCCGCCTCTTTTACTCCCCAATGTGAATACGCCTCTGCAGGCACGTTGCAGTTGCAACCTTTCGACGCACGCTTCCCATGTCGCGCATTCAGCACGCGTAGTGGGGGGCACAGTAAGCGGGATATTTACGAGCAGTTAATTCCCTACCACGTGTGCCTGTGCACTGTTTGGGCCTAGCCCAATAACGCCTCACAGTCGTGTGTGGCCTAGGCCTGGGGGCTCCTGTCGGTGTACTAAGTATTGGGCCATTAGTACCCCGTACTTGTGCACGGGCAGTTGTAGCCATTCTCACGGCAAGGCTTGTCAGGGAACAGTTCGAGGTTGACTCAGGCTATCGAAGAGATACTCAAGTCAAAGATCTGAGGATCAGCAGATAGGAAGAGCTGGAATCTGAAAGCCAGCCTCCCCGGCAAGATCTTGCCGGGGTGGCCTGCGAAGCCCGGCAAGATTCGACGCCCAGCAAGATTCGGCGCCAGGCAAGATTCTGCTACTGTGCCACCGCTTCGATACAGCAACAAGCCCGACATTCTGGGTCCTTCTCTGGATGCGTGGCAACGCGCCAGTGGAGGAGGGCTTAAGCGGTGCTAATGGGATGACCCCTTTTTCCATCCCCAAGGAAGTGAGGACACCTAAACGGACACCTCACGGTGCATTAAATGCGTTCGTCCTAATCCGTCAGTGGTTAGGTATGATAACCCTGTAGCTACTTTACACCTCAATGTATGTACATTTTGCCACTATGGTGACCTCTTTGAGCGTATAAAAGGAGGCCCAAGGCAACTGCTACAGGGGAGGAAGATCTTCTGGCCCATTCTGCATGCGTAGCTGCTCTTTGAATGTATTGTTCATCACAAGCGCTCCTGGAGCCTGGGTTCAAGAACACTCATAATAAAACAAGGCAGGAGTAGGGTTTTACGCTGATTAGCGGCCCAAACCTGGGTAAAATCGCCCCGCGTCGATCGTTGGTTCTGCTCTTTGTATATACCTCTCTCCCTGCCAAATCGTAAAGGGGTCCCTTGGGGTCCCATAGGTGTCGCACGCCGACACCCTACTGGAGATACTACTGGATACTACACAGCTATCTGTGCCCCGTACAAGCGTCGTCGATACGACCCGCATGTTCTGATTTAGTGCACTCAGGCTCTGGATCGCACTGTTCGGGCTCTTGCCGTCGAGTTGGTTGCCACTTGAGCACACCTCTACGATGCTATGACGCAGTTGCTACCAGCTGTTCATGCAGGGATACATCCAGAGTACATCCTTTACCCTAGCAGGACTCAGATGTATGCTGGTATTGATTGGCCTGCTGTTGGAGGTCACGCACCTCCACGTGAATCTCTTCTTTCAGCTCGAGACCGGGTTCTGCATCAGAGTGCACATGGAGCACAGGATCCTTCCGCGACGAACATTCATCGTCCGCACATGCAGCTACCCTGTTTCAGTGGATCTTCCTGACGTTGATGTAGCCTTTGCTATGTCTCGTGATGTACTTCCTTACCGCGTGCCTGCGCGCCGCCTATCATATCTAGCTTTTGAATTTGCGCCGTTATGCTATTCGCATGTACCCGACTCTGTGTATGGATCTGTATGTCTTAATTGACTACTGTTAAGTATCTAGTACACTGCTTAATTATTGTCGTGTTACATCATGCTTGTCGCTAAACACCCGCAACTGCTTTTACTGAACTACCCCTGTTGAAACGTAGCAGGATGGTTAGACCAGGTGGTCGTGGTCATGGTCGTGCCCCTGAACGCCCACCACCACCAGATTATATGGCAGCTATGATGCAACAATGCGAGCTCAACCGCCAGTTCATGACTGGGATTATGACTCAGTTCCCTCATCTGAACAACCAGAACCAGAACCCTCCTTCAATAACTCTGCCAGAATTTATGCGTCTTAACCCCACTCAGTTCCGCAACTCTGAGAAGCCACTAGATGTTGATGACTGGATTCGCGATATCACTCACGAGATGGAGTCTGCAAATGTCTCCCCTGCCAACTTTGTCGCCTTCGCTTCCTTTTTCTTAAAGGGTCCCGCTGCTGAATGGTGGGACACCCACAAACGTACACTGCCTGCTGGAACAGCCATTACTTGGCCTGAGTTCCAGGCTGCTTTCCGTGCCCGATATATTCATCAAGGAATCATGGACCGGATGAAAACTCAGTTCCGCAACCTCACTCAGGGCAATAAGACAGTCGAAGCTTATCAGCGGGAATTCCTTGACCTGTCCCGCTATGCTGAAGAAAACATCGCCACGGATGCCCGTAGACAAGAGAAGTTCCATAATGGACTCCACCCAGACATCGAGCTTGCACTTGCTGCTCAAGATTTCACCGACTTTAATACTCTTGTGAACAAGGCTATTCTGCTTGAGACTGCTCAAATGAATCATAAGGAGTCGCAGAAGCGCTATCGTGATGTTGGCCCATCTTCGGGCTCAACACAGAAGCGTCGAGTCTGCATTCCCAACAACGTGTTCCGTCAAGCTGCCCCTGCCCCAAGTAACAACTATACTCCACCACGTGTTCCACCCAATGCTCCTCTTCGTCCTGAAGATGGACTGTGCTTCAAGTGTCGCAAACCAGGCCACCTTGCTAAGGACTGCCGCCAGACTCAGAATCAGTTGGCTTTCCCTCGTACTGGCCGTGGCAATGATCGTGGCAATAATCAGGCCCGCAACTATAATACTGGGTCTGCTGCTCATGGTCGTGGACACGCTTATAACATTGATATTCAACAAGTCCAGGATCAATCTGCCACTGAAATGGGTACCCTTCTCGTTAACACAGTACCTGCTTCTGTTTTATTTAATTCAGCAGCATCACATTCATTCATCTCTGAAAAATTTGCTTCATGCATGACCTTCATTATGAGGAAATGCATACTCCGTTTGTCATCCGGGCTAGTGAATTACCGTGCCCAGATAACTCCAAAGGCTGAGGCTAAAATAAACACCTTGAAAGCATTGAACGCTTCTCCGCTTGAGGGGATCGGAAATATTCCAGTCGTTCGAGATTCTCCGTACGTTTCTTTGAAACAACTTCCAAGGATACCCCGCTCTCTTTCAGTCTTCCTTTTAATTCTCGGGACGAGAATTCTTATTAGTGGAGGAGATTTGTAACACCCCCGGTGGTTAGCTACAGTAATCCCCCTTTTGATAATGCCATCTCATCATGATCAACAGTGTTTAAACATCATTTGGATCATATCTCTTTTCAAATTCAAATTCAAATGGAAATTCAAACTGAAAGTGCAAATAAAAGTTGTTCAAATCCAGAAACTAAAATGTTCATAATATTGTAAATATTCCAGAGACAATTCTAAAATTATAACCAACATTCACTAAATTAATTAATTGACTCTAACAGCAACAAAACAGAGATATTTAATCCATATTTATTTATTTAAAATCCAAATAAAATTCATTTGCCTCCAAACCTTTTTATAACAGTGAATAAAATTGCACTATAAATATGTGGCTTGTTCACCTATTTTACAAAAGTCTAATTGGGACTAAACAATTTGCAAAACAGGAACTAAAAAGAAAACAGAAAAGAAAAAGACAAAAAATGGAAAAGAGGCCCACTATGGCTGGGCTCTAGTCAGCCGCGCGACCCAGCCCACTCGCCTCGCTCGTCCCCTACCTCCTCTGTTCGCCGCGCGCCGCTGTCACCCGCACCGCACGCCGCGCCCCGGCCCCCCCTTCTCTCTGCTCGACACCGCGCGACCCCACGCCCGCCATGGAGGGATAAGGACCACCCCGCCTCCCTTGGCCTCTCCCTCGCCACTCTCTCCCTCTCCCTCGCTCCCTCTCCTCTTCCCCGAGCGCCACCATGGACGGCCTCAGTTGAAACTCGCGGCCACCGCCACCACTTCACCTCGCCGGCGTGCCCAAACGCCTCCCCGAGGTCGACTACTTCTCCTCCGCCGCTCAACCGAAGCCGGGAGGACATCCTTCTTCGTCAACAAGTCATCATCTCCCTGGGATCGCCGCCGTCTGTCGCCGATGATTCCGACCGCCCCGAGCCTTCCCGAGCCCGTTGCCTGTCCCTACGGTCCCGCTGTAAGCCACCGCTCTTTTCCCCTCCTTGCTAGCCATCGCTTGCTGCCCCTAGCGGCCGTTCCCCTCATGCCCGAACGTGCCTCCGCGTAGCTCGTCACCGGCGCTATTCCGGCGACCAAATGGCCTCGCCACCGAGTCCGTTGAGCTCGCCGCGTCGCGTAGACCCCGCCTAGCTCCTCGCATCGCTCGAATGCGCGCCGTTTTGTCGATCCCGTACCTCGCCCGAATCACCTCGCCGCCGGCGAGCTCGTGGCGCTCAGCTCCGGCCACCCCAGCCCATCGCACCGCCACCGTTCGACGCGCGACGCCGAGCCGCGTCGAACGCACCCAGCCACGGCTCCGGAAACGCCCTGTACGCGAATTCCGACCCCCCTCCCAATCGCGCCGCCATCGTTTTGGTCGCCGACGATGAGTCGCCGGTGGAGGCCGACGTGGACACGCCGGCCCCACCACACCGTCACTGACTGGTGGGCCCCGCAGGCCGCTTTGACCAGTTGACCCCAGTCAACTGCTGACTGGGCTGGCCCTGTGTCTATGACATGCGGGCCCACTTTAATAAACGAATTTAAATAAATAAATAAACTGTTAATTAGTTAATTAGTATACTAATCTCTCACTGACAGTAGGCCCCACCTGCCAATTAGGTTAATTATATTAAACTAACTCTGTTTAGTTAGCTCTGTCACTGACATGTGGGTACCACTGGACCCACCTGTCAGGTTTAACTTCGGTCAGCCCCTGTTGACTGCTGATGCCAGCAATGCGTCATGCTGATGTCACCTTTCACTGTTCTGGATAATGTTGGATTAAAATAATTAAATTAATTCCAGAAAATAATTAAAACTTTAGAAAATCATAGAAAATAAACCGTAGCTCGGATCGAAAAACTTTGTACATGAAAGTTGCTCAGAACGACGGGATGAATCCGGATACGCAGTCCGTTCGTCTGCTGCACGTCCCTAGCATAGTGAATGTGCAACATTCCACCTCCGTTTCTTCTGCCCGAAAATGTCAAACACCGGGAATACTTTCCCGGGTGTTTTCCCCCTTCGCCAGTATCCACCCTGTGTGCAACGACCCGGAGTGCGCAGGGCGATGGCCCAAGACCCCTGAGTGCTTAGGATGTAGACCGGCGGGGACCTCTCTGTTGAGCTATAGGTAGGGTTGCGATGTATCGTTTGGCCGAGGCCGGGCATGACCCAGGAAAGTGTGTCCGGCCGGAGTTAAGTGAGTGTGGTGGGTAAGTTGGTGCACCCCTGTAGGGAAGAACACATCTATCCATAACCGGTCCTACGGTAAAGGACACTCGGAGTTGTCTCCCGATCGATACAACTAGAACTGGATACTTGTGATGAGTATGCTCTGGGATTACTTTCTCGTAGGGAGTCGAGAGAGGATCTCTGTCCGAGGTCGATACTTGGACATTATGGCTCTGGGATTACTTTCTCGCAGGGAGTCGAGAAAGGATCTCTGGGTGAGGTTGAGACTTATTGATACTACTACTTCATACTGTATTAATCTACACTCTTCTAATGCTGTGAGACCGTTGAAGATGCTAGTCTTCGATAGGACTAGACCTTCTCTCTATTCTAGCTTTTCTGTAGCCCAGTCCACATATACAACCTCCCCTTGATAATGTTGCATATGTAGTGTAGATCCTTGCTTGCTGAGTACTTCGGATGAGTACTCAGGGTTGCTTTGCTTTCTTTTTCTCGCCATATCCTTTGATGCAACCAGATGACGGAGCCCCGGATACAGCTGCCCCCACCGACGATCGCTACTACTACTACCCCGAGGGTGGATACTACTATGAGTTGGCCGACCACCAGGAGTAGGATCGGAGGGTCCCAAGCAGGAGGCCTGCGCCTTTCGATCGTAGTGTTTTCTTTTGCCCCGCCTTTTAAGGGCCTATCTGTGTTTTCTTTTATATCTGTACTCAGATATCTGATGCTTCCGCTGACGCTTGTATGCGATCTTATGTATTCGAGCCCTCGAGGCCCCTGGCTTGTAATAAAGCTTGTATGACTTTATTTATGTTTTAGAGTTGTGTTGTGATATCTTCCCGTGAGTCCTTAGGCTTGATCGTGTGCATTTGCATGTATGATTAGTGCACGATTGAGGCGGGGGTGTCACATAAGAAACCACGGAATCCTTGCCGAGGAGAGAAGATCGCGCGCCCCTCGATGGTCGACCTGGAGAACCCAGACCTGGAGGAAAACCTCATCATGGCGGAGCCCTCTCGGCATAGATTTGAGGCCTGGGTAGAAAGGCTGAGAGGTTACTTTGACAATGACGACCTAAACCCCGGCGGCGGCGCTGGTGGCGCTGTCGCCGATTTCGAAACCTTGGAGGCGGAGCTCCAATAGCCCAGCAGGTGTATCTTCATGTGCCTTCTGACGTGCGCTAGTGTGATGTTTATGGGTTTCTTCATGGCCCTGATCCAGGTCTATGACTCCCACTCAACGACGGCATGGATAACAATCGCCGTGCTCGTCGGGGCAGCTATATGCCAAGTTGTTGTACTCTGTCTTCTCTTCATTACAATTCTTGTCTTTGCCGAGTTCTTCGTTGGGAATCCAGAGGGACGTAGGTTGGTAGATCGGTTGATCTAATCTGATGTGCCACAATGATGATACCTAGGTGCTAGGAGGTGTATTTTTCCTTTTTTTTCAGACATTGTATTGTCCCTGTTTCAGTTGAAATTATGATACTTAACAACATAATGAAAATAAAAGAACGCGGATATCTACCTTTTTTTAGGGATTAAAACCAAGCTTTATTGATCAAATTCCACATGGTGTGGGATACAAAATGAGTCGTGGGGTTCGACAAACCAAACATGCCCGCCCTTGCTCCAACGAATTAGAAAACTTGGCTAACCTTCGACATCGCCATTAGAAGCTCTGCCTTTAAAAGTAAACTTACCATTAAAAGATAAAGCTCTCTGCTTAATTTCACTAATGATAGCACCATAACCTCCACGCCTAGCTCTATCGATGTCGTTGATCACTTGCTTTGAATCCGACGCGATGATGAAATTATAAAGGGATAGATTTTGTGCCAGTGACAAACCTTCTCTACATGCTACTACTTCTAAAGAAGCCACATCCGTTATTCCGTGCAAAACAAGAGCCGAACTGCCCATGAAGCGCGTCTCGACAGACAGTTGCAGTAGCCCCGCTAGTCTGCACCCTAGATATTGCCGCGTCCACATGTATCTTTGCGAAACCTGCCGGCGGAGCTCTTGGTCATGCTACTGATGCCCTTGGTGTTGTCGTTGCTCTTCTAGTCTTCGCCGGCAGTACCTCCAGGTCGGATATAAACCGATTAATGAATTGATGTGTGGCTGATGGGCTTTGATATACCTACTCATGAATTGCCTTCCTTCACGCCCACCAAATTGCCCACATCATTGTCACTAGCCGGACAGAAGACAAGTGAGACAGAGTGTCGATCATTATGAATATCCACTGCCTCACGCTGGGTTCTATTGTTTCACATAGATGCTCCGCCAAGTCACCATCTACCATCGCCCATACGCACCTAGACATTGAGCATTCGAGCAGAGAATGTCTACATGAGTCTGCTGCACCACACAGGCCACATGCACTCAAAGTCGCCATGTTTCTATGTGCTCTAACATCTTCCGTAGGAAGAGAATGTTTCACGAGCCTCCAAGGAACATTCGGATCTTGCCTGGGACTTGTGTTTTCTAAAGATGTTTCCATGATTCTCCATCTCGATCGTTGCTAGAGGACCCAGTGGTACCATCCAGCCAAGCTTCCCTTCTTAGCTTTTTGTCCATCATCATTCTATACGCTGGTATCTACCTGACAAGACCGAAACTGACCAGACAGAACGAAAGGTTTGGTGGGACGAACGAGGTAGGACCCTCCCAATCCCCCAATGTGCCTTTACCCTGAAAAAACGAAAAAGGGGAAATAAGCCCAACAACAAAAACAAGAAAGAACACAGATTTTGTTTTTTTCTGCGACAAAAAAAAAAGCTCAGTTCTTGTTGTGCTGCGAAAAAATGCCATTAACTTTAAAAGCAAGAAATTGCCATGGGTAAAAAAGAATAGTTTTTTTTGCAACGACCCAAAGGAAAAAAAGGCACGCCAATTTCCATCTGTAAATACATGGTGACAAAAAAATGTTGATTAAAATTGCCATTAGCAATTGTATTGACATGCATGTAAATGTTAGAAATTGCCGTGGCAATATAGGTAATTTTTCCATGTCAAATAAATATAAAAATTACCATGGAAAATTAAAAAGTAAAGAAAAAATCATAGAAAAAAAAATTAAATTTGCCATGTCAATAAAAGGTAAAAATTGTCATGGCGTTATAGGTAAATTTGCCACGTCAGGAAAGGTAAAATTGCCATGGAAAAATTAGAAGTAAATTTTTTCATAGAAATAAAAAAAGGTAAAAAGAATTTGCCATGTTGTTATAGGTAAAATTTCCATGTCAATAAGGGTAAAATTGCCATGGCAAAAAAAAGTAAATTTTCCCACCTTTGTTTTTGCCATTCTACTAATTTGCCATGGCAAATCTGACGGTGTTTTAATTATAGTTTGCCATGTATAAACTTTGCCATGGTTTCAATGACCTAGTATGTTTGCCATGGTTTCCTGAGCTGTGCACATAACTTTGCCATGGTTTAAAAGAGTAAATGTGCGATGGCAACTTTTCCCATGGGAGTATGAATTTGCCATGATCATGATTGTGTAGTGAAAAAATGTCGTCTTTCCATGGAAAAAATATATGTGAAGGTTCCCATGGCAAAAAAAGAAGACCAATATTGCCATGGTAATTTACAGATTGTAAATTAGGGTAGTGGTGTAAAAATATTTTATGTAAAATTGCCATGATCAATGAAAATGTATTATGACATAGATCATGACCTAAGATTGTCATCGCCCATGCACTAAGTTTGCCATGATATGTTGCCTAGATTTGCCATGGTTACATAGAATGAACATTATGCCATGTTGGAAAAGAAGAAGAAAAAAGTGTCATGCTCATGGCAAATAATATGTACTAAAATTGCCATTGCAATTTTGGAGAATGTCAAAATGGGGCCACTGGTGTAGCAGATCTGCGTGCCGATGTTGGCGCAGTAGACTTGAAGAGGCCGCTGGTGAACTGCGAGCCGTTGTCGGTGATGATGCGATTTGGTACGCTGAAGCGGCACACCAGACCCTTGATGAACTTGACAGCTGATCCTGCTGGGATGATGCAGATGAGCTCCACCTCCGCCACTTGGTGAACTTGTCGACGACAACGTGGTAGCGATAGCCGTCAGGCGCGTGAGGGAAGTGGCCCAGGATGTCCAGCCCCCAAACCGCGAAGGGCCACGAGAGAGGGATGGTCTGGAGCCCTTGCACTGGCTAGTGGATCTATTTGGCGTGGAACTGGTAGGCCTCGCAGGACTGGACCAGCTCTTCGGCGTCGTGAAGCACAGTGGGCCAGTAGAAGCCGCTGCGGAAGACCTTGCCAGCAGGAGTGCGCTATGAAGAGTGGTGGCCGCAGTCTCCTCCATGTATGTCAGCAAGCAGCTCGCGCCCTTGTTCAGCTGGGATGAAGCGCAACACGACTCCGTTGGGGCGTTTGCTATAGAGATCATCGTCCCTCAAGCAGTAAGGCCCAGCCTAGCAGGCCACGCACTCCACTTCTTTGTCATCCTTGGGAAGGGTACCGCTCTCCAAGTAAGCCTTGATCTCCGCGGCCCATCTCTCGGTTTGTGGCTCGAGCGCCTGAAGGTAGGCCGCAGTCTGGTGCGCCTGAGGAGTGTGCGGGTGGGAGTTCTTCATGAGGCACCATGACGCTAGCTTTAGAGGTGTTGCAGAAGGCCTCAACAGCCTCTCCTCGAAGACGCCAGGGCTCTGGAGCTCGCTACAGGATGCCCGCTTGGCGATGTCATCAGCTTCCTTATTGTCACCGCGAGGGATGTGCTGGAGCTCCATGGCCAGGAAGCGCTTCTCGAGCTTGCGCAGCTCCTCAAGGTAGGCGGCCATATGCTCGTCCTTTGATTTGTAGCTCTTGTTGGAGAAGTTGATGAGGAGTTGCGAGTCGCCCTTGATGAGGATGTGCTTGATGCCAAGAGCGATGGCAGCCTTGAGGCCAGTGATGAGGTGCTCGTACTCTGCGATGTTGTTGGAGACCTTGTCGTCATGCTTGAAGCAGAGTTGCATAGCGTAATACAGCTTATCTCCTGTTGGTGATGTGAGCACTACGCCAGCCCCCGCGCCCTGCCGTGAGAGTGCACCATCGAAGTGCACGGTCCAGCCACCAGGGGCGTTTTTCCCAGGCAGAAGGGATTCTTCCTCACGAGGCTCATCTTGGTGCGGGTCCGCCCACTCCTCCGTGAAGTCTGCCAGCGCTGCGCCCGTGATCATCCTTGTGGTGAGGAACTCCAGCTCAAAATGCTGCAACTCAATGTTCCATTCGATGACGCGGTCAGTGGAGTTGGAGCTGTGTAGAATCTGCTCCAGTGGGAAGGACGTGACCACCTTCGATGGGGTGGCCCTGGAAGTAGTGACGCAACTTCCTGGAGGTGATGAGGAGCGATAAGAGAAGCTTCTGCTGCATGGGGTACCGCTCGCGAGCATCTCGCAGCACCGTGCTGACGAAGTAGACAGGGTGCTCTACGAGGTGCATCGATGCTGCAGGAGCCAGAGTCTATGCTTCGGGAGGCTCATCAGGCGGCTCACCAGGGGCCCCCGGATGCGGGGCCTCGGCAGGCGCTAATGCGGGCTTCGCAGGCTCAGAGGTGGTCTCGGCAGGTGCATGCGCAGGGGGCTTCTTCTTGGCGTGGACGCATTCCTCCCATTCCACCATGAGGGCCGCGCTGGCCTTTTGGGGGTGGCTGCCAAGTACAGGAGCAAGGGCTCGTGAGGCTGCGGGGTAACCATGACGGGAGGGCTCGTTAGGTACTTCTTGAGGTCCTCGAAGGCCGCATCAGCTTCAGGAGTCCACTTGAAGGGTCATGATCTCTTCATGAGCTTGAAGAATGGCAGGTCTTGCTTGCCAAACTTGGAGATGAAGCGCCCAAGCGAGGCCATGCATCCTGCCAAGCGCTGCATTTCCTTGAGGATCCGCGTGGGTTGCATCTCCTCAATGGCCTTGATCTTCTCGGGGTTGGCTTCCATTGCATGGTGGGAAACCAGGAAGCCAAGCAGCTTGCCTGAAGGGACTTCGAAGACACACTTGTCGGGGTTAAGCTTGAGGTTGACCTTGCGTAGGTTGGCGAAGGTTTCTTCAAGATCCGTGATGAGGGAGCGTGCCTCTTGAATCTTGAGGACAATGTCATCGACGTAGGCCTCGGCGTTTCTTCCCATCTGGGGCCCCAGGGCGATGTGCATTAGCCACTGGAAGGTGGCTCCCGTGCTCTTCAGGCCAAAGGGCATGCATATGTAGCAGTATACTCCGCAGGGGGTGACGAAGGCTGTCTTCTCCTCATCTTTTTCTGCCATCTTGATCTGGTGGTAGCCTGAGAAGGCGTCCAGAAAGCATAGTAGGTCACATCCAGCAGTGGAGTCCATGATCTGGTCGATCTGTGGCATTGAGTAAGGGTCCTTGGGGCAGGCTTTGTTGAGGCTGGTGAAGTCGATGCACATCCGTCCACCACCGTTGGGCTTGGGGACTGATAAGTCCATTTTGCATCATGTTTTCCTACTGTTATTTATAATGTTTTTATGCATAATAATGATTTTTGGAGTAATTCTAATGCCTTTTCTCTCATAATATGCAAGGTTGGCACAAAGAGGGGGAATGCCGGCAGCTGGAATTCTGGGCCTGAAAAAGCTACGTCAGAGTTACCTATTCTGCACATCTCCAAATGAGCTGAAAATTTACAGAGAATTATTTTGGAATATATAAAAAGTACTGGAGCAAATAACTACCGGAGGGGGGCCACCTGGGGAGCACAAGACACCAGGGCGCGCCTGGGCCCCCAGGCGCGCCCTGGTGGGTTGTGCCCCGCACGGCCCACCTCCGGTGCCCATCTTCTGGTATATAGGTCATTTTGACCTAGAAAAAATCAGGAGGGGACTTTCGGGATGAAGCGCCGCCGTCTCGAGGCGGAACTTGGGCAGGAGCACTTTTGCGCTCTGGCGGAGTGATTCCGCCGGGGGAACTTCCCTCCCGAAGGGGGAAATCATCGCCATCTTCATCACCAGCAACTCTCCCATCTTTGGGAGGGCAATCGCCATCAACATCTTCAACAACACCATCTCCTCTCAAACCCTAGTTCATCTCTTGTGTTCAATCTTTGTACCGGAACCTCAGATTGGTACCTATGGGTGACTAGTAGTGTTGACTACATCTTGTAGTTGACTACTATATGGTTTATTTGGTGGAAAATTATATGTTCAGATCCATTATGCTATTTAATACTCCTCTGATCTTGATCATGATTATTATTTGTGAGTAGTTACTTTTGTTCTTGAGGACAAGGGAGAAGTCAATGTTGCAAGTAATCATGTGAACTTGATATGTGTTCGATATTTTGATGATATGTATGTTGTGATTCCCTTAGTGTTGTCATGTGAACGTCGACTACATGGCACTTCACCATATTTGGGCCTAAGGGAATGCATTGTGGAGTAGTTATTAGATGATGGGTTGCTAGAGTGACAGAAGCTTAAACCCTAGTTTATGCGCTACTTCGTAAGGGACCGATTTGGATCCAAAAGTTTAATGCTATGGTTAGATTTTATCTTAATACTTTTCTCATAGTTGCGGATGCTTGCGAGGGGGTTAATCATAATTGGGAGGTTTTTTCAAGTAAGAACAGCACCTAAGCACCGGTCCACCCACATATCAAAGTAGCGAACACGAATCAAACCAAGATGATGAAAGTGACATGGTGGAATTCCCGCGTACCCTCAAGAACGCTTTGCTTATCGTAAGAGACCGTTTTGGCCTGTCCTTTGCCACAAAAGGGCTACCTTGCTTCACTTTATTTACTATTACCGTTACTTGCTCGTTACAAATTATCTTGCTATCAAACTACTTGTTACCGACTATTTCAGTGCTTGCAGAAAATACCTTGCTGAAAACTACTTGTCATTTCCTTCTGCTCCTCGTTGGGTTCGACACTCTCACTTATCGAAAGGACTACGATTGATCCCCTATACTTGTGGGTCATCAAGTCTCTTTTCTGGTGCCGTTGCCAGGGAGTGAAGCGCTCTTGGTAAGGAAAAAATATTACTATGTGCTGAAATTTATTGTCACTTGTTACTATGGAAAACCATCCTTTGAGGGGTTTGTTCGGTCACCTCGATCGGAAGCACTATTAGTTGCCCCTCAACCTACTGCACCTACTTAAAATATTGGTTATGAAATTCCTTAGGGTATGATAGAACAGCTGCTAGCTGTTCCTTATGTAGGAGATGGAACTGAATATCCTGATATGCACTTGATATATGTGGATGAAATTTGTGGATTATTTAAGCTTGCACATTTATCTGGAGATGAAGCTAAGAAGAAGGTTTTCCCTTTATCTTTGAACGGAAAATCATTGACATGGTATAGGCTATGCGATGATATTTGATCTTGGAACTGGAATCGATTGAAATTGGAATTTCACCAAAAAAATTATCCTATGCATCTAGTTCATCATGATCGGAATTATATATATAATTTTTGGCCTCGTGAAGTAGAAAGTATCGCTCTAGCTTGGGGGAGGCTTAAGTCAATGTTATATTCATGCCCCAATCATGAGCTCTCTAGAGAAATTATTATTCAGAATTTTTATGCTCGGCTTTCTCATGATGATCTATCCATGCTCGATACTTCTTGTACTTGTTCTTTTATGAAGAAGACTATTGAATTCAGGTGGGATCTTTTAGAAAGAATTAAACGCAACCCTGAAGATTGGGAACTTGACAAAGGTAAAGAGTCAGGTATTAAGCTTGAATTTGATTGTGTTAAATCTTTTATGAATATCAATGCTTTTCACAAGTTTAGCACTAAATATGGACTTGACTCTGAGATAGTAGCCTCTTTTCGTGAATCTTTTGCTACTCATGTTGATCTCCCTAAGGAGAAGTGTTTTAAATATCATCCCCCTATTAAATAAGAAATTAAAGAACCGGTCATAGTTAAAGATGAAACTATTATTTACAATGTTGATCCAGTTGTGCCTACTGCTTATATTGGAAGACCACCTTTCCCTGTAAGGATAAAGGAACATGCTAAGGTTTCAACTGTGGTTCGCAAAAGTAATATTAGAGCACCTAAACCTGCTGAACAAATTAAAGTAGAACCTAGTGTTTTTATGGTCAAAGATCCCCTGGCAGAAAATATTGATGGGCATGTTATTTACTTCTGCGATGATGCTGCTAGAATTGCCAAACCTGATGAAAAAGATAAACACAGACCTATTGTTGGCATGCCTGTTGTCTCAGTTAAAATATGAGATCATTGTTATCTTGGTTTATGTGACTTAGGTGCTAGCGTGTGTGCTATTCCTTTTACCTTATACCAAGAAATGATGAATGACATAGCACCCGCTGAATTAGAAGACATAGATGTTACTATTATACTTGCTAATAGAGACACCATCACACCACTTGGGATTGTTAGAGATGTTGAAATCTTGTGTGGGAAAATAAAATACCCTATTGATTTTCTAGTTCTTGGTTCTCCACAAGATGATTTTTGTCCCATTATCTTTGGCAGACCTTTCTTGAACACCGTGAATGCTAAAATAGATTGTGAAAAACGAACTGTCGGTGTTAGCTTTGGTAATGAGTCTCATGAGTTTAATTTCTCCAAGTTTACTAGACAACCACATAAGAAAGAATTACCTAGTAAGGATGAAATAATTGGTCTTGCTTCTATTGCCGTCCCCCCTACTGATCCACTAGAACAATATTTGATAGACCATGAAAATGATACGCATATGCATGAAAGAAATGAAATAGATAAAAATTTCTTCGAACAACAACCTCTGCTCAAACACAATTTGCCTATTGAAACTCTAGGAGGTCCTCCTCCACCTAAAGGTGGTCCTGTATTTGAATTGAAACAATTGCGTGACACTCTGAAATATGCTTATGTCGATGAGAAAAAGATATATCATGTTATTATTAGTGCTAAACTTTCAGAACATGAAGAAGAAAGATTATTGAAAATTCTGAAGAAGCATCGTGCTGCCATTGGATATACTCTTGATGATCTTAAGGTCATTAGTCCCACTCTCTGTTAGCACAAGATTAATATGGAACTTGATGCTAAACCCATTGTTGATCATCAACGATGTTTGAATCCTAAGATGAAAGAAGTGTTAAGAACTGAAATATTAAAGCTTCTGGAAGCAGGTATAATCTATCCCATAGCTGATAGTAGATGGGTAAGTCCTGTTCATTGTGTCCCTAAGAAGGGAGGTATTACTTGTTCCGAATGATAAAAATGAACTTATTCCACAAAGAATTGTTACTGGCTATAGAATGGTAATTGATTTCAGAAAATTAAATAAAGCAACTAGAAAAGATCATTACCCTTTGCCTTTTATTGATCAAATGTTGGAAAGATTATCTAAGCACACACACTTTTGTTTTCTGGATGGATATTATGGTTTTTCTCAAATACCTATTTCACAACCTGATCAAGAGAAAACCACTTTTACTTGCCCTTTTGGAACTTATGCTTATAGACATGTGCCTTTTGGTTTATGCAATGCACCTGCTACCTTTCAAAGATGTATGACTGCTATATTCTCTGATTTTTGTGAAAAGATTGTTGAGGTTTTCATGGATGATTTTTCTGTTTATGGAACTTCTTTTGATGATTGCTTGAGCAACCTTGATTGAGTTTTGCAGAGATGTGAGCAAACTAATCTTGTCTTGAATTGGGAGAAGTGCCACTTTATGGTTAATGAAGGTATTGTCTTGGGGCATAAAATTTCTGAACAAGGTATTGAGGTGGATAAAGCTAAAGTTGATGCAATTGAGAAAATGCCATGTCCTAAAGATATTAAAGGTATTCGTAGTTTCCTTGGTCATGCTGGTTTCTATAGGAGGTTTATTAAAGACTTCTCTCAAATTTCTAGGCCTCTTACAAATCTTTTACAAAAGGATGTTCCATTTGTTTTTTGACAATGATTGCGTAGAAGCCTTTGAAACACTTAAGAAAGCCTTAACTTCTGCACCTATCATTCAACCACCTGATTGGAACTTGCCTTTTGAAATTATGTGTGATGCTAGTGATTATGCTATTGGTGTTGTTCTAGGACAAAGAGTTGATAAGAAATTGAATGTTATTCATTATGTTAGCAAAACTCTAGACAGTGCCCAAAGAAATTATGCTACTACTGAAAAAGAATTTTTAGTTGTGTTTGCTTGTGACAAATTCAGGTCTTATATTGTTGATTCCAAAGTAATTTTTCACACTGATCATGCTGCTATTAAATATCTTATGGAAAAGAAAGATGCTAAACCTAGACTCATTAGGTGGGTTCTTTTGCTGCAAGAATTTGATTTACATATTACTGATAGAAAAGGAGCTGAGAACCCCGTAGCTGATAACTTGTCTAGGTTAGAGAATATTCTTGATTACCCACTACCTATTGATGATAGCTTTCCTGATGAACAACTAGCTGTAATAAATGTTTCTCATAATACTCCTTGGTATGCTGACTATGCTAATTATATTGTTTCTAAATACATACCACCTAGTTTCACATACCAACAAAAGAAAAAATTCTTCTATGATTTAAGACATTACTATTGGGATGACCCACATCTTTATAAAGAAAGAGTAGATGTTATTATTAGACGTTGTGTGCCTGAGCATGAACAGGAACAAATCCTACGGAAATGTCACTCCGAAGCTTATGGAGGGCATCATGCGGGAGATAGAACTGCTCACAAGGTATTGCAATCTGGTTTTTATTGGCCTACTCTCTTCAAGGATGCCCTTAAGTTTGTTTTATCTTGTGATGAATGTCAAAGAATTGGTAATATCGGTAAGCGTCAAGAAATGCCTATGAATTATTCACTTGCTGTTGAACCATTGGATGTTTGGGGTTTTGATTATATGGGACCTTTTCCTTCCTCTAATGGGTATACACATATTTTGGTTATTGTTGATTATGTTACTAAGTGGGTAGAAGCTATTCCAACTAGTAGTGTTGATCATAACACTTCCATTAAAATGCTTAAAGTAGTTATTTTCCCGATATTTGGAGTCCCTAGATATTTAATGACTGATGGTGGTTCACATTTTATTCATGGTGCTTTCCGTAAAATACTTGCTAAATATGATGTTAACCATAGAATTGCATCACCCTATCATCCTCAATCTAGTGGTCAAGTTGAACTTAGCAATAGAGAAATAAAACTAATATTACAAAAAATTGTTAATAGGTCCCGAAAGAATTGGTCTAAGAAATTGGATGATACACTTTGGGCCTACAGAACAGCATATAAAAATCCTATGGGTATGTCTCCTTATCAAATGGTTTATGGAAAAGCTTGTTGTTTGCCTCTAGAGTTAGAACATAAAGCTTATTGGGCAATTAAAGAACTCAACTATGATTTCAAACTTGCCGGTGAAAATAGGTTATTTGATATTAGCTCTTTAGATGAATGGAGAACCCAAGCTTATGAAAATGCCAAATTATTTAAAGAAAAAGTTAAAAGATGGCACGACAAAAGAATCCAAAAGCGGGAATTCAAAGTTGGAGAATATGTTCTTTTGTACAACTCTCGTTTTAGATTCTTTGTAGGAAAACTTCTCTCTAAGTGGGAAGGACCATATATTATCGAGGAGGTTTATCGCTCTGGAGCTATCAAGATTAATAATGCCGAAGGTACTAACCCGAAGGTGGTCAATGGGCAAAGAATTAAACACTATATCTCAGGTACGCCTATTAATGTTGAACACAATATTATTGAAACCATGACACCGGAGGAACACATAAAAGAGACCTTCCGGAACACTCCAGAATCCTAAAAAAGAGGAGGTACGTGATACGGTAAGTAAACGGACTCCTAAAAAACCACAAAAATATTTTTTGTCAGTTTTGGAATATTACAAAAATTAGGAAAACAAGAAACAACCAGGAAGGCAACCGAGGAGGGCACAAGACACCAGGGTGCAACAGGCAAGGCTGGTGCGCCCAGGTGGGTTGTGCCCACCTCAGGAACCTTCCCGACTCCGTTTTCCTCTCGTTTGCTTGTTTCCCAAGGTAAAAAAATCTTTATATACCCCACGAACGTATTGACCACTGTATTGTGGAGAAATCTTCTTTTCTTCTTTCGTGCTGTTTTTCTGGCAGATCTGAAAATATGTCATCTGAAGATTCGAAGGAAGAGTGCCCTGTTTCTTACCAGCCTCTGGACCCAAATATCTTCAAGGATACTTTTCCCTATGTGTGGTTGACAGATGAGGAGGATGAAACCGAACCTATCCCTCCTTGTTTCCTGCAGGAAAGCAAACAAGCATTATGCAAGAAGATATTAAAGCTCGAGCTGGAGAATGAGGATCTGAGGGAGAACAACTTTAGCCTCCGACGCAAGCTGGACAAACTCACCACTCCATCACCACCATCATCATCTTCCCCAACAAAGGAGACTTGAGTTCATGGTATGGGCACTCCCCTTGGCTTGTGCCAAGCTTGGGGGAGGTGCCTCGGTATCGTATCACCACCACTATCTTTGCCTTTATCTATTTTAGTTCGATCTTTAGTTATCCTATGATTTAGTTGAATAAAAGTTTAGTTCGATCTATTTTCGAGTGCTTGCTTAGTGATCTACTTATCTATGTAATCGTGTGCGAGATATATAATAAAGAGTAGTTTGAGTTTTGTTTCTTTACTCTTATGTTCCAATAAAAAGAAAGTAAAATAAATGAAAAATATCATATGCTGATCTTATGGTAAGTAATGACATCACATAAGGAAAAGTATAAGTGGTAAAATTTATTGGAGATTGACAAACATAGCATTGGTCAATGTTGCAAATCATGAAAGAATTAATAAGGGAAGAGAAGAGAAGATTCACATGCAAATACACTATCTTGGACATCTTTTATGATTGTGAGCCCCCATTAAATATTATATGTCAAAAGTGTTGACGTAGGACAAGGAAGACAACGTAATGATTTATGTTTGTTCATATTCACATAGAAGTTATATTTTCATAGATCCTTCAACATGTGGTGCTTGCTCAATATCTTTGCTAGCCAAAAACTCCGCACTAAGTAGAGATACTACTTGTGCATCCAAAAACCCTTAAACCCAAAATCTTATTTTGAGAGTACACCATACCTACCTATGGATTGAGTAAGATACTTCAAGTAAGTTGTCATCGGTGCAATAAGGCAAGAAAAATTGCTTCTAAATGTGTTGGATCATTTAGTGTAAGAGAAAATTGAGCGTTGTACGAACTTGTGGTGGCAAAATAATAAAAGCGGCAGACTGCATAATAAAGGTTGCTATCATAAGGGGCAATACAATGTGACGTTCTTTTGCATTAAGGGGTTTGGTATACCAACAAAAAGCGCATGGCAACCTCTGCTTTCCTCTGCGAAGGGCTTATCTTTTACTTCTATGTATTTACTTTTATGCAAGAGTCAAATTATTCTTCCCTATTCCTTTTTATTTTTCTATTTTTACAAGCATCATGTGGCGAGGAAAGATCTAGGCACATATATCCAGTTGGATATGAGTAGGCATGAGTTATTATTGTTGACATCACCCCTGAGGTGAATACGTTGGGAGGCGAAACTATAAGCCCCTATCTTTCTATGTGTCCGGTTGAAACTTTTTGTTCATGGGTATGCTGTGAGTGTTAGCAATCATAGAAGGTTAAATGATGGTTGAGTATGTGGACTTGACTAAAGGCTCCGACACATGACCCTTCCTGAAAATATGATGAATTGTAGTTGCAAAGTTGACTGAGAACATAGTTTGTTGGTTTTCAATAGAGTTTATGCTTCATACTTCAATGTTGTGATGAATTGTTACTTGTTCATGAGAAGTTATATGATAAAAGTTGTGTGATAAAGTTTTATGTTAAAATTATTTGTTGTTATAATAATAAGCATGATGTTTCTATGTCCGTATTTTGTTTTCATCGACACCTGTCTCTCTAAGCATGTGGGCATGTTTTTCGATTTTGTTTTTTCGCTTGAGGACAAGAGAGGTCTAAGCTTGGGGGAGTTGATACGTCCATTTTGCATCATGTTTTCCTACTATTATTTATAATGTTTTTATGCATAATAATGCTTTTTGGAGTAATTCTAATGCCTTTTCTCTCATAATATGCAAGGTTTGCACAAAGAGGGGGAATGCCGGCAGCTGGAATTTTGGGCCTGAAAAAGCTACGTCAGAGTTACCTATTCTGCACATCTCCAAATGAGCTAAAAATTTACGGAGAATTATTTTGGAATATATAAAAATACTGTAGCAAATAACTACTTGAGGGGGCCACCTGGTGAGCACAAGACACTAGGGCGCACCTGGGCCCCCAGGCACGCCCTGGTGGGTTGTGCCCAGCACGGCCCACCTCCGGTGCCCATCTTCTGGTATATAGGTCATTTTGACCTCGAAAAAATCAAGAGGGGACTTTCGGGATGAAGCGCCGCTGTCTCGAGGCGGAACTTGAGCAGGAGCACTTTTGCCCTCCAGCGGAGCGATTCCGCCGGGGGGACTTCCCTCCCGGAGGGGGAAATCATCGCCATCTTCATCACGAACAACTCTTCCATCTTTGGGAGGGCAATTTCCATCAACATCTTCAACAACACCATCTCCTCTCAAACCCTAGTTCATCTCTTGTGTTCAATCTTTGTACCGGAACCTCAGATTGGTACCTGTGGGTGACTAGTAGTGTTGATTACATCTTTTAATTGATTGCTATATGGTTTATTTGGTGGAAGATTATATGTTCAGATCCATTATGCTATTTAATACCCCTCTGATCTTGAGCATGATTATTATTTGTGAGTAGTTAGTTTTGTTCTTGAGGTCAAGGGAGAAGTCATGTTGCAAGTAATCATGTGAACTTGATATGTGTTTGATATTTTGATGATATGTATGTTGTGATTCCCTTAGTGGTGTCATGTGAACGTCGACTACATGGCACTTCACCATATTTGGGCCTAAGGGAATGCATTGTGGAGTAGTTATTAGATGATGGGTTGCTAGAGTGACAGAAGCTTAAACCCTAGTTTATGCGCTACTTCGTAAGGGACCGATTTGGATCCAAAAGTTTAATGCTATGGTTAGATTTTATCTTAATACTTTTCTCGTAGTTACGGATGCTTGCGAGGGGTTTAGTCATAAGTAGTAGGTTTGTTCAAGTAAGAATAGCACCGAAGCACCGGTCCACCCACATATCAAATTATCAAAGTAGCGAACACGAATCAAACCAACATGATGAAAGTGACATGGTGAAATCCCATGTACCCTCAAGAATGCTTTGCTTATCATAAGAGACCGTTTTGGCCTGTCCTTTGCCACAAAAGGATTGGGCTACCTTGCTGCACTTTATTTACTATTACCATTACTTGCTCATTACAAATTATCTTGCTATCAAACTACTTGTTACCAACTATTTCAGTGCTTGCAGAAAATACCTTGCTGAAAACCACTTGTCATTTCCTTCTGCTCCTCGTTGGGTTCGACACTCTTACTTATCGAAAGGACTATGATTGATCCCCTATACTTGTGGGTCATTAGGGACCACAATAGGGTTGGTGACCCACTCGGGGTGGAGCACCTCGCGGATGATTCCAGCCTCCTAAAGTTTCTCGACCTCGCAAACAATGAACTCTTGCTTCTCAGGCGCCTGGCGTCGTACCCTTTGCTTCATGGGGCGTGCGTTGGGACACATGGCCAAGTGGTGCTCGATGACCTCCCTTGGTGCACCAGACATGTCTGATGTTGTCCAGGCGAACATATCAGCATTTGCACGGAGGAAGGTGATGAGCTCGCCTTAGTATTTGGGGGAAAGGTCGTTGCCGATGGTGACGGTGGGCCTAGAGCCACTGCTGTCCGGTGACACTTTATTCGTCTCGGCTCGCGCTTGAGAGAACTGTGGCTTCTTTTTCATAGGTGCGGGCTCGGCAGACCCGACCTCATCTTCGTCGGCAGGGTACGCGGTGGCGGTAGCCTTGTAGGCATGCTCGAGGGTGCGCATTGCATCCTTCTCATCGCAGCGGATGGTGATGGTCCCGCTGCAGCCCCGAAAGCTTGACGGTGTTGTAGGCGTGGTGGGTCACTGCCATGAACTTGGCGAGCACTGGGTAGCCCAAGATGGCGTTGTATGGCAGGCCAATGTGCGCCACGTCGAAGTCGATGAGCTCGGTGTGGTAGTTCTTGCAGGAGCCAAAGGTGACGAGAAGACACACTTGCCCCAGAGGCAAAGTGGTGCCTTGGTCACACTCGAGAAGGGCCTCATTGGCATCAAGCGCTCGTAGGGCACCTGGAGCTGCTCGAAGGTCTGCATGGAGAGCATGTTGAGGCCTGCGCCGCCGTCGATGAGCGTCTTGGTAACAGCAACGTTGTTGATGGTGGCTGTGCACAGCAAGGGGATGGTGCCCATTGACTTTGTAGACTTGGGGTGGTCGACGTAGTCGAAGGCGATCGGGTACTACGACCACTTGAGGGGCCTGGAGTCCGCAGGCTTCGGGAGGGCCGCGTTCACCTCGCGATAGAACTGCTTGAAGTGGCGGATGGACGGGTGTCGGTGTGAAAACCGACAGACCTCAGGGTAGGGGGTTCCGAGTTGTGGATCTCGGACAGATGGTAACAGGAATAGGGAGACGATGTTTTACCCAGGTTTGGGCCCTCTTGATGGAGGTAAAACCCTACGTCCTGCCCTTGTTTATATTGATATAGATGTATTAACTACAGAGTTGATGTACCTCGAGATCATAAGATGTGATCTAACTCTAGGGCTAGGTGAATGAGATTGCATTGATGTCCCCTCTACATGCTAAACCCCTTGGCTTATATACACGCTAGGTAGGGCATCTAGGGTTACAAGGTCGGTATCTTGGCGATGAGGCAGTAGGAGAAGTCTTGGAGTATACGACAAGTCTTCGGCAGATGTAGTCCCGATCATGCCCCATCGTGCAGCTACTAGAGTCCACCTTGATAAGAATAAGGGCCCACCAGCCCAACCCTAGGAGCATGGGCCGACTAGCTTAGTACCCCCTAGTCCAGGACACCGTCAGTAGCCCCTGGACAGGCCTTCGATGCCGAAGACGACGCTGCTGGACTTCGGTTCCGGAGTCTTTGGCTCGACGGGCGAGTTCCTGTGTATGATCTCTCCCAGTAGTCTTCGGAAGTTAACAACCCTGCTGGGTGGACCCGGCTCTACCACACGTGGCCCTGGTTTCCTGACCTTGATAACTACACTTTTACGGGGAAGCGAGTCGCTTTATGGCGAAACGTCGAAATGTTGGCCTCTTCCCCCTTTTTATTCATGAGCCGGGCATGCGAATTTACCACACACGCCAACCCTTCTTTTCCAAGCTAATCGCGCAAGCGCTTCCCTTCTCCCAACTCCATCCTCAAGAGCTTTTCATGGCGAGTGACACAGGCTCTTCGAGGCGCCCTCACGCCCCTGTCAGAGGTGATTGGGCCAGTTACGCTGCGTCGCGCCTTCATCTGGAGTGTCTAGCCAAGCAAGGATATCTGCCAGATACAGATCTGATGGTGACCCGCGCAAGATTGACATCCATGAACGGCCAAGTGCACGCAGAGAATCACCCTTCTCCTGGACAGGGCGACAGGGTATGCTTCATCTCCTTCTTACTTCGTGGTTTAGGGTTTCCCATTCACTCCTTCCTCCGGGGTCTGCTAATGTTCTATGGGCTGCAGCTTCATCACTTCACCCCAACTCTATTTTACATATCGCAGGGTACGTCGCCCTTTGCGAGATGCACCTCGGATGCGAGGCGCACTTCGGGCTGTGGCGAAGGTATTTTTGCATAGTGCCCGGCTCTTCTGCCGAGAAGTTATATGTGGTCGGGGCAACCGAAGTTTGCTGAATAGAGGGGATTGAATACCCATCAGGCACACCTCAGGAGGATACCGATGTCTGATCGACCGAGTGGTTTTACATAGACGACGTTCCCCTCCAGAAGCCAGTCCGGCCCAGACTCCCCTTGTTCTCTATGGAGCCCCCGAAGAGGCGTTATAGCTGGAGGCCACAGGGCCCAGCCTCAGAGGAGAGTGCCGAGGTAACCAGGCTGGTAGCTCAAGTGAAGCAATTGACAAGCACCGGCCTCACCATAATTGATGTAATGGCCACGACAATAAACCGAAGAGTCCAGCCACTTCAGCAGCGCCCCCATCTGTTGTGCGAGTTCAACAGGACTGACGACTCTTTGCGAACCATTCAGGAAAGTTTCTACGACCTAGCAGCCTTTGGAGCAGCACTTGCCAGCATCTATCAAGGGACGGCGGAGGACTTTGCCCGGCGACAATTCCGTGATGGGCTGTCCTATTACAATCCCGTCGACATAGTAAGTTTTTTCTGAGCTCCTCGTCTATCGGAGCTGTTTCAATATCTGATCAGTTGTTTTATTGGTTCCTAACAGGGATGGAGGCGTTGGCTTGAGGATATAAGCAACCTGGCACCTGAGCCGGAGTTGAACTGTTGGGTAGAGGACCCCCTCTTTAACGAGGATGAAGATCTAGCCCTTATTTATGAAGGGAGGAAGTTTTATCTAGAGAGCCTTGACGGCTCAAGGGTGGCCATTGCCCCTGACACACCGGGGACGAGGCCAGCTTCATTGGTAACGCCTCCTTCCTCTAATCGAAAGCAAGTTGCTCGCCCTCCATCCCCTAGTCGTCTGACTTCTCCCCCAAAGGGGCGGTGTTCCAAGCGTCCACACAGAGAAGTGGCTCCACAAGGGAGGCCCCCGCGGGAGGCGCAAGAAGTGCAGGACGAGGTCATGGGGGTAGGCGAAAGTGCACCCTCAGCTACCAGGTAATTCCTTGATCATTGCTTGTGTAAAGGTACCATCTCAAACCTTGACTTCTTCGATCATTCGCAGGAAGCCCTCGCCTTCCTTCGTGGCAGCAAGTGTGAGCGCCGAGGGAACAGCGGCTTTGCTTAGGGAAATGGAAGCACGCCCTCCCACAGGAATTATACCCAAGGTTCCTCAGCCCGAGGACTCGGCGACCAGCTCGGCTACTCATTCCGAGATCCAATGTGCCGCGAATTATCGTCGGTGAAAAGCCTCTCTAAGGAATTCGGCCTTCTCAGATCAGGAGTTCAATGCCCTCAACGAGGTGGATGCATACCTCGGGCTGACCCGAGGTGCCTTTGATCAGTCGTTGGACGTCTTGCCACGAGGTTTACGGGTAAGGCTTCATCCGAGTTCATGTTGCTTCAGGGTTTCGCGTATTTCCTTATTTGTTTGAAGACAAACAATACTACCAATTATGGTAGTAGCCCCTAAGGCTTGGTATGGGCGAATGGGACCGTAGCAAGGCTTGAATACTAATAAGTGTCTGCTGCCTTTGACAGGAGGCTTGGTTAAAGAATGATCAACTAACCAAGGCGCTGATACCTCTCCAACGTATCTATAATTTTTTATTCTTCCATGCTGTTATATTATCATTCTTGGATGTTTTATATTCATTTTATAGCAATTTTATATCGTTTTTTGGGAGTAACCTATTGACATAGTGCCCAGTGCTAGTTGTTGTTTTTGCTTGTTTTTTACTTCGCAGAATATCCATATCAAACGGAGTCCAAACACAGCGAAACTTTTTGGAGATTTTTTTCTCCCCAGAAGACAAGTTGGGAGCCAAGGAAGTGTACAAGGGGAGGCCCGTGGGGCCCACAAGACACCAGGGCGCGCCAGAGGCCCCTGGCGCACCCAGGTGGGTAGTGGGGCCCACGGGAGTCCTTTCCACCGCCTCTCAGCTCTATAAATACCCAAATATTCCAGAAACCCTAGGGGAGTTGATGAAAGACAATTCCAGCCGCCGCAAGTTCAAGAACCACGAGATCCAATCTAGAGCCCTATTCCGGCACCTTGCTGGAGGGGAACATGATCGTGGAGGGGTTCATCATCCTCATTGGTGCTCCTTCGATGATGTGTGAGTAGTTTACCACAGACCTACGGGACCGTAGGCAGTAGCTAGATGGCTTCTTCTCTCTTTTTAATTCTCAATACAATGTTCTCCTCGATGTTCTTGGAGATCTATTTGATGTAATGACTTTTTGCGGTGTGTTTGTTGGGAACCGATGAATTGCGAGTTTATAATTAGTTCTATATATGAATATTATTTGAGTCTTCTTTGATATCTTATATGCATGATTGTTTAACCTCGTATTTCTTCTCCAAAACTTTGGTTTGGTTTGGCCAACTAGATTGATTTTTCTTGCAATGGGAAGAGGTGATTTGTGATGGGTTCGATCTTGCGGTGTCCTCACCTAGTGACAGAAGGGGTAGGGAGGACCCAGTGACAGAAGGGGTAGGGAGGCACGCATGTATCGTTGCTATTAAGGATAAAAAGATGGGGACTATTCCTACATGAATAGATCTTGTCTACATCATGTCATCATTCTTATTGCATTACTCCGTTTCTCCATGAACTTAATACACTAGATGCATGCTGGATAGTGGTCGATGTGTGGAGTAATTGTAGTAGATGCAGACAGGAGTCGGTCTACTAATCTTGGACGTGATGCCTATATACATGATCATTGCCTTGGATATCATCACAATTATTTGCTCTTCGATCAATTGCCCAACAGTAATTTGTTTACCCACCGTATGCTATTTCTCGAGAGAAACCACTAGTGAAATCCACGGCCCCCTGGTCCATCTTTTATCATATTGTTTTCAGGTCTATTATTCCAAAAAAAATACCTTGCTGCACTTTTTCTTTATTTATTTTATTTTGTGTTTTTGCTAGATCTATTTATCCAATCTAATACAATTTATTCTATCTCAATACCGAGGAGGGATTGACAACCCCTCTTACGCATTGGGTTGCAAGTATTTGTTATTTGTGTGCAGGTACCGTTTACATAGTGTTGCTTGGTTATCCTACTGGATTGATAACCTTGGTTTCATAACAGAGGGAAATACTTACCGTTGTTGTGCTGGATCATCCTCTCCTCTTCGGGGAAATACCAACGCAGATACAAGCAACCAGGAAAGAATTTCTGGCGCCGTTGCCGGGGAGACATCATCAACATCTATCAGGTTCCTAATCACAAATCTCATCTCCTTGCAATTTACATTATTTGCCATTTGCCTCTCGTTTTCATCTCCCCCACTTCTAAAACGTTTTTGTAAAAAGCACAAAAATATTTGCCTTCTTTTTCGTTTGCCTTTTTGCTTTGGTCATCTCGTCAACATGGCCACCCCTCCTTTGTCACCAGATTTTGAAGTTTTATACTTCAAAAAGAAGCAAGGAGAAAATTTGAAAGATGCTTGGTATAGGTTGATGGAATCTTACAGCATTTGCAACGTAAAAGGAGATGCAAAGATTTTTCTTCATAGTTTTTACATAGGTTTAACCCTGCATCATAGGCAACTCTTGGATTTTGCCGCTAAAGGGAATTTTGTTGAAATTGATGCTAATGTTGCCTATGAAATAATAGAGGGATTATTGGGAGTTCCACCACCAAAAAAGGGGTTTACTTTTACAAAAGAAGGGATTCAAATATTAGGTAAATTGGGTGACTTACAGAAAAATTTGGTTGAGTTGCAAAAATATAATGAACCCCTTAAACATATTAGTGGAAACCTCAACCGCATGAATACTTTGATTACTCTTTGTAATAAGCGGTTGGATATTTTAGATCTCAAGATGGTCGCTTTTCCCGAGAATATTGGGAAGCATAAAGAGCCTCCCGGGTTTGAGAAAGCCCTCACTAAGGTAGCAAAAACTAAAGATGACAATACTTGAATCAATGCATTATGCCTAGCTAGGGGCATAAAACGATAACGCTCGTTGGGAGGCAACCCAATGAATAAAATAATTTTTTCTCTTTTTCTTTCTGTTTTTGTGTGTTCACACAATTATGCCTCTAATATGATTGTGTTTTTATGTTTTAATTAGTGTTTGTGCCAAGTAATGCCTTTAGGATGGCTTTGGGTGATAGTTGATTTGATCCCGTTGAAAAACAGAAACTTTTGCGTCCAGTAGTTGAATTGTTAAAAATCACAGAAGCGACAAAATAATCTGATTTTTTACAAAAGATTTATATACAAATTTCCTCTGTTGTCCTAAGTTTTCAGATATTTTGGAGTTACATAAGTATGAGTAAAATTTGAGTGTTTACAGACTGTTCTATTTTTGACAGATTCTGTTTTCGTTACATTGTGTGCTTATTTTGATGAATCTATGGATTGTATCGGGGGGTATAAGCCATAGTAAAGTTAGAATACATTAGTTATAATGCAATAACAAAATATGAATGTATTTTCAACTGTACTTAAAGCAAAGACTGGTTTTCTTATACTAACGGATCTCACGAAGCTTTTGTTAAGTTTTGTGTGATTGAAGTTTTCAAGTTTTTGGTGAGTTCTCTATGGATGAAGGAATAAGGAGTGAAAAGAGCCTAAGCTTGGGGATGCCCATGGCACCCCAAGTTAATATTCAAGGAGAACCAAGCAACTAAGCTTAGGGATGCCCCGGAAGGCATCCCCTCTTCTTTCTAACAACCATCGGTAATTTTACTTGGAGCTATATTTTTATTCGTCACATATCATGAGTTTTGCTGGGAGTGTCTTGTATTATATGAGTCTTTACTTGTTTTGCTTTTAGTTTTTTGCAATCATCCTTTTTGGACACACCTATTTGAGAGAGTCATAATTATGCTAAGATTTGTTAGAATTGCTTTATGTGCGTCACTTAAATTTTTTTGAGCTATCGAATTGCTCTAGTGCTTCACTTATATCTTTTTGAGCATGGTGGTGCTTTATATTTTGAAGAAATAATCTCTTGCTTCACTTATATTAATTTGAGAGTTAGTAAAATTTTGAAGAAATTCTGTCATGCTTCACTTATATTATTTTGAGAGAAGGAAAAAAAATATTATGCTCATGTTCTTCACTTAAATTTATTTGAGAGCTTGTCATAAGCAATGGTAATATCACTGGTACAACGAGGTGCTATACAAACGGTTTTTAACCCCTTCCCGCGATGGCTTTTTGAACCGTCGCCAAGTGAGTGTGGGCGATGGGGGGTCCTTCCCACATGACCCAGAAACCGTCGGGGATAGGCCCTCCGGTCACACACGCTGGGCAAAATAAGATCGTGTGCGATGGACGAGGGATCAAATATAATTATACATGCCCAATCGGTTCCGGTCGTAAGTACATCCCACACAGTCATTCCCAGACAAACATTTCCGTTTGTTATGTACATTCCACACAGTCAATCCAAGGAATACGTTTCCGTTCTTATGTACATCCCACACAGTCAATCCAAGAAGTACGTTGCCGTTCGTATGTACATCCCACACAGTCAATCGAGGGAAAACGTTTCCGTACGTATATACATCCCACACAGTTTTATGTATAGCCTTGTGTGTGATAGGTGTAACTATCACACACGCTCTGCCTCGGTTAACCGTTTGCTTTTATTCAACTACATCACACACGATTTGATGAAGAAAACTGTATGGCATTGGGCTATCCATCACAATCGCTTTTACTGCTAGAACCGTTTGCAAAGTTCCATGACCCATTTAGCAGGTTTATTAGTTTACAATTAATAATTCTAGTATTACACAAATTCACATTTCATATCAAACAGTTGTTTGCCAATTCCATATCAGGCACATAAATATATTTTAACATCACAGTACGATAGCTACCTGAAAACAGCACAGTACAGTATATAGCTAGTTCACCTTCATAAGAACAATTTTAGAACAATATATTCATTTCCCTAATCGAGATTATCCAGCCTCGTCTTATCCACCTCTGCTTTTAGTTCAGTAAGAACCTGTTTTGCACTGACCAACAGGGAATGTGCCTCCTCCTTCGCCAACACCATCTTAGCAATGTCTAATTGAAAAAATCTGAGCTCATTCTCCATCTTCCTCTTTTTTCCCTGCATCTTGAAATATTCTTCGGTGTTGACAACACTTTCTCTAAGCCTACATCTGTTCTCTTCCTCAGACATGCTCCAGAGCTTTGCTGGGCACATCTTCAAAGACTGTGGCCACTCTTGATCAACCCACTCCATGTAAGAACACTTCCGTTCATCCTATAATATTTAAAACTAGATCAATAACAATTGTAAGGGAAATGGGTTTCTAGCAACATAGAAAATCACCAAATACATATTTTGAAAAACTAAAGAAACAGGTTAATTATGACATATCTTCTCAAAAAGATCAATGTGCGAATGAATTAATTGCTACTTAGACAACAACCAAGTTCTGAAACATTAGAAGCTATAATTAACTACAACAACGCTACAAGTTCTTAGTCATGTACTATAAATAACAAATTGAACATTTTATGAGGAAGCTAAATATAACTGCAACAGCATAGCGACAGTGTTTGGATGACAACAAATTGATACTAACAGGTGTGTACATGCACAAATTTAGTAACATAGAACTAATAGCACTAAGGTCGTCCACTATGTATGCCAAAACCGGTGTCAAGACAACTATTGCTACATTTGGCACCGGTGCCCTGCACTGGCGAGCCGATGCAGCGGAAAAAAATCAAGGAACCGGACTCCAGAGCACCTAGTTGCTCTGATGCCCAGTTCCATCATGCCATAAAGATTTAGTATTTTACTGCTTGGCTGCTCGGATGTGTGGACCAAAATTGGCTGCACAAACTGCTGAAGCGGTGCCAAATAATTTTCTAATGGCACCACTGATGAGATGGCAACATTTTCAGATACTAGGTACAAACTATGACACTGTCTTAACATCCAGAATAACATAGCATAGTGACAGTGTCTGAATCACATCTAACAAATGATTTGTAACAACGAAAGTGGGGCTAACCTTCTCTGCACATTCCAGAAACTTCCTCCCATTGTCCACAGATTCAAATGCAACTAACTTCACGGATGGAGATTGATGGTGACAACAAGCAGGCAGATCTTTAGCCGCTCCATTCATTGCAACTGATGGTCCTAGGGAGATACAAGAGAAAGAAATGACTCAAATCGACCGTCGGGTTAAAATCCTTCATTCCAAGTCATAATGCGAGGGAGAGAAGAGAGGCATACCCGGGTGGTGAAAGAATCATCATCGGAGGAGGAACCGCTGAATAAGTCATTGAAGAAGACCATGGCGACCCTGGTGGTAGGATGCGAGACGGCGAGAGCCAGGAAGCAAGCGAGGAAGCGGCTATAGCATTGGAAGGAAGGAAGGAGGAAACAGGGGAAATGTGACTTGTGGTCGGGGAGAAAAGAGGGTGGGGAAGGGGGGTAGATATTTCGGCGCACGCCAAAAATTTCAAAATGTGGAGGGAAACTTTGCGCGCGGTGCCGCCGGACACCATTCACTTTGAACGATTGTGTGCATCGCAAATGATTCTTCTGCTTTACGCGCATGGGATGAGTTTGATAATTCAAATTTTGGTGGAAATTTCCCTGAGTACTGTCCTCATCCACGTCATCGCATAATTTAACATCGCTTGCTAATTTGGGCACACAAAAGAGCGTACAACACACATACCACACTTACTAAATCGAGCAATTTTAGTAATTAAACAGAGCCAGTTGACCTAAACATTGCTCTACCAAATGACCAGCATTAAAAACAAAGTCTAAGTCCGCATAATTTTAACAAAGCCACCGCCACGCCGGCCTATGCATCGCCGGTGTGAGATGAGATGTTGATGACTTGTCCTAGTGACATGCCGCCGTTGGTGGACTCCGCGTCCCCCGTGCTAAAGTCGACCGCGTCCTCATCCTCATCCTCAGCACCACCCTCAAGGTTGTACTCCACCGCCGATTCCTCGATGGACAGACTCTTCTCTACCTCGACCTCGGCCACGCGCAACTCCTCCTCCCGGCGCTCCTCGATCTCCACCGCCTCCTGCATCTCCAGCTCCCGCTCGGCGATCTCATGAGGAAGAAGGTGCTCCGTGGCCATCGCCGCCTTTTTGGGCGTGGGTTGCATGCTGGATTCTGAGGTGGCCTGGAATATCTTGGCGTGTGCGTCCTCGATCTTGGAGTGGATGGCCTCGACCCGGGCCAGGGCGACATCGGCGGTAGCTCGAGCGCTCTCGACGTTTGCAGCCGCCGTCGCAGCAGCTGCTGCAGCTGCCCTGTCGGCTGCCGCAGACGCCCTCTCAGCGGATCCGACCACGCTCAATGCGGATGCGGCGGCCCTCTCGGCATAGGCGGCGGTGCTTGGGGAGGACGCGGCCACCGTACGGATCCTCACGAAGCGTTTTCACGGCGTCATCTTTGCAAGAAGGGGTTGTGGGAATGGGGATCAGGATTCGTCGATTCGGGGGTTGCCGGCACTGGAGCAGACGAAGCCGGCGAAGCTTAAGGAGGAAGACTTAAATAGACCTACGAATTTTCATCGCAAATGGTTCCTACAAAAAAACTGTGTGTGATGTTGTTGATATTTTTTATTAGCTGTGGAAGATGAATTTGGAGTAAAGTGGCAACGGATGGTATTTTAAATGTACGAGAAAATTTGTAGTACCAACTGTCATGTCAAAATTTGGAAAATTTCAGGGGTCATTTGATCTTTTAAGACAATTTAAGTGATTTTCTAGCCATTTAATGACCGTAATTCAAATTTGAACTACATGTACATGCAACAGCAAATCATAATGGTTTGAAAAGTCATATTTGTGTACTTGTGTGCGAGTTAATTCCATGTGCAAGAAATTGAAAGGAATTTTTAAACATATTGGTCTCAAGGCTATAACACAAAGCATGGAGTGCCATGGCATTTAAATTCCAAAAAATTAAAAAATGATCAGAAACACATGAAACCTTGCTTGACGTAATGGCATGGCAACAAGATGGTGTGGTAAAGAAATTGTCTTGTTTGACGAAAGTTTGGACACACACCCCTCACAAACCGGAGGAACTCACTAGAAGGCTCATGGTTCCGAGAGGGAACAATGCATGTTTGATGACGAACGGGCGATAGCTTCCTCTTATGGCCTTCAAAAAAATTCTACAGTTAACCTGCACTAATACAACTGTCATGTGGACATTTGGAAAATTACAGGGGTCATTTGACCTTTTTAAGACTATGAAGTGATTTTCTAGCCATTTAATGACCGTAATTCAAATTTGAACTACATGTACATGCAACAGGTAACCATGATGGTTTGAAAAATCATATTTGTGTACTTGTGTGCGAGTTAATTCCATGTGCAGTAAATTGGAAGGAATTTTCAAACATATTGGTGTCACAGCCTGGACACGTGCATGGAGTGCCATGGCATTTAAATTACAGAGGAGTGAAGTCTGAAATAAACCCTGACTTTGTAGAGGCAGACGTAAATGAACCCTCACCTCTGAATCCCTAAAGTTGATACCCCGATCTCTTTGATCCCATTCTTTTGTAACCCTAGACACGTTTGATGCACTAGAAAAAGGAACGATCTCACTTGGATTCATCCGCTAATCTCACTGACTGTGTGGGTCCACAAGTCATATTCATCTCTCTCTTTTATCTCCTTCCTGTATCCTCACCTCTTCCCTTTCCACTACTGATCCATCTTTCCTCTTCTATTTGGCCGTCCGAGCCGCACACTGGTTGGCGTCGATGGCCGAGCCGACTATATCCGGATGGCGACCGGAGGCATCGGCTATTGGAGACCTTCCGACGGTGCGGCCAGACAGAGTGATGGTGGCGGGCGGCGAGGTCTCAGCGGAGTGCGACATGACCAAGAGGGGCCACGCGCGACAAGACGGCGGTGCACGGGCAGCCGGCCGATGATGTGTGCGGCAAGTGGGGCCGAGCGACCGAGGCACGCGGTGGGCTGTAGTAGCTGGGCCGGCATATCACGTGGCACATGCATCTCATGGCATAGCTGAGGCTTGGCCCGGCACGAGGACAGACACAGCTCGGCCATGCGAGCTTACCATCCAGCAAGGGGCCACGGTGGAGGTGTCCAATCGATGACCGCTTAGAACGGTGGTGCGCATGCAAGCATGGCAGCGGCCGGCGGCACGTAGCTGAGAGAAACTGCATGAAGCAGGTGGCGTCGGGCACGAAACCGAAGCACGGCGTCGTAGCTGCCAGCGAGCCGAAGCAAACATCGGCGTGTTTGGCGAGCACGCGGCGGCTAATGGCGGGATGGATGCATGGGTGCGTACAGGCATGCATGTACACAAACAGACGTGAGTGCAGCCTGCCCTGCCTGTAGGACATCGGCTTGGCACGGCAAGGCTTGATAGCATCATCAACCACCAGCTGCAGGTCGTCTGGAATGGCTTCGACGGCCGAGCCGACCGCGTCCGGCACACTCATCAGGTCAAACCTACGAGTCCGCCTGCAGCGCAGTCTTGAGCTTGGTCAGAAGTCGGCGCCGCTGCCGGTAACCCTTGCACTGCATCTGATCGGTTGGGGCGTGAACTCGTGCGGAGATGCATATGATAGGTGAGCCCATGTAGTAAGTCACTGTAGAAATCAATCCCAACTGGGATTGTACCTTTCGAATTACACCAAACAAGATTTTACTCACGCAGGGTTGGGATTGACCGGGATTTGTAAATACACGGTACCAACTTCAGGGATTTGGAGATAAGGGTTCATTTGTGTCGGCCTCTATAACTTCAAGATTTATTTAAGACTTCACTCAAATTAAAAAAAGATCAGAAACACATGAAACCTTGGTTGATGTAATGCCATGCCACCAAGATGATGTGGTAAATTTTTTGGCATGTTTGACGAAAGTTTGGATACACACCCTCACAAACCGGAGCAACTCACTAGAAGGCTCGTGGTTTCGAGAGGGAACAATGCATGTTTGATGACGAACGGGCGATAGCTTCATCTTACGGCCTTCAAAAAAATTCTACAGTTAATGTGCACTAATACAACTGTCATTTGAAAATTTGGAAAATTCTAGGAGTCATTTGACCTTTTAAAGACATTTAAGTGATTTTCTAGCCATTTACTGACCATAATTCACTATATCTACATGCAACAACTAAGCATAACGGTTTGAAAAATCATATTTGTGTACTTGTGTGTGAGTTAATTCCATGTGCAGTAAATTGGAAGGAATTTTCAAACATATTGGTGTCACGGCCTCGACACATGCATGGAGTGCCATGGCATTTAAATTCCAAAAAATTAAAAAAAGATCAGAAACACATGAAGCCTTGCTTGATGTAATGTCATACCACCAAGATGATGTGGTAAAAAAATTGGCATGTTTGACGAAAGTTTGGACACACACCCCTCACAAACCAGAGCAAGTCACTAAAAGGCTCGTGGTTCCGAGTGGGAACAATGCATGTTTGATGACGAATGGGCGATATCTTCCTCTTATGGCCTTCAAAAAATTTCTACATTTAACGTGCACTAATACAACTGTCATGTGAAAATTTGGAAAATTACAGGGGTCATTTGACCTTTTAAAGACATTTAAGTGTTTTTCTAGCCATTTAATGACCATAATTCAAATTTGAACTACATCTACATGCAATGGCTAACCATAACAGTTTGAAAAATCATATTTGTGTACTTATGTGCGAGTTAATTCCATGTGCCGTAAATTGAAAGGAATTTTCAAACATATTGGTGTCACGGCCTCGACACATGCATGGAGTGCCATGGCATTTAATTCCAAAAAATTAAAAAAAGATCAGAAACACATGAAGTCTTGCTTGATGTAATGTCAAGTCACCAAGATGATGTGGTAAAAATTTGGCATGTTTGACGAAAGTTTGGACACACACCCGTCACAAACCGGAGCAACTCACTAGAAGGCTCGTGGTTCTGAGAGGGAACAATGCATGTTTGATGACGAATGGGCGATAGCTTCCTCTTATGGCCTTCAAAAAATCTCTATAGTTAAGTGCACTAATACAACTGTCATGTGAAAATTTGGAAAATTCCAGGGGTCATTTGACCTTTTAAAGACATTTAAGTGATTTTCTAGCCATTTAATGACTGTAATTCAAATTTGAACTACATCTACATGCAACGGCTAACCATAACAGTTTGAAAAATCATATTTGTGTACTTGTGTGTGAGTTAATTCTATGTGCAGTAAATTGGAAAGAATTTTCAAACATATTGGTGTCATGGCCTGGACACATACATGGAGTGCCATGGCATTTAAATTGCAAAAAATTAAAAAATGGTCAGAAACACATGAAACCTTGCTTGACATAATGTCATGCCATCAAGATGATGTGGTAAAAAGTTGTCCTGTTTGTCGAAAGTTTGGAACACACCCCTCATAAACCGGAGCAACTCACTAGAAGGCTCGTGCTTCCGAGAGGGAACAATGCATGTTTGATAACGAATCGACGATAGCTTCCTCTTATGGCCTTCAAAAAATTTCTACAGTTAACTTGAACTAATACAACTGTCATGTCAAAATCTGGAAAATTTCAGGGGTCATTTGACCTTTTTAAGACATTTAAGTGATTTTCTAGCCATTTAATGACTATAATCCAAATTTGAACTACATCTACATGCAACGGCTAACCATAACGGATTGAAAAATCATATTTGTGTACTTGTGTGCGAGTTAATTCCATGTGTAGTAAATTGGAATGAATTTTCAAACATATTGGTGTCACGGCTTGGACACATGCATGGTGTGCCATGGCATTTAAATTCTAAAAAATTAAAAAATGATCAGATGATGTAAATATTTCGTGTTCAAAAAAGAAATTGCAAAGATCTGGCAAGATAATCGGGCCCCACACGATTGGCACTCTATTTCGCGCCTCAAGGTTTGGAAGGTGAGTGGCATGGGTTATTAATCAGACGCGGTTCTGTATTGGAAACCATCAGCTATTAAGTTCACACGCGGCTTTTGCTGCGAGAATCGTGTGTAATTCAAACTACAGTACTCGTAAATTCGGGCTACCGACGTGTGTAGTGTTCCCGTCAATCTAGATTCCGGCCGCCAATAAATACTACCTTGCTCATGTCGTCCTGCCTGCATTCTCATCTACATCCTCCCCTCGCTCGCCCACTCTCTCTCTCTCTCTCTCAAATCACTAGCATGGCGCCGCTGATCTGCCCATGCGCCGACGAGGAGGCGCCGCCCCCCGAGGATGCTCAGTAGAAGAGCAGCGACGAGTAGGACCCCTACACATCACCGGACGAGGTTGCGCCGGACCCCCCAACTTTGGAGTGGTTTTGGGGCCAGTACAATCTTTGTCTGTGGAAATTGCTGCCGCCGACTGAGAAAGCCAGGCAAGTAACATTCAAGAAGGAGATGGCAGAGGAGGAAGCTAGGTACCAGGCGGCCTGTGAAGCCTATGATGCCGCCGGGAAAAAGGAGGCGGTGGAGCTTTGGGGGCGGGCACGTCATCGTGCGGAAGAGGTGTACGAAGACGGGTACTTCACAACGAAGGTCAAAGGCGCTAGGCGCCTCATCGTTGAATGGAGGTGGGCCGATAAACTCCAGCGTGCCACCGACGAGGAGCTCCGGTGGGCGCCCAACAAAATGGCAAGATCGTTCGTGCTCGTTCGCCAGCAAGAGGCAAATCGGTACGTCAAGCGCTGCGAGGCGGAGGAGGTGGAGTACTGCCTCAGTGCTGGGAAGACGCTGCGCACCAGGGAGCTGCTAGCGAGGGGCTGCCGGAATACTGCCCCCAGGAGGGATTATTAGTTTTAGTATTGTTCGTTTTCAATTTTATGCATTTTACCTAGTAGTTAAGTATCATCACGTATATGTGATGATATTATGATTGCTGTGAATACATAGCGATCCACGTCGAAATGACTCAACAAAATAAAACACGTCCATGAGACCATGACCAGCAGTCCTTGCCTACGGTAGCTCTTGGCTCTGCCTGAACTCGTGCAAGCGTTCGTCCAAGCGGTCGGCACGCTCGCGGTACATCTGGAGCGCGATCTCGAGCTCCAAGTTGGCTATTTCATCAGAGATCACCAGCTCGAGGATGCGACGGCCATGTTCCTCTACTTCAACCAGGTGGACACCTGGGCCAAGGAGGCGGTCGAGCCTAGTGACCAGCATGTTGGCATCGAGCGAGCCGCGGACAAGGCGGACGGCGCAACCAATTCGAACGGCGTGGCGGGCGTCCGGTGCAAGTACGGCGCAGACGGCCTCTGCCCACTCCTGGTGAGGAATGGGGGTACAGACGAGACGTGTACCCAGCTACGACGCCCCATCGACAGCAGGCAAGCATTGATGGATCCGTTCTTGTTGTGCGGCGCGCCGCGCCTCTCGCTCTGCGGTGCTCCAACGGTCTCGCTATGCGGCGAGCCGCAGCCTATCGGTGCAGACGCGCCTAGCTTGCTCGGTGGCGCACCATCGATCATGTTGTGCAGCGAGCTGCAGCCTCTCAGCGCTGACATGCCTATCTTGATCCGCGGCGCGGAAGTGCCATGCGCCAAGGGTCTGCTCAACCCTGGCGATGACACGCATCACGGCGTCGTCCATCGCGTTGCCGGGGAGTGATGTCGCTTGAACTACGTCGGTATTTCCCCAAGGAGGAAGGGATGATGTAGCACAGCTACGGTAGGTATTTCCCTCAGTGATGAGACCAAGGTTATCGAACCAGTAGGAGAACCACGCAACACTATGTAAACGGTACCTGCACACAAAGAACAAATACTTGCAACCCGACGTGTAAGAGGGGTTGTCAATCCCTCCCGGGTAAAAGATAGATAAAATTGTAGTAGATTGGATAAATAGATCTCGTGGGAACGCGAGATAAAATAAATAAATAAAAATTGCAGCAAGGTATTTTTGGGTTTTTGGATTAATAGATCTGAAAATAAAAGCAAATAAAAATAGATCTCGAAGGCAAATATGATAAAGAATAGACCCGGGGGCCGTAGATTTCACTAGTGGCTTCTCTCGAGAAAAATAGCATACAGCGGGTAAACAAATTATTGTTGGGCAATTGATAGAACTTCAAATAATTATGACGATATCCATGCAATGATCATTATATAGGCATCACATCCAAGATTAGTAGACCGACTCCTGCCTGCATCTACTACTATTACTACAAACATCGACCGCTATCCAGCATGCATCTAGTGTATTAAGTTCATGGAGAAATGGAGTAATGCAATAAGAAAGATGACATGGTGTAGACAAGATCTATTCATGTAGGAATTGACCCCATCTTGTTATCCTTAATAGCAACGATACATACGTGTCATTTCCCCTTCTGTCACTGGGATTGAGCACCGTAAGATCGAACCAATCACAAAGCACCTCTTCCCATGGCAAGAAAAATCGATCTAGTCGGCCTAACTAAACCAAAGATTCGAAGAAGAAATACGAGGCTATAAGTAATCATGCATATAAGAGATCAAAGAAACTAAAATAACTTTCATGGATAAAAATATAGATCTAATCATAAACTCAAAGTTAATGGGATCCCAACAAACACACTGCAAAAAGAGTTACATCAAATAGATCTCCAAGAGACCATTGTATTGAGAATCAAAAGAGAGAGAGGAAGCCATCTAGCTACTAACTACGGACCCGAAGGTCTACAATGAGCTACTCACGCATCATCGGAGAGGCACCAATTGTGACGCCCCCGTCTTAATCATGCACTAACCATACACGCAAATGCACACGATCAAGCCTAAGGACTCACTTGAAGATATCACAACACAACTCTAAAACATAAATAAAGTCATACAAGCTTTATATTACAAGCCAAGGGCCTCGAGGGCTCGAATACATAAGCTCGCATACAAGCGTCAGCGGAAGCATCAGATATCTGAGTACAGATATAAAAGTAAAACAGATAAGCCTTAAAAAGGCGGGGCAAAAGAAAACACTACGATCGAAAAGGCACAGGCCTCCTGCCTGGGACCCTCCGAACCTACTCCTGGTCATCAGCCAACTCATAGTAGTAACCACCCTCGGGGATGGTAGTAGTAATCGTTGGCGGGGGCAGCTGGCTCTGGGGCTCCGTCATCTGGTCGCATCAAAAGGATATGGGGAAAATAGGAAGCAAAGCAACCGTGAGTACTCATCCGAAGTACTCAGCAAGCAAGGATCTACACTAGATATGCAACATTATCAAAGAAAGGCTGTATATGTGGACTGGGCTGTAGAAATGCCAGCATAGAGAGAAGGCCTAGTCCTATCGAAGACTAGCATCTTCTGCGGTCTTGCAGCATTAGAAGAGTGTAGATTAGCATAGTATAAGTAGTAGCAGTAATCAGTATCAACCTCGGCCAGATATCCTTTCTCGACTCCCTGCTAGAAAGCAATCCCAGAGCCCTAGTATCCAATTCTATCCAGTTCTAGTTGTATCGATCGGGATACAACTCCGAGCGTCCATTACCGAGGATCCGGCTATGCATAGATTAGTTCTTCCCTGCAGGGGTTCACCAACTTACCCACCACGCTCGATTAACTCCGGCCAGACACACTTTTCCTGGTCATGCCTGACCTCGGCCAAACGATACACCGCAACCCGACCAAAAACTTAACAGAGAGGTCAGCACGCCGTACTAAACCTATGCCCCCAGGGTCTTGGGCCATCGCCCGGGAACTCCTGCACATTGCGAGGGCGGCCGGTGAGCAGACCTAGCAACCCACACTATCAAGGCGGTTGCATTATGCGATCCAACCCGGCGCGCGCCGCTCAGTCGCTGACGTCCATTAAGTTTCGGCTGATGCATACGACGCAGAGTGCCCATAACTGTTCCCACGTGATGGTTAGTGCTATCGGGCCAGAGGCCCACTCGGATCAAATATCCAAACCGTTAATGTATTGGGGTTGTGGGGTAACGAGCAGAGACTCACGATCGATGTGACCCCGTCGCCCCGTCTCAAGGACTAGCGGCAAGGGCTAAGAATGCCCGGCCACACCTCGTATTTATCTCTTGGGTACCCTCTAGGTCAACCCGTCTCCAAATCACTCGCGGGTACCCCTCAGGGTCGACCCGCCTTTCCAATTAACAGTTGTAAAGTCCAAGTATCCGTGTGTCCATAACATCAGGGAATCCGAGGTATCACCCTCGTTGGATTCCTACACGATGTATCCGTCAAGGTGAACTTAGGAGGAATCACCCTCGAGGTTCACACTTGAGGTGTTGCACGACAGCGTCGTTATCGGAAGTGGTGAAGGAGGAATCACCCTCGATGACCACGACCGAATAGCTACTCTACAGAGTTAACATCAGAAGTGCTAAGTGAGGTAGCACCCTCGGCAGTCGATGGTAACGCTGCAGTGTCGTTCAACTAAGGGGGGTGATGTGCGGTGCTGGGGCCTAGTCATCGAGTCTTCCGATAATCCAGCGGGGCAACCGGGACAAGTGGGGTCACTGGGGTCTCTATCCAACCTATACTAAGCAGTTTAGGATAAGCAGGTAAGGTATCAATAGCAGGTTACAATAAATAGGCTATGCATCAGAATAGGATAACTGAAAGCAGTAGCAAATTCTAATGCAAAAAGGAGGGAGAAAGAATAGGCGATATATGCATGTTCAAAGGGGGGTGCTTGCCTGGTTGCTCTGCGGCAAAGGCAGGGTCGTCAGTGGTGTCGTCGGTCTCCGGAGCTGCGTCGGTCTCGAGGACTACGTCGGTACCGGGATCTATCGAGAGAGAAGAGGGGAGGAAACAAATAAATACACAGCAATCATATGCAACACAGAGCATGCTATGCTAACGTGAAGTGCAGGGTTGCCTAAAGACATGTCTAAATCATTTTAGTTATTTTAGGATTAAAGTTGGAATTATTAACCGGTGTATATGCACTATTCATCTACCGGAAACCGGCTAAAAGTTGCGGGTTCACCTCCGTAGAGGGTGCCGACAAGGAAACAGATGGCACGGTCGGATTCGTCTCGTCGTTCTGATCAACTTTCATGTAGAAAGTTTTTCGATCCGAGCTACGGTTTAATTTCTACGAATTTCTAAAGATTTAAACATTTTCTGAAATTATTTGAATTAACAGGAATTTCCAGAAAAGGAATATGACGTCAGGGCGATGTCATGCTTGCGTCAGCAGTCGACTGACCAGCTAACCAGTCAAACTGACAGGTGGGACCCACCTGTCAGCCTCTTTGTGACTAACAGTGGGTTAATTTGACTAACAGAACTAATTAGGGGTGTGGGCCCCATTAGTTAGGGACTAAACCAATTAGCAGATTAATTTAAAAATGTTATTAGCCTAATTAAGTGCAGGGGCCCACATGTCAGCGTCAGAGGGGTGAACAGTACCCGCGTTGACCGTGGTCAACGGGGTCAACGAAGGCGCTGGGGCCCATAGTCAGCGACACTGGGCGGGCCCCACAAGGTGACAGGTCAGCGGGGCCGCCAGAGCTGCTCCGGCGAGCCTCCCGTTGCGGCAAAGTCACCGGAGAGCGTTGGAATCACTCCACAAAGAGCCAAAACAAGCACCGTTGGGCGCGTTTGAACGAGCGTCGAGCGCCGCATCGAATGGTGGCATCGGCCGCAGCTGGAGAGGCTGGAAAGACGCCGGCGGCGAGCCATAGCGGCGGTGATCTTCGGGTGAGCTCGGGCATGTGACTACGGCGTGAACTAGAGCATGATTTTGGTTGTGTTCGAGCCAGCGTGAAGTGTTGCGCCGAGTGGAGATGGTGCGAGGCCGCGGAGATGTCCAGAAGTGGCCGGACTACGAGGTGCCGCGGCGGACAGAGCTCGGTGCAGCGGTGAGCTAGTTAGAACGGAGCAGAGCGGCTCGGGAGAGAGGCAGAGGGGAGAGGAGGGCTCATCGCGCGGTTATGAAAGACCCTCGACAGATTAGGAGCAGCAGCGAATCGCCAGAGTTGAAGACGAACGGCGGCGGTCGGGGATGCGGTTGAAAGGGGGTTTGGTGCTGCAGGTCGCTTCGGCTCCACTTGAGGCCTCCAGGTGAAGGAGCCGACCTCGGCGGAGCTTGCAGACAAGGTCGGCGCCCTCGGGGCCGCTGGTGGCCGTGGCGGAGCAGAGAGGCGGCGACGGCGGTGTTCGGTCATTGTGAAAGATAGGAAAGGAGAGGCGAGCGAGCAAGGGAGAGAGGGGAAATGGAGGAAGTGACCAGGGGGGACGGACAAGGGGGGGTCCTTATCCCCTCGACTATCGGTGGCGTCGCCGAGTCGACGAACGGCCGGCACGCGCTCTCGCGCCCACGGCGGTGGCGACACGCAGGGAGAGAGAGCGGGAGGAGAGAGAGATGGGCCGTCCTCAGGCACAGTGCACTTAGGCCCAGTGCACAGTGGCCTTTTTTCTCTTTAATTTTTCTGTTTTGCTTTTTCCAGAGAGGGTTTTGAATTAAATGAGCTGTCAAATATTTTTGTACAAATGTGAAACTTGGTTACATAAATACAATGGAATATTCTGGACTGCCACAAAAAGTTTGAGCAATTTTGGAATTCTTTTGGATTTTTCAAAATGGAAATGGCATTAACAGTGCGGTTTTGGCTCTGTTTTAAATGCTTAGGCCCATTCTAAATTGATGATGATGTTGTATTCCTTAGCAACAAATGGTTTTGGAATATTTGCTAGAAGGTGAACATTTTTCCAGCAAACTTTGAGCAACTTTATTTTGCACTTTAAATTTGAATTGTTTTCAAAGAGGAATTTTGAATGAAGTTGTTTAACCACTATGATCAAGCAAGCAAATGAAGATGACTTGGCATAATTAATAGATGATCACAGTGCTTGTTACAACAGGGGTGTTACAATTCTCCTCTAAAAAAAATTCTCGTCCCGAGAATTCAGGAGGTAGAAGGGAAGAGGTCGGGGTATTCCGTTCGAAGAAGATCCTTGCATTCCCAAGTGGCTTTATCTTCTGTATGATTTGACCACTGCACTTTCAGGAACTTGGTCGTCTTCTGACGGGTTTGATGTTTTGATTCATCGAGGATGCGGATCGGATGCTCCTGATAAGAAAGATCATCTTGCAATTCGAGCATCTCGTGATCCACTGCGCGGTACGGAGATTCCTTGAAGCAACGACGAAGTTGCAACACATGGAAGACGTCGTGGATATGAGAGAATTGCGGTGGCAACTCCAGTTTATATGCCACCTGACCACGTCTTGCAACAATGCAGAAAGGACCAATGTAGCGTGGAGCTAACTTGCCCTTAATTCCGAAATGGTGAGTGCCCTTCATAGGGGTGACATGAAGATAGGCTTGATCACCAGGTTGATAGGTCAAGCCCCATCGCTTGCGATCATAATTGCTCTTCTGACGGTCCTGAGCCGCCTTGAGGTTTTCTCGAACGATACAGACTTGTTCTTCGGCATGTTGAACAATGTCTGGACCCACAAGTGGTCGTTCCCCAGTTTCTGACCAATTCAGAGGGGTTCGACACTTACGTCCATAAAGTACTACGAAGGGGCCATTTTCAAGCTGGCTTGATAGTTGTTGTTATAAGAGAATTTGGCGTACGGGAGAGATTCTTCCCACTTCTTGCCGAAAGATATAACATAAGCTCGAAGCATTTCTTCAAGCACTTGATTGACTCGCTCGACTTGGCCTTGGGATTGGGGGTGATAAGCTGAACTCCAGGTAATATGAGTTCCCATAGCTTCTTGGAAACTTTCCCAGAACTTAGAGGTGAAAAGGCCACCACGGTCCGAACTGATCTCTTTCGGAATACCGTGGAGTGAAATAATTCTAGAGATATACAACTCTGCTAACTGACTAGCAGTGATGGTCTCCTTGATAGGCAGAAAGTGTGCAACCTTAGAGAGTTGGTCGACAACGACAAGAATAGCATCGTGACCCTTCTGTGACTTGGGAAGGCCAGTAATGAAATCCATTTGCACTTTATCCCATTTCCACAAAGGAATAGGAAGCGATTGCAGAATTCCAGCAGGCTTCTGATGTTCTGCTTTAACGCGACGGCAAACGTCACATTCAGCAACGTATCAAGCAATATCCTGCTTCATTTTAGACCACCAGTACCTTTGACGGAGATCACGATACATCTTGGTACTACCCGGATGGATAGACAGTGGTGTATCATGTGCCTCCTTCATGACCTTGTCAGTCATTAGTTCGAAGCGAGGTACCACAACGCGGTCTCTGAAATACAAGGTTCCATCTTCAGACAGCGAGAAATCCCTGTACTTTTCCAGGTGAAGATCTTTCTTCATCAGATCAACTTCAGCATCTTTAGCTTGCGCGTTCTTAACAGATTTCTCAAGATCTGGCTGTATCACAAGGTTACTAAGAGAACCCTGAGGAACAATACGCAGGTTCAGCTTGCGCAATTCTTCATAAAGGTAAGGTTGAGCTTGCTTCACCATGAGGTTGTTACAATAGGACTTGCGGCTTAAGGCATCAACCATGACATTAGCCTTGCCATGGGTATAAGAAATACCACAGTCATAGTCCGTAATTGTTTCCAACCATCGCTGTTGGCGAAGATTAAGATCCGGCTGAGTAAACAAATACTTCAGACTTTGATGATCAGTGTATATCTCACACCAGTTACCCAGAAGGTAATGCCGCCACAGCTTCAATGCATAGATCACTGCAGCAAGTTCAAGATCATGCATCGGATAGTTTTCTTCATGCGGACGCAATTGTCGCGAAGCATACGCAATTACTCTTCTTTCTTGCATTAGGACACAGCCTAATCCTTGACGTGAGGCGTCGCAATATATCACAAAGTCTTTGCGGGAATCCGAAGGAGCAAGCACTGGAGCAGAAGTTAGCTTGTCCTTGAGAGTCTGGAAACTTTCCTGACATTTGTCTATCCACTCAAACTTAATGCCTTTGTGAAGCAGGTTAGTTAGAGGCTTAGCAATCTTGAAAAACTTCTCGACAAATCAACGGCAATAGCTTGTGAGGCCGAGAAAACTTCTCACTTGCTTGACGTTCTTCGGAGGAGTCCAGTCAAGAATAGCCTGACCTCGTTCCGGGTTAACAACAATTCCATCCTTGGAGATCACATGTCCAAGGTAGGTTACTTCAGAAAGCCAGAATTCACATTTGGAGTATTTGGCATACAACTGGTGTTCTCGGAGCCTTTCCAGTACAAGACGAAGGTGCTCAGTGTGTTCTTCCTTATTCTTCGAATATACCAGAATATCATCTAGATATACCACGATGAACTTGTCGAGGTAATCCATGAAGATGTAATTCATCAGGCGGGAGAACGTAGCTGGAGCATTTGTTAAGCCAAATGACATGACAGTGTACTCATAAGAGCCATAACGAGTAACAAATGCAGTCTTGGGAATATCCTCTTCGCGGACACGGATCTGGTGATAATCCAACCTCAAGTCAAGTTTAGAAAACACTGATGATCCAGCAAGCTGATCATACAGATCATTGATCCGAGGAAGCCAATATTTATTCTGAATGGTTGCCTGGTTGATAGGACGGTAATCTTGGACCAACCTATTCGTACCATCTTTCTTCTTGACAAAGAGAGACGGTGCTCCCCAGGCAGAGGAACTTGGATGGATAAAGCCTTTGTGGAGGGATTTGTCGATTTCCTCCTTAAGCTCTAGAAGTTCATGCAGAGGCATCTTATAAGGACGCTTTGCAATAGGAGTTGTGCCTGGCTTCAAGTCGATGGCAAACTCGACAACTCTAACATGAGGTATTCCTGGAAGTTCTTCTGGAAAAACATCCTGGAAGTCTCGAACGACTGGAATGTTTTCGATCCCCTCAAGCGGAGAAGCGTTTAACGCATTTAGAGCGTATATTAGGGCCTCAGCATTTTGAGTGATATGAGCATGATAATTCACTAGCTCATCTGACGGGTGCAAGAGGTGTACAACCTTAGTGGCGCAATTGATCGAGGCGTAATGAGCCTTCAACCAATCCATTCCCAGAATAAGATCAATTTTGGAAGACTTCAGGATAATGGGAGACGCACGGAACTCCAACCCTTCAATATCAATAATGACATCGGGGCTGAACATGGAGGCTCAGCACTGGCCCGCGGGAGTGTTTACCGCTAACGGATGGTGCATCTTTTCATATTTAATGCCATACATGAATGCAAAATCTTCTGATATGAAAGAATGCGATGCTCCTGAATCAAATAAAATAGAAGCTGCTACTGAATTAACAAGGAGTGTACCCATCACAGTAGCTGGTTGGTCCGAGTCTTCACTCATGTTGACATGATAAGCCTGACCACGACCATAAGGTCTGGCATTGTTGTTGCGGGCATTAGGAGGCGGAGCCAGTTGCTTCTGATTCTGATAGCAGTTCCTGGCAAGATGACCTGGTTTGCCACACTTGTAACATAGCCCATCATTGGGATTGGGAGCAGGAGCTCGGGGTGGTGCAGTTCGAAGAGGCTGCCTCGGTGGTGGAGGAGGCAGACGTGGTGCAGCATGGTACGGCCTTGGTGCAGGTGCAGTTGGACGATACATGCTGTGGGGAATCCAGATAGCGCTTCTATGACTCCTTGTGCTTGATCTGAGCAGTCTCAACCAGAATAGCCTTATTCACAAGAGTAGCAAAGTCGGTGAAGTCTTGAGCAGCAAGCGCAAGCTCGATATCTGGGTGGAGTCCACTACGGAACTTCTCTTGTCTACGAGCATCCGTGGCGATGTCTTCTTCACCATAGCGGGATAGATCAAGGAATTCCCGCTGATAGGCTTCGACAGTCTTGTTGCCCTGAGTGAGGTTGCGGAACTAGGTTTTCATCCGGTCCATGATTCCCTGAGGAATATATCGGGCACGAAAAGCAGCCTGGAACTTAGGCCAAGTAACGACTGTTCCAGCAGGCAGTGTAGGCTTGTGTGTGTCCCACCATTCAGCAGCGGGACCCTTTAAGAAAAAGGACGTGAAGGTGACAAAGTTGGCAGGGGAGACATTTGCAGACTCCATCTCGTGAGTGATATCGCGAATCCAGTCATCAGCATCCAGTAGCTTATCAGAATTGCGGAACTGAGTGGGGTTAAGACGCACAAATTCCGACAGAGTTATTGAAGCAGGATTCTGGTCCTGGTTGTTCTGATGCGGGAACTGAGCCATAATCCCAGTCATGAACTGACGGTTGAGCTCGAATTGTTGCATCATATCTGTCATATAATCTTGCGGTGGTGGTTGTTCAGGGGCACGACCACGACCACGACCGCCTGGTCTAACCATCCTGCTAAGTATCAACAATGGTAATTTAGTAAAAGCAATTGCGAGTGTTTAGCGACAAGCATGATGTAACACGACAATAATTAAGCAGTGTAATGGATACTTAACAGTAGTCAATTAAGACGTACAGATCCATACACTGAGTCGAGTACAAGCGGACAGCATAACGGTGCAAATTCAAAAGCTAGACATGCTAGGTGGCGCGCAGGCATGCGGTAAGGAAGTACACAACGAGACATAGCAAAGGCTACATCAATGTCAGAGAAAACTGCTGGAGCGAGGAATCTACAAGTGACAACACAGGGTGTCCTCGATAAAAGGATCTTGTAAGCAGAACCTGGCCCACAATCTTGAAGAAAGGGGGGGTAATTTCAGAACTCCGGGTGGATGTGATCACGAGAACCTATTGTTCGAGTTAGTAAAATTTTAACCCGAAAGGAAGAGAGATCAGAGTCCTAGAGTAAGGAAGAGGAATAAAAGATCCTAATACCACCCAGTTGGCGACGTGGGCCCGTAAGCCACACAGCCATGTTAGTAAAACGATTTTCATGACTAGACTCAACTTCGGCAAAGGAGTTGGAAAGGGGGTTCCTACAGGCAGTCGGCTCTGATACCAACCTGTGACGCCCCCGGCTTAATCGTGCACTAACCATACACGCAAATGCACATGATCAAGCCTAAGGACTCACTTGAAGATATCACAACACAACTCTAAAACATAAATAAAGTCATACAAGCTTTATATTACAAGCCAGGGGCCTCGAGGGCTCGAATACATAAGCTCGCATACAAGCGTCAGCGGAAGCATCAGATATCTGAGTACAAATATAAAAGTAAAACAGATAAGCCTTAAAAAGGCGGGGTAAAAGAAAACACTACGATCGAAAAGGCGCAGGCCTCCTGCCTGGGGCCCTCCGAACCTACTCCTGGTCGTCAACAAACTCATAGTAGTAACCACCCTCGGGGTGGTAGTAGTAATCGTCAGCGGGGGCAGCTGGCTCCGGGGGTCCGTCATCTGGTCGCATCAAAAGGATATGGGGAAAAGAGGAAGCAAAGCAACCGTGAGTACTCATCCGAAGTACTCAGCAAGCAAGGATCTACACAACATATGCAACATTATCAAAGAAAGGCTGTATATGTGGACTGGGCTGCAGAAATGCCAGCATAGAGAGAAGGCCTAGTCCTATCGAAGACTAGCATCTTCTGCGGACTTGCAGCATTAGAACAATGTAGATTAGCACAGTATAAGTAGTAGCAGTAATCAGTATCAACCTCGGCCAGAGATCCTTTCTCGACTCCCTGCGAGAAAGCAATCCCAGAGCCCTAGTATCCAAGTCTATCCAGTTCTAGTTGTATCGATCGGGATACAACTCCGAGCGTCCGTTACCGAGGATCCGGCTATGCATAGATTAGTTCTTCCCTGCAGGGGTGCACCAACTTACCCACCATGCTCGATTAACTCCGGCCGGACACACTTTTCCTGGTCATGCCCGACCTCGGCCAAACGATACACCGCAACCTGACCAAAAACTTAACAGAGAGGTCAGCACGCCGTACTAAACCTATGCCCCCAGGGGTCTTGGGCCATCGCCCCGGGAACTCCTGCATGTTGCGAGGGCGGCCGATGAGCAGACCTAGCAACCCACACTATCAAGGCGGTTGCGTTATGCGGTCCAACCCGGCGCGCGCCGCTTAGTCGCTGATGTCCATTTAGTTTCGGCTAATGCATACGACGCAGAGTGCCCAGAATTGTTCCCACGTGATGGTTAGTGCTATCGGGCCAGAGGCCCACTCGGATCAAATATCCAAACCATTAATGTATTGGGGTTGTGCGGTAACGAGCAGAGACTCACGATCGATGTGACCCCGTCGCCCCGTCTCAAGGACTAGCGGCAAGGGCTTGTAGGGTAACGCAGCAGAAAACAAAAATTTTCCGCCCTACGCACCAGCCCAGGACCACTATGGAGACTGCATACAAGGTTTGATCATTTTCGTTACCGACTCGTAGCGCAGCGGAAGTAGAGTCGATGACGATCGGCGGTGCAGATCCCCGCAGCTAGGATTTACAACCTCCCAACTGCGAGGATGTATACCCTCGTCTTCCCTTCGGACAGCCCTCCGGGAGGCGGTCGAACAGTCCACCGGACGATGTCGCGGACAGCCCTTCGGGAGGACCTTCGAAACCCGAACGGTCACTCGGACAGCCCTTCGGGAGGACTCACAGAACTCGGACCGTCACTTGGACAGCCCTTCGGGAGGCACTCTCGAACAGCCCCTCGGGCACTAAGATCGAAACTACGACCTCTCTACAGAGTTGCACACATACGGTGTCACCTATCCGGCAGGGCTTCGCTGTCCAGAACTAGTTCCTGCCGGAACCCAGACAGCCTTTCGGCTCTACGAAACTCTTTTTGTGGGAGGGAGAGAGAAGCCAGATAACATCTTGGCATGTGTATGAGAGCAAGGGATGGGGAGAATGGCAGCCCCTTCTCCTCCTTTTATAGGCCAAGGCAAGGGGTGGGGTGGGATGTTGAAATACCAAAATACCCAAGCTTCATGTCACACATGAAAGGGCATAATGGTAACACAAGGGGGGCACCAAGGGGACACCACCATGGCAGCCCTTGGGCCAGCCCACACCTTGTCTCCCCATGGGGGGGGCCCCCCCAACAAGCCACCAACATGTCTCCATGAAACATGCATGCTCCCTAGACAAAAAGCCACCAAACATGCAACCCCCGATTCGTGGGATCTTGTCCCCTCGCGCTGAGACAAGATGTTTTCCGCGAAACTTTTTCTGAAAAATTCCAGAAGGTCCCAGAACATTTCCGGCACCCTCTAAAATTATTCTGGGCATGATCCGAAACATTTTCGGTGCGGTGGTTTTCATCAGCGGAAAGCATTAACAGCGGTTACGGCAGTTTCGGAACATTTCCGGTTTTCCTCTCCGAAAATTCCCAGAAGTTCCCAGACCAATTCTGGCATCCTCTGAAAATTTCCAGGCGGTGCCGAAACCCTTTTTGACCAAATAATATATTCCGAAACAACTTTTCGGTTTTACCGAAACTCTTTCGGGTTTATCTCTCTCTCGGAACTCTTCCGTTGTCTCCGAAACATTTTCGGTGACTTTCTCTCAGATCCCTGTCTAGCGTTCAACAGATAGATGACCCTTAAGCGTGTGACCTATAGGTTCGTGAAGTATAGCATGACCGGAACACTTTCCGATCAATGATCAGCATCGGAGCCGTGGACACCCATATTGACCCCTATACCCACACGAATGAATATTCGAGTGAACCTCCAGTGCCGTGTGCTATCCTGTTGCTTCGCGATATGTTACAAATACCTGAGGTGAGACATGTTGGCATTCCCGTGGATCAACAACTGTCCACTATGCTAGTTACCCGTTACCGGTATTGTTTCTTTTCCGTTTACCGTGTTCCGGCATCCCGTGATCAAATCACAAAGTGTCTGGCCAGACGATGATGGATACCGTAACACCGAGAGGGCCCAGAGATATCTCTCCATCATTGGAGGAGCAAATCCCAATCTTGAGCTATCAAGTTACTTGACATACTTTCCCATGAACCCGTAAGCCGCCGTATAGCCATCCAGTTACGGATGACGTTTAACAAACCCAAAGTTTCATGAATCAAGCATGAAGAAACTTGATACTCTCATGGTCTGAGGAATTATGCAAACGTTAACCATCTCTGTGTTATTAACCATTAACTTGTGACGAATGAATCTCATAGCATAACATCAATCGGGTCGATTCAACACAAATGTTCTTCTAACATTGTGCCCTCAAAGTTGCTGGCATAGACATGCCCATGATTGGGAAAACATAATCATCATGCAACACTTGAGCTAGTCTTAGAGGCATGACTAGGAATACATTTTACCGTTTATTATTCCACACGTGCACATGGGTTTTCCCCAGAGCCTTTATGGATATACGGGCTTGGGAACCACAACAGTTATAGCATGGAACATAAACATAATAATGAGCATGGAGATAAATAATAACATTTATTATTGCCTCTAGGGCATATCTCCTATAGACTCCCACTTGCACTAGAGTCAATAATCTAGTTAATGCTAATGCACTTTACACCTGTGGCACACCGGTGTAAATATGCTTCACATGTGGTATAGCCTGATGTCCAACGGATCTGACGACTTCAGCTCCGTGTGTATCTTTGCGTATCCTCGCGTTTTTACGCTTTCACAAAATTCATATTTTGTGTGGACTTGGCTTTGTATGTATGTGAATCACAGGTCGAACCTGGATTCCTCAGACTGAGTTATGGAGCAACTACCTGCAGTAGTGTCCCATTGACAAAAGCCATCTTAGAACCATACCAAGTTCATGAATGAACTATATGATTCAACATTTTCTTTGTCGCTTCGAAAGCGGTAACATACTTAGCCACTATTATAGAATTCGCCACAGTAATTTGTTTGGAAACCTTTTCCAACTAACTGTGCCACCACATTGTGTGTTACACAAAACCCTTAACTTAAATCGAAAATCGCTTCGAGCATGGCTGAAGACTGTATCGATGTAACCTTTTACAACGAACTCTTCATGATCTCCGCTTGCGAGAAAACATGTCATCAGTGCTACTATAGTACTCAATGACCCTTTTTCACTGTTGTCCCATGATCAGTACTTTTGATCACTATGGTATCTATACTCGCAACAACTTTGGGAGTATTGGACATATCTGGTTGTTTTTACATACCATGGAATACATGATTAATCCAAACACAAGAGTGTATGGAATCTCCATCATGTATTATGCTCATCAATGTTTTGGGACACCGAGTCTTGCAAAAACTCTTTCCATGTGACTTCGGCAAGAATCACTCCTTGACATTTTTAATGCTAAAAGGTTTTAGCATCTTGTCAATATGTATCTTTGCTCAGCCCTATTAGGTAAATCTATCTCCATAGATCATCATGCCTAATATAAAGGCTATTTAGCCCAAGCACTTCATTGAAAAACTATTTCCAAATGAAGTCCTAATTCGTGTCAAGAAATTTAATTCCAATTACCAATGTGTCAAGCACACAAGGTTTTTAGAAATATTATTATGCTCCCACTTACTTTCTTGAATTATAAGCATCTTCGTTATCCATTGATGAAGTCAAAACTCCTTTGACCATTTCATCAAAACATGAAGATTCCAACTCCACTTTGCTCTCTTCTGTCCATCGCTGGAACTCTGAAGTTTGCACCCTTACTAGCATCCTCTGGATTAACAAAATACCTTGGACTGTAACACATGCAAGTCCTTGGTTTCATTTCCATCAGATGGAAATCCTTTTGTCATCCATTGTTTTATATCTCATGATATGAAATATGTATTAATTGCTAGTTCAACCCGAACCGACTTTAAGCATCGCTACGGTGAAGCAACCTCATCGTAGTCAACTCCTTGAACTTGTATATTGCAACAAGTCGAGCTTTATGGATAAAACATTTTTATTCGTATCAGTTATAGTTCCATAAATATTCGTCAGACTCTAAGTCTTCCGAAAGGTGTATCAAGGTTTTAATCTTGAATCACTTATATGGAAACTATCTCGGATTGTATTGGCATTTAGCCAATTCCGGAGTCAGGGCCCATCAACGCTTCCTTGTGTATCGTAGGTATACTGTTGTCTAACAACAATATCTCGTTTGCGCACCTGAGAGGTTTGCACGAGCCTTGCCCACGTGGTTCAGCTGCAAGTTCGATCGAAGTCCATACATTTTATTGTAGAGACTTTCGTATCAGTCGCAGTAGGAAACTCTGGAATTACTTCCAAGGTCCCTTTCCTTTGACCTGATGACGAAGGTACTGTTTATCTCGTCGAGTTGCACTATTCTCCCACTCACCTTTTGAAAGAACCATTTTCTTCAAAAAGCATACCGTTCTTTGTGGCAAACCTATTTGCCTCGGTATAGTGAGGGAGGAATACCCAATTACTTGGGATAACCTACAAAGTAGCACTTGTCTGATTTGGAATAGGTTTGTAACCTTTTACACAAGCCCCATATTCCAAATGTTAAGAAAAGATACAACATGGTTGGGCGTACCATACCATGGCGTCATTTCAACAGACCTGATGGAGCTCTTTTCAGTGTAAAAGCCGCAGTCTCTAAAGCATCACTTTAAAAGGGATAATGGCAAATTTATTTATGTCATATTTGATCTTACCATGTCATAAATGGTTCGATTACATCTTCACGGACTTTCCACTTGCAGTGGTGTTCCGGGAGGTGCAAGTTATGAAACCACTTTCACAACTCATCAGACATTCGCTAAACTTGTAACTCAAATATTCCTTTCTGCAATCCAATTGTAGAAACATAATTTTCTTGTTACAATAACTTCTACTTCATTGTCGAAAACCTTTTGACTGAATTCAAAAGATCTAGACTTACGTCTCATCAAGTAAATATCCATATATCTACTTGAGTCATTTCTGAAGATAGATAAATCCACTACTTGCAACAACATTTATTGGACTACATACATCATGATGCATGATCACCAATACGTTCTTTGTTCGTTCCTTATGGCCTGTGAACGGTATTTTAGTCACTTCACTTTTCGGAGAAAAGTTGCAAGTGTCAGATGATTCAAAATCAAATGACTTCAAAATCCATCATAATGGAATTTTCCATGCGGGTTTCTCCAATGTGACCAAATGCAATGCCACACTTGTGTGGTATTCTTTTAGTCTTGCGACATTTAGCGTCAGTTTATGGATGTATCATATTACCATCAATATTCATAATTTACGTCCCATCTGGATGGAAGCATGGCCCTTCATGTTATTCATAATACTGAACAACAATTGTTCTTTTATGAACAACCCTTTTGCAACAAACATTTTGCAATGGGCTAGAGTGTATGAAACTCTAAAATGAATTATTAAAGTAAATCCAGAGGTAATATATTAATATCATTATTCATAACATACATCTCATTCTCAATGAAAGTATGGCCCTTATGTTATTCATAACTTCGAACATCAAAAGTTCTCTTATGAACAACCTTCTTGCAAGATACCTTATGCAATGGGCTAGAGTTTGTGAAACTCTAAATGAATTATGAAAATAAATACAGACGGTAATACACCGATGGAAGGTATAGTAACATTTTACTATGTTCCCTGTCTATACCAAAACCTCATTCTTGGCTAGTCTTTCAGGCCATAGTAGTTCTTACATCGAGTTGCAACAGAATGCAATCGAGCGGGTATATTTGTGATTAACTCACAATACCCAAGAATTATTGATTAACAATTTAATCATAATTCCCAAGAACTATATCTTTGACCAGCCTTCTATACATCAAAAACTTGTATGACATTCATACTTGAGCTGGATATTCCAGTCTTCTCTCTTTTTGCCTTTATACTTCTAACAGTTTAACTTTTAGTATTTCTCCTACTCTCAGAAGCACCCAACTTAAGAGTGGCATTAGCCCTGGACTTCCTAGGCGTGAAAGTTTCACTAACACCCTTCGGACACTTCCATTATCTTTAAGTTGTTGTTTTATTCACCTTTCATCATATGACAGGCGTTCTACTGGATCCCTCTCTTATCAGTCTAATGCATAGTAAACTCCTTTACTAATAGTTTGCAAACAAACATTGCTTTGGATATCTCATATCTTTTAGCCTTTGTCTGTCTCTGAAAATGATTTTCAGATTCCATGAATATCACATAACTATCCAAACTTTCGAAGTCCAGGTCTATGGAAGCAAATGTATTGCACTTGACTGAAACGGAATTCTAGCTTTTGGATCGAAGGACGAGAGTCACATGATCCATAGCATAAGCGAGAGAATACCAAAGTATGCGATAGGACAAAGTCCTTCTCGGCACTCTTGAGGACAATCCTCACATTACGTTACCAACCGTAAAGTTTTAACCAGATATTTAACAGCTATTCAATTTTAATAGGGAAGGTGGAAACGCGAGCCATTATTCTACAACTATTATGCAAATCACACTTTAGACACTGTTCAAAATTAATTGCACCGAGAATTAAACAGGTTAATTCAACAGTGCTCTCCCACTCAAATCAATATCTCTCATAATTGATTGTGAGCGATTCAAGATCCATATTACAATTCAACGCCAAGGATGTGTCCATCTCAAGTGACGAAAATTGCAATCGGTAGGCCAACTTGCCAATCACATCTCTATGTGACTCTTGTTCATCTTTCGATGAGCGTGTTCCGAGCTCAGGACGCTCCTCCAGAACGTCAAGACAACCAAGTGATCTTGCTGCGAGGTCTCAACTCACCCGCCTCACACTTCCCTAATCGTTCGCACCCATGTGTCCATGTGATGCCCCGAAAAGTTAGGTGCCGTGACGGTGCTACACTTGGGAGAACACTAACTACTTGATATTTTTGTGAGAGATCACCCTAATAAAAGCGACTACCGCGCAATCAAAAAGGGTGCATCATAAGGGATAAACATCTCAGGCAATTCATAATAGCATGATATGGTATAGCCCTTTCTGACGGAGAAGTCTTGTATTTCTTCGTCTTTGGCATTCGCGTCGGTGTTCACCTTCGCGAAGATTGCCACCACCATGTCGATGCACCAGATAATATTGCTATCTTTATAGCTAATAAAATAATGCATTACAACAAGGTTGACACGCAGGTCATTAAAGTGCAATCATATGGCTCCAGCCATCATGCCGAATCATGACACGCAGGTCATGTTAATAAATTTACATTATATAGTCATCTCATACATAATCAAATTATTATGAGCACTGCTATACCACATCATATGCACATGCAAACCCTCCTGCAAAACCAAGTTAGACGCCTCTAATTGGATCATGCAAAAACTTGTTTTACGTGGCTTCTAAGGTTTCGAAACAAACCGAAGCTACCAACGTCCATCATCAAGTATGATAATTCAAGTCGCTAGATTAACAATGCGGGGTGTATGAAACATGAGATAATAAAATCTCGAGCCCCATACTGAACTTCGTCATACGCATGACCCCCGTGCAGATCATATCTGCATTGCCCTTTCGTCTGCGAAACATCCATCTTTCTTTAACTAAAGTGGAACCCAAAGAACTGTTAGCACTTCGTTGATCTGTCAATCAGCATACTCAGGAGCAGCATGAAAGGATCGCGGATTGCCAGAACTTTGTGAGATTCCACAATGCTGTCAAGATCAGGACTATGCAAATTCAAGGGAAGCAACAAGAACATCGGGTAACAGATTTCATCTGCTACCCGCACAAATAATTTTCAGTAATAGAACTCATCTACTACCTAATTATATTGTGCAACACCCATACATCTCTATGTATTCTAGATCGCAACCTGCATCTACGCATTGCACGGCTCATGATGCCACTGTAGGGTAACGCAGCAGAAAACAAAAATTTTCTGCCCTACGCACCAGCCCAGGACCACTATGGAGACTGCATACAAGGTTTGATCATTTTCGTTACCGACTCGTAGCGCAGCGGAAGTAGAGTCGATGACGATCGGCGGTGCAGATCCCCGCAGCTAGGATTTACAACCTCCCAACCGCGAGGATGTATACCCTCGTCTTCCCTTCGGACAGCCCCCCAGGAGGCGGTCGAACCGTCCACCGGACGATGTCGCGGACAGCCCTTCGGGAGGACCTTCGAAACCCAAACGGTCACTCGGACAGCCCTTCGGGAGGACTCACAGAACTCGGACCGTCACTTGGACAGCCCTTCGGGAGGCACTCTCGAACAGCCCCTCGGGCACTAAGATCGAAACTACGACCTCTCTACAGAGTTGCACACATACGGTGTCACCTATCCGGCAGGGCTTCGCTGTCCAGAACTAGTTCCTGCCGGAACCCAGACAGCCTTTCGGCTCTACGAAACTCTTTTCGTGGGAGGGAGAGAGAAGCCAGATAACATCTTGGCATGTGTATGAGAGCAAGGGATGGGGAGAATGGCAGCCCCTTCTCCTCCTTTTATAGGCCAAGGCAAGGGGTGGGGTGGGATGTTGAAATACCAAAATACCCAAGCTTCATGTCACACATGAAAGGGCATAATGGTAACACAAGGGGGGCACCAAGGGGACACCACCATGGCAGCCCTTGGGCCGGCCCACACCTTGTCTCCCCATGGGGGGGGCCCCCCCAACAAGCCACCAACATGTCTCCATGAAACATGCATGCTCCCTAGACAAAAAGCCACCAAACATGCAACCCCCGATTCGTGGGATCTTGTCCCCTCGCGCTGAGACAAGATGTTTTCCGCGAAACTTTTTCTGAAAAATTCCAGAAGGTCCCAGAACATTTCCGGCACCCTCTAAAATTATTCTGGGCATGATCCAAAACATTTTCGGTGCGGTGGTTTTCATCAGCGGAAAGCATTAACAGCGGTTACGGCAGTTTCGGAACATTTCCGGTTTTCCTCTCCGAAAATTCCCAGAAGTTTCCAGACCAATTCTGGCATCCTCTGAAAATTTCCAGGCGGTGCCGAAACCCTTTTTGACCAAATAATATATTCCGAAACAACTTTTCGGTTTTACCGAAACTCTTTCGGTGTTCTCTCTCTCGGAACTCTTCCGTTGTCTCCGAAACATTTTCGGTGACTTTCTCTCAGACTCCCTGTCTAGCGTTCAACAGATAGATGACCCTTAAGCGTGTGACCCTATAGGTTCGGTGAAGTATAGACATGACCGGAACACTTTCCGATCAATGATCAGCATCGGAGCCGTGGACACCCATATTGACCCCTATACCCACACGAATGAATATTCGAGTGAACCTCCAGTTGCCGTGTGCTATTCCTGTTGCTTCGCGATATGTTACAAATACCCGAGGTGAGACATGTTGGCATTCCCGTGGATCAACAACTTGTCCACTATGCTAGTTACCTCGTTACCGGTATTGTTCTCTTTTCTCGTTACCGTGTTCCGGCATCCCCGTGATCAAATCACAAAGTGTCTGGCCAGACGATGATGGATACTGTAACACCGAGAGGGCCCAGAGATATCTCTCCATCGTTGGAGGAGCAAATCCCAATCTTGAGCTATCAAGTTACTTGACATACTTTCCCATGAACCCGTAAGCCGCCGTAATAGCCATCCAGTTACGGATGACGTTTAACAAACCCCAAAGTTCATGAATCAAGCATGAAGAAACTCGATACTCTCATGGTCTGAGGAATTATGCAAACGTTAACCATCTCTGTGTTATTAACCATTAACTTGTGACGAATGAATCTCATAGCATAACATCAATCGGGTCGATTCAACACAAATGTTCTTCTAACATTGTGCCCTCAAAGTTGCTGGCATAGACATGCCCATGATTGGGAAAACATAATCATCATGCAACACTTGAGCTAGTCTTAGAGGCATGACTAGGAATACATTTTACCGTTTATTATTCCACACGTGCACATGGGTTTTCCCCAGAGCCTTTATGGATATACGGGCTCGGGAACCACAGCAGTTATAGCATGGAACATAAACATAATAATGAGCATGGAGATAAATAATAACATTTATTATTGCCTCTAGGGCATATCTCCTACAGGGCTAAGAATGCCCGGCCACGCCTCGTATTTATCTCTCGGGTACCCTCTAGGTCAACCCGTCTCCAAATCACTCGCGAGTACCCCTCAGGGTCGACCCGCCTTTCCAATTAATAGTTGTAAAGTCCAAGTATCCGTGTGTCCATAACATCAGGGAATCCGAGGTATCACCCTCGTTGGATTCCTACTCAATGTATCCGTCAAGGTGAACTTAGGAGGAATCTCCCTCGAGGTTCACACTTGAGGTGTTGCATGACAGCGTCGTTATCGGAAGTGGTGAAGGAGGAATCACCCTCGATGACCACGACCGAATAGCTACTCTACAGAGTTAACATTAGAAGTGCTAAGCGAGGTATCACCCTCGGCAGTCGATGGTAACGTTGTAGTGTCGTTCAACTAAGGGGGGTGATGTGCGGTGCTGGGGCCTGGTTGTCGAGTCTTCCGATAATCCAGCGGGGCAACCGGGACAGGTGGCGTCACTGGGGTCTCTATCCAGCCTATACTAAGCAGTTTAGGATAAGCAGGTAAGGTATCAATAGCAGGTTACAATAAATAGGCTATGCATCAGAATAGGATAACTGAAAGCAGTAGCAAATTCTAATGCAAGAAGGAGGGAGAAAGAATAGGCAATATAGGCATGTTCAAAGGGGGGGGGTGCTTGCCTGGTTGCTCTGCGGCAAAGGCAGGGTTGTCAGCGGTGTCGTCGGTCTCCGGAGCTACGTCGGTCTCGAGGACTACGTCGGTACCGGGATCTATCGAGAGAGAAGAGGGGAGGAAACAAATAAATACACAGCAATCATATGCAACACAGAGCATGCTATGCTAACGTGCAGTGCAGGGTTGCCTAAAGACATGTCTAAATCATTTTAGTTATTTTAGGATTAAAGTTGGAATTATTAACCGGTGTATATGCACTATTCATCTGCCGGAAACAGGCTAAAAGTTGCGGGTTCACCTTCGTAGAGGGTCCCGACAAGGAAACAGATGGCACGGTCGGATTCGTCTCGTCGTTCTGATCAACTTTCATGTAGAAAGTTTTTCGATCCGAGCTACGGTTTAATTTCTACGAATTTCTAAAGATTTAAACATTTTCTGAAATTATTTGAATTAACAGGAATTTCCAGAAAAGGAATATGATGTCAGGGTGATGTCATGCTTGCGTCAGCGGTCAGCTGACCAGCTGACTAGTCAAACTGACAGGTGGGACCCACCTATCAGCCTCTTTGTGACTAACAGTGGGTTAATTTGACTAACAGAACTAATTAGGGGTGTGGGCCCCATTAGTCAGTGACTAAACCAATTAGCAGATTAATTTAAAAATGTTATTAGCCTAATTAAGTGCAGGGGCCCACATGTCAGCGTAAGAGGGGTGAACAGTACCCGCGTTGACCATGGTCAACGGGGTCAACGAAGGCGCTGGGGCCCACAGTCAGCGACACTGGGCGGGCCCCACGTGGTGATAGGTCAGCGGGGCCGCCGGAGCTGCTCCAGCGAGCGTCCCGCTACAGCGAAGTCACCGGAAAGCATCGGAATCGCTCCACAGAGAGCCAAAACAAGCACCGGTTGGCGCATTTGAACGAGCGTCGAGCGCCGCGTCGAATGGTGGCATGGGCCGCAGCTGGAGAGGCCGGAAAGACGCCGGCGGCGAGCCATAGTGGCGGTGATCTTCGGGTGAGCTCGGGCACGTGACTACGGCGTGAACTAGCGCATAATTTTCGGTTGCGTTCTAGCCAGCGCGAAGTGTTGCGCCGAGTGGAGATGGCGCGAGGCCGTGGAGATGTCCGGAAGTGGCCGGACGGCGAGGTGCCGTGGCGGACAGAGCTCGGTGCAGCGGTGAGCTAGCTAGAACGGAGCAGAGCGGCTCGGGAGAGAGGCAGAGGGGAGAGGGGAGACGAGGGCTTACCGCGCGGTTATGAAAGACCCTCGACAGATTAGGAGCAGCACCGAATCACCGGAGTTGAAGACGAACGGCGGCGGTCGGAGATGCGGTTGAAAGGGGGTTTGGCGCTGCAGGTCACTCCGGCTCCACTTGAGGCCTCCAGGTGAAGGAGCCGACCTCGGCGGAACATGCAGACAAGGTCGGCGCCCTCGGGGCCGCCGGTGGCCGTGGAGGAGCAGAGAGGCGGCGACGGCGGCGTTCGGTCATGGTGAAAGATAGGAAAGGAGAGGCGAGCGAGCAAGGGAGAGAGGGGAAATGGAGGAGGCGACCAGGGGGGACGGACGAAGGAGTCCTTATCCCCTCGACTGTCGGTGGCATCGCCGTGTCGACGAACGGCCGGCACGCGCGCTCGCGCCCACGGCGGTGGCGACACGCTGGGAGAGAGAGCGGGAGCAGAGAGAGATGGGCCGGCCTCAGGCACTAGCACTTAGGCCCAGTGCACAGTGGCCTTTTTCTTATTCTCTTTTATTTTTCTGTTTTTCTTTTTCCAGAGAGGGTTTTGAATTAAATGAGCTGTCAAATATTTTTGTACAAATGTGAAACTTGGTCACATAAATACAATGGAATAATCTGGACTACCACAAAATGTTTGAGCAATTTTGGAATTCTTTTGGATTTTTCAAAAATGGAAATGGCATTAACAGTGCGGTTTTGGCTCTGTTTTAAATGCTTAGGACCATTCTGAATTGATGATAATGTTGTATTCCTTAAAAACAACTGGTTTTGGAATATTTGCTAGAAGGTGAACATTTTTCCAGCAAACTTTGAGCAACTTTATTTTGCACTTTAAATTTGAATTGTTTTCAAAGAGGAATTTTGAATGGAGTTGTTTAACCACTATGATCAAGCAAGCAAATGAAGATGACTTGGCATAATTAATAGATGATCACAGTGCTTGTTACAACAGGGGTGTTACACCAATGAGGATGATGAACCCCTCCGTGATGGTGTCTAGATTGGATCTATGGTTTCTGGAACTTGCGGCGGCTGGAATTGTGTTTCGTTGACTCCCCTAGGCTTTTTAGATTTTCGGGGTATTTATAGAGCAAAGAGGCGGTGCGGGAGGCGGCCGAGGTGGGCACAACCCACCAGGGCACGCCTGGGCCCCCAGGCACGCCTGGGCCCCCAGGCACGCCCAGGTGGGTTGTGCTCCCCTCGGAGCCCCCCTCTGGTACTTCCTTGGCCCATCGTGTGTTTTCTGGTCCAAAAAAATTCTCCAAAAAGTTTCGCTGCATTTGGACTCCGTTTGGTATTGATTTCTGTGAAGTAAAAAAACAAGCAAAAATTAGCAACTGGCACTGGGCACTATGTCAATAGGTTAGTCCCAAAAAATGATATAAAATTGCTATAAAATGATTGTAAAACATCCAAGAATGATAATATAACAGCATGGAACAATCAAAAATTATAGATACGTTGGAGACGTATCATCATCCCCAAGCTTAATTCCTGCTCGTCCTCGAGTAGGTAAATAATAAAAATAGAATTTTTGATGTGGAATGCTGCCTAACATGTTCATCACATTTTCTTTTCTTGTAGCATGGACATTTGGACTTTTGTATGATTCAAAGCAATAGTCTAGTTTTGACATGAAGATTTCAATACTCAAGCATATCAACAAGCAACCATGTCTTTTAAAATATCAACACTAAAGCAAGTTATCCCTAGCCCATCATGCTCAATCATTGATCCAATCATGAAACACACTCACATATTAGCTACACCCAATGCTCAAGTATGATCATAGTGCCCCTTAGTTGGTGCTTTATAAGAGAAGATGGAGACTCAAATAAAAATTGCATAAAGTAAAAAGAAAGGCCCTTCACAGAGGGAAGTAGGGATTTGTAGAGGTGCCAGAGCTCAAGGCGAAAAATTAAGAGATAAAACATTTTGGGTGGCATGCCTTTCCTGTCAACGAAAACGATTGAGTAGTTCCCAATACTTTCCATGCTAGATATATCATAGGCGGTTCCCAAACAGAAAATAAAGTTTATTCCTTTTTCATCATACTTTCACATTCCACGGCTAACCGAATCCACGGGTGCCGTCCATACCAACACTTTCCAAGGAATTTATTATTTGACAACATAAAGTAAATTCATTTTTTCATTTCGGGACTGGGCATCCCTAATACCTTTGATGTACTCCTGTGCAATGACAAGTGAACAAACACTCATCTTGAGAATAACACATCTAGCATGAAAAAATATCAGCCACCCCCTACCGTTTCATGAGCGGTACGAGCACACAAAAAGGAAATTTATTTTGAAGATTAGAGATGGCACATACAAATTTGCTTAGAACAGCAAAAGAATACCGCATATAGGTAGGTATAGTGGACTCATATGGCAAAACTGGGTTTAAGGATTTTGGATGCACAAGTAGTGATCATACTTAGTACAAGTGAAGGCTAGCAAAAGATTGAGAAGTATCCAACCAAGAAACAAAAAATCTCATAAGCGAGCATTAAGCATAACTAACACTGAATAATGCACCACAAGTAGGATGTAATTTAATTGCATAACTATTGACTTTCATGCTTGCATAGGGAATCACAAACCTTAACATCAATATTCTTACTAAACCATAATTACTCACCAACATGACTCACATATCACTATCATCATATCGCAAAACTATTACAAAGAATCAAGTTTATTTTGTCCAATGATCTTCATGAAAGTTTTTATTACATCCCTCTTGAATATCTATCACTTTGGGACTAGTTTCATATGTTGCTTTTGATAGCTCAAACAAATCTAACTGAAGAACATGAGCATAAAATTTTTCTTCTCTCAAAATAATATAAGTGAAGCATGAGAGAATTTCTAAAAAAAAATACTAACTCTCAAATAAATCTAACTGAAGCATGAGAGCATTTCTTCAAAAAAAATAAAGCACACCGTGCTCAAAAAGATATAAGTGAAGCACTAGAGCAATTCCATAGCTCAAAAAAAATTAAGTGAAGCATATAGAGCAATTCTAGCAAATCATAGCATAATTTTGGCTCTCTCAAATAGGTGTGTTCAGCAAGGATACTTGACTTAAACTAAAAAGTAAAACAAGCAAAGACTCATATAATACAAGACGTTCCAAGCAAAACTCATGATATGTGACGAATAAAAATATAGTTCCAAGTAAAATACCGATGGTCGTTAGAAGAAAGAGGGGATGCCACTCGGGGGCATCCCCAAGCTTAGTTGTTTGATTCTCTTTTAGATAATAGCTTGGGATACCATGGGGCATCCCCAAGCTTAGGCTCTTCTTACTCCTTATTCCTTCATCCATCGTGATCTCACCCAAAACTTGAAAACTTCAATCACACAAAACTCAACAAAACCTTCGTGAGAGCCGTTAGTATAAGAAAACTAATCTTTACTTTAAGTACTGTAGAAAACCCATTCAAAATTTGTTATTGCATTATATCTACTATATTCTAACTTTACCATGGCTTATACCCCCCGATAGAAACCATAGATTCATCAAAATAAGCACACAATGCAAAGAAAACAGAATCTGTCAAAAACAGAACAATCTGTAGAGATGCGAATGGTTCTCGTACTTCTGTAACTCCAAAAATTCTGAAAAATTAGGACAACAGAGGCAATTTTATATGAATATTGTGTAAAAAAGTCAGAATTTTCGTCGCTTCTGTTATTTTGAACAATTATTTTACTGGACGCAAAAGTTTCTGTTTTCCAAAAAGATCAAATCAATTATCACCAAAGCTATCCCAAAAGGCTTCACTTGGCACAAACACTAATTAAAACATAAAAAACACAATCATAACAGTAGCATCATTGTGCAAACACTCAAGAGCAGAAAGAAAAAGACAAAAATAAAATTTATTCATAGGGTTGCCTCCCAACAAGCGCTATCGTTTTACGCCCCTAGCTAGGCATAATGCATAGATATAAGTGTTGTCATCTTTCTCCTTATTTTCCTTAGAGGTGTTTTTGTCAGGAGGTTTTGCAAAAACAATGTAAAACACATTATCCATGGAAACTTTAGCACTATCAAGTTGCTTATCATCATATCACCTTTGATTTCCGACAACAATCCAATAATAATGTTGATTAACATCATTGAAAACTTGTTGGATTATATCTAAAACAGGGATTTCCTTTTTAAGATTCTCATCAAAGATTTGATTATTCCCAAGAAAATGTCTTAACGCATAATCGCTATTATAAAGAATTTCATCTATCACGGGTTTTTCACGATTCATGCCATAAAAATCAAAGATTTCCCTAGCTTCCCGTATTATGTAGTCAAATTCATTCATAAGAACAAGAGTGGCCAACTTTTTAGCTTTAGGATTCTTTATAACGGGTAGCTCATAAAACAATCTTTGCAAGGTAGGATGGGTACGGATAAATTTATTTTCAAGTTTCAGAACTAGTGCTGAAATAGCTTCCGTATAAGATTTAATCCTTTTAAGTACAGGAGCATCATCAAGACTTAAATTTCCAACACAATTGAAAAATTCTTGGATATGTTCTTTCCCCATAACATTCCCTTGCCCCAAAACAAAAGTTTTAGCATCCAGATTGCCAGATCGTCCAATTTTAGGAGTTAGGCAATCATCTATTTCTGCCATACCAAAATCACTCATGATTGCAAGCAAAAGGATAGATCTGATGAGAAAACGGCGAACGAAAAAGAGGTCGAATAAAACGGCAAATTTTTGTGAAGTGGGGGAGCTCAAAATGAGAGGCAAATGGCAAATAATGTAAATTGCAGGGAGATGAGATTTGTGATAAGGAATCTGATAGATGTTGATGATGTCTCCCTGGCAACGGCGCCAGAAATTCCTTTTGATGTCGCTTGAACTGCGTCGGTATTTCCCCAAAGAGGAAGGGATGATGCAGCACAGCTACGGTAGGTATTTCCCTCAGTGATGAGACCAAGGTTATCGAACCAGTAGGAGAACCACGCAACACTATGCAAACTGTACCTGCACACAAAGAACAAATACTTGCAACCCGACGTGTAAGAGGGGTTGTCAATCCCTCCCGGGTAAAAGATAGATAAAATTGTAGTAGATTGGATAAATAGATCTCGCGGGAATGCGAGATAAAATAAATAAATAAAAATTGCACCAAGGTATTTTTGGGTTTTTGGATTAATAGATCTGAAAATAAAAGCAAGTAAAAATAGATCTCGAAGGCAAATATGATAAAGAATAGACCCGGGGGCCGTAGATTTCACTAGTGGCTTCTCTCGAGAAAAATAACATACGACGGGAAAACAAATTACTGTTGGGCAATTGATAGAATTCAAATAATTATGACGATATCCAGGCAATGATCATTATATAGGCATCACGTCCAAGATTAGTAGACCGACTCCTACCTGCATCTACTACTATTACTCCATAGATCGACCGCTATCCAGCATGCATCTAGTGTATTAAGTTCATGGAGAAACAGAGTAATGCAATAAGAATGATGACATGATGTAGACAAGATCTATTCATGTAGGAATAGACCCCATCTTGTTATCCTTAATAGCAACAATACATACGTGTCATTTCCCCTTCTGTCACTGGGATTGAGCACCATAAGATCGAACCCATCACAAAGCAACTCTTCCCATGGCAAGAAAAATCGATCTAGTCGGCCTAACTAAACCAAAGATTCAACGAAGAAATACGAGGCTATAAGTAATCATGCATATAAGAGATCAAAGAAACTCAAATAACTTTCATGGATAAAAATATAGATCTGATCATAAACTCAAAGTTCATCGGATCCCAACAAACACACCGCAAAAGGAGTTACATCAAATAGATCTCCATGAGACCATTGTATTGAGAATCAAAAGAGATAGAGGAAGCCATCTAGCAACTAGCTACGGACCCGAAGGTCTACAATGAACTACTCACGCATCATCAGAGAGGCATCAATGAGGATGATGAACCCCTCCGTGATGGTGTCTAGATTGGATCTGTGGTTTCTGGAACTTGCGGCGGCTGGAATTGTGTTTCGTCGACTTCCCTAGGGTTTTTGGATTTTCGGGGTATTTATAGAGCAAAGAGGCGGTGAGGGAGGTGGCCGAGGTGGGCACAACCCACCAGGGCGCGCCTGGGCCCCCTGGCACGCCCAGGTGGGTTGTGCTCCCCTCGGAGCCCCCCTCTAGTACTTCGTTGGCCCATTGTGTGTCTTCTGGTCCAAAAAAATTCTCCAAAAATTTTCGCTGCATTTGGACTCCGTTTGGTATTGATTTTCTGTGAAGTAAAAAAACAAGCAAAAAATAGCAACTGGCACTGGGCACTATGTCAATAGGTTAGTCCCAAAAAATGATATAAACTTGCTATAAAATGATTGTAAAACATCCAAGAATGATAATATAACAGCATGGAACAATAAAAAATTATAGATACGTTGGAGACGTATCAGGGGGCGCCTCGGCCTCGACGAACCATGGCGCCTTATCATTTTCCTCGTCGAGGTGGTTGATGGCAGAGGCGGCGCTTTGGTGGGTTGGCATGCTTGGAAAAGTTGGATGTCCTACAGGCTGCGCTTGTTGCCTCCGTGCGTCGCGCGCCACCTAGGTTTATGCGCAATATCACTGGGTGGCGGCGTGAAACCGGTGAGGAAATGGCGGGGAACGGTGGCGTGTTCATAAAACGCCATCAATTAATGGAAACTTAGCATAGAAGGAACATCGAGCTAGCACAACGCGTGCGGGCACATTGCTCGCCCAAGGCTATGATCCATATACTTGTGTGCCCAATAGAGCACACTATTCACAGTAAAGAATATTGTTCCATTTATCCTAGTAGAGCAGTGGCGGCAAGCGTCACAAGAAGTAGATGATGATCAGATGATCGTTTATCCTAGTTAATTATGCATGTAATAGTTTACTTTGGTGTGTGGAAATGTCATGTGTGTACTTGCCACCTATGTAAATGGATGTTTGCCGCGTATCACACACGTCTTGTTTACATGAAACATTTCTGTTCTCTTGGCTCAACACAAACAGTTTATCGAAATGAACTATATGCCCTCCACTGCACACACCTTGATCTGGCTGAACCATTTCTGGTTGCCTAATCTATTTGCTAGTCTTTCCTTGTACTAAGTGGGAATACTACTTGTGCATCCAAAATCCTTAAACCAACTTGTGCCATATGAGTCCACCATACCTACCTATATGTGGTATTTCCATGTCGTTCCAAGTAAATTTGTATGTGCCAACTCTAATTTTCAAAATGAATTTTCTTTTTGTGTGCCCGTACCGCTCATGAAGTGGCAGGGGGTGGCCAATTTTTTTCCATGCTAGATGTGTTATTCTCAAGATGAGTGTTTATTCACTTGTCATTGCACGAGAGTGTGGCAGTAATAGGGATGCCCAGTCCCGAAATGAAAAAGAAATTTACTTTACGTTATCAAATAATAAATTCCTTGGAAAGTGTTGGTATGGAAGGCACCCGTGGATACGGCTAGCCATGGATTGTGAAAGAATGGTGAAAAAAGGAATAAACTTTATTTTATGTTTGGGAACCGCCTATGATGTATCTAGCATGGAAAGTATTGGGAATTCTCGGTCGTTTTCGTTGACAGGAAAAGCATGCCTCTCAAAATATTTTTTCTCTCAACTTAAGCTTTGAGCTATGGCACCTCTACAAATCTCTGCTTCCCTCTGCGAAGGGCCTATCTATTTACTTTATGCAATTTTTTATTTTTATTTGAGTCTCCATCTCACCAACTAGGGAGCACTATGATCATACTTGTGCATTGGATGTAGCTAATATTCGAGTGTGTTTCATGAATGGATCAATGATTGAGCATGATGGGCTAGGGATAGCTTTCTTTAGTGTTGATATTTTGAAAGACATGGTTGCTTGTTGATATGCTTGAGTATTGAAATCTTCATGTCAAATATAGACTATTGCTTTGAATCATCTAAAAGTCCAAATGTCCATGATACAAAAGAAAATAATATGTCATGAACATGTTAGGCAGCATTCCACATCAAAAATTCTGTTTTTATCATTTACCTACTCGAGGACGAGCAGGAATTAAGCTTGGGGATGCTGATACGTCTCCAACGTATCTATAATTTTTTATTGTTCCAGGATGTTATATTATCATTCTTGGATGTTTTATATTCATTTTATAGCAACTTTAAATCATTTTTTGGGACTAACCTATTGACATAGTGCCCAGTGCCAGTTGCTGTTTTTTGCTTGTTTTTTACTTCGCAGAATATCCATATCAAATGGAGTCCAAATGCAGCGACACTTTTTGGAGATTTTTTTCTGCCCAGAAGACAACTTGGGAGCCGAGGAAGTGCACGAGGGGAGGCCCGTGGGGCCCATAAGACACCAGGGCACGCTAGAGGCCCCTGGCGTACCCAGGTGGGTAGTGGGGCCCACAGGAGTCCTTTTCGCCGCATCTCATCTCTATACCCAAATATTCCAGAAACCCTAGGGGAGTTGACGAAAAACAATTCCAGCCGCCGCAAGTTCAAGAACCACGAGATCCAATCTAGAGCCCTATTCCGGCACCTTGCCGGAGAGGAACACGATCACAGAGGGGTTCATCATCCTCATTGGTGCTCCTCCGATGTTGCATGAGTAGTTTACCATAGACCTACGGGTCCGTAGGCAGTAGCTAGATGGCTTCTTCTCTCTTTTTGATTCTCAATACAATGTTCTCCTCGATGTTCTTGGAGATCTATTTGATGTAATGACTTTTTGCGGTGTGTTTGTTGTGATCCGATGAATTGCGAGTTTATGATCAGTTCTATCTATGAATATTATTTGAGTCATATTTGATCTCTTATATGCATGATTGTTATAGCCTCGTATTTCTTCTCTGAAACTTTGGTTTGGTTTGGCGAACTAGATTGATTTTTCTTGCAATGGGAAGAGGTGCTTTGTGATGGGTTCGATCTTGCGGTGTCCTCACCCAGTGATAGAAGGGGTAGCGAGGCACGCATGTATCGTTGCTATTAAGGATAAAAAGATGGGGTCTATTCCTACATGAATAGATCTTGTCTACATCATGTCATCGTTCTTATTGCATTACTCCGTTTCTCCATGAACTTAATACACTAGATGCATGCTGGATAGCGGTCAATGTGTGGAGTAATAGTAGTAGATGCAGGCAGGAGTCGGTCTAGTAATCTTGGACGTGATGCTATATACATGATCATTGCCTTGGATATCGTCATAATTATTTGCCCTTCTATCAATTGCCCAACAATAATTTGTTTACCCACCGTATGCTATTTTCTCGAGAGAAGCCACTAGTGAAATCTACGACCCACGGGTCTATCGTTTGTCATATTGTTTTCAGATCAATTATTCCAAAAAAACAAATACCTTGCTGCACTTTTTCTTTATTTATTTTATTTTCTGTTTTCACTAGATCTATTTATCCAATCTAATACAATTTATTCTATCTCAATACCGAGGAGGGATTGACAGACCCACTTACGCGTTGGGTTGCAAGTATTTGTTATTTGTGTGCAGGTACCGTTTACATAGTGTTGCTTGTTTCTCCTACTAGATTGATAACCTTGGTTTTGTAACTGAAGGAAATACTTACCGTTGTTGTGCTGCATCATCCTCTCCTCTTTGGGGAAATACCAACGCAGATACAAGCAATCAGGCGCTTACCCAAACAAGGGGGAAGCTGGATGCTGCCTTGGCCGAGGTGGAGCAGGTGAAGAGATTCACCAGAGAGGCGCACGGTAAGTCATTTTTCTGGCATTTATCAGTGCCATGGGGAGGATGAGATCGCCTGACGCCATAATCCCTTGTAGCAGCGGAAGCCCTTGGTCAACTTGAGAGAGACCTTAAGCAGGCCCGTGAGGATTTGATGTATGCGGAGTCACGTCGTCAAGCAAACCAACATGGGGTTACCCAAAAGAGTGGTGGCATCAATGTGTTGAGGGCTGAGAACGCCTGACAGGCCCAGGAAATTGAGAGCTTAAAAGCTCAACTGGTTGCTGCTGAATCGAAGAATCGTCGAACTGATGACATGATTTTTGGTAAGTCGTGATTTTCAAAAAATATGTTCGCAATGGGTTTTAGCCGAGATGATTAGCATGCTGACTTTGTTCCTTTCACAGCCTCTCTGTCCGGCCTACCTCCTGACGCCTGAGGTTCGGTGTCCGAAGACATGGCGGCTCATCTATCCGGGGTGCATGAGAGTGCGTGCAAATCGATGAAGGACGTTTTCCAGGCTTTATGGCCCGAAGTGGTATAGGTGCCCAAAGACATGGCGGTCCTAGCCGAACAGTTGAAAAGAGATCAGCGCCGGATCCAGGCTTGGAAGGTGTCCGCCTGTCGGGAAGGAGCGAGGGAGGCCTGGGCCATGGTGAAGACTCATTATATAGGTCTGAAGACGATGGTACTAGCTGAGGTAGGACCCATGGGGCCAGATGGGGAGGAAATACCCACTAGTCACGTGTACGAGAGTGATATGCCTGCTGCTCACCTTAATAGATGGACTAGACCGTGTTTAATAATTATGTATGACTTTATGTATGGAAGTACTTTAGGTCAATATTTAGTCCGCGCTTTCGAACTCTGTCAGCCAGCCATTGGCTTCCACCTCCTCAGCTAATGGCCGAGGAGTGTCCCATACTACTGGCCGAAGTAATCAGACCAGGTGCTTCAGGTGACAAGGCAATCCGGCTATACGTCTCGAAAGACAAGAGGGTGGCAGAAAGTTATGTTATATTACTATTTAACATAAGAAACATCTTCCAAGGAAAATAGTTCTTCCAACAGTTCCTTTCCTCGGGTGGCTGTGTCGTGCACATAGGTCCGAAGACGGGTGACCTCAGAGGTAAAGCCCCTGGTCGGGGTTTGAAAGGCCCCTTCCACGTTAACCCTATGTCATGGCCGACCGATTTGTATTTTAAGAATGCTAACTTTCGGCTTTGTCCGTCTGAGGTACTGCGTCGGCTGACCCAGGAGTAACAATCACAGCGGTGCTACCTTTTCCCCTTAGCCAAAGTATCGGGAACGTAAGGGGCAAGCATAGGAGGCGGGAAACCCAGCTTGGCCAAATCTTAAATCAAATCAATGCATATGTTGGCTTGAAAGACAAATGTGTATAAGAGGTGGGATGATGCATGTTTTGAAAAGAACATGCAATATTATCTCTCGAGATCATTCAAAAATGCTCCGAGGTGTAGAATACATAAAAAAGGTAAGTTATATACATAAGCAATGTTCAGGGGGTCAAGCGTAGAAACATCGGAGTAGCGCCGCATTCCAGGGGTTGGGCTCTAGACGACCGTCCTCTAGATCTCGAATTTGGTAACCTCCTCCGATTAGCACCTGATCAATAATGAATGGTCCATCCCATCTAGGGGAAAGTTTGTGCTTCTGCTTCTCTGGATGTAGCCTCATGACGAGGTCCCCAACGTTGAAGTCCTTTACATGGACCTCCCTACCATGGTAGCGCTAGGCCTGTTGTCGATAGATAGCTGATCTTGCCCGAGCGACGTTGCGCTCTTCTTCGAGAGCGTCCAGGGCATTGATACGTCTCCAACATATCTATAATTTTTTCTTGTTCCATGTTGTTATATTATCATTCTTGGATGTTTTACAATCATTTTATAGCAACTTTATATCATTTTTTGGGACTAACTTATTGACATAGTGCCCAGTGCCAGTTGCTATTTTTTTTTGCTTGTTTTTTACTTCGCAGAAAATCAATACCAAATGGAGTCCAACCGCAGTGAAACTTTTTGGATATTTTTTTGGACCAGAAGACATCCAGTGGGCCAAAGAAGTACCAGAGGGGGGCTCCGAGGGGAGCACAACCCACTTGGGCGCGCCTGGGGGACAGGCGCGCCCTGGTGGGTTGTGCCCACCTTAGCCACCTTCCGCACCACCTCTTTGCTCTATAAATACCCCGAAAATCCAAAAACCCTAGTGGAGTCGACGAAACACAATTCCAGCCGCCGCAAGTTCCAAAAACACCAGATCCAATCTAGACACCATCACGGAGGGGTTCATCATACTCATTGGTGCCTCTCCGATGATGCGTTAGTAGTTCATTGTAGACCTACGGGTTCATAGTTAGTAGCTAGATGGCTTCCTCTCTCTCTTTTGATTCCCAATACAATGGTCTCTTGGAGATCTATTTGATGTAACTCTTTTTGCGGTGTGTTTGTTGGGATCCGATGAACTTTGAGTTTATGATCAGATCTATTTTATCCATGAAAGTTATTTGATCCTTCTTTTGATCCCTTATATGCATGATCACTTATAGCCTCGTATTTCTTCTTCAAATATTTGGTTTAGTTAGGCCGACTAGATCGATTTTTTTTTGCCATGGGAAGAGGTGCTTTGTGATGGGTTCGGTCGTGCGGTGTTCTTTCCCAGTGACAGAAGGGGCAGCAATACACGTATTGATCGTTTCCATTACGGATAACAAGATGGTGTCTATTCCTACATGAATAGATCTTGTCTACATCATGTCATCGTTCTTATTGCATTACTCCGTTTCTCCATGAACTTAATACACTAGATGCATGCTGGATAGAGGTCGATGTGTGGAGTAATAGTAGTAGATGCAGGCAGGAGTCGGTCTACTAATCTTGGACATGATGCCTATGTAATGATCATTGCCTGGATATCGTCATAATTATTCGAAGTTCTATCAATTGCCCAACAGTAATTTGTTTACCCACCGTATGCTATTTTTCTCGAGAGAAGCGAGTAGTGAAATATACGGCCCCGGGTCTATTCTTCTTCATATTTACTTTCCGATCTATTATTTGCCAGGTTTATTTTCAGATCTATTATTCCAAAAACCCAAAAATACCTTGCTGCACTTTTTCTTTATTTATTTTATTTTGCTTTATTCCGAGATCTATTTATTCAATCTACCACAAATTTATCTATCTTTTTATCATGGAGGGATTGACAACCCCTCTTACGCGTCGGGTTGCAAGTATTTGTTCTTTGTGTGCAGGTACCGTTTACATAGTGTTGCTTGGTTCTCCTACTGGATTGATACCTTGGTTTCATAATTGAGGGAAATACCTACCGTAGCTATGCTGCATCATCCCTTCCTCTTTGGGGAAATACCGACGTAGTTCAAGCGACATCAAAAGGAATTTCTGGTGCCGTTGTCGGGGAGACATCATCAACATCTATCAGGTTCCTATTCACAAATCTCATCTCCTTGTAATTTACATTATTTGCCATTTGCCCCTGATTTTCATCTCCTCCACTTCACAAAAAAAATTGTTTTATTCACCCTCTTTTTCGTTCGCTATTTTCTAGTTAGATCTCTTATTTGCTTGAACTTGTCACCATGAGTGACTTTGGTATGGCAGAAACAGATGATGGCCTAACTCCTAAAATTAGACGATCTGGCAATCTGGATGCCAAAACTTTGTTTTGGGGCAAGGGAACGTTATGGGAAAAGAACATTTCCAAGAATTTTTTAATTGTGTTGGAAATTTGACTCTTGATGATGCTCCTATACTTAAAAGAACTAAATCTTATGTAGAAGCTAATTCAGCACTAGTTCTCAAACTTGAAAATAGATTTATCCGTACCCATCCTACCTTGCAAAGATTGTTTTATGAGCTACCTTCTATAAAAGATCCTAAAGCCAAAAAGTAGCTACCCAAGTTCCTATGAATGAATTTGATTACATAGTACGGGAAGCTAGGGAATTTTTTGATTTTTTATGGTGTGAGCCGTGAAAAACCGGTAATAGATGAGATCCTTTATAATAGTGATTAAATGTTGAGACATTTGCTTGGTAATAATCAAATTTTTTATGAGAATCTTAAAAAGGAAATCCCCGCTTTAGATATAATCCAACAAGTTTTCAATGATGTTAATCAACGATATTCTTGGATTATTGACGGAAATCAAAGGGGATACACAGATGGGCAACTTGATAATGCTAAAATTTCTATGGATAATGTGTTTCAAGTTATTTTTGCAAAACCTCCTGACAAAAACACATCTACAGAAAATGAGAAGAAAGATGATAATACTTGAATCTATGCATTATGCCTAGCTAGGGGCGTAATACGATAGCGCTTGTTGGGAGGCAACCCAATGAATAAAATTTATTTTTGCCTTTTTCTTTCTGTTCTTGAGTGTTTGCAAAATTATGCCTCTGTTATGATTGCGTTTTTTATGTTTTAATTAGTGTTTGTGCCAAGTAAAGCCTTTGGGATAGCTTTGGTGATAGTTGATTTGATCCTGTTGAAAAACCAAAACTTTTGCATCCAGTAAAAGAATTGTCTAGATTTACAGAAGTGACGAAAAATTCTAAATTGTTTTACACAAGATTGATATACAAATTGCCTCTGTTGTTCTAATTTTTCAGAATTTTTGGAGTTACATAAGTATGAGAAAAATTCGCATCTTTACAGACTGTTCTTTTTTTGATAGATTCTGTTTTCTTTGCATTTTGTGCTTATTTTGATGAATCTATGGTTTGTATCGGTGGGTATAAGCCTTGGAAAATTTAGAATACAATAGATATAATGCAATAACAAAATTTGAATGGGTTTTCTACAGTACTTAAAGTAAAGATTGGTTTTCTTATACTAACGGATCTCACAAAGGTTTTGTTAAGTTTTGTGTGATTGAAGTTTTCAAGTTTTGGGTGAGATCACGATGGATGAAGGAATAAGGAGTAAGAAGAGCCTAAGCTTGGGGATGCCCACGGCACCCCAAGGTAATATTGAAGGAGAAACAAGCAACTAAGCTTGGGGATGCCCCGAGTGGCATCCCCTCTTTCTTCTAACGACCATCGGTATTTTACTCAGAACTATATTTTTATTCGTCACATATCATGAGTTTTGCTTGGAGCGTCTTGTATTATATGAGTCTTTGCTTGTTTTGCTTTTTGTTTTGTGTCAAGTGTCCTTGCTGAACACACCTATTTGAGAGAGCCAAAATTATGCTATGATTTGTTAGAATTGCTCTATGTGCTTCACTTAAATTCATTGAGATATGGAATTTCTCTAGTGCTTGACTTATATCTTTTTTAGCACGGTGTGCTTTATGTTTTTGAAGAAATGCTCTCATGCTTCACTTAGATTTATTTGAGAGTTAGTAATTTTTGAAGAAATTCTCTCATGCTTCACTTATATTATTTTGAGAGACAAAATTTTATGCTCATGTTCTTCACTTAGATTTGTTTGAGCTATCAAAAGCAACATATGAAACTAGTCCCAAAGTGATAGATATTCAAGAGGGATATAATACAAACTTTCATGAAGATCATTGGACAAAATAAACTTGATTCTTTGTAATAATTTTTAGATATGATGATAGTGATATGTGAGTCATGTTGATGAGTAATTATGCTTTAGTAAGAATATTGGTGTTAACGTTTGTGATTCCCTATGCAAGCATGAAAGTCAATAGTTATGCAATGAAATTACATCCTACTTGGGGTGCATTATTCGATGTTAGTTATGCTTAATGCTCATTTATGAGATTTTTCGTTTCTTGGTTGGATGCTTCTCAATCTTTTTGCTAGCCTTCACTTGTACTAAGTAGGAATACTACTTGTGCATCCAAAATCCTTAAACCCAGCTTTGCCATATGAGTCCACTACACCTACCTATATGTGGTATTTTCATGCCGTTCTAAGCAAATTTGTTTGTGCCATCTCTAATTTTCAAAATAAATTTCCTTTTTGTGTGCTCGTACCGCTCATGAAACGGGAGGGGGTGGCTGATATTTTTGCATGCTAGATGTGTTATTCTCAAGATGATTGTTTATTCACTTGTCATTGCACGAGAGTACGACAAAGGTATTAGGGATGCCCAGTCCTGAAATGAAAAATGAATTTAATTTATGTTGTCAAATAATAAATTCCTTGGAAAGTGTTGGTATGGACGGTACCCGTGGATACAGCTAGCCATGGAATGTGAAAGTATGGTGGAAAAAGGAATAAACTTTATTTTCTGTTTGGGAACCGCCTATGATGTATCTAGCATGGAAAGTATTGGGAACTACTCGATCGTTTTCGTTGACAGGAAAAGCATGCCACCGAAAATGTTTTATCTCTATCTTTTTCGCTTTGAGCTCTGGTACCTCTACAAATCCCTACTTGACTCTGCGAAGGGCATTTCTATTTACTTTATGCAATTTTTATTTTTTGAGTCTCCATCTTCTCTTATAAAGCCCCAACTAGGGGGCACTATGATTGTACTTGTGCATTGAGTGTAGCTAATATGCGAGTGTGTTTCATGAATGGATCAATGATTGGGCATAATGGGCTAGGGATAACTTGCTTTAGTGTTGATATTTTGAGAGACATGGTTGCTTGTTGATATGCTTCAGTATTGAAATCTTCATGTCAAAACTAGACTATTGCTTTGAATCATATAAAAGTCCAAATGTCCATGCCACAAAAGAAAAGAATATGTGATGAACATGTTAGGCAGCATTCCACATCAAAAATTCTGTTTTTATCATTTACCTACTCGAGGACGAGTAGGAATTAAGCTTGGGGATGCTGATACGTCTCCAATGTATCTATAATTTTTGCTTGTTCCATGCTGTTATATTATCATTCTTGGATGTTTTACAATCATTTTATAGCAATTTTATATCATTTTTTGGGACTAACCTATTGACATAGTGCCCAGTGCCAGTTGTTGTTTTTTTTGCTTGTTTTTTACTTCGCAGAAAATCAATACCTAACAGAGTCCAAACGCAGCGAAACTTTTTGGAGATTTTTTTAGACCAGAAGACATCCAGTGGGCCATAGAAATACCAGAGGGGGGCTCCGAGGGGAGCACAACCCACCTGGGTGCGCCTGGGGGCCTAGGCGCGCCCTGGTGGGTTGTGCCCACCTCGGCCGCCTCCCGCACCGCCTCTTTGCTCTATAAATACCCCGAAAATGCAAAAACCCTAGGGGAGTCGACGAAACACAATTCCAGCTGCCGCAAGTTCTAGAAACACCAGATCCAATCTAGACACCATCACAGAGGGGTTCATCATCCTCATTGATGCCTCTCCGATGATGCGTGAGTAGTTCATTGTAGACCTACGGGTCCGTAGTTAGTAGCTAGATGGCTTCCTCTCTCTCTTTTTATTCTCAGTACAATGGTCTCTTGGAGATCTATTTGAAGTAACTCTTTTTGCGGTGTGTTTGTTGGGATCCAATGAACTTTGAGTTTATGATCAGATCTATTTTATCCATGAAAGTTATTTGAGTCTTCTTTTGATCTCTTATGTGCATGATTACTTATAGCCTCGTATTTCTTCTTCGAATCTTTGGTTTAGTTAGGCCGACTAGATCGATTTTTCTTGCCATGGGAAGAGGTGCTTTGTGATGGGTTCAGTAGTGCGGTGTTCTTTCCAAGTGACAGAAGGGGCAGCAAGACACATATTAATCGTTGCCATTAAGGATAACAAGATGGGGTCTATTCCTACATGAATAGATCTTGTCTACATCATGTCATCGTTCTTATTGCATTACTCCGTTTCTCCATGAACTTAATACACTAGATGCATGCTGTATAGCAGTCGATGTGTGGAGTAATAGTAGTAGATGCAGGCAGGAGTCGGTCTACTAATCTTGGACGTGATGCCTATGTAATGATCATTGCCTGGATATCATCATAATTATTTGAAGTTCTATCAATTGCCCAACAGTAATTTGTTTACCCACCGTATGCTATTCTTCTCGAGAGAATCCACTAGTGAAATCTACGGCCCCCGGGTCTATTCTTCATATTTTCTTTCCGATCTATTATTTGCCAGGTTTATTTTCAGATCTATTATTCCAAAAACCCAAAAATACCTTGCTGCACTTTTTATTTATTTATTTTATTTTGCTTTATTGCGAGATCTATTTATTCAATCTACCACAAATTTATCTATCTTTTTACCAAGGAGGGATTGACAACCCCTCTTATGCGTCGGGTTGCCAGTATTTGTTCTTTGTGTGCAGGTACCGTTTACATAGTGTTGCTTGGTTCTCCTACTGGATTGATATCCTGGTTTCATAACTGAGGGAAATACCTACCGTAGCTGTGCTGCATCATCCCTTCCTCTTTGGGGAAATACCGACGTAGTTCAAGCGACATCAGGCGTCTTGTCGATCGAGCTCGGCCTCTAGCTCTTCATACATGCGTACCCGAGGTGCGTCATGTATGATGTCGCAAGCGAGTACTGCCTCGGGGCCGGACACCATAAAAAATAAGGTGTATTCGGTGGATCTATTCAGTGCGGTGCGCAACCCCCATAGGACGGAATTGAGTTCCTCTACCCACTTACAGTCGGTTTTTTTGAGGGAGCGTACTAGCCATGGCTTGATGGCACTAAGGATTAGTCCATTGGCCCGCTCCACTTCCCCGTTTGACTGCGGGTGGTATACATATGCGTAGTCGAGCTTGATGCCCATTTTTGCGCACCATGATTTGACCTCTTTGGCCGTGAAGTTTGTCCTGTTGTCTGTGATCAGACTATGGGGGATACTGTAATAGTGTACTACCCCGGAGATGAACCTAATTACTTGGACATCTTCGACCGAGGTGACCGATTTTGCTTTGATCCACTTGGTGAATTTGTCACCATGACAAGTAAGTATTTGTTTTTGTTTGACCCGCCCTTGAGTGGTCCAACCATATCTAGCCCCCAGATCGCAAAGCCAGGTGATGGAAATAGTGTGAAGGACCGTAGGGGGCATGTGGCTTTGTTTGGCAAATACTTGACAGCCTGGGTAACGCTGTACCAATGCCAAGGCATCGGCGCCCACGGTCGGCCAATAAAAACCAGCTCGGAAGGCCTTGCTGACCAAGGTCTGAGCAGCGGCGTGAAGTCCACTCATGCCGGAGTGTATCTCCTAAAGTAAGAGCCTTCCTTCCTCCTCGGATATGCATCGTTGGAAGACGCCCGTAGTGCCCATCTTGTAGAGCTCTCCTTCATGAACCTTATAGGCTTTAGATTGCCTTACGATCCGACGTGCGTCGGTTTGGTCATCAGGGAGCTCTTTATGGAGCAGGTATGCTAGGAGCGGCTCGGTCCATGCTACAATGACTCCCATGACTTTGTGTGTGGAAGTTGTTTCCTAAATAGCCGAGCCACCCATTATATCATGTCCATCATCCTCTTCGGGCGGGGCATTTTGCCCGACGTCGCTTGACTCTGATGTTCCTTTGTCATCTTCCCAGACCACGGATGGCTTGAAGAGCCGCTTGAGGAAGGTATTGTCCGGGACCTTATCCCGCTTTGCGCCCATGCAGGCGAGTATGTCTGTAGCCTGGTTGCTATCCCGGGGTACGTGGTGAAATTCCAGCCCCTCGAACCTGGCCGAGATCTTTAGGACGACATTTCGGTATGCTGTCATCTTTGGGTCCTTGGCATCAAATTTGTCATTGACTTGTGAGATGGCGAGTTTGGAATCACCTCGGATCTCCAGGCATTTGATACCCATGGAGACTGCTATCCGGAGTCCATGCAAAAGGGCTTCATATTCGGCCGCATTGTTGGAATCGGTATACATGATTTGCTGCACGTATCGAATGTTGTTCCCCATAGGTGACGTGAGTACGATGCCAGCCCCTAGGACAGCAAGCATTTTGGAACCATCGAAGTACATGGTCCAATGCGAGTAGGTGCCATACTCTCAAGGGAGCTTGGCTTCCGTCCATTCGGCCAAGAAGTCGGCCAGCACCTGAGATTTAATAGCTCGGCGCGGTCGATAGGTGATTTCGAAAGGTAGGAGCACTACAAAAAAAATACACTTCCATGATGATACGTGTTTGTCATAGTAGGTCATGTTTTTTGTCATGCATGTACATCCATGACGATTTTATGACAGAATGAAGATAGGCATACATGTGCTGTCATAGAAGTGTTCCATGACAATACCAAAATTATCATCACGGAAGTGTCCACTTCCATGACGATAAATGGCGCGTCATGGAAGTCCTTTCGTCAAGGGTAACCGACACATGGCATCCACCGTAACGGGTCGCCGTTAAGCTATCGGGTTCCGGTTTGGATCCGATAACCCGTTAACAGCCCGGACCAATGGGGATTTTTCACGTGTAAAATTCTGATTCGCCGGAGTTTCCACGTGTCTGCTCAGGGTTGGGACAGATGTCGTCCCCTCATTGGACGGGAGGCGCCTATGATACGTAGATACGTGGCATGACCCAACAGTGGCCCATTCAGGTGAAAAGGCCGGCCCGTTTGACTTGGTCAAAAGGTAGCGGGCCGGCCCACGGAAAGCCTATTAACAGCATGTTCGCATATAGCCCATTTATTGCCCGCTAACTCATGGCCCGTTATGGCCTATCCGAATTAGGCCCAGTACCGGCATCTGGGCCGTCCAATATGATTCCAGCCCGTTGTGACTTCTGGCCCATCTATGGCCCATGACGTCTTTCGGCCCATATGAGGCCCTATGTAACTCTTGGCCCATTAACGGCCTGTGGTGACACTGGCCCATAATGAACAGTGTATCGCTTTATACCCATTAACGGCCCATTATTCCATTGGGCCCTTTCCAGCCCGTATGATCTTTCGGCCTTCTAAGGGGCCATTTATTCTTGGGCTCATTTCCAGCATTCGATTACTTCCGGTCTGTTACTGGCTTGTTCCGCTTGCGGGCCAAATTCAGCCCGTGGTTAAAGTCGGCCCGTTTGTGGCCCGTTAATTTGTTGGGCTGTTTTCTTAGCTTCATCAAATACGGCCTGTTTAAGCCCGTTATACATATCGGCTATTAACGGCCCATTATGATCGGGCCATAAACAGACAATTTCCACTCTAGCCCGTTTACGGCCCATATTGCGGTCCTTTATTGGTCCATGAATAGTATGGCCCGTAGAAGGCCCATTGATTCTAACGCCCGCACAAGGCCCATTGATCCTATGGCCGTAGGAGGCCCATAGATTCTACGGCCCGTAGGAGGCCCATGGTCACTACATAACTGTCCGTGGTTATTACGGCCTAGTTTTAAAAAATGTTTTATTGTTGCCACTAGCAAACCGCGGAAAAAGAGCTGCAGTGACTACAACCAAACAAATAAACAAGACAATAAGGAAATAAATAAGCGAGCAACTTACGCTAGGCTATTATGGCTATTACACATATTACTTCCACTGGGCATCAAAGTTCGCCACCAGTGCAAATATAGGGAACAAAGCAGCATATTACATACACTGGGCGTCTAAATTGGCCACCAGTGCAAATAAACGAGCGGCAGCAAAACAAGTCCATAACTGAAACAACTTCACAAGAGCTCAAGAAACGTTATCCTAGGTATCCACCATGCTGGCAATAAGATTAGCAAGCTTATTAGCTTTCTCCTGTTTGGCGCTAAAATCCTCCAACGCTTGTTGTTGCACTAGAAAGTATGCATCTGAATTCTCCAGGGACTTCCGCAGTCGTTCGGCTTCTTGTCGCAGCACAGCTGATCGATGTCTTTCAGCTTGTAGTTGAGACTCAAGAAACCGAACTGATTCAGACAGTGAGTTCGAATAGCTTGTGCCAGCGGTAGTGGCCAGTAACTCGAACACTACACCAAGACAGGACTTTGGCGTTGTCTCACTGTCTTCAAGATAGTTTTCCTTAGCTGTTTTATCAGCTTTGTTGGAGACCAACAAGGATGTCTCACTATCCTGAACCTTATATGCATTACTTCCTTTACCATTGCTTAATAAGGCACTCTTCCCCAATATTCTGTCAGCATTCTAAAAGAAGAAACAAGCAGACACATAACCAGTTTAGCATGTAGTATATGAAACTCATTTCGGTGAAACAGTTCATTAGTAAGGTGGACAGGATTAAACTACCAAGTCTTCTATTGCCAAGTAGTACATAATAAAAGCATCAAACAAACATATATATGTCCTATGGTCACTGCATTGTCTTGCCAAATCAAAATAGAGACACTGTTCAAACCATATCAGTTCAAGACAAAGCAGCATTGAAAGAATACAAAGCGTGGGAAACTACAGGGCACAACAAGATTTTAGATGGGTACCACGGGTCTACATGTACAACAACACTATTGGCTCTGTTGTGATGCTAGTAATGTGCATGATATGAGAAGTCAACTGTATACACAATTGAAATTGAAATCAACAGAGCTATTTATAGGAGCAAGCCTGTTAAAGAAACATGCTTAAACATACCTGTTGTGCCATTGGAGTTTCGATTGGATCCTTCAATTTAAAAATAAGTTTGTATGAGTAAATACAGTGATACAAGAGCAAAGCAGTATGCATGATAGCAATGGAATCTTAAATGAGAACAGTTGTTCTTCAGGTTTAAGCACTTGTTCTACACGAACAGAGTACAGTAAGATGCAGGCATATAGTACTTAAAAATAAAAAATGAGCTCATAGACCTTACCACATTCTTGGTTCGGGACCAGTACAGAACAAGGCGCTCCCAGTCATCGTCTCGTAAATGTGTCTCAGGAGAACGTAAGGGAATTTGATGAGTTTCTTTGCCAAAGAAGTATGTTTTCTTCAGGTAATTCTGATACTGCCACCAAACATTCTTCAAGATAGCAGAGGTATTAACACAGGTTACCTCATCCTGAGTTTCCAAATTGGTCCTTCTCTATAGAGAAAAATGGGAAATTTTGTTGTATTATAACCATCATGGAGGTAGAATGTATGGGACAAAGCAAAGTAATTGCCATGAATAACATTAGTTACACATAACTCCTGGACGAACACCTGCAACTGGCATTTTCCTTCATCTTCAGTATAATATTTCCATGATGGGAAGATACGCACATAGGATTTAACAACATCAAATGTGATAGATGCTAAACTACGAATGGCTGGTTGTGCTTCCTCCACAGGAATAGGTGTACTAACTGGTGGAGTTGGGGTTCGCCGTGGTAGTACTGGCTCTTTGGGCACTAGAGCTGCCTTACTAACTGCTCTTGTTTGGGAGCTCTGTGGTGGAGATGGTGCTGTGTCAATAGGAACTGGGTTACTATTTGCTGGGGTTGGGGTTAGATTGGGTGAAGCTAGTTCTCTGTCCATTGCAGTAGGGGTAGAATCTGCGAGAGTCTGGGTTATGTGTGGTAGGGCTGGTTCTCGTGCATGTACAACCGGGGTGCTATCTCCACCAAGAGGTAGCACTGTTTTATTTGAAGACCGTGTTTTTACTCCGCTAGATACTGCCATCACCCGCTCCAATTCAAATGGCTGATAAACAGGAAACATAGTTGAATGTGCAGACCTTGTATGAGAGACAGATGCAATAGATAGTGTGGAAAAAAGAGGGCACGAAATAGTTGACATATATATTGTTTAACTAAAAAGCATAGCATGACATAATTTCACATATATGACGTCGGGCGAGAGCCGGAGCAGCAGCAACAACAGTGCGAGCAAGCGAGAGCCGGAGCAGCAGCAACAGCAGTGCGAGCAAGCGAGAGCCGGAGCAGTAGCAGTAGCGCGAGCGAGCGAGAGCCGGAGCGGCAGTAGCAGATCCGGATGGTATGGACGCCGCTGCCGAAGGAGCCTCGCACTGGGGGAGAGCTGCCATGGAGATGTCGCCCGTGGCGCCGGCTTCGAGGTAGCCACGCCATGGGGGTGCTGGATCGAGCACCGTCGAAGTCGGGAGGTCGAGTTAAGGAGAAGGTGCGATGCGATGAGTGTACAACCTCTTTGGTGGCGCCGAGTAGGCCTCGGCTTCGTTCGAGGAGTCAGTGAGGATGTTGCGGTTTCGGTGGAGCTGGTTAAGGCAGTGCTGTGGGGATGGATTAGCCGCGATAGACGAGGCGATCGTCGGAGCAGCTCCTTGCAGGTGGAGGATGGGGCGGCTGAACCGGCGGGATGATGAGATCGATGACGGATCCTCATCCGGGGAGGTGGATGAGGGACGTCGAGCTGTTGCGATGGACGACGTCGTCAGGGAAGAGGCTCCGGCTGGGCAGCGGTGGGGTGGCAGACGGCGGAGGGTGGGGTTTCGCAGCTGGAGCAGAGAGGTTATGGTGGCCTGGGATTTCGAATGGCGAAAATGAGGTGATGGGAGGGGGGAACCATGACTTAGGGATGCACTTGTCCAAAATGTAGGGTGTGTTACAAAAGTACCCCCACTGATTTGAACTAGCGGCCCTTTCGGCTCGGGGTTAGAAAGGGGATTTCGCATGTAGGGATTTGGCAGCTGGAGGGAGTTTCCGCCCGCGTTGTAATTTCGGGATAGCAAGGCGCGAGTTTTGGGAGCACGATATCTGAATTTTCGGGATAACAAGGCGCGGGTTGAATATTAGGGACAAGCCTAACATGTAATAGTGTACGTACCAAATCAATTCGCACTTCCCTCCTCGAAAAAAATGAAAAAAATAAAACTATTCGCACCACACAAAGAGAGAGTCTTGTCCCGTTTTACTGTACAAATGCTATTCAAAGCTATGAATCCATGTTATGTCCAATTAAATTTTTTCGCTGGCTGTATAATGAATGTAACCTACTCATACGAACATTTTAGTGCATTCCAAATGTCTATACTACCGCTGCAATTCGAACTAAATTTGAATTCGTTTCTCTATTTGAATAAGAATCTACAATCATGATTGTTGCAAACTTAAACCATCATTCGTATATATCTTAACAACACACCACATGATTACTATAGAGATAGATATGAACTATGTGTACTATATGAACTCGAATTCAAAATTTTGAATACACTTGATGTTGATTCCAAATAACAGTACATTTGATGTACTAACTAGATCTTCATAATCTAAACCATGTTTCAGACGTACATTGTGTTTATCACAAAAAGTATAGTGCCCCGCCCCCTACATTATGATAAGTATTTAGCCCTGAGCTGCAAAAGCCACACATTATCACAAATTCAAATAAATGTTCTATATATTATATGTAGTATAACATGTTCATAACCACACCATGCGTATCACCATTATATATATTCATGCATGCGTCGGTTTAAAACACTATGATATCTTCTTCAAATATCCGAATCCACTTTTTTATAATGAATTATGATCTCTGTTCGTCTTTTACACCCACACAATCCTCTTCTCTTTGTAGCTAGCGCTAACTTTCTCTCGTGCATGCACACGCCCGCCCCCCTCTCAGCGTCCCCTCCATCGCGCACATTCGCTATTTCTCTTTAGGTCGTTCACCCACGGTGTGTGTAGGCCCCCCGGCTCCTTCTTTGCGGCACACACCGGTTGATATACCTCTCTAGCCAAGTGTGCCTACCACAAACACACACTTTCCCTCTTCTCTTCTCACCGCCCATGCCCCCCTATGTCCAATACGGTTCCACGCACATGCACACCCCGCCCCTCTTTTCATCGATCTCATACTCGCACACTCCTCCCCCTCGATATAGTAGGCCTCTCGCACCACCTCCTAGCCACATCCCTCTCCCCCTGTCCGTCTCTCCGGACCTTAGTTTCTTCTAACACATGCATGCATGTATACCTACCGATCTCCCTACATATAGCTAGGTCGACTATAAGTCTTTTTCCCCACGCACCGATCGACGTACCTCACTAGTTATGTCTCTCCCTTTCTCCGACACACGACGATTGATCTTCCTATGTAGTTACGTCTGCTTACCACAACCATATCGTCTCCGCTCATCATCCTTGCATACCTCCCGACCCGTCTCTCACACGCATGTGCATAGACAGGCAGACATCCCCTCTCTTATTGATATTGCACTCGTACCCTCCGTTTGTCTAGCAGGCCTCTCCCACCATTTGTGAGAAGCAACTCCAACACCAACCCTCTGACACTCTACCTTTGTCTCTCTCCCAACCTTATTCCTCTGCTACACATATGCATGGATGCCAATCGATCTCCCTCAATACATAGCTAGGTCTCTCTCAGTCTCCACACATATACCAGTCGATCTACCTCTCTATAGTTAGGTCTCTGCACCCCCCCCCCACACACACACACCGATAGTCGAACATTGTAGGTAGGTATCCATGACACAGAGACAAACTGCACCTCTGCCCTCTCACATTCCAGTAGGCCAGCCGCCCTGTATCTTTGACGTGGGCAAACACAAATTCGATGGCACTCTTTATCGATCGCGCACCCACACACTTCATCCCTGTTTTTGATTCTATCGATATCTCATGCCGATGATCCCTCCACTCTCTTCTCGTGGATCACTCCCTCTATATATGATATATCCATGACTCTGTTTCACACACATTGCATATGTTACATTTTTTTGTTTGAGATATCATCAACACATTGCCTCTGTTTCGTACAAACCATCTCTCTCACACCCACCCACGTACGTACCTTCACGTAAAGAAGAGGTGCATGCATGACGCACGTACTCACGTCTCGTTCCCGGCCACACCCGCGCGGGTATACGGTGGAGTTCATTTCTGTACGAAAAGACAGCCCACGTGATAATTTGACGCGTGTAGTGGTTGTTTACTCGAAGGAGGGTCGCGTACACGGAACAAAGTTTGACTTGACATGTTAGTATTAAATAAAGTTATATTCCTCAATGGCACATACAGGATATAAAATGATTGTCATCGGGAAAAAAGAAATCCGCTCCACTATATACAATGGAGCCTGCCTGCCGAGGTTTGTCTCTCATCACACTATCTCACACAAGGCGGCGGTGGCCTCTCTCTCTCACCGTTGGTTAATAATCCGGCCGCATCCCGTCCGCCGGTGGAAAGGGAGGATGTGTATCATTTCTCCGTTCGACGGCGTCAAGGCAGCACGTCCCGATCTGCGATACCCGCCGTTCTCTCTAACCAAGCTTTGGCGCGGTAGGGCCTTCGCCACTTGCTCGTTGCCGCAGTATGGGCAGATCCCACCCGCCGCCGCCCTCCTAGTTACATCCCGACGACCCCCAGGTACAGCTTCCTCCCCTCTGTCCTTGCTCCACTGCCCATCTTCCCACGTCGCTGCATGTGGAAAATCTTGCATGTGGATCTTCCCTAGTTCTTTGCCCAAAACGTAGCCCATCCGGCGTACTTTCCATATTGCAATCTCGTCCTCACACCGTTTTAGATAAACAACAGTGCTGTTATCTTCCCTTAGGACAAGGAATATGCTTCTTTTTTGTCGTCGTTTGTGTCATCAACTGTTATTGGCCAGTAATTGTTTCCTTTCTACCTCTTTTTTGCAAACAGGGCTATCCATTTCACCTCGTTGCTATTGCGACCTTTTGGTGAACTGCACAAATCACTTTTTTCTTAAGAGTGTTTTGTGCAGTTCTACTAAAATGTCATACGGGCAACGTCTCTACATTTCAGTGCGATTGCACAAAGGGAGATTGGTTTTGCTCTATCCTCCTCATCCAACTCCGAGCCTAATCTTCTCCAACAATTTGCTTAATCTTCTCCAACTAGTTAGTCTTAAGAGAGACTCCAAAGGTCACCGGATTCTATTTGTGTGTTTATTGTTTCATCAACAATCCTCTATTATTGTAATCACACTTAATATCTTTGGAACAGGGACGCTCAGCTCTATTTTAGTGGAACTGCACAAAATGATCGGAATATTGCATGCTCCTGACAACTACTTTTTTTCCCAACATGCCTTGTTGATTTAGACAGAGCTAGGGGGAAGTTGCTGCCAATGAAAGCATGGATCAATTTTAATATAACACCTTCTCACAACTTTGTCTTCAGTTGTGATGTAAATATTAGCTCTGATCTGCTAATCACTGAGATGCATTAGCAAGGAAGTTAGTTTCCTTTCTAGTATTTTGATTGATGTTGTAACGAGACAACCTTCCAGCTGGCAAGACACACGAAACAAAAGCTGAAAGCTTCAGAGCATTGTACAATTTCATGTCGCTGGAAAATTATTTGTATACGTTAATTATGTAAACAAATGTTGGAAGCTTGATAGCATTGCCAGAAGCCATTCAGCATCCGAGTCCATGTGCCATGCACCAAATTATAGTGCACAACCGCATGGGAGACTCAGCCCGGTCGTTGCGCCGCACTAATAGTGAGTAATGAGCAGTCAAATCATAAGCCCCACCTTTCCCACTGTAAGTTACTTAGAAGAAGCAACCATCAATACGCTCTTCTTTGAATCCGCTCATACTAGTATGAAGGTGCAAAGCCAAGTCTGTGTATGGTCTGTCGGTCAACGCGCTTCCTCTTGGCATATCACTGACATGTGGGACCGGAGTGTGAGCAAACCAATCTCAATTGAGGAGGACGGCAAAATGGCCAACCCCACCGCTCCTTGAGAGAGACGAGGAGCGAGAACACACAGACGGGCTCGCACGGAGGCCAAGATATATTCGAGCATGGTTGATCGATGTTATCATTACATGTTAGTTGTTTTTTTAATTGTACTATTGGGCTGCCGTTTTCCGCACTTCTCCTGAATAAATGTGTACTTCATCAAAGATTAAAATAAAATAAGAGTACAGACACTCCACCATGCGGTTCCTAGTACCTGTATACTAGTAGTACTACTAAACCTTGCACTTGGCTCTTCGCCTCTTCGGGAAGTCGAACAATGATGGTACTATAGTGTATGCCTCTGGCAATCTGACACCGAATGAACTGCTGCACGTCCACCGCCTGGGCGAGGGTAGGTTGCATTAGTCAAAAGCTTCTCCTCATCTTGCGAGCCACCGCGCTTGAGGTAGATGGAGAGGGCATAAGCAAGCTTCACCTTGTCCTACAAGCTTCTCCTTGTTCTGCGAGTTGACAGGACACACCAAAGTAGTGCTAGTCCATACTCCCTCCTTTCCGGTTAATATGGCTTAATCTTTTTTGCAGGTAAATGAGAGAGCTTTATTCATATATAAGCATTCTTAGGACAATCAGCCAAGAGACTGGTCACTAGGAAGCGAGGTACCCCGCAAAAAAAGGAAGCGATGTGTTTCATCAAGCCAGCTCTCGGTCACATTCAAAGTGCAGCAAGCACGGTTCGCACAAAGATGCGTCGCAAGGTTTGCTGACCTGTTTACATGTTGAATAATAAAAAAAGAGAAAATATTACTGGGCGCTCCTATTTCTAAAAGGATAGAAGCCAGAATTAAGCGAGAATTGTGGCGAGTGTTCCATGCAATCAACTTCCATTATCACCTGTGAGAACCCTCGAAGAGAAGCAAATGTGTTGAAGATTGCTTTATCACAGATTAAAATAAAATAAGAGTGCAGACGCTCCACCATGCGGTTCCTAGTAGTACTACCTGTACAGTACTACTAGTATGTAATACTACTCGGAGTACTCTACTACCGTAGTAAACTTTGCGCTTGGCTGTTCGCCTCTTCGGGAAGTCGAACAATGATGGTACTAGTACAGTGTATGCATGCTTCTAGCAATCTGACACCGAATTAACTATTACACGTCCACCGCCTGAGCGAGGGAGAGCTTGCATAGTCAAAAGTTTCTCCTTGTCCTGCGAGCCACCGCGCACAAGCTTCTCCCGTCCTGCAAGCTTCTCCTCGTTCTACAAGTTGATGGGACACAACAAAGTAATGCTAGTCCATACTGCCTCCTTTCTGGTTAATATGGCTTGATTTGAAACGAGATAAATACACTGGCGGTCACTATATATTTGTAAAAATACGGTCAGTGGACTTCATAATACGCTCATTGCGGTCAATATATACATTTTCCGGTGTTTATACGATCACTAGCTCACCTTGGCTGAGTATGTGGGTGCATGCACGTGTAGGTTGAGCACTTGAGCGTGACCGTGTGTGTTCCATCATGTGCTCGGACATGCATGCATTAGGGCGTCACGCGTGTTTTTGCGTGCATGTGTACTTGTGACTGTTGCATGCATGCACGAGGTTGTAGTCCCTCACATTCACATGTTCATATGTCAATGCTTTGTCAAAACATTGCATGCAAGGTTTAATCATGCGTTGTTCACGCATGCATTCCCGATATTCATACGTTGGTAAAGACAATTTCTTGAGGAAAATGAGCCCATGAATTGAGTACAAAGGGGACCAATAAACTAGGACGGAGGGAGTACTAGTAGTGAACCGGAAGGAGGGAGTAGGTACTACGTAAACAACGTGCTATAAAAAATTCCTCTATGCGCATCCAGTCTACGTGTCAAGCCAAAAAATAGAGATAAGTACAAGTGAGACTCAGGAACAGTCATACACGTAGGGGGAGTACGTGCAGGGGCCACTCAGGAGCAGTCAAATCACACAGTAAGTTAGTCGGACGAAGCAGCCATTAAAAGGTTGATATGGAGAGAAAAAGAAAACATATATACACTAGCAGGAGCCTAAGCTACAAGCCTACTTGCTTGGGTTGCTCTCTTCACAAGCATAGAACGATGGTGGCCACACTGCTAGTCACAGATCCGGCCTGGTCCCGCCGCCGGGGGAAGCGGATGATGTTCTGTGTAGACGCGGTCGACAGCGGCGAGGAAGAAAACCCACTGTCGGTGCGTCCCGATCGGGGGTCCCCGCGGTATGGGCTGATGCCGCCTCCCACCGCCCTTCTAGCTACACCCCGACGTCCTAGGTACAACTTCCTTTTGGAGCCGGCTTGCTCCACTGCGGCAACTCCCCACGTAGCTCCATCTCCATGTGGATCTTTCTCTACTTCTACGGGCTTCTATTTGTGATGAGTTTATGTCTCATGAATTAGTGCCGCTACTATTATTCTAATCACACTTCTTCAATATCTTTGCCAACAGGGATGCTCAACTCGATTGTAGTGGAACTGCACAAAGGCATCGTATGATCCGAGGGGGCCAGGCTTCTTTCCTTCGACAGGTTCTACCTAGCCAGGAAATTAAATCCTGTTTAGGGTTTAGGGTTCAAGTCGTAGAGACCCCATCAGTAGTTTTTTTGTACACACTCTCACAACTTTTGTCTTTAGTTGTGAAGTAAATATTGGCTTTGATCTGTGAATCACTGAGATGCATCAACATGCGTGTTAGTTTTCTTTTGTATTTGATGGAATGTTGTAACGGGGTAACCTTGGAGTCAGGATACATACATGAAACAAAATCACAAAGCTTTGTACTCCCTCCGGTCCTTTTTTGTATGCGTATAAGGCTACTCATAGTGGGGAGTATCATATACTAGTATCATGCATAAATTACATAGGGGACTAATAAACCAGGACAGAGGTAGTTTGTGAGAGAATATGGTGGGTCATGTGGTGAAATGTACTCCCTCCTTTATGGTATATTGGGCTCATCTCATTTTCTTAGTCTTATACCATATTATAAGTCTTATTTTCACTTCTTTCCACCACATGTTCACATTCCAAGGTGCATTAAATTGATGCATGCAAGGATTAAAAGAAACCAACCAATGCATGTAACCATTCCTACTCATTTAGTGGTCATCCATGCATATATTCTAATTAATGCAGATTAAAGTTTGAGTAATTTTGTAAACTACGAGATACATTTCTCCACTCATCATCTGCCTTGGTTGATGAGATTTCAAATTTAAGCCCTATATAAACTAGAAAAGAGGGAGTACTATGCAAAGAAAAAAGGACAGGACGTGTCGCACGATGTCCAAGGAATATGGTGATAGTGGGAGGTGGGCCATGTAGTCACTAGGCTGCCGTGTTTCGTACTCCTCCGGTGTAAGAGTGGAGAAAGTTAGTTTATCACAGAATGAATAAATAAATAAATAAGAGTGCAGACGCTCTACGCCGCAGTAATAGTGACCAATGAGCCGTCAAATCACATAGACCAGGTATAGTTAGTTGGACGGAAGAAGCAAACCATCACTCTATCTCTCTCATGCAGTACAGTATTCTTTTGGAAACCAACGTTTCGTTTCGTTGGATCGCGCCATCGAGCAAAACCAATGTATAAATCACGTCTGTCGCGTTCGTGTCTCACCCTCCTCCACCCCACACGGTCGCTCGGCATGCCACTCACCGCAAACCGAGTATACGCAAACTTTCCCGCCTGCTTCTCGATGCATCGCGCCATGGAGTACTAGCACTACTAGAAGAGATAGACGAGGAGGGAGAGGACAACTAGCTGTAGCACGGACTCCCAAGAACTTTTTTACATGCATGTTGTAGCCGGCCGTGGTAACATTTGAATGCGGAGCAGTCGCGTGCACCGGGAAGCGGCACGGGCGGCGCTCCCTCGATTGGCGCGCCGCTTCAATGCCAACGCCAATGAGAGGTTGCGTCTGCTCTGCCCGGGCATGAATGCGGCACTAATAGTTTCGGGCGGGAACCGCGCGCGGGTGATGAAGAGGGTTCGGGTTGGCCAGGGCGGTCAGACTGGACGTACGTAAATATTGTTGCGTAATTAATAACGTAGATAATGTGCCAGTTGGACAAATATGATTGGAGATGGAGATGGAGATGAAAGTAAGAATTTTACGTAAACATGGATATGCATGTCTATGTGTGTGTGCGCGCTCACACACATAGTGATGACTCTCGCGACTACTCGTACACAACATCGATGTCTCGATCTCCCTACATACACACAAAGTTAGTACCGCCTCATTTTGTTCCTAGGATAGGAATATCATAGGAGTGGGAAACAATATGAAGTGAGATAAATGGAGTACTACATACAAGAAGAAATGTACACGCACTCACTCTGCCTCTGACATACCCGCGAGTACACGATGAAGCGCATTTGTACACGAAGAGGCAGCTTACGTACGTAATAATTCGACCCTTTAATTTGTTCACTTAATAATGGAGGGTCGGGGACCACACGTGAGGGATACAAACTGCGACCTGGAAGCGGGGGCGTGTTATTGATCGAGTTTTCTTTCTTGGTACGTTAAAAAAAGATTTCTCCGTCAGTTTTCGTTTCTTTTTTTCGGGAACGTGCGTATCTCTACTCTCTACTTCTACTCTTATAAAAAAACGAGTTGGTGATGATGGTGTGCCTGCCATCCTGCAATATAGACCGTCCGATCTATATCTGAGGAATAGAAAGCAAACTATGGCAATTTTGCAAAATGATACCCGCACCCCTCTCCACATTTTCAAATAAGGCCTTCCCTCATTCATCTTTGTCTCCCACAAGACAAACAACTCGTATGAATGCATCTTGATGTTCCATGCAACGCATGGGCCTCTTGCTAGTCTGAACAAGATGATAGTGTCCACTCTATCTCTCTCCTCACCGGTGGTCACAGATCCGGCCGGATCCCGTCCGCTGCAGGAGGTGAGGAGGTCCAGCGTTGACGTTGTCGCCATCAGCGAGGGAGGAAGCCGATGCGCACCGTCCTCTCTGAGCTGGCGCCGGCACGGACGAAGGTCCTCCGCGCCCTTGTTCGCTGCCGTTGTGTGGGCAGATACCGCCTGCCCGCCTAAGCCACATCTCGCCCACCTGAGTTATAACTTCTTTTGGATTTCATGCTTCATTGTACTCTGCATGCGGGTTTTCTTCTATACCACTACTCCCCAGCTCCCCATGTACAGTAGCTAGGGTTCATCGGCTGGTCCAACATCACCTATTTTTTACTATTATAGAGGAAAGGCCACTCCAAAAGTTGTCCTGGTTTATCATTTATGCATCGGTGGAGGTACTGATAAAAAGTACATGGTGGTTGTGCGGTCATTGTCCATATTCTCCTATTGCTGCTGCTAATCTAAAACTATCACTGGTAAAATGAAGCAATGCCCATGTAGAGGCGTCGATAAATGCTTATGTCCTGCTTTAGTTTTTTTTTCGGGTATCCTGCTTTAGTTCCCATCAAGATAATCATGATGCTTCTATTTTTTGGTGTACATTTCATTAATTCTTATTGACAATTAAGATGCCGCTGTTAATTTTGTCCACTACTAAAACAAAGAAATGACACTACTTAAATATCATTTTTTTTATTTTTGCAAACAGGGATGCGTATTTCCATACCCGGGCATGTCTTCCTCAATTTTAGTGGAACTGCACAAAATTGGATGGCCACTGTTGCTCAGTTCTTCCTTTCTCGATCTTGATTACCGAGAAGAGACAAACCACAGTGAGGATTGTCAAACTTCATTGGTGCCTGACCCAAACATGATGCCAAAATTGATGATGCATCACACCATGATGCGCTATCGATGCTCATGGTTGCGTCTCATGGTTGCATCGGATGGTGAAGCTGATCGATGTTCAATGAAGAACAGGCTGTCTTCCATCAGTGCTCTTTGCTTGTTACCACAAAGATGATATCCTTCATTAGTTCATCTTGGAGCAGTCGTTTATGTTGGTGCAATTTTATCACACAATTGGATATGAACCAAATGTTTCCTCAAAGAAGCATCGATGTTGGTACTAAGAGCAAAAGTTTTGTATTGATTTCTAAGCCTTCTCACAACTTTGTCTTCAGCTACCCTATAATTTTATTTGTCCAGCTTTTAACTAAATATGTGGTCAAACTTTGTTTAAAAACATGGTGTGGACTAAAAACCCGGATGGAGGTAGTACCCCTCCGTTTTTATTTACTCTACATATTAGATTTGACTGAAGCCAAACTTTGTAAAGTTTGACCAAGTTCAGGCCGAACACAACAAACCATAATTATTGAGAGAGGGCAAACTGTGCATACTCTCACACCTTTCCGATAATTGAAATTAAATTTTTTTATTTGTACACACTCTCACACCTTTCCGATAATTTGGCGGGTGTGTGGTTGTTCACTTAACGGAGGGTAGTGTACCGCATGTGAAGGACAGGAAGTGCAACCAGGACGCGTGGATCGTTAGTTGATCGTAAGTAGTTTTCTTCACTGGTATGTTAAATAAAGAGTTTTGTTTCATACTTACACAATTTAAAACAATTGTTATGGAGAGAAAAAGAAAACCACTCCACTATATTAGTAGTATACACGAGTACTATATAAGCTGGAGCCTCAGCGCTTGTTCGCTAGGGTTTGCACTCTCCACACTCTCGCTGCACTACATATATATATACACGCTGGAGGATCAGCGTTCCTTTGCTAGGGTTTGCTATATTCACAGTCTCTCACCCTCTTCACCGGATCTAAACAAGACTGCGTTGGCCTCTGTCTCTCTCTCCCCCCTCACAGCTGGTGAAGGAGCCGTCCGGATCCCATCACATCGGGAAGGGGAGGAGGTGTAGCGTTCACTCTGTCGCCTTCGGCGAGGGAGGCAATCCACTGCTGGCTGCATTGTTCTCTTTCACCCAGCGCCTATGCGGGAGGGCCTCTGACCCCTTCTTCCTCGCTGTCGTACGTAGTGTGGGCAGATCCGGCCTCCCACCGCACGTCTAGCCACATCCCAACGACCCTAAGGTATAACTTTCTTTGAAACCGTCATTGCTCTAGCTGCATGCAAATCTTTTTCGATTCTGTAGTCGAATCTAGGTCTTGGTTGATGTATACTACACAACTTGTTCTTGTAGCCTCGTGTTGGTCCTCCAAGCGCAGAGTTTCGTAGGACAGTAGCAAATTTCCCTCAAGTGGATGACCTAAGGTTTATCAATCCGTGGGAGGTGTAGGATGAAGATGGTCTCTCTCAAACAACCCTGCAACCAAATAATAAAAAGTCTCTTGTGTCCCCAACACACCAAATACAATGGTAATTTGTATTGGTGCACTAGTTCGGCGAAGAGATGGTAATAAAAGCGTAGTAATGATAGTAGATATTGGTTTTTGTAATTGGAACAATAAAAAACAGCAAGGTAGCAATTGATAAAATGGAGCACAAACGGTATTGCAATGCTTGAAAATGAGGCCTAGGGTCCATACTTTCGCTAGTGCAATCTCTCAACAATGCTAATCTAATTGGATCATATAACCATCCCTCAACTTGTGATGAAGAATCACTCCAAAGTTCTTATCTAGCGGAGAACATAAGAAGAAATTGTTTGTAGCTATTCTTTCCGATCGATCTATCCAAGAGTTCGTACTAAAAAACACCAAGTTATTCTTTCCGATCAATCTATCAAGAGTTCGTACTAAAATAACACTAAGTTATTCTTTCCGATCGATCTATCAAGAGTTCGTACTAAAATATAACCAAAGCAAATTCAGATTCATAATACTCAATCCAACACAAAGAACCTCAAAGAGTGCCCCAAGATTTCTACCGGAGAAACAAAGACGAGAACGTGCATCAACCCCTATGCATAGATTACCCCAATGTCACCTCGGGAATCCGCGAGTTGAGTGCCAAAACACATATCAGGTGAATCAATATGATACCCCATTGTCACCACGGGTATTCATAGCAAGACATACATCAAGTGTTCTCAAATCCATAAAAGTATTCAATCCGATAAAATGAAATCTCAAAGGGAAAACTCAATTCACAACAAGATAGAGAGGGGAAAACACCATATGATCCAACTATATTAACAAAGCCCACGATACATCAAGATCGTGACATCTCAAGAACACGAGAGAGAGAGATTAAACACATAGCTACTGGTACAAACCCTCAGCCCCGAGGGTGGACTACTCCCTCCTCATCATGGTGGCCGCCGGGATGATGAAGATGGCCAGCGGTGATGATTTCCCCCTCCGGCAGGGTGCCGGAACGGGGTCTAGATTGGTTTTTCATGGCTACAAAGGCTTGCGGCGGTGGAACTTCTGATCTAGGGTTACCCCAGATGGTTTCTCTATTTATAGGAATTTTGGGCGTTGGTTTCACCCTAAGATGGGCCTCGAGGTGAGAACAGCCCACCGGGGCACGGGCAAGGGCCTAGGCGTGCCCCAGTGTCTTGTGCCCTACTCCTTCACCTTCTGGTCCTTCCACGAAGCTTCGGGGGTCTCTTTTGTTACAAAAAAAATCATCAAAAAGTTTCAGCTCATTTGGAGAAATTTCATTTCTGCACAAAAAACAACACCACGGTAGTTCTGCTGAAAACAGCGTCAGTCCGGGTTAGTTCCATGCAAATCATACCAAAACCATATAAAATTGTTGTAAACATGACATGAATACTTCATAAATTATAGATACGTTGGAGACGTATCAGCATCCCCAAGCTTAATTCCTACTCGTCCTCGAGTAGATAAATGATAAAAGAAATAATTTATGAAGTGTGAATGCTAGCATAGTGCATAAGTTTGATCAATGATAATTTCAATCACTTTTCCTAGCATCATAACAGTAATTCTTTCTCATAAAACTCATCATGACAAAGTAGCAATCAATTCACATGTTAAGGTTCAAACAATGAATTCTCTTAAAACTCAACAACCTATATTCTTAGTCACCAAACAATTACAATTCAACTTATTCAATAGAGTCTAAGTAAGAGCTCCACATACTCAATCATCATATAGTCTTCCATGATTGCTACTACTCAAAGCATATTCTTAGAACAAATGGCGTCCATCGAACACAGAGAAAGATAGGGGCTTAATGTTTCGCCTCCCAACTCATTTATCATAGAGATAACTGTCAACAATAATAAATCATGATCAAATATATTTGACTGGTCATATGTGCCTAGATCTTTCCCCACCACATGATGCTTGCCAACTAGAGAATAATTGAGGTTGAAATGAGAATTCATACTATTGACTCTTTGCATAAAAGTAAATACTGAAAAGTAAAAGATAGGCCCTTCGCAGAGGGAAGCAGAGGTTGTCATGCGCTCTTTATTTGGATGCCCAAGCTCTTAATGCAAAGGAACGTCACATTATATTGCCCCTTATGATAGCAACCTTTATTATGTAGTCCATCGCTTTTATTACTTTGCCATCACAAGTTCGTACAACGCTCAATTTTCCCTTACAATAAAAGATCAAACATATTTAGGAGCAATTTTTATTGCTTTATGCACCGATGACAACTTACTTGAAGGATCTTATTCAATCCATAGGTAGGTATGGTGGACACTCATGGCAAGAAACTGGGTTTAAGGATTTTTGGATGCACAAGTAGTATCTCTGCTTAGTACGAATTTTTGGCTAGCAAAAGATCCTAGGCAAACACCACATGTTGGAGGATCCATGACAATATAACTTCTATGCAAATATACACAACCATAACTCATTATGTTGTCTTCCTTGTCCAACTTCAACTAATTTGCTCAAGTTTGAAAATAATTAATGGGTATTCACAATCATAGAAGATGTCCAAGATAATATATTTATATGTGAAAGTTCTCTTCCTTATACTAATCATTGATGAATTGCTTGTATGACCAATATTGTGATTGTCAAGCTTCAAAAGATTTCACTTTCTAAACCCAATGTGAAGCTACCACTAGGCATGATATAATTTCAACTTCATGAAATTCAATTCATTCAACAATTTACTAATAGGATATAAGTGAAGCACAAGAGTAAATGACAAGCTACTCCAAAAAGATATAAGTGAAGATCAAGCTAGTAGTTAAGTAAATGGGTAGCCATTTGAGGACTCTCTATTATTAAAAAAACTTTCAGATCTAAGTATTTTATTAAAACAGAAAGCAAATAAAATAAAATGACATTCTAAGAATAGCACACATCATGTGAAGAAGCAAAAACTTAGGCTCAACCGAGGCTAACCGATAATTGTTGATGAAGAAAGGTGGGATGCCTACCGGGGCATCCCCAAGCTTAGATGCTTGAGACTTCTTGGATTATTAACTTGGGATGCCTTGGGCATCCCCAAGCTTGAGATTTTGTGTCTCCTTAATTCCTTTTATATCACAGTTTCCTAAATCTTAAAAACTTCATCCACACAAAACTCAACAAGAACTTGTGAGATAAGTTAGTATAAATCAATGCAAAAACCTTATCATTGTCTACTGTAGCAAATCACTAAAAATATTATTCAACATAGCATACTAAATGCCTCTGCATATTTAATACTCCTATCCTCAAATAGAATCATTAAACAAGCAAACATATGCACACAATGCAAACATAATAGCAATCTGTCTAAACAGAACAGTCTGTAAAGAGTGCAATATTCTTCATACTAACTCAAAAAATTCTGAAAATTTACCACACTGTAGAACATTTATCATAGCTTATTGTGCAAAAAATTTCAACATTTTATCACATTCTTACTTTTCTGGAGAATTTTTGCAACAGCGATAAACTTTTTGTTTTGAAACAGCAACTCATATACTTGCAAAATAAGCATGGTGAAGGCTATCCTTGCCACTTTTATTGAAGTAAGAGATGCAAAAAATTATTCTAAATAACAGCAAGAAAGTCCTAATAAAATAATATGATGCTCCAAGCAAAACACATATCATGTGACGAATGAAAATGTAGCTCCAAGTGAGGTTACCGATAATATTGAAGACGAAAGAGGGGATGCCTTCCGGGGCATCCCCAAGCTTAGTTGCTTGGATATTCCTTGAATATATCCTTGGGGGTGCCTTGGGAATCCCCAAGCTTAGGGTCTTGTCACTCCTTATTCTCCTCATATCGATATCTCACCCAAAACTTGAAAACTTCAATCACACAAAACTTAACGGAACTTCGTGAGATGAGTTAGTATAATAAAGACAAATCATTCACTTTGGTACTGTCAAAGACAAGATTCATAATTGTTCTCACACAATTACTACTGTACTCTACAATTTCCACCATTTATATTAAGCAATATAAGCCATAGAAACTAGAAAACAAGCAAATTATGCATTGAAAACAGAATCTGTCAAAAACAAAACAGTATGTAAAGATCTGAATTACGGTCATACTTATGTAACTCCAGAATTTATGAAACATTAGGAAAACGTACAAAATATGTGTACCCATCAACTGTAAAAAATTCGGAGTTTTTGGACGCTCCAGTGAATTTAAAAAATTCTGTTACTGGGCACAAAAGTTTCTGTTTTTGCACATAATCAAGTCAACTATCATCCACACTATCCCAAAGGCTTTACTTGGTACTTTATTGAAATAAAAGCAATAAAACATGATTACTACAGTAGCATAACCAAGTGAACACACAAAAATAGTAGGTAAAACTGTTGGGTTGTCTCCCAACAAGCGCTTTTCTTTAATGCCTTTTAGCTAGGCATGATGATTTCAATGATGCTCGCATAAAAGATAAGAATCTAAACACAAGGAGAGCATCATGAAGCATATGAATAGCACATTTAAGTCTAACGCACTTCCTATGCATAGAGATTTTGTGAGCAAACAACTTATGGGAACAATAATCAACTAGCATAGGAAGGCAAAACAAGTGCAACTTCAAAACTTTAACCAAAAAGAGAGGAAACTTGATATTATTGCTATATGTAAAAGCATATGTTCCCCTCTCATAATAATTTTCAGTAGCATCATGAATGAATTCAACAATATAGCTATCACATAAAGCATTCTTTTCATGATCCACAAGCATAGAAAATTTATTACTCTCCACATAAGCAAATTTATTCTCATGAATAGTAGTGGGAGCAAACTCAACAAAATAACTATCATGGGATTCTTGATTGGCATAATCAAATTGAACATTAAAATTATGATGACAAGTTTCATGGTTATCATTATTCTTTATAGCACACATGTCATCACCATAATCATCATAGATAGCAACTTTGTTGTCATAATCAATTGAAACCTCTTCCAAAATAGTGGGTTCATCACTAAATAAAGTCATGACCTCTCCAAATCCACATTCATAATTATCACAATAAGATTCAACACCTTCCAAAATAGTGGGATCATTAGTACCTAGAGTTGACACTCTTCCAAACCCACTTTCATCAATATAATTGTCATAAATAGGAGGCATGCTACCATTATAACAAATTTGCACATCAAAACTTGGGGGACTAAAAATATCATCTTCATCAAACATAGCATCCCCAAGCTTGTTGCTTTGCATATCATTAGCATCATGGATATTCAAAGAATTCATACCAACAACATTGCAATCATGCTCATCATTCAAAGATTTTTTGTCAAACATTTTATAGAATTCTTCTTCTATCAATTGAGCACAATTTTCCTTTCCATCATTTTCACGAAAGACATTATAGAGATGAATAATATGATGCAACCTCAATTCCATTTTTTTTGTAGTTTTCTTTTTATAAACCAAACTAGTGATAAAACAAGAAACTAAAAGATTCAATTGCAAGATCTAAAGATATACCTTCAAGCACTCACCTCCCTGGCAACAGCGCTAGAAAAGAGCTTGATGTCTACTACACAACTTGTTCTTGTAGACTCGTGTTGGGCCTCCAAGCGCAGAGTTTTGCAGGACAGTAGCAAATTTCCTTCAAGTGGATGACCTAAGGTTTATCAATCCGTGGGAGGTGTAGGATGAAGATGGTCTCTCTCAAACAACCCTGCAACCAAATAATAAAAAGTCTCTTGTGTCCCCAACACACCAAATACAATGGTAATTTGTACAGGTGCACTAGTTCGGCGAAGAGATGGTAATAAAAGCGTAGTAATGATAGTAGATATTGGTTTTTGTAATAGGAACAATAAAAAACAGCAAGGTAGAAATTGATAAAACGGAGCACAAACGGTATTGCAATGCTTGAAAATAAGGCCTAGGGTTCGTACTTTCGCTAGTGCAATCTCTCAACAATGCTAATCTAATTGGATCATATAACCATCCCTCAACGTGCGATGAAGAATCACTCCAAAGTTCTTATCTAGCGGAGAACATAAGAAGAAATTGTTTGTAGCTATTCTTTCCGATCGATCTATCCAAGAGTTCATACTAAAATAACACCAAGTTATTCTTTCCGATCGATCTATCAAGAGTTCGTACTAAAATAACACTAAGTTATTCTTTCCGATCGATCTATCAAGAGTTCGTACTAAAATAACACCAAAGCAAATTCAGATTCATAATACTCAATCCAACACAAAGAACCTCAAAGAGTGCCCCAAGATTTCTACCGGAGAAACAAAGACGAGAACGTGCATCAACCCCTATGCATAGATTACCCCAATGTCACCTCGGGAATCCGCGAGTTGAGTGCCAAAACACATATCAAGTGAATCAATATGATACCCCATTGTCACCACGGGTATTCATAGCAAGACATACATCAAGTGTTATCAAATCCATAAAAGTATTCAATCCGATAAAATAAAATCTCAAAGGGAAAACTCAATTCACAACAAGATAGAGAGGGGAAAACACCATATGATCCAACTATATTAACAAAGCCCGTGATACATCAAGATCGTGACATCTCAAGAACACGAGAGAGAGAGATTAAACACATAGCTACTGGTACAAACCCTCAGCCCCGAGGGTGGACTACTCTCTCCTCATCATGGTGGCCGCTAGGATGATGAAGATGGCCACCAGTGATGATTTCCCCCTTCGGCAGGGTGCTGGAACGGGGTCTAGATTGGTTTTTCGTGGCTACAGAGGCTTGCGGCGGTGGAACTTCTGATCTAGGGTTACCCCAGATGGTTTCTCTATTTATAGGAATTTTTGGCGTTGGTTTCAAGCTAAGATGGGCCTCGAGGTGAGCACAACCCACCGGGGCACGGGCAAGGGCCCAGGCGCGCCCCGGTGTCTTGTGCCCTACTCCTTCACCTTCTGGTCCTTCCACGAAGCTTCGGGGGTCTCTTTTGTTACAAAAAAAGTCGTCAAAAAGTTTCAGCTCATTTGAAGAACTTTCATTTCTGCACAAAAAACAACACCACGGTAGTTCTGCTGAAAACAGCGTCAGTCCGGGTTAGTTCCATGCAAATCATACCAAAACCATATAAAATTGTTGTAAACATGGCATGAATACTTCATAAATTATAGATACATTGGAGACGTATCATTGGTTCAAAGAGGAAAGAAGGGGTGGGGTGGAGCATGAATCTAGGACGTGGTTCAATGAGGAAAGGAGGGAGGGAAAGTAGTATAGACTGGCTATCCAGCCGCTTTGTTGGTCGAAAGGGGGTAACCCAGTACACTCATCTGTAAGGAACTAATGTCTTTGTTGAAAAATGAAAGAAACTAGGGGTCGGGTAGTTTGTGCAGGACTAGATTTGCTGCCCTCACATAGGAAAAAGGTTCAATGAGAACAAATATGGGACCCACGCAGATATGCTGCTTGGCAACATACTCTGCATCACCCATTTATACGTGTGGACGCACATGGTGCTAGCATGTCCCATGTCCCATACAACTATTTTGCTGTTGCTAATCTAGGAATGCCGCTGGAAAATTGAAGCAATGCCACTATTAAAAGTAAATTACATTTTTAAAGGCTGTTATTTTAAGAGAATGTCTCTGTTAATATGAATCAATGCAACCATTTTAGAAATGCTACTGTCCTACTTTGTTTTCCATCAAGATAAGGTAGATGCTTCTTTTTGTAGCCATATGATTCATCCTCCTTTATTGGCCAGTAATTGTTTCTTTTTTACCTCTGAAAACAGGGATATCTATTCAACTCGTTGCTATTGCGACCTTTTGCTTCACTACGCAAAACACTTCTGTTTTAAGAGTGTTTTGTGCAGTTCAACTTAAATGTCACACCGACAACTTTGCTTGATTTAGTTGAACTACACAAAACGAGATTGGATTTCCTATTCGTGTTGGCAGATTCATATTTGATCTTGCCTGCCTCATGAAAGGTCAGTACCGGCCTTCTTCCACATGATTGTGCAGTGTACTTTGAGATGTTGTGCTACTTGTAGTGGTACTATTTTAAATAAATGTTAACTTAAAGCTATTGTATTGCTGTCTTTTCCCATTAAGTGAACAAAAATGGGACCAACCCAGACATGATGCTTGTTGCTTTGTTACAACAAACTTTGCATCACCCCCTTTATATAGTAGATGGAAGCACATGGTGCTGTTGCGCCCACTCTCCCCTAGAACTTTTTATGCTTTTTGTTAATCTAATGCCGCTGGTAAAATTAAGCAATGCCACTCTTACAATTAACTACCGAATCTTAGTTCAAAACTGCAACACTTGTTAGGGATCGGCGGGAGTACATGTTTAAGAAATGTATTGTTGAGATAATGTCTCTGTTATTATATATCAGTTACAGTGTTTTACAAATGGTACTATCCTGCTTTGTAGTTCTTTCTACATGTTTAACCAAGGTGTTGTTAAGATAATGTGTCTGTTAATATGAATCAGTTGCACTGTTTTAGGAATGGTACTTTTCTGCTTTGTCCTTCTTTATACATATTGACACAAGGTATTGTTAAGATAATGTCTCAGTTAATATGAATGAATCACACTGTTTGAGAATTGCTACTGTCCTACTTTGTTTCCCATTAAGATAAGGTAGATGTTTTTTCTTCTAGGAGTGTAAGTCATCAACCGTTATTTCTCAGTAATTGTTTCCTTCATACCTATTTGTGCATACAGGTCAAAACTTCTGCTCGGTTCCATTTCGACTTTGATTTTAGTTGAACTGCACAAAAGGAGCCAATGTGTTTAAGGCAAACTGTTGCATTATTGGGCCCAGTTGGTCTTTCCACTTTGCAGAAAGAAGTAGTCACTGTTTGCGCTACATTACACAAGGAATGATCGAGAAGCTTTAGAGTATTAGTAGACGCTGGTGACATGACTAGTCTGCAGACCAAGGAAAACTCAAGTCAACAGCACGTGGTGACATGACTAGTATGCAGACCAAGGAAAACTCAACTCAACAACACGTGGAGTGCAAAATTCACTCCACAAGGAAAGGTATGACCAAGTCAGTAGCCGACGCAGCTGTAACAAATGAGGTCAGTATCGGCCTTCATCCACATGATCGTGCTTTGTTATGTTCTAATTATATTGTTGTATTGTTTTGAATAAATGTTTAATTGAAGCTATTGTATTGCTATCTTTTCCTGTTAAGATAATGAAGATGATTATAGTTGTGAGCGTATGTTTAATCCACTAGTACCCCTATTATATTCATCACACTTTTTCTGTATTTATGCAGACAGGGATGCTCAGCTTGATTTCAGTAGAACTGCACAAAATGTTCAGATGGTTCGTGTCCTCCGTAATACTTCATCATGCACAATACATCGAATGGTTCTTTGATAATTCCTCGTCACCTTGAGCCACCGGACTATCTACTTGAGTGGAGCTGCCAATGTCTTCAAGGCCTTGCAACATATAAATATGAAATCCACCATGCTACGCAAGACATTGTTTGGTTTCAGTGGAACTGGACAAAAAGATACGCTGGTTAATCTGGCTCCATGTGCCATTTCAATGTGCAAACTGATGACAAACCCTGCCCGTTCCACAATCATAAGCATTACATATTTTGAATGGGAAAAGCTTGTCAAAGTTTAATCATTCGTTTAATATTTTGGAATTGGAAAACCTTGTCAAATTTTGATCATTGATGTTAGCCAGAAGACATGCATTTGATATTTTGGAATGGGACACCCTTTGCTGTGAGCAGCGTTGACCATTTTTTCCTATTCATATGTTCAGTTCAGAAGTTAATATTTACTCTGATGAGATGCATAGTCATGCATGTTGACTTATGTAAGGTATTTTAAGAGTTTGTTTTGAATGTTGTCTATGAAGTGCCAGGCCTTGTGAGTTTGATTACAAAGTTGAGCTTGGAATGCTATGGCATGCGGCATCACCGTGCCTCCTGAGAATAATGCTTCGTATTGTTTTGCACATTGATCTAATGCCAGTGATTTGCATGTTAAGAAGATCATCCTCTTCTGTTGTTTCTGTGCTTAAGAAGTTCATCGTCTTTTGTTTCACACTTTCATTCATAGCCTATACGACAACTCGGGTAGGTTAGAGGTGAAACCATATGATCTTCCGACCAACTCATCATATTAGGCCGTAATTGGATCGTCATTTTCCAACCAAAACCGCTTCTAAAACTGACGCTTGTAAATAAAAGCAGATGGTCTTGGGCGAAGCGCTTGGTTGGTCGTTTTTGACTGGTAAAATATACACTGGTTTCTCAGATTACACGCGTAACTCGCTGGTTTTCGTTAGAGACCTCGGGCCGTCGATTTCATTACGCCTGTATTTTACGCGTTGTTTCCGGTGACGAGTAAATTACACTTGTATCATTAATACAGGTGTGAAACAATCCAGATCTCCCAAGCGCGGCCTTACCGTTTCATGCCGGCTCAGTCTCTAAAAAGGTGCTCATAGGGGTCTGATGATCCTGGCTTCCTGAACGACCAGCGGGCACTGTATCAGACCATCCGTAGGGCCCGCGAGGCCCTCTTTGTCGTCCTTCGAGTTGTTGCGCTCGCCGTGGCGCCGCCGCCTCGCGTTGTCAACATGGTCATCGAACATGAGGAATCAGGATATGACTTTACTTGGAGAGGATGACAGTAGGGACCCACAAGGGCCATAGCCGTACGTACGCAAGTGCCTCATTATATACAACTATTTTTTTTTTGCTTCCTCCTGGTTTCCTGACATCACGATCCCACACCATTGTCAACATATATAGTCAATAAACGAGAGAATTGCACAAGGAGTGGCCGACAACTGGGACCCAGCAGCTCGAGCAGTATTTGTTTTTGGAGGTGTGAGCAGAGTTTTTATTGAGTGATATTTTTGTTGTTGTTCAGAGGAGCAGGGTATCAACTGGGCGGGCTGTGGCCTGTCTAGCCCAGGCTATTATTTTATGTCGACCAAATATCCAGCCCAGATATTAATTTTTCAATGTGAAAATGGCTAGTCCAGCTATACTTTTTTTGCGGAATAGCCAACCCAGGTCAACCTGTTATTCTCTGCCCCGCACTAGACTTGCCAAGAAAATGAGCTTTAAGAAATAATAAATGGGCTGTAATTATAAAAATTTGGCTGTAAATATAAAAAAATGCATCGAACAAGTAATTAGTTTCAAAATTACTATTTTTGGATTTAAATTTTTTTAATTTCATTACTTGTTGCGCGCGCAAAATTTCGTTGGATTTTTACCTAATACAAATTTATTTTGAAATTATATTTAATCTAGCTCAAAATTTCGGGATAAAAAATATTTCGGATCCCTTCAAAATGTGGGAAATTTTGTTGAATTTTTTTTGAGTGGTTGGTTGAAATTATTAACCGTTGTCCTGGCTAGAAAATAGGCTGTAATTTTAACAAACAGTAAATGGGCTGAGTAAATTCCATTAGAATTCAAAAATGGGTTGTACATTATAACAAATCGCAAATGGGCTATATTTTCTCTGCCACAGATGTGATGGTCACTTGTGGGCCTACTAAGATGACGTGTACGCAATGCTTTGTCAACTTATAGTCAATACACGATTCTAGTAGCACTGGCCGTGGGATGTCCATCCAACGGCTGTGGTGCTTCTTCAATGTCGGATATTCATGCTTCATCCGCCCAAACCACCACCGGCGGTACCGCCTGCTACCTCCTCCCGTGGCCGGTTGTGCTGTCGCGCATGCCTCATCGGCCCACCCTACTCCCATCACTGTCCAGGCCATTCCTCTATTTGCCAACACCTCCTGTTATTCTCCGGCGACGGCAGCCTCACACCGCAGCCGAACCAGTGAACCCTCATACTCCCCTCCGCGTGGGCATCCACTGATGTGTCTTCGCCGGCTCCGGGTCGTTCCCTTCCTAGGCCTCGCCATCGTCCATCATGTTGGTTCTCTCAGCGCGGCGTGGTTAACTTTGTCAACAAACGACAACCATCAGAAGAGGCATGTACGTGGAGTGGCTAACAATAGGGACCCACATGGCCCATGGCCCCACGCGAGCAAGTCCCTCATAATGCGAAAACAAATGATCCCCCCTGACAGGTTTGAGCCACCAGCTACATCTTCGCACGCAAGGAAGTGTTTCCTTTATTACGCAGAAAAAAAAGTTACCACTCTCTGACAGCTGGGACCCACCAGCTTTATTATGATCCATTTCGCAAAAATATAGATTGTACCAAAGATGCTAAATTGTTTTATTTTTATTCTAACTCGGAAAAGAAGAAATTTAAAAAACCAGATAACATCTTCGCACGCAAGGAAGTGCCACCTTATTACGAGCAAAAAAATGATTCCCCCTGCTAGCTGGGACTCACCAGATTTGGAGGCTGACTTGTGGGCCAACTAAGTTGACTCGTGCGCGCTCTGTCAACTTAGTCAAAATGACTAGCTGCAGTGACTCTTGGATGTTAAATCAACGGCAGTGCTGTGTCTTCAACCTCTGGTCTTCTTGCTCTAGCCACCCAAACCAGCGCCTGCCGTACCACCTGCTCTAGCCTCCCGTGGCCGGCTGTGCTGCCGCGTAGGCCTCACGAACCGACCATACTATCACTGGCCAAGCCTTCCCTCTACTCACCCACACCCCCTGTTATTCTCCAGCGACGGCAGCCTTACGCCGCAGCCGAACCAGTGAACCCTCGTACTCCCTTCCGCGTGGGCATCCACCTGCCTCGTCTTCTCTGGCTCCACGTCATTCCCTTCCTAGGCCTCACCATCGTCCACCACCTTGATGCTCTCTACGCCTCGTGGTCAACGAGGTCAATGAACGACAGCCATCAGAAGAGGACTTTAGGCTGTGAGGCTGACAGCTGGACCCACCAGCTACATCTTCGAACACAAGGAAGTGCCTCCTTATTACTCGCAAAATAAAAATGATTCCTCCCCCTGATAGCCGGGACCCACCAGCTATATCTTCGCACGCAAGGAAGTGCATCCTTATCCTCCCTGACAGCTGGGACCCACCCGGTCGAAGCGTACGTAGTGTTGCCTGTCTGGTCGCGAACGTGTACGTACATACTGGTCAACTGGTCTCTCTGCAATGATGAACCGTGGCCAAGCAAGCTGCGGCACGTGTAGTAGTAGAGCCCCCGACGTAGCAGTTCGGGCAGTCGAGTCTAAACCGTGTACATGTACGTACAGCCAGATGCCAAAAAATACGACCACGTACGTACATACGGGTGCGGTCTCGAACGCCTACTCGTGCATACATACGGCCAGGGCTCGTGTACATGGAGAGGCAACGGACGGCGGCAACGGCGTCCTGTTCATCGGGCAGCCAACCGGCTGGGTCGGAACGGAGAAACATCGTCCTGTTCATCGAGAGGCAATAGACTGGGTCGGAATGCGTCCTGTTCAATGGGAGCCAACCGGCTTGGACGGAACAGCCAAAACGGGGTCTGGCGTACTGCAGTACGAAGGAAACTGCCTTCTGTTCGACCGGCTACAGTCGAAACGGGGTGATGTTGATCGGGAGGGGTGTGGCGTGCCGCAAAATGACGGAAACGGACTTGTGTTGGAGCGCCTACGGTCAAAATGGTGTCCTGTTCATCGAGAGGGGTGTGGCGTATCGCAAGATGGGACTCCACGAGCTACTATTCATCCACCATCTAGTGCCTCGCTCTAGCCTCCACGGGCTACTGTTCATCCACCGTCGACTTCCTCCAGCCTCCACCAGCTACTGTTCATCAACCGTCGACTTCCTCCCTCCACCAGCTACTGTTCATCCACGGGGGTCCTGTTCATTCCACCCTCTAGCGGCTACTGTTCAACCAGCCCTCCACGGGGTCCTGTTCATCCACCCCCAACCGGCTCGGGTGTCCTCCTCTCGATCGGGGTCCTGTTCATCCAGCGGCAACGGCCTACTACTACCACGGGTGTCCTGTTCATCCAACCCCCACCGGGAACTGTTCATCCAACTCCCAAAAACGGTCACTGTTCATCAAGAGGCAGGTTCGATCGGCTTCAGTTAGCAGCAATAGCGAAGGAATCGCTTGGGTTCAGTTAACAGCCAGGGATTGATCGCTCGGGTTCAGTAACATAGCTAGTGCAATCGCTCGGGTTCAGTAAGCGAACGCCTCGCTCGGGTTCGGTTAGAACCCAACGCCTCGCACACACACGCGCGTACGTGTACGAGAGAAACGCACAAACCTCTATACATCGCTCGGCTCCGACCACCCACCGTAACCGGGAACTCCCCGATATTTTCCTCGCCCTCGCTTCTACCACGATTTTATCCGTCATGGACGGCCCAAAGAATGTCATGCAGCTGCATCCCCGGCCCGCCCAGGACGAAAAGCCCATTTTTCTGTCATGATTTTTTGTCATAGAAGTAGGAGCCCACCACATCTATGATGATACGTGCTTTTGTCACAATTATCGTCATAGAAGTGTCATAAGCATGACAAAAAAAATTTGTCCGGCCCAAAATGTCACGGATGTGTCTTTTTTTTGTAGTGGAGCTCTATGGCCCATTTGGCTATGCGCCCAGTTGCTTCCCTGTTGTTAATTATCTCGATTAATGGGACGTCGGATGCCACGGTCATCGAGCACTCTTGAAAGTAGTGCTGAAGCTTGCGCGATGCCATAAAGACGGTGTATGCTATCTTTTGGTAGTGAGGGTAGCGTGTCTTGCCCGGGGTTAAAACCTTGGAGATGTAATAAATGGGACTCTGGACCTGGAACTTGTGACCCTCCATGTCTTGTTCGACCACGAGTACTGCGCTAACCACCTGGTTTGTGGCCGAGATGTATAATATTATCGGCTCACATAAACCTGGTGTTGCTAGGATGAGATTAGTGGCGAGGAGAGTTTTGATGTCCTCCATGGCCGCCACGGCCTCCTTGGTCCATTTGAATGTCTTTTGTTTGCTTCAATAGCCTGTATAGAGGCAAGGCTTTCTCCCCGAGTCTTGATATAAAGCGACTTAACGCTGCCACATAGCCTGCTAGTTTCTGTACATGTTTGAGCTTTGTTGGTACCTCCAAGTGGTCCAAGGCTCATATTTTTGCCGGATTGGCCTCAAGTCCTCGGCTGGACATGATGAAATCGAGGAGTTTGCCGGTTGGGACTCCGAAGATGCATTTCTCCATATTGAGTTTAATTTAATATTCCCGCAGGCTAGCGAATGTGTCACGGAGGTTGTCTACCAACTGTCTGACATGTTTAGTTTTGACAACCATGTCATCTACGTAGGCCTCGACGGTCTTCCCGATGTGTTTTTCCAGGCATGTTTGAATCATGCGTTGGTATGTGGCGCCGACATTTTTTAGTCCGAAGGGTATTGTGTTAAAACAGAACGACCTGTAGGGTGTCATGAATGTTGTTGCTGCCTGTCAGATTCTTTCATCTTTATTTGATGATATCCCGAATAGGCGTCCAGGAAGCACAGGGGTCCTTGGGGCAAGCTTTATTGGGGTCTTTAAAGTCGATGCACAAGTGCCAGGACCCATCCTTCTTTGGTACCATGACCAAGTTGGCGAGCCAGTCGGGGTGTTTTATATCTCGGATGAAGTCGGCCTCCAGTAGCTTAGCCAGTTCCTTGCCCATTGCTTGACACTTGGGTTTGAAAAAGTGTCGAAGTGCTTGTTTGACAGGCTTGTAGCCTTTTAATTTGTTTAGGCTGTGTTCTGCGAGCCTGTGGAGTATCCCTGGCATGTCAGAAGGATGCCAGTCGAATATATCCCAGTTTTCCCTAAGTAAATTGTGATCGAGGTTTGCCCCTATGGACGTCGTTTTAGCTGGACCCATAGGGTGTACTTGAAACTTGACTATTTCATCAACTGGTTTGAATGAAGTAGACTTCGGCCGTTTGTCGAGGATGACATCATCACAATCGACTTCGGCACGTAGAGCGGTTAGTTCCTCGGCTGAGAGGGCTTCGGACATGGACTTGAGGGCGAGTGACGCCATTTTATTCTCCGGTTTAAGTGCTCTGTCGGGGTCACTTGAGATGGTAATTATCCCGTTTGGACCCGGCATTTTGAGCTTCATGTAGCCATAGTGTGGGACTACTTGGAATTTAGAGAAGGTGTCTCACCCCAGGAGGGCATGATATCCACTCTTGAAAGGGTCAATGTGGAACGTAACCTCCTCGGAGCGGTAGTTGTCCGGTGTTCCGAAGACTACATCCAGTGTTCTTTTTCTGCTACAGCGTGCCTCTCGCCCAGGTATTATACCTTCGAAGGTGGTGCCACTCTGTTCTATGCACGATTTATCAATATGCATTTTGTTCATAGTGTCTACATATATCAAATTTAAGCTACTGCCTCCGTACATGAGCACCTTTCGAAGTCGGCAGCTACCCACAATTGGATTAAGGACCAGCGTGGCGGGGCATCTGTTAGGGGTTGACCTCGGCTGATATTTATGATCAAAGGTGATCAGGGTATCTATCCACGCGCCCCGAGTTGGCACCTGTCGGACAGAATTGATTTCCCGCAGGGCTCGTTTGCGCTGGTTGTTGAATGCGAAGGTCTCGTAAATCATCATGACCTCGTCTTCATCCGAGGACTATTCTGCCTGGCTGGGGGTGCCTGTCAGAAGGGCGGGTGCTCCTTTAGCATCCTACCTCACAACCCAGCAGTCATGAAGGGGGTGAGTTGGGCAGGAATTGAGTAGAATAGCAAGTATCGAACATGGTTTATCCAGGAAGCCATCGATTGTAGTTCCGAGGTGGCCGGAGGCTTTCTTCTTCTTTTCAGGTCTCTCGACCGATATGTTTTGCTTGTTGGAACCGCACCAAGGTGGGGGCATATCACGTTTCAGATTGTGTTCACTGATCGAATATGTGCTTTCTCTGGCCAGCCAAGCATCTTCAATGGTGCAGAATCTAGACACCAGATCGGACAATTCTGGGAGCGTTTGGACATAGCGACGGCCGAGGGCGTTCGAAACGCCTTTATCCTTGCATCCATGCTGGAAGGCTATGATTATATCTGAGTCCAGGTAATCTGGTATCTTGTTTTTGACAGACAAGAATCTAGCCCAAGAACTGCCTGATTGATTCGTCGGGGAGTTGTTACACGTACGCCAGATCCCAGATATCTGTCTGCCCAAGTTATCAGGGCGATAATCAATGTGGGAGGTGGGTGGGTGAGTTTTGATCTCTAAATACTGCGGGTCCGAAACCCTATCATCCTCATCCCGTGTCACATCTGTGGCCATCGAACCGGTCAGAGAGTCTTGAAGATCTGCTTCATTGGCTGCCTCTAGTCGGCCGCTATCTGAGTCACTTTCCAAGAAGTACCTCAGCCCTTCGTCTTTGAAGGAGGGTTCGGCAAGGGCCAGAGGGGGTGTCATGGGCCGCCTTGAGCTCGCTAAGGGGGAGGGGCGTTTCCATGACCGAAGTTTCAGGCATGGGAATCATGCTCACGAGTTTGGAGTCGTTAACCGACGATCTCATCGATCCTTCTGTTGATCTCATAGTGGAACTCTCAATGAAAGCACTAGTGTCGGTGTGAAAACTGGCAGACCTCAGGGTAGGGGTCCCGAGCTATGGATCTCGGATAGATGGGAACAAGAACAGGGAGACGATGTTTTACCCAAGTTCGGGCCCTCTTGATGGAGGTAAAACCCTACGTCCTGCCCTTGTTTATATTGATATAGATGTATCGAGTACAGAGTTGATCAACCTCGAGATCGTAAGATGTGGTCTAACTCTAGGGCTAGGTGAATGAGATTTCATTGATGTCCCCTCTATGGCTAAACCCCTTGGCTTATATACACGCCAGGTAGCCTAGGGTTACAAGGTCGATATCTTGGCGATGTGGCGGTAGGAGAAGTCTTGGAGTATACGACAAGTCTTCAGCACATGCAGTCCCGATCACGCCCCATCGTGCAGCTTCCAGAGTCCACCTTGATAAGAATAAGGGCCCACCAGCCCAATCCGAGGAGCATGTGCCGGCTAGGTTAGTACCCCCTAGTCACGGACACCATTAATGGGGGAGCCTGAGCTCCGCCGAGGATGCAGGCCACCGCACGAGGCTCCTGATAGCCCCCATCGTCTTCGTCAGGCAGGTTGTCATTGTTCCTGTTGGGGCATCGCAGGGCCGCATTGGCCTGCTGAGGCTGGTTCTGCCAGCCTTGCTGGTAGTTGTTGTTGTTGTTTTTTATCTTGCGATCACCCCAGCGGCCACTGCCGCCGTTGCCGCCGCGGCCTGAGCCATGCTTGTTGTCGTCTCTGCGCTTCTTGTGCCGGCCATCACGAAGTAGCTTGAGCTCTTGGCAGTCCTCGGTGTTGTGGGAGTGCATGTTGTGGTAGGCGCAGAAGGGGCGCCCATCCTTCTTGGCCTCATCACGGTCGCGTCCGCGCTTCCGCTTGGGCTCCACTGCAAGCACGACGGGGCCTTTGCGCTTGACGTCCCTGGCCTTGGGCTTGGGGTGTCAGGCTCTGCGTTGGGGTCGTTGTGGGCGAAGAGGCGACCTTCCTTGGCGTACTTGTCAGCGAGGTCGAACAGCTGAAGCATGGAGTCGAGCTCGTCATTGATGGAGAGCTTCTCATGCATCCTGACGTCTGTGACGTCTGAGGAGAACGCAGCAATGATCGCGGCATCGGAGGCGCGCGGGATCTGGTTGCGCACTTGACTAAAGCACTGGATGTACTTGCGGAGGGTTTTGTAATGGCGCTGGTGGACGATGCGTAGGCTGCTTAGCGTGAGGGGGTAGTCGTGCGTGCCCTTGAAGTTGGAGATGAACTACCGGCACAATTCGGCCCACGAGGAGATGGAGGCCTCGGGAAGGTTCATTAGCCACGAGCGCGCGGCGTCCTTGAGGGCCATGGTAAACTAGATCGCCTTGACCTTATCTTCACCTTTCGCGGCTTGGATGCTCACGGTGTAGAGCTGCAGCAACTCCACAGGGTTGGCAGTGTCGTCATGGCAGGGAGGCTGCTTGGGCTTGAACTTCACGGGCCACACCACGCAGCGCAGCTCGCAAGTGAAGGCGAGGCAGCCCCCACTGTAGGAGACGACGCTGCCGGTGAGGGTGGCGTGGTTCTAGCGACCAGTCACGGTGATGTCCTCGATGGTGCAGTTCTGGCGGTCATGCTGCTTCTTGATGAGGACACGCACGTCGGGCAGCGCACGCTGGATGATCTGGCAGCTGGGGCCGCCAACGTGCGACGGGGACGAGCCATGGGAAGGCTCCGATGCGCACGCACCACAGTGACGTCCTGCGTCGCCATCCGCCGAAGGAGGTGGAGGGGTGCATTGTGCCCTGCCCGTGCGCCATGTGATGATGGAGGTGGTAGGGGGCGAGAAGGCGTCGGGGCGTCTCCGACGGCGTTCACGAGTTCGATGATGTGCGTGAGCCAGGCGTCGTAGCAGGCCTCGGTGGGGCGGTAGCGCAGCAGTTCATGCACCATGAGCAGCGCGGCCAGAGGGGCTGGTGGGTCGTGACGATCGGGCGAAGACACAGTGGCGGTGCGGGCAGGCGGATCTTGCTACGGCTACATGGAAGGGTGGAGGGGGAAGCCTGCTCGTCCCCCACCTCGGGTCCGGCGATGGAGCGGACGCGACACCAGTGGTTGTCGTGGATGATGGGCTTCGTCTGGACTCGGCAGGCCCTGTGCAGGGCGCGCTCATGTCATGCGTCAGCCATGTCGATGTCGAGGCTGAAGGCGCGAAACCAAGGCCCCTACCTAGCACGCCAAATGTTGGGGGATTGATTTGCGCTACGGGAAATCCTACAAAACCTTTGCTCGAACTCTAGGGCCCTGGTTCGCGACCTAGCAACTAGACGGCAAGCTCGGCACGGCTACGACAAGCGAGGCACGACGGAGGAGTGCAAGGAATGACATGGACACAGCGAGCTACCCAGGTTTGGGCCACTGTGCGGTGTAAAACCCTACTCCTGCTTGGTGAGATTACTTGTGGAGATAGTGCTCATGAGCTACAAGGTGAAGCTCTCAGGGGTCGAATGCATGATCCCCTCTACGATGGCAGCATTGCCCCCTTTTATAACTGCCTTGGTCCTCTTCCCCCAAAAACGTTGGCAAGAAGGGCTACCACACTGTGGCAATTCAAAGGGGGGGCAGGCTCCCAGGCTAATCCTGACAAAAGGTGGTCATCGCGTGCTAAAGAAGTTATCCTGACGTGCCGGTGGGCTCCGTGATGACGCTTGCCCTAGCGCGTCGTGCCGTCCTGATCTTCTTGCACCGAAGAGGTAAGCTTTGGAGCTTGCTTTGCGGGGAGGCAGGCGCCGCTACTCCCTTATCACCAAAAAGGAAGCTGCCCTAGCCGCACCTGCTGGCGCGGTCTTCGCTGGTGTCGCCTGGTGCGGACACGTCACCCACATGACGAACACATGGCCACGCAGCTGGCGCCGTGCGAGGGGTCGCCTCGCAAGGGGGACCTCATGAGCCTGCTTGCCACTTGATGTCGTCCCTTGTAGAGTCTCGTCTCGTGGCGGGGGTCCTCGCAAGGTGGCTTGTTCGTGGCGCCCATGGCTGGGCCGCCTCTTGAGGCCTTCTCTAGGTGTCGCTTCCTGGGCCGTAGGCAGCGGGGCCGTGGTACTCTGGTTCATACTGGGCTGACAAACATGTTTTGTAGACAGAGTAATCATGCATTTGTCATGCAACCATGGTCCCCAAAAACAACCATGCCAGTACATGTGATAACCCACAAGTATAGGGGATCGCGACAGTCGTCGAAGGTAGTATTTCACCCAAATTTATTGATTCAACACAAGGGGAGTCAAAGAATATTTATGAGTATTAGCAGTTGGTTATCAATTCTACCACACCCGGAGAACTAAATATCTACATCAAAGTGTTTAGTAGCACAATAGTATGGAACTTTGATAGCAGTGGTACCATTAGAAATAGTGATAGTAACAGTAATAGTAGAAATTTTGTAGTGATTGTAATAGTAGTAGCAACGAAAGTAACTTAGCAAAGATCAATATGAGAAAAGCGTAGGCATTGGATCAGCGATGGATATTTGTGTTGGATGAAATTCATCATATAACAGTCACAACCTAGAGCGATACACAGTAGCACCAATTCATCAATTCAATGTAGGCATGCATTCCCTATATAGTCATAAGTGCTTATAATAAGAACTTGCATGACATCTTTTGTCCTACCCTCGCGTGGCAGCGGGGTCCATAAGGAAAGCTAAGGGATATTAAGGCCTCCTTTTAATAGAGAACTGGAACAAAGCATTAGCACTTAGTTTATACATGAACTCCTCATACTATGCATCGCCAGAGTGAATCCCAATTGTTGTCGCTTTGGGGTCTGCGGATCATAACACGTAATAGGTGCATCCAACTTTCAAGATAGGATTCAAAACACACTTATACTCATGAAAATATAATAGGTTCAGATATGAAATCATGGCCGTCGTGCCCTAGTGACAAGCATTAAGCATAGCAAAGTCATTGCAACATCAATCTCAGAAAATATAGTGGATACTAGGGATCAAGCCCTAACAAATTTACTCGATTACATGACAAATCTCATCCAACTCCATCACCGTCTGCTACTTCTTGAGCTTGCGTTCATTTTTTCCTTGAAGAGGAAAGGGTGATGCAGCAAAGTAGAGATAAGTATTTCCCTCAGTTAAGAACCAAGGTATCAATCCAGTAGGTGGTACAAGCAAGTCCCCAATAGATGCACCTGCATAAACTAACAAACACTTGCACACAACGCGAAAAAGGGGTTGTCAATCCCTTCACGGTCACTAGCAAGAGTCAGATCTAATAGAGATAGATATAAAAGATAAGTAAAAGGCAAAATAAAGTAAATATAAATAAATTGCAGCAAGGTATTTTTGGGTTATTGATTTTATAGATCTGAAAATATATAATGAGAAATAGACCCCGGGGCCATAGTTTTCAGTAGAGGCTTCTCTCTTGAAAGGAACACATATGGTGGATGAACAAATTACTATTGAGCAACTGATAGAAAAGTGCAAAGTTATGATGATATCCAAGGCAATGATCATGAATATAGGCATCATGTCTGTGACAAGTAGACCGACTCCTGCCTGCATCTACTACTATTACTCCACACATCGACCGCTATCCAGCATGCATCTAGTGAATTAAGTTAACAAGAACGGAGTAACGCGTTAAGCAAGATGACATGATGTAGAGGGATAGATCCAATCAATATGGTAAAAAACCCATCTTTTTATCCTTAATGGCAACAATACAAATACGTGCCTCGCTACCCCTACTGTCACTGGGTGAGGACACCGCAAGATTGAACCCATCACAAAGCACCTCTCCCATTGCAAGAAAAAATGATCTAGTTGGCCAAACCAAATTGATAGATCAGAGAGAAATACAAAGCTATCTTTATCATGCATAAAAGAGTTCAAAGAAGACTCAAATAATATTCATAGATAATCTAATCATAAATCCACAATTCATCGGATCTGAACAAACGCACCGCAAAAGAAGATTACATCGAATAGAACTCTAAGAACATCGAGGAGAACATTGTATTGAAGATCAAAGAGAGAGAAGAAGCCATATAGCTACTAGCTATGGACCCATAGGTCTGTGGTAGACTACTCACACATCATCGGAAGGGCAGCAAGGTTGGTGTAGAGGCCCTTCGTGATTGAATCCCCCTCCGGCAGAGTGCCGGAAAAGGCCCCAAGATGGGATATCACGAGAACAGAAGCTTGTGGCGGCGGAAAAGTATTTTTGGTGTGCCCTTTGGTATACGGGGAATATTTGGGTATTTATGGAGCCAGGATTAGGGTTAGGAGAGCTACGAGGGGCCCACAAGCCTAAGGGGTGCGCCCCTAGGGCTTGTGGCCTCCTCGTGGGTCTTCCGGCCTCCTCCCGAAACTTTCTAGGTGTGTTCTGGTCCAAGAAAAATCATCGTAAAGTTTCATTTCGTTTGGACTCCGTTTGGTATTGATTTTCTGTAAAAGACAAAAACAAGGAAAAAACAGCAACTGGCACTAGGCACTAGGTTAATATGTTAGTCCCAAAAAATGACATAAAATAGCATATTAATGCGTATAAAACATCCAAGATGGATAATATAATAGCATGGAACAATCAAAAATTATAGATACGTTGGAGATGTATCACCGTCCAGCACGCCTATGAAGGAATTACTCACTCTCGGTGGTGAGCATCATGAAGTTGTTGATGGAGAAGGGTTGGTGATGATGATGGCGACGAATCCCCCTCTCCAGAGCCAGAACGGACTCCAGATCAGCCCTCCCGATGAAGAACGGGAGGTGGCGGCGGCTCCATATCATAAAACGCAATGAAACTTCGTCTCCTATTTTTTGCTCGCCAAAACTGAATTTTATAGAGTTGATATCAGGTCAGAGACAGCCGCCTGTGGGCCCCACAAGGTAACAGGGCGTGCCCTGGGGGTAGGTGCGCCCTGCTGCCTTGTGAGCAACAGGTGGCACCCCTCCGGTGGATCTTCGTTCCAATATTTTTTATTTATTCCATAAAAATCTACAAAAAGTTTTATCCGATTTTGAGAAATTGTATTTCTGCACAAAAAACAACACCATGGTAGTTCTGCGGAAAACAACGTCTGTCCGGTATAGTTTCATTCAAATCATGCAAATTAGAGTCCAAAACAAGAGCAAAAGTGTTTGGAAAAGTAGATACGATGGAGACGTATCAACTCCCCCAAGCTTAACTCATTGCTTGTCCTCAAGCAATTTAGTTGGCAAACTGAAAGTGATAAAGAAAAACTTTTACGAACTCTTTTGTTCTTGTATCCGTATATAAGCTTAAATAGCAACCAAGTTTTCAGCAAAGATCATGAACTAACCATGTAATTGATAACACTTAGAATTCACGTTTACTCATATCAATAGCATAGTCAACTAGCGAGCAATAATAACATATCTCCAATGCCAACAATTCTTCAAAACAATCATGATATAATAAGATAACATGGTATCTCACTAGCCCTTTCTGAGACCGCAAAACATAAATACAGAGCACCTCTGAAGTTCAAGCAACGACTAAACATTGTAATTCATGGTAAAAGAGATACAGTCATGCTCACATCCAACATTAACTAGACTCAATGCATGTTAAACTAAGAATGACAATAGCGCTCTCAGGATTGGTGCTTTGAATAAGAAGGTGATCACTCAACAATAAAAGTAAATAACATGAAAGTAAATAGATAGGCCCTTTGTAGAGGGAAGCAGAGATTTGCAGAGGTGCAGAGCTTGAAGCTTAAATCAGAGATGAATACAATTTCGAGTCGTGTGCTTTCCCTGCCAACGTCATGACAAAGGATTTCGATATCTTCTAGGCTAAACACATTATCGGTGGTTCCCAAGCAGAAAGGTAAAGTTTACTCCCCCTCAACCGTACAAACACAAGCCATGGCTAGCCGAATCCTCGGGTGCCCTCCGAACAATCAACTTTTCGGGGGAGTTTGTTTTATTATATTTTTCTTTATATTGATTACATGACTGGGCATCCCAATTACCGGCCTCTCTCATGCAATGACAAGTGAATAGACACCCGTCATGAGAACAACCCGCTTAGCATGGAAGATATTTACCGCCCCGTCGCTCCATGAGCGGTACGGGCACACAAAACAGATGATTGTTTGAACGATTAGAGTTGGCACATGCAAATTTACTTCGAACGGTAGGGTAATACCGTATATAGGTATATATGGTGGACTCATCTGAAACAACTTTGGTTTAAGGATTTTGGATGCATAAGCAGTATTTCTGCTTAGTATAGGCGAAGGCTAGCAAATAGATTGAGAAGCGACCAACAAGAGAGCGGCAACGCTCATAATCATGCATTGCGAATAATTAACATTGAATACTAGCATGAGTAGGATGTAAACACCCTGAACATAAATATCATGAAGGCTACGTTGGTTTTGAATCAACTACATGTGTGAACATGTGCCAAGTCAAGCCACTTGAATCATTCATAGGAGGATACCATACTAACATACTACATCATAACCATTTTACTGCATGTTAACACTCATGATAAATCATTATCCACCCCTAGCTACTTAAGCATGGCATGAGCAACTATAATATCTAATTGTCATCACAAACATGTTTACTCATAATATGCTGAATCATGGATACTGAGTTAAATATATTTACAAAAACAAAAACAAGAAGAGTTCATGCCAACTTTTCCTTGCCACAGTCAGTTCATCAAGTCATCCTCATTATTGCCTCTCACTTGCACAACTGAATGATGTGAAAATAATAATAGTGTAAGAGTGCCCTGGACTAAGCTAAAATTTGTATACATTTTATTCACAGTAGATGACAAGGTAATATTGGCTCTTCGCTAGATAAACAATAAAGCGTATGAGAGCCTCTCAACAATTCTAGCATAGTCTTCACCATACGATGACTCAACAAAAAGAAAAAAATTCAGAGAAACACACTGACCTATTTTTTGGAGTTTTTAGTTTTTCTGAAGAAAGCGAACTAAAGAAGAAAAATGGAAAGCGAGAAAACTATTTACACAGGAGAACTCCCAACAAACAAAAGAACAAACAAAAAATCTTTTTGGGTTTTCCTTTAGTACTACAAACTAACTAAATGAGAAAGAAAAACCGTAAAGAAGCAAGAAATATTTTTGGATTTTCATAGTTTTTCAAACACATAAGAAGAAAGCACCATAAATCAAAGCATGGATATACAATGAAAACAATGAACACCAACAACTGGAATGAATGATTGGTGCATGAATGTAATGTCGGTGAGAAAACTTACTCCCCAAGATTAGGCTTTTGGCCTAACTTCGTAATCACCACCACTGGTCAGGATAGTAGTCAAAATGATAACTCGGGTGGTGTTATGTGCTGCCTCCTCCGCAAGGCGGGTGGCCTCTACTGCCTTGTTGTAATCGCGTGCCTCACTCTCAGAGATAAAATGTCTGTGTTTGCTCTGAAAGTCAAAGAGAATAGGCGCAGGCAAAATAACAGAGACAACACGGTATTTATCAAATGTCAAGTTATAGTCATATTCGTGAGTCCCATACTTAGTAAACTCGTGACGTTGCATCGCCTCAAAATCTAAGTACTTATCATATAGTATGGGATCATTGGTTCTAGGAGAGACCCCAAGTTTTGCCGCTAAGCGAGAGGCATAAATTCCTCCGTATAAATCACCGTTACCCGCATTTCGATGCAACCGACGTGAAACAATTGCCCCAAGATTATAATGTCTACTGCCAGTTAGGGAAGCATGAATAATGCTTAAATCAAGAGCACAAAGTACACTACAATCATGCTTACCAACAATGCACCTCCCATTAAAAATTGCAAAGTATCAAATAGCGGGAAAATGAATGCTTTTTATTCTAGCTTGTGTCACACCCCTATCCACACAATTGCAAGGACCACTAAGAAACATATCATAATCAGATTTCCACGGTTCGGCGAGCGAACCCCAATACGGAATTTTGCATGCATTACAGAATTCTTCTAGAGGTATACCATAGGATTTATCATGCATGGAGGTAAAAGAAAACTCTACAATTATGGGATGATACTCAAACCTTTGAGTAAATTAATTGGTAAGGTTGTAGTGTTGTGTGCACTTATCTGCAACGAAGGCGGTAAGTTCAGCATTCTGAATATATTGATCAAATTCTTCCTTAATGCCCGCACCCATCATGAACTTGTCACACGGCCATTGGCATAATTTCGCTTTGGCACCTCGCACCAAACTTGCCCTTGGTTCAATATATGCTTGACGTGCCGAGCCTTGGCTCGACGATCCTTCTAAGGACCGCCTCCTTGAAGAAATCCTCCTAAAGATGTTCATTTTCCTAAGAGAAATTTTTTGAAATTTTTGAACCACAAAAAGATGTTAACAAAACTTCACAACATTGATAGCAACTACTCATACAAGTCTCTAGAGGCTATATCAAGCGTTCAAACTACTTAGAACCCAAAGAATTCAATATGAAAGCTCATTTTCAGTGGCACCAATAGTAGCAAAATAAGCAAAATATAATCCACTAAAACAAAAACCAATTGGAGCAATGGAGGAGTCACATACCAAGGAGAGATCCCCCAAAACATTTTCAGAAATGGAGCTCCGAGTAAAGAGATAAAAAAATCTCAGGTTTTGGAGCAAGAACATGAGCGAGAGGGCTATCATGATTTTTTCTAGAGGTAGGAGATGAAGTGGGCTGAAGCACTAAGTGAGTGGGGTCCTATGGGCCCCACAAGGCAACATGGTGCGCCCTGTTTCCTTGTGAGCAACAGGGGCACCCATGGGATGTATTCAGTGCCAAAATTTCATATATATTTCAGAAAAAATCATGTCAAAATTTTATGACATTCTGAGCACTTCTATTTTTGGGCCTTTTTTCTCGAAACAGGCTTGCGCCCCTGTATATTAATATAGCAACTTCTGATACAACCGACCCAATGTAGGGTCGCCAATAGCACAACCGCCCCCAAAAGAAAAAAGAGAGAAAACATAACAGAAAACAATGCCGACAACTGCGAATCAACAAGACGAAGAAGACACGCAACCGCTGCGCCCACCGAAGTTGTCCCACCACGCTCCTAGTGCTTTGAACCACCGCAAAACAAGCAACACCCCCAGGAGGGTAAGCGACAGCGACGACACTGCTGCCCGGACAAGTCCTGGGGTTTTCCCCGATACGCCGAGGGAGGTGGGTGGGGGTAAAAACCGACGCCCTTCAGGAAGGGATGGTGGCGCCCGCAGGCGTCCCCGAGTCAGCATCGAACCTCGACACGAATTTCTCCCTACGCTCAACCCACCCCCAGACGCTTCGAAGCCCTCGACCACACACACCATCAACTAGCATGCGCCACCACCGCCTTGTCATCATCGACGCTGTCTCATCGAAGCTAATACATGAGGCCTAAATGAAATAGACACACCCTTGCTGGAAACCAGGAGCAGCAGCACCGTAGACACGCGGGAGGGACCGACCTCCACCATCGAGGCAGTAGTCGACCGGACGCAGCAGCAGAGGCATACCAGTCCTGCAGGCCTGCAGGTCTGGCCAGGCCCCGAAGAGGCCCGTGAAGCGCCCGCCACCGCGATGCAGCAGGCGCGCCATCGTTCCGCTGCTCCATGTCCGAGCAGGAACACATCTCCATCCGACAGACAACAGCACTGCCAGAGGACCGAACCAGCCCGCCTATAACCCAGATGGGGCCCAGATCTGGGCCGGGGGCGACGCGTCGGACCAGCACACCGGGGGCCACTACCTCGCCGCCAAGGGGCAGTACCTCCGGCGTATCTACTTTTCCTAACGCTTTTGCTCTTGTTTTGGACTCTAATTTGCATGATTTGAATGAAACTAACCCGGACTGACGCTGTTTTCAATAGAACTACCATGGTGTTGTTTTTGTGTAGAAATAAAAGTTCTCGGAATGCAACAAAACTTTTTGGAGAATTTTTATGGAATAAAAGAAAAATACTGGAGCCAAGAACCACCGGAGGGGCCCCCCTGGGTGAGCACAACCCACCAGGGTGCCCCCCTCCAGGCGCGCCCAGGTGGGTTGTGCCCACCTGGTGGCCCTGTAGACCCTGAGTCCGACGCTATAAAATCCTATTTTTGGAGAGAAAAATTAGGGAGAAAGAATTATCGCGTTTCATGATACGGAGCCACCGCCACCTCCTGTTCTTCACCGGGAGGCCAAATCTGGAGCCCGTTTGGGGCTTCGGAGAGGGGGATCTTCGATCTTCATCATCACCAACCCTTCTCCATCGCTAATTCCATGATGCTCCCCACTGGGAGTGAGTAATTCTCTCATAGGCTCGCTGGTCGGTGAGGAGTTGGATGAGATTCATCATGTAATCGAGTTAGTTTTGTTAGGGCTTGATCCCTAGTATCCACTATGTTCTGAGATTGATGTTGTTATGACTTTGCCATGCTTAATGCTTGTCACTTTGGGCCCGGGTGCCATGATTTCAGATCTGAACCATTTATGTTATCACCATTATATCTATGTTCTAGATTCGATCTTGCAAGTCATATTCACCTATTACGTGTTATGATCCGTAAACCCCGGTGTGACAGTAATCGGGATACTTTCTAGTGATGACCGTAGTTTGAGGAGTTCATGTATTCACTATGTGTTAATGCTTTGTTCCGGTTCTCTATTAAAAGGAGGCCTTAATATCCCTTAGTTTCCTTATGGACCCCGCTACCACGGGAGGGTAGGACAAAAGATGTCATGCAAGTTCTTTCCATAAGCACGTATGACTATTTACGGAATACATACCTACATTATATTTATGAACTGGAGCTAGTTTGTATTGCCCTAGGTTATGACTGTTATATGATGAATATCATCCAATGAATTCACCGATCCAATGCCTATGAATTTTCCACTTATTGTTCTTGCTAAGTTACTATTGCTGCTGTTACTGTTATACTTGCTACAAAATCATTACTATCACTGTTACCGTTACTGCTACTATTATCACTGCTACCAAAACTATCATATCACTGTGCTACTGATCACTTTGCTGCAGATATTTAATCTCCAGGTGTGGTTGAATTGACAACTCAGCTGCTAATACTTACAAGTATTCTTTGGCTTCCCTTGTGTCGAATCTATAAATTTGGGTTGAATACTCTACCCTCGAAAACTGTTGCGATCCCCTATACTTGTGGGTTATCAAGAGTCTCCAACGTATCTATAATTTTTTATTGTTTCATGTTGTTATATTAACGATCTTGGATGTTTTATATTCATTTACTAGCAACTTTATATTATTTTTCGGACTAACCTATTGACATAGTGGCCAGTGCCAGTTGTTGTTTTTTGCTTGTTTTTTACTTTGCAGAATATCAATACCAAACAAAGTCCAAATGCAACAAAACTTTTTGGAGATTTTTTCTGCCCAGAAGGCACCCAGGGAGCCAAAGGAGCACATGAGAGGAGGCCTGTGGGGCCCACTAGGCACCAGGGCGCGCCCTGGTGGGTAGTGGAGCCCACGGGAAGCTTCTCCATCGACCTCTACCTCTATAAATACTCTAAAATCATAAAAACACTAGAGTCGAGAGAATACAGTTTCTGCCGCGGCAAGTTCTAGAACCACGATATCCAATCTAGAGGCCTTTTCCGGCACTTGCCGAAGGGGACAACGATCACGGAGCGGTTCTTCATCATCCGTGTTGCCCCTCCGATGATGCGTGAGTAGTTTACCACAGACCTACGGGTCCATAGCTAGTAGCTAGATGGCTTCTTCTCTCTTTTTGATCTTCAATACAATGTTCTCCTCGATGTTCTTGGATATCTATTTGATGTAATGACTTTTTGAGGTGTGTTTGTTGGGATACGATAAATTTTGAGTTTATGAGCAGTTCTATCCATGAATATTATTTGAGTCTTTTTTGAACTCTTTTATGCATGATTGTTATAGCCTCGTATTTCTTCTCCGAATTTTTGGTTTGGTTTGGCCAACTAGATTGATTTTTCTTTCCAGGGGAAGAGGTGTTTTGTGATGGGTTTGATCTTGCGGTGCTTAATTTCAGTCACAGAAAGAGACATGACACGCATGTATCGTTGCTATTAAGGATAAAAAGATGGGGTATTTTCCTACATGAATAGATCTTGTCTACATCATGTTATCATTCTTATTGCATTACTCCATTTTTCCATGAACTTAATACACTAGATGCATGCTGGATAGCGGTCGATATGTGGAGTAATAGTAGTAGATGCAGAATCTCTTCGGTCTACTAATCTTGGATGTGACGCCTATATACATGATCATTGCCTTGGATATCGTCATGATTATTCGCTTTTCTATCAATTTCCCAATAGTAATTTGTTTACCTACCGTATGCTATTTTCTTGAGAGAAGCCTCTAGTGAAAACTACGGGCCCCGGGTCTATTTCCTACATATTAAATCTAAAAAATACCTTACTGGACTTTTTCTTTATTTATTTTATTTTGTGTTTTTGCTAGATCTATTTATCAAATCTCATACAATTTAATCTATCTCAATGCCGAGGAGGGATTGACAACCCCTCTTACGCGTTGGGTTGCAAGTTTTTGTTGTTTGTGTGCAGGTGCTGTTTACATAGTGTTGCTTGGTTCTCCTACTGGATTAATAACCTTGGTTTCATAACTGAGGGAAATAGTTACCTTTGTTGTCCTGCATCATCCTCTCCTCTTCGGGGAAATACCAACGCAGATACAAGCAATCAGGAAGAATTTCTGGCGTCGTTGCCGGGGAGGATCAAGTAAAGATAGTCTCCCGTCCACTTGCCAATTTCTGGCGCCATTGCCGGGGACTCATCATCAACATCTATCGAGTACCTATGCATAAACTCTCATCTCCTTGCAATAACTCTATTTGCCATTTGCCTCTCGTTTTCATCTCCCCCACTACTAAAAAGTTTTGCAAAAAAATACAAAAAATATGTTTCCACTTGCCTGTTTGCTATCTTTGCTTGTGTTACCATGTGTCTTCTATTTCCTTGCATCTTCTCTTGCTAAAAATCTATTGATATGGATCCTCATCCTCTTGCTAATCTTTTTAAAAGATCCAATTATGATGAACCAATTGCTAGTGAGTTGAGTGCACTAGATTATCTTTATGAAGTTTTGCTTGAAGATCGTGAATCTAAAAATTGTGATGAAATGTTAAACGAAAAAAATTATAAAGTGATTCATGGTAGATCCTTCAATGAAAAGCATGATTGCAATTATGTTATTATAAATTCTATTAATGTCAAATGTGCTAATAATATGCAAAACCCCAAGCTTGGGGATGATGATTTTGTCATGTCCACTACTTATTGCAATGATCATGATTGGGGTGATAGTGCTTCTTATGATCTTGAAAATTTATTTAAGCCTCATGATGAATATGTTTGCGACATTATTGAAAGTGCGTTGGAAGAGTGTCAACTTTAGCTAAAAATAATCCCACATATTTGGAGAGTGTTCAATCTTATGAATTTTTTGATAAAAGTGAGTTTGAAGAGGTCATGACTTTAGTTGATGTTAATCCCACTATCTTGGAAGATTCTAAAACTTTTATGCATGTGGATCATGAAGAGAAAATTTTATATGATAGCTATATTGTTGAATTTGATTGTGATCTTACATGTAATTATTATGAGAGAGGACAATATGGTTGTAGAAATTTTCATGTTACTAAATTACCTCTCGTTATGTTGAGATTGTCAATGTTTTATTCCTCTCCTTTGCATATGCTAGATATTTCTTGTCTTGATAATTTGTTTGCTTATAAAATTCGTATGCATAGGAAGTATGTTAGACTTAAATATGTTTGTGACATGTTTCACGATGCTCTCTTGTGTTTTAATTATTATCTTTTATGTGAGCATCAATAAAATCTCAAGCCTATCTTGATGGCTATAAAGAAAGAGCTTGTTGAGAGATAACCCAATAATTATCCTTTTCTGTTTTCTTGTGTTCACACAATTATGCTACTGGTATTATTGTGTTTTTTATGTTTTAATTAGAATTTGTGCCAAGTAATGCCTTTAGGATGGATTGGGTGATAGTTGATTTGATCCTGTTGGAAAACAGAAACTTTTACGTCCAGTAGCAGAATTGTTAAAAATCACTGGAGCGATGAAAAATTCTGAATTTTTTACACAAGAATGATATAGAAATTGCCCCTGTTTTCCTTAATTTGGTTTTCTACATTCTGTTCTGTTTTTGCCAGATTCTGTTTTCGTTGCATTGTGTGCTTATTTTGATGAATTTATGGATTGTATCGGGGGGGTATAAGCCATGGTAAAGTTAGAATACAGTAGGTATAATGCAATAACAAAATATGAACGGGTTGCAATAGTACTTAAAGTAGTAATTTTTTTCTTATACTAACGGATCTCACGAAGGTTTTGTTAAGTTTTGTGTGATTGAAGTTTTCAAGTTTTGGGTGAGATCACGATGGATGAAGGAATAAGGAGTGAAAATTGCCAAAGCTTGGGGATGCCCATGGCACCCCAAGGTAATATTCAAGGAGAACCAAGCAACTAAGCTTGGGGATGCCCCGAAAGGCATCCCCTCTTTCTTCTAACGACCATCTGTAATTTTACTTGGAGCTATATTTTTATTCGTCACATATCATGAGTTTTGCTTGGAGCGTCTTGTATTATATGAGTCTTTTCTTGTTTTGCTTTTTAGTTTGTCACAATCATCCTTGCTGGACACCTATTTGAGAGAGTCATAATGATGCTATGATTTATTAGAATTGCTCCATGTGCTTCACTTAAATTTTTTGAGCTATAGAATTGCTCTAGTACTTCACTTGTATCTTTTTTAGCACGGTGGTGTTTTAATTTTTGATAAAAATATGCTCTCATGCTTCACTTATATTATTTTGAGAGTTGAAAATTTGGAAGAAATATGCTCTCATGCTTCATTTAGATTATTTTGAGAGTTAGAAAATTTTGGAGAAATATGTGCTCTCATGCTTCACTTCTCTCATGCTTCACTTAAATTTATTTGAGAGCTTGTTAGTAGCAATGGTAATATATGAAATTAGTCCCAAAGTGATAGATATTCAAGGGGGATATAATAAAAACTTTCATGAAGATTATTTGATATTATAAACTTGATTCCTTGTAATAGTTTTGAGATATGGAGATAGTAATATGTGAGTCATGTTGGTGAGTAATTATGCTTTAGTAAGAATATTGGTGTTAAGGTTTGTGATTCCCTATGCAAGCACGAAAGTCAATAGTTATGCAATGAAGTTACATCCTACTTGTGGTGCATTATTCGGTGTTAGTTATGTTTAATGCTCGTTTATGATTGTTTTCGTTTCTTAGTTGGTCACTTCTCAATCTATTTGCTAGCCTTCATTTGTACTAAGCGGGAATACTGCTTGTGCATCCAACTCCTTAAACCCAAAGTTGTGCCAAATGAGTCCACCATACCTACCTATATGTGGTATTTCCATGTCGTTCCAAGTAAATTTGTATGTGCTAACTCTAATTTTCAAAATGAATTTCCTTTTTGTGTGCTCGTACCGCCCATGAAGCGACAGGGGGTGGCCAATATTTTCCATGCTAGATATGTTATTCTCAAGATGAGTGTTTATTCACTTGTAATTGCATGAGAGTGTGGCAGGCAATAGGGATGCCTAGTCCCGAAATGAATATATTTTACTTATGTTGTTCATAATAAATTCCTTGGAAAGTGTTGGTATGGAAGGCACCCATGGATACGGCTAGCCATGGATTGTGAAAGAATGGTGGAAAAGGAAATAAGCTTTATTTTGTGTTTGGGAACCGCCTATGATTTATCTAGCATGGAAAGTATTGGGAATTCTCGGTCATTTTTGTTGACAGGAAAAGCATGCCTCTCAAAACAATTTTATCTCTCAATTTAAGCTTGAGCTCTAGCACCTCTACAAATCTTTGCTTCCCTCTGCGAAGGATCTATCTATTTACTTTTGTGCAATTTTTATTTTTATTGAGTCTCCATCTTCTCTTATAAAGCACCAACTAGGGAACACTATTATCATACTTGTGCATTGGGCCTAGCTAATATTTGAGTGTGTTTCATGAATGGATCAATGATTGAGCATAATGGGCTAGGGATAGCTTTCTTTAGTGTTGATAATTTGAAAGACATGGTTGCTTGTTGATATGCTTGAGTATTGATGTCCTCATGTCAATTATTTACTATTGCTTTGAATCATCTAAAGTCCAAATGTCCAGCTACAAAAGAAAAGAATATGTGATGAACATGTTAGGTAGCATTCCACATCAAAAATTCTGTTATTATCATTTACCTACTCGAGGACGAGCAGGAATTAAGATTGGGGATGTCGATACATCTCCAACATATCTATAATTTTTTATTGTTTCATGATGTCATATTATCAATCTTGGATGTTTTATATTCATTTACTAGCAACTTTATATCATTTTTGGGACTAACCTATTGACATAGTGCCCAGTGCCAGTTGCTGTTTTTTTGCTTGTTTTTTTTACTTTGCAGAATATCAATACCAAATGAAGTCCAAATGCAATGAAACTTTTTGGAGATTGTTTTCTGCCCAGAAGACACCCAGGGAGCCAAAGGAGCACACGGGAGGACGCCCGTGGGGCCCACTAGGCACCAGGGCGCACCAGGGGGCCCAGGCATGCCCTGGTGGGTAGTGGAGCCCACGGGAAGCTTCTCCACCGACCTCTACCTCTATAAATACTCTAAAATCCCAAAAACCCTAGGGGGTCGAGAGAATACCGTTTTCGCTGCCGCAAGTTCCAGAACCACGAGATCTAATCTAGAAGCCTTTTCTGGCACTCTGCCGGAGGGGGCAACGATCACGGAGGGGTTCTTCATCATCCTTGTTGGCCCTTCGATGATGCTTGAGTAGTTTACCACAGACCTACGGGTCTGTAGCTAGTAGCTAGATGGCTTCTTCTCTCTTTTTGATATTCAATACAATGTTCTCCTCAATGTTCTTGGAGATCTATTTGATGTAATGACTTTTTGCGATGTGTTTGTTGGGATCCGATGAATTCTGAGTTTATGATCAGTTCTATCCATGAATATTATTTGAGTCTTTGCTAAACTCTTTTATGCATGATTGTTATAGCCTCGTATTTCTTCTCCAAAATTTTGGTTTGGTTTGGCCAACTAGATTGATTTTTCTTTCCATGGGAAGAGGTGCTTTGTGATGGGTTTGATCTTGCGGTGCTCAATATCAGTGACAGAAAGCGGCATGGCATGCATGTATCATTGCTATTAAGGATAAAAAGATGGGGTCTATTCCTACATGAATAGATCTTGTCTACATCATGTCATCGTTCTTATTGCATTACTCCATTTTTCCATGAACTTAATACACTAGATGCATGCTAGATAGCGGTCGATGTGTAGAGTAATAGTAGTAGATGCAAAATCGTTTCGGTCTACTGGTAACCCACAAGTATAGGGGATCGCAACAGTTTTCAAGGGTAGAGTATTCAACCCAAATTTATTGATTCGACACAAGGGGAGCCAAATAATATTCGCAAGTATTAGCAGTTGAGTTATCAATTCAACCAGACCTGAAAGACTTAATATCTACAACAAAGTATTTAGTAGCAAAGTAGTATGATAATAACGGTAACAGTGGTAATAGTAGCAGTAGAAGTTTTGTAGTGATTGTAACAGTAGAAGCAACGAAAGTAACTTAGCAAAGATCAATATGTGAAAAACTCGTAGGCATTGGATCAGCGATAGATAATAGTGTTGGGTAATATTCATCATGTAGCAGTCATAACCTAGGGCGACACAGAACTAGCTCCAATTCATCAATATAATGTAGGCATGTATTCCGTATATAGTCATACATGCTTATGGAAAAGAACTTGCATGACATCTTTTGTCCTACCCTCCCGTGGCAGCGGGGTCCATAAGGAACTAAGGGATATTAAGGCCTCCTTTTAATAGAGACCCGGAACAAAGCATTAGCACTTAGTGAATACATGAACTCCTCAAACTATGGTAATCATCGGAAAGAATCCCAATTATTGTCACCTTGGGGTATGCGGATCATAACTCGTAATAGGTGTCTACAACTTGCAAGATAGGATCAAGAACACACATATATTCATGAAAACATAATAGGTTCAGATCTGAAATCATGGCACTCAGGCCCTAGTGACAAGCATTAAGCATAGCAAAGTCATAGCAACATCAATCTCAGAACATAGTGGATACTAGGGATCAAGCCCTAACAAAACTAACTCGATTACATGATAAATCTCATCCAACCCATCACCGTCCAGCAAGCCTACGAAGGAATTACTCACTCCCGGCGGAAATTGGCGGTGAAGGAAGGTTGATGATGATGACGGTGTCGGATTCCACCCTCCGGAGCCCCGAACGGACTCCAGATCAGCCCTCCCGATGAAGAACAGGAGGTGGCGGTGGCTCCATATCGTAAAACGCGACGAATCATTCTCTCTGATTTTTTTTCTCCGCGAATAGGTATATATGGAGTTGGATTTAGGGTTGCCGGAGCTCCAAGGGCCCCACAAGCCTGGGGGCGCGCCCTGGGGGGGTAGGCGTGCCCCTAGGGCTTGTGGCTCCTGGGTGGCCCCCCTCTAGTATCTTTTTCTACCAGTATTTTTTATATATTCCAGAAATATTCTCCGTAAATTTTCAGGTCAATCCGAGAACTTTTATTTCTGCTCAAAAATAACACCATGGCAATTCTGCTGAAAACAACGTCAGTCCGGGTTAGTTCCATTCAAATCATGCAAATTAGAGTCCAAAACCAGGGGAAAAGAGTTTGGAAAAGTAGACACGATGGAGACATATCAACTCCCCCAAGCTTAACCCATTGCTTGTCCTCAAGCAATTCAGTTGACAAACGGAAAGTGACAAAGAAAAACTTTTACAAACTCTGTTTGATCTTGTTGTTGCAAGTATGTCTAACCAATGTTCTAGTTTTCAGCAAAGATTATGAAGTAACCACATTCACAATAACATTTAGATCTCACATTTACTCATATCAATAGCATAACAAACTAGCGAGTAATAATAAGATATCTCGGATGACAACACTTTTTTTAAAACAATCATGATAACAAAATGGTTTCTCGCTAGCCCTTTCTGAGACCGCAAAACATAAATGCAGAGCACCCCTGAAGATCAAGGACTGACTGGACATTGTAATTCATGGCAAAAGAGATCCAGTCACACTCATACTCAATATCGAATAAAAACAAAGCATATAAATGACAATGGTGCTCTCCAGTTGGTGCTTTAATAAGAAGATGATGACTCAACAGTAAAAGTAAATAGATAGGCTCTTCGTAGAGGGAAGCAGGGATTTGCAGAGGTGCCAGAGCTCGAAGCTTTTAAAACAGAGATGAATATAATTTTGAGAGGTATACTTTCATTGTCAACATAACAACCGAGAGATCTCACTATCTTCCATGCTAGACACATTATAGGCGGTTCCGAAATAGAATGGTAAAGTTTTACTCCCCCTCCACCAACAAACACAAGTCATGGCTAGCCGAATCGTCGGGTACCCTCCATACCAACAACAATCTGGGGAGTTTTGTTTCATTATTATATTTTGATTCTGATTTTGATCATGGAACTGGGCATCCCAATTACCAGCCACTTTCTCGTGAATGACAAGCGAATAAACACTCATCGTGAGAATAACCCACCTAGCATGGAAGATACTGACAGCCCCCAATCTCTACATGAGCGATTCGGGCATACAAAATAGATTAGTATTTGAAGGTTTAGAGTTTGGCACATGCAAATTTACTTGGAATGGCAGGTAAATACCGCATATAGGTAGGTATGGTGGACTCATATGGAACAACTTTGGGTTTAAGGAAGTGGATGCACAAGCAGTATTCCAGCTTAGTACAAGTGACGGCTAGCAAAAAGATTGAGGAGCGACCAACTAGAGAGCGACAATGGTCATAAACATGCATTGAGATTAATCAACATTGAATGCAAGCATGAGTAGGATATAAATCACCATGAACATAAATATCGTGAAGGCTATGTTGTTTTTGATTCAACTACATGCGTGAACATGTGCCAAGTCAAGCCACTTGAATCATTGAAAGGAAGATACCATCCTATCATACTACATCATAACCATTTTAAAAGCATGTTGGCACACAAGATAAACCATTATCCACTCCTAGCTAATTAAGCATGGCATGAGTAACTATGATCTCTAATTGTCATTGCAAACATGTTTCATTCATAATAGGCTGAATCAAGAATGATGAGCTAATCATATTTACAAAACAAAATAGGTCGAGCTCATACCAGCTTTTCTTCATCTCAATCATTTCATCAAATATCGTCATTATTGCCTTTCACTTGCACGACCGAACGATATGAATAATAATAAGAGTGCACATGCCGTGGACTAAGCTGGAATCTGGAAACATTTATTCAAAGGAGAAGACAAGGTAATATGGGCTCTTTGTTAGATCAACAATAATGCATATTTGAGCCACTCAACATTTTCATCGTGGTCTCTCCTTACGACCCAAAGAAAAGAAAATAATTTCAAAGAGACACACTAAAATATTTTTGGAGTTTTTGTTTTTCTGAAGAAAGTAGAACGAAAATGAGAAAAACTATTTACACTGGAAAGCTCCCAACAAGCATAAGAAGAATGAGAAATATTTTGGGGTTTTCTTTTAATACTACAACTAATTAAACTAGAAAGACAAAGTAAAAAGAAGCAAGAAATATTTTTGGATTTTATCAAAGTTTTTCAAACACACAAGAAGAAAGTAAGAAAAATAAACTAACATGGATTATACAATGAAAAGGGATGAACACCGACAACTGGAATGAATGTGTGATGCATGAATGTAATGTCGGTGAGAAATACGTACTCCCCCAAGCTTAGGCTTTTGGCCTAAGTTGGTCTATGGCCACGGCTCGAAATAACCCTCTCTGGATACTGCGGAGGGTCCTGAGGGTTTCACTGGTTGGCGAGCTCCTGTGGCTCCCACTGATAAACATGCTCCTGATATGGCTCAGGCACTGATACTGGCTCAGGTGCTGGTGGTTGTGCCAGACCCTAGTGTGCATAAATGTCCTCAGGCATAATAATGTACCTGCCTGAATAAATATCGAACAAAGACGGTGCAAGCAAAGTAATAATCTCACGAGTGCCCTGGCTGAATACTAAGTTGTAGAGGAGTCGCTTTTGCTTGTCGTTGTCAATAAAATTATGCACTACCATACTAGCATAATCTAAGTATTTAGTGGGTAGGAGCATCTCCTCCTTCTCATCATGCCTCATAGGAATCTCAAAATGTGCTGCGAGGCGGGAGGCATAGACACCTCCAAAAAAACTACCCTTCGAACGATTTGTGTGTAACCGCCCAGCAACCATGGCACCCAAACTAAAAATTCTATCAGCAAATAAAGCATGGCGCAAAATAGAAAGGTCAGGTGCACTAAGTCCACCACTCTCCCCACGACCTATCAGACATCTCCCGGCAAATAATGAATAGTAACATAAAACGGGAAAATGTAAACTGGCAACTCTAGCTTCTGACAGTCCTCTCTCGTCCCCCACAGTAGTTTCAAAAATGAAGTCCTCCATGTCCCTAGGACGTGGCTCACTGGCATTGCCCTCATAGGGTATTTTACAAACATCGCAAAAATCATATAATGTCATTTCCTTAGGCACATCATACAAGTGAAACTCTAACATGGGTGGTTCCTTCCTAGGATAAAAGTGAAAATTTTGCACGAAGGTATTAGTGAGTAGGAGGTATTGGTCACACTTATCTTAGAGGAAGGGAATGATGCCGGCCTTGTCCGCCAAATAATAGAAATCCTCATAAATTCCCGCCTCCTTCAAGAATATGTCACTTGGCCATTCACACGGCCGAACTTCCGCCAAACGTGGAAGATTGTACTTGGGCTTTTTCTTTGTAGTTTCCTCCGAATCTCGACTAGATGAGCCCCTTAACCACCTCCTCATGGTTCTCTTTTTCTTAAATTCATCCATCTCATGCCCGTTAAAAGGAATCCATTAATAAGGTTGATAAAGTCTTATTAATAAACTTCTTCAAAATGACATGAATCGGAGAATCTTCATATAACACTAGGTTACCTCAATGGGGATATGCATGTCCCCAACAATAAGAATATCATATTTCTTTTTGACAGTAGGAATAGGAAATTCAAAACCTCCAATAGTAATTGTTGAAATTTTTCCAATAGAATTGATACTATTCACTTGAGGTTGTTTCTTCGGAAAGTGTACCGTATGCTCATTACCATTAACATGAAAAGTGACATTACCCTTATTGCAATCAATAACAGCCCTTGCAGTATTCAAAAAGGGTCTAACAAGGATGATCGACATACTGTCGTCCTCGGGTATATCAAGAATAACAAAGTCCGTTAAAATAGTAACATTTGCAACCACGATAGGGACATCCTCACAAATACCAATGGGTATAGCAGTTGATTTATTAGCCATTTGCAAAGAAATTTTAGTGGGTGTCAACTTATTCAAATCAATTCTACGATACAAAGAGAAAGGCATAACACTAACACCGTCTCCTAGATCACATAAATCAGTTTTAACATAGTTTCTTTTAATGGAGCATGGTATAGTTGGTATTCCTGGGTCTCCTAGTTTCTTTGGTATTCCACGCTTAAATGTGTAATTAGCAAGCATGGTGGAAATTTCAGCTTCCGGTATCTTTCTTTTAGTAGTAACAATATCTTTCATATACTTAGCTTAAGGAGACATTTTTAGAATATCAGTCAAACGCAAGCGCAAAAGACAGGTCTAAGCATTTCAACAAAGCACTCAAATTCTTCATCATCCTTATTCTTTGAAGCTTTAGGAAGATAAGGCATGGGTGTCTGAACCCATGGTTCCCTTTCTTTACCATGTTTCCTAGCAATGAAGTCTCTCTTATCATATCTTTTATTCTTAGGTTGTGGGTTATCAAGATCAACAGCAGGTTCTATCTCCACATCATTATCATTACTAGGTTGAGCATCAACATGAACATCATCATTATCATTATTACTAGGTTCATGTTCATCACGAGATTGTGTTTCAGCATTAGAAATAGAAATATCATTTGGATTCTCAGGTGTGTCTATAATAGGTTCACTAGAAGCATGCAAAGTCCTATCATCATTCTTTTTCTTTTTATTACTAGAAGGACTAGGTGCATCAGTATTAATTCTTTGAGAGTCTTGTTCAATTATTTTAGGATGACCTTCAGGACATAAAGGTTCCTGGGTCATTTTACCACCTCTAGTCATGACTCTAATAGCATGATCATTATTTTTATTGTTCATCTCATTAAGCAAATCATTTTGTGCCTTGAGAACTTGTTCTACTTTAATTTTTATCATGGAAGCATGTTTACTAACAACCTTGAGATCATTAACAGTCCTAAACATATAATCACCCAAGCATTCAATCATATAAGCATTTCGTTTCAATTGTCTACTAACATATGCATTGAAGTTTTCTTGTTTAACAATAAAGTTATCAAATTCATCCAAGCATTGACTAGAAGATTTCGTATAAGGAATATCACCTTCATCAAATCTATAGAGAGAATTTACCTTTACTACCTGTGTCGGGGTATTAAGACCATGTATTTCTTCAATAGGTGGTAAATTCTTAACATCTTCAGCTCTAATACTTTTTCTTTCATAGATTTCTTTGCTTCTTGCATATCTTCAGGACTGAGAAATAGAATACCTCTCTTCTTTAGAATTGGCTTAGGTGGTGGTTCGGGAAGAGTCCAATCATTATCATTGCTCAATATATTATTCAATAGTCCTTCAACTTGTTCGACATTTCGTTCCCTGAAAACACAACCAGCACAACTATCTAGGTGGTCCCTAGAAGCATCAGTTAGTCCATTATAAAAGATATCAAGTATTTCATTTTTCTTGAGAGGATGATCAGGCAAAGCATTAAGTAGTTGGAGAAGCCTCCCCCAAGCTTGTGGGAGACTCTCTTCTTCAATTTGCACAAAGTTAAATATTTCCTGTAAAGCAGCTTGTTTCTTATGAGCAGTAAAATATTTTTCAGAGAAGTAATATATCATATCCTGGGGACTATGCACACAACCAGGAGCAAGAGAATTATACCATGTCTTAGCATCACCCTTTAATGAGAAAGGAAACAACTTAAGAATGTAGTAATAGCGAATATTTTCCTCATGGGCAAATAGGGTGGCTATGTCATTTAATTTAGTAAGATGTGCAACAACAGTTTTAGTTTCATAACCATGGAAAGGATCAGATTCAACAAAAGTAATTAACTCATGATCGACAGAGAATTCATAATCCTTATCAGTAACAAAGATAGGTGAAGTAGCAAACTTAGGATCATATTGCATTCTAGCATATAAAGATTTTTCTTTCAACTTGACTAGTAATTTCTTAAGATCCTCTCTATCCTTACAAGCAAGAAAGTCCCTAGCTACCTCTCCATCCATAACATAACCCTCAGGTATAACAGGCAATTCATATCTAGGAGTGCTAGGTCTTATGGGTGTTTCATAAGTTTTCAGTTTCAATAGTTTCATCAGTTTCGGAAATATCATCAGTTTCAGCATTCTCAATATCGTTAGCTCTAGCAAGTTGTTCATCAAGAAATTCACCCAGTGGCACAGTATTATCAAGCAAAGTACTAGTATCATCATAAGCATTATTCATAGCAGAAGTAGCATCATCAATTACTTGCGACATATCAGGATTAATAGCAGGTGGTGGTGTCGCAAGCTTACTCAAAACAGAAGGTGAATTAAGTGCAGAGCTAGATGGCACTTTACCTCCCCTCGTCCTAGAGGGAACGATCTTAGTTCTTGGATCTTTTGGAATTTTCATAGTGCTCAATAGATATAAATCCCAAGTGACTCAGCAAATAGAGCTATGCTCCCCGGCAACGGCGCCAGAAAAAGGTCTTGATAACCCACAAGTATAGGGGGTCGCAACAGTTTTCGAGGGTAGAGTATTCAAACCAAATTTATTGATTCGACACAAGGAGAGCCAAAGAATATTCGCAAGTATTAGCAGTTGAGTTGTCAATTCAACCACACCTGAAATACTTAATATATGCAGCAAAGTATTTAGTAGCAAAGTAGTATGATAATAACAGTAATAGTGGTAATAGTAGCAGTAGCAGTTTTGTACTGGTTGTAACAGTAGCAGCAATGAAAGTAACTTAGCAAAGATCAATATGTGAAAAACTCATAGGCATTGGATCAGCGATGGATAATTGTGTTGGATAATATTCATCATGTAGCAGTCATAACCTAGGGCGACACAGAACTAGCTCCAATTCATCAATATAATGTAGGCATGTATTTCGTATATAGTCATACGTGCTTATGGCAAAGAACTCGCATGACATCTTTTGTCCTACCCTCCCGTGGCAGCGGGGTCCATAAGGAAACTAAGGGATATTAAGGCCACCTATTAACAGAGAACTAGAACAAAGCATTAGCACTTAGTGAATACATGAACTCCTCAAACTACGGTAATCACCGGAAAGAATCCCAATTATTGTCACCTTGGGGTATGCGGATCATAACTCGTAATAGGTGTCTACAACTTGCAAGATAGGATCAAGAACACACATATATTCATGAAAACATAATAGGTTCTGATATGAAATCATGGCACTCGGGCCCTAGTGACAAGCATTAAGCATAGGAAAGTCATAGTAACATCAATCTCAGAACATAGTGGATACTAGGGATCAAGCCCTAACAAAACTAACTTGATTACATGATAAATCTCATCCAACCCATCACCGTCCAGCAAGCCTACGAAGGAATTACTCACTCTCGGCAATGAGCATCATGAAATTGGCGGTGAAGGAAGGTTGATGATGACGACGGCATCGGATTCCATCCTCCGGAGCCACTAACGGACTCCAGATCAGCCCTCCCGATGAAGAACAGGAGGTGGCGGCGGCTCCGTTGTGACGCCCCCGGCTCAATCGTGCACTAATCATACACACAAATGCACACGATCAAGCCTAAGGACTCACGGGAAGATATCACAACACAACTCTAAAACATAAATAAAGACATACAAGCTTTATATTACAAGCCAGGGGCCTCGAGGGCTCGAATACAAAAGCTCGCATACAAGCGTCAGTGGAAGCATCAAATATCTAAGTACAAATATTAAAAGAGAAACAGAAAGGCCTTTAAGAAGGCGGGGCAAAATAAACACTAAGATCCAAAGGCGCAGGCCTCCTGCCTGGGACCCTCCGAACCTACTCCTGGTCGTTAGTCAGCTCGTAGTAGTAATCATCCTCGGGGTAGTAGTAGTAGTCGATCGACGGGGCATCTGTCTCAGGGGGGCTCCGTCCTCTGGTCATGACAAACTGATGTGGGGAGAAAAGGAAAACAAAGCAACCGTGAGTACTCAAAAGTACTCAGCAAGCAAGGATCTACACTACATATGCAACATTATCAAAGGAAGGCTGTATATGTGGACTGGGCTGCAGAAATGCCAGAATAGAGAGAAGGCCTAGTCCTATCGAAGACTAGCATCTTCAGAGGTCTTGCAGCAATAGAAGAGAGTAGAACCGTACCATATAATGTAGCAGTATCATTAAGTCTCAACCTCACCCAGAGATCCTTTCTCGACTCCCTGCGAGAAAGCAATCCCAGAGCCATACAGTCATCAACCTCGTCCGGAGATCCCTTCTCGACTCCCTGCGAGAAGCAATCCCAGAGCCATATATCCAGGTCTCATCTCATGTTCTAGCTGTATCGATCGGGATACAACTCCGAGTGTCCGTTACCGAGGATCCGGCTATCGATAGAAGTTTTCTTCCCTGCAGGGGTGCACCAACTTACCCACCACACTCGCTTAACTCTGGCAGGACACACTTTCTGGGTCCTGCCCGGCCTCGGCCAAATGACACACCACAACCCTACCTAAAGCTCAGCAGAGAGGTCCCCGCCGGTCTACATCCTAAGAGCAAGGGGGTCTTGGCCATCGCCCCTCGCCCTTCGGGTCGTTGCGCACAGGATGGATACCAGCATCGCCTCGGGTGGCCGACACGATCCGACCGTGCCGCCATGCTGAACTGGATGTCTGACAGAGCTTTCGGCTGATGCATATGATGCAGAACGCCCATACTATGCCCACGTGAGGGTTAGTGCTATTAGGCCAGAGGCCTGCTCGGATCAAATATCCAAATCGTTAGTACCTTGGGCTTGCGGTAACGAGCAGAGACTCATGAAAGATGTGACCCCGTCGCCCCGTCTCGAGGACTTGCTGCAAGGGTTAAGAATGCCCGGCCGCGCCTCGTATTCATCACTCGGGCACCATACAGGCAACCCGTCTTCACATCACACGCGGGTACCCCTCAGGGTCGACCCGCCTTTCCAAGTAACAATAGTACAGTCCAAGTATCCATGTGTCCATAACATCAGGGGAATCCGAGGTATCACCCTCGTTGGATTCCTACTCGATGTATCCGTCAAGGTGAACTTGGAGGAATCACCCTCGCTGGGTTCACACTTGAGGTGTTGTACGACAGCGTTGTTATCGGAAGCGGTGAAGGAGGAATCACCCTCGATGACCACGACCGAATAGCTACTCTACAGAGTAAACATCAGAAGTGCTACAAGAGGTTTCACCCTCGGCACTCGATAGTAACGCTGCAGTGTCGTTACAACTAAGGGGGTGATGTGCGGTGTCGGGGCCTGGTCTTCAATCCCGTTGAGCGGGTCTTCAGATAATCCAACGAGGCAATCGGGATAAGTGGGGTCACTGATAGGTCTCTACCCAGCCTAAACTAAGCAGTCTAGGTTATGCAGGTAATTATCAACAGCAGGTTACAATAAACAGGCTATGCATCAGAATAGGTAAAGCAGTAGCAGCAGCAATTCTAATGCAAGCATGAGAAATTAGAATGGGCGATATCGGGATAATCAAATGGGGGGGCTTGCCTGGTTGCTCGGCGGCAAGGGCAAGGTCGTCAATGGTGTCGTCGGGCTCCGGAGCTGCGTCGGTACCGGGAACTGCGTCGGGGTCTAACAAGAGAGAAGAGGGGAGGTAACAGTAAATATAAAGCAAACAAGAGTATGACATGACAATACGCAGTGCCGGGTGTGTCCTAACGTATGGTTACACGTCACCGAGGAAGGGGGAATCCATCCGGGAATGTTTTCCCAGTTCCGGACATTTGTCAGACAGATGACCGAAGGGGAACGGTTCCATGTTCGGGTAGCTAGGGACGTGTGACGGACGAACGGACCGCGTACTCAGATCCGCCTCGAAATTCTGAGCAACTTTCATGTACAAAGTTTTTCGATCTGAGTTACGGATTATTTTATATGATTTTTCAAAGTTTTAATAAAATTCTAAAATTCTTTTAATTCGAAAATAAAACAGAAATAGCTAAATGCACCCAAAAGGGTACCCAGCTTAGTCTGTCATGTGGGGACACTGATGAGTTGACCCAGTCAACGATGGACTGGTCAAAGGGTGAACAGTGTAGGGTGGGTCCAACCTGTCATAGAGTCATTATACTAAATATCTCTTTTTTTTATCTAAACTCTTCTCTTCTTTTTTTTGTCTCTTTTCTTTTACAGGGGACGGGCCGCACTGGGCAGTGGCCCAGAGCCACCGGGCGTCTATCAGGCGCGGGCGCCCGTCGGGGCTCGACCCGGGCGTAGCGTGCGGGGCGCCGGTCGGCCGGGGCCGCGGCCGGCGGCGGCGGCGAGCTGTGCAGAGCAGCAGCAGCGCCGGCGAGGGCGGCTGCAAGCGGATGTGCAGCGGGGCTCGGGGGTGTGAGGCGCGGCGCGCTACGAGGCGGACCGCGGCGGTTGCGGCGAGGGGTTACGGGCGGCGGGAGAGGCCGCGCAGGCGGGCGGCGGCGGGGTGTGGCAGGGGAGGCCGGAGGGGTAGGCGGCAGCGCGGGCGGACGAGCAGGGGCGTTGCCCCGGGCAGCAACATCGAATGGGGACGGCAGGCGAGGTGCGAGGCGGGCGCAGCGCAGGGATGCGGCCAGCAGTTCGCAGCGAGCGCGGCCGGCGGTGGCGGACAGCAAGCGGCGCGAGGGGGGCAGCACGGCAGCAGCGGGAGGCGGCAGTTAGCAGCAACAGCAGCACTGCAGTGACAGCGGCGGTCGCGCGCGAAGGGGAAGCGGGGCGCGGAACAGGAGGTGGTGGTGGCCGCGGTGAGCGCGAGCGTGGGGAGCGATGGACGAGCACGGGTGCGGTGCTATGGCGCCGGATTCGAAGGGGACTTGGGAGGGATCGAGAGAGTGCTCACCCAGGAAGCGGATGGCGTGCTCGGGGAAGCCGGGGATGGAGCGTAGGCGACGAATCCATCGATGGTGTCGCGGTGGCCGGAGGTAGAAGACGATGTCTATCCCTGTGATCCAGGGGCTTCCGGCTCCAATTGGTGGATGTAGTCGAAGGAGTGGACGTCGACGAAGCTCGCGGACGAGGTGGCTGGGCGCGCGGAGCTCGGTAGGCACGTGGACACCGGAGACCATGGCGGCGAGGGCTCGGGCGTGTGCGAGGGCAAGAGCTACGGCGCGAGGGGGAGGGAGGAGAGGTTAGGGTTCGGCCGAGGGGGGTCGAGAGGTACTTGTAGGTCGCCGGGGAGATGGTGGATGGCCGGCACGTGGTCGATCCGCGGCGTGGACGGGCGCACGACGGCCACCCAGCCCCGTGTGAACAGAGGAAGGAGAAATAGGGGGAGTTGGGTTGGGCTGTGTACTGTAGCAGTGGGCTACGGTGCACAGTGTAGCTTTGTCTTCCCCCTTTTTATAATTTCTTTTCTGTTTTATATTTCTGCCACTGTTTTCTATTTATTAGCCAAAGCAAAAGAATTTAGTTAACTTGAAATTTGGCACCTAATTCAAGCACAATATTTTGGAGTGGCACATAAAGTTTGGAGGCAATTGGAGTTAAATAAATAACTATTTATTTTGCAAAGGCCATTTTAATTACTGCTGGACCAAAAATTAATTCCCAGGGGCATTTTGGGAATTCAAAAGAGGTTGGTTCCAACATGTCAAATATCCAGGGATTAGTTGCCACACTTTAAACATTTTAGTTTTTATGTCCGAAAACTTTTATTGTTTGACTTTATTTTAAAATTGAATTTGAACGGGATTTGAATCATCGCGAGTTTAACAACAGTAATCGTGGTGATGTGGCATCATTAGCGTGTGGTTAATGTAGCTTAACTACCGGGGTGTTACAAATCTCCTCCACTACAAGAAATCTCGTCCCGAGATTTAAGAGGGGGAGTAGGGGGAAAGTTCAGGGTACGAAATTCTAACGGATCCATTGGTTCTGGGTTGCCCTTCTCGACGAAGTCGATCCCTTCCGTTGACGTCTTCATTTCTCTGCTTCAGGTCATCATGGTGAAGTTGTCCTTCTTTTCTTCAGGATCTCCATCGTACTTACGAATAGGTAAGGGGCAGCTCGAAAATGCTAGAATGTTATAAGGGGTAATCATCTGGGGTTATCCCATAAAAGAACACATGCGAATCTCTCGAGTTGGTCAAATGAAACGCATCGAGAGCCAAGCAAAAAGGTACAGTAAGAAGTTCCAAGCGGATAGGCAATCGCTCGTTGCCTGAAACAAAGGATGAAAAGGGGTTCCCGAGCAACGAGAATAAGTATTGTGCCTGGTACCAGAATAGAGCACTGGGAAGGTGGCTCGTGAATTAAATATGAAGCCAAGCGTGAGGAATAACTTTTAGAAATAGGGGGAGTGTACAGGAGAGTCAGGTTTCGATCCTGTGGAACTGTGGGTTATGGGCCCACCATGTGGGTTAAAGGTAGAAGGAGCAGTGACATCTTGTACGGTCACGATAGCAGGGCAGGTCAGAGCATAGCATGTCAGTTATATTGGCAACAACATTGGTACCAAGGGCGAGGAACGAAGAGAACCATCTTCCTGCTCGTTGAACGAGGCGGACCAATAGGCAAAGTTCTCATCCATCGGTGATTACCGAAATGTCATCAACAATAGTAACAGGGTCTTACTGACAGAGTTGTACACTGAGGTGCTTACTTAAGCAGGGATTATTTCTGCTCATATCTTATAGATCACAAGAAAGGTTAAACAAACCAATGAAAAGAAATTAAAAAAATGTGATTATCAGTTTAAACAAACCAATGGAAAGGAAAATTTGTTTAAACACAAGTAATAGGAGTATATCCTTCCCAAGGTTAAGCAGGGCATGATATACGTGACAGGAGATCAAAGGCATGGACAATTAGTTAATAGGTTAAGAAGAATCATGATATGCACCCATACAACGGTGTTTGGACAATTGATCAAGAAACATTTAGCATTGCGTTTTTAATGCCCTCGTTGATGTTAGAGTACCACAGTCATGCTTCGAGGTAGCAGCAATATGGTGTTTCAAGTAGAAGTTGGGTCTGAAGACCACAAGAGATGCAAAGGAACGATTTCAAGAATGGTAAGGAACGTAAGGTATAACCCAAAACATGACCAAGTCTGGGTTGGCAGAAAGTCAAGGAAGTTGTTGATGATAACAAATCATCGATGGACAAGGATGGTATTTCTCACCATGAATTCGATTTATATCCTGGAAGGGCTTAGAATGTTGATGACGATCACGACACATTTGTCGAGAGGTTCTATGAAGATGCCAGCGATGACATCAAGCCAAAGTATGATGAAGCAAAAGGTTATCGAAACCACGGGTACGACACAAACTCGGAATCAAGCTTGCTGTTCAAGGAAAAAAGATATGACGATCAAGATCGACGTAAGATTAACTCATCATCGAAATTGTGCTCCGAGAAGCAGTACTAGGTAGCACAGTTAAGATAATGATGTAACCGATTAGGTTAAGAATGACATGAGTTGAAAGTTAAATTTCCCAGCAGTACACTACTAGGAGTATTGGATCACAGGGTAGATTCGATTCACTTATCGTTGTTCTCAGTTGACAAACAACCCAAAACCCGTGGAATACTGAATCAGTGAGAAGGAATACTTGACGAAGTCTCATAAGAAGTATTGCAGTCCTGTGATATTATCGGGATACCAGGGGGTAATACTCGAAGGTAGACTAGAATAGAAACTGAACTGGATCGTTGACTTGTGATAGCAGATACTTTGATCTTGTCAAAAATAGACAAGGTACTGGAATGGTTTCCTTTCAGATGTAATGAACAAGGTATGTATGGTCGGGACCGTAACTACAAGGGATCCAATTTTAGTGACACCGGAAGAATTATTCAAATGATTAAATATTCTTGCAAGAAATTTTCCTGATAAGTTCCACATCGGTTCCATGGGCATGAACACAAAGTTCAAGGTCGACTCCCACTTCTCCAATACATAACCTTTCATTCTCTTCTCGCATTCGATGAAGTTGTAGTGTTGAAATCTTATCTGGCAAAACACCAGTAGATATAACCCGCATAAACTTCGGGTTCACATAGATTAGGGTAGTCATAGGTTCAACCCGTCAGGGTATCTTAGGAACATATAGCACAAACTTCAGGAGTAAATATCAGCAGCTCAAAAGCAGAGCATGGTTGGCTAAGCAGAGGATACAATTTGCCAAAGACATGATGTATCAGGGAAGAATTCACAAGGCGGTTAAATATGAAGAACACTGTCAAATAATAATCCAAGAAAGGATCTGACGATCTATAGCGGAGCTGATGTGAGCATCAGCACACAACCAGATGAAGAAGGAATGCAAAGGCATTGGATTATAGAACATCTGACTAATTTGATGGTTAGATAAAAAAGGAATTATGAGTTCCAATATGAAGGATCAGAAGCAGACGCTCTGATCAAGGATGGGTAACTTGAATAGACCTAAGGGTACGATCGACGACAATTAGATTGGTCGAGAACCAGCTCATGTTCAAAATGACGTCTCAGCTGGAAGGATGAATTATAGGATCTGATTGATGATTGAGAGCATTCACATCATATTGGACCAGACTTATATGATTTAATCCCAATGCATGCAAGCCAGAATTTCAAGAGCAATAGGCTATTGAGGACTTCAGAAGATCGAATGGTATTTCAAAGACTTTTGTGAAATACCTGAATCAACTGGGGATGAGCGGATACTCGATGAGTGCGAGGAATTATCCGTAGGGGTACTCATGAGGAAAGAACTGCAAGGCAGTAAGCTCAAAGGATAGTCGGAACAACGAAGAGCAGTTCGAAGCATCTTGTAATAACAAGATCAACGCGATTGAATGTATGAATGGTAAGTGTATGTAATTATACCAAAGGATTTATCGGTGGTAAGGAATTTCAAAAGCGATGAGCACAAAGGTTTCGGGAAAACATCGAAGGATATCTTCGGAATCTTCTGGTGAAGCAGGCGATCATCTACTGTGAGGGGCTCTCTGGGAGAAAATATTTACAAGAACCTAGAGTTACATTTAGCAAAATCATTTAACCCGAATGGAAGAGAGATCAGAGTCCCAGAGTAAAGGTCGAGGAGTAAAAGATCCTAATACCACCGAATTGGCGACGTGGGCCCGTAAGCCACACAGCCAAGTTAGTAAAACAATTTTCGGTTACTAGACTCAACTTCGGCCAAGGAGTTGGAAAGGGGGTTCCTACAGGCAGTCGGCTCTGATACCAACTTGTGACGCCCCCGGCTCAATCGTGCACTAATCATACACGCAAATGCACATGATCAAGCCTAAGGACTCACGGGAAGATATCACAACACAACTCTAAAACATAAATAAAGTCATACAAGCTTTATATTATAAGCCAGGGGCCTCGAGGGCTCGAATACAAAAGCTCGCATACAAGCGTCAGCGGAAGCATCAAATATCTGAGTACAAATATTAAAAGAGAAACAGAAAGGCCTTTAAGAAGGCGGGGCAAAATAAACACTACGATCCAAAGGCGCAGGCCTCCTGCCTGGGACCCTCCGAACCTACTCCTGGTCGTTAGTCAGCTCGTAGTAGTAATCATCCTCGGGGTAGTAGTAGTAGTCGATCGACGGGGCATCTGTCTCAGGGGGCTCCGTCCTCTGGTCACGACAAACTGATGTGGGGAGAAAAGGAAAACAAAGCAACCGTGAGTACTCAGAAGTACTCAGCAAGCAAGGATCTACACTACATATGCAACATTATCAAAGGAAGGCTGTATATGTGGACTGGTCTGCAGAAATGCCAGAATAGAGAGAAGGCCTAGTCCTATCGAAGACTAGCATCTTCAGAGGTCTTGCAGCAATAGAAGAGAGTAGAACAGTACCATATAATGTAGCAGTATCATTAAGTCTCAACCTCACCCAGAGATCCTTTCTTGACTCCCTGCGAGAAAGCAATCCCAGAGCCATACAGTCATCAACCTCGTCCGGAGATCCCTTCTCGACTCCCTGCGAGAAGCAATCCCAGAGCCATATATCCAGGTCTCATCTCATGTTCTAGCTGTATCGATCGGGATACAACTCCGAGTGTCCGTTACCGAGGATCCGGCTATCGATAGAAGTTTTCTTCCCTGCAGGGGTGCACCAACTTACCCACCACGCTCGCTTAACTCCGGCCGGACACACTTTCTGGGTCCTGCCCGGCCTCGGCCAAATGACACACCGCAACCCTACCTACAGCTCAGCAGAGAGGTCCCCGCCGGTCTACATCCTAAGAGAAAGGGGGTCTTGGCCATCGCCCCTCGCCCTCCGGGTTGTTGCGCACATGGTGGATACCAGCATCGCCTTGGGTGGCCGACACGATCCGACCGTGCCGCCATGCTGAACTGGACGTCTGACAGAGCTTTCGGCTAATGCATACGATGCAGAACGCCCATACTATGCCCACGTGATGGTTAGTGCTATTAGGCCAGAGGCCTGCTCGGATCAAATATCCAAATCGTTAGTACCTTGGGCTTGCGGTAACGAGCAGAGACTCATGAAAGATGTGACCCCGTCGCCCCGTCTCGAGAACTTGCGGCAAGGGTTAAGAATGCCCGGCCTCGCCTCGTATTCATCACTCGGGCACCATACAGGCAACCCATCTTCACATCACACGCGGGTACCCCACAGGGTCGACCCGCCTTTCTAAGTAACAATAGTACAGTCCAAGTATCCGTGTGTCCATAACATCAGGGGAATCCGAGGTATCACCCTCGTTGGATTCCTACTCGATGTATCTGTCAAGGTGAACTCGGAGGAATCACCCTCGCTGGGTTCACACTTGAGGTGTTGTACGACGGCGTTGTTATCGGAAGCGGTGAAGGAGGAATCACCCTCGATGACCATGACCGAATAGCTACTCTACAGAGTTAACATCAGAAGTGCTACAAGAGGTTTCACCCTCGGCACTCGATAGTAACGCTGCAGTGTCGTTACAACTAAGGGGGTGATGTGCGGTGTCGGGGCCTGGTCTTCAATCCCGTTGAGCGGGTCTTCGGATAATCCAACGAGGCAATCAGGATAAGTGGGCTCACTGATAGGTCTCTACCCAGCCTAAACTAAGCAGTCTAGGTTATGCAGGTAATTATCAACAATAGGTTACAATAAACAGGCTATGCATCAGAATAGGTAAAGCAGTAGCAGCAGCAATTCTAATGCAAGCATGAGAAATTAGAATGGGCGATATTGGGATGATCAAAGGGGGGGGCTTGCCTGGTTGCTCGGCGGCAAGGGCAAGGTCGTCAATGGTGTCGTCGGGCTCCGGAGCTGCGTCGGTACCGGGAACTGCGTCGGGGTCTAACGAGAGAGAAGAGGGGAGGTAACAGTAAATATAAAGCAAACAAGAGTATGACATGACAATACGCAGTGCCGGGTGTGTCCTAACGTATGGTTACACATCACCGAGGAAGGGAGAATCCATCCGGGAATGTTTTCCTAGTTCCGGACATTTGTCAGACAGATGACCGGAGGGGAACGGTTCCATGTTTGGGTAGTTAGGGACGTGTGACGGACGAACGGATCGCGTATTCGGATCCACCTCGAAATTCTGAGCAACTTTCATGTACAAAGTTTTTCGATCTGAGTTACGGATTATTTTATATGATTTTTCAAAGTTTAAATAAAATTTTAAAATTCTTTTAATTCGAAAATAAAACAGAAATAGCTAAATGCACCCAAAAGGGTACCCAGCTTAGTCTGTCATGTGGGGCCACTGATGAGTTGACCCAGTCAACGCTGGACTGGTCAAAGGGTGAACAGTGTAGGGTGGGTCCAACCTGTCATAGAGTCATTATACTAAATATCTCTTTTTTTTTATCTAAACTTTTCTCTTCTTTTTTTTGTCTCTTTTCTTTTACGGGGAACGGGCCCCGCTGGGCAGTGGCCCAGAGCCACCGGGCGTCTATCGGGCGCGGGCGCCCGTCGGGGCTCGACCCGGGCACAGCGTACGGGGCGCCGGTCGGCCGGGGCCGCGGCCGGCGGCGGCGGCGAGCTGTGCAGAGCAGCAGCAGCGCCGGCGAGGGCGGCTGCAGGCGGATGTGCAGCGGGGCTCGGGGTTGTGAGGCGCGATGCGCTACGAGGCGGACCGCGGTGGTTGCGGCGAGGGGTTACGGGCGGCGGGAGAGGCCGCGCAGGCGGGCGGCGGCGGGGTGTGGCAGGGGAGGCCAGAGGGGGTAGGCGGCAGCGCGGGCGGACGAGCAGGGGCGTGGCCTCGGGCAGCAACAGTGAATGGGGACGGCAGACGAGGCGCGAGGCGGGCGCGGCGCAGGGATGCGGCCAGCAGTTCGCAGCGAGCGCGGCCGGCGGTGGCGGACAGCAAGCGGTGCGAGGGGGGCAACACGGCAGCAGCGGGAGGCGGCAGTTAGCAGCAACAGCAGCACTGCAGCGACAGCGGCGGTCGCGCGCGAAGGGGAAGCGGGGCACGGACCGGAGGTGGTGGTGACCGCGGTGAGCGCGAGCGTGGGGAGCGATGGACGAGCACGGGTGTGGTGCTATGGCGCCGGATTCGAAGGGGACTTGGGAGGGATCGAGAGAGTGCTCACCCAGGAAGCGGATGGCGTGCTCGGGGAAGCCGGGGATGGAGCGTAGGCGACGAATCCATCGATGGTGTCGCAGTGGCCGGAGGTAGAAGACGATGTCGATCCCTGCGATCCAGGGGCTCCCGGCTCCAATTGGTGGATGTAGTCGAAGGAGTGGACGTCGACGAAGCTCGCGGACGAGGTGGCTGGGCGCGGGGAGCTCGGTAGGCACGTGGACATCGGAGACCATGGCGGTGAGGGCTCGGGCGTGTGCGAGGGCAAGAGCTACGGCGCGAGGGGGAGGGAGGAGAGGTTAGGGTTTGGCCGAGGGGGGTCGAGAGGTACTTGTAGGTCGCCGGGGAGATGGTGGATGGCTGGCACGTGGTCGATCCGCGGCGTGGACGGGCGCACGACGGCCACCCAGCCCCCTGTGAATAGAGGAAGGAGAAATAGGGGGAGTTGGGTTGGGCTGTGTACTGTAGCAGTGGGCTACGGTGCACAGTGTAGCTTTGTCTTCCCCCTTTTTATAATTTCTTTTCTGTTTTATATTTCTGCCATTGTTTTCTATTTATTAGCCAAAGCAAAAGAATTTAGTTAACTTGAAATTTGGCACCTAATTCAAGCACAATATTTTGGAGTGGCACATAAAGTTTGGAGGCAATTGGAGTTAAATAAATAACTATTTATTTTGCAAAGGCCATTTTAATTACTGCTGGACCAAAAATTAATTCCCAGGGGCATTTTGGGAATTCAAAAGAGGTTGGTTCCAACATGTCAAATATCCAGGGATTATTTGCCACACTTTGAACATTTTAGTTTTTATGTTCGAAAACTTTTATTGTTTGACTTTATTTTAAAATTGAATTTGAACGGGATTTGAATCATCGCGAGTTTAACAACACTAATCATGGTGATGTGGCATCATTAGCGTGTGGTTACTGTAGCTTAACTACCGGGGTGTTACATCCGTATCGTAAAACGCGATGAATCCTTCTCTTCGATTTGTTTTCTCCGTGAATAGGTATATATGGAGTTGGATTTAGTGTTGCCGGAGCTCCAGGGGCCTCACAAGCCTGGGGCGCGCCCTGGGGGGTAGGCGTGCCCCCAGGGCTTGTGGCTCCTGGGTGGCCACCCTCTGGTATCTTTTTCCACCAGTATTTTTTATATATTCCAGAAATATTCTCCGTAAATTTTCAGGTCAATCCGAGAACTTTTATTTCTGCACAAAAATAACACCATGGCAATTCTGCTGAAAACAGCATCAGTCTGGGTTAGTTCCATTCAAATCATGCAAATTAGAGTCCAAAACAAGGGCAAAAGAGTTTGGTAAAGTAGATACGATGGATACGTATCATCTACTAATCTTGGACGTGAAGGCTATATACATGATCATTGCCTTGGATGTCGTCATGATTATTCGCTTTTCTATCAATTGCCCAACAGTAATTTGTTTACCCACCGTATGCTATTTTCTTGAGAGAAGCCTCTAGTGAAAACTACAGCCCCTGGGTCTATTTCCTATCATATTAAATCTAAAAATACCTTGCTGCACTTTTTATTTATTTATTTTATTTTGTGTTTTTGCTAGATCTATTTATCATATCTCATACAATTTAATCTATCTCAATGCCGAGGAGGGATTGACAACCCCTCTTACGCGTTGGGTTGCATGTTTTTGTTGTTTGTGTGCAGGTGTTGTTTACATAGTGTTGCTTGGTTCTCCTACTGGATTGATAACCTTGGTTTCATAACTGAGGGAAATACTTACCTTTGTTGTGCTGCATCCTCCTCTCCACTTCAGGGAAATACCAACGCAGATACAAGCAATCAGGTGACAATGGGGTATTCTATTGAGTCGCTTGATATATGTTTTGGTAATCAACTTGCGGACTCCCGAGGTGACATTGGGGTAATCTAGGCATAGGGGTTGATACACGTTTTCATCCTACGTTCTCCGATAGAAACTTTGGAGTGATTCTTTGTCGCACGTTGAGGGATTGTTATATGATTCAATTATGTTAGCATTGTTGAGATATTGCTTTAGTGAAAGTATGAACCCTAGGCATTGTTTCTAAGCATTGCAATACCGTTTGTGCTCACTTTTGTCAGTTGCTACCTTGCTGTTTTTATTATTTCAGATTGCAAAAACCTATTTCTACTATCCATACTACACTTGTATCACCATCTCTTCGCCGAACTAGTGCACCTATACAATTGACAAGTGTATTGGGTGTGTTGGGGACACAAGAGATTTCTTATATTTGATTGCAGGGTTGTTTGAGAGAGACCATCTTTATCCTACACCTCCCATGGATTGATAAACCATAGGTCATTCACTTGATGGAAATTTGGTGTTGTCCTACAAAACTCTGCGCTTGGAGACCCAACAGTGTCTACAAGAATAAAAGTTGCATAATAGACATCATGGGGATATGCATTTCCCCAACAATAAGAGTTTGATATTTATTTTTGACAGTCGGAAGAGGAAATTTGAAACCCCCAATAGTAATTGTCGCAATTTTTTCCATAGAGTTGATACTATTCACCGAACTTTGTTTCCTCGGGAAATATACCGTATGCTCATTGCCATTGACATGAAAAGTGACCTTGCTTTTGTTGCAATCAATAACAGCCCCTGCAGTATTCAAAAAAGGTCTACCAAGGATAATCGACATGATGTCATCCATGGGCATATGAAGAATAACAAAGTCCATCAAGGTAGTAACATTTGCAACTACAACGGGAACATCCTCACAAATTCTGATAGGTATAGCGGTTGATTTATCAACCATTTGCAAAGATATCTCAGTAGGTGTCAATTTATTCAAATCAAGTCTTCTATATAAAGAGAAAGGCATAACACTGACGCCGGATCCTAAATAACATAAGGCAGTTTTCACATAACTTCTTTTGATGGAACATGGTATAGTGGGTATTCCTGGATCTCCTAAATTCTTAGGTACTCCTCCCACAAATGAATAATTTGCAAGCATGGTGGAAATTTCAGCTTCAGGTATCTTTCTTTTATTAGTGACAATATCTTTCATGTATTTAGCATATGGAGGCATTTTCAAAATGCCCGTCAAACATGTTCGCAAAAAGACGGGTCTAAGCATTTCAACAAAGCACTCAAAATCCTCCTCATCCTTATTTTTTCGAGGCTTAGTAGGAAAAGGCATGGGTTTTTCAACCCATGGTTCTCTTTCTTTACCATGTTTTCTAGCAGTAAAATCCCTTTTATCATAACTTTTATTCTTAGGGGGTGGGTTATCAAGATTAACAATAGGTTCTATTTCTACATCATTATCAGGTTCTTTATCATTGTTTGGTTGAGCATCAACATGAACATCATCATTATCATTATCACTAGGTGTATGTACATTGCCAGATTGTGTCTCAACATCAGAAATAGAAACATCATTACTATTCTCAGAAGGTTTTTCTACACCAGGTTCACTAGAAGCATGCAAGGTTCTATCATTTTGCTTTTTATTTTTCTTCTTAGTTGAACTAGGTGCATCAAAATTAATTCTTTGAGAATCTTGCTCAATTCTCTTAGGATGACCTTCTGGATATAGAGGATCCTGAGTTATTTTACCACCTCTAGTCACTACTCTAACAACACGATCATTCATTCTATTATTCATTTCATTAAGCAACCCATTTTGTGACTTAGAGACTTGTTCTAAGTGGGTATGAACCATGGATGAATGTTTTACTTAAATCTCTAACATCATTAGCAATTCTGAACATCAACTCACTCAAACGAGCAATCATGACAACATTATGTTTCAATTGATTACTAACATAGATGCTGAAGTTCTCTTGCTTAACAATATAATTATCAAATTCATCCAGGAATTGACTAGGAGATTCATTATATGGAATGTCACCCTCATCGAATCTATAAAGAGAATTTACCTTTACTGCCTGTGTCAGTATATCAAGTCCATGTATTTCTTCAATAGGTGGTAAATTCTTAACATCTTTAGCTTTAATACCCTTTTCTTTCACATATTTCTTTGCCTCTTGCATATCTTCTGGACTGAGGAATAGAATATCTATATTCTTCAGAGTTGGTTTAGGTGGCTGTTCAGGAAGTGTCAATCATCGGCATTTCTCAATATATTATTCAATAGTTCTTCAGATTGTTCAATAGTTTGTTCCCTGAAAACACAACCAGCACAACTATCTAGGTAGTCCCTAGAAGCATCGGTTAGCTGATGACCCACAAGTATAGGGGATCAATTGTAGTCCTTTCGATAAGTAAGAGTGTCGAACCCAACGAGGAGCAGAAGGAAATGATAAGTGGTTTTCAGCAAGGTATTCTCTGCAAGTACTGAAAGTAGCGATGATAGATAGTTTTGTAGCAAAATAATTCGTAACAAGTAACAAGTAGCAATTGTAACAAAGGTGCAGCAAGGTGGCCCAATCCTTTTTATAGAAAAGGACAAGCCTGAAAGTTCTCTTATATAAAGCAAGATGCTCTCGAGGACACATGGGAATTGTCGTCTAGTCACGTTCATCATGTTTAGTTGATTCGTGTTCGCTACTTTGATAATTTGATATGTGGGTGGACCGGTGCTTGGGTGTTGTTCTTACTTGAACAAGCAACCCACTTATGATTACCCCCTCTCACAAGCATCCGCAACTACGAAATAAGAATTAAGATAAATCTAACCATACCATGAAACATATGGATCCAAATCAGCCCCTTACGGAATAACGCATAAACTAGGGTTTAAGCTTCTTTCAGTCTTGCAACCATCATCTACTTATTACTCCACAATGCCTTCCCTTAGGCCCAAGTATGGTGAAGTGTCATGTAGTCGACGTTCACATGACACCACTAAAGGAAGCAACAACATACATATCATCAAAATATTGAATGAATACCAACATCAAATGATTTCTTATAACAAGACTTCTCCCACGTTTTCAAGAACAAAAGTAACTACTCACAAATCATATTCATGTTCAAGAACAAAGATGTATTGAATATGCTAGAGGATCTGAACATTTAATCTTCCACCAAGTAAACCAACTGGCATCAACTACAAGATGTAATCAACACTACTAGCAACCCACAGGTACCAATCTGAGGTTTTGGGACAAAGATTGAATACAAAAGATGAACTAGGGTTTGAGATGAGATGGTGTTGGTGAAGATGTTGATTAAGATTAGTCCTCCCACGATGAGAGATCGTTGGTCATGTCGACGGCTTCGATTTCCCCCTCCCGGAGGGAAGTGTCCCCGGCGTAATCGCTCTGCCGAAGAGCAAAAGTGCTCATGTTCAGCTTTCGCCTTGAGGCGGCGGCGCTTCGTCTCGAAAGTCTTCTTCTGATTTTTTCTAGGGCACTTTAGGCCTGCCAGGTGGCCCACAAGCTTGGTATGCCCGCCTAGGGGGCGCTCCCCCTGAGCTTGTCGCTCCCTGGTGGGCCCCCTCCTGGTATTTCTTCTTCCAATATTTTTTATATATTCCAAAATAATTCTTCGTAAATTTTCAGGTCATTTGGAGTTGTGCATAATAGCTATCTCTGTTGTAGCATTTTCCGGTCCAGAATTCCAGCTGTCGGCAATCTCCCTCTTCATGTGAAACTTGCAAAGTAAAAGAGAAAAGGCATAAGAATAGTATCATAAAGTGAAATAATGACCCAAAACATAATAAATAATAGTAGGAAAACATGAAGCAAAATGGACGTATCATTAGCCCATTATAAAAGATATCGAGTATTTCATTTTTCTTAAGGGGATGATCAGGCAAAGCATTAAGTAATTGGAGAAGCCTCCCCCAAGCTTGAGGGAGATTCTCTTCCTGAGATTGCACAAAGTTAAAAAGTTCCTGTAGTGCAACTTGTTTCTTATGAGCAGGAAAATATTTTTCAGAGAAGCGATGTATCATATCCTTGGGACTACGCAAACAACCAGGAGCAAGAGTATTAAACCATTTCTTAGCACACCCTTTAATGAGAAAGGAAACAACTTAAGAACATAGTAGTAGCGAATTTTTTTCTCATGAGCAAATAGGGTGGATATATTATTCAATTTAGTAAGGTGTGCCACAATAGTTTCAGTTTCATAACCATGAAAAGGATCAGATTCTACCAAAGTGATTAACATAGGATCAACAAAGAATTCATAATCCTTATCAGTGACAAAGATAGGAGAAGTAGCAAACTTAGGATTATATTTCATTCTCTCTATCATAGCTTTTTCTTCCATCTTACTCAGTAATTTCTTAACATCATCTATATCATTACAAGCAAGAAATTCTCTAGCTATCTCCCAATCCATAACATAACCCTTGGGTATCTTAGACATTTCAAATCATGTAGGAGAGCTAGGCATAATAGGTGAATCACAATTTTCATCAGTTTCAACATTCTCAAGTTCTTTAGCTTTAGCAATTTGTTCATCAAGAAATTCACCTAGTGGCGCAGTATCATCAAGTAGAGTACTAGCATCATCACAAGTTTCATTTATAGCAAAAAATAGTATCATCAATTATATGCGACATATCAGATTGAATAACAAGTGGTGGTGTCACAAGCCTACTTAAAACAAAAGGTGAATCAAGTGCAGAGTGTGATGGCAGTTCCTTACCTTCCCTCATCTTAGAGGGTACGATCTTAGTCTTAGCGTCTTTTAGATTCTTCATAGTGATCAACAGATATAATTCCCAAGTGACTCAATAAATAGAGTTATGCTCCCCGGCAATGACGCCAGAAAAAGATCTTGATAACCCACAAGTATAGGGGTTCGCGACAGTCTTTGAGGGTAGTATTTCACCCAAATTTATTGATTCGACACAAGGGGATCCAAAGAATATTTATGAGTATTAGCAGTTGAGTAGTCAATTCAACCACACCTGGAGAACTAAATATCTGCAGCAAAGTGTTTAGTAGCACAATGGTATGATAGTTTGATAGCACTGGTAACAGTAGCAATTGTGACAGTAATAGTAATAGCACCAGTTTTGTAGTGATTGTAACAGCAGCAGCAACGAAAGTAACTTAGCAAATATCAATATGATAAAAGCATAGAAATTGGATCATTGATGGATATTTGTGTTGGATGACATTCATCATATAACAGTCACAACCTAGAGAGATACACAATAGCTCCAATTCATCAATTCAATATAGGCATGTATTCCGTATATAGTCACACGTGCTTATAATAAGAACTTGCATGACATCTTTTTTCCTACCCTCCTGCGGCAACGGGGTCAATAAGGAAATCTAAGGGATATTAAGTCCTCCTTTTAATAGAGAACCGGAACAAAGCATTAGCACTTAGTGAATACATGAACTCCTCATACTACGGTCATCACTGGAGTGAATCCCAATTGTTGTCACTTTGGGGTCTACGGATCATAACACGTAATAGGTGCATACAACTTGCAAGATAGGATCCAAAACACACTTATATTCATGAAAACATAATAGGTTCATATTTGAAATCATGGCACTCAGGCCCTAGTGACAAGCATTAAGCATAGCAAAGTCATAGCAACATCAATCTCAGAACATAGTGGATACTAGGGATCAAGCCCTAACAAATTGACTCAATTACATGACAAATCTCATCCAACTCCATCACCGCCCAGCAAGCCTATGAAGGAATTACTCACTCCCGGTGGTCAGATCATGAAGTTGTTGATGAAGAAGGGTTGGCGATGATGATGGCGACGAATCCCCCTCTCCGCAGCCCCGTATGGACTCCAAATCAGCCCTCCTGATGAATAATGGGAGGTGGCAGCGGCTCCGTATCGTAAAACGCAATGAAACTTCTCTATTTTTTTCTCAGTGAAACAGAATTTATAGAGTTGAGATTAGGTCAGACGGCCACCTGTGGGTCCCACAAGGTAACAGGGCGCACCCTGGAGAGGTAGGCGCACCCTGTTTCCATGTGAGCAACAGGTGGCCCCCCTCCAGTGGATCTTCATTACAGTATTTTTTATTTATTCCATAAAAATCTCCAAAAAGTTTCATCTGATTCCGAAAACTTTTATTTCTGCACAAAAACCAACACCATGGTAGTTCTGCTGAAAACGACGTTAGTCCGGGTTAGTTTCATTCAAATCATGCAAATTAGAGTCCAAAACAGGAGCAAAAGTGTTTGGAAAAGTAGATACGATGGAGACGTATCAACATGTTAAGTTGTTGTGCCAAAACACATCCTAGTTTTATAAACTATATGTAACAAATCAACGGGAGGTCTGTTTTGGCTCCCAGGAGCATTTGCTCCCGGATGAATAGTACCGCAAAAAAAAAGTGGTAAGTTTTTTTTTCAAAAAATTCTATTTTTTTGTGGATGTTCATGTTAGTGTCGCAGGCATGCTTGACAATTTCATCCCAAACGGAGCAGTTGTGTTTCACCGGTGAAAAAAAAATTGGGTCACATTTGGTGTTCAAAAAAAATTGGCACAGGCCAAAATGTTTAACCTTTTTGCCTAAAATTTTGCAGGTGGCATTTGAATGTGACTATAAATACATAAAAAAATATTGGGATTTTTTTGACATTTCAAAAAATATTTTTCGTGCGCAGGAACACGTGCTCCCAGGAGCCAAATTGGATTTCATCCTACATTACAAAAATTTGCCATGGTGTGTGAATTTTAACCTCAAGCTTAATAAAAAAACTAAAAATTTCCATGCAAAAAATGGAGACATATCAATATGTTATGATGGCAAAAATCAGATCAGATGCGTGATGTTCGCATGGCAATTCATAAATCAGGAGCTCCCTAGACAAAACAATTCTTGCACAAATGACATGGCAATTGTTGCACGTTGTGAACTGACGGGGAAAAGGAGAGGAAAGGCATAGTGGCTCACCGAGGAGCCCGAATGTGAGCTCAATGAGTCTCCGGGCACGGAAGTCCGGCACCACAGCAGCGTGGGTAGCGAAGAGAAGGGAGGAAACCACGGAGGAGATGCCCGTTGTCGTAGAGCACAAACGGCGTCGATCCGCGGATCCGTCACAGCCCTGAAGATTCCGCATACCAACATGCCCTAGCCTTCTATGCCATAAACAAACTTTAGAAGATTTTGCAATAAGATACGTACGAGGTTGGGATCTTTTAGTGAAATCAACAATATATAGATCACCTCTAGGGATACCGATAAAGACCATGTTATGATTGTCTCGAGGAAACACTTGGCATTCTACTTTAGTAAATAAGACATTGAAAACAAAGTCGGCAAGTCTAGATACGAAAAGAAGATTGTAGCCAAGGGATTCAACAAGCATGGCATTTTTAATGGAGCTATCATGTGATATGGCCACCTTACCAAGGCCAAGTACCTTACCCATGGAATTGTCTCCAAAAGTTACATACTTGTGTGGACCATCATTACTTGCAAGCTCACGGAACATATATTTGTCTCCGGTCATGTGATCGGTGCATCCACTATCAAGAATCCACTCTTTTCCTCTGGACATGTAATCTCTTTGAAGATTGGCCATGAGACTAATATTCCTCATAATCTTCTCATATTCTTCATCAAATTCTTCACTCTCATCATAGTATCCATGTTCACCAACGTCATCATCACCTAGGGCATCAAGTTCGTTAGCATGCAACATGCGTATGACTTTGTTGAAGAGAATGAATTCTAATAACTTCAATGATGATATTGCCAATAGTTCTAACATCTCCTTTAGCACTCATGAGATCTCTAAGCTCAAAAAGGCACTTATCAAAGTTAGGATCACTAGACTTCATTTTGTGAAAAGCAGTACTCTTATGTAGAATCTCATCAAGATTCTTTAGAGAGTAGTTTGGATATCGCTTTTATAAATCTTTCCACAAGGTATAAGCACATTCAAAGTTTTGCATACATCTAAGAACAAGATTAGGTAGACCGCTAACAATGAGATTAATGGTTCTTAGATTACGAAGCATGTCAAGTTCTTCCTCGGGAGTGGGGTGCAAGGGATCAATGGGAGGCATACATGGACTATGAATATACTTTCTCAAGTTGAAATCATCAAATATATGAAGCATTTCATCTCTCCAAAAGTTATATTACTCACCATTGAGAATGGGCACTCTACATCTAAGACTCCCCAACGTAGACACAACTATCCTTCTGCAAGGTGATTAAACCAAGGCGATGGAGACAAAGGATCTGAAACCACTTGTAGGATCGAAAGGATAGGTCTAGAGGGGGGGGTAAATAGACACTAACAAGGCCAAAGGTGCAATTTTTAATTCTCTTGAAGTTTAGGCAGATTTCAGCACAAGTTAAGTGGCAAGCAATACAATCTATACATGTATATCTAGAGTATGGGCAGTGGATATTAAATGGCATGCGAGTGCAAGAAAGTAAAGGTGTAGAGTTTGGAAGATCAAACGCAATGAAGACACGTAGATTTTTCCCGTGGTTCTGATAGGTGGTGCTATCATACATCCACATTGATGGAGACTTCAATCCACAAAGGGTAATGGTTGCAGGAGTCCACAGAGGGCTCCACCCACGAAGGGCTCATGAAGAAGAAACCGTGTCTATGCCATCATGGCTTACGCCCATGAAGGACTAGCCTCACTCAGAGTAGATCTTCATGAAGTAGGCGATCTCCTTGCGCTTACAAACTGCTTGGTTCAACTCCATAAGCTTGGAGGCTCCCAAGTGACACCTAACCAATCTAGGAGACACCACTCTCCAAAATGTGATAGATATTGTTGTTGATGCTGAACTCCTTGCTCTTGTGCTTCAAAAGATAGTCTCCTCAACACTCAATCACTCCTCACAAATTTGGCTATGTGGTGGGAGAAGGATTGGAGTGGAAAGCAATTTGAAGAGGCTAGAAATCAAGGATCAAAGGTTGGAGTGGAATCCCCTTGATTTCAACACAAGTGTATGTGGTTTACCCTCAGAAAATGGATATGAGAAGTGGTAGCTTTGAACTGGTTGCTCTCTCTAAGAGTTGGCGGAATGGTGGGGTATATATAGGCAGCACCAAAACTCCAATCGTTACACACCTTTATGCACTACTCGGTGGGACCGGGTGAACACTCGGTGAGACCGAATAATATAAAAGATCTGAACTTTAGGCTTTTCGGTGAGACTGGATGAAACAGCTCGGAGGGACCAATGGGTAATGACCAAATCACTGTCCACACTTCTGTAGCACCGATTGAAACCTTTCAAAAATTCCGAAATGATTGCAATTGGTTACAGAAGGTTGTTCAGTGGTTTTAGTGGGACCGAAGGGTCGTCTCAGCGAGACCGAGTTGCTAGGGTTTAGGCAGTGACTATGTCAAGAGTTTCTCGGTGGGTCTAGATAGGAGTGGTTTGGTGGGGCCGAGATAGACTTTAGGGTTTTGGACATAGATGAATGTGAGAGTGTGGCTGAGGGTTTTGGAGCAATATCTCTAAGCACTTGAGCAGTTAGTTCATGATCAAAATCTCATCCCCTTTTAATAATATTGGATTTCCTATGTACTCAATGTGATCTTGGATCACTTAACCAAAAATGTAGAGTCTTGAAACTTTGTCAATGTTTGTCCTTTGCATTTTGAGGGGTCCACTTCTCCATCCATGTACTTGCCTAAACTCTTCCTGAAATATACTCAAGGGAAACATTAGTCCAACAATATGTATGTTGACATGAATTACCAAAACCATCAAGGAAGCAGATGTGCTTTCAGCTGCTCATGCCGCATATTGTCGTGCTAGCCACCTCGGAGGGGGCGACATGTGCCTTCCAGCCATATCTTCTCAGGTTGGGTGCAACTGATGGGAGATGGTCTCTCGAGATTTCTTCAACCGATTTGGTTGGCGGTCTATTAGTAGGATTTGTGATGCATAAGGCTCATCTCCCTGCATTTTTCCTTTTTTACTTTCCTTGGGGCAGCCATGTGTGGCAGTATTTTTGTAAATTTTATTGTGTTTGGATGATTAACTTTGAAATAATCAACAAAAGGTTGTATGCAACATTTGATGCAGAGGCCGAGGGCATTTCCCCTCTTTTCGAAGAAAAAAACTGCTTGGGTCTTCTTTTTCTTTGCATCCCTAGACTGTATATCTGAGAAGCGGTAGGGCCTGCAATAGTGCATGGTAGTGCACCAGGGCAATGGTGGCAGCGAAGATGGTACAGCTAAGGTGGGTTTTCTTATTGTAGGGTTGCCCGTAATTCTTTTATCGCTTCTTATTGTTCACGTTGTTTCATTGTAATGGCAATGGTGCATAATTTTTAAGTTAAATTTAATCTAATGAATATATAATTTTATCTATTAGTTTAACAGTCGGATGTTTATAATTTGTGTGGTAATTTCTAGCTTTTTTCTAGTTACCCCATCATGATAAATAGATTCCCTTTGTCAATAAAATAGTCGGGGTTATCCTATTTTGAATTAACGATGGTTTGGTATCTCCACTCTTTCTGTTATCTGCAAACAACATTTCCGTGTCCTAGATGATTATTTATACTCCAACTGTCCTAAAATAAGTGTTCTTGATTAGGTACAACTTTATTCAAAATAAGCACCTTTGATTTAGTACAACTTTATCCAAAATAAGTGTCTTTTTGGGTAAAGTTGTATTAAATGAAAGACATTTATTACGTCTGCCTCCCTTTGTCTCTCCTCCAAGAAAAGGCGGCTAGGGTTTCTGCATCCCGTCGGCGGCGCCGCTGATCTCCCACGTCTCCTGTGGCCTTAGGGCCATGGGTGCCCGGTGGATCCCGGTCCTTGCCGGCAGGAGGGCTCCGTTTTCGGGTGCTTCCTCAAGTTCTGTTAGGATTTGTGTCCTTTTCAAGAAGACGAGACGGCAGCGGCTTCTTGAAGATAGAATAAGGTTCTCCCCGTCTAGCCCTGTCCCGATGGTGTGTCTAGCATCGTCGGAGGGTGTGTGGAGGTATGTCTCCGGCGGATCTCGCGGGATTCGGTCAATGGTTGTCTTTGGTGGATCCGCTCGGATCCGGTCTTTGTTCGTCTTTGTTCATGTGTCTTCAGGTTGTATCCTTCCGATCTAAACTTCTCTTCATCGGCGGCGGTTGCTGTTCTGGTGTGTTGGTCCTATGGGGCCTTAGCACGACGACTTCCCGACTGTCTACTACAACAAGTTGTGCCCGGCTCCAACGAGGGAGGGGCGATGATGGCGGCGCGCCTTCGGTTCGCTTCAGTGCTTGTAGTCGTCGCTAGGTGGTCTATGAATCTGGATGTAATTTTTATTATTTCTGGTGTTCGTTGTACTGCCATGATTGAATATGAATAGATCGACAGTTTCTCGAAAAAAAAAAATGGAAGACATTTATTTTGGAACGAATGGAGTTTTTTTTTGCGGGGTGAAGATGTCAGATTTAAGGCACAATGAAAATAAGTCATCCTCGTGTGCAGGCGGGCATTTTCAAAGGTTAGGTGTGCGCGTGATTGATCAAGCAAGTACCAATACCTCAGCTACGAAGGAACAATATTATTACACAGTTGATGATAGTGCATGAGCGGTCAAAGGCTCAAAGCCAATAACGAGCTTAGGTAATCCCCGCAAAGAAAATGAGCTTAGGTAATATGAGTCCCATTCCACATACCAATAAACTCTCATTGTACATATCTGATTGGTATGATAGAGGAGTGATCTAAGGGTGATCCTCCATTTAAAAAAAATGATAGAGGAGTGATCTAAGGGAAATAGCACAGGAATGACATATTCTGAAAATAAATTATCGCAGATGGAATGCAATAGACAGGATGTTAAGCGTAGTCAAGGCACAGGTCATGCATGCTTCAGCAGAGTGATTCCTCCTCCCCCTCCTCCAGAAACAGCTCGGTGAGGCCTGAGAAATAAACCTTGAAGAGCCACGGAGCTCCTATGTGGAGGCCGAGCTGGATGCAGGCACATGCCAAACCGGCCAGGTTTGGTACCTGAATATGAATGAAACGCACGTGTGTTATATACCCTGGGTAGTTTCCATGCTCATACACTGATAAAAGATTCGAAGAGACAGATGTTCCATATCACCTAGAGCAGCAAAAACTTACCATGATGTACCAATCCGACTGTATGCCAGAAATCACAGCCCAGATGATGCTGTTAAGGAACGAGGCAGAGGCAAGGAGCAAAGGTGGCATGTACTTTCTCTTGCGGAGTTTGACGACTTTAACCTGCATGAGGACAGATGGACAAAGCATAAGTGTGTCAGATCAGACCATAGTTAAACCTGCATATTCGTGCTGAGGGGAGAAGAATGATGCGCACCACGTCAATCATTGGGACGATGTACAGAGCACTCCCACAAATTGCACAGAGCAGCCTGTAAGCTGTGGCACTGGTCAGGTAACATATGCCGCCCAGGATAAGGATCAAGAGCCCAGGAACGATGGACCGCAGCAGATTGGCCCGACGACGGTCCGCTGCTGAAGCAAGACTGATGAAGAGAGCAGTATAAACCAGTTCCAGCAGCACCCCGCCGCCGTTGATGTACATGACAGCCACGTCTCCCTTGGTCACCATCACGTACAACACTCGCAGCACACCGTTGAAGGACATTCCGAGGTACAGGTAGGGCGTGTAGCATGTCACCTTCTTGTTCCAGAGGAAGGTGATCCTGTAAAATTCGGCATGGAGTGGAGCAAACTTAAGAAGCCATTTCAAACGCTACATTAAATCCCGGCCTTCACACTAGAAAGCCATTTCAGGGTGTGACAACACAATCAAATTCTGAATTTGCAAGTATATGTTCATCCTTAGTATATGTTCATTCTTGTTGAAGGAAGCTTATCATCCATTCTGCATATTACTAGAAGTATATAACAAAACAGCATGGATAGATCGGTGCTAAATAAGTAGTTTGTGGTCATCGATCTGTGGACAGAATGAACCCCGTGCTGAGATATCCTGTCCACCTCAGAAACATCTCGAAATCCATGCCTCCAACCACCTAGTACGTTCATTTTTATATTTGAGGGAGAATTTCACTTCCCCGGCCTCTGCACCAACTAGGAATGCATACGACCATTTTAATATGAGTATCAAGATAAACATGGTCCTCGAAATTTTTTAAATGAGTATCAAGATATTTTTTGATGAGTGGTTCCACACACACTAAACTTGATCCTCAAATGGAGGAAAACCCTTGTGCATTACCTGTCAATTCTAGGAATTAAACTCGGGTCGTTAGGCTGCACAACCGCATGCCCAACTACTGAGCCAAGGCTCTCTTTGCCTCACTGACCACGAGGAAAACGAGACGAACCGCAAACGAGAGGATGACGCGACCGCCCGACGGCTCGCACCCGCCGGGGGCCTGGCGGCCGGCGCATCCGCATGCTTGCCGCCGCCGCCGTCTTCGGCAGACGGGTTGCCGCCGCAGCAGTGCTTCTCCTCGGCGCCGCCTCTTCTCGCGCCGCCGCAGGAGGTGGATCTCGGCGGATCCACCCCTCGGGATGAGATCCAGGTGGGGTCAATGACGGGGGGATGATCCCGGAGCGGTGGGCTGTGCATTTCATGGATGTGCGACGTCAAGGGAGATGGATTCAAGGACGCATGCATCATCATCCGGCAACTCGTTGGACGTCGATCATTGATATGGACAACGATGTCCACGCCGGCGACTACCTCGCGCATGACATCCGGATCACGGTAGGTTTTCGCTTTCACATCGATATCTACGAAGTGGTGGTAGATCAACGTATGCAGGTGGATCCCGCTCCGGTGGAAGCGATCGAGATTGTTGACTTGGATTCGAAGAGTGCCGACGGGAGGCCTGACTCACGGGTCGGAGGCAGGTTCTGGGTTCTCGCGGATAACGAGGACGACGAGAGCGAGGTCGATGAGGACGCCGAGGACAAGGGCAAAACAACGTCGGCATCTACATCGGTGGAGACATCTTTGGCGGAAACGTCGTCGGGGACCGTCTCCACATTCAATCGCCGAGAAGCAGTTCATCGCCGGACTAAGGAAACTCTGAAGAAGACCAAGCCATTGATCAAACCATGGATCGGGCCGATCCCGAAGGTAACCCGAACCCTACACACTTTGTCCGATTTCATTCCAGCCAATTGGACACTAGTAACTAAGAAGAAGAGAGGGAAGGTGGGGCGGACGTCGGGGCCGCCGCCGCTGCCAAAGGGCACGTCGGCCGACGCGATCAGAACGGCCAGAAGGGCGCGTTTGAAATCGTTGTTGGGCCAGGAGGTTGGGTCGAGGGTCTCGGCGGTCGTGGGCTTTACTGATACTGGGTATACGGCCCAGGTAGAGACCCAAGCCGCTGAACCTCCTATCCCGATCGCACCCTCGCTGCATGACCTCGCCTCGGATCGGGAGCCGTCGCATGCACGTGCGTCGTATTCATCGTCTGCTAGGGTTCCCAGAATAGCGATTCCTGGGTTTCCTTCGCTCGGGATCGGACGCGCTACGTGGATACAGCAGGCCGCCAGCGCCCGTTCCTCAACCATGGCTGGGCATGGGGGTCTCCACCCAAGCAAGGGCCGCCGCCGCCCGCTGCGGTGCCGCCGGCCAGGGTAGCCACCGCCGCCACCCAAGCCCCGGGACGGGGAGTTTCAAGGCAGCAGGAGGCAGCGCGGGACGCGCGGCTGCCGACTGCTGCACCAGCTGCTGGGCGCCAGACCTTTGGTCGTGGCCAAGATGGCCATTATGGCGGTGGCCGTGAGTACTCCGGTGCCGACGGATATGGTTACCCACCCCGTGGACAGTGGGGTGACGATGGATATGACGTGTATGGCGAAGGACAGCACCGCGGTTCGACTTCCACTGGAGGTGGGGGCGGATATGCGTGGTACAATGGTGGAGGAACCGAACGCGGTTTTCAAGGACCTCCCGGCAACTTCGTCGAGGGGGTGGCTGGCCCTAATAACCGGTATAACCGGGGAAGTCACCGTGGTTTCCGTGGTGGGAGAGGAGGGAGTCGGCGCCCGCCGCCACCGTGACCTCCACCATCGCCTGTTGATGCGGCTGTTGTGGCCCAAGCCGAGCCAGTTGCTACGGTGGCGACGGCCTCACCTGCTCTTCCCGAGGTGGCTGTAGACACAGTCCGGGCTTTGGCAGCGGTCAGCATTCCGGTAGCCAACACTGGGGCTGCTAAGACAAGTGACGGAGGTTCTGACAAGGGATCGGACAAACCTGACGGTGAAAAGTTATCCAAGTGGGCTCTTAAGAAGAAGAAGTTACCATGTTATAGATGTGGCGAGCCGGGACATTTTGTGGCAGAGTGTACCACAGAGCTTTGTGATTACTATTGTAGATTGCAGCATGTGTCCGGTGAGTGCCCGCTCCTTTCAGGCCCCAAGCCGGCGGTCAATATTTACGGGGTTTGCTGTCATGAGTTAATGTTTTTTTAGTCACCTGATGTGGCACCTATGGCGCATGTGATGGAGAGTTCCTTTCCCGCAGTTGTCAAGGTTACTAATGGGATCATGACAGAGGCACAGATTTTGCAGCAGTTGCGGGAGTTGGTACCAGGAAACTACCAATGGAACCTTGTCAAGTTGGAGAACCAGACTTACAAGGTCGATTTCCCCACTAAAGAGGATCAGTTGCATATCCTTAAGTTTGGCATGTGCAGAGTACCGAGTACTAACATTGTCATGGCTTTTGATGAGTGGAAGCAGAAGGAGCCCGAGGGTACACCTTTAGAGAAGGTCTGGGTACGGTTCTATGGTGCACCACCCAAACCGATTAATCACTTCTTGGTAGCCTGGAGCTTGGGATCTCTCATTGGTAAGACGGAACAGGTAGACATGCCTTTCACTCGTGCACAAGGAGCTGCGAGGTTACTTGTCAGTGTTGTCAGTCTTGAGTTCGTGTCGGATGTCGTCAAGTGGACGCATGCCGGGGTCACGTACGTGCTAGAGATTGAGATTGAGGATACACCGATACCTCAGGAGGGGGATGAGCATCAGGATATGGATACAACTGAGGGGGATGGAGCCCCCGGGAATCAGGACAAGGGGCCTGAGAACACACCACGGGAGTCGGCTAAGGGGCCGAAGTCGTAGTCGGATAAGGCGGATAAGTCTGCCAAGGAGGCGTCATCTTCCACGACTCCGATGAATACACTTCGGTTTGGTTCTGTTGGAGCGCGGTCTGCGCCTAGTTGGTTATGGAGCAACCGAGCTGAGGCGGACGATCCAGAGGAACTCGAGTTACCGCCAGTGATGCTCCCTGATTGTGTGTCGCCGAAGGTACCTTCATCTCAGAGGACGGAGTCCGGGCCGAAGGATTCGCCGAGACTTGAGGCGGTGGTGATTGGAGGGACGGTCGACCAGGAGGCACGCTCCGGTTCTCCACCTTCTGGCGCCAACCCAGGCGGAGTGGGGCGATGCGCTCCGATGACTTCCACGACTGCTGGTACGGCGGGCATCGGCTCACAGATCGCGTGTGGGGGGGTGTGGGCAGGAGGCCCGCACCACCAGCCCACCCGCGGCGGTCCCTAGCCACCTTGGGGAGGGGCGCGGGCAGGAGGCCCGCGGCGCCCTCTCACCGCGGGATTGCTCCGGGCGGCACGGACAGGGGCACGGGCAGGAGGCCCGCAGCTCCCCTCCTCCCATGTCGACTCCACGCCGCGTTGACGGTTTGGGGGGGGAGTGGGACTGTGGAGCAGGTGGCTCCACGGTTTCGTTCTCCCGTTGCTACGGTTGGCGATTCCCGCTCGACCGCACCCTACCCTTCTTCACCGACAACAAGGGATGGGCGTGGGAGCGGGGAGCAGACGCCTCGGGAGAGGACTACGGAGGAGCTTATCGCTTTTGGTGGGATCATGGATCCAGTGACGGCTGGCAGGCGTGTCAGCAACCGGATCCAGGGACAGCCAGATGCAGATGACCTGCAGTTAGCGTGCGCCATGAGGGCGGCCAAGCTTCGAGATGTCGAGGCAACTACAGGTATGTCTTTCGATAAGAGTTGTTCAATTTTGCATTTCACCGATCATGAAATTATCGATAAGGCAAACGACCTAGGTATATCTTTGGGTTCGAATGAGAAGGAGGTTGCGAAATCTGTAAATGATCTTTTAGATTTGGAAGCGGAAAGGGCTTCTGAAATAATTCGGAATCTCGCATCAGTTAGACCTATGAATGACGATGACATGAAAAATTTAGGAATGGCTGCTCTTGAAAACATATGTAATAACCTCTTGCCTAATGCGGAGGCCGAAGATGAGGAGGGGTCGGAGACTGCGGACATTGTAGAGCCTCTAATGATGGAGGGTACTGTCTCGTGTTCTGCCGATCCTACGTTCCCGAAGGGCGATGGGGAGAGGCCCAAGAGACCCTGGAAACGGAAAATATATCCTACTTTGGCGGTTCGTAGAAGTGCTAGGGTTAAGCTTAAGAAAAAATTCCATGATGATTTATGAAAGGAATCTTTTGGAATAGCAGAGGTCTAGCTGACTTGGCTAAACGAAGGTTCTTGGCAGAGACAACGATAGAGCAAAAATTAGATTTCATTGCTCTACTTGAAACAGGACGGGATAATTTTACCTCATAGTTCCTTGCAACTTTATCCGGAGGAATTGATTTTGATTGGCACGTTTTACCTCCTAGAGGAAGATCTGGTGGGATATTACTAGGGGTTCGGTGCGAAACGCTTGAGGTAATTAACGTGGTTCGGGGGGATTTTGCGGTCAAGTTTCGGGTGAGATCGAAATTGGATGGCTTCCGATGGTCTCTTGTTGCTGTATATGGGGCAGCACAACCCGAACTCAAACCAGATTTTTTTAGCCGACTTGGTGCGGATCTGTGGGGACGAGACTCTTCCAATCCTAGTCGGAGGGGATTTTAACATAATTCGGAGGAGAGATGAAAAGAACAATGACAACTTTGATGGCCGTTGGTCTATGATGTTTAACATGATTATTGAGAGTCTTAGTTTGAGAGAAATTGAGCTCACAGGTAGACAATATACATGGGCCAATTCGTTGCCCACTCCAACTTATGAGAAGTTGGATAGGGTGCTCGCTAGTGTGGAATGGGAACAAAAGTACCCATTAGTGTCGGTACATGCGATGCAGAGGGCGATCTCAGACCACACACCATTACTAGTAGACTCGGGAGATGCTACACATATTGCAAACAAGAATGCTTTCTCTTTCGAACTAGGTTGGTTCGAGAAAGAAAACTTCATAGAGATCATCGCACGCGAATGGGCAAAGCCTGTTAGTGGACGATCAAGTATTGAGAGATGGCAAAATAAAATTAGACATCTGAGACAGTTTTTGCGAGGTTGGGCCAGAAACGAGAGTAGGATTTACAGACAAGAAAAAGGGCGACTCACCCAATTAATAGATGCGCTAGATTTAAAAGTTGAAGTCAACCTTCTTACGGTTGTTGAGCAGAGCTCGAAATCCGAAGCTGAGCAACGCTTACGAGCTCTTCTTAGAGAAGAGGAGCTCAAGTGGGCATTGCGTGCTAAAGTGCTTAAGGTTGTCCAAGGGGATGACAATACACAATTATTTCATATCATTGCGAATGGTAAACATAGGAAGAAGAAAATAATACAGCTTGAACAGGACGAAGGGACAATTGTGGGTCATGAGAATCTGAAAGCTTATATCTCTAATTATTATAAACAACTTTTTGGGCCTACGGAAGCAAGCACGGTGTCCCTTAATGAATCTGTTATTGGAGATATTCATCAGCTTCGGGCAGAGGAGAATGATATTCTATCTGCACCGTTTACTGAGAAAGAGGTTCTGGATGCAATCTCACAAATGAAACCGAATAAAGCACCGGGACCAGATGGGTTTCCAGCTGAATTCTATAGGAAATGTTGGCATATTATTAAGGATGATCTTATGCCTATGTTTCATGATTTCTTTAACGGTCATTTAGAGTTGTTCCATCTTAACTTTGGCATGATTACGCTCTTGCCAAAGAAAGAAGAGGCAGTTCGAATCGAGCAATTCAGGCCTATATGTATTCTTAATGTGAGTTTCAAAATATTCACGAAAGTGGGCACCAATAGATTGACACAGATTGCTCACTCGGTGGTGCAACCGAGCCAGGCAGCTTTCATGCCAGGGAGACACATACTTGAAGGGGTGGTCGTCCTGCATGAAATGCTGCATGAAATTCATTCGAAGAAGCTAGATGGGGTTATCTTCAAAGTGGATTTTGAGCAGGCATATGATAAAGTTAAATGGCCTTTCCTTCAGCAGGCAATGCGCATGAAAGGATTTAGTGAGGCTTGGCGGAACCAAGTGGGTTCTCAAGTCCAGAAGGGTAGTGTCGGAATCAAGGTTAACGATGATATCGGTCACTACTTTCAGACACACAAGGGATTGAGACAATGGGATTCCATGTCTCCTCTCCTATTTAATATAGTGGCCGATATGTTGACCATTCTTATTGGCAGGGCCAAGCAAAACGGTCAAGTGGAGGGGCTAGTCCCTCATCTGGTCGATGGGGGAGTCTCCATTTTACAGTACGCTGACGACACTATCCTATTCATGGAACATGACATTGCAAAAGCGCGAAATATGAAACTCATATTATGTCTCTTCGAACAATTGTCTGGATTAAAAATAAACTTTCACAAGAGCGAGTTGTTCTGCTTTGGTAAGGCCAAAGAAGAGCAAGACACATATAGACAATTGTTTGGGTGTGAATTAGGTTCTTTGCCATTCAGTTATTTGGGCATACCGATTCATCACCGTAAGTTATCTAATAAAGAATGGAAGTGCATCGAAGATCGAATTGAAAAAAAGCTTAGTTGCTGGAAGAGCAAGCTCATGTCGTATGGAGGTCGGCTAGTGCTGATTAACTCAGTACTTACTAGTATGCCGATGTTCCTGCTATCTTTCTTCAAGATACCGAAAGGGGTGCAGAAGAGACTTGATTTCTTTAGATCTCGATTCTTCTGGCAGTCAGATGAGGCCAAGAGGAAATACCGTCTCGCACGATGGGATATTCTTTGCCGACCCAAGGACCAGGGGGGTCTCGGTATTGAGAACTTGGAAATTAAGAATAAATGTATTATGAGTAAATGGCTCTACAGGTTAGAGACAGAGCCGGAAGGTATGTGGGCACAGATTCTACGCAATAAGTATTTACAGTCGAAAACGCTCGCCCAGGTCACCGTGAGACCAACTGACTCGCCATTCTGGAAGGGACTCATGCGAACGAAAGACTTGTTCTTCCGTAGGGTCAAATTCTTGGTTGGCAATGTGATGTCAACAAGATTTTGGGAGGATACGTGGTTAGGAGAGACGCCCCTAGCCATACAATACCCCACCCTTTATAACATCGTGCAACGTAAGGAGGATTACGTAGGCACAGTATTTCAAACGACTCCCTTGAATATTCAATTTAGACGTGCGGTAGTTGGTGAGCGATGGACTGCCTAGATGCACTTGGTCCGGAGATTGATAGATGTTCAATTATCCGACCAACCTGATTCGACGCACTGGAAGTTAGCTAGAAATGGGTATTTACGGTGAAATCTTTCTATATGGATCTGATTAATTCTGGCCCAATCTCGAGATCGTTACATATTTGGAAGGTTAAGGTACCCTTGCGTATTAAAATATTTATGTGGTTCGTCCACAAGCAAGTGATCCTCACCAAAGATAACTTAATAAAGAGGCGATGGGTAGGTAATTCACGTTGTTGTTTTTGTGATCATGATGAAATAATACAACACTTATTCCTAGAGTGTCCACTCGCCAAATTGCTTTGGAGAACGATCCATATAGCCTTTAACATTATTCCTCGAGTTGACATTGAATCGTTGTTTGGAACGTGGTTAGCTGGGGTTGAGCATATTACTGCGGCTCGTATTCGGATTAGAATATGTGCGCTTATATGGGCTATATGAAATTGCAGGAATGATATGATTTTTAAGAGACAACATACTTTAACTTTCTTGCAGGTCATCTTCAGAGCTACCGCTTGGATTCGTACGTGGTCCTTACTCACTCCTATGGACTCCAGGGAGCCTTTGGTTACTGGGTGCAACCAGTGGGAGATGGTAGCACGGGTTATATTCAACCGGTTCGGATGACGGTCGCATAACAGGATAGGAGTCTAGCGAGCTTATCCTTTACATGGTCATACCGGTTGTGATTTTGAGCATGTACTTTTCTTTTGTTTTTTTCGCTCCACTTGCGAGCTGTAATACTTTTATAACTTTGTGATACTTCGAGACTCTTTAATAAGATGGCTGCATGCATCATTATGATGCAGAGGCCGGGGGCACGCTTCCATTTCCAAAAAAAAACTAGTACGTTAATTAAATATTAACACCGGATGTCAATCAATTAAACAAACATAGAGGTAGAGGCTGTAAGAATCTAAGAAAAATACTCCTTCATTGAGCGAAAAAAAACAAGAACAATTTCCTCTCGTCAAAAATCAAAAAAGAAAAAACACCCTAAATGGGAAAAGTGCGTATGAACAAATCGGCCCAGAATATTATGCAAATTGGCATGCTCTCTGTCCCTAGTTCCCTCCTTCCAGTATAGGCATACAAAATGCTTCTAAATGCAAGATTACAGTGAAACACAAGAACGTGCTCCCTTCTTGGATCTCTGTAGAAACACAAAGGTCGCACAACAAGCACTTGAAGCAAACAGTACTTGTGCACACGATCGACCATCGGGCCACATGAATCCTACTAGCTACGTCACGTGGGAATAGAAATAAAAAAGCACACGCTGGGACGCGAATGTAATCAGGCCATTTAATCTCTCTCTCTCTCCCTCCCTCTCCGAGATGAAGCGTGGTAATAGGACAAAAAAACACTCGACGCGAAAAAACAAGAACAGGGCACCGGTGGTAAGAGCTCACACACGACTTGTTCAAGCAAGTTTTATGGCATCGATCCGTCGGGCAAGTGAATCGGAATCGTCCGCCAGGCCTCGTAGCAGACACGCACCAAAGAAAAGCAGTAAAAAAAGTTGGTGGGAGGAGAGAAGACGACGCTAATCATCAGCATGCAAAAGAGCGTGCCCTCGCACCGCCCGGAACAACACGAAGATCATCTCGAGGGGCAAGATTTGCAGACAAGTGTTCCAATTTTTTTTGCAAAAGCACGCACAACTCGTCTCTGTAGCGAGAGAACTCCAGGTCCATAGGAGAAACAAAGGGTGGAGTAAAACGGATGATGATGATGGCACGAGAGAAAACACAAAACAGAAACAAGGAAGGAGTAAACCGGATCAAACAGTAGCAACTAGCATGAACAGATGAGATCCATCTGTTTTTTTCGAAAAGGGGGAACTCCCCGGCCTCTGCATCAAAACGATGCATACGGCCACATTATATAAAAATAAAGTAGTTCAATAAGGTCTTAAAGTCTGAAAACAAAATAACGGCAAGCTCACAAAGAGCCACAACGCCAAGAAACAAAAGGCCCAAAAGCCACAACCGGCTGACATAACAAAGATAGGTAAACTAATTGCCTATCCTATTACATGACCGTCATCCAAACCGGTTGAAGATATCCCGCGCTACCATCTCTCGCCGGACAGATCCAGTAACCAAACGCTCCCTGGCCTCCGTCGGAGTGAGTAACGACCACATACGAATCAGCGCAGTAGCTCGGAATAAAACCTGCAAAAAAAGAATATTTATTGTTCTGTTAAAAGCCAAATCATTTGTTAGGGACGTCGAAACAAAGGGGCTGCAATATTCTTTTTTTTCTTTCCCAAGAAACTACGAACCTACCTGCGGCGACGTCTGGGACGAGACCGAGAGGGTGTGCAACAAAAATGGTGGCCGTGCTCTTGCTTTATGCGGAGAAGAGATGGTACGCTTAGCTCTTGGCTGGGCTCTCTCTCTCGCCACCCTACACGCAATTCAAATGCACCCTACTTTGTACAACATTTGCTGCATTCTCTGAAATTCTGAGGCGCGTGGCCCGCATGGAAGTGGAACACACTAGGTCGCAAAGGCTTCCGATGGTGCGTTTAGCTCTCTCTCTCTCTCTCTCTCTCTCTCTTTCTGCAGCTAGCTGTCGCATGGCAGAGATTACAACGGCCTGGTCGATTACATTGGCCTTCTGTCCCTGCAAAAAAGAGAACGGTTTCTGTTATGCAGCTTTTACCAAAAGTAATTCCTTCTCACGGCGGCTTCACGGCCTTTGTCACACGCGCGCTTGGTGACAAGCTGTACGTGGACGTAGCCTTCCATTCCATGCATAGCGCGGCACTTGGAGCACACGATCCAAGCACACCTTTCTTTCAAACGTGCACCGCGTCCCACGCGGTTGCACCGTACATGAGGCGGCCAAATCTGATAAACAAGGATCAGGGTGGCTCATTTCAGCCTTCCGTTCGTGAGTTGTTCATATAACCGTACATGAGGCGGCCAAATCTGATAAACAAGGATCAGGGTGGCTCATTTCAGCCTTCTGTTCGTGAGTTGTTCATATATATATATATATATATATATATATATATATATATATATATATATATATATATATATATATATATATATATATATATATATATATATATATATTCTGCAACCCCATCTAGAGTTCCTAAATAAGCTTATTTCGAAACCCCCGCGCCTCTTACTTGTTCCTACCACCGCGCGCAGCGAGCGGCAGCGAGCGGAGCCGGTTAAACGGTTTTGCTAGAACTCATCTAGCTGAGTTCTAGCTATGTCTCATTCATCTTTATAGCCATTGGATGTGATGCTATAAGATGCGTGTGTGCTGACGTGGGTTGGTACTTCTTTGTATCTGTTTTTGTTTTTCAGGTGAATGAGACCAAATTATATCTCATCTAGATGAGTTCTAGGCACTCCCCCGGTTAAAACCGTCGACCTCGCCCACTACCCACGCCTCACCCCGCTCCCTACCTGCCTTCTTCCTCTGACGACCCACGCGCCGCCACCTCCGATGGCAGCCACACGCCGCCGCCCTCCGCGGCCCCGACACCGCACCACCACCGGGACCCCCACCTACCCGTACTGGCCGAGCCTCCTCCGGCATGCCCGCATGCTCCGCCACCCAACCTCCCTGGATCCTAGCTCCTCCCGGCAGCATCCCACGCGCCTCCGCGCCGCGTAGTCCACCAGAAACCATCGTCCCGCGTCCTCCCTCCCCGGATACACACTCTAGCCGCTGCATACCTCCCCAACTCCTCGATCTGGTCGCCGCCGACCTCCCTGGTTCCCCACTTGGGCCACCGCCCCCGCCTCCTTCCGCACGCCCGCGGGCCGCCCTGGCCGACGTCGTGCTAAGGCCCGCAATGCCTGCTCCCGTCGAGACAGGGGCCAGATCGAGGCCGCCTCCTACATCAGACCCTCCCCCCATGCACATCTTCCTCGAGGACAGGTCAAGGTCTGTCCTCCCCAATGCGGCGTGCAACCCGGTGGAGATCCTCTCTGCTCAAGGTCTGTCCACACACCAACTGCACACCGTCGTGACCCACTCCCATCCCTCAGTCGCTCCCCTAGCCCAATTGCTAGTCTCCCACTTCTTCCCCTGATCCAGCGGTGGCCTGATGCGTCCTCCTGGGCCGGTGGCGGGATATGGCGCTCCCGAGAGCTAGTTTGCCTCGACTGGAATACACACGGAGCTTCTCCAGCGACCCTGCTCGCTCGACAGAGGACAGGGGAAGCAGCGGCCGTTGGCTGGGCGATGGAGAGCTCATCCCTGACGATGCTGGCCGGAATTCATCCGTCACGGAGGAGATGGAAAGGGGCGGCTGAGCGAGTCAGAGGAGGGGGTTAGGGCGTCCACCTCCCCCCCCCCATCCTCGTGCGGGGAGAAATGCAGATCCCGACGACCGCCACTGTGCTTCCCCACACTAGTTGTCGACTCCTGCCTACAGCGCCGAGCACCTCCATCCTTCTAGCTGCCGCTGTGCTTGTTCATCAGTTAGCTGCATTTTTGTACTACGACAGCTAACTATCGTCACTTCTTTAGTTATCTACTAGTGTTGTTGCAGTTAGCTAAAAAGGGAAAATATTCAACAACAAAAATTAAGACGGTTAACTGTGTGCTATTTGTGCTGCTGACTGTCTGCCAATTAAACTACTAATTGGCTAACTGCTAAAAAATGAAGTGAAAAAAATGACAGTTAGCATTTCCGTGGCAAAAAAATGTGGCAGTTAACTTGTCCATAGAAGTTGATTTTGATGACAGTATCAGTTAGCTCTATAAAAAAAGAAGGAAAAATACTCGTCCTTAGTGGCAGTTAACTTATGAAATTCCTGCAGTTAACGCGAGCCGTGCAAAGAAAGAATTAAAAATATAGTACCATCCGTCCGACAATTAACTCGGTGTTAACTGCCACTATCCTCGGCAGTTAGCTACTTCTAGTCCCAACAGTTATCTTGAACATATTTTTTTGGGAAAAAACAGTATGTTTAGTCAGGCCCGCCATCTTCGGCAGTTAGCTATTTCAGTCCTGTCAGTTAATTTAACCCGGGGAAAAAGAGAAAAAAAAAGGGGAGAAAATAGTTTATTCGGTCCAGCAGTTAGCTTGCTCAGAATGCGGCAGTTAGCTTTTTGCTCGAGCAGTTAGCATGTACTGTAACTGTCCGGGCAAAAAAAAAAGTCAAAAATGATGTTAGTTGTTTGAAAACTACTCTTAAACCGTAGCAAATCTGAAAATGTGTTATATATGCCAAAGTTCGGGCTAATCGGTAGCTTTCTGACGGTATATCATACGCATCATTCTGACAAAAAGTTTGAAAATTCCTTTCACAAAAACATTGAAAACTCGTTTGATGGATTTTCATTTTTTGAATTTTGTTTAAAAATCGAATCGATTTTGGGAAAACAATCAACATGAGTTTTTTGCTCCTTTCCAACGGTATATCATTTGCATCATTCCGATTAACGGTTCAATAACTATGACCCAAAAACAGTGTGAAAAAAATGGTGCCAGAAAAAGTCCGCCCGGCAGTTAACTAGTATAGTTCGCACAGTTAGCTATCTGTTCTCGGCTAGTTAGGAAACTATACGAAAATATTTTTTTAATAAAAACTAATATGCGGCAATATATATGGATGCTTTCTGCGTTTTTAATTAGTGCGCGTGGTTAGCGAAAGCGAAATTCAGGGTACTGTTCACCACGACGCGCGAAGTACTGTTCACCATTCACTATTCACAACAGTAAATTACTGTTCAACTAATTGGCTCGATTACTGTTCGTACTGTACCAATAATCGGCGTTACTATTCGGCACTATTTCAATAATATGTGCCTGTCTGATTAATTATTTGTTTACTATTCGTGATTAATTCAAATTTTTAACAGAAAATTAAATTTATATGCGGGAACTTCTCAGGGCTGGCGAGGCCTGTCGGTTCGTCCGACGGTGCTTGCAGAGGTATAATATTCCTACTCGGTACTCACCATATTTATCATTACGTTGCATCAGATGTAACTAGTTACGTTCACTTGAATGTTTTTAAATGCAAATTTAAAGGCTGAGTTCTTATCGTCTTCTCAGGCAGTTCCACCCGAAGGGAACACTTCTCTACGGCAACGGGTTCTCACTCAACGCCAACTCTGGGCTACACGGAGAACAAACACGCAAAGGTTTCTCCTATAGGATCCCTAGCATAAGAACTCTTCCCGCAAATTCATAAGTAAAAACACCAAGTGAAACCAAAGAAACTACATCATTTCAACAACATAATTTACATATGGTTTTCCCTTTCGGGAAATCCCCGAAGGGATTACACATGAACTAGGAGATTACCTTGATATTCTTGGCGTTCTCGGCACCTTCTTGGCTATACTACTAGGTGGTGGTGGTGGCTAAGCTACTGAAGAGGCTGGTGCTCAGGCTCTCGCTCGCTTCGAGTGCTGCTTCGCTTCTCCGGCTCGAGTGCTCTGCCTCTGTCTGTCCCCTTTTTCGAAAAGAGCGCCTCCTTTTATAGCCGCGAAACGGCTGCCAGCGAAGCCTTCGGGAGCCTTCGCTCCACTGCCAGCGATGCCCTCACTTATTTATTTTACATACGATAGAATGCACGCGTGTCCTACTAGGGTACATGCGTGTCCTTCTAAAATATGGATAAGCACGAGAGAGAGTGCCCGACAGACTTTATTCTTCAAGAATCTTCGCCTTTCCTCACGTGGACGTTGTCTCCCGGTGGATGGTTGGCTTGTCTCCAGTGTCTTCTAATTATATGAGCAATGCACAGAGATTGCTCACACCGTTGGCTTGATCTTGAAACCCGCCTTCTTGTCCGATGCAAATATTCTGGCATCCGATGCATGCCAATTTTTTTTATATATATGGGTGGGTCTTTCCCGCCAATATGATTGATATACCATATCAATATTATCCGAGCTGCATCAATATTCGGGGAGGTCCTCCGCGCCCGAAAAATTGATAGCAATATCAATTCAAATATATAGCCTATTGCTTTATTCAGGCTGCTGCCCATGTCCAGCGATGTTTAACATAGGATCATCGTCAGACAAATTGAAATTATATTTATCATCACACTGCTTCTTTATATCTTCAAATTTCTCATCCATTTCTTCTCTTACCTCTTTTAATATTTCTTCTCTCAACTCTTTCTTTATTATTTTTTACCATTCTTCAAATCTTTTATTCATTTCTTGGTCTATATATTCACTATCTAAAGGGTTAAGCCCCTTTAGGAGGCATTCTTGATATGACTGATATTTTGATGATCCTTCTTTTATTGGAGCCTTTGAGCTCGAAGCTTCTCCTTTTGAGGGAACTGCTGGAGAGGGTATATTATTAATTATGCCCCCTCTCCTTTCAATATATTCTCTAGCTTCGGGATCTATATGATAAATTGGTCCTATTACTTTTGCTGCCCATTTCAAGGCTTCATCCATATTATCATATTTTCTATATGATAGATCTTTGTCTTTGGTCTTTGCTGCAATCTTCTCTACTTGAATATCTTCCCAGTGCATATATATTCCTGGTTTCTTTCCATTAAATAATATATATAGAGGTTCTTCTTTTTCTACCTCAATTTTTGATGGTCTTGGGTCATTTTTGTTCAATGTATTGAACATATGGAAATATTCTGTAAGACTATTCAGATTAGATAGCATATAACCTCTTTCTTCCCTTTTTACGGCATATTGAAACCACATATTATCCAATATGCATCTTTGGATTTCATCAAGATGAATATGGCTCTTTGGCTTGAAATTGAATGTATTTGGAGAGAATATTTTTAATTTATTGTCCTCTCCAAATATGAAATATTCATGTCCGCTTGGGAGAGTTCCTTTTGATATTCCCTTCATATCTGTAAAATTGATGAGCGGGAAAATATGTCAGGCAAACTATTATCCTTTCCTTTGATATGCTCAAATATTACTTTATAACCATTCCTAGCTATGGTGTCTTCAAATAAGACCCATCTTCTCGTTGAGCTTTTCTTGCTATTAATTTTATTGTAATATCGGCATATGGCTTCACAATCTGTTCGAACCGTAAATTCTTTAAATCCTAGATATAATCTAAAAGCATTTATTGCATTTACGACTGCGAGGATTTCCCTATCAATAGTATTTACTGTCTTTAATTTGTAACTTCCTGAAGCATATCTGCATATCTTCTCATCTGCTTTCGGGGAATATTTACTAGGTTTTTGTTTCAATATAGCACCCCATCCTACCTTAGATGCATCTGTTTCTATTATAAAATATTTATCCTCTAAAGGCAACTCAAGGGGCTCTAAATTCTTGACTCTTTCTTTTATGGCTTTTACTAATCTTATGTCTTCGGAATTGAAGTATTTTTGCCCATTCTTTCTTAACTTTGCATATAATGGACCAGCTAACTTTGCTAAATTGTCTATATAATTCCTAGCATAATTTACAATTCCTAAGAACTGTTGTAAAACCTTTTTATCACTCATATTGTCAGGGAATTCTAATATTTTCTTTGCAATATGATCTTGTAAATATATTTTTCCTTCTCCTATTTCATGCCCAAGGAAATTTATTCTTTCTTTGCATATTTCCATCTTCTTTTTGGATAATATAAGCCCATTTTGCTCTACCTTTCGGAAGAACACTTCAAGGTGGGCAATATGCTCTTTATATGATTTGGAAAATATTAATAGGTCATCAACATAGACCAATATAAATGCTTGATTCTCATTAAATATATTTTGCATTTTTCTTTGAAATAATGCGGGTGCATTCTTTAGACCCAATGGCATGACTAACCATTCATAATGGCCTTGTGGACAAGTAAAGGCTGTCCAAGGAATAGATTCCTCTGCCATTTTTACTTGCCAAAATCCTGCCTTTAAATCAAATTTAGAGAAATATTTGCTTCCTTGTATTCTATTGATCCATTCCTGCTTATTAGGTATATTATATGCATCATCTATCGTATTATCATTGAGCCTTTTAAAATTAATCACCATTCTGGATTTACCTCTTACTTCTTCCGCATGATTTCTAACTATAAAAGCAGCAGATCGATGAGGACTTCTGCTTTCTCTAATTGCTTTTAACTTTAGTAATTCTTCGATATGCATTTTGAATTCTTCAATATCTTTAGGAGTAGCTTCTATTGGTCCTGACTTAATTATATAATCTGGGTTTATAATATTTATTTTGCAAACTATAGAATTTTTATCCCAATGTTTCATTGGTATTTCCCCAATAATTTGTATGTTCTCTAATCTTTGCACAATCTTGTTTATATCTTCTTTGGATTTTATATCTCTATACCAATTTGAAGAGAAAGATTGCGACCCTATGCATTCTGTACACGTATTTTCTATATGATATTCTTCTATTGCCTTACTGAGTTCTTCATCTTTGCAGAATTCAAGGGGATCTGCACATGCGCTATATTCAACATCTACATTGGATATTTCTATATTTTGCAAAGCCTTTCTTTGTTTCCGCACTTCAGATAAGTATGGAGCATTATCTTGACGTGGGATAAATGTAACCCCATCTTCAAGTATAATTGTGGTTTGCAAAGATTGTTGTAAAAATCTTAACCCTATTATCATATCATCATTTATAACCGACAAATCTCTTATTGTAATTTCATCTATTATATATTTTGTGCCATTTATATATGCTTCTATATTATATGCCAATTGGTTATGGATTTTCTTTATTCCTGACATATCGGTAGATACTTCGGCTTTTTTATCATCTATGGTTTTAACTATTTCGGGACATCTCATAAAGTATTTGTCATGGATAATGTTCTTTGTGCATCCAGTATCTAATAGTGCCAATATTTTATAAGAAATATTTGGTGTTAAATTTATTCTAACTGGAATTCTTATTCCTAGTACTTCTTTAAATGGTAATCGCACTATGTATTTGTTTCCAAAACTAGTTATAGCATCTTTTAGTTGTATTAGCTTATCTCCTTTTTTATCTCTTACTGTTACCATTTGTTCCTTCATTTCCGTGCTTCCAACAACAATATTTTCCTGTTCTTCATTATCTTCTATCTTATCTTTTAGTTTTTGTTCTTTATTTCCTGCTAACTTATCTTTTAGTATTTCTAACTCTGCTTCTAATTTATTTATTCTATTTTCTAGATTTCTAACCCTGCTAGATAATATTCTATCTTCTGGTTCAAATTCTATTTCCTGTCTCGATATTTGATTTTTAGCTTTTAGACAGGAGGCACAAGCTTGCCTTAGGCATAAGCTGCATGTGGACCTATTATCTTGGCTTGGATAATATATACAGAAAGCACATTTGATATTATAATCACATTTTTCTTTAATCCAATCATGCTCACAATCTACTTGATTCATCATTTCTTTTATTAAATCTACCTTACCCTCTTCTTCTTTATGACTTTCTAGTAGTAGCTTATTATTTATTATGCTAGAGCTACTAATAGCTGACTCTTTCTCGTTTTTTAATTTTTTTAATCTAGCAATCTCTCTAATAAAAAATAATTCTCTATCTCTAATTTTAGGCCAATCTGTTGTCATAGAATGGCTATATTCTCATTCTATATGCTTTAGCTTATTTTCCCAATAAATTATTTCATTATCTAAATTAGCTTTTTCTACATATTCAATTACACTTTTATTCTTATTAATGCTAATTTCTCTTTCTGTCATAAAAGATTCTATGTCTATTTCTTCAACTATTTCTTGTGTTATAATAGTCTACTTTTGATGAGTCGTGATCAGAAAATCCGACAAGGGGTGACAAATGTTTAGCAACTTCGTTTAATGCTTTGCTATATTCGTTCATACAACTACGAAAGGATAAGAGTTTTTATTCAGAGCGTGACGACGAGTTTTTACCTTTGCTTAGGTAACGGCCTATTGTCAACACTTCTTCTTTAATATAGTCGTTATTCTTGCAAATAATATTCTGTCTTGCTTTTGCTTCTTCAAGTTTATGAAGAGTGATATCTATTTTATTATTTAACCCGGAGCACTTGTCTGCGAGTTTTTGATATTCTTTGAATATGCTTTCAAATTTTTGCTCAAGTATATCTTGCCTTTTTCCCCAAGATATGTAAAAATTATATATCAAATCGACCACTATATTTAGCTGACTATGAGATGTATGCCAAATATGCTCCTCAGAGAGATTTATTCTGCACCTTATATTAATATCCTCTTTAGTATTTATTATCTTACCTGTACTAACTTCTAAATTTAAATACCTTAATCTTTCAATGATTATATTTTGGCCTGATACCAACTATACGAAAATATTTTAAATAAAACTCTAATATGCGGCAATATATATGGATGCTTTCTGCGTTTTTAATTAGTGCGCGTGGTTAGCGAAAGCGAAATTCAGGTTACTATTCGTACTGTACCAATAATCGGCTCGATTACTGTTCAAATAATTGACTCGATTACTGTTCGTACTGTACCAATAATCGGCGTTACTATTTGGCACTATTTCAATAATATGCGCCTGTCTGGTTAATTATTCATTTACTATTCATGATTAATTCAAATTTTTAACAGAAAATTAAATTTATATGCGGGAACTTCTCAGGGCTGGCGAGGCCTGTCGGTTCGTTCGACGGTGCTTGCAGAGGTATAATATTCTTACTCGGTACTCACCATATTTATCATTACGTTGCATCAGATGTAACTAGTTACGTTCACTTGAATGTTTTTAAATGCAAATTTAAAGGCTGAGTTCTTATCGTCTTCCCAGGCAGTTCCACCCGAAGGGAACACTTCTCTACGGCAACGGGTTCTCACTCAACGCCAACTCTGGGCTACACGGAGAACAAACACGCAGAGGTTTCTCCTATAGGATCCCTAGCATAAGAACTCTTCCCGCAAATTCATAAGTAAAAACACCAAGTGAAACCAAAGAAACTACATCATTTCAACAACATAATTTACATATGGTTTTCCCTTTCGGGAAAACCCTGAAGGGATTACACACGAACTAGGAGATTACCTTGATATTCTTGGCGTTCTCGGCGCCTTCTTGGCTATACTACTAGGTGGTGGTGGTGGCTAAGCTACTGAAGAGGCTGGTGCTCAGGCTCTCGCTCGCTTCGAGTGCTGCTTCGCTTCTCCGGCTCGAGTGCTCTGCCTCTGTCTGTCCCCTTTTTTGAAAAGAGCGCCTCCTTTTATAGCCGCGAAACGGCTGCCAGCGAAGCCTTCGGGAGCCTTCGCTCGACTGTCAGCGATGCCCTCACTTATTTATTTTACATACGATAGAATGCACGCGTGTCCTACTAGGGTACATGCGTGTCCTTCTAAAATATGGATAAGCACGAGAGAGAGTGCCCGACAGACTTTATTCTTCAAGAATCTTCGCCTTTCCTCACGTGGGCGTTGTCTCCCGGTGGATGGTTGGCTTGCCTCCAGTGTCTTCTAATTATATGAGCAATGCACAGAGATTGCTCACACCGTTGGCTTGATCTTGAAACCCGCCTTCTTCTCCGATGCAAATATTCTGGCATCCGATGCATGCCAATTTTTTTTATTTTTTTTATATATGGGTGGGTCTTTCCCGCCAATATGATTGATATACCATATCAATATTATCCGAATATATTTATATATATATGCAAATGCACTTCCTGAATTTTACTCATAGTTTGTACTGTACGTAGCTCGCTTATGTGAAAACGCCGATGCTAATTAATATTAACCCCCGAACCAACCTGTGGTTGGATGGTTAGAGGGACTGTGGTATCCCCAGCCCACCAGGGTTCAAGTCCTGGTGATGACGAGGTGCCTACGATGACTTCGTAAATTTCAATATGATATGCCGGCTCAGTCTTTCGGAGATGATCATAGGGGTGAGTATATGCATGTGTATATGAGCGCTTGCGTCTGTACTGTGTTCAATTTTTTTTTTAATATTAACCCTCAGAGCATCAAGTATTAGACTTTTGTGGATTGGAATAGAAGCTTGTGGCGCTTCTGCATTTGCAATGCCATGCATGCAACTTCGCTTGTGGAGTATAATCTGGATTCGGTGGTCTACCAACTAACCTGATCCTTCCTTTCTCTCAGGAGATGGAGATGGGGTGGCACGTACTGCACAGGAGATCCCCCTCTGAAAAGCTGACCAACCCATCTGTCTGCGGCAGCAGCTGCTGCACAACCGCAACAAGCATCTCCTACGTAGTTGATGGCCACCTTTCTCTCATGGTCTACCTTTTTTCCGTTTCTCATTATTCTTCATAGCAAGAAACGGGAGTATATTCTATGTATTCTTTGTGGAAAATAAGAGTGTATTCTCTATGCGAGTGATAACCTAAATACGGAGCTCTACATTATACGGTACATATATACTCCCCCGTTCTAGTACAAGTAATCATTTAAACTCCACTTTCGTATCAGTACTTTTTTTAACACGCTATATTCGAAGAAGCTCACATAAACGCACATGCAGTCATCCATGTAAACACACCCACGCACACATTGCCCCTATGAACTTCGAGATACCGAGCTGGCACAATATCTTGAGATTGACGAAATCAGTCTCAACATCTCATAGTCAATGAGAACGTCCCCTCCCACTGAACGAACATCGCAGGAGGGTTAAAGAATTCTTTCGTACTGGGATCATATGTCGGAGGGTGTAAACGATACTTCAATTGTTCTTATCCCAAAAATAACCCCACTAAAGTTTCTGATTTCAGGCCTATAAGTTTATGTAATGTGATTTACAAGGAGGTGTCCAAGTGCTTGGTGAATAGATTGAGACCCTTGCTGGATGCTATCATTTCCCCGAACCATAGTGTTTTCATTCGTGTCGGGATGATCACTCATAATGCACTAGTCGCCTTTGAGTGTATTCACTACATTAATCAAGAAAGAGATGCTCCAAAAGTTTTTGTGCATGCAAACTGGATTTTATCAAAGGCATATGACAGGGTTGACTAGAATTTCTGGAAGCAAGTGATGCAAAGGTTGGGTTTCTCTCAGCGATGGATTGACTAAATTATGACATGTGACACATCGGTGAGTTTCTCCGATAAATTTAATGAAACCCTCCTAAATCTATTTGCACCATTGCATGGGCTTCGGCAAGGTGGTCCTCTCTACCCTTTCTTCTTCATGTTTGTTGCTAATGGTTTATCTGCCATTCTAGAACAAGGTGTGGATCAAAATAATATTACCCCTATAAGATTGTGTCCGTGGGCTCTGGTATATATCACCTTTTATTTGTGGATAACACAATTCTTTTCTTTTATTTGTGGATAACACAAGCCGCCCCTCCTCCCTCCCAACCCTAGCATCCCCTCCCCCCTCTTTCATTCCTCGCCGCCGCCTGAGGCAGCCGCCGGGCAAGCCCGGGGTGCCAAGGATGGTGGCGGCGGGGCCTTGGTTGCCCTGCCTCTGTGTGGAGAACCCCGGATCTGGAGCGGCGGCTCCATTGGCAAGGCACGGCCGGCTAGCAACCGTGCGGGCGGTGGATCTGGTGTCCCGGCCGCGCAGGCGGCGGGATCCGGTGGTCGTTGGCGGCCGGCGGCGGCTTCTACGGTGGCCGGTGCGCACGATCTGGCGCTTCCCCTCCTCCCTTGTTCGGTGTGCGGGCCAGCCTGGTCGGGCCGCGCTTCCTTGGGTCGCCGGTTCTGTACAGGAGGCGCTGCTGGTGGCGGGGATCTAGTTCGGGCGAAATCCCTGGTCGGCCATGGCCGTCCGCGTCGACGGCGACGCCTGAGGGCGCCGTTCCCCTCCTTGGAGGCGTCGGTATGGACTGATCCCCTCACTTCCCCTTCCCCTAGGTCTCCCAAAGCCCTAACTTTGTTGGGCGGCGACGGCGCTCACGGCGTCGTTCCCTTCTTGAAGGCGCCGCTTTGGGAACCTTGGGGCTGGGTGGCGCTTGTGGGTGGTGGGCGACGGCGGTGGTGCGGCCCTATCCTAGCATGGATCTGCGTCCGTTGCTTGGAGATGGACTCGCGTAGGTGGAGGTCGTCGTTTGGCGTCATGGCGGCGTCGATGGCGTAGGCACCTGCCAAGGTTGGCACCTCAATCTGCTCTGAAGATGGATCAGTGGAAGATGGCGGCGACGACACATGTGAGTGCGTCGGACCGGTTTGTTCCCCGGACCCGGTATGTGGCTCGGTCGAGGCCTCCGGCTTTAGATGTTAGGCTTAGGTGAGAGGTCTTGGTATTTGGCCCAGCTTGCACCCCTTCATCATATGGATTGGAGTAGCGGCAGATGTTGCCAAGATGGCGGATTCAGGCATATTGTTGTACTACTTTGTAAGGTCCTCGAGAATAATCAATAAAATGGCTGCATGCATCTTCCAGATGCAGAGGCCGGGGCTCATCCTCCTTTTCTAAAAAAAATGTTAAAAAATTTGGGATCTTTATAGTACTGCAACTGGGAAAAGTCTAGTTATAATAAATCTCCATTTTATTTGGTGTTGCTTGTCCTTGGGTTGTTAAGGAGAAACTTAAATATGTTTTAAACATTGTTAGCACTGGATTTGAAGAGAAGTATCTTGGTTTGCAAACTCCTGATGGTCGCAGGTCTAAAGGAAAAAAAATCCAAAACCTCCAGGTTTGTGTGTTAGAGAGACTTATGCAATGGGGACATGGTCCCTTGGCACAACCAGGGGGAGAGGTTCTTATAAAGTCCATTGCACAAGCCTTGCCAACATATATTATGGGTATATTTAAACTTCCATACTCGATTTGCGATGAGCTCACATTCATGACCAGGAACTTTTATTGGGAAGGGGGTCTCAAGGGCATCAGAAGGTTCATTGGAAGTCTAGGGATAAACTGATGCAACCAAAGGATAAAGATGGAGTGGGTTTCAGTATTTTCGGATATTCAGTCAAGCATTACTAGTTAGGCAGGCATGGCGTCTTATCGCAAGGCCTAGTAGCTTGTGTGCAGAAGTCCTGAAGGCCCGATACTACCCCAATGGAAAGCTAGAGGATACAATATTTGCAGGTAATGAGCTATCTTCTTGCAGGCTATTAGTCATGGAGTGGACCTTTTGAAAAGGGCCTTATTTCGGGAGTAGGTAATGGCAGGAATATTAGAGTGTGACGTGATGATTGGATCGCCAAACCGTATTCTTATAACCTATCATGATTCAAGGGGGATGCAGAGTTCAATTTATGTCTTAATTGTTAAATGCCAATGGTGCTTGGAATATAGAGCTTCTTAGTGAAATTTTCCTTTCCTGTGATGTTGATAAAATTTTGAAAATTAGAGCTTCACGAAGGCTTTGAGACGATACGATTGCTTGGTGTTCAGGAAAGATGGGAGCCTTTTCAGTTCCTTCTGCTTATCAGATGGCCTTTGAGGTAGCCAAACAGGAGCAGGAGGTAGCATCGAGTACAACCCCTGATGGACGGTGATCTTACTAGAAGATGATCTGGCCAACAAACGCTCCACCAACTGTCCGCAACTTTGCTTGGCATGCTGCAATGAACTCCCGACCCACCGATACGTCTCAAATGTATTACTTTTATATACTTTTATAGAAATTTATATTATTTTTATGGACCTTAATTTAGTGCCCAATGTCAGTTCCTATTTTCTGCTTGTTTTGGTTTCGCAGGAATTCAATATCTACGACGGTCAAAATAAGTTGACGATTTAATATAATTTTTTAGGGCACAAGAAACACACGAATCTTTGGGAGACTTCGAGAGGAGCTGCCAAGGGCCCACGCGGGCACCTGGCGTGGCCTGGGGGGCGCACCACCTGGCCGTCTGGCTCCCCTTCACCGCTTAGTCCAATCCCGCCGCCATAAATCCCTATAAATATCGAAACCCTCCGACGTATTTTCAAAAGAATTTTATCGCCTCCGCAAGTTCCTGTTTCACGAAGATCCCATCTGGATGCCTTTTTCGGAGCTCCGCCGAAGGGGGAAGCCATTGCCGGAGTATTCTTCATCAACCTTGCTGCCTCCATGATGATGTGTGAGTAGTTCCATCAGGACCTATGGTCCATAGTGGTAGCTAGATGACTCTCTCCCTATTTGGACCTTCAATACCATGTTCCCGTGAGCTTTCTCACATGATCGGGATCAATTCGATGTTATCGGTGGTATATGTTTTGGGAATGATGAATTTTCACTTTGTGACCAGATTGTTCATTGAAATAAGTTGAACCTTTTAGAGGTTTTATTTACTATATAATTAAATAGCTTTGCATGCTCTTTGGTCTATCTATTTTCTTTGGCCAAGTTCGATGGGTATTTCTTCAGAGGGAGTGGCACTTTGTACTAGGTTCAATCTTGCAGTGATCTAACCCAATGACAATAAGGGCTAAGGCACGGATTGCATTGTTGGCACTAAGGGTAAAACGACGGGGGTTTGTGATACGTCTCCAACGTATCTATAATTTTTTATTATTCTATGCTATTATATTATCCATCTTGGATGTTCTATATGCATTATTATGCTATTTTATATCATTTTTTGGGACTAACCTATTAACCTAGTACCCAATGCAAGTTGCTGTTTTTTCCTTGTTTTTGTCTTTTACAGAAAATCAATACCAAACGGAACGAAATTTTTTGAGAATTTTTCTTGGACCAGAAGACACCCAAGAACCTTCGGCAGGGGGTCAGAGGGGTCACCAGTTGGCAACAAGATCGGGAGGCGCGCCCCCCCAGGCTTGTGGGGCCCTTGATGCCTCTTCAACCCTAATCTTTGCACTATAAATACCCAAATATTCCCCGTATACCAGAGGGCACACCAAAAATACTTTTCCACCGCCGCAAGTTTCTGTCCTCATGAGATCCCATCTGGAGGCCTTTGCCGGTACTCCGCCGGAGGGGGATTTGATCACGGAGGGCCTCTACATTAACCTTGCCGCCATTCTGATGCTGTGTGAGTAGTTTACCACAGACCTATGGGTCCATAGCTAGTAGCTAGATGGCTTCTTCTCTCTCTTTGATCTTCAATACAATGTTCTCCTCGATGTTCTTGGAGATCTATTCGATGTAATCTTCTTTTGCGGTGCGTTTGTTGAGATCCGATGAATTGTGGGTTTATGATCAGATTATCTATAATTATTATTTGAGTCTTCTCTGAACTCTTTTATGCATGATTAAGATAGCTTTGTATTTCTCTCTGATCTATTGATTTGGTTTGGCCAACTAGATTGATTTTTCTTGCAATGGGAGAGGTGCTTTGTAATGGGTTCAATTTTGCGGTGTTCATCCCAGTGACAGAAGGGGACATGACACGTGTTGCCATTAAGGATAAAAATGTGGGGTTTATTTCATATTGATTGGATCTATCCCTCTACATCATGTCATCTTGCTTAAGGCGTTACTCCGTTCTTGTTAACTTAATACACTTGATGCATGCTGGATAGCGGTCGATGTGTGGAGTAATAGTAGTAGATGGAGGCAGGAGTCGGTCTACTTCTCACGGACGTGATGCCTATATTCATGATCATTGCCTTAGATATCGTTATAATTATTCACTTTTCTATCAATTGCTCAACAGTAATTTGTTTACCCACCGTATGTGTTCTTTCAAGAGAGAAGCCTCTATTGAAAACTATGGCCCCCGTGTCTATTCTTATCATACTATTTTGAGATCTATAAAACCAAAAACCCAAAAATACCTTGCTGCAATCATTTACCTTTATTTTATTTTGCACCTTTATTTATCTTTTATACCTATCTTTATCAGATCTCATCCTTGCAAGTGACCGTGAAGGGATTGACAACTCCTTTATCGCGTTGGGTGCAAGTATTTGTTTGTTTGTGTAGGTGCAACCATTGGTGACTTGTGTGTTCCTCCTACTGGATTGATACCTTAGTTCTCAAACTAAGGGAAATACTTATCTCTACTTTGCTGCATCACCCTTTGCTCTTCAAGGGAAAAACCAACGCAAGCTCAAGAAGTAGCATTTTGTCATATTGATTGACTTCTTCATGTCTACATTATGTCATCTTGCTTATTGCGATACTATGTTTCTTGCAAACTTAATACCTTGAGATGCATTCTGGGTAGTGGTTTTGCAGGCGCGGAAGAGCATATTCTCAATTTAGGGTCATCGAGGGCTGAATCAGAACAGGGCACAGGGGCATTTGATGCTGATGGACGACTCTTTCTCCCCTGATGCCTTATTCATGAACATTTTTCACTGATGCTTTCGGATGCGGGAAAATGTGTTTGATTGCCTCTACAATGGCATCCGAACCTGTGATGACTACTTCGTCTTGAAGAAGTATGTTGTAGGAAAATTGGATTCTCTGGTTTCCAGAAGTGTGCGGTTTCATTGAGGATGCTTGCTTATGGCATGACCGTAGATTCGTGGGACGAGTACCTCCGGATGTTTGATAGCACATGTGGTGGCATGGTGAGCTTTGCTACTGCGGTGGTTAAGGTGTTTGGACCTCAATATTTGAGAGAACGAACTATCGCAGACACCGAAAGGATCATGGCCATTTCTGAAGCAAGAGGGTGCCCAGGTATGCTTGGATCCCTTGATCGCATGCACTGGAGAGGGAATAACAGCCAATATTCTCTTCACGGAGAATATCAGGGCCATGTTAAGAAGCTCATCATCATTCTTTAAGTAGTTGCACCACAAGACCTCTCAATTTGGCAAGCTTTCTTTGGCAATGCTCAGGTCTCACGATGACAAGAATGTGCTACAACGGTCTCCATTGTTTTCTAGCTTCACTGAAGGAAAAGCTCCTCCATGCAACTATACTATCAATGGGCATGACTACAAGATGGGCTACTATCTGGTTGACGGTATCTATCCTCTGTTGACGACCTTTGCAAAGATCATCTCTGAGCCAGTTGGTTAGAAAAGAGCTCAATAGAGGATAGATATGTGCATGCTCAAAGGAGCATCTGATTGAGCATCTGTGGATGCTTAAAGCGAACAGCTAGAACATATGTCCGAGTTGAATTCAAGTTTGAATTATTATGTTTGAAAACTTAGTTGGATTATAGTATTTGCATTTGAACTAGTGTCAAATTTGAATATTTTCACTCATCAAAGGTTTGAAATGCTATTGTTGTGAGTGCTACATACTTAAAAAAGAAGTGAAGATTTGGGGGACATGGTTAGGTGGTCGGCTCCTGTCTCCGGGTCCACGTACATGTCTGGAGCAGTCCACGGATGGATAGTGTGTCCATTTTGAGGGTCGACCCTCAAGTGGACCCTCAAATCTCCTACAAACGTTCGATCGGGTTATCCAAATGCAGTTTGCCATCCAACGTCGACCCGCATCAGTCTGCAGACCAGTCCGCTTGTCTGTTTTCTCGCAAATCAGAAGCAAACTAGGTTGGGCTTTGCGGGATTTTGAACCGTCGCCGCATAGGACTCTGGCACCCCTGACCCAACCAAAACCCCTCCTGGAACCCGTGTCTCCATCCCTTCTGTCTTTCTCTACATATGCTTCCTCCCTCGCCGCCGCTTTACCTCCCCGGCCACCCGCCAAGCCCTTTCCGGACCTCCACGACCTCCAATGCTACACCCAAATGCCACACCATTTATCCTGCACCGTCGGTCCACACCTCTCATCCATTAGTTGCACAAGTACCATCCACTGCTACGAGGGTCACCACGCCCGGCAAGTGTTTAGTGATATACCCATGCTATTTTTTGTTCCTTCTTTGAAGCAATGCACTCGGACATGGAGTACATGTATGAGCACTAAGTTGAGTCGTCCGACGAAGATTATGCGGATGAACCAATGATGATGCAGGCGGTCCTTGTAGATGCGGATCGTGCAAATGAGCATGTTCTCGATTTCAAGGGATCTATTAAGGCTCATTGATTGCTGAATCTGAATAGGGCATGGGGGAATTTGACGCTTATGGATGACTACTTCGCCCCAGATGCTCTATTTACAGACAATTTCCACCGGCGCGTTCAGATGCGGAAAAAATATCTTCGATCGCCTCTACAATGGCGTCAGGTCCTACGATGACTACTTCATCTTGAAGAAGGATGTCGTAGAAAGGAGTGGATTCTCTTGTTACCAAAAGTGCATGCCTGCATTGCGGATGCTTGCATATGGTAGGACCGAAGATTCGTGAAACGAGTACCTCCGGATGTCTGAGAGCACATGCGAAGACGCCATGGTCAGATTTGCTACTGTGGCGGTCAAGGTGTTTGGACCTTAGTACTTTAGAGAACCAACTGTCGCAAACACCAAGAGGCTCTTGGAAATATCTAAAGTATGAGGGTGGCTAGGTTTACTCGAATTTCTTGATTGCATGCACTAGAGATGGAAGAACTGCCCAAAAGCTCCACAAGGGCATTATCGGGGCCATGTTAAGACACTGACCATCATTCTTGAAATAGTTGCATCACATGACCTCTGGATTTGGCATGATTTCATTGGAATACCCGGGTCTCACAATGACATCAATGTGTGTTGTGGCGGTCTCCATTGTTTGTTAGGTTCACTGAAGGGCAGGCTCCTCCTTGCAACTATACTCTCAATGTGCATCAGTACAACAAGGGCTACTATCTGATTGACAGTATCTATCCACCGCGGGCTACCTTCATCAATACCATCTCTGAGCCAGTTGACCAGAAAAGAAATCACTTTACCTAAAGACAAGAAGGAGTTAGAAAAGATGTGGAGAGTGCATTGGAGTGCTCCAATCCCGTTTTACAATTGTTCGTGGACCTGCTAAATAATGAGATTCGAAGACCTTGTGGGAGGTGATGACATGTTGTGTCATCATGCACAAATGATAGTGGATAAGGGTGAAGATGCTGCTGGAGGTCTAAAATTTGAGAGCATGGGCCGGGTCGGGCCGATGAAATCTGAGGCCCTATGCGAAATTGTAAAATGAGGTCCACCTCACTTAAAAAAAGACTTTTTAATAATGTAATAGAGAGATACAGTGCTCAATTAGGATAACTTCTTCGTTTAGACATAAGTCAAGCTCAGACTGGATGATTGTTGTGTTTTGGAAGGTAGCATTAAACCATGCTTCGAATCCCCACGTCTTCACCTTATTTTTCGTTTTCACAACTATGGTCGAAACAGAACTGAATGCGTGTGGACCTCACTGGGTTCTCGTGCCTAAGCTGAGTCTATGTTGTTAAATTGTGATCCAAATTATACCGTGTTGGACTAGACGTAGTACAACTGGTGTGGGCCTTTGCGTTGACGTCAACGCGTATGAGTACAACTCGTTTACTTGTCCTCTAAGGACTATTATGTATTGCCCTCATATATACCCCATGTAGTCGCACCTAAGACAGTCTGTCATCTCATGCTTGTAATACTCCTCCATCATAGTGATTGCGCCTTTGTGCGTTCGTGGTTTTCTCCCGCAAGGGTTTCCACGTAAAAATTCATGTGCTCTTGTGTCTTGTTTATTCTCGTTTTATCTAACAAGTGGTATCAGAGCCAAGTTTCAGATACGAGATTTGAGACAGAGAGATTAGGGTTGCATGCGCTGCCGCCCGCGCGTGACCAGGCGATCCGAAGCCGGATCAATTTCTGCTGCTGCACCGCTTACGAAGCCGAGACCGACCACGTCTTCCCGTCTACATACAGGCTTCAAGTTCCAAGGCAGCTGCTAGTGCTTTTCACCACGAAGCCAAATCGTGGAGCAGCAATTTGCTATCCACCTAGTCGCCGTGTTTTACTCCACGTGAAGACAAACCCAATCATCAAGTACTACTTCACGTCATCTCCTAGTACTGTCGTGTACTAGTTTGATCAGATTTGTTTTTCCTTCAATTCATATACCCACCCGAAGGCTACCAGTACTACTACCAGGTGCTATTGTTTCAGTTCTTTGCTCCGCATTAATTAATTCTGTCAAGAATTTTTCTACCGGCTTGTACTACTTTGGGCAGACAGATTTAATCTACTCATAGCATCCATGAAGTACGATCTTCCGCTGCTGGACCGTGACATAAGGTTTACCCTATGGTAAGTCAAGATGAGGGCATTGTTGGTGCAAGCTGACTATGATGAAGCACTGGATAGTTTTGGGAAGGAAAGGATTCAGGACTGGACTGATGAGGAGAAAAGAAGGGATCGTAAGGCTTTGTCACAAATTCAACTCCTTTTGCATAATAATATTTTGCAGGAAGTTTTGAGCGAGAAAACAGTCGCCGCTCTATGGTTAAAGCTGGAAGGGATTTGCATGACAAAAGATCTCACTAGCAAGATGCATCTGAAGCAAAAATTATTCCTGCACAGGTTACCCGAGGGAGGTAATGTTTTGAGTCATATTTTAGAATTTAAAGAGATCATATCCGATCTAGCTGCAATGGATGTTAAGTATGAAGAGGAGGATACTGCTTTAATGTTACTTTGTTCACTGCCAAGTTCTTATACCAATTTTCGAGACACCATATTATACAGTCGTGACACTCTCAAGCTTAATGAAGTTTATGAAGCTTTGAACTCTAAGGAGAAGATGAAACTAATGGTGCCTCATGATGGTTCAAGTTCATCCCAAGCTGAGGGATTATCTGTTCGTGGCAGGACAAAGGAGAAGAACTCACATAATGAAAACAGAGGCAAAAGTAAAAACGGCTACAGGGGCCGGTCGCAATCCAGAGACAAGAAATATTGCAGATATTGCAAGAGAGATGGGCATGACATCTCAGAATGTTTCAAGTTGCAGAATAAAGAAAAGAGGAAAGGTAACAAACAAGGTGAAAATTCTGCTAATATTGCTCGTGATGATATTTCCGATGATGCTCTTGTTGTTATTGCTGGATGTGCTGAGACCAATGATGAGTGGGTACTTGACACTGCATGTACTTTTCATATGTGCCCGCATAGAGATTGGTTTACTACTTTTGATTCTACTACTGCTGCTGGTTCCGTTTTGGGTTTTGATAATTCACCATGCAAGATTGAAGGCATAGGTTCTATTCGAATCAAGATGTTTGATGGCACAATGAGAATTTGACAGATGTTCAGTATATTCCAAAGATGAAGAGAAATCTTATTTCTATGAGTGTCCTTGATGCAAAAGGGTACAAATATTCAGGTGGAGATAGCATTTTGAAAGTCATCAAAGGTTCCCTTATTGTGATGAAAGGTGATTTAAGTTCGACCAATGGTCTTTATTACCTTCGAGGTTCTACCGTTTCAGGTAACGCTACTCCAGTTATTTCAAAGAATTCTGATTGTGATGCTACTAACCTTTGGCATATGCGTCTTGGACATATGAGTGAACTTGGTTTGGCAGAGTTAAGTAAGAGAGGTCTTCTTGATGGATATGAACCTGGTAAATTGAAATTTTGTGAGCATTGTATCTTCGGCAAGCACAAGAGGGTGAAGTTCAACACTTCAACTCATACAACCGAAGGTATTCTTGATTATGTTCATTCTGATTTATGGGGACCATCTCGCAGAAAGTCACTAGGTGGTGCTAGTTACATGCTGACTATTATTGATGATTATTCGAGAAAAGTTTGGCCCTATTTCTTGAAGCATAAATATGAAGCATTCTCAGCATTTAAGGAGTGGAAGATTATGATTGAGAGACAAACTGAAAATAAGGTAAAGATACTTCGCACTGATAATGGTATGGAATTCTGTTCTAAGCAATTTAAGAATTATTGCAAGTCTGAAGGCATTGTCAGACACTACACCATTCCTTATACTCCTCAACAAAATAGTGTTGCTGAGCGTATGAACAGGACCATTATTTCCAGAGCCCATTGCGTGTTGTCCAATGCAGGTTTGCATAGGCATTTTTGGGCTGAGGCCGCTTCCACTGCTTGTTGTCTCATTAACCATTCACCATCTATTGCTCTTAATAAGAAAACTCCAATTGAGGTATGGTCTGGTTCACCTGCTGATTATTCATAGTTGAGAGTTTTTGGTTGCACTGCCTATGCTCATGTTGATAATGGAAAGTTGGAGCCTAGGGCTGTTAAGTGCATCTTTCTTGGTTATAAGTCTGGTGTTAAAGGTTTTAAATTGTGGAATCATGAAACATAGAAGGTTGTTATTAGCAGAAAGGTTATCTTTAATGAATCTGCTATGTTACATGATGTTCCATCTACTAATGTTCCTGTTGAGAGTGAACAGCAGCCTACTATTCAGGTGGAGCATGTTATTGATTCAGGTGATACATCCGGTAATGAAAATGTTGATGCACATGATGAACCCGTCATTGATGATGAACATGTCACTCCCACTACAAATCAGCACATTATTCCACCCAGTTGGAATCTCGCACGTGATAGAGTTAGGCGGGGTATTAATAAACCTGACAGGTTAATTGAAGAGTGCAATATTGTTTCTTTCGCTTTATTTGTTGCAGAAGAAATTGAAGGTAATGCTGAGCCTTCTTCATATTCCGAGGCTATTATTTCTGGTGATAGTAATAAGTGGATGACCGCTATGCATGATGAGATGGAATCTCTTGAAAAGAATGGCACTTGGGATTTAGTAAAATTACCTAGAGAGAAGAAACCTATTTGTTGCAAGTGGGTTTTCAAGAGGAAAGAAGGTGTTTCTCCTAATGATGAGACAAGATATAAAGCAAGGTTAGTTGCTAAAGGTTACAGTCAGATTCCAGGTATTGACTATAACGAACTCTTTTCTCCTGTTGTTAAGCATAGCTCTATTCGCACTTTACTCAGTATTGTTGCCATGCATGATTTTGAGCTTGAACAATTGGATGTTAAAACTGCATTCTTACATGGTGAATTTGAAGAGGATATTTATATGGAATAACCAGAAGGTTTTGTTATTCCTGGAAAAGAAAAGCTTGTCTGTAAGTTAAAGAAATCTCTTTATGGATTGAAGCAATCCCCTAGACAGTGGTACAAGAGATTTGACACCTTTATGCTCTCTCAAGGTTTCAAAAGGTCTAATTATGATAGTTGTGTTTATTTGAAAACTATCAATATGGTTCAACTATTTATTTGCTCCTTTATGTTGATGATATGCTAATTGCTGCAAAGATTATGCCATATATTGATGAACTAAAGATGCAATTGAGTAATGAATTTGAGATGAAGGATTTGGGTGCAGCAAAGAAAATACTTGGCATGGAAATATCCAGAGATAGACCGTCTGGAAAAGTATATCTAAGTCAGAAGGGATATATTGATAAAATTCTTCGCCGTTTTAATATGCATAATGCCAAGCCACTAAGTACTCCATTAGCTGCACACTTCAAATTATCATCAGCTTTATGTCCTAAGTCAGATGCAGATATTGGGTACATGTCTAGAGTTCCCTATTCAAGTGCAGTTGGTTCACTTATGTATGCCATGGTTTGTTCTCGTTCGGATTTATCTTATGCATTGAGTGTTGTCAGTAGATACATGGCTAATCCTGGAAAAGAGCATTGGAAAGCAGTTCAGTGGATTTTCAGATACCTGCGAGGTACTTCTAATGCTTATTTACAGTTTGGGAAATCTAGAGATGGACTTGTTGGTTTTGTCGATTCTGATTTTGCTAGTGATTTGCATAAGAGAAGATCACTCACAGGTTATGTTTTCACCATTGGTGGTTGTGCTGTGAGTTGGAGAGCAACTTTGCAGTCTATTGTGGCTTGTTCCACTACTGATGCTGAGTATATGGCTATTTTCGAGGCTTGCAAAGAAGCTATCTGGTTGAGAGGTTTGTACACTGAGCTTTGTGGAGATTCATCTTGCCCTACCATGTTTAGTGACAGTCAAAGTGCTATATATATCTTACAAAGAATCCAATGTATCATGAGAGAACAAAGCACATTGATGTCAGGTTTCACTATATTCGAGATGTTATTGCTGAAGGCAATTTGAAGGTATGCAAGATAAGTACTCATGATAATCCTGCTGATATGATGACAAAGTCAGTTCCTACCAATAAGTTTGAGCTTTGCTCAGGCTTAGTTGGTATTTCTCACTAGTCCCATGGACTTTGACGCACAAGGTGTTTATGCTGATTTGGATGGAGTTATTTACTTTCTTCGACTACTTGAGGGAATTTGGATCAAGGTGGAGATTGTTAAATTGTGATCCAAATTATACCGTGTTGGACTAGACGTAGTACAACCGGTGTGGGCCTTTGCATTGACGTCGACGCGTATGAGTATTACTCGTTTACTTGTCCTCGAAGGACTCTTATGTATTGCCCTCATATATACCCCATGTAGTCGCACCTAAGACGGTATGTCGTCTTGTGCTTGTAATACTCCTCCATCATAGTGATTGCGCCTTCGTGCGTCCGTGATTTTCTCCCGCAAGGGTTTCCACATAAAAATCTGTGTGCTCTCGTGTCTCATTTATTCTAACATATGTGAGATTGATGGACCTCAAAAAAATCAGGGCCCCTAGAATTTGGGGCCCTGTGCGGCCCGCAAAGGTTGCACACTCATGGGGCCTAAGCCCGAGCATGGGTGATCCTATCCAACTTTCATATCATATTCCGGTCACGTTTGATGAGTTTGTTCGAATGCATCAAAAAAATTGTCATGGTGCAACTCATGAGCTAGCTCAAGCAAGATATGATTGAGTATCTGTGGATAGTTAAAGGGGCAACTCGAACATATGGGCGAGTTGTATTTAAGTTTGAACTATTTTATGTAAAAACTTAGTTGAAGTGTAATATTTAAATTAGAACTATTGTCTCATTTTATTATTTTCGATGATTTGATACGCTAGTATTTTGAGCTTGTGGGTTTTAAAAAAAAAACTAAAAGTTTTAGTTATAGGATTGGATGGCCGGCTCCCACACACTGTCGGCGAGCTGGTTCGGACCAGTCCACAGACAAATAGTGTGTTCATTTTAAATTTGAAGGTCGGTACTGTTGGGGAACGTTGCATGGGAAACAGAAAATTTCGTACGATCACCAAGATCAATCTAGGAGATGACCATCTACGAGAGGAGAGATTGCATCTACATACCCTTGTAGATTGCTAAGCGGAAGCGTTAAGAAACACGGTTGATGTAGTCGAATGTCTTCGCGATCCAATCACGATCTGTCCCGTGAACTCCCGATCTAGTGCCGAACGGATGGCACCTCCGCGTTCAACACAAGTACGGCTTGATGACGCCTTCACCTTCTCGATCCAGCAAGCGATGGTGAAGTAGTAGCTCGAGTCCTCCGGCAGCACGACGGCGTGGTGGCGGTGGTGGTGGAGAAATCTCAGCAGAGCTTCGCTAAGCACTACAGAGAAGAAGATGGACTACGAGGGAGAGGGAGGGCAGCGCCGTGGCATAGATGGGTGCGGCTGCCCTCCCTCTCCTCATCTATATATAGGGGGAAGAGGGAGAGGGGGGCGCCCCTAGGGGATCCCATCTAGGGCCGGCGGCCACTAGAGGGTAACCCTAGATGGGTTTTCCCCCTTAGGAGACTTGGCCCCCAAGCCAAAGGGGTGGGAACCCTAGGGGGCGCCCCCACCTCCTCTGGCAACGTGGGATGGGGTGAGGGGGGCGCACAACCCCTTAGTGGGCTGGTTTGCCCCCTCCCCATGGCCCATGAGGCCCCTCAACACTTGCCGGGGCCCCCCGAAACCCCTTTCGGTCATGCTGGTCATCACCCGGTACCCCCGAAACAATTCCGGACTCCAATACCCTTCGTCCAATATATCAATCTTCACCTCCGGACCATTCCGGAGTTCCTCGTCACGTCCGGGATCTCATCCGGGACTCCGAACAACCTTCGGTAGCCACCATAATGACTCAACTATACTTATATCGTCACCAAACGTTAAGTGTGTAGACCCTGTGGGTTCGAGAACTATGCAGACATGACCGAGACACCTCTACGGTCAATAACCAATAGCGGGACCTGGATGCCCATATTGGTTCCTACATATTCCATGAAGATCTTATCGGTCAAACCTCGATGTCAAGGATTCAGCTAATCCCGTATACAGTTCCCTTTGTCTATCGGTATGTTACTTACCCGAGATTCGATCGTCGGTATCTCCATACCTAGTTCAATCTCGTTACCGGCAAGTCTCTTTACTCGTTCTGTAATACAAGATCCCGTGGCTAACCCATTAGTCACATTGCTTGCAAGCTTATCGTGATGTTGTATTACCGAGAGGGCCCAGAGATACCTCTCCGTCATACAGAGTGACAAATCCCAGTCTTGATCCATGCCAACTCAACAGACACCCTCGGAGATACCTGTATAGCACCTTTATAGTCACCTAGTTACGTTGCAATGTTTGGTACACACAAGGTACTCCTCCGGTGTCAGTGAGTAGCATGATCTCATGGTCATAGGAACATATACTTGACATGCAGAAAATTGTAGCAATAAACTTGACATGATCATATGCTACGTTCATAGTTTGGGTCTTGTCCCTCACATCATTCTCCTAATGATGTGATCCCATTATCAAATGACAATTCATGTCCATGGCTAGGAAACCATAGCCATCTTTGATCAACGAGCTAGTCCGGTAGAGGCTTACTAGGGACACGTTGCTGTCTATGTATCCACACATGTATTTGAGTTTCCGGTCAATGCAATTCTAGCATGGATAATAAATGATTATCATGAACAGGGAAATATGATAATAACTAATTTATTATTACCTCTAGGGCATATTTCCAATAGTCTCCCACTTGCACTAGAGTTAATAATCTAGTTCACATCACCATGTGATTAACACCCAATTAGTTCTGGGGTTTGATCATGTTTTGCTTGTGAGAGAGGTTTTAGTCAACGGGTGTGCAACATTCAGATCCGCGTGTACCTCGCAAATTTTTATGTCATACTGTAGATGCTGCTACCATGCTCCACTTGGAGCTATTCCAAACGGCTGCTCCACTATACGTATCCGGTTTGCTACTCAGAGTCATCAGGATTGGTGTTAAAGCTTGCATCGACGTAACCCTTTACGCCGAACTCTTTATCACTTCCATAACCGAGAAACTCTACTCAGAGTCATCCGGATTAGTGTTAAAGCTTGCATCGATGTAACCCTTTATGCCGAACTCTTTATCACCTCCATAACCGAGAAACATTTCCTTATTCTTCTAAGGATAATTTTGACCGCTGTCCAGTGATCCACTCCTGGATCACTCTTGTACCCCCTTGCCAGACACGTGGCAAGGCACACATCAGGTGCGGTACACAGCATGGCATATCATATAGAGCCTATGGCTAAGGCATAGGGGATGACCTTTGTCCTTTCTCTTTCTTCTGCCGTGGTCAAGATTTGAGTCTCACTCAACTTCACACCTTACAACTCAGGCAAGAACCCCTTCTTGGACTGATCTATTTTGAACTTCTTCAAAATCATGTCAAGGTATGTGCTCTGTGAAAATCTTATCAGGCGTCTTGATCTATCTCTATAGATCTTGATGCCCTACATGTAAGCAGCTTTACCCAGGTCTTCCTTTGAAAAACTCCTGTCAAACAACCCTTTATGCTTTCCAGAAATTCTACATAATTTCCGATCAACAATATGTCAACCACATATACTTATTAGAAATGTTGTAGTGCTCCCACTCACTTTCTTGCAAATACAAGCTTCTCCGTAAACTTGTATAAACCCAAACGCTTTGATCACCTCATCAAAGCGAAAGTTCCAACTCTGAGATGCTTGCACCAGTCCATAAATGGATTGCTGGAGCTTGCACACCTTGTCAGCATTCTCTGGATCGACAAAACCTTCCGGTTGCATCATATACAACTCTTCCTTAAGGAAACCGTTAAGGAACACTGTTTTGACATCCATCTGCCAGATTTCATAATCGAAAAATGCAGCTATTGCCAACATTATTCCGACGGACTTAAGCATCGCTACGGGTGAGAAATTCTCATCATAGTCAACTCCTTGAACTTGTGAAAACCCCTTTGCCACAAGTCAAGCTTTATAGACGGTGATATTACCGTCCGCGTCTGTCTTCTTCTTGAAAATCCATTTATTCTGAATGGCCTTTCGCCTTTCAGGTAATACTTCCAAAGTCCATACTTTGTTTTCATACATGGATCCCATCTCGGATTTCATGGCCTCTAACCATTTGTCGGAATCCGGGCCCACCATTGCTTCTCCATAGCTCGTAGGTTCATCGTTGTCCAACAACATGACCTCTAAGACAGGGTTACCGTACCACTCAGGAGCAGTACGTATCCTTGTCGACCTACGAGGTTTCATAGTAACTTGATCCGAAGCTTCATGATCACTATCATTAGCTTCCTCTTCAACTGACGTAGGTGTCATAGAAACATCTTTCTGCGCTGCACTACTCACTGGTTGAAGTAAAGGTTCAACAACCTCATCAAGTTCTATCTTCCTCCCACTCAGTTCTTTCGAGAGAAACTCTTTCTCGAGAAAGTACCCGTTCTTAGCGACAAACACTTTGCCCTCGGATCTGAGAAAGAAGGTATACCCAATCGTCTCCTTTGGGTATCCTATGAAGATGCATTTGTCCACTTTGGGTTTGAGCTTTTTCGGCTGAAGCCTTTTGACATAAGCATCGCAACCCCAAGCCTTAAGGAACGACAACTTAGGTTTCTTGCCAAACCACAGTTCATACGGTGTCATCTCTACGGACTTAGATGGTGCCCTATTTAAAGTGAATGTAGTTGTCTCTAATGGATAACCCCAAAACGACAGTGATAGATCGGCAAGAGACATCATAGAACGCACCATATCCAATAAGGTACGATTATGACGTTCGGACACACCATTACGCTGTGGTATTCCAGGCGGCGTCAGTTGTGAAACAATTCCACATTGTCTTAAGTGATTGCCAAACTCATAACTCAGATACTCTCCCCTTCGATCAGATTGTAGGAATTTGATCTTCTTGTTACGATGATTCTCAACTTCACTCTGAAATTGCTTGAACTTTTCAGACATTTCAGACTTATGGTTCATCAAGTAAATATACCCATATCTACTCAAATCATCAGTGAAGGTGAGAAAGTAACGATATCCACCGCGCGCATCAACACTCATCGGGCCGCACACATCAGTATGTATGATTTCCAACAAGTCAATTGCCCGTTCCATTGTTTCGGAAAATGGGGTTTTAGTCATCTTGCCCATGAGGCATGGCGCATGTGTCAAGTGATTCAAAATCAAGTGACTCCAAAAGTCCATCAGCATGGAGTTTCTTCATGCGCTTTACACCAATATGACCTAAGCGGCAGCGCCACAAGAAAGTGGTATTATCATTATCAACTCTACATCTTTTGGCCTCAATGTTATGAACATGTGTATCACTACGATCGAGATTCAATAAACCATTCACATTGGGTGCATGACCATAGAAGGTATTATTCATGTAAACAGTATAACTATTATTCTCTGATTTAAATGAACAACCGTATTGCAATAAACACGATCTAATCATGTTCATGCTCAACGCAGACACCAAATAACATTTATCTAGGTTCAACACTAATCCCGAAGGTAGAGGGAGCGTGCGATGGTGATCACATCAACCTTGGAAACACTTCCAACACACATCGTCACCTCGCCCTTAGCTAGTCTCCATTTATTCCGTTGCTTTTGTTTCGAGTTACCAATATTAGCAACTGAACCGGTATCTAATACTCAGGTGCTACTAGGAGTAATAGTAAGGTACACATCAATAACATGTATATCAAATATACTTTTGTTGAAGTTGCCAGCTTTCTTATCTACCAAGTATTTGGGGTAGTTCCGCTACCAGTGACCGTTCCCCTTGCAATAGAAGCACTTAGTCTCAGGTTTAGGTTCAACCTTGGGTTTCTTCATTGGAGCGGCAACGGGCTTGCCATTCATGAAGTTTCCCTTCTTGCCCTTGCCCTTCTTGAAACCAGTGGTCTTGTTAACCATCAACACTTGATGCTCCTTCTTGATTTCTACCTTCGCGGCCTTAAGCACCGCGAACAGCTCCGGTATCATCTCCATCCGTTGCATGTTATAGTTCATCATGAGGCTCTAGAAGCTTGGTGATAGTGACTGGAGAACTTTGTCAATCACTATCTTATCTGGAAGATTAACTCCCACTTGATTCAAGCGATTGTAGCACCCAGACATTCTGAGCACATGCTCACTGGCTAAGCTATTCTCCTCCATCTTGTAGGCAAAGAACTTGTCAGAGGTCTCATACCTCTCAACACGTTCATGAGCCTGAAATACCAATTTCAGCTCTTGGAATATCTCATATGTTCCATGGCATTCAAAACGCCTTTGGAGCCCCGATTCTAAGCCGTAAAGCATGGCGCACAAAACTATCAAGTAGTCATCAGAACGTGTCTGCCAGATGTTCACAACATCCACAGACGACGCTGGAGGGGTTGGCACACGGAGCGGTGCATCAAGGACATGAGCCTTCTGTGCAGCAGTGAGGACAATCCTCGGACTACGGCCCTAGTCCGCATAATTGCTTACAATATCTTTCAACTTAGTCTTTCTCTAGGAACGTATTAAAACAGGGAGCTACAGCGCGAGCTATTGATCTACAACATAATTTGCAAAGACAACTTAGACTATTGTTCATGATAATGAGTTCAATTAATCATATTACTTAAGAACTCCCACTCAAAACAACATCCCTCCGGTTGTCCGAGTGTAACACGATCCAAATTCACCAACCCAAGTCCGATCATCATGTGAGATGAGGTGGTTTCAATGGTGAACATCTCCATGTTGATCATATCTACTATATGACTCATGTTCGACCTTTTGGTCTCTTGTGTTCCGAGGCCATGTCTGTACATGCTAGGCTCGTCAAGTTTAACCCAAGTGTTCCGCATGTGCAAAAATGGCTTGCACCCGTTGTATGTGAACGTAGAGTCTATCACACCCGATCATCACATGGTGCTTCGAAACGACGAACTTTCGCAACGGTGCACACTTGGGGAGAACACAATTTTATCTTGAAATTTTAGTGAGGGATCACCTTATAATGCTACCGTCGTCCTAAGCAAAATAAGATGCATAAAAGGATTAACATCACATGCAAATCATAAGTGACATGATATGGCCATCAACTTGTGCTTTTGATCTCCATCTCCAAAGCACCGGCATGATCTCCATCGTCACTGGCATGACACCATGATCTCCATCATCGTGTCGCCATCGGGGTTGTCACGCCAACCATGCTTCTACTACTATTGCTACCGCTTAGCGATAAAGTAAACCATTACATAGCACTTAATGATTGACACGCAGGTCATACAATAATTAAAGACAACCGAATGGCTCCTGCCGGTTGCCGTATGCATCGACATGCAAGTTGATATAAACTATTACAAACATGATCATCTCATACATCAAATATATTTCATCATGTCTTTGGCCATATCATATCACAACATACCCTGCAAAAACAAGTTAGACGTCCTCTAATTGTTGTTGCATGTTTTACGTGGCTGCTATGGGTATCTAGCAAGAACGATTCTTACCTACACAAAGCCACAACGGTGATATGCAAGTTGCTATTTAACCATCTACAAGGACCGACTTTGTTGAATCCGATTCAACTAAGGTGGGAGAGACAGACACCCGCCAGCCATCTTTATGCAACAAAATCACATGTCTGTCGATGGAACCGGTCTCATGTACGTGGGCATGTAAAGTTGGTCCGGGCTGCTTCATCCCACAATACTGCTGAATCAAGAAAAACCAAGGAAGGAAGCAATCTGAATATCAACGCCCACAAACTCCTTTGAGTTCTACTTGTGATGTCATCTACGCATAGACCTAGCTCATGATGCCACTGTTGGGGAACTTTGCATGGGAAACAAAAAATTTCCTACGCTCACCAAGATCAATCTAGGAGATGACCATCTATGAGAGGAGAGATTGCATCTACATACCCTTGTAGATCGCTAAGCGGAAGCGTTAAGAAACGCGGTTGATGTAGTCGAACGTCTTCGCGATCCAATCACGATCTGTCCCGCGAACTCCCGATCTAGTGCCGAACGGATGGCACCTCCGCATTCAACACACGTACGGCTTGATGACGCCTTCACCTCCTCGATCCAGCGAGCGATGGTGAAGTAGTAGCTCGAGTCCTCCGGCAGCACGACGGTGTGGTGGCGGTGGTCGTGGAGAAATCTCAGCAGAGCTTCGCTAAGCACTACGGAGAAGAAGATGGACTACGAGGGAGAGGGAGGGAAGCGCCGTGGCATAGATGGGTGTGGCTGCCCTCCCTCTCCTCATCTATATATAGGGGGAAGGGGGGAGGGGGGCGCCCCAAGGGGATCCCATCTAGGGCCGGCAGCCACTAGAGGGAAACCCTAGATGGGTTTTCCCCCTTAGGAGACTTGGCCCCCAAGCCAAAGGGGTGGGAACCCTAGGGGGCGCCCCCACCTCCTCTGGCAATGTGGGATGGGGTGAGGGGGACGCACAACCCCTTAGTGGTCTGGTTTGCCCCCTCCCCTTGGCCCATGAGGCCCCCCAACACTTGCTGGGCCCCCCAGAAACCCCTTTCGGTCATGCTGGTCATCACCCAGTACCCCCGAAACAATTCCGGACTCCAATACCCTTCGTCCAATATATCAATCTTCACCTCCGGACTATTCCGTAGTTCCTCATCACGTTCGGGATCTCATCCGGGACTCCTAACAACCTTCGGTAACCACCATAATGACTCAACTATACTTATATCGTCACCAAACGTTAAGTGTGTAGACCCTGCGGGTTCGAGAACTATGCAGACATGACCGAGACACCTCTATGGTCAATAACCAATAGCGGGACCTGGATGCCCATATTGGTTCCTACATATTCCATGAAGATCTTATCGGTCGAACCTCGATGTCAAGGATTCAGCTAATCCCGTATGCAGTTCCCTTTGTCTATCGGTATGTTACTTACCCGAGATTCGATCGTTGGTATCTCCATACCTAGTTCAATCTCGTTACCGGCAAGTCTCTTTACTCGTTCCGTAATAAAAGATCCCATGGCTAACCCATTAGTCACATTGCTTGCAAGCTTATTGTGATGTTGTATTACCGAGAGGACCCAGAGATACCTCTCCGTCATACGGAGTGACAAATCCCAGTCTTGATCCATGCCAACTCAACAGACACCCTCGGATATACCTGTAGAGCACCTTTATAGTCACCCAGTTGCGTTGCGACATTTGGTACACACAAGGTACTCCTCCGGTGTCAGTGAGTTGCATGATCTCATGGTCATAGGAACATATACTTGACATGCAGAAAACAGTAGCAATAAACTTGACACGATCATATGCTACGTTCATAGTTTGGGTCTTGTCCATCACATCATTCTCCTAATGATGTGATCCCATTATCATATGACAACTCATGTCCATGGCTAGGAAACCATAGCCATCTTTGATCAACGAGCTAGTCCGGTAGAGGCTTACTAGGAACACGTTGTTGTCTATGTATCCACACATGTATTTGAGTTTCCGGTCAATGCAATTCTAGCATGGATAATAAACGATTATCATGAACAAAGAAATATGTTAATAACTAATTTATTATTGCCTCTAGGTCATATTTCCAACAGGTACATCTCAATTTACTAAAGTATACGCCTCCATGTCTCAAAAAGAATATACTCCCTCCCTCGAAAATTACTTGTCATAAAAATAGATGTATCTAGAACTAAGAAACATATATATATACATCTATTTGTCCCCTAAGTATTTTCGGATGAGGGCTATATTTCTGTTTATAAGTAGACTCTGTGCGAGCTTGTCTTCAAACGCTGTAATCACCCCCTAAGAGCATCTACATCCGGACTTGGCAAATCCGGCCCCTCAAACGCCCGTGGACGAATCCGCGGGCACTGACCGGGCACCCCTCAAATGTTGCGCCGCACATCCACATACCGCAAATTTCGATCCTCAAATCCATGCACGTCAATCATACGGTACAAACTGTCCGAATGCCAAAGTTTGAAACAAAGGAAAGCAAATCATAGTTCAACAAACCGCACATGGTAAAATAAAATCAATGTCCGAGCATGACGGATGGCCTCGGATCACTGGCTGGGCGCCTGCTCCGAGCAGAAGGCGTCCTGCTTGATAACCCACAAGTATAGGGGATCGTTTGTAGCCTTCTTCGATAAATAAGAGTGTCGAACCCAACGAGGAGATAAAGGTAGAACAAATATTCCCTCAAGTTCTATCGACCACCGATATAACTCTACGCACACTTGACGTTTGCTTTACCTACAACAAGTATGAAACTATTTTGCAAGAATAAAACTACGAGTACTTTCCGAGAATAAAACTACGAATAAATTGCAAGGTAATAAAAGTAGATAGCTTTTGTCAACAAGAAAGTCATTTGTCCCTAGGTGATCGATAACTAAACCGGTAATCATTGTTGCAATTTTATATGAGGGAGAGGCATGAGCTAACATACTTTCTCTACTTGGATCATATGTACTTATGATTGGAACTCTAGCAAGCATCCACAACTACTAAAGATCATTAAGGTCATAAAACCAAACCATAGCATTAAGTATCAAGTCCTCTTTATCCCATACGCAATGACCCCCCAAACTCGGGTCTGTGTATTCTGTCACTCACGCCACCCACCATAAGCGAACCATTAATGTATTGCAACACCCTACAGTGGGGATCCCTCCATTTGCGCGACACGGAGGGCACCGTAGGATAGCACCAAAATAAAATATACAACTCAAACCAATCATGATCATCTATCAACCCATAAGACAAAATGGATCTACTCAAACATCATAGGATAACCACATATCATTGGGAAATAATATATAGTGTTGAGCACCATGTTTAAGTAGAGATTACAGCGGGGAAGAGAGGTGTTACACCGCTGCATAGAGGGGGAGAAATTTGGTGTTGACGGTAGCAAGATTGTTGATGTAGATCGCCGTCACGATCCGTGCCCCGGCGGCACTCCGGCGCCACCAGGAGAGAGGGGGAGAGAGCTCCCCTCCTTCTTCTTCTTCCTTGGCCTCCCCCTAGATGGGAGGAGAGTTCCCCCTCTGGTCCATGGCCTCCATGGTGGCGGAAGGGCAGGAGCCCCTCCTAGATTGGATCTCCTTTCTGTTCTCTTCTGTTTCGCGTTCCCCAGATATGGCTGAAAACCATTTCTTATATTCCCGGAGATCCGTAACTCCGATTGCGCTGATATTTTAACACGATTTTTTTTCTGGATATAAGCTTCCTTGCGCCCGAAGTAGAGCTCCAACCGACGTACGAGGTGAGCACAACCCACCACCCCGCGCCTGGAGCCTGGGGCGCGCCCTGGTGTATGTTGCTCACTGTGGGCCTCCATTTGTGTTGATTCCACCTCCCAAAAATCACAAATATTCCAAAATAATTCTCCGTAAATTTTTATCGCGTTTGGACTTCGTTTGATATGGATATTCTGTGAAGCAAAAAACATGCAAAAAACAGGAACTGGCACTGGGCACTCGATCAATAGGTTAGTCCAATAAATCATATAAGAAGTTGCCAAAAAGTATGTCAAAAGTTGTATAATATTGGCATGAAACAATCAAAAATTATAGATGCGACGAAGACGTATCAGCATCCCCAAGCTTAATTCCTGCTCGTCCTTGAGTAGGTAAATGATAAAAAAGATAATTTTTTATGTGGAATGCTACCTAGCATAAACTTGATCATATATCTAATCATGGCATGAATATTAAGACACGAGTGATTCAAAGCAATAGTCTATAATTTGACATAAAGGCATCAATACTCAGGCATCCCAATAAACAATCATGTCTTTCAAAATATCAACGCTAAAGAAAGCTATCCCTACAAAATCATATAGTCTTGTCATGCTCTGTCTTCTTAACACAAAGTATTTATCATGCACAACCCCGATGACAAGCCGAGCAATTGGTTCATACTTTTTAACGCGCTTCAGCTTTTTCAACTCGAACGCAATACATGAGCGCAAGCCATGGATATAGCACTAAGGGTGGAATAGAGTATAATGATAGGGGTAAATATAGAGAAGACAAAAAAGTAAGAAAGTCTCACATCGAAGCGGCTAACCAACAGGCTATGTAGATGCCCATCAATTGATATCAATGCGAGGAGTAGGGATTGCCATGCAACGGATGCACTAAGAGCTATAAGTGTATGAAAGCTCAAAATGAAAACTAAGTGGGTGTGCATCTAACTCTATAATGAAAAATTCCCACTAGTATATGAAACTAACAACATAGGAGACTCTATATGAAAAACATGGTGCTACTTTGAAGCACAAGTGTGAAATTAGCATGCCCCTTCTCTCTTTGTTTTTTTTTCTTTTCCTTTTTCTTTCTTTTTCTTTTTTTTCTTTTTTTCTTTTTTTCTTTTTTTTCTCTCTTTGTCCGGAGTCTCATCCCGACTTGTGGGGGAATCATAGTCTCCATCATCCTTTCCTCATTGGGGCAATGCTCTAAAAATGAATAATGATGATCATCACACTTCTATTTACTTATAACTCAAAAGAAATAAAAATTATAACTCGATACCTAGAACAAAGTATGACTCTATAGGAATGCCTCTGGCAGTGTACCAGGATGTGCAATGATCTAGCATAACAACGATATCAAAAAATGGACAAGCCATGGAAATATCATGCTAGCTATCTTATGATCATGCAAAGCAATATGACAATGAATGCTCAAGTCATCAAAACGGAAGCGGTGGAAGTTGCATGGCAATATATCTCGGAATGGCTATGGAAGGGCCATAATAGGTAGGTATGGTGGCTGTTTTGAGGAAGATATAATAAGGCTTATGTGTGATAGAGCGTATCATATCACGGGGTTTGGATGCACTGGCGAAGTTTGCACCGACTCTCGAGGTGAGAAAGGGCAATGCACGGTACCGTAGAGGCTAGCAAATTGCGGAAAGGTAAGAGTGCGTATAATCCATGGACTCACATTAGTCATAAAGAACTCATATACTTATTGCAAAAGTTTATTTGACCTCGAAGCAAAGTACTACTACGCATGCCCCTAGAGGGGTAGATTGGTAGGAAAAGACCATCGCTCGTCCCTGACCGCCACTCATAAGGAAGACAATCAATAATAAATCATGCTCCAACTTCATAGCATAACGAGAGACTATACATGCATGCTTCGGGAATCACAAACCTTAACACCAATATTCTTACTAACCACAACCATTTACTAGTACCTCCCACATATTCCATCTCTATATCACAAAACTATTGCAAGGAATCAAACATATCATATTCAGTGATCCATAGGTTTTATGTAGGATTTTATGACTAACCATGCAAATGACCAATTCCTGTTGACTCTCTAAATAGATGTAAGTGAAGCATGAGAGTTTAATTCTTTCTACAAAAGACCATGCTCTAATAAATATAAGTGAAGCAAAAGAGTATTCTTCAAATAACGGTTTTCTATGTGAAGAGAAACAGGCAATCCAAACTTCAAATGATATAAGTGAAGCACAAGAAGCATTCTATAAAGCCACACTCAAAAGATATAAGTGAAGTGCAATGAGCATTCTATAAATCAACCATGGACTATCTCATACCTGCATGGTGCATAAAATAAAAGTGAAAACTAAACACAAAAGACGCTCCAAGATTTGCACATATCACATGAACGAAACGAAGACGAAAACATACCGATACTTGTTGAAGAAAGATGGGATGCCATCCGGGGCATCCCCAAGCTTAGACGCTTGAGTCTCCTTGTATATTTACTTGGGGTTCCTTGGGAATACCCAAGATTGAGCTATTGCCTCTCCTCCATCTCCTCATATCGAGACCTCCTCAATCTTTGACCACTTCATCCACACAAAACTCAACATAAACCTCATGAGATCCGTTAGTATAATAATGCAAATCACTACTTTAAGTACTGTTGCAAACCAATTCATATTTTGTTTTTGCATTGTAGATATTGTATTATAAATTTTCTATGGCTTATACCACCGATAAAAATCAATAGTTTCATCAAAACAAGCAAAACAATGCATCAAAAACAGAATCTGTCTTAAATAGGACAGTCTGTAGTAATCTGAACATTCACCATACTTCTGGTACTCCAAAAATTCTTAAAAATTAGGAAAAAAATAAAAAAAAATTGTATATAAATACTGTTCAAAAAGTTTCTGAAGCTTTTGACGTTCCAGTAAAAAATGTAAAATCACGCACTACAGCCAAAGTTTCTGTTTTTGCACCACACATACCAACAAGCAATCTAATCATCCTAAAGGCAAATCTTGGCACATTATTTTTATAATACAATGGATTTGTACAAGGGGATAATTATTTTTGTGAGAATATTCATGAAAAATTCTACATTGTTCCCATGAGCATGAACACAAGTGTTCAAGGTCGACCCTCACTTCTCCAATGCATAACCTTCCAATCGCTTCTCTTTTTGAAAAAGTTTTAAGTTCCCCTCTATATATTTTTTTGTTTTTAAACTTTATAAAAGCACTCAACAGAATAAAAAGACTCTCTAAAACTTCCGGGTTGTCTCCCTGGCAGCGCTTTCTTTAAATCCATTAAGCTAGGCTTAAAGTGCTTAAGTAATGGATCCACCCAGATCCCAAGGTATATCAAAGCCAATTTTAATTAACAATGATTTGGCATTTAGTAGTGAGCACAAAGCAACATATATCATGCAATGACAAAGTATAAATATCTTCCTGTGCATCGGCATGTCATACAAGAACAATTCATGCACATCAAGTAAAGGCCAATACATAGCATAAGTAGTTTCTTGCAATTTTATCATGTTGGAAACATAGAGAGGCGGAGATGTAGTTTGTCGTGGGAACGAGTCTGACAGTAGAAGTAGGGGGTACATAGGAGAGGGCAGTGTCCTAGCTACGGCGAGGTTGTACGCACAGATTTACGAGTTCAGGCCCCTCTCGGAGGAGGTAACAGCCCTACGTCTCGGTGCCGCAGAGGCCTGTGTCGATTGGAATGTGTAATAGTTACAGGGGGATGCGAACCCTTGTACAGGAGTAGAGGGGCGGCTTATATAGAGTTCGCTGGCCCCTCATGAATGCCCCATTACCCAAGGGTTCAATGAGAGTTAAATCATGAACGTTACTGGTAACGCCCGCATTAAATGGTCTTTATGACATCGGAGTGAATGCCTGACCGTTGCCGTCCTTGCGTGACTCTAGGTATTCTGTACTCCGAGTGGATTCTTGTGTAGTCGAGTGAAGTAATCATGGTCGAGTGGAATTGGGATATCCGAGTGGGATCTTCTGTCGAGTGTATTGCACTTCATGAGGATTCTGGTCGGTATCTTCTATAGAACCTTTCAGGCCTGTGTAGTGTCCTTGGGTAGGGTGTCTAGGTCAGGCCTAAGACCCTACCCTAGGTACATGTCATCGTCATTAGCCCCCGAATGGATTGAGGACCGAGTGAAGAAGGGTTGAAGTTGATTCTGACCCGATTCAATGTCTCGGAGACATTTCCTCAGGGGCCCGAAAGCATGCTAGTATTTTAACCCTTCGTGAGTCGCCTTGATCGATTCTGGCTTCTAGAATTTCCGAGTGAACTATGCTGTATGTCTTCGAGTGGATTGGATTTGGATATCTCCGGCATGATCGACTGCTCTGCGGTTCCCGGATCTCGCGGGATTCGAAATTCGGAGAAGCGCGCGGGACGGGACGCGGCGCAGTAAGCGGGGCAGGCGGATAGAGACTCCTCGATCCTTGCACCACCTTTTTCGCGATGTATCAGGCCAGCGTCTGTTACGGGATGCGTCAGGATTGCACGGGCCCACGGGTCAGCCACTCGGAAGTGTGGCCATAAAAGGCGCTGCCGCCGATGCGTGGTACTATGCTCCCAATTCGCTCCTTTCCTCTCTGCTTCTCCGCCTCGTCTCCCCCATCGCCACGCTTCCTAGCCCACTCCTCTCGAGCTCCGCATCAATGGCGAAGGACAAGACTGCGGCCCTGGAGCGCAAAGAAGTCGACAGCAAAGGGCAAGAAGGCGGCGAAGGGGTCGACCTCGCGGTCCGCTCTGCCTCCTGGTTGGATCCAGGGGGATTGGATCCGCTCCATCGTCACGGAGGAGGACATGGAGAATCTCTTCGCTGATGGCCTGGTCGCGGCGGGGTCTTGGAGGCTGCCGGAGGGAGAGATTGAGCCTGAATCGCGTGAGGGCGAGCGCGTTCTCCTCACGACACACGTCGATCGAGATTTCTCTCTGCCCCCCCCCATCCGTTCTTCTGAGGTTTCTTGAATTTCTTTGGAGCCCAGATCCACCATTTTCCTCCCAACATCATCTCTTATCTTGCCGCATTTGTTTCGATGTGTGAGAATTTCCTGGGGTGTCCCCCGCACTAGGGATTGTTTAAGCATATCTTCACTTGCTGATCTCAGTCGGTAAAGAAAGCTAATCCGACTGATGAGAGGACGCATGTGATTCAGATGTGTGGGGGTTGTTGGGGAACGTAGTATTTCAAAAAAATTCCTACGATCATGCAAGATCTATCTAGGAGAAGCATAGCAACGAGCGGGGAGAGTGTGTCTATGTACCCTCGTAGACCGAAAGCGGAAGCGTTTAGTAACGCGGTTGATGTAGCCGAACGTCTTCGCGATCCAACCGATCAAGTACCGAACGCACGGCACCTCCGCGATCTGCACACGTTCAGCTCGGTGACGTCCTTCGTACTCTTGATCCAGCTGAGGCCGAGGGAGAGTTTCGTCAGCACGACGGCGTGGTGACGGTGATGATGAAGTTACCGACGCAAGGCTTCGTCTAAGCACTACGACAATATGACCGAGGTGGAAATCTGTGGAGGGGGACACCGCACACGGTTAAACAATCAACTTGTGTGTTCTAGGGTGCCCCCCTCCCCACGTATATAAAGGAGGGAGGAAGGAGGTGGCCGGCCTAAGGGGGAGGTGCACCAAGGGGGGGGAGTCCTACTAGGACTCCAAGTCCTAGTAGGATTCCACCAAGAGGAGAGGGGAAAAGAGGGGGGCTGCGCCCCCAACCCCTTGTCCAATTCGGACTGGGCTTGGGGGGGGGGGGGGGCGCCACCTGCTGGCTGCTGCCTCCTATTTCCCGTATGGCCCAATAAGGCCCATTACTTCTCCCGGTGAATTCCCGTAACTCCCCGGTACTCCGAAAAATACCCGAATCACTCGGAACCTTTCCGATGTCCGAATATAGCCTTCCAATATATGAATCTTTACCTCTCGACCATTTCGAGACTCCTCGTCATGTCCCCGATATGATTCGGGACTCCGAACAAACTTCGGTCATCAAATCACATAACTCATAATACAAATCGTCATCGAACGTTAAGCGTGCGGACCCTACGGGTTCGAGAACTATGTAGACATGACCGAGACACATCTCCGGTCAATAACCAATAGCGGAACCTGGATGCTCATATTGACTCCTACATATTCTATGAAGATCTTTATCGGTCAAACCGCATAACAATATACGTTGTTCCCTTTGTCATCGGTATGTTACTTGCCCGAGATTCGATCGTCGGTATCATCATACCTAGTTCAATCTCGTTACCGGCAAGTCTCTTTACTCGTTCCGTAGTGCATCATCCCGTAACTAACTCATTAGTCACATTGCTTGCAAGGCTTCATATGATGTGCATTACCGAGAGGGCCCAGAGATACCTCTCCGATACTCGGAGTGACAAATCCTAATCTCGATCTATGCCAACTCAACAAACACCTTCGGAGACACCTTTAGAGCATCTTTATAATCACCCAGTTACATTGTGACGTTTGATAGCACACAAGGTGTTCCTCCGGTATTCGGGAGTTGCATAATCTCATAGTCAGAGGAATATGTATAAGTCATGAAGAAAGCTATAGCAATAAACTTAACGATCATTATGCTAAGCTAACGGATGGGTCTTGTCCATCACATCATTCTCCTAATGATGTGATCCCGTTCATCAAATGACAACACATGTCTATGGTTAGGAAACTTAACCATCTTTGATTAACGAGCTAGTCAAGTAGAGGCATACTAGGGACACTTTGTTTTGTCTATGTATTCACACATGTATCAAGTTTCCGGTTAATACAATTCTAGCATGAATAATAAACATTTATCATGATATAAGGAAATATAAATAACAACTTTACTATTGCCTCTAGGGCATATTTCCTTCAGGGGTTAGGGATCCAAATGAGAGGTAGGAGCTCTTTCCCTCCTATGACTTTTCCCGAATCTGTTAGAGGGTGGCAATCGACCTGGTTTTACTGTAAGGATGTTCCGACTCCGGGCCAGTCAACTGGCCTTCCTCCTTTTTCTCTGGAAATACTCCGCACTCCTCGTTCGCTGACGGTGACTGAGGAGGAGAAGGGTGAGGTATCCATCTTGGTAGATGCGGTCGTCGCGCTGGTCCAGGGTGGAGTGACGGGCATGGACTTGCTAGAGGTATTCCTCACTCGACGCATACAACCCTTGCAAGCTCATGACCATCCCATGTGGTTATACTCGGGTCCTGAAGACACCGCTCGGACTCACCCAGAGGAAGTCAGCGAGGAGACGGTGGCGCAGTGGCTTTGGAGCATTACCGGAAACAAGGACAACCCACATGGAGCCAAGAGGATCTTGCCATTCAACGCCAACAACCTCCCCGGAGAGGTCAGGCGCAGCTTGTCGAGTGTTTCATCTTGTATTTTTCAATATGCAGTTGTTCTGGAATCCGACTGACATTTGCAACTTGTGCCTTGTAGGTTTTTATGAGGATGTACTCGCTTGTGCCAAACGGAGAACAGCACCTTGAAGGAGCGGAGAGTAAGGGCGGGAGTGCCAAGATCGATTATGCCGATGACAGCGACGATGACAGCAACGAGTCTGATGACAGCGAGGAGGTCGAGTCACCGCCACGCTCTGAGCGACGCACCAAGCAGTCACAAGATCCTGCAGTTGGGCACGGCAAGATAGCAGCGTCGAGTGCGAAGTCTTCAAAGCGCACTCGGACGTCAACCCCCGAGCCGACGGAGAAGACCGCAAAACAAGCCAAGGTCGCCGCGCCCAAACCTCGAAAGGCCCTGCCTAGGATCAAAGTTGCTGTGCCTGTCGCCTCGGCGTGAGTGTTCCCTTTCTTTGTCCTTCATTGTTGTTGTGAACTTTTTTGTTTGATTGACCGAGTGAGATTCTGGACCTCTAGGGTTGCCACTTCTGGGACGTCTCCCATGGAGATCGATGAGGAGCAAGCTGACGCGGATACCGCAGACATGGCCAGTTCTCGAACAGGTATGATACCGCAGACATGCTTACTTTCTGTCAATTATCTTGATGGCCGACTGGAATCTTACTGTCGAGTGACTGAAGTGCCAACAGATGTTATCCAACTTCCGGACGATGATGAGGATGAACCTCCGAGGAGTGCAGGAAGAAAAGGCAGGGCCTTGAGCAAGAGAGTGTCTTCCAGTCAGGCGTCTCGCCTGTCGTCCGAGCCCGTTGTTCAAGAACTTGGTGACACGTCCCGGGCTACTGTTTCTTTTGCTGTCCCTCCGTCGACTGATCAGCCTCCCGCGTCGACTGTTCAAACTTCGGGTCCGGCTGAGCACTCTCAACCTCTGATCACTCTGCACCACGTCCCGGAGGACCAAACAGGAGCTGCCAAGGAAGCGATGATCCAGGCTGGCCTAATGATGGACCGACTAAAGGTGGTGTACGAGACTAGCAAGGCTGCTTATGACGCCAGCTCTGCCCTCCAGACCAATGTCCGAGTAAGTGGGATTGTAAGTTGATTTCCGATTGTCCTTTGAGCTTGAACTTTGCTCTATTAGGATATGCTATCTGAGAACTGCTACTTTATTATTCATAAGATGTCCATGGATGAGCGTTTTGGAACCTTTAATGTGCATCTAACATGGGTCTGAGCCTTGCATCTGTACACCCACTGGGTGTTTTCTTTTGCTGTGTAGTTCTTCCACTTGAGTTAGTCAGGTCACGTCGAGTGGGTACCTGGTCCAGTGGGGGCACGCTGAGTGCACCCACTAGGTGTAGTCCCCGAGACCACCGTCGAATGTTTGATTCGGCGGGGGTCTTTAGAATATGTCTATTTGTAACTCTTCACTCGGGCCGGGCAGGCCGTGCCGAGTGGGTAACTGATCCAGCGGGGCCACGCTGAGTGCACCCACTGGGTGTAGTCCCCGAGACCGCCGTCGACTACGGGTAGTCGGCGGGGGTCTGAGAACAAAGTATTTTTTTACTCGGGCCGGGCAGGCCAAACCAGTGGGGGCACGCTGAGTGCACCCACTGGGTGTAGTCCCCGAGACCGCTGTCGAATGTTTGATTCGGCGGTGGCCTTAGAACTCCTTTGCAATAGCAATCCGAACTTGCTCTTCTTTACTCGGAAGTAAAGGGCCTTTGTTTCTGTCGACTGAATTGTTTTTTTGCTGATCACAGAAATCTTGTGAACTTGGGACCCAGTATGCTGCCTTGGAGAAGGAGAAGATCCAACTCAAGCTTGACCTGGAGCTCGCCAAGACGAACCTGAAGAAGGCTCAGGATGAAGTGGCAACCATGGGAGGTAACAACTTGCTGACTGTATGCTTTGAAATTTCTTCTTTTCTATCCTTTGAACTGAGTGACTCCACTCGAACAGATGTGCGTAGTGAAACCGTCAACTCCAAGCATGACTGAAGAATGTTATTTCTTTAGAAACCATGAAGCAGGCATTGGAGAAGAAGGACACTGATCTTGCGGGGGCACAGAAGGTGGCGTGTGAGAAAACTGAACTGGCTGAGAGAAAGTTGGCTTCAGCCGGTAAGCTTGAGGATGAAAATGCCAAACTGAAGACTGCTGTCAATGAAGCGAAGAAGGTGGCTGCACAACTGAGAGAAGAGAAAGTGGCGCTGGCTGACAAGGTGGATGAGCTCACTCGGAAGAGAGACGAGCTAGAAGTTTACTTGGGAGGTCTCGCGAAGATGTACATCATGCTTGAGGGTATATTTCTTCGTCTGAGTGAATTCAGAAACTTCCACATAATGTTGCTGCTGCTAACCCATACTTTCTTTCTCTGTGCAGAGTTCTGTCAGAATTTCGAGCAGGAGACCGAACAGATTGAACCGGGCTTGGACCCCACAAAGTCACTCGTCAAAGATGAAGCTACGATGAATGTGATGCGACTTGAAGCTCGTCTTAACAGTGTCTTGGGGTACATTGCTCGCTTGAAGGTCGCGCTGACTCGGATAGACAAGGAGCTGTGGCCAGAGGACACTCTTCAGAATGACCTCGAGTCACTAATGACTCGGCTCAATGATATCCCTGGTCGAGTGCAAGCTTGGAAGAAGTCGGCTGCTAGTTGCGGAGCTGATGTGGCCTTGTCGCTCATTCGTGTCCACTGCAAGGAGGCCAGGGAGGACAAGCTGAAAGCTCTCCAAGTGGCTAACACGAAGAAGCTCCAATTTGAATCCTTCATGGAGACTTTCATTGAGGCAGCCACTCGCATAGCTGACGGCATCGACCTGGACATCTTCATCGAGCCAGCAAGTCCCCCTCCTGCCGAGTGAAGAAAAACTTTAATGATTCGACCTTATTTGCCTCGGAATGCCGAGTGATCGTGTAACCATTAAACTCTTTCGGGTTTGGTGCCCGAGTGCTTTTGTTTGCAGTCTTGAAACTTGGCGGTTTTACCCGAACTTGGCGGTTTTACCCGAACTTGGCGGGTTTATCCAAATATTGCTTTCTCGCTTCCAGAATGTTTTTTTTATGATTGGATTTTTTGACTTAGGCGAGGCTGGCTCCGGCTATGCCTCCGTGTGGGAGGGTTGCTCTTCACTCGGAGTAGTTTTTAACTTAGGCGAGTACGGGATCGTAGCTAAGCCCCCGAGTGAGAGGATTGCTCATCACTCGGAGTAGTTTTTAACTTAGGCGAGTATGGGATCGCAGCTAAGCCCCCGAGTGAGAGGATTGCTCTTCACTCAGAGTAGTTTTTAACTTAGGCGAGTACGGGATCGCAGCTAAGCCCCCGAGTGAGAGGATTGCTCTTCACTCGGAGTAGTTTTTAACTTAGGCGAGTACGGGATCGCAGCTAAGCCCCCGAGTGAGAGGATTGCTCTTCACTTTGAGTAGTTTTTAACTTAGGTGAGTACGTGATCGCAACTAAGCCCCCGAGTGAGAGGATTGCTCTCCACTCGGAGTAGTTTTTAACTTAGGCGAGTACGGGATCGTAGCTAAGCCCCCTAGTGAGAGGATTGCTCTTCACTCGGAGTAGTTTTTAACTCATGCGAGTACGGGATCGCAGCTAAGCCCCCGAGTGAGAGGATTGCTCTTCACTCGGAGTAGTTTTTAACTTAGGCGAGTACGGGATCGCAGCCAATCCCCCGAGTGAGAGGATTGCTCTTCACTCGGAGTAGTTTTTAACTTAGGCGAGTACGGGATCGCAGCTAAGACCCCGAGTGAGAGGATTGCTCTTCACTCGGAGTAATTTTTAACTTAGGTGAGTACGGGATCGCAGCTAAGCCCCCGAGTGAGATGATTACTCTTCACTCGGAGTAGTTTTTAACTTAGGCGAGTACGGGATCGCAGCTAAGCCCCCGAGTGAGAGGATTGCTCTTCACTCGGAGTAGTTTTTAACTTAGGCGAGTACGGGATCGCAGCCAAGCCCCCGAGTGAGAGGATTGCTCTTCACTCGGAGTAGTTTTTAACTTAGGCGAGTACGGGGTCGCAGCTAAGCCCCCGAGTGAGAGGATTGCTCTTCACTCGGAGTAGTTTTTGAAACTTAGGCGAAAACTGGTTCGCGACTAAGCCACCCACTGGGGGATTTGAACACATGTCTACACGAGAACAATCATTAAGAGACTGCGGGAATCATGTCTTGATAAGCGACTTAACAAGTACTCTTATTACATCTTGACAATCCGACTGTCAAGTATAAAAATGACGAAGAAGGTCTGCGTTCCAGGTGCGCGGCTCGTCTTTCTTCTGAGCTAAGTTGTAAAGGTGGTACGCCCCATTGTGAAGCACTTTGGTGACGACAAAAGGGCCTTCCCATGCAGGTGCGAGCTTATGAGGCCGTTGCTGATCCACTCGGAGCACAAGGTCTCCTTCCTGAAATGCTCGTCCTTTGATGTTTCTGGCATGGAATCGACGAATGTCTTGCTGATAAATGGTCGACCGGATCAAAGCCATCTCTCGCTCTTCCTCCAGAAAATCTACAGCATCTTGACACGCTTGCTCTGCTTCAGCTTCTGAGAAAAGTTCCACTCGGGGTGCATTATGAAGCAAGTCACTAGGAAGCACGGCTTCAGCCCCGTACACCATGAAGAAAGGGGTTCGGTTAGTGGATCGGTTGGGAGTCGTCCTCAATCCCCACAAAACAGACGGTAATTCAGTTACCCAAGCTCCAGCTGCATGCTTGAGGTCACGCATGAGTCGAGGTTTCAGACCTTGGAGGATCAGACCATTTGCTCTTTCAGCTTGACCATTCGACTGCGGGTGCTCGAAATTCGAGCTGTTGTCTATGATGATACTCTGCGGAACTCTATATCGGAAAATCAACTCTCTTATGAAACTGATGGCTGTGCTTGAATCTAAGTTCTTGATCGGTTTGGCCTCAATCCACTTGGTGAACTTGTCGACTGCCACAAGCAGATGAGTGAGACCACTCCTGTGAGTCCTTAACGGTCCAATCATGTCTAACCCCCACACAGCAAATGGCCAGACGAGTGGTATAGTCTTCAAGGCAGATGCGGGCTTGTGAGACATGTTTGAGTAGAACTGGCAACCTTCACACTTTTCGACGATCTCTTTTGCAGCCTCATTGGCCCGTGGCCAGTAGAATCCCGCTCGGTATGCTTTGGCCACGATGGTCCGAGAGGACGCATGGTGACCACAGGTCCCCGAGTGAATCTCATTCAATATCAGTCGACCCTCTTCTGGAGAGATACATCGCTGAGCAACGCCAGTAACACTTTCTCTGAAGAGCTACCCGCCAATCACTATGAAGGCCTTGGATCTGCGGACGATCTGTCGTGCTTCAACTTCATCTTCTGGAAGCTCCTGTCTGAGCAGATATGCAATATACGGCACTGTCCAGTCGGGTGTGATTACCAGGATCTCCATAACCAGATCGATAACTGCTGGTACTTCCACTTCAGTCGGATTGGTAGGACTTATTGGCTGGGGAGGTTCTTCAGTAAAGGGATCTTCCTGCACTGACGGGGAATGGAGATGCTCAAGGAACACATTGCTGGGGATAGGCTTCCGAGTGGAACCTATTTTTGCCAAGTCATCCGCAGCTTGGTTCTTGATTCGGGGAATGTGGTGGAGCTCCAACCCTTCAAACTTCTTTTCCAACTTCCTCACTGCATTGCAGTATCCGGTCATGGCAGGGTTCCTGACATCCCACTCCTTCATCACCTGATTAACCACCAAATTCGAGTCACCGTAAACCATCAGGCGACGGACGCCGAGTGAGATGGCCATACGCAACCTGTAGAGGAGCGCTTCATACTCAGCCTCATTATTGGAGGAATCGAAGTGAATCTGGAGGACATAACTGAGTTTGTCACCTCTTGGGGACACCAGAACCACTCCGGCACCAAAACCGTTTAACATCTTAGATCCATCAAAGAAAATGGTCCAGTGCTCGGAGTGAACTTGAGTCGGCTGCTGTTGCTCAATCCACTCGGCCAAGAAATCCGCGATTGCTTGAGATTTTGATCGCCTTTTTTGCTTCGAACTTGATGTCCAGAGGAAGAAGTTCAATTGCCCATTTAGCCACTCGACCGGTTGCATCTCGATTGTTCAAAATTTCAGACAATGGAGCGTCGCTGACGACTGAAATCGAGTGGTCTTGGAAATAATGTGCAACTTTCTTCGCAGTCAAATAGATTCCATAGACAAGCTTCTGATAATGCGGATACGTCTGCTTGGATGGAATCAAGACTTCAGAAATGTAATACACTGGGCGTTGAACCTTATAGGCCTTGCCTTCTTCCTCCCGCTCCACTGTGAGCACTGTGCTGACAACTTGACCAGTGGCTGCAATATACAACAGTAGAGGCTCTTTGCTGATCGGAGCAGCAAGCACCGGTTGGGTGGAAAGCAGGGCTTTGAGCTCCACAAACGCTGCTTCAGCTTTAGGATTCCACTCAAATGTGTCAGACTTCTTCATCAGTCGGTAAAGAGGCATTGCCTTTTCACCAAGACGAGAAATGAATCGACTTAAAGCAGCAAGGCAACCTGTAAGCTTCTGAACATCATGCACATGCACAGGGCGTTTCATTCAGAGAATTGCACCAATTTTTTCGAGATTTGCATCTATCCCTCGTTCGCAAACGAGAAAAACGAGCAACTTTCCTCTGGGAACTCCGAATGTGCACTTGGACGGATTCAGCTTGATGTCATATCTTCTCAGATTGGCAAATGTTTCAGCGAGGTCAGACAGCAGGTCGGAACCCTTGCGTGACTTAACCACGATATCGTCCATATATGCTTCCACATTCCGACTAATCTGAGTGAGTAGGCACTTCTGGATCATACGCATGAATGTGGCGCCAGCATTCTTGAGACCAAAAGGCATGGTGACATAGCAAAAACACCCGAATGGGGTGATGAAGGCTGTTTTTATTTCGTCAGGTCCAAACAGTCGGATCTGATGGTACCCAGAATATGCATCCAAAAAAGACAAGCGCTCGCATCCCGCAGTCGAGTCGACTATTTGATCGATGCGGGGGAGCGGAAAATGATCTTTCGGGCAGGCCCGATTGATATGCTTGAAGTCAATACACATACGAAGTGAATTACCCTTCTTAGGGACCATGACGATGTTGGCGAGCCACTCGGAGTGGTATATCTCGCGGATGAACTCAGCCGCCAGGAGCCGAGCCACCTCCTCGCCAATTACCTTCCTCTTTTTCGCGGCGGACCGACGGAGATGCTCTTTGACTGGTTTGGCTTTGGGGTCGACACGCAAACGGTGCTCAGCCAGTCCCCTGGGTACACCCGGCATGTCTGAAGGTATCCATGGGAAGATGTCCCAGTTCTCACGGAGGAACTGGATGAGCACGGCTTCCTATTTGCTGTCGAGTGTCGTCGAGATGTGGGTCGGAGCAGCCGTGGGGTCTGTCGGGTGAATGTGAATTTGCTTCGTCTCGCCTGCCGACTGAAAGGTAGACTCAGAAGCAGGCTTCTTTGCGCGGAGCAAATCACTCGGATTGGCATTCTTCTTGTATTCTTCCAGCTCCACAACTGCCATTTGCTCATCAGCAATCTTGGAACCTTTCTAGAGGCATTCCTCCGCTCTCTGCCTATTCCCAGTGACTGTAATCACACCTTTGGGTCCGGGCATCTTCAACTTAAGATACACGTAACATGGACGGGCCATGAAACGAGCATATGCTGGTCTGCCCAGAATAGCATGATAAGCACTCTGGAAATCCACTACCTCAAACGTCAACTTCTCCTTGCGAAAATTCTTGGAATCACCAAAAGCCACATCAAGAGCAATTTGCTCGAGTGACCTTGCCTTCTTCCCTGGGATGACCCCGTGGAACTGCATATTGCTTTCACTGAGATGGGACATCAGAATGCCCATTCCCTGGAGGGTCTCAGCGTACAGAATGTTCAGACCACTGCCTACATGCATGAGAACTTTAGTCAATCGGGTGCCCCCAACGACTGGGTCGACTACCAGGGCTTGCTGCCCGGGGGTAGCAACATGAGCTGGGTGGTCAGATTGGTCGAATGTAATGGGAGTCTTCGACCATTTCAGGTATGTTATAGTTGCCAGAGCAACCATTCACTTCTCTGTTTATGACTTTCAGTCGACTTTTGCTCTCAACATCAGAAAATTCACCAAGGTAGCATTGACCTTCGGGTAACCATCATCTTTTTCCTCATCCTCGTCCTTATCAGAGTCCTTCTCACTGGGCTGACCCTCTCGGAACTGCTGAATCAGGAGTCTACACTGTCAAGTGGTATGCTTGGGCAGAATCAATTTACCCTCCTCATCCTTCTTCGTGTGAATGTGACACGGCAAATCCAGGACGTCCTGGCCGGACTGATCTTTCACCTTTTTGGGTACCCATGGCCCCTTAGGTTTTCCCTTAAACTTTCCTTGGGTATTCACCACTGCTGCTTCAGCTTGCCCGGTGGCTTCGGCTTTGCGTTTCTATTTCCGACTGGGGTTTCCACCCCCGGTATCGGGGTCGACTGTTTTCCCCTTGCCATTCTGGAGTCGGTCTTCTTCTTCACCATTCGCGTACCGAGTGGCTATCTCCATCATCCGACTCAGAGTCATGGGTCCAGAGCGGCCAAATTTCAGGGTGAGCTCTCTGTACCGAATGCCTTCCTTGAAAGCGCAGACCGCTTCATGCTCTGAAACATTTTCCACCAGATGGTGGAGTGTAGTCCACCGCTGGATGTAATCCCTCAAAGTTTCATTCGGTTTCTGGACACAATGCTGCAATTCAGGCAGCCCAGCGGGACGCTTACAAGTGCCTTCAAATGTCTTGATAAACACTCGGGCCAAGTCTTCCCAACAGAAAATACTAGCAGGAGCCAACTGATTCAACCAGGCCCTGTATGAGGACTGACCTCGCATCGAACCCAGGCTCTCTTGGGTCGACTGGAAGTCCCTGCTCGTCACCGTACGGGTGCCTGTCATCATACCGTCGGGGTGCGTACGAACCACCCCTCGGAGGGGGCGTAAGCACTCAACGGTGGTCATCGCGATGATATCGAGGATCAAACTGCCCGTGGCCTCGACCAAGGTACTGGTCCTGGCGATAACCACGATCTTCACGCCGCGGAGGCGATCTTGGGCTATGTGCCAACTGAACGGTGTCTGCCCTGACAGACCTGCTGTGAATCCTGTTGCGCGACTGAGAAACAGCTGAGTTCAGCTCCCCGGCCGCCTTGAGCAGCGCTCGAATCTGCTGCAACCCTCTCCCAGCCTCGGAACGTGATGGCTGGATAGAATATGCAATACGTGTTGCTGCTACAACATTCTGGATTGGGGTACGGTATACCTGACATTCACCCTGATGCTCAGTCGGGAACAACCGTCGCTGCCGTCGACTGGAACTCGGAATATGCCTACGGGCACGGTCGTCGAGTGCTTGCTGAAGATTCTCCAGGCGCGTACACTCAGCCAGAGTGGCTAAGCACGCGGCTTCCAAGGCCCGAGCCTCGGATGTCTCCCCAACGATGGGGGTCTGGAGAGCTTGATCGTTCCTGCGCTGCAGCTCTTCCCTCTGCTCCGCAGTGAGGGCTTGGGGATAGTACTCGTTTTCACCGCGCGCTGGATCACCACTACCACCCCCACCACAGGGAAACCCTGGCGGGCTGCGTTGAGGGTCCACCATGAGGACCTCCGCCGCGGGGTCGGTGCTTTTGCACTCGGAGAGGGTGTCCGAGTGGCCAGTCGGCAGATCAAACAAGTCGTAAAGGGACTCATCGGGCTCGATTGCCGCGATTTGAGGTGTGGCCGACTGACGAGCCACCGCGTGCTTCACCCAACACTGGAGTGGTGAGCAACCGGACCGCTTGTGGCGACGGGCCGCAGGGAGCGAAGACGCCGGGGGAGCCAATCGATACTGAGTCGACGGCTACCGTAGGAGGACGCCGCAGGCACTCGCGCGGAAATGCGCTGCCCCGCAGATGGGGAGCGTCTCGACGTCGAGGGGGGCCTCTTGGAGCCAGGCCGAATCGTCGGTGATGAAAGTGAGCGCACCGAGATGGATCTCGCGGCCGAAAGACAATCCACCGCCGGAAACCATGTTGACGAAGATCGAAGATCGCAACCTCACCGGAAGTCGCTTAGACGCCTGCCCCACGGTGGGCGCCAACTGTCGTGGGAACGAGTCTGACAGTAGAAGTAGGGGGTATGTAGGAGAGGGCAGTGTCCTAGCTACGGCGAGGTTGTACGCACAGATTTACGAGTTCAGGCCCCTCTCGGAGGAGGTAACAGCCCTACGTCTCGGTGCCGCGGAGGCCTGTGTCGATTAGAATGTGTAATAGTTACAGGGGGTGCGAACCCTTGTACAGGAGCAGAGGGGCGGCTTATATAGAGTTCGTTGGCCCCTCATGAATGCCCCGTTACCCAAGGGTTCAATGAGAGTTAAATCCTGAATGTTACTGGTAATGCCCGCATTAAATGGTCTTTATGACATCGGAGTGAATGCCTGACCGTTGCCATCCTGGGGTGACTCTAGGTATTCTGTACTCCGAGTGGATTCTTGTGTAGTCGAGTGAAGTAATCATGGTCGAGTGGAATTGGGATATCCGAGTGGGATCTTCTTTCGAGTGTATTGCACTTCATGAGGATTCCGGTCGGTATCTTCTATAGAACCTCTCAGGCCTGTGTAGTGTCCTTGGGTAGGGTGTCTAGGTCAGGCCTAAGACCCTACCCTAAGTACATGTCATCGTCATAGTTCCTCTATAATAATTGCAAGTAGGAGCAGCAAGCACATGCATATTATATTCATCAAAATCATCATATGTAACGGTAAAAGGCAACCCATCAATGTAATCCTTAATAAGTGCAAACTTCTCCGATATAGTGTAGTTTGGAGAATTCAAAAAGATAATAGGACTATCATGCGTGGGTGAAATAGCAACAATTTCATTCTTAACATAAGGAACTATAGCAAGTTCATCTCCATAAGCATAATTCATATTGGCATCATGGCCACAAGCATAGCAATCATCAAGTTCTTCAAAAAGGGATATTTCAAATGAATCAACGGGATCATAGCAATTATCATAGCATTCATCCTTTGGTGAGAACGAAGGGGCATTAAACAATGTATGAGTTGAAGAGTTACTCTCATTAGATGATGGGCACGGGTGATCAATCCGCTCTTCCTCCGCTTGTTCTTTGCTCTCCTCGTCATCTTTTTCATCCAATTAGCTCACGGTTTCATCAATTTCTTCTTCCATAGACTCCTGTAAAATATTAGTCTCTTCTTGGATAGCAGAGACATTCTCAATAAATACATCAATATCGTAATTGAATTTATAATTATCATAGCAATATTTAAGGATAGCAAAATTTTCAAGTCTAAAAACTGAATCATCAAAATCTTCAAACTTTTCAAACAAATATTCAATTTCATAAGCACCCTTAAAAGCAACAAATTCTTCTATTCATTCCACATCATAGTAATCATATCTACCATTAGCATAAGAAGCCAAAGTTTCATTATCACTAAATTCACATGAAAAGCGAAGGTGTGGAGCCTTCATCCTAGAGCAACAAGTATAATCATATCTCAAGAATAAATCCTGAGCATACCAATGCAACATATTAATTTGATCCCATACTAATTTCCCTTTTTGTGTCAAGCGATAATCCCTAAAGTATTCACGTTGATCCAACGTGTCTCCCATTATCATGTTGAATGGGGTTTTCTCAGGATTATCAAAGTAGTGCATAATATTTTTCACATAACGAGCATCGAGGGTTTTAGGAGGTTCCCCATCTCCATGAGTAGCAAGTACAACTAACTTTTTTGGTATTTCGTGTTCCATATCCATAACTAAAGATAGAGAACAACTTAGAACAGAAAATAAAAACTACTTAGTGATAAAGCAAACAAGCACACACGAGAATATTCACCCCACGCTATTGCTGCCCGGCAACGGCGCCAGAAAAAGGTCTTGATAACCCACAAGTATAGAGGATCGTTTGTAGCCTTCTTCGATAAATAAGAGTGTCGAACCCAACGAGGATCTAAAGGTAGAATAGATATTCCCTCAAGTTCTATCGACCACCGATGCAACTCTACGCACACTTGATGTTTGCTTTACCTAAAACAAGTATGAAACTATTTTGTAAGAATAAAACTACGAGTACTTTGCGAGAATAAAACTACGAATAAATTGCAAGGTAATAAAAGTAGATAGCTTTTGTCAACAAGAAAGTCATTTGTCCCTAGGTGATCGATAACTAAACCGGTAATCATTGTTGCAATTTTATATGAGGGAGAGGCATGAGCTAACATACTTTCTCTACTTGAATCATATGCACTTATGATTGGAACTCTAGCAAGCATCCGCAACTACTAAAGATCATTAAGATAGTAAAACCCAACCATAGCGTTAAGTATCAAGTCCTCTTTATCCCATACGCAATGACCCCCAAACTCGGGTCTGTGTATTCTGTCACTCACGCCACCCACCATAAGCGAACCATTAACGTATTGCAACACCCTACAACGGGGATCCCTCCGTTTGCGCGACACGGAGGGCACCGTAGGACAGCACCAAAATAAAATATACAACTCAAACCAATAATGATCATCTATCAACCCATAGGACAAAACGGATCTACTCAAACATCATAGGATAATCACATATCATTGGGAAATAATATATAGTGTTGAGCACCATGTTTAAGTAGAGATTACAGCGGGGAAGAGAGGTGTTACACCGCTGCATAGAGGGGGAGAAATTTGGTGTTGACGGTAGCAAGATTGTTGATGTAGATCGCCGTCACGATCCTCGCCCCGGCGGCACTCCGGCGCCACCGGGAGAGAGGGGGAGAGAGCCCCCCTCCTTCTTCTTCTTCCTTGGCCTCCCCCTAGATGGGAGGAGAGTTCCCCCTCTAGTCCATGGCCTCCATGGCGGCGGAGGGGCAGGAGCCCCTCCTAGATTGGATCTTCCTCTCTGTTCTCTTCTGTTTCGCGTTCCCCAGATCTGGCCGAAAACCGTTTCTTATATTCCCGGAGATCCGTAACTCCTATTGCGCTGATATTTTAACATGATTTTTTTTTCGGATATAAGCTTCCTTGCGGCCGAAGTAGAGCGCCAACCGACGTACGAGGTGAGCACAACCCACCACCCCGCGCCTGGAGCCTGGGGCGCGCCCTGGTGTATGTTGCTCACTGTGGGCCTCCGTTTGTGTTGATTCCACCTCCCAAAAATCACAAATATTCCAAAATAATTCTCCATAAATTTTTATCGTGTTTGGACTTCGTTTGATATGGATATTCTGTGAAGCAAAAAAACATGCAAAAAACAGGAACTGGCACTGGGCACTGGACCAATAGATTAGTCCAATAAATCATATAAGAAGTTGCCAAAAGTATGTGAAAGTTGTATAATATTGGCATGAAACAATCAAAAATTATAGATATGATGGAGACGTATCACTGCTCCAGGAGGAATGCGTCCTGCTCTGCCTACATCCGGGCAGCCTCCTCCGTGTGTACCGGGCTGCCTGCTCCGCCTGCATCCAGGCCGCCTCCTCCGCCTGCATTCGGGCCGCAGCCGCCCTCGCCGCCTCGTAGTCCCTACGGTCATTGATCTCCTTCTTCTTGTCCGCAAGCCACTTCTTCGCATGCTCATCCAAGAGGGTCTCGTCCGCCAACATGATCCTCGCATCTTCCGCGTCCCGTGCGAGTTGCAACCTCTCCTTCTCAAGCTCTATGTCGCCAAATGTATTGGCCTTCTCGAGCTCCCATTTGATCGCCGCTTGTTACTTCTCCAACTCGATCTTCTCCCTCTCAATTTCGAGCTTCTTCTCCGCCCTCTTCCGGTCCCACTTCATCCTTTCCTTTTGCGCATCCAACATGAGCTTGTACCTCTCCTCCTTCTTGTTCTCCCTCACCAAAAAAATGCCCATCCATGTGGACGACATTTTGGTAGCCGCGGCATCACGGGCGGCACGTGCCTTCTCCCACTTGTTTCCCATGACTTGGCGGTTGTCCTTTAGCACGGTGGCTTTTCCATTCGTCACGACAACATCGTCCTCTTCATCATCCAACCCAATTGATTGGTTGGAGCTTGAGCCATCATTCCTCTTCTTGTCGGACTTGAGGTCGGCCACAACTTGGTTCCACTTCGGCTTGCCATTCAATATGACCCAACAATGGCTAAAAGCAAATGGCTTCTTCTCCACCTCGTGATACAAAGTGGCCGCCACCACCGTCTAGCAAACAACATATGTATGAGCACCAGAATGCAAAGACAATATGCATATGTAATGGGTGACAAGATGAGGCAATCGAGCTTACGTGAGTTGCGACTCCCATCCCACTTTGTGGGCGTTTGGTCACTTGTGAGTAGTAGCCGACGTACTTGTTCACTTCCCCTTGAATGATCCCCCAATGATATATGTTGGAGAGATGCCACATTGCGAGTGGTCACGATAGGATGCCGCTCCACATACTCCTTTTGCTCGTGATACTCCTTCCAAATCTTCGTCCAATAGGTGTTCCTTTTTTGCTCAGTGCCGCATATTGGATCCATCGTTGTGGCCAACCAAGCTTTGACCAACAAGATATCCTCAAATCTTCAGAATGCCGGACCTCTTGCCTTCGGTGTCTTGGTCTTTTTCTTCTTCTTGCTCGGATTGGGATCGGATGTTGTCCCAACTTCAAATGCGGTGGTGGCCTCCAATTCATACTCCATTTTGGTCAGATCTTCATTGTCATTGATCATGTTCAACAAGAACGCCTCCTACATGATTATAGTTTACGAGCATTCATCATGGGCGAAATGATCTAGTGGTCTATGCTAAAATCTGATCGGACAAAAGCAAAGAAAACGCACCGACTCTTGTTCGGTCATTTCGTCAAACATGTCGAGGGCAGCCCGGGCACTTTCGATGCCCGTGCTCATCCGCGCCCGAACGAGCTACGGCGAGTCACACACGTCGATCGCCGGCATCTGCGTGGTCGGAAAGCTCTCCGGAATGGCCCAGCCGGCGGTCGGATCATCCTCTGCCCCAATGGGGTCGGACGGCGTAATCCGCGTAGGCGCTCGGAGGGAAGGGGTGCAGGGAGCCGGGCGCGACGGAGGAGACAGCTGCCCTACCACGTCCGAACCTCCCTGCGCCGCCGCCGCCTCCCTCTGTCGCTGCCGGCGTCGCCGCAACTTGCGGACGATGTTCTCCGCCTTGCAAGTCGCAGCCGATGAATTGACGCCGCCGACGGACGAGGCGGACTGCGTCTCCGTCGCGGCGGTGTGGGTCGGGCTGGACGACATCTCCGGCGGTGGATAGGGACCGGAGGTGAGGATTGAGAGCAAGGGTGGAGGACGGCGAGGGTCCGGACGCGGGAAAGGTTGGAGGGCGGCGGGAGGAGGAGGAAGGATTTGGTGGATTTGGTGCAATTTAGGGTGGGGTCGGGTTGTCGGGTCCGACGTGGCGGGCGTGCCCGGGCGTCCTCATATCCGCCTCATATTTGGGCTGGATATGGGGGTGCCGGTCAGCCGGACGTTTGAGGGGCCCGTCTGGGTCAAAAAATCATGACCGGTCAGTGAGCAAGCGGCTCATCCGGATCGTATGAGACGGGTTTGAGAGGTCCGGTTGTACATGCAAAGTTGCAGAATATTTCACCACACCTACCCTTCGAGCGAGCGCAGCCAGTGAAAACCACCGCACGCAGCCACGCAGCCTCCATCCACAGCTCACCTTCTTCCCCCCGGTGACCCACGGGCTTCCCCGCCTCCAACCTCAACTCTGCCGCTCGCCTCCCTCCTCCGGCGACCGAGCTTTCCCTCCGCCAGTCTCCTTCCCCTCCGGCGTCCGCTCGACCCTCTCCCAGCCGCGCGCCCCTCCCCAAGGCCCCTTCCTCGTCGGCGGCAGCGCACATCCGCCCAGAGACCTTCCTTTGCTGGCCCCGCGGCCCTCAACTAAGCCCCTTTCCCAGCCGGCGGCGGTGCCCCTCCCACCAGCCGCCTGCCCAGATCGCGGGAAGCAGCCGCTTACGCCCAGGATCCCCGCAAGCCACCGACGGGACCCCCCCTCGTCCGTCGTCCCACCTCACCGGCCTCCTACTCGCGACGCTCTCCCCCCTCTCGTTCCATCGTGCCGACTGCGGCGATTGTGAGATTGAGCGTCGGCGGCAGGAGCATATCCTTCCACGACGGCGGCACGAGCCATATCCTCTTGTACGGCGTCAACCCCTCTCCCCTCCCCCGGCTTCTCCCTTCTCCCACAGCCGCACACAACCAATCGCCGCCGCTTCAAACCTGACGCGCGCTACCCCCGCGACCCGCCGCTCTCCGCTAACGAACGCCAGCGCAAGCCTGCGCCGCGCCCCTAGCTCGACCTGCATCCAGCCGCTGCTCAACTGGGCCTCCCACTCTCTCCAGGAAGGCCTCCCGGTGCGCCCTCTCCCAGCCTCATGCTCCTCCAAGCAGGTGGGGGTGAGGAGATGCAGGGACCCTGGATGGGGATTCGCCGGTGGAGGCAAAAGCTGTGCAAGTTTATGGCGGAAGCCTTATTGCAGTTCTCCTCAGTGGCAGCATTCAGCAGTTAGCCAATACTCCATGGTCACCGCATCGGCGACCACGAGCAGCAGACCCGAGGAGGCCCCTCTCTGACGTGAACCCGGGAACAACAGCTAAGCTTCCTCCTCGCTGGAGTTTTTATAGATACAAAAGTTAGCTTCAGGAGAGATATCTCCTGTTCACTCAAAGGAAACCAGAGAATTCGCTAAAAAAAAGGAGACCTCCTCCCCCCGTGCGGCGGCGCCGCGCCGCACCGGGGCCAACCCGCCGGGCCTCCTTCTTCTCCCCCCCCCCAGCGAACGCCCCTCCCGCCGCCGCCGCCGAGGGCATCGCAGGCTAAGCCTGCGGGCCGCAGCGGTGGCGGCAGCAACCTTCCTCGGCCGGCGATCAGATCTAGGTGGCGGTGACCCACTCCGGCCGATTCAAGGGCGGTGGCGCAGGCCGGCGGCGACCAGGGCTGTCGTGCTGGCGGCGGCGACGAAGAGATCACGTTGGCGGCTAGGGTGCCCGATCTGGATCCCATTCGGATCTGGGTGGTGGTTCCTCGAGCCGTCGTGCGCACCCTTTGTTCCGGCGCGGCAAGCGGCCTCTGGACTAGGCCCGCGACACGAGGACATCAGGGGCTCCGGCCCTGGGCGTGGAGGTGGTGGCCATCTTCTTCGCCGGAGGTGGTCGGCTAGATGGTTGTGGATTCTCGCATCCAGTCCCGGCGTCGAGTGGGGAGACGAGGCTGCCGGTGAAAACCGTGCTATGACTCGGGTCATGGCGGGCGATGGCGGCGTTTTCGCGTCGTTATCTTGTTGAAGACATAGCCACTGCAGCTTCTGTCGACTTGCTTGTGCTGCTCTGGGTGAAAACCTAGACCCGGAATTTCCGGATCGGACGATGGCGGTGCTTTTGGCGTCGTTTTCCCTCATGGGGGCATCGTTTTTGAGCAGCGGCTGGATGTAGGACCAGAGGACGGATTCTTTGGTGGAGCGGTGCGTCATCTCACTCATTGATGGCGGCGGGTCTCGGCGGCATGGCGCTGTGGTGACTCGGCGTCCGATGCGCGGAGATGGACTCGCGCAGGAGGGTGACGCGGTCTGGCGTCGTGGTGGCATCGACGGCAGCTAGACCGGGTAAGGTAGATGCAGCAGTACAGCTCTGAAGATGGATTGATGGCAGGTGGCTGCGGCGGCCTCATACCCGGCAGGCGTCCTGGTTGAGGAGTGTGCCGGACCGGCGAGTGACCCATACCCAGCAGGCGTCCGGGATGGGACCTCCGGTCTTAGATGTTAGGTTTGGCTGCGAGGTCTGTTTGGTATTAGGTCCAGACTATCGGCATTCCTTCATCAATTGGATAGGAGTAGCGACAAATATTGCCTAGATGGTGGCTTTAATCTTACTGTTGTATTGCTTTGTAAGGTCTTGTGTGAACAATTAATAAAGTGGCTACATGCATCGTCCAGATGCAGAGGCCGGAGGTCTTCCTCCTTTAAAAAAAAAAAAAAGCTTCAGTCGAGAAACGCAATGTAGAGCAGTTAGCTTCAGTAAATTAGCAAGGCCATCAGTTTAATTCAGTAGTTAGCTTCCACTCTTTGCAGTTATGTTTACAATTAACTTGGGAAGGAAAAGGCTATAATTTACAGTTAGCTTCCACTCTCTGCAGTCAACGCCCTTTGGCAGTTAGCAAGACCACAACGCCCTTGCCCATGCCGCTGGAACCACCTCTCCTACCAGTGCCTCCCCGGCCAGTGCTGCCCAGCGACCCCGGCGACATGCAGCCCGTGTCGTCCTCGGCGACCCGCCACCCAACGCGGCCTCAGTTCCCCATGCTGCCGCCCTCCTCGTCGGGATCAAGGGCGCCACCGCCCGTCTTCTTCTTGCATTGTTCAGTTAGCTTCCCTTTTTTTTGAGGGATACATTCAGTTATCTTCCATACATTGTTCAGTCACCAGATACATTCAGGTAGCTCCCCTTGTTTCCAACAGTTACGGTGGTCTTGTTCCCCAAAATAGCAAAAAATCATAAAAGGCATTCTGTACTGTAGCTATATTTTTAGAAAAATGCCGTTGCGGTTCACTCGCTAGAGAGAGAGAGCGAGAAAAATGCAGCAGTTCACTTGATGAAAATAAACGAAGTGCAAGTGCAAGAATGAGTACAAAGTCTGCTGCCTTCTTTCGGGTTTCTTGGGGGTATATTTTGTTGCGCATTCGAGTGGGGTTTCTTGAATTGGTTGTGTTTCTCCAGGGGAGGACGGAGCAGATGAGCGAGTACATCAAGAGGCTGATAGCCTGCATCCGGTGGTACGTGGAGCTGGAGAACTGCTACTTGGCCGAGCAGGAGAAGCTTCAGGCGGAGATAGATTCAGAGAATACACGGCATGCGGATTCTAATTTCCTATGCTCATAACTCCTCACGTGTCTGTTTGATCTTGTAGAGGGTACATCCGTACATGTGGCTCATTTGTTATAGCACCTGCATACTCTTTTCTCACCAATTTACCATGTGGTGGTGTTGAACCAGTGACCGTGTTCAGTACCGCATTATAATGCTCATGCTTCATCTTTTGTGTCTGTTTTGCCTTTCAGAGAGTAAAACTGAGCCATTTTTAGTGCATTCTTACTCTTCTGGTCACCATTTTATCATTTGCTGGTGTCCATAAAACTCAAACCATGGATATTGCCGTATTCTATCCTACACTGTTTCAGACTTTTTTTTTTTTAGAAAAGGAGGATGACCCCCGGCCTCTACATCTGGACGATGCATGCGGCCACTTTATTAATTATTCTCAGAAGACCTTACAAAGTCATACAACAGCAAGACTAAAGCCACCGTCTAAGCAACAACTGTCGCTACACCTATCCAATTGATGAAGGGGCGCTGATAGCCTGGGCCTAATACCAAACAGACATCGCAGCCAAACCTAAACATCTAAGACCTGAGGTCCCAACCAGGACGCCTGCCTGGTATTGGGCACCTAACAGTCCGGCGCACTCCTCAACCAGGACGCCTGCCAGGTATGAGGCCGCCGCAGCCACCTGCCACGAGTCCATCTTCAGAGCTGTACTGTTGCATCTACCGTGCCAGGTCTCTCTGCCATCGACGCCACCACGATGCCAGACAGCGTCGTCCTCCTGCGCGAGTCCATCCTCCCACATCGAACTCCGAATCTGCACTGCACCACGCCGTCAAGATACGTCGCCATCAATGTGTAGGATGAAGCACCGCTCCACCAAAGAAGCCGTCCGCTGGTCCCGCGAAGCCGAGTGCACCTCCAAGAATGCCGCCCCAAAGGGGGTTACGACACATGAATGCCGCCAGCATACGATCAGCTGATCTAGGGTTTCCCCCGGAGGTATTGAGTGGAGTTGGGAGCTTCACCTCGATGATGCCTTCATGAAGGAAACGATGATAAGGGCATCGTCATCACCGGCTCCGCCCATCAACCGAAGACCAGGTTTTCACCCGGATCCGTCCCAAGAAATCCACCCAACAACCTGTGCACCGTCTCGACCGCCTTCAAAGCCCCAGATCCAGCCGCCTAGATCCGGCGACCAACCGCAGCAACAGTGCCACCGTGGGATCCCTGGCGCACCGGCCACTGCCTGAGTGTGCCACCACTGGAGCCTAGGAGGAGGGCTCCCACCCCGCCTCGCCAAGCCGCGAGAGCCGCCGAGAATGATCCCGCGCGCTCGTCACCGTCTCTGATCCGAATCAATCCGAAGCAGATCGCCGTCACAGATCCGCCTTGGACTACACTGTTTCAGACTACCTAGAAAAAGAAGCAATTAGAGTGAAAGAAGTAGAGTGCCTCAGAGCTGATTTACAACAAGTTCGAGATGATGGTGATCAGTCTATTGCTGAACTGAATACCTTGACCGCTGAACTAGCCACTTACAGCGAACAGGCTAGAAAATCGTCGAAAGACTATGAACTTCTGAGAATAAAAGCGGCAGCCTTTGAGGTTGTGCTTTCAGTTATTATTTGGTTAATTTTCATGTGACTACTTGGCTTATTATTATGCTTTTTCTGCGAAAGGCTTATAATTATGCTTGTTCTCGGGAGTCAGGAAACGTCCATGGAGCATGGACCATGGAGGCGCCGGTGGTCGAGTTCAGCAGCATACACTCCGGCGAGGCACATTGAGGCAGGTCTGGAAGCAGCTCGTCCGCCGGAGGAGGGGAGGCGACGATGATGCGTTTGTGTGGTCCTAGGGGAGGCCCGAAAGGGCAGCCGTGCTTCTGCGAGAACGTCGGCGTAGTGATCGTGGTAGAACTGGCCGGCGAGCTCAAAGGCGTTCAGCTCCTCTATACGACGCGAGCGAAAAGGGCGCATCCCGTTTTCATCATGATTTTGTTCAGTTAGCTTTCCTTGATCCAACAGTTATCCATTAAAAATGTTCACTTTGTGAGTCAGCAGCAGTTAGTGTGTATTAGGTCTGGGACTTAAGAGCATCTACAACCGGGCATCCTATACCCCACCCAAACGCCTTGGCCCGCTGTCCGGTCACTGTTCGGACCAAAAACTAGCACCCAATTGGGCTTCCCATGAGCGGCCCAAACCCCTGGACTGTCCCGCAGCCCCCATATCCAGCTCATATTTGGGGTGAATATGGGGAGGCCCGGACGCGCCCAGACACTGGTGCCACGTCGCCCCGGCCGCTAGCCCCCACCATTGTTTCCATAAAAACCTCAGCCAATGAACCCTAGCCCCACTCCTCTCGCCTACTCCGCTCCTCTCCAATTTCTTCCCCTTCCTCTCTGCAATCTATCACATCCCCTTTGCCATGGCCGACAACGGGTTCAATGAGATCGAGTGGGTGGGGCTGGCGACGGACTCGTCGAGCTCATCCGATGAGGGGGAGCTTGCGCTCCGTATTGCTCTCCGCTGCTCGTGGATGGATCGGGGCGGGAGCTCCTCCTCCTCGGCGTCACGGTCGTCGTGGGTAGGTAGCTCCTCCTCAGTTGTGGCCCAACGCACTCCCTGCCATCTCCGTCCAAGTGGCAGGGCAGGAGCAGCGCCTAGCACAGCCAACAACTACCCCTCCTGCGAGCCGCTGGGTGCTGGTGCCCGCACCGCCTAGCCCACAACCGCGGCTATGGTCGCCAGAGAGGAGGGCCGCATCTATCGGCTTGCGATGAAGGTGGCGGCGCAAGGCTGTGGGTCATCCAGATCTACGTCGGAGGCGCCGCCACCCGCCTCTGACGATGACGAGGCGCTCCGCGCTGCAATTCGGCGTTCGTGCACGTCGGTGGAGACGATGCCTGCCGTCAGCGTCGCAAGAACTCAATGACGCTTTGTCGGGGGCTGGAGGAATCCGAGAAGCTCGCTTGGAAGAAGGCGGGGGCGGTGGACAGAGCCGCACGTCTCGCGGCGTAGCAGAATCGCGACGCCCGACGCATGGCGGTCTATGTGAGCCCCTCCTCTGAGAACGACAGTGGAACGATGGGCAATGACGACGCCCCTCCCGCATTGACGCGTACATGGAGGACAATAGTCAAGATTGCAAGGGGAAGCGGCCGGCAAGGAAGTTGTGAACTCCCCCCCCCCCCCATGTTAATCTATATGTTTTATCTTATATTTAAAGTTTGAACTATGTTGGCCTTTTTGATGAATTGAATCTATGTCCGATGTCAGATTTGGTATGTTTTTATGCTCTATGCCATGATCTACGTACTTTGCATGGTTTCTATGAATTTGGGTGCGGATAGGCAATCGTGGTTGTGGAGCGACCGAAATAGGCTCTGTTCGGTAACTAACAGCGGACGTTTCCGTATGCGCCCGCGGACGTATAGGTCATTAGAATAGGTAACCGCGGTTGCAGATGCTCTTAGCTTGGAGGATGTAGCAGTTCGTTGTTGTAGAAAATAAAAATGAAAAGTAAATCAAAATAAAACAGTGGTTCGCATAGTTCTTATATGTGTGTCTATTAGTTATCCATAGAAGTAGCGAAAATGCCATGGAGACCGAGCTCCATGAAGGCCTTAATTTGAAATTTTCAAATTTCAAAATTTTCAGTTTAAAAAAATTCTAAAAAAATAAACATACACATAGATACGTAATGTCCATGTGTGTAAATTTTCAGGTTGAAATATGTTAAAATGGGAGCTACACAAAAAACTTTGAGGCTTTTTAGCATATGTATTGTTCATCCGTAAAGTCTACGATTTTGTTTTTTATGCAGCTTGCAATTCAAGGTATTTTCTGAAATTTTGCGCGCATAAACATTACATCCTTGCATACATGCGCATTTTCTTTAGATTTTTTCAAAATTGCATTGAATTTCAAAATTTTCAAAATAAAGACCTTCATGGGGTTCGATCTCCAAAATGCCCTACTCTGAAGTAGTAGCTTAGGATCGTAGCAATTGATCACGTCAGTACCAATTCGAGACGTGTCCTATAAGAGAAGTTGGATAACTGGCGACATCGGTTGTAATTGGCACAGTTAAGTTCTTGTTTTTTCAACAGTTGTGTGTTGAAAAAAAAGTTAAAAATCAGTTTCTACAACAGTTAACTTTGTAACTGCAGCAGTAAAAACCTACACAAAGAAGCCAGCAGTTAACTTTATAAATTTCTAGCAGTTTAAAACATGGAGATTGGTTGAAAGATCCGAAGTTAACTCTTTAATTTGCAGCAGTTAGGAAACATGGTTACAAAAAAACAGAAGTTAACTCTCGTATTTGCAATAGTTCAAAACTGCCTACAAAAAGCCAGAAGTTAACTTTGCAATTAACAAAACCATTAACATTTGCAAATTGTAGTTAACATTGCAAAAAATATCCATCAGGAAGTTAGCGAACTTAATTCGTGACAGTTAACCTTTGAAATAGTATCAGTTAACATACCCTAAAACATTTAGTGCTAGTTAACCTTAACAAATCATCGTAGATAGTGGATAGTGTGTGCAAACCGGTGCGCTTTGGTGGACTTGGGATTAAAGACTTGAGGATGCGATCTATTACTCTGCATGTTAGATGGGAGTGGCTCCGAGAATGCAACTAGATAGGCCATGGTAGGGCCTCCCCAAGGCAGTCGACGAGGCGGCTACGGAAGTTTTTTGAAGCCTAGTTCGAATTGAGGTAGGCACGGGTTCGACAGTTTGCTTCTGGAAGGACCGATAGATTGATGATCCCTCGGTTCACGACATCGCCCCTCTGGTCTGGGCTAAGGTGAAACCTCAATTCAAAAAGATGAGAACGGTCCAACAAGGACTGTTGAATGTCAGATGGGTTATGGACATTGAGCTGCTATGCTTATCATCGGAAGGGATCCAATTTAACTATCTTTGGAGAATGAACAACAAGCTTCCTCGCGTCCTCGCTGTTCCAGATAAATACTTCTAGCCTTGGACTGCTTCCGGAGTTTACTTGGCGAAATCGGTGTATGGCTTAACACGTCAGGGCTGCACAATATTCCCTGCCACTAAACTGGATTTAGAGGTGTTGGGCCCCCTCTCAAATGTAAAATATTCGTATGGTTACCAATGTAATATCGGCTGCGGACTTCGAATAGGATAGTGAGGCATGGATTGGACGATGAGGTGGGCACTTGCTACTCTTGATTGTAGGAAGAAGACGAGGGGGAGCACATCCTAATGCAATGTGTAGTGGCTAGAGAAACTTGGCACCAGTGCTTCAACTCTTTGCACATCAATATCTTCAATCCTACGAGCAAGGACACTTTTTTTTGGGGAGGGGGGGGGGGGGTCAAGACGAGAGCGCTTTTCCCGGCCAATGACATGTGTGATTTTGACTCACTGGTGATACTTATCACATGGCACATTTGAAAACAGCGGAATGCACGGGTCTTCGTCAACGGGAAGTACCAATTGACGGCGCCGGAGCTTGTGGACCCAATCATGCAGAATTGGATGAATGGAAACAAGCCGGAGCTAGAGTTTTACAATATCTTGTGAGGAATTAGTCTTTGCCTAGACTGTTGGTGTGGTGTTGCTTGCTATTGGTTGTTTGCAACCAATGCAAGTCTCTTGTAAAAAACAAGCTACCTTCCATAAAAATATGGCATGCCTTTGGTGTGCTCTTGAAAAAGAAAGAGGACCGGAAACCCTAAATTTCAGAAGCTTCAAAAGGAACTCCCAAGAAACGGAATCAAAATCTATTATTGAGTTTCCGCCGAATTGTTTTTGAAACAAAATCCATATCTCCACATTCACAGATAATTTGAAAGAGAAATTACTGAGGTATCAACTCTCCCAGGAAGCAAGCGAGCATGATGCTATCCCGGTCTGCCAAGTCCATGCGGTGAAGTGGCGATGTCACACCGTCGATGAGCCCCAGCTTCCGCGCACAATCATCTATCGAGGCGAGGGCGCCCTCACAACCTTGCCTGAAGTCCGCAAGCGAGCAAGTCTTCAGTGCGTCGCCCATGCCGGCGACGTGTGTGTGCACAAAGTTGTGCATGTCCACACAGGTTTGGTACATCACCCGCATATCCTCCGAGATCTTTGGATCCTGCACGAGCTTATTGCCAGCGCTCTCGGTGGCCTCACACGACTCAAGGGCGACTCTCACGGCGACGCCGGCCGTGCTGCTGCCCTCCGATGCGCCGCGAAGCGTCTTTGTGCGCGTTGGCCCTGCCAAGCGCTAGTCTTGTGGCAAGCGTCCGCGATCAACATGGATGGGTTGCCGACACATGCGGCGTCGGTGCTGGTGCAGAGCAAGGTGATGGCTGCAAGCGACAAGGTGAGGGCGCACATGATGGGCGTGTTCTTCATGTTTGTTCGATCATTGATTTGATTGAACCTATGCGTGTTTTGCAACATGTGTATCAAAAGGAAATTGCTTGATTGCCAAAAACACAAGAATCGCTTTTATAGAATGGCCCTGCCAAGTACTGGCCAGACTGAAAATATATTGTAAATGTAGCATATCTGGAGAAATTAATTTGTATCATTATAAAGCAACCTGTACTTGAGATATGTTGCATTTACAGTCGAACCCAATGAACCCCTAAAATCAATTTGCATTATTAGTTTGAACATCTCAGAAGTTTTTAAAAGGTATTTAACTTTTCCTTAACGCAGTGGTCTGAAGCTTGTCGTTCCTTCGCGACGGTGAAGCCAATCTTCTCCGGTTTTTTCACTTCAACCAGTAGACGATAAATTTCACGCCCAGTCTTCTGCTCCCTTATAACGCGGACCCTTATAACGCATTTATAATTCACGGAAAACGCGTTTTAAGGGTCGGTTTTAGCTGCGGCAGAATAGACCCCTCAAATGTAAACTTAAAACCGAATATTCACTTATATTCTTTCCCCACATCTTCTTCTTCCTCTCGTCTGTGTCCATGGTCAGCTAGCTTGCTCCCGTGAAACCGACGGATAGCGCACGAAGCGACCAAAAACAGAGCCGCAGACGATCGAATACGAAACACGCGAAGCAGCCAATCCACGAGCTAGCTCCTCCGCCGGGGTAGCCAGAGCTAGCTAGCTCAGCTCGAATCCATCCAGGAGCGAGCTAGCTAGCTAGCTCCTCCGTCGCCGTAGCGAGAGATGCGGCCGGGGCGGACGACCGGGGCGGGTAGCCGGCGGCTAGGAGACCGGGGTGGCGCGGACGGGCTGCCGGTGTCTAGGGACGGGCGGGGCGGCGTCCGGGGCGGCGCAGACGGCGGACGCGGACCGGCAGACGCGGAAGTTTTCGTGGCAGTTGGGCTCCCACCAACTGCTTTTTCTCGATACAGGGCACCGTAGAAGCGGACGAGAAAACTGTGTTTTTGTGGATCGGGAGGAGTTTTTTACCGCACCCCTTAAAAAATTTATAGGTCGAAGGTGTATAAGAGGTCAGTTCGGACTACTTTTTCCACGCGAAACTGAAAACTGACGGTTATTTTACAGTTCCGTGGGATATACGGGTCTGCTAGACATGCTCTTAGGTTGTGGCCTCGTACCACTACTAGAAAGGAAGGTACTATGTGACGCTAATCTTTCTTTTCAGGAAAACTATGTGCCGCTAAATGCGTCAAATAGTCTACCTTTCGCATAGGCAGTGAGTGACTGGGTCGGCCCATGAAAGATGCACACAGGGCACGTTGGTTTTTTCTAGGGTTATCTCTTTACTGGCTTTTTGGGTTTCTTCTCAGGTTTTTCTTTCTTTTTTGTTATTTTTCAAATTTTCTTCCCATTTTTGAACAAAAGTTTGAAATTCCAAAAATATGTTCATATATTCAAATTTTGTATAAAAATATTGGTGTTTTCAATTTTTGTTGGAATTTAAAATAATATTCGTATTTTCAAGAAAATATTCATATTTACAAAACATGCAGAATTTCAAATGTTGTTCCTGTTTGTCCAGACAGTTTTTGAAAACTAGGAACAAATTTTGAAACTAGGAGCAATTTTCTAAAATTCCTAATAGTTTTAGAAAAAATAATGCAAATTTAGAAAAATGTGATAATTTTTTGAAATTATGAACAATTTTTTGGGAGTACAAAAAGTTTTTGGAACTTCAAAAAAATTGAATTTTTTGAACATTTTTTTTAAACTTTGAACAAATTTAGGAATTTTTGAAAAAAAAAACTTTTGGGTAAAGAAAAATAAAAAATCAGTAAATAGAAAATTAAAAAGCTAGAAAAACCCATGAACACAAAAAAGAGAAAAAAAAATAAGGATATCCCTTGCACATATATCCTACTTAATGGGTTGGCCCACTTGTGATTCACTCACTGTAACACCCCGAGAATCTTGATACAGTAATCTTCCCTTAATGGTGGTTATGTCGTCATGATTACTATGCAAACTGCCACTTGTCCAAAAATCAAAGTCAAATTCAAATTTAAATTGCAAGTGAAATTATTATTTCTTCGAACAGTAAAACTAAAATGTTCGCCTTATTCTATAAATTCCCATTGTCATTTTCATGTTGAAAGCAACTTCATTTGACTCACTAACAAATTCCTAGGAATTAATAAGTGGTCTAACAGAAAATAAAATGGCATTTTATAAATAAGCAATTATTCATTTAACTCCATTTGCCTCCAAACTTGGTGTACTAGCTTCTAATAATACAAAGTTATTTTGAGCAAAGTTTCAATGGCAACAAAATTCATTTGGCACAAAAATATATTGCAAAACAGGAGCAATAAAAGGAACATAAATAGTAAAGAAGAGAAAGAAAAGAGCACTGTGCACTTATAGCCCATAGCTGCAGTGCATGGCCCAGCCCATCTTGAGGCCTTCTATTCCGTACACAGGAGTAGGCAGGGGCGCGCCGTGGCGCACATCCACGCCTCCATGGCCACGGATGTCGCCGTGTTGATCATCTAGCGAGTCCCCGCGGTGGATAAAAGCACCCCGACGCCTCTGGACAACCCTAGCATCTTTACCTCCCCCCTTCACCTCGCTCTCTCCCTCATAGTACCCCACCGCGCCGCAGCCGCCATGGCCATCCTGTCGTCGTGACCACTGGACTCCCCGCTCCTTGAGAAGACGTCCAGGAGCCTCCCCGCCATCGTCTCCTTCGTCTACGCCTGCTAGACAGGACCGGGAGGGCCGCAACACGCTGCCATCGCCGATCCCTTCGCCTACGGTCACCGTCGTCAGATCCCGCCCCTTCGGTCCTCCCCGAACCGTCCCGAGCTTGCCACCGGCCTCCTCGCGGTGAGCTTCCTTCGTTCCCCCCCTTCTTCGCCTCTTCCTATCACCGCTTGGCGCCTCCACCGACGCGCCCGACGCCCGCCCTTGACCGTGCCCAAGTAACACGCGCGCGTGCCTGCTTTGGCCGTGCCACGCGCCGGCCCGTGCGTGCCTGCCTCGACCTGGCCGCTCCCAACCACACCCTTCCTCGCACGTGGCCGCGGTCGTCACGTCGCTGCCGCAGCGACCAGAGCTCCGCTCCCTGTGCGTGCTCCCCCGCGATCTGCCGCGCCCCCTGACTCGCCAGCCACGCTTGGCCTCGCCCCCGCGCGCGCCAGCCTGCGCGTGGCCGCGCCCGTCGTCGCCCGCTGCCGCCTGCCGCTGGTGCCGCCCGTGCCCTGACTTCGCCCCGCCGCGTCCTGCTACTCCCGCTCTCGCTGTGCTCCCCCGTCTGCTGTTGTTGCTAGCTACCACCGCCGCCTCCTGCAGCTGCCCTACGCCACCCGCTGTCGGCCGGCCCGCCGCTGCCTGCCCCCGGCCTGGCCGCCAGCGCCTCCTGTGCCATGCCCAGCCGGCGAGGCCGCTGGCTCTATGCCTATCAGGCCCGGCCCCTGTTAATTTGTGGGGGGACTAAACCCCCACTTTACACTAACCCCCCTGGCTAAAAATATTTAGTTAAGTCCTCTGTTAAAATGAAACATTAAAAAAATAAACAAGAATAAATCTAAAAACAGAGTCAATGACAGATGGGTCCCGCAGGGGCCTTTGACCAGTCAACATTGACCAGTCAATTGCTGACTGCGCAGTTGACTGGGCCCACTGTCAGCCTCATAGTACCACTGGCTGGGTACACTTTTCGGTACCCTTAGCAATTTGCATTTAATATAATTTTGAATTAAATTAAATCTAGAAAATTCAGAAAATCATTTAAACTTCAAAAAATCATATAAATTAAACTGTAACTCGGATTAAAATAATTTATATATGAAAGTTGCTTAGAAAAATATAACGAATTTGTTTATGCTATCCACATACCTGCCACACCCATCTAACATAGTGAACATCGACATTTTACCCCTGGACCAATATACCGAAAAACACTTGGAGCTAGGAAAACATTTCTGGATGTTTTCTCTCTTCTTTTAAAATGCCTAGGGATGCATTAGAGCATATCGTCATCACATACTGCCATCACATCCATTGTGCTGGATTTGATTGCTTCATTATTTATCTGTTTTCCCCTCTTCCCTATTCTTTCGGTAGACCCCGAGACTGCCGGTGACACCCAGTACGACTACGACGTCGACGAACCGTCCTTCTCAACAGAGCTTCCAGGCAAGCAAAACCCCCTTGATCATTCTGATACTGCCTATTCTTTCCCTCTACTGCTTGCATTAGTGTAGTGTTACCGTTACTGCCTTATCGTTCGATCCTATACTGCTGCCTAGCCTGTCCTTGCTACTACTGTTGATACTTTACCTGTTATCCTATTTGCCTAGTATAGGTATGCTAGTATTTCATCAGTAGCCCTATATTCTTGTCTATCTGCCATGCTATAATATTGGGCCGTGATCCCTTCAGGCGGTGATCATGGATATACACACACACACACACACACACATGATACATGTTATGATTAAAGTCGGGTCGGCTCGCAGAGTACCTGCGAGTGATTCACGGACTGGGGGCTGAAAGGACATATTTCCAGACGGCCCCCTGAGTGATTCTTTGTAGCGGAACAACAGGGCAGGCTGAGACCACCTAGGAGAGAGGTGGGCCTGGTACCTGGTCGGTGCCCGCGGTTACTTCATAATAACACGATTAACGAGATTGGGTATTTGATCTTAGTTGGCCGCTAGCCTATACACACTAACCGACACGCGGGACAAGATATGAGCACTCGGCGTCGTACGTTCCTTCCGAAAGTGATCCAGATGTCGCAGTTCAGAGATGCGGGTTGATTGTTGGGGTGGTCCACATAAGCACCTGCTTTGTATAAAGAGGTAGCTAGGTCTGGTCCCCGGCCAATCACACAACATGCAGGAGTGCAAAGGGCGATGGGCCCAAGACCCGTGAGCACTTAGGATTTAGACTGGTGTGTTGACCTCTCTGGAGAGCCTAGGTTGGTCTACGACGTGTTGATCATCCGAGGCCGGGCATTACCCAGGAAAGTGTGTCCGGCCAGAGGTGATTGAGCGTATCGGGTAATATGGTGCACCCCTGTAGGGAAGTTATCTATTCGAATAGCCGTGTCCACGGTAACAGGACGACTTGGAGTTGTATTCCGACCTCTTACAACTAAAACCGGATACTTGATAAAATACACCCAGATAAGTGACAGATACAACCCGGTGATCGCTTTCTCTCAGGAAAATGAGGAGAGGATCTCCGGGTAGGATTATTGCTATACGTTGATACTTGTTATCATACTAGCTACTCTCTTCTACTGCTTCAAGATGGTGGCTGCCAAAAGACGTAGTCTTCGATAAGATGAGCTTCTCCCCCTTATTATGACATTTCTGTAGTTTAGTCCATAGATACTACCCCATTTCTTTGATACCGATGCATATGTAGTGTAGATCTGATGTAAGACTTGCGAGTACTTTGGAAGAGTACTCATGGTTGCTTTGCTACCCCTTTTTACTTCGACCCGGATGTTCGTAACAGATGATGGTGCCGCAGATGGAGGTCCCCCCAGCGGAGCCTACTACGTGGAGACTGACGACCAGGAGTAGTCCGGAGGTCCCAGGCATGAGGCCTCGCCTTTCGATCTAGCGACATTGTTTTTCTCAGCCTTCTTAAGGTAAACTTGTCTAACTATGTCTGTACTCAGATAATATTTGCTTGATGACTTATGTATTCGGGTCCTCGTGGCCCCTGCCTTGTAATATAAAGATTTATGTTTACCCCTTTATGTTTTTTTGAGGAATGGGATAGTAGGAGAGGCTCCTACTGTGTTTTCATATATGTAAAAGGGTTACATAGTTACATCTTATGTACAAGGGTCCACACACCCACACTACACAGGATGGGGGGGGGGGGGGGGGGGGTAGGCAACTAGCAAGCTATGATACAAGAGCTAGTGTAGAGTAGCAATAAACAAGGAGATGAAGGCACTATGTGCCTCTTTAGTCCTATGTTGTAGCAAGCTAAAGTCTTCTTTAAATCTTTGGAGCCAAGCGTCAATGCTTGGGTTTATGCCTCTGAAATGTTTATTGTTCCTTTCTTTCCACAGGCTCCACGCAGCAACCAAAAAGATGTCAAAGAAGAGTGGTCTCCCCCAAGTTTGTTGCCCTAGATGAAGAAGATGGAGCCGACAGGTGAACGTGGGCCAAACGATGCCAATCTTTTGCCAGCAGGCACGACTAAAAGAGCACGTAAATATCATGTGATCAACCATTTCCTCCACTTTGGGTCCCACATAGCAGGCAGTTGTGATCTTCACCAATGTTAAAGTGGCAGCGTTTTAGCATGTTCCGCGTGTTGAGCCTGTCATGCAGGAGCAGCCAGCCAAAAACCTTGATTCTCATGATGCAATGTGATCTCCAGAGGTAGGTGAAAGTAGGGTGGGTAGTAACTTCTCTGAAACAAAATTTGTAGAAGTCGGTTGCTCTGAAATCTGCCTTACCCCAGATGTAGTGCCAAACGTCATTCTTTGAGGTGGAAGGGGATATGTGCATGGGGATTGTCTGGATATCCCGTACCTCATCCAAAGCCTGTGGCAACATGTGGAGGTGAAAGGTTTCTTCAAGTGTCGTGCTTTCCAAGAAATCCTTGATTGACATGTCCTTATGCATGGCAAAGGAGAAAGCATGCGGGTGGGTGATTTCAATCACATCGTTCCTCCAAAGATCCTTCCAGAACAAAGATGTTGCGCCTGAGACTGCCTGGACTTGGGTGATACCCCGGTAGACGGGGGTGAGTTTTAAGATGTCTCGCCACCAATAAGAGCCAATAGGATCCGACGCGTGGGGGATTTTGTCCATGTAATAATTAACCCAAATCAAGTTTACCCATGGGATGTCCAGCTTGTTATAGAACTTATGCAGGAATTTTAGGAGTAATGCTTCATTTTGGAGTTTAATGTTGATGACCCCAAGTCCACCATGTTTTTTAGGTTTGCAGACCATCTCCCAAGCTGCCAGTGAGTTGCATTTATCAACCTGTTCAGTTTTTTGGGTCCAAAGGCATCTTCTTCTGATCTTGTCGAGCATCTCAATCAGCTTAGGAGGGAATTTCAGTGTACACATGGCATAGATCAGAAGGGAGGTTACCGTGGCGTTGAGCCAGGAGAGCTTGCCTCCATAAGACATCATGGCTATCGTCGAAGTGAGACGGTGTTCAGCAGAGCAGACGAGCGGCATGAGGTCAAGGACAGTAGGTTTAGACGTGCCAAGCGGGAGCCCGAGGTAGGTGAACGGCATTGTGCCAACAGAACATCCAAAGAGTCGTGCAATGTCACCAGCTAAGTCGGCAGAGATATTGATCGGGATTAGTGTAGACTTGTGGAAGTTGATTTTGAGGCCAATGGAGGACGCGCAATCAGTGAGAATCCCTTTTATGATGGTTGCCTGTCAAGGGCATGCAGGCATGGCCAGTATCGTATCGTCCGCATATTGGATTACAAGATATTCTGTTTGGCCTGCGCAAGGGAAAGGTAGTTGGATTCTACCTTGTCTGAAGGCCTCATTGATGGCTGCCTGAAGGAGGTCCGCGGCGAGAACAAAGATGAGAGGTGACAGGGGGTCGCCCTGTCGGACACCACTTTGGCACTGAAATTGATGGCCGGGAACGCCATTAAGACGGACCGAGGATCGACCAGTGGAGAATAGGCTCCTGATCCAAGAAAGCCATTTATCATTGAACCCCATGTGTTTCATGATGTTTATCATGGGGGTGTTCTCAATCATGTCGAAGGCTTTTGCAAAGTCAAGTTTTAGCAATATAATCTCACGCTTGGACGCCTGGCGCTGGTGGATATATTGGAAGGCCCATGCAAGGCAGACTTGTATTGTACGCCCTTTGATGAAACCGTATTGATTCCTGTGGATGTGCTGAAGAATAATCCATTGCAATCGATTGGCAAGGAGCTTGGTAATTAGTTTGAGGCAACAGTTGAGCAATGTAATCGACCCGTAGTCATTCACTGTCTCCAGGGAGTTGTCTTGGGGATTAGAGTTATCAAACCATCGTTTATGCTTGTGAGGTCGAGTCCTCATGCATGAAATTGGTCACAGATGGTGTAGAAATCATGCTTGATGATGGGCCAGCAGGCTTTGAGGAATGCACCACTAAAATCGTCAAGGCCTGGGGCTCGGTCCGCTGGCATTTCTTTGATCACAGCATCGATCTCCGCATGGGTGAACGGTTCAGTCAGATGTTCAAGGTTTGTGCTATGTTGGATAATTTCCTGGACGTTGAATTTCATTTCCGTAGGGGTGGAAGTGCCCAGACGGTCTTTGTAAGTTTGGAGCAGCAGGGGCTCTTTACTAGGGTGATCATCCACAATAGTGCCATCATCCTTTTTGAAACTAGCAATGTTGTTTTTCCGGTAGCGTTTAGTGGCCACCGCTTGGAAGAATTTGGTATTTTCGTCCCCGAATTTAATCCAACGAATGGTGCAACGTTTTTTCCAGTATTGTTTCTGATAGCCAAGGATCCGTAGTATGTGTTTTTTGAGAATATTCCTGAAGTTCATCTCAGGGGTGGTCAGGTTTCTATTATTTTCAAGTTCATCCAACTCTGCTAGTACTTGGTTAGAATTGGCGATGGCAACGGATAGACGAGAGATATGCTTACTCCAAGTCTTCAGAGTGTATCTGAGGGTTTTGAATTTGCGATAGAGAATGGTAGCAGCATTGGTAGATCTTACTGGTCTATTCCAAACCTCTTGAACAATATCCATAAAGCCGGTGTGTAATATCCAGTAAGGTTCAAAGCGAAAAATCTTGCTGCGCGGAATAGATGTTTGAATGGAGATGACACATGGCACATGATCTGAGACGGGCTTACCAACGGGTTTAACTGGAGTGTTTGGGTAAACGTTTGTCCAATGGAGAGAAGTGAAAAACCAATCCAGCTATTCGAGCAGGGGGTCATGTTGCATATTACTCCACGTATATGATCTGCCTTTTATGGGAAGTTCAATTAGGCTTTGTTTACGGATGATATCATTGAAGGTGCACATATCATGAGGGCAGCCCCCGTGTTTGTTGCGGTTATCTGGAGCTCTAATGTAATTAAAATCCCCAAGTAAGAGCCAGTCTTGTGTGTTCGGGATAGCCGGATCGTATAACCAATTAATGAAGGCAATGCGTGCGTCGCCAGAATAGGGGCTGTAAATATTTGCTAACGTCCATGATTGTGAAGATTGCGTACTAGTGAAATCAATAACCAAAGTGAATGCATCAGAGAAAACCACAGTGCTAGTAAAGACTGAGCTTTTCCAAATAGTAATTAACCCCCCTGATGCCCCTTGCGAAGGAACAAAAGCAAACTGATCGAATTGTCGAGGACAGCATGACTTAATAAAGGCCAAATCAAAAGATGTCTTTTTGGTCTCCTGCAGACAGACAATCGAGCAGCCACTCGAGCGAATAGCATTATTCAGGGCTAGCTGTTTATCGTCAGAATTCAGCCCACGGATGTTCCAACACAGAACATTCCAACTATGCAAAAGCGACATGGGATAGCAAAGATTTAGGCCGCAAAAGAAGCGGGCTCGTCCACCTGATCACCAGGCGATGGTGTACCTGCATTGGTGGTGGTTGCTGTTGCAGGCTCGAGGGCAACAAGTAGGATTTCTTCAGTTAGTTCTTCAGCAGGGACATCGCATCTGTTGACACCAATCTCTTGAAGGACACTGATTGGGGTAGGAGGTAGCTCTTCAGATTGTGTAGCAAGAGTAGAAGATGAGGAACCCACAGAGGGAATCAGCCTGGGTTTAACTCGCGAGCTGGTTGGGCGGGTATCAGAAATCTGTGGCACCCTGAAGCCATTATACTTGTTGGAATGGGTGCTACGTGATACGCCTCCAACGTATCTATAATTTTTGCTTGTTCCATGCTGTTATATTATCAATCTTGGATGTTTTAAAATCATTTTATAGCAACTTTATATCATTTTTTGGGACTAACCTATTGAAATAGTGCCCAGTGCCAGTTCCTATTTTTTCCTTGTTTTTACTTCACAGAAAATCAATACCAAACGGAGTCTAAACGCAGCGAAACTTTTTGGAGATATTTTATGGACCAGAAGGAACAACTTGGACCGAAGAAGTACCAGAGGGGTGCCCCGAGGGGGGCACAACCCACCAGGGCGCGCCTGGGTGGACGCGCCTGGGGGCCCAGGCGCGCCCTGGTGGGTTGTGCCCACCTCGATGGCCTCCCGCACCGCCTCTTTGCTCTATAAATACCCCAATATTCCAAAAACCCTAGGGGAGTCGAAGAAACACAATTCCAGCCGCCGCAAGTTCCAGAAACACCAGATCCAATCTAGACACCATCACGGAGGGGTTCATCATCCTCATTGGTGCCTCTCAGATGATGCGTGAGCAGTTCATTGTAGACCTTCGGGTCCGTAGTTAGTAGCTAGATGCTTCCTCTCTCTCTTGTGATTCTCAATACAATGGTCTCTTGGAGATCTATTTGATGTAACTCTTTTTGCGGTGTGTTTGTTGGGATCCGATGAACTTTGAGTTTATGATCAGATCTATTTTTTATCCATGAAAGTTATTTGAGTTTCTTTGATCTCTTATATGCATGATTACTTATAGCCTCGTATTTCTTCTTCGAATCTTTGGTTTAGTTAGGCCGACTAGATCGATTTTTCTTGCCATGGGAAGAGGTGCTTTGTGATGGGTTCGATCTTACGGTGCTCAATCCCAGTGACAGAAGGGGACATGACACGTATGTATCATTGCTATTAAGGATAACAATATGGGGTCTATTCCTACATGAATAGATCTTGTCTACATCATGTCATTGTTCTTATTGCATTACTCCATTTCTCCATGAACTTAATACACTAGATGCATGCTGGATAGCGGTCGATGTGTGGAGTAATAGTAGTAGATGCAGGCAGGAGTCGATCTACTAATCTTGGACGTGATGCCTATATAATGATCATTGCCTGGATATCGTCATGATTATTTGAAGTTCTATCAATTGCCCAACCGTAATTTGTTTACCCACCGTATGCTATTTTTCTCGAGAGAAGCCAATAGTGAAATCTATGGTCCCCGGGTCTATTCTTCTTCATATTTGCTTTCTGATCTATTATTTGCTACTTTTATTTTCAGATCTATTATTCCAAAAACCCAAAAATACCTTGCTGCACTTTTTTGTTACTTCTTTTATTTCGCGTTTATTTGAGATCTATTTATCCAATCTATCATAATTTTTCTCCCGTCCATGTGACAATTTCTGGCATGGTTACCCGAAAGGGATTGACAACCCCTTTAACACATCGGGTTACAAGTATTTGTTCTTTGTGTGCAGGTACCGTTTACATAGTGTTGCTTGGTTCTCCTACTGGATTGATACCTTGGTTTCATAACTGAGGGAAATACCTACCGTAGCTATGCTGCATTATCCCTTCCTCTTGGGGGAAATACCGACGTAGTTCAAGCGACATCACTACAACGTACCTTAGCAGTGGAGATGGGGGCCATAGCACGAGTATGGCGGCCATGAGTCACCAGAGGGCCGGAGGGGTTTGTAGTTGCATTGACAGAAGCAAGCCCAAGAGCATCGAGCATCATCCTGGGAGGGTGATCAGCTGACTATAGAGGGGCAGAATCGTTGTCTCCTTGGGAGCTATCTTCAGGCAAGTGTGCCTCATCCATCTGAGGGGGCAAGCTTGGAGCAAAGGCAGGGAGGAGCGCAGGCCCAACCAGTTGCTGAAGGCCTGGCATCGTGGTGTGCAGCGTGTTATCATGAATTTCTTCCAAGACCACTGATGAAGTAGGTAGAGCAGGGTGTTGATTGAATTGAATGCCATGCGCATCAGAAGTCACTGTGACTGAAACTTGCATGTTGTCATTCCGGAGCCCATATCCATTACACCAAGGGCCGATAGTAGCCATCATCGGGCGCAGAGCATGAAAGATGAAGGTGTTGAGTTGTTGCCTTGGAATAGGGTCTAACAGTAGAAGATTGATCATGTTATTACCTTGCGCGATAACCCAAATTGGATACCTTGATTATGCAGAGCCACGGTGATGGTGACTGTAGTCTGAAGCTCATTCTGCTCGAGTGTGGCCGGTGCAATATGAGGAACCAAAAGCAGAACAGAGTTCCCAGCAGAACTATCATCAAAAGTTGAGATGGCATCATTCCAAGCCTCCATGGCATTATCAGTTATGTTGTTCTCTGGAACCACTCCATGCTGAACTGTCAGACCTTGCGCTGCGAGCCAGGCTTGGTAATTGACTAAGTGTGGAGGCAGGGGCGGGAGCAGAGGCGTGGGAGGGGCCGGCCATTCTCCCCAGCCCGCATTGTTCTGAGCAGGGCCGCCATTGACATTGTTGACGTTTCCAGCAGGCGGAGCTGCATTCTGAACAAACCAGTTGTGAACCTGCTATTCGGAAAGCTGTTCTGCAGTGACCTCAGGTCCGAATTGGGGGTGGGGATTACCATCAGGGGGTGGGGGTTCTTCACCTGCAGGAGGAACTTCAGGTAACAGCCCGTTCCAATCATTGCTGCGTAAGATGGTGATCTGGACAGTCCAGCAGTCTCTTGCTCCCCCAAGTTGCCAGACAACAAAACTCTTTGGGATTAAACGGAGACTAAGAACACGAGCTTTGAGCAGAACATATCTTCTATCTTGTCTCGGGTTGTACCAGGATACCAAAGAGCCATAACCGCCCAGGGCCTTGTTGATATAATACTCAGTTTGGTAATTATACGGAAAGCCAAAGAACATGAGCCAAATCTCAGGGCCAAAGGAGGTGGTGCGTCGGTTGAGAGCTTCATTGTGAGGCACGAATGTAATGAGCAAATCTTCATCCTCAAGCTCAAGGGGGGGGGGGGTGGCCACGGCAGTATCACACATGAAGGAATCAACAAAACCAAAGATCCCAATCCCGAATGGGTGATCGCTAGATTCAGTAGTAAAGAGCTGGGACTCGTGGAGAAGATCTTCAACCATATTGTGGATGGCCGCACAGTGATGTAGAGGAACATAGTGGCTGCCTTCAGCGACAACGAGGAAGTCGTGATTAAGCGGAGGGATGGGACCGACGACCATGCCGCTGCGCACCACACGATCGGCCGGGCCTGATTAGACGGCGAAGCCCGGCGGGAGGAACGACACCAGATTGAGAGGGTAGTTTGCCATGGCCAAAGTGGTGGGAGTGGGCGGTGGTGGCTGCTGCGGTGATGGGACTGGGCGAGGCAGAGGTGCTTGGAAAATCGAGGCGGAAGCTGGGGCGTGAGGGGCAGGGAGGGAAGACTGAATTGTCTTGGGCCTCCACTTCCATTTTATGTTGAATAATAGCTTGCGACAGGATCATGCCACGTGTTCGTAGAAACCGCAAACGGAGCATCGGATGGTTGGCCTGGGCTCACGTTGATTTTGTTTTGAAGCGGAAGGAGCAATGTTTCCGGAACGATGATTTTGGTTGCCCAGATTAGTAGCTGAGGCAAGGAAAGGTTGGTTCTTGCCAAATAATGGGCAGTCAACAGATTTGTGACCCGAAGCCAAGCATTTAATACAAATCAAGCGAGCTTGGCAAGAAACTTTGTGATGGCCCCATTGAAGGCAACGAGAGTAGAGAACCGCCCAATTAACGGATAATTCCTGGATTTCTGTCAGCGAATATTGGGCATGGGCCAAATCTTCCTTGTGGCGGGCTGATAGCACAGCAGGCCAAGAAACATGCGAGGAGCATATTTGAACGCCGAATATAGGAAACACTGGGGCAGCGGTGGATAAGGGGCAGATAGCGGGCAATTAAAGGCTCCCAATTTAATATAGTACAATGGTCGGCGCTCCTTTAAATCTGCCTGGTGTAAAAAATGCTCCATTAATGCCGCGGAATTGTTGCTGTCCGTTACCTGAGGAGCCTTTAATGCCCCATGGCTAATGGTTCTCCCCCTCCCACCTCTCCCCTCCCTCCCACCTCCTCCCACCAAGCTCCATGGCGATCTCTAATCTAGATCCCTATGGAGGGTCTACTACATTGGGATTTTTTTGCACCGGGCTTAGCCCTTGCAGATCAGGTGAGAAAAAGGTTTGGATCCATAGTTCACTTCTCACCCTCTCGGGACTCCAAGGAATTCTTTTTGGTGGTATCTTTCTCCTCAGCTTCTTTTTCTCTCTCCGTGGATTCGGTTGGTATTGCTCTTCAATGTTGTATTGGCGGTATCAGCTCGGGCTTTCGGGTGACTCAGATTAATTCCCGGTCATTTCATTTCTCTGTTGCCAATAACAAAGTTGGTCATTTCATTCACCGACTCAAGGACCGTGTCTGGCCAGATTTTGTTTGTCACTTCCATCTGCTGAATGGTCGTTTCGCCCATGCCCCTATTGAGGATTCTTGCTGGCATGCTGATGAAGAATTGGTGGATATTTCGACCCATCGATCCTTGGCTCTAAAATCTTCTCTGAACTTTCTGCATTCTGGTTCAACATTGGATTTGAGTTCGGAGAAGGTACTATGCAAATTTGGTTTAATCCCAATTGATCATATGCGGTTCTCTAACAACAATGCTGTTGAGGCGTCATCGTCCACGTTGCACACGGACACTCACATTCATCACATGCAGCCATCTGCCCAGTCTCGCCTAGGGTTTTGCATCTCGGATAATCCCAATTGTTCTTCGAATCATTCCATTGAAGCTTCGGAGAATCTCCTCTCTGGATTACCCCTTTATGTTGTAGAGTTGTGTTGTGATATCTTCTCGTGAGTCTCTGATGTTGATCATGCATGTTTGCGTGTATGATTAGTGCACGATTGAATCGGGGGCGCCACAAGTTGGTATCAGAGCCGACTGCCTGTAGGAACCCCTTCCAAACTCCTTGGTCGATGTTGAGTCTAGACTTGATAGGAAAACTATTTTACTAACTGTGTTGTGTGGCTTACGTGCCCAGATCACCTATGGGTGGGATTATGATCATTTATTCTGCCCCTTTACTCTGGGATTATGATCACTCTTCTCTTCGGGTTAAACTTTTACTAACTCTAACTCTAGGATCACGCAATGATTTCGTTACGGAGCCCTGATTACTTTTAGCTACCCCTTCTTTCGATATACCTTCAGTTTCTGGAGTTGATTCCTTTAGAACCTATTTTCTCTCCGAAGATTCCTAAGAGACAGATCGTGCGCCAGCCGATGTCTGTTGCAGTATCAAGTGCACCTGCTGTGCTAATCGATCTCTTAACCCACTTGGGATATCGCCGGCACCCTGAATACACCATGTATGAGTAGTCGGGCTTTGATACTTACTCAACTTCACACCTTGCAACACAGGCAAGAACCCTTTCTTTGACTGGTCCATCTTGAACTTCTTCAGAACTTTGTCAAGGTATGTTCTTTGTGAAAGTCCTATTAGGTGTCTTGATCTATTTCTATAGATTTTGATGCCCAATACGTAAGCAGCTTCACCGAGGTGTTTCATTGAAAAACTCTTATTCAAATATCCTTTTATGCTTTCCAGAAATTCTATATCATTTCAAATCAACAATATGTCATCCACATATAATATTAGAAATGCTAAAGAGCTCCCACTCACTTTCTTGTAAATACAAGCTTCTCCGTAAGTTTGTATAAAACCAAAAGCTTTGATCACCTCATCAAAGCGTATATTCCAACTCCGAGATGCTTGCACCAGTCCATAGATGGATAGCTGGAGCTTGCATACTTTGTTAGCATCCTTAAGATCGACAAAACCTTATGGTTGCATCATATACAACTCTTCCTTAAGAAACCCGTTAAGGAATGCCATTTTGACATCCATTTGCCAGATCTCATAATCATAAAATGCAGCAATAGCTAACATAATTCTAACAGACTTAAGCATCGCTACGGGTGAGAAAGTCTCATCGTAGTCAACCCCTTGAACTTGTCGGAAACCCTTTGCGACAAGTCGAGATTTATAGACGGTGACATTACCATCAGTGTCTGTCTTCTTCTTAAAGATCCATTTTTTCTCAGTGGCTTGCCGATCATCGGGCAAGTCCACCAAAGTCCATACTTTGTTCTCATACATGGATCCTATCTCGGATTTCATGGCCTGAAGCCATTTGTCGGAATCCGGGCTCATCATAGCTTCTTCATAGTTCATAGGTTCACCGTTGTAAATAACATGACTTCCAGGACTGGATTACCCTACCACTCTGGTGCGGAACGTACCCTGGTCGACCTACGAAGTTTAGTAGTAACTTGATCTGGAGTTTTCATGATCATCATCATTAGCTTACTCGCCGGTTGGTGTAGGCATCACGGGAACTGCTTTCTGTGATGTGCTACTTTCCAATTCGAGAGAAGGTACAATTACCTCATCAAGTTCTACTTTCCTCCCACTCACTTCTTTCGAGAGAAACTCCTTCTCTAGAAAGGACCCATTCTTGGCAACAAAGATCTTGCCCTCGGATCTTTGGTAGAAGGTATACCCAATGGTCTCTTTAGGGTATCCTATGAAGATGCACTTCGAGCTTATCCGGCTGAAGCCTCTTGACATGAGCATCGCATCCCCAAACTTTAAGAAACGACAACTTAGGTTTCTTGCCAAACCATAACTCATACGGTGTCGTCTCAACGGATTTAGACAGTGCCCTATTTAAAGTGAATGCAGCTGTCTCTAATGCATAACCCCAAAATGATACTGACAAATTGGTAAGAGACATCATAGAACGCACCATATCCAATAGAGTACAATTACGCGTTCGGACACACCATTACGATGTGGTGTTCCAGGTGGCGTGAGCTGTGAAACAATTCCACATTGTCTTAAATGCATACCAAACTCGTAACTCAAATATTCACCTCCACGATCAGATCGTAAAAACTTTATTTTCTTATTACGATAATTATCCACTTCACTCTGAAATTCCTTGAACTTTTCAAATGTTTTAGACTTGTGTTTGATTAAGTAAATAAATCCATATCTACTCGAATCATCTGTGAAGGTAAGAAAATAACGATATCCACCGCGTGCTTCAATACTCATTGGACCGCATACATCAGTATGTATTATTTTCAGTAAGTCACTAGCTCGCTCCATTGTTCCGGAGAACGGAGTTTTAGTCATCTTGCCCATAAGGCATGGTTCACATGTATCAAATGATTCATAATCAAGAGATTTCAAAAGTCCATCAGCACGGAGTTTCTTCATGCGCTTTACACCAATATGACCTAAGCGGCAGTGCCACAAATATGTGGTACTATCTTTATTAACTTTGCATCTTTTGGCATTAATATTATGAATATGTGTATCACTACGATCAAGATTCAACAAGAATAAACCATTCACAAGGGGTGCATGACATAAAAGATGTTACTCATATAAATAGAACAACCATTATTCTCTGACTTAAATGAATAACCATCTCACAATAAACAAGATCCAGCTATAATGTTCATGCTCAACGCAGGCACCAAATAACAATTATTTAGGTTTAAAACTAATCCCTGAGGTAGATGTAGAGGTAGCGTGCCGACGGCGATCACATCAACCTTGGAATCATTTCTGACGCGCATCATCACCTCGTCCTTAGCCAGTCTTCGTTTGTTCCGCAGCTCCTGTTTCGAGTTACAAATATTAGCAACTGAACCAATATCAAATACCCAGGCGCTACTACGAGCACTAGTAAGGTACACATCAATAACATGTATATCACATATTCCTTTGTTGACGTTGCCAGCCTTCTTATCTGCCAAGTACTTGGGGCAGTTTCGCTTCCAGTGACCATTCCCCTTGCAGTAGAAGCACTCAGTCTCAGGTTTGGGTCCAGCCTTGGGTTTCTTCACGGGAGCGGCAACTATCTTACTGTTCTTCTTGAAGTTCCCTTTCTTTCCCTTTCCTTTCTTGAAACTAGTGGTCTTTTTAACAATCAATACTTGATGCTCCTTCTTGATTTCTACCTCCGTGGCCTTAAGCATCGCGAAGAGCTCGGGAATCGTTTTCTCCATCCCTTGCATTTTATAGTTCATCACAAAGCCCTTATAGCTTGGTGGTAGTGACTGGAGAACTCTGTCAATGACCGTGTCATCTGGAAGGTTAACGCCCAACTAAGTCAAACGATTGTGAAACCCAGACATTCTGAGTATATGTTCACTAACAGAACTGTTCTCCTCCATCTTGCAGCTAAAGAACTTGTCAGAGGTGTCATACCTCTCAACTCGGGCATGAGCTTGAAATACCAATTTCAGCTCCTCGAACATCTCATATGCTCCGTGGTGCTCAAAACGTCTTTGGAGCCCCGGTTCTAAACCGTAAACATTGGCACACTGAACTATCGAGTAGTCATCAGAACGTGCCTGCCAGATGTTCATAACATCTGCAGGCGAGCCTTGAGGGGGTGCATCACCAAGCGGTGCATTTAGGACATAAGCCTTCTATGCAGCAATGAGGATAATCCTCAAGTTACGGACCCAGTCCGCATAGTTGCTTCCATTATCTTTCAACTTAGCTTTCTCTAGGAACGCATTAAAATTCAGGGGAACTACAATGCGGGCCATTGATGTACAACACAAATTTTGCAAAGACTATTAAGAAGAAGTTCATGATAATTAGTTCAGTTAATCAAATTACTAATGAAGTCCCACTTAAATCAACATCCCTCAAGTTGTCTAAGTGATACATGATCCAAATCAACTAACCCATGTCCGATCATCACGTGAGATGGGGTAGTCATCAATGGTGAACATCTCCATGTTGATCATATCTACTATATGACTCATGTTCGACCTTTCGGTCTCTGTGTTCCGAGGCCATGTCTGTACATGCTAGGCTCGTCAAGTTTAACCCAAGTATTCTGCATGTGTAAAACTGGCTTACACCCGTTGTATGCGAACGTAGAGTCTATCACACCCGATCATCACGAGGTGCTTCAAAACGACAAACTTTTGCAATGGTGCATACTTAGGGAGAACACAATTTCTTGAAATTAAGTGAAGGGATCATCTTATAATGCTACCGTCGTTCTAAGAAAAATAAGATGCATAAACGGATAAACATCACATGCAATCAATATGTGACATGATATGGCCATTATCATCTCGTGCCTTTGATCTCCATCTCCAAAGCACCGGCATGATCTCCATAGTCACCGGCATAACACCATGATCTCCATCATCGTGTTGTCACGTGGTTGTCTCGCCAACTATTGCTAACGCATAGCGATAAAGTAAAGCAATTACATGACGAATAATAAATTAAAGACAACCCTATGGCTCCTGCCGGTTGCCGTACTCATCGACATGCAAGTCGTGAACCTATCACAAAACATGATCATCTCATACATCAACATATATCACATCACGTTTTGGCCATACCACATCAGAACATGCCCTGCAAAAACAAGTTAGACGTCATCTACTTTGTTGTTGCAAATTTTATGTGGCTGCTATGGGCAACTAGCAAGAACCGTTCTTACCTACACAAAGCTACAACGGTGATAATCAAGTTGCCTTTTAACCTTCTACAAGGACCACCTTCGTCAAATTAGATTCAACTAAAGTACGAGAGGCCGACACCCCCTAGCCACCTTATGCAAAACAAGTTGCATGTCTGTCGGTGGAACCGGTCTCTTGTGCGTGGACAAGTAAGGTTGGTCCGGGCCGCTTCATCCCACAATACCGCCGAATCCAAATAAGACAAGAGAGGTAAGCAATTTGAGCATCAACGCCCACAACTCTTTGTGTTCTACTCATGCATATACATCTACGCATAGACCTAGCTCATGATGCCACTGTTGGGGAACGAAGCATGAAAATCAAAAAAATTCCTACGAACACCCAAGATCTATCTAGGAGAAGCATATATAACGTGGTTGATGTAGTCGTACTCTTCGCGATCCGATCATGATCCAACCGATCTAGTGCCGAACGGATGGCACCTCCGAGTTTAGCACACGTGCGGCTTGATGACGTCTCCTCCTCCTTGATCCAGCAAGAGAAGGCGGAGAAGTAGATGGGATCACAACCAGCATGATAGTGTGGTGGTGGTGGAATAACAGCAGCGCTTCGCTAAGCGAAAAACCGTGGACGAGAACTATGCCGGGAGGGAGAGACGGGGCAGCAGCTAAGGCCAATGTGTTGGGGTGCCTTGCTGCACCCCTCCTCTATATTTATATGCGTGGGAGGGCTGGGAGTCCAGCCCTACTCCTAGCAGGAGTTGGTGCCAAGGGGGAGAGGGCTTGGACTCCAAGTCCAATCCTATTCCTACTAGGACTCCCCTTTTTTCCCTTCCCTAGCCGCATGGGCTTTTGGGGACTTGGTGCGCCTGGCCCAATAAGGCCAGGGCACCTCCCATCAGCCCATGCCAGCCCTTGGGACGTGGTGGACCCACTTGTGGACTTGTGGACCCCTCCGAAATCCTCCGGTATCTTCTGGAAGCTTCCCGATACAATACCGAAAAAACTTGAATTGGGCCTTCTGGCGCGGTTGGGCCACGCCACGTCTACTTGTTGCTCGTTGGCTGATGGGCTGTCGGTACGAGGGATGCTAACATCCCCTCCTCCTTGAGTGGCGGCTTACCCCCAAGCCACAGCATGTGGAAAGCGCCCTTGCAGAGCTTGACGATCTTCACAGGTGTCGTCCATGTTTGCAGCCCCCGCCCATCTGACCTTCACTTGCTCGACCATCTGTCCATTCCGCCGTTGCCACTTGGACTGGAGAATTTTACTGGGTACAGCGAGATCATTAGAGAGGCAAGGTAGGTCAACTGAAGCTATCGTACTCGGCAGAAGAGCTTGGCGCAGTTGCGACACGTGAAACACCGGGTGCACCGTGGCCTGTGGTGGAAGTTGGAACTTGTAGGCCACCTCATTGATTTTGGCCACGATCGGGAATGGCCCATAGAACTTGAACGACAACTTGTGATTTGCCCTCGGAGTGATAGATGTCTGAATGTAAGGTTGAAGCATCAGAAAAACCTGGTCGCCCACTTTTAACTCTCTGAAGGTGCGTTTCTGATCATCGTGCATCTTCACGTAATTCTTGGCACAATGGAGATGTTGTTGTACTAGAGTTTGCATCACTGCCCTTTCTTCCAACCAAGTTGACAGCGATGGACCTGAGCATGAGCTGTGTGCCGTGATACCCCAGTGTTTAGGCTCATGGCCAAACATTGCTTTGAAGGGTGACATTCCAATCGCTGAATGATGGGAGGAATTATACCAAAATTAGGCCAAAGGTATCCAAAAACTCCAGCGCTTCGGGCATGCGTGTGTGAAGCAACACAGAAAGGTTTCCACACACTGATTGACCCTCTAAGTCTTTCCATCCATTTGGGGTGATTTGCTGTACTCATGCGCAACTCCGTCCCGGCATACTTGAACAGTTCCTGCCAAAAGTGACTGGTGAACACTGGGTCTCGGTCTGAGATGATCGCTCCTGGCAGCCCGTGTTTCTTGTAAATCTGTGTCATATACAGTTGAGCTACCTTGGATGCTGTATAAGGGTGTGCCAAGGGTAGGAAGTGGGCATATCTTGTGCGTTTATCCATGATCACCCACAAGCAATTGTACTTCCCAGATTGAGGCAACCCATCAACAAAATCCATAGTGATCAGGTCCCATGGCTCCTTAGGAATGGGCAGAGGCAGTAGGAGACCTGGAGATGCAGTTCGGTCCGGCTTGGCCTGTTGACAGATCGGACAACACTAGACATACTACTGCACATGCGCTTTCATTTTTGGCCATGCGAAGAGGCGGCATACTTTGCGATAGGTTACTGGGTACCCAGAGTGCCCACCAAAAGAACTGTCATGAAATGCCCCAATAATCTGCTGCTGTAGTGCAGTAGAGCCGCCCAACCAGATGCGTCCCCTGAAGTGTAGGATCCCTTGCTAGAGCGAGAACCTCCCCTTTTCATCAGGTCTGATGGCGAGTCACTCGAGCAGTCGTTGAGCCTGCGGGTTGCTGTTGTAGCTATTAACAATATCCTCTAGCCAGGCAGGTTGACATACCGTGATTGCAGACAGGATTGTAGTCAGGTTGGCACGGGAAAGCGCATCCGCCGCTGAGTTTTCTGAGCCTTTCTTATACCTGATCTTGTATTGAAGGCCGAGTAACTTAGTAAAAGCCTTTTGCTGCCATGGTGTAGTGAGGCGCTGTTGCTCAAGATGGATTAAGCTTCGCTGGTCTGTGTATATCAGGAATTCTGCGTGCTGAAGATACAGCCGCCATTGATCCACTGCCACTATGATGGCTAGGAATTCCTTCTCATATGTGGAAAGTCCTTGATACCTTGGGGAAAGGGCCTTGCTCATAAAAGCTATTGGGTGCCCGCATTATTGCAACATAGCTCTGATTACTTTGTCGCTAGCATCCGTTTCCACAAGAAACTGCTCTTGAAAATCCGGCAAGGCCAACACAGGGGTTGCTGTTAGCTGTTGCTTGAGCAGTTGGAAAGCAGTGTCAGTGTTGCTCGTCCACACAAACGGCACACCTTTTTTTCAAAAGGTTGAAAAGAGGTCAAGCAATGACCCCGAAATTGCGCACGAAGCGCCTGTAATATCCGGCTAGCCCAAGAAGCTGCGAACCCCTTTGACATCCGATGGTGTTGCCCAGTTAACTACTGCTTGAATCTTACTGCTCTCAGTGGCAACTCCTTTGTCACTGATGACGTGCCCAAGATAGGATAACTGACGTTGGACAAATTCACACTTCGATAGCTTCACTTTTCATTGGTCCCAATGCAGCAATTGAAACACCTGGCGTAGATGATTGGCATGGTCTTCAAGGGTTTTGCTGAAGACGAGAATATCATTGAAGAACAGCAGCACACAGTGTCTCAGCAAGGGGTGAAGAGTTGTGTGTATTGCTCCATTGAATGTTGCTGGGCCCCCGGCGAGTCCAAATGAAACAACCTTGAATTCATAGTAGCCTGAGTGCGTCTGGAACGCTGTTTTGTATTCCTCTCCTTCCGCCAAGCGAATCTGATGATACCCCGCCCTCAGGTCAAGCTTTGAGAACCACACTGCTCCATGTAATTCATCCAAGAGCTCTTCGATCACTGGCACTGGAAATTTTCCGATCACGGTGAGTGCATTCAGATGCCTATAGTCCACACATAGCCTCCATGTGCCATCCTTCTTTTTGACCAGGATGACTGGTGAAGAAAACGGGCTCGAACTTTTCTGAAGGATGCCTTGTTGAAGCAGTTCTGCTATTTGAGCATCTATCTCGTCTTTGTGGTCTGGTTTGTGGCCGTAAGGACGGATGTTGACAGGCTGAGCTCCTGGGATTAAAGGTATCTTATGACCACAGTCGCGTCGGGGTAGCAGTGCCACTGGTTCCCCAAAGACAGTAGAGAAATCGTCCACTACCCGCTGAATACTCACAGGCACTGCACTCGGTCTGTCCTCCTCAGCGGTTACTGCACAAATATACACCAGGTGGGAAATGGCCCCTGTTCTGCACAGGTTCTGCAATTGCAAGGCGTTGATGACTGAACATTCAGAAGATTGAGCTTCATGCCCTTGTAGACATGTGACGCCCTCCGAAGATGTGATCTCAATGAGTTTGACACGCCAATCCACTATCATAGGACTGTTTGCCTCCAACCAGTCCATCCCTAATATTGCATCATATGTACCCAATGACAATATCTTCATATCTGTAATAAACTTGTTGCCTTGTGTACACCAAGTGCAGGCTGGTAGTTCAGATTGGCAGAGAAGCTCACCGCCGTCAGCTACGCGAACCTTACAAGGGCGCAGCAGTGGGCGTGTTCCTGACAGCTTGTCCGCCAACGTTTGATTGAGGAACGATGTGGAGCTGCCAGAATCCACCAATATAAGCAACTCGTGGCCTTGGATCCATGCACGCAATTGCAATGCCTTCGCGGCCACACCACCAGACAAAGCCTGGCGTGAAATGGCCATGACCGTGTCGGTCGCCGGAGCCGTGGATGAGTTGTTGAAGGCGTCATCGATGCCGAACAGGTCGAGCAGCTCCTCGACGATGTGGAGCTGGACCGATGTGGGGAACACATGCTCATGACCCCATCGCTCGCCGCACTTGAAACAGAGGCCGCGTGCACGGTGGTAGTCGCGTAAGGTCTTGGTACAGGACGCGCTGGTGGTGGTGGTAGCGGTAGAGGTGCGCCTGCTCGTGGCACCATCTCAGGCGGTCGAGGCAGCAAGCCGAACACCCCATCCACCACTTCTTCTTGTAGCAGAGCCAGAGCACACGCCATGTCCAGATCGGGCGGTCTCTGGACTAGCACCACAGCTCGGATGTCCTTCCACAGTCCCTCGACAAAATGAGTCAATAAATAAAATGGGTGAATACTGTCCGAGTAGGAGCTCAAGTGATTGATAATTAACTCAAATTGCTCAATGTACTGCGCAACAGTACAAGTTTGATGGATAGTATAGAACTGTCGGATCAACAGTTGATGTCGATCGCGCCTAAAGCGTGTGCATAGGAGGGAAGTGAATGACTCCCAATCGAATTCAAAGAGCCGTTTCTGAATTGACTGAAGCCAAATGGAAGCGGAGCCCGAAAAATTAAGAGCGGCCATAGGAACCCAAAATGATGGCAAAATAGCAAACATATGGAAATATTGTTCACAGAGAGTTTTCCAGAGATTTGGATTTTCGCCTGAAAATTGTGAGAAAGAGATCAAAGGGTGTGCTTGCCCGAGCGCCGAAAGGAGCTGGCTAGCGTGAGCAAAGGGGGACATAGCGACAGGTGAAGAGAGTATGGAATCGAACTGACCAGCTGCGGGAGGCGGTGGCTACGTCTGGAAGGACGCCGTCGGGGGCCCCCGAGGAAGGTTTATGATGCCGTGGCCCGTAGGCCCTTGAGTAGTGGCCGTCGCGCCTGCCGCGGCGCCGATGCGGGTGCCTGGTGCCGCGATCGATGGAGGCCGCATCGTGGCCGTCGGGTCCTCCTCACCTTCCTTAGTGCGTGATGGCTGCGCTTGTTGCAATGCAACGATTGCATCACCGAGATCGGTGACGCGCCGCTCCATGTCAGGACGCCACGCGAGAAGATCATCGATCTTGGCCGCTGTTTGCTGCTGAGCCTTGGTGTTGGCGTCGATCGAGGTTTGAATCTGCAACTCTAACCGATCTAGGAAGGCCTTGACGCTCGGATCCATCGCTTCCAGTAGTTCTCGATCATGCCGCAGTCCCCGGGTCTTGACGATGGGCGCCAGAGCGACACGGAGAGAGGGGTGGGTCTGGTCTCTGATACCAGATGATAGGGACGAAAAATAACTCTCGATTACTTGGCGTCAGTCTCTCTCGGAGGTGCGATTTAGTGGTGATTACAGGGGAATTACACGAATTAGGAACTAGGGTTCATACAGAGGGAGGGGAACTGGGGAAGTAGTTGAGCCGAGCAGCCATTGCCTGATCCACTGGATGGCCGCCTCCCTCTTCCTCCTGGCTGTTAAGTAGTTCTCGGCTTGGGTGCAGCCCACTCGGGGCCCATGTATCTTTGATTGGGCCTTCTAGCGCGGTCGGGCCGCACCATGTCTACTTGTTGCTCGTTGGCTGATGGGCTGTCAGTACGAGGGATGCTAACAAGAGGCGACACCGCATAGGGCAAACTGAAGGGACGCAATAGGTGCCGCCGCACAAGGTCAGGGTCGGAGAAATGACGGTACCGCCGCCGTGCCATGTGCCTTTTCTATCCCCCTGTAGATTGGGTGCCTTCGGGAAACAGCGGGGTTCACGAGGCAGTATTAGAGAGGATGGGTCAAAGGGTCTTTCTCGTACGGTTGGATGGATATGTGGGCTTCACCCGGGTGGCCGGCCCAATTAACCAGAATGCTGCGATTTTTCCACCGGAGTAGCTGCCCTTCAGGACAGTCGCCCCATTTTAGCAGTAACAATCCAATCCAACGACCCAAAATGACTCTGACATGAAATCGGATGGCTGATATCGCTAATGACATGAGAGGGCAGAGATTAGGCTCATTTTTACTGTCTTTAATATATGTTTTCACCAATAACTGAGCACTTTTTAAATGTGCACATAGTTTAAATTTGTTTTAAGTCCATCAATCAAATAAGTAGAATGCATTAAATGCCATATATCACTAGAGGGGATCGTGCGCTCCCTTGCGCCTATGTACCATGCTAGTGATAAGCTTTTATCATAATCGTTATGAAAATACTCACTCCGTTCCTTTACATAAGGTATATTTGTTTTTTGATAAAATTCCAGAATGTAAGGTGCATCTCTTCTAATTTCTCGTAATTCCCTTGTTAGCCCTTTAGAAAAAGGGAAAGTATCTCTCTCCTAATTGTATGTATCTCTCCTTGTAGCAAAAGAAGGAAAGTATCTCTCTGTCGATTGCATGTATTGATGAGGTCACCTACTACAAGTAGGGTCAAGGACCTGTCATCTGGGACCCACCTAGGGCCCACACCATCATTGGTGTGTCTCAAGACCACACAAGCATTCAGATGTGAACATCAGGAGGTCCACTCGGACACCTCGACAGCACTCGGACGACCACCCTTCAGTCGGCAAGACCACCATCACTCGGACAAGATAGGTGGAGGGGCGACGTAGGAGCTGCAACAGTCGAGGAATCCTAGGTCATCCTTAAAGTAGAGTCATGGCTACTGTTACTTGTAACCGCTGTAGTTGTGGCCATTTATACTTGTAACTGCCGTAGTTATGACATTAAATCCAACCTTGCAACGTGGGAACGGCGGGGCAACAACGCACTCTATATAATCCATCCCCTCCTTCTGTACAAGGGTTAAGCAATCTCTGTAATCTCACCCCTCAAGAAAACAAAGCCTCAAGGCATGAGACGTCGGGCTATTACCTCCTCCGAGAGGGGCATGAACTCGTTAAACACTGAGTGTTACAGCTGCGCTGTAGCTAGGCTCTGCCCCTCTTTCGTACCCCTAGTACTCATTGTCAGGATTGTAACCCCGACTGTTGGCGACCACTGTGGGGCTAGGCATCTAGCAAATTTTCGGCGCAGGTGTATTTTCATCATTTTCGTCATCATGTTAGGCGGTGGTGAGATCCGTTTCGGAGAACTCAGCTTCATCGCCGACGACTCAATGTGGCCTCGCTGGACGTGGAGGCATTGCCTATCCGTGGCTCACGCACTTCCATGCATCCTCATTTGGAGTCCTACTCCGACAGCCCTTCGTTCCGTACCGAGTGGCTCCCCTCCTTCCCGCTGCTCACCATTGCAAGCGCTCCGGATGCTTGCACCTGCAGCGTTGGACCAGGCACACAGTGGCCCTTTAGGCCGCGGCGGAACATGGGGCGGCTCTTGAGTCCGACGATCCCGCCCTTGACCTCTTTGATGGGCTTCACGACGACTCCTCCGACGAGTCCGAGTGCGAGAGCGTCAAGTCGACTGTTGAGGTCCGCATGGCGGACAACTCGGAGCATCACGCGCCCCCGAGGTACACGGACCCCCGGGACGGTCGCGCGGGCACTTTGCGTGGGAACACCAACATCGGTGGGGAGAACAATCACTCCCCCGTTCATGAGCCATACGTCCCTCGGGCTCTCACTCGGGAGCAGCGCGAGGAGCTCCGTCGCAAGAATGAACAGTTCCTCAACACCCCCATCACCGGGACGACTCTCTGGCCATGGAGTCGACGCACTTGGCCACCTTGGCCGAACGAGATCACCTTGAGCGGCTGCAGAAGGAGCTGGACGATCACGCCCGCCATCATCCTAGTTCCAGTCGGCACAAGCGCCGGCTCTTTCCGAGTGATCAGCCCCGGAAGTACCAGGTCCTTAGCACTCTGTTGTAGAATTTGGCGGCGGCTACTCGAATTTTCGACTCCATCTAGCCCTCCGGCTCCACGTCGGGAGAGGGGGTCCGTCAAATCCAGGTGCTCCTAAAGAAGGCGCTGTCAAAGAATGCGGCGGTGTCCGAGTCCAAGGATCGCATCCATAGTGCGTCGGTGCGTGCCGAGAACATCCAGTCGGCCCATAGCCCACTTGGATCCAGGGGGCGCCGGGCGTCGTCCTCTTCAAGGGATCAGCATGGAGAAAGGAGGTGTAATCGAGTTGCTTCACCCCGGCAACACAATGATTATGATCGCACTCTAATGCCCCCGCCGCGAGATGTCTCATACGGGCACCAGCCCTATAACGATAGGCAGAAGCATGGCGACGATTGGAGGCTGAGCCCGCCACGCCATACGAGGGACACCCAAGACCCACTGTTCAAACCTGGTAGACAGGGGTCGGGCCCTACGAGAAGGCCTGGATATTGATGTGTCGAGTGGTTCCACACCCTTAGGCCCCGAGTACTTTAGTCGGTACATCCCAGTCGCAGAGATTCTCGACAACTTCAGGTTGGCTATGGGGATCAGCAAATTCATTGGCAAGTCCAAGCCAGAAATCTGGTTGGAGGATTACTGAGTGTTTGTTTAGATCGGCGGCAGTAATGACAATGTGGCCATGAAGCACTTGCCATTGATGCTTGAAAGATCTGCATGACCTTGGCTCACGCAGCTCCCACCCGGCAGCATATTCTGCTGGGATGACCTCGCCCGAGTCTTCGTTAAGACCTTCGAGGGCACGTACAAGCGAGCGGGTGGATTGGCCAAGCTGCAACACTGCGTCCAAAAGCAAAATGAGACTCTCCGAGAGTATATCCAGCTGTGGACCACCCTGCACAATACGGTGGAGAATGTCATCGAGCACTAGGCGATCTGCGCCTTCAAGGCCGGGGTTAGATACCGAGAGATGAACCTGAAGTTCGATCGTACTGAGATCCCGACTCTCCGTCGGGCTATGGAGATAGCCAATCGGTAGTCTTTTCGATAAGTAAGAGTGTCGAACCCAACGAGGAGCAGAAGGAAATGACAAGTGGTTTTCAGCAAGGTATTTTCTGCAAGCACTGAAATAATCGGTAACAGATAGTTTGATAGCAAGATAATTTGTAACGAGCAAGTAACGGTAATGGTAAATAAAGTGCAGCAAGGTAGCCCAATCCTTTTGTGACAAAGGACAGGCCCAAACGGTCTCTTATGATAAGCAAAGCGTTCTTGAGGGTTCACGGGAATTTCATCATATCACTTTCATCATGTTGGTTTGATTCATGTTCGCTACTTTGATAATTTGATATGTGGGTGGACCGGTGCTTAGGTGCTGTTCTTACTTGAACAAACCTCCTACTTATGATTAACCCCCTCGCAAGCATCCGCAACTACGAGAAAAGTAATAAGATAAAATCTAACCATAGCATTAAACTTTTGGATCCAAATCAGTCCCTTACGAAGTAGTGCATAAACTAGGGTTTAAGCTTCTATCACTCTAGCAACCCATCATCTAATAACTACTCCACAGTGCATTCCCTTAGGCCCAAATATGGTGAAGTGCCATGTAGTCGACGTTCACATGACACCACTAAAGGAATCACAACATACATATCATCAAAATATCGAACACATATCAAGTTCACATGATTACATGCAACATGACTTCTCCCGTGACCTCAAGAACAAAAGTAACTACTCACAAATGATAATCATGTTCAAGATCAGAGGGGTATTAAATAGCATAATGGATCTGAACATATAATATTCCACCAAATAAACCATATAGTAATCAACTACAAGATGTAATCAACACTACTAGTCACCCACAAGTACCAATCTAAGGTTCCGGTACAAAGATTGAACACAAGAGATGAACTAGGGTTTGAGAGGAGATGGTGCTATTGAAGATGTTGATGGAGATGGCCCTCCCAAAGATGGGAGAGTTGTTGGTGATGATGATGACGATGATTTCCCCCTCCGGGAGGGAAGTTCCCCCGGCGGAATCGCCCCACCGGAGGGCAAAAGTGCTCCTGCCTAAGTTCCGCCTCGAGATGGCGGCGCTTCATCCCGAAAGTACTCCCCTTATTTTTTCTAGGTCAAAATGACTTATATACCAGAAGAGGGGCACCGGAGGTGGGTCGAGGAGGGCACAACCCACCAGAGCGTGCCTGGGCACCCTGGCGCGCCCAGGTGTGTTGTGCCCACCTGGTGGGCCCCCTCTGGTAGTTGTTTGCTCCAATATTCTTCATATATTCCAAAACAATTCTCCATAAATTTTCAGCTCATTTGGAGATGTGCAGAATAGGTAACTCTGATGTAGCTTTTCTAGGTCCAGAATTCCAGCTGCCGGCATTCTCCCTCTTTGTGTAAACCTTGCATAATATAAGAGAAAAGGCATTAGAAATACTCCAAAAAGCATTATTATACATAAAAACATTATAAATAACAGTAGGAAAACATGATGCAAAATGGACGTATCAACTCCCCCAAGCTTAGACCTCGCTTGTCCTCAAGCGAAAACCAAAATCAAAAAACATGCCCACATGCTTAGAGAGAGAGGTGTCGATAAAAACAAAATACGGACATAGAAGCATCATGCATATTATTATAACAGCAAAGAACTTTAACATAAAACTTTATCAAATAACTTTTATCATATAAGTTCTCATGAACAAGTAACAATTCACCCCAACACTGAAGTATAAAGCACAAACCTTATTGAAAACCAACAAACTATGTTCTCAGTCAACTTTGCAACTACAATTCATCATATTTTCAGGAAGGGTCACGTATCGGAGCCATTAGGCAAGTCCACATACTCAACCATCATTTAATCTTCTATGATTGCTGAAAGGATCGAGAAGAGGTGTCTAGAGGGGGGGTGATTAGACCCTCAACAAGCAAAAGTGGCAATTTTTTAGTTCTTCAAGTTGAGGTGGAGTTTTAGCACAAGATTAAGCATTCAAAATACATGTCAAGCAAGCATGGCAAGAGTATGAGCAGCGGAAAGAGTAAAGCATGCTAATTGCAAGAAAGTAAAGGGATGGGCTTGGAGTGTGCAAACGCAATGTAGACACGGAGATTTTTGGTGTGGTTCCGATAGGTGGTGCTATCGTACATCCACGTTGATGGAGACTTCAACCCACGAAGGGTAACGGTTGCGCGAGTCCACGGAGGGCTCCACCTACGAAGGGTCCACGAAGAAGCAATCTTGTCTATCCCACCATGGCCATCGCCCACGAAGGAGTTGCCTCACTCAGGTAGATCTTCACGAAGTAGGCGATCTCCTTGCCCTTACAAACTTCTTGGTTCAACTCCACAATCTTGTCGGAGGCTCCCAAGCGACACCTAACCAATCTAGGAGACACCACTCTCCAAAAGGTAATAGACGGTGTGTTGATGATGAACTCCTTGCTCTTGTGCTTCAAATGATAGTCTCCCCAGCACTCAACTCTCTCACACAGATTTGGCTATGGTGGAAAGATGATTTGAGTGGAAAGCAACTTGAGGAAGGCTAGAGATCAAGATTCTTGTGGTAGGATTGGAATATCTTGGTCTCAACACATGATTAGGTGGTTCTCTCTCAGAAAATGTGTAGTGGAAGTGTAGGCACGTTCTGATGGCTCTCTCTTGAATGGAGATGGGGGTGGAGGGGTATATATAGCCTCCACACAAAATCCAACCGTTACACACATTTGACCCAACTTGGTCAGACCGAATAGAGGAACTCGGTGAGACCAATTTTGTTCAAAATGTGAACGTTAAGAATCTCGGTGGGACCGACTGGATCAACTTGGTGGGACCGATGTGCAAGGGCTAGGCCAAAACCTCATCTCGGTGTGACCGATTGATTGAACTCGGTGAGACCGATTTCAGCAATGAGCAAATAGAGAGTTGGTCAAGCCAACTCGGTGGGACCGATTGCTCATTTCGGTGAGACCGAAATGTTACAAAGGGAAACAGAGAGTTTACAGGGCCATCTCGGTGAGACCGAGATCCGTATCGGTGTGACAAAATCGTCTAGGGTTTCTGGCAGTGGCTATGTGAACTAAACTCGGTGGCGCCGGATAGATCAAATCGGTGTGGCCGAGTTTGACTTTGAAGTTTTGGACATATGTGGAAATGAGAAAGTGGTTGAGGGTTTTGGAGCAATATCACTAAGCACTTTGAGCAAGTAGACCATTAAGCAATACCTCATCCCCTTTTAATAGTATTGTCTTTCCTATGGACTCAATGTGATCTTGGATCACTAAAATGAAAATGAAGAGTCTTGAGCTTTTGCCAATCTTTGTCCTTAGCATTTTGAAGGGGTTCCACATCCTCTTGTCCTTGCCATGCCATTGTTGAACTCATCTGAAATATACTAGATAAAGGTATTAGTCCAATAAGAGATATGTTGACATTAATTACCAAAATCACCCAGGGAGCACTTGTGCTTTCAATCTCCCCCTTTTTGGTAATTGGTGACAACATACATCAAAGCTTTAGATAAAAGATATGAAGAGTAACAAGTCAAGCTTTGGAAAGACATGTAACATGCATAGGCTCCCCCTACATGTATGCAATCATGTAAGAATGGAATATAAGAACACGTGAATGCATAAGCATGTCAGAGCAAGCAATGAGTTACATATATCTTGGCTATATGCATCAGAGAAAATGATGTAGATAAAGAGAAGTGTACCTTCATGTTCATGAATCCTTCTTGCAAACAATATGTACATCAGCAAGAGATCATCATGCACATGAGTGTGATGCATATACTTACCTTGTAGTCTTGAGCTGGCTTTGGAATAGGTGAACCTGAGAAAACAGGGTTAGATAACACAAGAACACTCTAGACAAAGCAATTTCAGGAAACAATAAGAGTACCAAGACTGGGATGACATGTAATGAGTGAGTACTTAGTACTTCATCTGGATATAGACATGTCCCCAAAGATTAAAGCTATGCAATGAATTTCAGAGATTTCTTCCCTAGATATGGACTCTTTCTCCCCCTGAATCTGATATTGGATAATGGGAGAAGGTAGGGTAAGAGAAAATCAGAGCAAGAAAAATCAGAGCAGGAAATGGTGCAAACCATATATTGACATGTCTTTCCCCTCTTAAAGACATGTAACTTCTCTCCTCTTTCTGTTAACAAGAATTTGGAAGAGCTTAGATGTGATGTGCTCTCTCTCCCATGTGATAAGCTTTGATGTGCTCTCTCTCCCCCTTTGACATCAATTTCCAAGAAGGGAACTTCTGGAGCATGAGTCAAATAGGTTCGGTCCTTGAGACCCACTACAAAGCAGCATGTAGATTAAGATGCGGGTACAGGATAAGAATCATTGAGTGGAGCTGGAGAAGAAATGAAATATGCAATGGCAAAAAGTTTTCTTAGCAGTGAAATCGGTAACGCCGACCTGTTTCCATCGGTGACACCGAGTCGGCAGTGTCATGGATGATGCATATCGGTCAGACCGGTTTAGTCCTCGTCGGTTGTACCGATGAACTATCTACAAGATATTCTTGTAGTTCGGTCTAGCCGATAGGCTTCGATCGGTGAGTCCGAGTTCAATGCAGAGTAAAAAAATTGTCAGCTCAGCTCACTAGGCAAGTTAAATCTCACAAGGATTTGCAATGAATTAACTGAAAGATTTCCAAGGAATTTGATACAGAAGTAAAAACAGAAAATAGATCTAGATGAAGTTTTTTTTATAAGGGGAACAAGCTAGCAAGAGATATATGCAAAGCACAAAGTAAGTGAACAGAGAAACACTAGAGAACTTCATCTAGAAAGTGTCGGCCACAAAGTCACCTATGTTAGAGTATATTGACTTAGGAGTCAAGTGAGATCACTTGATCATAGGTCATACTCATCGTTTAAGCTCAAAAATGGGGTTACCATTTTTCGTTTAAGCATTTTGATGTATTCACATCTTGTTGAGTTGCTTTGACTCATGACTTTGGAGCAAAGCTTCTATAAGATGGAATATCATACCTTGGGTGGTGTTGATGTTGATCATGTAGTCGAACTTGTGTTGGATGCTCAAGGTTGATGTAGTCCATCAAGAGTTTGGAGCACCACTTGGAGTTTGAGTTCATCTTCCTACATGGGTTAGATTTGCAAGGAAGAGCACTTGTGTATCCAAAATGACAATCATGAAACTTGATACCAAATGAAATTTGATATATAGAAATTGTCAAAGGATATGTTGAGTGAGTTCATGCTTCCTTGTATTCAACATCCATATAGTAGGAACTTGGTGATGTAGAGATTGCTCAAAATGTGAGTGGCTTGCAATCTCATAGATTTGTGCTCATCCAAGTACCTACAAGGGTTAGCTAACATGCAAGGGTACAAGTATAGATCCAAGACATATGATCATAAGAGAAATATCAAGGATTAGTAAGTAAAAGGCTCATGCCTTGCATGTGTCCAAATGGAGTTTCTACTCCAAGTTTGAGGCATCAATGATGTTCAATTCACCTCTCAAATGGCAAAATACTTTCTCATCAAGCGGTTTGGTGAATATATCCGCCAATTGCTTATCGGTACGAACATGCTTAAGATTGATGTCTCCTTTAGCAACATGATCTCGAATGAAATGATGACGAACTTCAATATGCTTAGTTCGAGAATGTTACACAGGATTATGAGCAATCTTAATAGCACTCTCATTATCACAAAGCAGTGGAACATGTTTCACATGTATCCCATAATCCTTATGGGTTTGGGTCATCCAAAGTAATTGAGCACAACATGATCCGGCGGCAATGTATTCCGCTTCGGCGGTGGATAAGGATACCGAGTTTTGTTTCTTGGAGGACCAAGACACAAGAGATCTACCAAGAAATTGACAAGTACCCGAAGTGGACTTTCTATCAACCTTGTCACCGGCATAGTCCGAATCGGAGTAGCTAACAAGATCAAAAGAAGACCTCTTAGGATACCAAATGCCAAAGTTTGGTGTATGAATTAAATATCTCACTATCCCTTTCACGGCCTTAAGATGACATTCTTTGGGGGCCGCTTGATGTCGTGCACACATGCACACACTTAGCATAATATCGGGACGGGAGGCACATAGATATAACAATGAACCAATCATAGAGCGATAAACCTTTTGGTCAACCGGTTTGCCATCCTTAGTCAAGTCAAGATGTCCACTAGTAGGCATGGGTGTTTTCATACCTTTGCTTTCTTGCATGTTGAACTTCTTGAAAAGATCCTTGGTATACTTTGTTTAAGAAACAAAGGTACCTTCCTTAGTTTGCTTGATTTGCAAACCAAGAAAGAATTTGAGTTCACTCATCATAGACATCTCAAACTTCTCCGACATTAGCCTTCCAAACTTTTCACTAAAATGAGGGTTAGTCGAACCAAATATGATATCATCCACATAAATTTGGCACACAAATAATTCACCATTAACCCTTTTAGTAAAAAGTCTAGAATCAATCTTCCTAATTTCAAAGCCTTTTTCAATAAGAAACTTGGTCAAGCATTTATACCATGCTCTAGGAGCTTGTTTAAGATCATAAAGAGCTTTGTGAAGTTTATAAGCATGATCGGGTTTCTTAGGATTAACAAAGCCAGGAGGTTGTTTAACATAGACTTCCTCCTCAATTTCACCATTTAGAAAAGTACTTTTAATGTCCATTTAGTATAAGGTGATATCATGATGATTGGCATAAGCAAGTAAGATGCGTATGGAATCAAGTCTAGCAACAGGGGCATATGTCTCACCATAGTCCATACCTTCGACTTGAGTGTAGCCTTGAGCGACGAGACGGGCCTTGTTACGTACAACTTGTCCATCCCCATCTTGCTTATTCCGAAACACCCATTTGGTTCCAATGACATTGTGCTTCTCATCGGGCTTTTCAACCAACGTCCATACTTGATTCCTCTCGAAGTTGTGTAGCTCTTCATGCATAGCGTTCACCCAATCCGGATCATCAAGAGCTTCTTCAACCTTCATAGGTTCAATACTAGAAATGAATGAGTAATGTTCACAAAAGTTAGCCAAACGAGTTTTAGAGCGAGTAATTCTCCCGGTTTGAATGTCATCAAAGATTTGTTCGACGGGATGATCTCTTGAGACTCTTGCTCGAACTCATGAGAGCTTTTATTTGGGTCGGGGTGGAACATCCTCTTCATTGTCTTCTTCTTCTTGTCCTTCTTCATTGTTGTTGGCGTTGTTGTTCTCTTGTGGAGGTGGAGAAGGAGGTCGATGAGGTTCATCTTGTTGTACTTCCTCGTTTCCTTCATCTTGACGTGTTCCACTTGTGGATGCCTCCAAGTCAACTTGTGGTTCACCTTGTCGTGAAGTTGAGGCTTCCACTTGAACGGATGAGGTACTCTCCTTCATGTCCGTTGGGCGAATCTTGCCAATAAACAAGTCTTGAATTGCTTCCGAAGGATCTTTGTCTCCTACATAAATTGGCAATTGCTCTACTTGCGAGCCGTTAGATTCATCAAACTTCACATCTACCATCTCTTCAACCTTTCAGGTGAAATTGTTGTAGACATGGTAAGTGTGAGAGTTTGAGCCATAACCGAGTAGGAAACCTTCATGAGATTTAGGGGCAAATTTCGAACAACGATGCTTATCAAGAATGTAACATTTTGAGCCAAATACTCGAAAGTATCCAACTTGGGGTTTGTTACCGGTGAGAAGCTCGTATGCCGTCTTGCCGTGAAGCTTGTGAAGATATAGTCGATTCGTAGCATGACAAGCTATCTCAACCGCTTCCGCCCAAAAGTGTCTTGGCATCTTGTACTCATCAAGCATCGTTCTCTCCATCTCAATAAGTGTCCGGTTCTTCCTCTCAACAACTCCATTTTGTTGAGGTGTGTACGTAGCCGAGAACTCATGTGAAATCCCTTCTTCGTCAAGAAAGGTATCCACATTGGCGTTCTTGAACTCCGTTCTGTTGTCGCTCCGAACCTTCTTGATCTTCACTTCAAATTGATTTTGGGCCTTCCTAGCAAAGTTCTTGAAGATCTTTTGGACCTGTGATTTATCATCAAGAAAGATCACCCACGTAAATCTTGAAAAGTCGTCAACAATGACCAGACCGAACGAGTTACCACCGAGACTCTTGTAGGCGTTGGGACCAAAAAGATCCATATGGAGTAGCTCAAGAGGTCTCCTCGTGGTCACGATGTTCTTTACGGGATGACTTCCTCCAACCTGTTTTCTTGCTTGACAAGCACTGCAAAGTCTATCCTTGTCAAATATGACATCTTTAACACCAAGGATATGATCACCTTTAATAAGCTTATCAAGATTTTGCATGCCCACGTGACCTAACCTTCTATGCCACAACCAACCTTTAGAAGATTTAGCAATTAAGCAAGTACGAGGTTGAGCTCTTTTAGTGAAATCAACAATGTACAGATCACCTCTACGTATACCGGTAAAGACCATATTGTGATTATCTCTATGAAACACTTGGCAATCTACTTCAGTGAATAGAACATTGAATCCGAAATCGGCTAGTCTAGATACGGAAACTAAGTTGTAACCAAGAGATTCAACGAGCATAACATTTTGGATAGAGCTGTCATGTGAGATGGCCACCTTACCAAGGCCAACCACCTTACCCTTTGAGTTATCACCAAAAGTGACATACTTTCGGGGACCATCATTTTCAGCGAGCTCTCGAAACATGTCCTTGTCTCCGGTCATGTGATCGGTACATCCACTATCAAGAACCCATTCCTTTCCTCCGGCCATGTAACCGCGAAGGTTAGCCATAAGGCCAAAGTGTCTCATTGACTCATCAAGATCAAAGTCGCTATCATCATCCTCATCATAATATCCATGTTCAACATCATCATGCGATTGATCATTACCTAGAGAGAGTGATTCATTAGATTTATGACCATGACAATGTGCATATTTATGAATTCTTATGACTTGTGAGATGATGCTACTAATGACTCCAACATCTCCTTTGGCACACATAAGGTCATGAAGCTCAAATAGACAATCATCAAATTTAGGATCACTAGGATGCATTTTATGAAAAGCAATGGACTTTTGAAGAATCTCATCTAGATTTTTCAAGGAATAGTTTGGAAAGCGTTCCTCAAGATATCTCCATATAGTATAAGCACATTCAAATGTAGGCAAGCATACAAGCAAATTTCTAGGCAATCCTCTTATGATAAGATTAATAGTTCTAAGATTGCGGGCCATGTAAAGATACTCATCGGGGGTAGGATGCAAGGGATCAATAGGAGGCGCACAAGGGCTAGTAATATACTTGTTCAAATTATATTCATTGAAAATCTCAAGCATCTCATTTTTCCAAGCACTATAGAACTCTCCGTCAAGCATAGGCACTCTACGTCTAATACTCCCAATCATAGACTCATCCATCTTCCTCCAATGGTGATTAAACCAAAGCAATGGAGACCAAAGCTCTGATACCAATTGAAAGGATCGAGAAGAGGTGTCTAGAGGGGGGGTGATTAGACCCTCAATAAGCAAAAGTGGCAATTTTTTAGTTCTTCAAGTTGAGGTGGAGTTTTAGCACAAGATTAAGCATTCACAATACATTTCAAGCAAGCATGACAAGAGTATGAGCAGCAGAAAGAGTAAAGCATGCTAATTGCAAGAAAGTAAAGGGATGGGATTGGAGTGTGCAAACGCAATGTAGACACGAAGATTTTTGGTGTGGTTGCGATAGGTGGTGCTATCGTACATCCACGTTGATGATTTGTAACACCCCCGGTGGTTAACTACAGTAATCACTTTTGATAATGACATGTCAGCAAGCTTAACAGTGCATGATCATCAGTAGCATCATATTGCATTTCAACTCCTAAGTCAAAATTCAGATTTAAACTAAAGTGGGAAATAAAAGTTGTTCAAACTGGAAAACCAAAATGTGCCTCATGTTGCAAATATTCCCATAGCATTTGTAAAAATGATTGCAACATTAGTTGAAATTGTAAAAGGACTCGAACAACTAGAAACAGCAGCAACATAGCACTATTCGATCCTTTTTCAATTTAAATAAAATCCAAACAAAAAGATATTGACCCCAAACCAATTTCTAGCAGTGACAGATAATGCACTGTAAATAATGGAGCAAGTCTCATATTTTACAAAAGTCTTTTGGAATAAAAATAAAAGAGAAAACAGAAAAGGAAAATAAATAATATAAAAAAAAGTAAAAAGGAAAAGCCCCCCCCCCCCGGACCAACTGGGCCGTGGCCCAGCTGGCCACCAGGCCACCACCCAGGCCGGCCCAGCCGCCCCCCCTTAACCCCCCCCCCCGATCCACCCCAAACCCTAACCTACCCCACTCCCCCCCACCTCTCCCTTCCCCGATCCAAACTGGATCGGGATCGGGAGCTCTAGCCGCCGCCGCCTTCGACGCCCCGGCGCGCCCCCCCGCCGGCCGGCCGCCGCCCCGCCGCCGACGCCTCGCCTCCTCCCCGGAGCCCCCCGCTCGCCGACGCCCCCGTCGCCTCACCCCGCCGACCGCCCTGCCGCTCGACGTCGCCGGCACCACCCCGTCGCCGGACCGCGCCACCCCCTCGACCCTCATCCCCGACCGGCTTCCCCAAGCCTCGCCGCCCCCCCTTCCCGGCAGCGAGGGTGAGCCTCGTCCTCTCCTCGTCGCCCCCTTTCTCTGCCCCGTCCGATCACCGCGACGACCACCGCCGCCCGCGCCGCTCCCGTCCGTGCCCTGCCGCTCGCCTCCCCTCGCTGCGCGCTGCAGTTGCTCGCGCCGCCTCTGGCTGCCGTGTCGCCCGCTCCGCCTGAGCGCGCGCTGGCCGCGCGCTGCCTCGGTCGCCGCCCGCCCCCTTCCCCGCTCGCCTCTGCCGCACGCGCGCGCGCCCCCACCGCGCCCGGGCCCTCGTCCCCGCTCGCCACCAAGGCGCCTGCGCCCACGCCTCGCTTGCCGCCCGCTCGCTCGCGCGCGCGCTCCGGCCTCCGCTCGCCCGCGCCCGGCCCGCTCCGCGCCGCGCCTCCGCCTCCCCGCGCCCGCGCATCGCCGCTCGCCCTACACCGCTCCCGGCCGCGTCTCCCCTCCGGCCGCAGCCGCGCCCCGCCGGTGTGCCCGTCGGGCGTCCACGCCCGCACCCGCGCCCGTTCGCCCGCTTGGCCTCTGTGCCACCGACAGCAGGGGCCCACAGCCCCCAAAACGTTTAAAAAAAAATAGGATTAAGATTAAATAAAAATAATAATAATAATAATTAAATTTAATTAATTAATTAACTTAATTAATCCTGTTAATTAACCTAACCTAATTAACCTAATTAACTACTGTTAATTAACCCTAATGACTGCTGACATCAGCATGATGTCATGCTGATGTCATCAGTTACTATTCTGGATAATGTTGAATATAATAATTAAATAAATTCCAGAAATTAATAAAAACTTTAGAAAATCATATAAAATAATCTGTAACTCCGATGAAAATACTTTATACATGAAAGTTTCTCAGAATTTCGAGACGAGTCCGGATACGCGATCCGTTCGTCCGTCACGCGTCCCTAACTATCCGAACTTGCAACCGTTCCCCTCTTATCCTCTGTCCGATAATTCCAAAGACCCGGGAAATATCGTCAGATATTCTCCCGCTCCGTCTGTTACGTGTGATGCTGCGTTAGACTACCCCTAGCACCGTGTATCGTATTTGTCATGCTCATGTTTGCTATATATTTATACTGTTTCCTCCCCCTCTTTTCTCTCGATAGCCCCCGACCCCGACGTCGCCCCCGAGACCGACGCAGCTCCGGATCCCGAAGACACCATAGACGACCTTGCCCTTGCCGCCGAGCAACCAGGCAAGCCCCTCCCTTGAGCATACCGATATCGCCCATTCTAATTTCTCATGCTTGCATTAGAATTACTGCTGCTGCTGCTTTACCTATTCTGATGCATAGCCTGTTCATTGTAACCTGCTGTTGATAATTACCTACATATCCTAAACTGTTTAGTCTAGGCTGGGTAGAGACCTATCAGTGACCCCACTTATCCCGACTGCCGCGCTGGATCGTCAGAAGACCCAATCAACGGGATTGAAGACCAGGCCCCGACACCGCACATCACCCCCCCCCTTAGTTGTAACGACACTGCAGCGTTACTATCGAGTGTCGAGGGTGAAACCTCATGTAGCACTGCTGATGTTAACTCTGTAGAGTAGTTATTCGGTCGTGGTCATCGAGGGTGATTCCTCCTTCACCGCTTCCGATAACGACGCTGTCGTACAACACCTCAAGTGTGGACCCAGTGAGGGTGATTCCTCCTAGTTCATCTTGACGGATACATCGAGTGGGAATTCAATGAGGGTGATACCTCGGATTCCCTGATGTTATGGACACACGGATACTTGGACTTTACAATGTTACTTGGAAAGGCGGGTCGACCCTGAGGGGTACCCGCGTGTGATGTGAAGGCGGGTTGCCAGTGTGGTGCCCGAGTGGTGAATACGAGGCGCGGCCGGGCATTCTTAACCCTTGCCGCAAGTCCTCGAGACGGGGCGACGGGGTCACATCTTTCGTGAGTCTCTGCTCGTTACCGCAAGCCCCTAGTCCTAGCGATTTGGATATTTGATCCGAGCAGGCCTCTGGTCTGATAGCACTAACCATCACGTGGGCATAGTATGGGCGTTCTGCATCGTAGCATCAGCCGAAAGCTCTGTCAGACGTCCAGTTCAGCATGGCGGCACGGACGGACCGGCGCCCTCCTGGTGCCAGGCTTCTCCCTGCGCGCAACGACTCGGAGTGCACAGGGCGATGGCCCAAGACCTCTGAGCGCTTAGGATGTAGACCGACGGGGACCTCTCTGCTGAGCTATAGGTAGGGTTGCGATGTGTTGTTTGGCCGAGGCCGGGCATGACCCAGGAAAGTGTGTCCGGCCGGAGTTAAGCGAGCGTGATGGGTAAGTTGGTGCACCCCTGCAGGGAAGAACACTTCTATCGATAGCCGGTCCTACGGTAAAGGACACTCGGAGTTGTATCCTGATTGATACAATTTAGAACTGGATACCTGTGATGAGACCTGTATATATGGCTCTGGGATTGCTTCTCGCAGGGAGTCGAGAAGGGATCTCAGGACGAGGTTTGATGACTTTATGGCTCTGGGATTGCTTTCTCGCAGGGAGTCGAGAAAGGATCTCTGGGTGAGGTTGATATTATTACTGCTACATTATATGGTATTGTTCTACTCTCTTCTACTGCTGCAAGACCGCTGAAGATGCTAGTCTTCGATAGGACTAGGCCTTCTCTCTATTCTGGCATTTCTGCAGCCCAGTCCACATATACAGCCTCCCCTTGATAATGTTGCATATGTAGTGTAGATCCTTGCTTGCTGAATACTTCTGAGTACTCACGGTTGCTTTGTTTTCCTTTTTCTCCCCATATCAGTTTGACGTGACCAGAGGACGGAGCCCCCTGAGACAGATGCCCCGACGATCGTTACTACTACTACCCAGAGGATGGATACTACTACGAGTTGACTGACGACCAGGAGTAGGATCGGAGGGTCCCAGGCAGGAGGCCTTCGCCTTTCGATCATAGTGTTTTATTTTGCCCCGCCTTTCTAAAGGCCTTTCTGTTTCTATTTCATATCTGTACTCAGATATCTGATGCTTCCGCTGACGCTTGTTCGCAAGCTTATGTATTCGAGCCCTCGAGGCCCCTGGCTTGTAATATAAAGCTTGTATGACTTTATTTATGTTTTAGAGTTGTGTTGTGATATCTTCCCGTGAGTCCTTAGGCTTGATCGTGTGCATTTGCGTGTATGATTAGTGCACGATCGGGCCGGGGGCGTCACAAGACTTCAACCCACGAAGGGTAACTGTTGCGCGAGTCCACGGAGGGCTCCACCCACGAAGGGTCCATGAAGAAGCAACCTTGTCTATCCCACCATGGCCATCGCCCATGAAGGACTTGCCTCACTCGGGTAGATCTTCACGAAGTTGGCGATCTCCTTGCCCTTACAAACTTTTTGGTTCAACTCCACAATCTTGTCGGAGGCTCCCAAGCGACACCTAACCAATCTAGGAGACACCACTCTCCAAAAGGTAATAGACGGTGTGTTGATGATGAACTCCTTGCTCTTATGCTTCAAATGATAGTCTCCCCAACACTCAACTCTCTCTCACGGATTTGGCTATGGTGGAAAGATGATTTGAGTGGAAAGCAACTTGGGGAAGGCTAGAGATCAAGATTCTTGTGGTAGGATTGGAGTATCTTGGTCTCAACACATGAGTAGGTGGTTCTCTCTCAGAAAATGTGTAGTGGAAGTGTAGGCACGTTCTGATGGCTCTCTCTTGAATCGAGATGGGGGTGGAGGGGTATATATAGCCTCCACACAAAATCCAACCATTACACACATTTAACCCAACTCGGTCAGACCGAATAGACGAACTCGGTGAGACCGATTTTGTTCAAAATGTGAACATTAGGAATCTCGGTGGGACCGACTGGATCAACTCGGTGGGACCGATGTGCAAGGGCTAGGGCAAAACCTCATCTCGGTGTGACCGGTTGCTTGAACTCGGTGAGACCGATTTTAGCAACGGGCAAACAGAGAGTTGGTCAAGCAAACTTGGTGGGACTGATTGCTCATTTCGGTGAGACCGAAATGTTACAAAGGGAAATAGAGAGTTTGCAGGGCCATCTCGGTGAGACCGAGATCCGTATCGGTGTGACCGAATTGTCTAGGGTTTCTGGCAGTGGCTATGTCAACTAAACTCTGTGGCGCCGGATAGATCAAATCGGTGGGGCCGAGTTTGACTTTGAAGTTTTGGACATATGTGGAAATGAGAAAGTGGTTGAGGGTTTTGGAGCAATATCACTAAGCACTTTGAGCAAGTAGACCATTAAGCAACACCTCATCCCCTTTTAATAGTATTGGCTTTCCTATGGACTCAATGTGATCTTGGATCACTAAAATGAAAATGAAGAGTCTTGAGCTTTTGCCAATCTTTGTCCTTAGCATTTTGAAGGGGTTCCACATCCTCTTGCCCTTGCCATGCCATTGTTGAACTCATCTAAAATATACTAGATAAAGGTACTAGTCCAACAAGAGATATGTTGACATTAATTACCAAAATCACCCAGGGAGCACTTGTACCTTCAATTGCTAACACTCACAGCGTACCCATGAACAAAAAGTTTCAACCAGACACATAGAAAGATAGGGGCTTATAGTTTCGCCTCCCAATGTATTCACCTCAAGGGTGATGTCAACAATAATAACTCATGCCTACTCATATCCAACTAGATATATGTGCCTAGATATTTCCTCACCACATGATGCTTGCAAAAAGTGAAAATAAAAAGGAATAGGGAGAAAACTTTTGACACTTACATAAAAGTAAATGCATAAAAGTAAAAGATAGGCCCTTCGCAGAGGGAAGTAGAGGTTGTCATGCGCTTATTTTTTTGTATGCCAAATCCCTTAATGCAAAAGAACATCACGTTATATTGCCCCTTATGATAGCAACCTTTATTATGCAGTCCGTCGCTTTTATTACTTTGCCATCACAAGTTCGTACAACACTCAATTTTCTCTTACACTAAATGATCCAACACATTTAGAAGCAATTTTTGTTGCCTTATTGCATCGATGACAACTTACTTGAATGATCTTACTCAATCCATAGGTAGGTATGGTGGACTCTCAAAATAAGATTTGGGTTAAGGGTTTTTGGATGCACAAGTAGTATCTCTACTTAGTGCGGAATTTTTGGCTAGAAAAGATATTGAGCAAGCACCACATGTTAAAGGATCTATTACAATATAACTTCTATGTGAATATGAACAAACATAAATTATTACGTTGTCTTCCTTGTCCAACGTCAACTATTTTGACACAAAATATTTAATGGGGGCTCACAATCATAAAAGATTTCTAAGATAGTGTATTTGCATGTGAATCTTCTCTTCCCTTATTAATTCTTTCATGAGTTGCATCATTGACCAATGCTATGTTTGTCAATCTCCAACAAATTTTACCACTTATACTTTTCCTTATGTGATGTCATTACTTACCATAAGATTAGCATATGATCTTTTTCATTTATTTTCCTTTCTTTTTATTGCAACATAAAAGTAAATAAACAAAAGTCAAGCTAATCTTTATTATATATCTCACACACGGTTACATCGATTGATAGATCACTAAGAAAACACTCAAAAAGAAAGGATCGAACTAAACTTTTATTCAACTAAATCATAGGAAAACTAAAGATCGAACTAAAATAGATAAAGGCAAAGATAGTGGTGGTGATACGATACCGGGACACATCCCCCAAGCTTGGCACAAGCCAAGGGGAGTGTCCATAACATGAACTCAAGTCTCCTTTGGTGATGAAGAAGTTGGTGGTGGTGACGAGGTAGTAGCGTCACACTTCAGGCTCAGGAGGTACTCCAATCTACGGATGATGCTCCGGAGGGCGATGTCGTGCTCTTGCAACGGAATATTTTCATGAGTGAGATATTTATTTTGCACATGAACCATTTCGATGATCCTAAAGGCCTCAATTTCATTAGGGGTAAGATGATCATAGTAAGGCTGAAGGATGTCCTCTTCTTCTGCTGCTGGAATGACTTGCCCCTCTTCCGGAACTTGATCTCCCTCGACTTCCTTGACCTTGTCACCCTTGATGGTCTTCTCTGGTTCCTCTCTCTTTAGTTCCATCTTCATCAACCAAGTATCCTCTTCTACTTTGTTGGAGGAGGGAGAAGACATGATGCTTGGCTTAACAGATCTGACAGAAAACAACAAGAAAGAAGAATAGAAGATTTCTCCGCGATACGGTGGTCAGTACGTTCGGGGGATATATAAAGATTTTTTATCTTGGGAAATAAGCAAACAGGAGGAAAACGGAGTCGGGAAGGTTCCCGAGGTGGGCACAACCCACCTGGGCGCGCCAGGGGGCCCTGGCGCACCCTGGTGTCTTGTGCCCCCCTCGGGTATCTTCCCGGTTGTTTCTTATTTTCCTATTTTTTAAAATATTCCAAAACTGACAGAAAATATTTTTGTGGAATTTTCGGAGTCCGTTTACTTACCGTATCACGTACCTCCTCTTTTTTAATTATTCTGGAGTGTTCCGGAAGGTCTCTTTTATGTGTTCCTCAGGTGTCATGGTTTGAATGGTATTGCTTTCAACATTAATAGGCGTACCTGAAATATAATGTTTAATTCTTTGCCCATTAACCACCTTCGGGTTAGTACCTTCGGCATTATTTATTTTGATAGCTCCAGAGCGGTAAACCTCTGCGATGATATATGGTCCTTCCCATTTAGAGAGAAGTTTTCCTGCAAAGAATCTGAAATGAGATTTGTACAAAAGAACATATTCTCCAACTTTGAATTCCCGCTTTTGGATTCTCTTGTCATGCCATCTTTTAACTTTTTCTTTAAATAATTTGGCATTTTCATAGGCTTGGGGTTCTCCATTCATCAAGTGAGCTAATATCAAATAACCTCTTTTCACCGGCAAGTTTGAAATCATAGTTGAGTTCTTTAATTGTCCAATATGCTTTGTGTTCTAACTCTAGAGGCAAATGACAATCTTTTCCGTAAACAATTTTATAGGGGGACATACCCATAGGATTTTTATATGCTGTTCGGTAGGCCCAAAGTGCATCATCCAATTTATTAGACCAATTCTTTCGGGACCTATTAACAGTTTTCTGTAATATTAATTTTATTTCTCTATTGCTAATTTCAACTTGACCTTACCCGCAAAAAAAAAGTTCAACTTGACCACTAGATTGAAGATGATAGGGTGATGCAATTCTATGGTTAACATCATATTTAGCAAGCATTTTACAGAAAGCACCATGAATAAAGTGTGAACCACCATCAGTCATTAGATATCTAGGGACTCCAAACCTCAGGAAAATAAATTCTTTAAGCATTTTAATGGAGGTGTTATGATCAGCACTACTAGTTACCTTATGAGCAGTTCTATCTCCCGAATGATGCCCTCCATAAGCTTCGGAGTGACATTTCCATAGGATTTGTTCCTGTTCATGCTCAGGTACACAACGTCTAATAATACCATCTACTCCTTCTTTATAAAGATGTGGGTCATCCCAAAAGTAATGTCTTAAATCATAGAAGAACTTTTTCTTTTGTTGGTATGTGAAACTAGGTGGTATGTATTTAGCAACAATATAATTAGCATAGTCAGCATACCAAGGAGTGTTATGAGAAACATTTATTGCAGCTAGTTGTTCATCAGGAAAGCTATCATCAATAGGTAGTGGCTCATCAAGGATATTTTCTAACCTAGATAAGTTATCAGCTACGGGGTTCTCAGCTCCTTTTCTATCAGTTATATGTAAATCAAATTCTTGCAGCAAGAGAACCCACCTAATGAGTATAGGTTTAGCATCTTTCTTTTCCATAAGATATTTAATAGCAGCATGATCGGTGTGAACAATAACTTCAGAATCAACAATGTAAGATCTGAATTTGTCATAGGCAAACACAACTACTAAAAATTCTTTTTCAGTACTAGCATAATTTCTTTGGGCACTGTCTAGAGTTTTGCTAGCATAATGGATAACATTTAGTTTCTTATCAACTCTTTGTCCTAGAACAGCACCAACAACATAATCACTAGCATCACACATAATTTCAAAAGGCAAGTTCCAATCAGGTGGTTGAACAATATGTGCATAAGTTAAGGCTTTCTTAAGTGTTTCAAAGGCTTCTACACAATCATCATCAAAAACAAATGTAACATCCTTTTGTAAAAGATTTGTAAGAGGCCTAGAAATTTTAGAGAAGTCTTTAATAAACCTCCTATAGAAACCAGCATGACCGAGAAAACTATGAATACCGTTAATATCTTTAGGACATGGCATTTTCTCAATTGCATCAACTTTAGCTTTATCCACCTCAATACCTCGTTCAGAAATTTTATGTCCCAAGACAATACCTTCATTAACCATAAAGCGGCACTTCTCCCAATTCAAGACTAGATTAGTTTGCTTACATCTCTGCAAAACTCGATCAAGGTTGCTCAAGTAATCATCAAAAGAAGTTCCATAAACAGAAAAATCATCCATGAAAACCTCAACAATCTTTTCACAAAAATCAGAGAATATAGCAGTCATAAATCTTTGAAAGGTAGCAGGTGCATTACATAAACCAAAAGGCATACGTCTATAAGCATAAGTTCCAAAAGGGCAAGTAAAAGTGGTTTTCTCTTGGTCAGGTTGTGAGACAGGTATTTGAGAAAAAACAGAATATCCATCAAGGAAGCAAAAGTGTGTGCGCTTTGATAATCTTTCTAGCATTTGATGAATAAAAGGCAAGGGGTAGTGATCTTTTCTAGTTGCTTTATTTAATTTTCTAAAATCAATTACCATTCCATAGCCAGTAACAATTCTTTGTGGAATAAGTTCATTTTTATCATTAGGAACAACAGTAATACCTCCCTTCTTAGGGACACAATGAACGAGACTTACCCATCTACTATCAGCTATGGGATAGATTATACCTGCTTCCAGAAGTTTTAATATTTCAGTTCTTACCACTTCTTTCATCTTAGGATTCAAACGTCGTTGATGATCAACAACAGGTTTAGCATCAGGTTCCATATTAATCTTGTGCTAACATAGAGTGGGACTAATGCCCTTAAGATCATCAAGAGTATATCCAATAGCATCATGGTGCTTCTTCAGAATTTTCAATAATCTTTCTTCTTCATATTCTGAAAGGTTAGCACTAATAATAACAAGATATATCTTTTTCTCATCGAGATAAGCATATTTCAAAGTGTCAGGCAATTGCTTCAATTCAAACACAGGATCACCTTTAGGTGGAGGAGGACCTCCTAGAGTTTCAATAGGCAAATTATGTTTGAGCAGAGGTCGTTGTTCAAAGAAAATTTTATCTATCTCATTTCTTTCATGCATATGCATATCATTTTCATGGTCTAGCAAATATTGTTCTAGGGGATCAGTAGGAGGCACGGCAATAGAAGCAAGACCAATTAGTTCATCCTTACAAGGTAATTCTTTCTTATGAGGTTGTCTACTAAACTTGGAAAAATTAAACTCATGAGACTCATCACCAAAGCTAACACTGATAGTTTGTTTATGACAATCTATAGTAGCATTGACAGTGTTCAAGAAAGGTCTACCAAAAATAATGGGACAGAAGTCATCTTGTGGGGAACCAAGAACTAGAAAATCAATGGGGTATTTTATTTTCTCACACAAGACTTCAACATCTCTAACAATCCCAAGTGGTGTGATGGTGTCTCTATTAGCAAGTTTAATGGTGACATATATGTCTTCTATTTCAGCGGGTGCTATGTCATTCATAATTTCTTGGTATAAGGTAAAAGGAATAGCACTCACGCTAGCACCTAAATCACATAAACCATGATAACAATGATCTCCTATTTTAACTGAGACAATAGGCATGCCAACAACAGGTCTATGTTTATCTTTTTCATCGGGTTTGGCAATTCTAGCAGCTTCATCACAGAAGTAAATACCATGCCCATCAATATTTTCTTCCAAGAGATCTTTAACCATAGCAACACTAGGTTCTACTTTAATTTGTTCAGCAGGTTTAGGTGCTCTAATATTACTTTTGCAAACCACAGTTGAAACCTTAGCATGTTCCTTTATCCTAACAGGGAAAGGTGGTTTTTCAATATAAGCAGTAGGCACAACAGGATCAACATTGTAAATAATAGTTTCATCTTTAGCTATGTCGGGTTCTTTAATTTCTTCTTTGATAGGGGGATGATATTTAAACCACTTCTCCTTAGGGAGATCAACATGAGTAGCAAATGATTCACAAAAGGAGGCTACTATCTCAGAGTCAAGTCCATATTTAGTGCTAAACTTGTGAAATGCATCAATATTCATAAAAGATTTAACACAATCAAATTCAAGCTTAATACCTGACTCTTTACCTTTGTCGAGTTCCCAATCTTCAGAGTTGCATTTAATTCTTTCTAAAAGATCCCACCTGAATTCAATAGTCTTCTTCATAAAAGAACCAGTACAAGAAGTATCGAGCATGGATTGATCATCACGAGAAAGCCGAGCATAAAAATTCTGAATAATAATTTCTCTAGAGAGCTCATGATTGGGGCATGAATATAGCATTGACTTAAGCCTCCCCCAAGCTAGAGCGATACTTTCTCCTTCATGAGGCCAAAAATTATATATATAATTCCGATCACGATGAACTAGATGCATAGGATAAAACTTTTGGTGAAATTCCAATTTCAATCGATTCCAGTTCCAAGATCCAATATCATCGCATAGCCTGTACCATGCCAATGCTTTTCCCTTCAAAGATAAAGGGAAAACCTTCTTCTTAGCTTCATCGCCGGGCAAACCTGCAAGCTTAAATAATCCACAAATTTCATCCACATATATCAAGTGCATATTCGGATGTTCGGTTCCATCTCCTGCATAAGGATTAGCTAGCAGTTGTTCTATCATACCCGAAGGAATTTCATAACCAATATTTTCAATAGGTGCAGTAGGTTGAGGGGAAACTAATTGTGGTTCCGGTCGAGGTGAAGATACCCCGAACAAACCCCTCAAAGGATGATTCTCCATAGTAACAAGTGAAAATAAATTTTAGCACGTAGTAATAATTTACCCTTACCAAATTCCACTTACCAAGAGCGCTTCACTCCCCAGAAACGGCGCCAGAAAAGAGCCTTGATGACCCACAAGTATAGGGGATCAATTGTAGTCCTTTCGATAAGTAAGAGTGTCGAACCCAACGAGGAGCAGAAGGAAATGACAAGTGGTTTTTAGCAAGGTATTTTCTGCAAGCACTGAACTAATCGGTAACAGATAGTTTGATAGCAAGATAATTTGTAACGAGCAAGTAACGGTAACGGTAAATAAAGTGCAGCAAGGTAGCCCAATCCTTTTGTGATAAAGGACATGCCAAAATGGTCTCTTATGATAAGCAAAGCGTTCTTGAGGGTACACGGGAATTTCATCATATCACTTTCATCATGTTGGTTTGATTCATATTCGCTACTTTGATAATTTGATATGTGGGTGGACCGGTGCTTAGGTGTTGTTCTTACTTGAACAAACCTCCTACTTATGATTAACCCCCTCGCAAGCATCCTCAACTATGAGAAAAGTATTAAGATAAAATCTAACCATAGCATTAAACTTTTGGATCCAAATCAGCCCCTTATGAAGTAGCGCATAAACTAGGGTTTAAGCTTCTGTCACTCTAGCAACCCATCATCTAATAACTAATCCACAGTGCATTCCCTTAGGACCAAATATGGTGAAGTGCCATGTAGTCGATGTTCACATGACACCACTAAGGGAATCACAACATACATATCATCAAAATATCGAACACATATCAAGTTCACATGATTACTTGCAACATGACTTCTCCCGTGACCTCAAGAACGAAAGTAACTACTCACAAATGATAATCATGCTCAAGATCAGAGGGGTATTAAATAGCATAGTGGATCTGAACATATAATCTTCCACCAAATAAACCATATAGTAATCAACTACAAGACGTAATCAACACTACTAGTCACCCACAAGTACCAATCTAAGGTTCCGGTACAAATATTGAACACAAGAGATGAACTAGGTTTTGAGAGGAGATGGTGTTGTTGAAGATGTTGATGGAGACGGCCCTCCCAAAGATGGGAGAGTTGTTGATGATGGTGATGACGATGATTTCCCCCTCCGGGAGGAAAATTCCCCCGGCGGAATCGCTCCGCCGGAGGGCAAAAGTGCTCCTGCCCAAGTTCCGCCTCGAGACGGCGGCGCTTCGTCCCGAAAGTCCTCCCCTTATTTTTTCTAGGTCAAAATGACTTATATACCAGAAGAGGGGCACCGGAGGTGGGTTGAGGAGGGCACAACCCACCACGGCTCCCTGGCCCGCCCAGGTGGGTTGTGCCCACCTGGTGGGCCCCCTCTGGTAGTTATTTGCTCCAATATTCTTCATATATTCCAAAACAAATCTCCGTAAATTTTCAGCTCAGTTGGAGATGTGCAGAATAGGTAACTCTGACGTAGCTTTTCCAGGTCCAGAATTCCAGCTGCCGGCATTCCCCCTCTTTGTGTAAACCTTGCATAATATGAGAGAAAAGGCATTAGAAATACTCCAAAAAGCATTATTATACATAATAATATTATAAATAATAGTAGGAAAACATGATGCAAAATGGACGTATCAGTACGCCAATGGTGAAGAGGAAGATCGGCTGAGGAGCGGTAAGAGCCGGGCAGGTGATGCAAACCAGTCGGATAACAAGGGCAAAAAGCACAAGCAAAAGGCCGAGGCGGCCGGAAACACTGAGGCTGCAGCTCTGGCCAGCCAAAGCAAAGGCAAAGGCCCGCCAAAGCAGAAGAAGGAGTGGAAGGGCAAGAAGTAGGTCGCATTAAAGAGTGACATCCTCAGTCAGCCTTGCCAGATCCACACGAAGGAAGATGAAGAGGGCAACTCGATTCTGCCCAAGCATACCACTCGGGAGTGCCGGCTCCTCAAGCAAGAGATGCGACGGGATTCCTCTGGGGACAAGGACGAGGACGATGACGATGATGGAGGCAAGGGTACTTCCGGGTACCCCCAACGTCGAGAAAGTCCTGATGATCTTCGCCGACGTCAAAAGCAAGAGCTGCCTCAAAGTTATAAACCGAGAGGTCAACATGGCAGTTCCGACTGTAACCAAATACCACGACTGGGCCAAGACGCCCGTCACATTCGATCAGTCGGATCACCCGACCCACATATTGACCCCCGGGCGGCAGGCTTTAGTGGTCGATCCGGCTGTGGGAGGGGTTTGACTGCGCAAGGTCCTGATGGGCAGTGGCAGCGGGCTCAACATTATCTACGCCGACACTTTAGAGGCGATGGGCATTCCAATGTCCCGACTCAGCAAGAGTAGCATACAGTTCCATGAGGTAATCCCCAGGAAGAAGTCCAAGTCACTCGGGCAGATCGCCCTTGACGTCATATTCAGTGGGGAGAAGAACTTCAGGAAGGAGCGACTGACTTTCGAGGTGGTAGACTTCCGGAGTGCTTATCATGCCATCCTGGGTAGGCCCGCCTACGCATGTTTCATGGCCAGACCATGCTACGTGTATCTTAAACTTAAGATGCCAGGGCCGAATGGCATGATCATCGTCACACACAACTAGAATCTAGCTGAGCCGTGCCTCCAGAAGGGCTCCCAGATTACTGATGAGCAGATGGTGCTGGCCGAATTGGATGAATACAAGAAAGGAGTGGATTCGAGTGATCTGCTGAAGTCCAAGCCGACTGTGGAATATGCTTTCCAGTCAGCCGGAGAAACAAAGCCAGTGCACGTCCACCCCGAAGACCCGAAAGCCGCCCCGACCAGCATCTCCACCAGGCTTGATAGCAAATAGGAAGGCGAGCTCATCTAGTTCCTCCGTGAGAACTAGGACATCTTCGCATGGAAACCTTCTGACATGCCGGGTGTGCCTAGGGAACTGGCTGAGCACAGACTCCGTGTCGACTCAAAGATGAAGCCTGTCAAGGAACACCTTCGATGCTCTTCCACCGAGAAGCGCAAGGCAATTGGCGAGGAGATCGCATGGCTCTTGGCCGCCGAGTTCATCCGAGAGGTGTTCCACTCCGAGTGGCTCGCCAACGTCGTCATGGTGCCAAAGAAGAATAAATCTCTCCGAATGTGCATTGACTTCAAGCACATCAATCGGGCCTGCCCAAAAGAGCATTGTCCTCTCCCCGCATAGACTAGATAGTAGATTCCACTGCCGGTGTGAGCGACTCTCATTTCTGGATGCGTACTTCGGGTACCACCAGATCTGAATGTATGGTCCGGATGAAATAAAAACAACATTCATCACCCCATTCAGGTGTTTTAGTTATATCACTATGCCATTCGGATTGAAAAATATTGGGGCTACATTCCAGTGCATGATTTAGACATGCTTGCAAAAGCAAATTAGTCAAAACGTGGAGGCTTACATGGATGACATTGTGGTCAAGTCCAAGAAAGGTTCCGACCTCCTGGTAGACCTCGCCGAGACCTTCACGAACTTGCGTCTCTTCGGAATAAAGCTCAATCCAGCTAAGTGTACTTTCGGGGTCCCTGCTGGCAAGTTACTCGGTTTCCTCATTTCTGAAGATGAAATCGATGCCAACCCCGAGAAGATCGGTGCAATTGTCCGAGTGAAGCAACCAAAATGTCTACCTGACGTGCAGCGGCTTATAAGCTGCCTGGCAGCTCTGAGTAGGTTCATCTCACGACTCGGTGAAAAGGCCCTATCGCTTTACCGACTGATGAAGAAATTCGATAGGTTCGAATGGACTCCCGAAGCATAGGCCATGTTCCAGGAACTCAAGGCCTTGCTCTCCACCCAGGCGGTGCTACCTTCTCTGAGCAACAAAGAGCCCTTGCTCTTATACATCGTGGCCACGAGCCAAGTTGTTAGTACTGTGCTCACTGGAGCGTGAGGAACAAGGCAAAGCCTTCAAGCTCCAACGACCAGTCTACTACATCTCGGATGTTTTGACTCCCTCGAAGCAAAGGTACCCGCATTACAATAAGTTGGTGTACGGGATTTATCTGACTATGAAGAAGGTGGCTCGTTACTTTCAAGAGCACTCGGTCACGGTGTTAAGCGACGCTCCCCTGCCTGAGATCATGAATAATAGAGATGCCATGGGTCGAGTGGCGAAGTAGGCCATTGAGCTCCTTCCTTTAGACATCAAGTTTGAAACCAAGAAAGCCATCAAGTCACAAGCCCTAGTGGATTTTCTCGCCGAGTGGATGGAGCAGGAGCAACCTATCCCAAGTCTTCCAGAGCACTGGACGATGTTCTTTGACGGCTCCAGGATGCTCCACGGCTCCGAAGCTGGAGTGGTCCTGGTGTCCCCCAAAGGCGACCGACTCAGTTATGTGCTTCAGATACACTTTGATTCCTCCAACAATGAGGCCGGGTATGAAGCTCTTCTGTATGTGCTGCGCATGGCGATCTCTCTCGAGATCCGCCGAATGATGGTCTATGGCGACTCGGATCTGGTGGTCACCCAAGCCATGAAGGAGTGGGATATCTGGAGTCCAGCAATGACAGGCTACTGCAATGCTGCCAGGAGGCTGGAAAAGAACTTTGAAGGACTAGAACTCCATCATATTCCGTGGCTCAAGAATCAAGCAGCTGATGACTTGGCCAAGATAGGTTCCACTAGGAAGGAAGTCCCTAAAAATGTGTTCCTGGAGCATTTACACTCGCCCACAATCAAGGAAGACCCTTTCATGGAGGAGCCCCCGCAACCAGTCGGTCCATCGAATTAGACCGAGGTAGACATTCCCGCAGTGAACGACCTGGTTCAGGATATTGTTGTAATCACTCCTGAGTGGATCGAACCATACCTCACTTACTTGCTCAGGCAAGAACTCCCAAAAGATGAGGCTGAGGCTCGACAGATCGTCCGCTGATCGAAAGCCTTCACTGTCGTGGGTGATCAGCTTTACAAAAAGAGCACCTCTGGAGTCATTCACCGCTGCATATCACCGGAGGAAGGACAACAAATTCTGCAAGAGATCCATCCAAGAACCTACGGGCACCACGCGCCCTCTTGGATGCTGGTCGCCAAGGCGTTCAAGGTTTGTTTTTATTGGCCCCGCGCTAATGAAGCCACCCGAGACATAGTGGACCAGTGCATCGGGTGACAGTTCTATGCAAACCAGTCACACAAGCCGGCGTCCACACTAAAGATGATCCCCCTCACCTGGCCATTCGCCGTCTGGGGACTTGACATGATCAGTCCTCTCCGGGCTGGGGCAAGTGGTTTCACACATCTGTTGGTGCGGTCGACAAGTTCACTAAGTGGATTGAAGAGAAGCCTATAAAGAAGCCGGACTCCTCGATTGCCATCCAGTTCATCAAGGAAATAGTCTTCAGGTTTGGAGTTTCTCACAGCATCATCACCAACAATGGATCTAACTTCGACTCAGATGAGTTCCGCGGGTTCTGCTGTTCAAAAGGCACTCGGGTCAGTTACACCTCCGTGGCTCACCCACAGTTGAATGGACAGGCAGAACGGGCGAATGGGTTGATACTCCAGGGACTAAAGCCTCGCCTTATGCGTGACCTGACACATGCAGCGGGGGCCTGGGTCACCGAGTTACCATCGGTCCTCTAGGGCCTATGAATGACCCCAAACTGATCCATGAATCGCACTCCATTCTTCAAGGTGTACGGGTTGGAAGCAGTCTTGCCGAGTGATTTACTTCACTACTCCCCTCGAATGGATCTGTACTCGAAAGCCAAAGCTGAAGAAGCGCGACAAGATAGCCTCAACCTCTTGGAGGAAGAGTGTGAGTTAGCACTCATCACATCGACATTATACCAACAAGACATGCGCCGTTATCACGACAGACATGTCAGGGGACGAGCCTTCCAGGAAGGCAATTTGGTCCTCCGAGTGGATCAATGGAAGCCTCACAAGTTAACGCCCCCATGGGAGGGGCCTTTTTCCATATCAAAGGTCCTGAATAATGGAGCCTACCGACTCTACAATTTCAGCAAAGAGATAGAATAGCCTAGAGCTTGGAACGCGGACCTGCTCCGCAAGTTTTACACTTATAATAAAATTTCCCATTGTAATAGTTTCCCGAATGAACTTAGATGAATAAACTCATACTTTTCCTGTATATCATCTAGTTCGACCTAGAGCCGCATTTTTCACTCAGGTAACTAACAGCATTCAGAAACTAACACACTCCCAGCGAGTGATTGACTTAGCTACAAACCAGTTTTCGCCTAAGTTCAAAACATTCCAAGTAAGGACACGCTCCACACTCGGGGGATTGGCTGCTGTTGACACCTGATTTTGGCACAATGCAGAATGCAATAGAGATGGCCTCAAATGACAAGATATTCTACATGAGAAACTTCACATTGCTGAGTGGAACGACTTTGATGTTTGTACCATAATCATTCGGCATCATATCAAAGACCAAAACTACACTCGGATTGTCATGTTTAGGTGTTCTGAGTGCTTTTTGGTCGATTACGCCTCCAAGACAATCTCAGATGAAGTACTGCTCTACATGAGTTGTCTTCGTCTCATTGAATCGGTTGATTTTCATATAAAAATCGTCTCAATCCAAGTTCGTATGTAAAAGTTAGAGCTATCTGAATGCAGCCCTGTCAAGAGGCAAAATATGGCGCGCCCCATCAGACACATGTCTGATGGGTGTCTGATGCAATGCGTGAGTAATTAGCCCTTCATGATGGCCTCGAATCGAAAAACGTTCAACATAAAAGTTGTTCGTCTCGTCAAAACGGTCAACTTTGCTTTTGGGAACATTTTTATCCGAGGTCGTTTACTGCCTCAAAAAAGACCCGCAAGGTGCAGCCAGAAAACTTGCCGGGATGGAAACCTTGCCGGAGAAATCTTGCCGGGAACAGTAACCTTGCCGGGGTGAGAAAACTTGACGGGATGGAAACCTTGCCGGGGAAATCTTGCCAGGAACAGTAACCTTGTCGGGGTGAGAAAACTGCCAGGATGGAAACCTTGCCGGAGAAATCTTGCCGGGAACAGTGAAACTGTCAAGGCCAATCCGACCAGATGCTGAAGATGGGCTTAAATACCTATCTAGATTACCTCGGATGAAAAAGTGTTCAACATGAAAGTTGTTCGTAACGTCGAAATGGTCAACTTTGCTTTTGGAGTCATCATCATCCGACATAGTATACGACCTGCAGAGATGCTACAAGAGTCAGGCGGTCCAGTCAGCTACATGAACGAGTCCGACCCATAATTAAAGATGACCCCGTGGAGTATTCAAGATGGCCTTATTTGGGAAAGTGATAAACATACGGATTGTCGGCCTCTTCGAAACGCACAAAATTGATATTTGGACCATCTCCATCGGAAGTCATATGTAGATTCCATGGCCCATGCAAGGAAGACAGAAGATTGGACCAGATTCGGGATGGATCCGAGTGGGACCAGAACTAGGACTCTAGGACGTGAATTGATGTAATTTTCTTGTAAGGAAAGCCTAGATTGAATCCTTTGCTTGTACGGGAAGTCCAGCAGCCTCTTATATATGTTGGGGGTGACGGCCGATTGAACAACACACAATCGAACAAATCAATAGACTACTTTTTATCTACGTTTTATCTCTCCATCGTTTTTCTTCCTCGTTCTTCGCTGTTCCTCGAGTTTGAGAGCTGCGAATCCCGAGTCTCTAGGGGCGAGCGAATCGACCTAGGGCAGCCCATTGCCACCGCGCGCCCTGACGGGGTCCTTCCCGGGCGTGTGGGGTTTCGGGTCTCCAAAAGCGCCCGCCGACTGTCCTGCGTATTACGCTGTCGGTCGGGTCTCCTTCGACGTGAGCTGCGGTGCATCACCCCCGGTGTCGAGGGTACACGTGACGTGTTCGTGTGTCAACACACTTTTTGGCGACTCCGCTGGGGACGAAGATCAATCATCATCATCCACCATGTCCGATCTTCCCAAGCCATCTGAGGTAGACGCCGATAACATCATTAAGCCCAGTCTTGATGAGATATCGGCCGATCATCGCCAAGTCTATGAGGAGTACAAGAAGGCATGCGAGGAGAAGGACTTGCAGGAATTCCTTGCAAAGTTCAAGAAGGATCACCAAGGCAACATCACTCCGATTGAAGAAATCAAGTTCCCTCCTCTTTAAGCCGAGCAGGTTAAATCCTCTGTAAGTACTGCCTTTTCTCCTGAGCAATGGGCTGAGATTGAGAGTCCTATTGCTGATGGTAACAATCTGGTTTATCAAACTTTCCTAGAAAATACTAATGCTCAGAAGAATATATCTCAATCATCTAGTGGTAATGGTGGTATAGCTGCTAATGTGCAAAACCCTAATCTGGCTTTACCTATTTCATCGGCGCCTCCCGTGCCGATGACTTATTATCCTACCCAAACCAATCAAATTGTGGCTGCACCCATTAATCCTATCATGAACATGCCAGGTTCGGTGGCAACACCGAACCAAACCCTACCTACAGGTACAACCACTCGGCCACTACCGAACTATGGTTCGGCGTACATGCCACAATTCCTACCTACAGCTAGTAGTCATACTGCTCCTATGCCACTGCAACAAGCTTCATCGTCTACTACAGATGATGCTCTAGCTAATCTTAGAGAGGAGATGGCTAAGATGCTCCGAGAGAATTTTGGAGTTGAGTTGCCAAGGAACCGTATTTACCAAAAGCCATATCCAGAATACTTTGATGCCATTCAATGCCCTCCGGGATATAAAATTCCAGATTTTGTTAAGTTTAATGGAGAGGGTACAAAAACCACATGGGAGCATGTTAGTCAATACTTGGCACAATTAGGTGAAGCAGGCTCACTAAATGAATTGAAAGTGCGTTTATTTCCTTTATCATTAACTGGTACCGCATTTTCATGGTTTTCTTCTTTACCACATGGTTCCATTCGAGTTTGGTCGCAGCTAGAGCAGAAGTTTCATGATCACTTTTATAGCGGCGATAACGAGCTTAAGTTATCACATCTTACATCAGTTAGACAAAAGCATGATGAATCGGTCTCCGATTACGTCAAAAGATTTAGAGATACAAAAAACCGGTGCTATAGTTTGGTGATAACCGAGAGAGATTTGGCTGATCTTGTGCTTAGTGGTTTGAAAATTCCCATTAGAGAAAAGCTAGAGGGATATGAGTTTTTAAATGTCAACCAAGTCTTACAAAGGGCTTTGGCTCAAGAAAGCCGAAGCAAAGAGCTCAAAGAAGTGCATAGATATAAAGCTGATTGTCCTAAGATGAACATGGTTGAATATGATAGTGATCACTCGGACGATGAGGGTGACATTTATGCTACTGAATTTGTTTGGCCATCTAAGGCCAAACCCTTCACTTGCAATGATCTGAAACCGATTCATAAGAATCGCGATGAAGAGATGAAGTTTACTTTTAACATTGCCAAGTGTGATAAAATATTTGATGCTTTGCTGCAAGCCAAAATTATTAGAATATCTCATACTTTACCGCCGTTTGAAGAGCTGAAACGGCGCGCTTATTGCAAGTATCATAATTCTTTTTCTCATGCTACTAACGATTGCAATGTTTTTCGACGATAGATACAATCGGCCATTAATGATGGACGATTGAACTTTTCTGAGATGCAAGTTGATAAACAACCCTTGCCAATGAATACCATGGATTTGGAAGGGAAGAAGCTGCTCATTCGGCCGGAGGTAGCCGAATCTGTTAATAAAGCTAATGTCATTGTTGGTCAGCCCAGGAAAGATAAGGAGAGCGACAAGGTCTTGGGGAGACAAGTCGTGCTTGACAAGCAACCCGGTGGCAAGGAAATAATCAAGATCACCATCAAGAATCCTGCACTCGGGGGGCAACCGCAAGTGCAAGAAAATACTCGTGTTAAATTTGTTAAGCCCAAGAGTCCAGAGGTTGGCAAGTGGAAGACGAATGAAGCTAAAGTGCAGCGTAAGAAGATCAAGCCAACTTTTGATATGTTGTTGTTCAAATATGCCAGTCAACCGGCCGGTTCTAGCTCTAACCGGTCATCAAATTTGAAGCGCTCAAGGTCACCTCCTCGGGAAGAATTTCAGCATCATACAAGGCCATATGGGTCGTGGGCACCGGGACCATGGATGCCGCCACCCCCCTATGCGCCATACTACATGGGAGACTTCAATGGAGGATGGTGGCAGCCCCCAATGGCCCCTTATGCTTTTCATCCGGGTTGGGCAGAACCAAGGAGGCCCGTTCATGAGAGACTTTCTTATCCCACACGAGGCCGTTTGAACAATGGTGTCAATCGGCCAATGCAAGATAATCAAAAAAGGGTTGGCAAGCAAGTGTGGCGTGCTAAATCACCAAGTGCAGAAATTTCAGAGCCTAGCAAGCAAAAGGAGGAGAATACTAGTGCTGAAACTATTATGATAGGCACTAAAGAATTGACAATCAAAGAGCCGATTATTGTTGAAAAACCGGCTGGTTCCAGTAAAGATGTGGCTGTTGTCCAGCAGGGTCCCATGGCTAATGATCATGAAGTTAGCACAAGCAAGGCCAAGTCGAGGGATCCAAAATATACTCAGCCTAAGTGGTGTCCTTCCGGTCTGATCAAGGCACAAAAAAGGAGACTGCAGCGCATGAGGAGTCAAGAGATGGCAGAACAGGAGGCCGAGAAGCAAAGAGATAAATTGTTCAAAGACATTCGGCCCATGGTACCCCCAAAACAAGTGTGGAGGCCAAAGCAAAAGGAAAACATAGCAGCTTCTGCATTGATCATAGCAACACCTACACCACCAACGGAGGACGATGCAGCTACTATTACATCGTCCACTTTGCCTGCTGCTTCCTCTTCCCTTGGAGATATTTCGGAGTCAGTGGACATGCTTGCGGAAGGAGATGAAATGCTTGATTATGAGTCTACACCGGTTCATGAAGGTATGGATATTAATATGGTGTATTACTTACCCGCTGAATTTTGTGCTATAGATGAAGAAGGGGAAGTGGCTCAGTTAGATTTTGGTCCTAAAAATGCTATATTCGAAAAGCCAAAAGAACCGGTGACGCACTTGAAGCCATTGTTCCTTAAAGGTCATATTAATGGATCGTCGGTGGCTAGAATGCTTGTCGACGGTGGTGCTGTGGTGAATCTTATGCCATATTCAATTTTCAAAAAATTGGGGCTGCGTGATGAAGAGTTAATAAAGACCAACATGGTGCTTAATGGATTTGAAGGCAAAGAGAAAACTGAAGCCAAAGGTGTAATGTATGTGGAGCTTACAGTGGGAAGCAAAACTTTGGCTACCGCATTATTTGTCGCCGAGGTGCAAGGTAACTACAATGTGATATTAGGCCGCAATTGGGTTCATGCAAACCAATGCGTGCCATCTACTATGCACTAGTTTTTAATTCAATGGGTTGATGATGAAGTAGAAGTCATTCATGCGGATAATTCGGCTTGTGTTGCTTTGGCCGATGCATCAGTGGATTGGCAACATCCCAATGCTACTTGCTTGACGGGGCGCGACTTATCAGAATTTGATTTTCTTAGCGCCACAAAAAGTGGTTTCGTGCCCGTTTCTTTAAAGCCGGTTGGTGGTAATCGGCTCCAAGGTATGATGTATTTAAATGGATTCTAACTCAGATTGGTTGCAAAAGCGTCTTGTTGAATATCGGTCCAATGAGAACGATATGTATGAGTCTATAGAGGAGTTAGATGATATGGATAAATTAGGACAAGGTTTTACGTCGGCCTATCCATTAGAAGAGATAGACATAGGAGATGGTTCAATTCCTAGGCTGACATTTGTAAACAAAAATTTAAGAGCCGATCATAAAGCTAAGTTGATCGAGCTATTGAAAGAATATGTTTGTTGCTTTGCATGGGAATATCATGAGATGCTAGGTTTAAACCGAGAGCTAGTGGAGCATCGGTTACATATAAAGGCTGGTTTTAGACCGTACAAACAATCGGCCAGAAAGTTTAACCCAAAAACATATGAGCGGATCAAGGAAGAGATCAGTCGTTTGCTTAAAGCTAATTTTATTAGACCTTGCAGGTATGCCGAGTGGATTTCTAACATTGTACTAGTAGAGAAGAAAGGCTCCGGCAAGTTGAGGGTGTGCATTGATTTCAGAGATTTGAATAGAGCTACACCTAAAGATGAGTATCCCATGCCAATAGCTGATATGCTTATTAATGATGCTTCTGGACATAAGGTCATTAGCTTTCTTGATGGTAATGCGGGGTATAACCAGATTTTTATGGCCGAAGAGGACATGTCCAAAACAGCTTTTCGATGTCCTGGTTTCCTTGGTTTATTTGAGTGGACAGTGATGACCTTTGGATTAAAGAATGCCGGTGCCACGTATCAAAGGGCTATGAATTTAATTTTTCATGATTTACTTGGTGTTATACTTGAGGTTTATATTGATGATATTGTTGTCAAATCGGATGCTTTCGAATCTCATCTAGCCGATTTGCGCTTAGCTTTTGAAAGAATGAAAAAATATGGACTGAAGATGAATCCTTTGAAGTGTGCATTTGGCGTGTCGGCTGGGAAGTTTTTGGGTTTCATTATTCATGAAGATGGCATAGAGATTGATCCCAAAAAGATAGAGGCTATACAGAAAGTGGAGGCTCCAACATGCAAGAGAGATATGCAAAAGTTCCTTGGCAAGGTCAATTATTTGAGAAGGTTCATAGCTAATCTGTCAGGGAAAGTTGATGCATTTACTCCTATCCTTCGGTTAAAGAATGATGTTGATTTCACTTGGGGGGCAAAACAGCAAGAAGCATTTGATATGATCAAGAACTATTTGTGCACGCCTCCAGTGATGAAAGCACCCAAGCATAGGGAACCCTTTAAACTTTACATTGGAGCAGAAGAAGGTGTTATTGGTGCTGTTTTGACTCAAGAAACCGAAGGAAAAGAGCATGCTATTACATATTTGAGCAGGCGTTTATTGGACGCCGAGACAAGGTATACATTTATTGAAAAACTATGCCTATGCTTATATTATGCTTGCACAAAATTGAGACATTATTTGGTGCCGAGTGAATGCATAGTAGCTTGTCAAACTGATGTCATTAAATACATGTTGCATAGGCCAATTCTTAGTGGTAGAATTGGCAAGTGGGCTTATGCTTTGATTGAATATGATTTGGCTTATGAATCTCTAAAATCCATGAAAGGCCAAATCGTTGCTAATTTTATTGTTGAGCATCGGATTAATGACAAGCATGATGTTGATATAAACCTTGTCTCATTAGTACCATGGAGATTATATTTTGATGGTTCAGTTTGTAGCAGTGGCCAAGGTGTTGGTATTGTTTATATATCTCCTCATGGTGCTGTTTTTGAAGCCCCATGCCGCTTAGAATATTTTTGCACAAACAATCAAGCCGAATATGAGGCATTGTTATTCGGCCTAGAGATGTTGCTTGCCATAGGTGCTACACATATTGAGGCTTTTGGTGATTCGTTATTAGTAGTGCAACAAATATCCAAAGTCTTTCAATGTTTTGACGAATCACTTAATGTTTATCTTGATAAATGTCTAGATATAATTTCTACTTTGGATTATTTTAGCATTGCTCATATATCTAGACATGACAATTGGAGAGCAAATGAGTTGGCACAACAAGCATCCGGCTATCATGTTGATCATGGCATGTTTCATATTTCTCAGAAGCCGATGTCTTGTCTTCCAAATATGGGAGAGGCCAAACCAGAGCCCACTGATTCAGCCACTAACAAAAAATCTAGTGCAGGTGAAAATCATGACTGGAGGAAGCCCATTATGGATTACTTGCGCGATTCGAGTGAAAGGGTGGACAGGACTATTCGGCGTATGGCTTTCAAATATACAATAAGAGATGGTGGTCTTTATCGCCGAACGGTTGAAGATGTTCTTTTGAAGTGCTTGGACGAGGACCAAGCAAGAGTTGCTATGGGAGAAGTACATGAAGGCATTTGTGGTACTCATCAGTCAGCTCCCAAGATGAAGTGGTTATTGCGACGTGCTGGATTTTATTGGCCGACTATGATCAATGATTGCTTCAGGTACTATAAAGGGTGTGAAGCTTGTCAAAAATTTGGTGATATTCAATTGGCTCCTGCTGCTATGTTACATCCTATTATCAAGCCGTGGCCTTTTAGAGGATGGGGTTTAGATTTCATTGGGCAAATTCATCCATCTTCCTCGAAGGGGCATCGGTTCGTGTTGGTGGCAACCGATTATTTCACCAAGTGGTCTGAAGCAGTACCTCTCAAGAACATGACACATACAGAGGTAATTCAATTCATGACAGAGCACATTATTCATAGATTCGGTGTTCCTCAGACATTGACTACAGATCAAGGTTCGTCTTTCATGTCACATCAAGTTAGAGAATTTGCCGAATCATATAACATAAAGTTGCTCAATTCATCTCCGTATTATGCCCAAGCTAATGGACAAGCTGAGTCTAGCAATAAGATATTGATCAAGCTCATCAAAAAGAAGATTAAGGATAATCCAAGAAAATGGCATGAGTTATTGTCTGAAGCTTTATGGGCACATAGAATCTCAAGGCATGGTGCTACCAAGGTAACTCCATATGAGCTAGTATACGGTCAAGAGGCTGTTTTTCCAGTGGAAGTGAATTTGAGTGCTTTGAGAATAGCCAAACAAAATGATTTATCGGCAGTAAACTTTTATAATTTGATGATGGATAACATTGATGAAGTTGCTGATAAACGTTTGGCTGCTTTGAAGGCCATAGAGAGGGACAAGCTGAGGGTAGCAAGAGCTTACAATAAAAAGGTCAAGTTGAAGAATTTTCAGGTTGGCAATCTTGTGTGGAAAGTGATTCTGCCGATTGGTTCTAGAGATAGAAAATTCGGGAAGTGGTCTCCAAACTGGGAAGGTCCTTTTAGGATTGCAAGGATAGTTCCTGGAAATTCATATTTGGTGGAATCCATGCAAGGAGTATTATAACCTCGAGCTCTCAATGGCAGATATCTGAAGAAGTACCACCCAAGTGTGTGGCAAGAAGCCTGATTAGGCAATGGCCGATACATGATTATCGCCCTTAGCATAGACACAGCCGATACATAATTATCGCCCTAAGAAATATAGATGATCGATGGAGTGTTGACATCGTCCTTAGAACAAGCATGGTGCAAATTATTTTTCGGCATGCAAGCTTTGCCGAAAAACAGGGGGGCATGTGTTGACACCTGATTTTGGCACAATGCAGAATGCAATAGAGATGGCCTCAAATGACAAGATATTCTACATGAGAAACTTCACATTGCTGAGTGGAACGACTTTGATGTTTGGACAATAATCATTCGGCATCATATCAAAGACCAAAACTACACTCGGATTGTCATGTTTAGGTGTTCTGAGTACTTTTTGGTCGATTATGCCTCCAAGACAATCTCGGATGAAGGAATGCTCTACATGAGTTGTCTTTGTCTCTTCGAATCGGTTGATTTTCATATAAAAATCGTCTCAATCCGAGTTCGTATGTAAAAGTTAGAGCTATCTGAATGCAGCCCTGTCAAGAGGCAAAATATGACGCGCCCCATCAGACACATGTCTGATGGGTGTCTGATGCAATGCGTGAGTAATTAGCCCTTCAAGATGGCCTCGAATCTAAAAAAATTCAACATAAAAGTTGTTCATCTCGTCGAAACGGTCAAATTTGCTTTTGGGCACATTTTCATCCGAGGTCGTTTACTGCCTCAAAAAAGGCCCGCAAGGTACAGCCAGAAAACTTGCCGGGATGGAAACCTTGCCGGAGAAATCTTGCCGGGAACAGTAACCTTGCCGGGGTGAGAAAACTTGACGGGATGGAAACCTTGCCGGGGAAATCTTGCCGGGAACAGTAACCTTGTCGGGGTGAGAAAACTGCCAGGATGGAAACCTTGCCGGAGAAATCTTGCCGGGAACAGTGAAACTGTCAAGGCCAATCCGACCAGATGCTGAAGATGGGCTTAAATACTTATCTAGATGGCCTCGGATGAAAAAGTGTTCAACATGAAAGTTGTTCGTAACGTCGAAACGGTCAACTTTTCTTTTGGAGTCATCATCATCCGACATAGTATACGACCTGCATAGACGCTACAAGAGTCAGGCGGTCCAGTCAGCTACATGAACGAGTCCGACCCAAAATTAAAGATGACCCCGTGGAGTATTCAAGATTGCCTTATTTGGGGAAGTGATCAACATACGGATTGTCGGCCTCATCGAAACGCACAAAATTGATATTTGGACCATCTCCATCGGAAGTCATATGCAGATTCCACGGCCCACGCAAGGAAGAGAGAAGATTGGACCAGATTCGGGATGGATCCGAGTGGGACCAGAACTAGGACTCTAGGACGTGAATTGATGTAATTTTCTTGTAAGGAAAGCCTAGATTGAATCCTTTGCTTGTACGGGAAGTCCATCCGCCTCTTATATATGTTGGGGGTGACGGCCGATTGAACAACACACAATCGAACAAATCAATAGACTACTTTTTATCTACGTTTTATCTCTCCATCGTTTTTCTTCCTCGTTCTTCGCTGTTCCTCGAGTTTGAGAGCTGCGAATCCCGAGGCTCTAGGGGCGAGCGAATCGACCTAGGGCAGCCCATTGCCGCCGCACGCCCTGACGGGGTCCTTCCCGGGCGTGTGGGGTTTCGGGTCTCCAAAAGCGCCCGCCGACTGTCCTGCGTATCGCGCTGTCGGTCGGGTCTCCTTCGACGTGAGCTGCGGTGCATCACCCCCGGCATCAAGGGTACACGTGACGTGTTCGTGTGTCAACAGCTGCGAACCAGTTTTCGCCTAAGTTCAACATATTCCGAGTGAGGACACGCTCCACACTCGGGGGCTTAGCCGCGAACCAGTTTTCGCCTAAGTTCAATATATTCCAAGTGAGGACAAGCTTCACACTCGGGAGCTTAGCGGCGAACCAGTTTTCGCCTAAGTTCAAAACATCCCGAGTGAGGACAAGCTCCACACTCGGGGGCTTAGCTACGAACCAGCCTTCGCCTAAGTCCAAAAACATCCCGAGTGAGGACATTCTCCACACTCGGGGGCTTAGCTGTGGACCAGCTTTTGCCTAAGTCGATCAACACACCAGCGGATAAGGAATAAAAGCATTCAAAATGTTCAAAGGCAAAGGCAAAGGCAAAGTAAACGAGCTCAAAGCTTGTCAGAGTTTACGGTTACTCAACCACCTGGAATTTCGGGGAAAATTTAAGTCAAGCAAGTTTTTCACGTGTCTGGCTGAGGGCTGGCCGGCTCGACGAAGGTCTCCAGATCTATCCCATCGGCTATGCGGGTGGCGGCCTCGGCGGACGTCTCCATGAAGTCCTTGAACCTGAGCTTCTTCTTGTTCACCATGCGGAGAGTCTTCAACTTCTCCTTGTCCACATCCTTGCAATGGACGTGGACGAGTGACAAGGCCACATCGGCACCACTGCGGGCCGCCGATTTCTTCCACGCCTACACTCGGGCAGGGATCTCGTTCCGCCGCGTCATCATGGACTCAGATCCGTCTGGACAGGCTCACCAGGCTGCAACTCCTTGTCGATTCTTCCCATGGCACCACACAGCCTAGTGACGTAACCTAGAGCACTGTCGAGGGGTCGTCCAGTCAAAGGACAGCAAGGGCAGCCTTGTCATTAATGATCTGCCTAGTGGAGTTCAAGTCCCGCTTGATCCTCTCCGTCTCCATTTCCTCGTTGAGGCAGTATTCTGTCATATGGAAACAACACCAAAAGTCAATGATTGAGCAAATCTGAGAACGAATGAACTGCATTCAGCTGAAGGACTTACCGGCAAGCTTCTCATTCATCTCCGAGCAGAAATCGTTGATATACTGCACGAGTGCCTTCTTCTTCTCGAGGAGCTGGGCGACCTTCTCCTCCAAGGTTTTCCTCTCCTGCTCAAAGGCACCGTCCTGATCCTTGCATTTTTTTTCTCCCACTCGGAGGATTACCTTTTGCCGCGACAGCGGCAGCCATGAGAGTCTTGATCTTCTCCTCCAGCTTGCCGACTGACGCCAACTTCTCCTCAACAAGCTTGGTCTTGGTCTTGGCCTCCTTCTGGGCTAGCGCCAGCTTCTTGTCCTTGTCTTCCAGGGCCTGCTTCATGGTGTGTAAAGAAATATAAGTCTTGAGCCTCTTTACAAGTTGGGCGTTCTCGCTACGAACATCCGTCGAAGTGGATTGACTCAGATCAAAGGAGAAAACGAAATACGATGACTAACGATGGGAAGCAACGAACCTCCGAAGGTCTTTTTCTCCTTTTCCAGCCGAGCACTCTTATGATTCTCCGCGTCCAGGTCCACTCGGAGAGAAATCACCTCCTTCTCTAGGGCAGTGTAATGTGAACCCAGCTCGCAAGCTCTCTGTAACATACGAAAGATAGTCAGTCGTAAGACATGGATAAGATCAACATCAATTACACTAAGTTCGAGATCATTCGGCTGACCACCGAGTCGGCTATGAAGAAGATCGAGGGCAACAACACCCTGATCTTTAGTCATTTGGCTAACCTCCGAGTCAGTAATGAAGAAGATCAAAGACAACAACACCCTGATCTTCAGTCATTCGGCTGACCTCTGAGTCAGCAATGAAGAAGATCGAGGACAACAACACCCTGATCTTGAATCATTCGGCTGACCTCCGAGTCAGTGCTACTTGTGAGCTGCATTGGGATTTCCCCGAAGAGGAGGGAATGATGCAATATAGTAGAGATAAGTATTTCCCTTAGTTATGAAACCAAGATTATCAATCTAGTAGGAGAATCACGCAACAACTCGTTAACAACACCTGCACACAAAATAACATATCCTTGCACCCAACGCGAACAAGGGGTTGTCAATCCCTTGGCGGTTAATTGCAAGATTAAATTGTATGATGATAGATAGATAGATTGGACAAAAATACAAAATAAAATAAACACAGTAAAATTATAGCAAAGTATTTTTAGGATTTTTAATATAAGATAAAGGTAGACCCGGGGGCCATAGTTTTCACTAGAAGCTTCTCTCTTGAAAATAGCATATGGTGGGTAGACAAATTACTGTTGGGCAATTGATAGAAAAGCAAATAATCATGACGATATCCAAGGCAATGATCATGTATATAGGCATCACGTCCGAGACAAGTAGACCGAAACGATTCTGCATCTACTACTATTACTCCACACATCGACCGCTATCCAACATGCATCTAGAGTATTAAGCAACATGACATGATGTCGACAAATTAAACTCACACATGAATAAACCTCATCTTTTTATCCTTAATAGCAACGATACAATGCATGTCATGTCCCTTTCTATCACTGGGATTGAGCACCGCAAGATCGAACCCATTACAAAGCACCTCTCCCATTGCAAGATAAATCAATCTAGTTGGCCAAACCAAATCAATAGATCAGAGAGAAATACAAAGCTATAACAATCATGCATAAAAGAGTTCAGAGAAAACTCAAATAATATTCATGGATAATCTGATCATAAACTCACAATTCATCGTATCCCAACAAACACACCGCAAAAAGTGATTACATCGGATAGAACTCCAAAAACATCAAGGAGAACATTGTATTGAAGATCAAATAGAGAGAAGAAGCCATCTAGCTACTAACTATGGACCCGTAGGTCTGTGGTAAACTACTCACGCCTCATCGGAAGGGCAGCAAGGTTGGTGTAGATCCCCTCCGTGATTGATTCCCCCTCCGATAGAGTGCCGGAAAAGGCCTCCAGATGGGATCTCTCGAGAACAGGAACTTGCGGCGGCGGAAAAAGTATTTCGTGGACTTCTCTATTGGATTCCCGATTTTAGAGAATTTATAGAGGCGGAGTTAGGTCAAACAGAGCTACATGGGCTCCATGAGCCACTAGGGCGCGCCCTGGTGCCTTGTGGACCACTGCTCCATCTTCTCCTCCCCTCCCAAAGCTTTCAGGGTCTCTTATGTCCAGAAAAAAAATCTCCAAAAAGTTTCGTGGCATTTGGACTTCATTTGGTACTGATATTATGAAAAAACCAAAAACAGGCAAAAAAACAGCAACTGGCACTGGGCACTAAGTTAACAGGTTAGTCCCAAAAAATGATATATAATTGCTTGTAAGTGTAAATAAAACATCCAAGATTGTTACTGTAATAGCATGGAACATTCAAAAATTGTAGATACGTTGGAGACGTATCAAGCATCCCCAAGCTTAATTCCTGCTCGTCCTCGAGTAGGTAAATGATAAAAATTGAATTTTTGATGTGGAATGCTACCTATCATATTCATCATATAATCTTTTCTTTTGTGGCGTGGACATTTGGACTTGAATGATTCAAAGTAATAGTCTATAGTTTGACATGAAGAAATAAATACTCAAGCAACCATGTCTTTGAAAATAACAACGCTAAAGAAAGTTATCCCTAGCCCATTATGCTCAATCATTCATCCATTCATGAAACACACTCAATATTAGCTACACCCAATGCACAAGTATGATAATAGTGCTCTCTAGTTGGTGCATTGTAAGAGAAGATGGAGACTCGAAATAAAAAAAATTGCATAAAATTAAATAGATAGGCCCTTCGCAGTGGGAAGCAGAGATTTGCACAGGTGCCAGAGCTCAAGGCTTAAATTAGAGAGATGAAATTATTTTGAGAGGCATGCTTTTCCTGTCAACGAAAACGACCGAGAATCCCCAATATCTTCCATGCTAGACACATTATAGGCGGTTCCCAAACAGAAAATAAAGTGTATTTCCTTTCCACCATTCTTTCACAACCCATGGCTAGCTGTATCCACGGGTGCCTTCCATACCAACACTTTCCAAGGAATTTGTTATTATCATCATATATATATATATATATTTCATTTCGGGACTGGGCATCCCTATTACCTGCCACTTTCTCATGCAATCACAAGTGAATAAACACTCATCATGAGAATAACCCACCTAGCATGGAAATTATTGGCCACTCCTTGCCGCTTCATTAGCGGCACGGGAACACAAAACGGAAAATTATTTTGAATGATTAGAGTTGGCACATGCAAATTTATTTAGGACGGCATGTAAATACCGCATATAGGTAGGTATGGTGGACTCATTTGAAACAACTTTGGGTTTAAGAAGTTGGATGCACAAGCAGCATTCCTGCTTAGTACAAATGGAGGCTAGCAAATAGATTGAGAAGCGACCAACCAAAAAGCAAAAACGGTCATAAACATGCATTGAACATAACTAGCACTGAATAATGCACCATAAGTAGGATATAATTTCGTTGCATAACTATTGAATTTACGTGCATGCATAGGGAATCACAAACCTTAACACCCATACTCTTACTAAACCACAATTACTCACTAACATGACTCACATATTATCATCTCCATATCGTAAAACTATTGCAAGGAATCAAACTTATTATCCAATGATCTTTCATGAAAGTTTTTATTATATCCCTCTTGAATATTCATCACTTTGGGACCAAATTCGTATCTTGTGCAAATTAACATTACTATTATCAACTCTAAAAAAGATATAAGTGAAGCATGAGAGTGCAAATATTTCTTCAAAATTTAATCACGGCCGTGCTAAAAAAGATATAAGTGAAGCACTAGAGCAACTGCCTAGCTCAAAAGATTGAAGTGAAGCACATAGAGTATTCTAACAAATCATGATAAATGTGTGGCTCTCTCAAATAGGTGTGTTCAGTAGAGATGATTGTGACAAACTAAAAAGCAAACAAAGCAAAGACTCACATAATACACGACGCTCCAAGCAAAACTCATGATATGTGATGAATAAAAATATAGCTCCAAGTAAAATTACCGATGGTCGGTAGAAGAAAGAGGGGATGCCTTCTGGGGCATACCCAAGATTAGTTGCTTAGGAGTCCTTGAATATTACCTTGGGGTGCCTCTAGCATCCCCAAGCTTAGGCTCTTGCCACTCCTTATTCCTTCATCCATCGTGATCTCACCCAAAACTTGAAAACTTCAATCACACAAAACTCAACAAAACCTTTGTGAGATCCGTTAGTATAATAAAGCAAATCACTACTTTAAGTATTGTTGCAAACCCATTCACATTTTATTATTGCATTATACCTACTATATTCTAACTTCACCATGGCTTATACCCCCCGATACAATCCATAGATTCATCAAAACAAGCAAACAATGCGACGAAAATAGAATCTGTCAAAAACAAAACAGTCTGTAGTAATCTGATCATTGACCATACTTATGTAACTCCAAAAATTCTGAAACATTAGGAAAACGTGGGAAATTTGTATATAAATCATGTGTAAAAAATTCAGAATTCTACCACGCTCCAGAAAATTTGAACAATTCTTCTACTGGGCGCAAAAGTTTCTGTTTTTGCACAGAATCAAAGCAACTATCATCCAAATCATCCCAAAGGCTTTACTTGGCACAAACACTAATTAAAACATAAAAACACAATCATAATAGTAGAATAATTGTGTGCACACAAGAAAACAGAAAAATAAACAAGAAAAATAAGATAACTATTGGGTTGCCTCCCAACTAGCGCTATTGTTTTACGCCCCTAGCTAGACATAATGCATAGGTTCAAATATTGTCATCTTTAATTTCTAACTCCTCAATCACACATCCATATTTCCTAGGAGTTCTAGCATACATATTTTTAATGACCACACTCCTAGGAAAAAATTAAGAGATTTATTTTCATATATAGGTTCCTGTATCAAATCAACGAAATTGGGGTGAACACTAATCATTTTAAGATCTTCGTTGTTGTTGCTGGATGTGGTGCCCTTGTTTTCAGGAACATATAAACACTTGCAATTCTTTCTAGGAGGAGTTTTTTCTATAGTTTTAACGGAAGAAAAAATGGAACCCAAATTAGTAATAATTTCTTTCAACTTATCAATCCTAGTGGGACTTTGCTCCACCCTTTCATTAATTATCGGTTCTTTCTCTTTTAGCATCTTAAGAGTAATCCCTACCTTTGATCCAAACTGAGTAACATGATTATGAATCTTTTTATCCAAATTTTCAATATGCTCTACGGTGGGCATTTTATTTTCAATAGCATCTAACCTTTGCATAACATGTTCCAAGGTTAAAACCGTTTCATTAATAGTGATAGGTGATGATCCCACTAAATTTCCCATAGCATTGAAAGCGTCCATAGGATGACTACTCAAGAAATTCCCTCCAGTAATAGTGTCTAGTACAAATCTATACCAAGTAGTAACACCCACATAAAAATTGCGAAGAAGACCGATAGTAGATTGCTTACGAGTTGATCTATTTTGAGCATCGCAAATCCTATACCAAGCATCTTTTAAATTCTCTCCTCCCCTTTGCTTAAAATTGAGAACTTCATTTTTAGGGGTACACATAACAAGGGAAGAACTAGCCATAACGATAAAGGGGACAGGCAAACAAACGAGCAAACAAAAAGGAAACGGAAAATATTTTTGTATTTTTGTAAAACTTTTTACAAGTGGGGGAGATGAAAACGAGAGGCAAATAAAATAAAATAAATGCAAGGAGATGAAAGTTTATGCGTAGGTACTTGATAGATGTTGATCATGTCTCCCCGGCAATGGCTCCAGAAATTCTTCCTGCTACTTGTGAGCTGCATTGGGATTTCCCCGAAGAAGAGGGGATGGTGCAGTACACACTACAAAAAAACCACTTCTGTGATGATACGTGTTTGTCACAGTAGGTCATGTTTTCTGTCATGCATGTACATCCATGACGATTTTATGATAGAATCAAGATAGTCATACCTGTGCTGTCGTAGAAGTGTTCCATGACAATACCAAAATTATCATCACAGAAGTGTCCACTTCCATGACGATAAATGGCGCGTCATGGAAGTGTTTTCGTCAAGGGTAACCGACACGTGGCATCCACCATAACGGGTTGTCATTAAGCTATCGGGTTCTGGTTTGGATCCCATAACTCGTTAATAGCCCCGACCAATGGGGATTTTCCACGTGTAAAATTCTCATTCGCCGGAGGATCCACGTGTCAGCTCAGTGTTGGGACAGATGTCATCCACTCATTGTATGGGAGGCGCCTATGATACGTTGGCACGTGGCAAGGCCCAACAGTGGCCCATTTAGGTGACAGAGGTCGGCCCAGTTAAAATTAGCAGGCCGGCCCATATAGGGCCTACTTGTGTGTGGTCCATTTAAGCCCACGGCCCATACGAGATGTGCCAATTCGCCCGTCAACGGCCCGTTAACTATTTGACACCATTGCAGCCCATTGTCAGTTCGAGCCCGTTAACAACCCGCTATATATTTGGGCTCAATATCAGCCCGATGTGGTTTCGGCGTGTTAACAGCCCATTCAAGGGATGGGCCAATTTTTAGGATGTAAGTATTTCGGCCTTTTAGCGACCCATTTAAGTGTTGGGTCAATTTCCAGCCCGGTGTGTCTTTCAGCCTGTTAACGGCCGATAAATGAGTTGGGCCATTTGCAGTCGGACCTGAGTTTTGGCCTCTTAATGGCCCATGCTCTTCATGGTCTAATACCAGCCCGGTTTCTCTTTCGGCCTGCTAAAGGCCCACAACACAGTTGGGCCATATACAGTCCGACCTGACTTTTGGCCTCTTAGCGGCCCATGCTCTTCATGGTCCAGTATGAGCCCGCTGTCTCTTTTGGTCTGCTAAAGGCCCATAGTACAATTGGGCCATATATAGCCCGACCTTAGTATCAGCCTGTTAACGGCCCGTGAAATCGAATGGGCCCACTTATTGCCCGCTTCGATGTCGACCTGTTAACGACCCGGAAGGTAATAGGGCCAAGCATTAACTGTTGGCTCGTTTCAATTATAGCGGCCCAACAGAGCTTTCGGCCTGGTTACGGCCCATCAACTTAATGGGCCCGCTAAAGTTCGAACATGTCTGTAGGCCCAATTAGATAACGTCGATTCCGGCCCAGCTATAATTTGAGCCCAATACGACGAGCAATTATGGACAGGACAGAAACCGATCAATCAAAGGCCTATGAGAATTTGTGCCCCTTCGAGCCCATTAGCGAAGCCCATTAAGGGCAGTGGGCCGCTATCCTTCATATAGGGCCTAATAATTTCACGGCTTTTTTGGCTTCCAAGTGACCAGTTAGCTGGAATGCGAGGCGCGCTAAGCAAACATATGGAATACAAGGAAAAACGTAGCACATCCAGCATATATTACAGGAAATTACATCCACTGGGCAATCAAATATTGATGCCAGTGCAAATAAATGAACAGAACTTAATGATCTACAACCTCACAATCTACAACCTCAGCGCGGATGACGCCCATAAGCATGTGAGCAAGTTCTTCCTTCTTTGCTACACTGTCTCTGAAAACATTAATCAGTTGTTGTTGTGCAAGAATGTGCACCTCTGATTCCTCCATGATTTCCATCATTGCTTCAGCCAGTAATTGGTTCACAAACATACATTTTTCCGTTGGATTCGAGACAGAGGAAACTGAACAGATTCAGATGGCGATTTTGGTAGGCTTGTATTATTGATAGTGGAGAGTGTTTCGACCACTGCATCATAACATAAATTAGGAGGGGAACCGAATAGATTAATCAAGAGTTATTGCCATATTACCTGACCTAGATTTATTGGAAAGAAACAATGGGGTTGGCTATTTTAAGAGTTTCTCTACTTATCTTCAGCAGCCTGCACCAAATTAACACACTAGCATTGCTATCATTGACCAGGTCAGATAATAGGAAAGCAACATTGACACAACGAACGTTTAGGCAACCAGACCACACCAGCCTACACCAAATTAACACAATATGGCATAGCTATCATTAGCCAGGTAAGGTAATAGGAAAGCAACATTGACACAATGAATGATTGGGCAACCAGAACATCACTACAATTTAGTAATGTGCATGATATGAGATAGTACACTCATGCAGCTCAGTATGCAAAACTACCACGCAGTTTTCCTTACAAAAATCAACATTGTTGCCTTTAATTATACATTTTGCTACAAGTAAATTTAGATCAGATAAAGGTTGGATTCACGCCGATTAACAAAATAAATGCTGATGTAAAAATATAGTGATATACAACAGGTACATACATCAGCATTGAAGCACAGAGAATTCCCGCAAGATACTTTCCTCAAATATGATCCTAGTTTAGAAAGTCTCCTGTCCTTTAAGCTTATTTTCTAAAAGAGAGATGGGTAAGAAACATGTAGAAAATATGATCTGAATGCTATAAAATTTCATGATGTGAGGATACGCACACGCTTTTTAGAATGGAGTTGACATATTTTTGCTGGACTAGAGCGGACTAGTTCTTTGGCCACTTGAATCTGCTTATTATCAGTAGGAGTTGGGTTTCTCTGTGCTGGAGCAGTATCTATGAACACTGGAGTTGGTTTACTATCTCCTGGCATTTGGATCTTTTGCAAAGACCTTGTTTGTAACCCTTCAGATTCTAACATAGCCGTCTTCCCCTTGCATGCCTTATATAGAAGAATGATGCTTGTGCATCCAACTTCTTAAACCTAAAGTGTGGCCAAATAAGTCCATCATACCTACCTATATGCGGTATTTGCATGCCGTCCTAAATAAATTTGCATGTGCCAACTCTAATCATTCAAAATAATTTTCCGTTTGTGTGTCCGTACCGCTCATGAAGAGGCAGGGGTGGCTAATATCTTTCATGCTAGGCGGGTTATTCTCACGATGAGTGTTTATTCACTTGTCATTGCACGAGAAAGTGGTAGGTAATAGGGATGCCCAGTCCCGAAATGAGTTAAAATGAAACTGAAAAAATAACCCCCCCCCCCCCTTGTAAAGTTGAAAGTTTGGAAGGCACCCATGGATACGGCTAGCCATGGATTGTGAAAGAATGGTGGAGGGGGAGTAAACTTTATTTTCTGTTTGGGAACCGCCTATAATTTGTCTAGCATGGAAGATGTTGGGAATCCTCGGTCGTGACGTGATAGTAAAAGCATGCCTCTCAAAATAATTTTATCTCTCTATTTTAAGCTTTGAGCTCTGGCACCTCTGCAAATCTCTGCTTCCCTCTGCGAAGGGCCTATCTATTTTACTTTTATGCAATTTTTATTTTTATTTTGAGTCTTCACCTTCTGTCATAAAGCACCAACTGGAGAACACTATTGTCATACTTGTGCATTGGATGTAGTTAATATTGAGTGTGCTTCATGAATGGATCAATGATTGACCATGACGGGCTAGGGATAACTTTCTTTAACGTTGATATTTTGAAAGACATAATTGCTTGTTAGTATGCTTGACTATTTATACCCTTATGTCAAACTATAGACTATTGCTTTGAATCACTCGAATCCCAATATTCATGCCACAAAAGAACGATTACATGATGAATATGATAGGTAGCATTCCACATAAAAAAATCCGTTTTTATCATTTACCTACTCGAGGACGAGCATGAATTAAGCTTGGGGATGCTTGATACGTCTCCAACGTATCTATAATTTTGAATTGTTCCATGCTTTTATCGTCTGATCTTCTCCATGCGCCCCCTGGATGTTTTACATGCAACTTTATGTAATTATATATCATTTTTTGGGACTAACCTATTAACATAGTGCCCAGTGCTAGTTGATGTTTTTTGCTTGTTTTTGGCTTTTCAGGAAATCAATATAAAACATAGTCCAAACGGAGAAAAAACTTTGGATTAATTTTTTCTAGACCAAAAGAGACCCTAGAAGGTTCGGGAGAAGACCAGACGAGCCACGAGGGAGCGACAAGCTCGGGAGGCGCGCCCTAGGGGGCGCCTCCCAGGCTTGTGGGCCCCTCGTGGCACCTCTTGACCTAATTGCACCTCTATAAATACTCAAATATTGCCCTGACATTAGAGAGCAACCCGAAATACTTTTTCCGCCGCCACAAGTTTTTGTTCTCGTGAGATCCCATCTGAAGGCCTTCGCCGGTTCTCTGCCGAAGGGGGGATCGATCACGAGGGGCTCTACATCAACCTTGCTACCCTTCCGATGATGTGTGAGTAGTTTACCACAGACCTACAGGTTCATAGCTAGTAGCTAGATGGCTTCTTCTCTCTCTTTGATCTTCAATACAATGTTCTCCTCGATGTTCTTGGAGATCTATTCGATGTAATCACTTTTTGCAGTGTGTTTGTTGGGATCCTATGAATTGTGAGTTTATGATCAGATTATCCATGAATATTATTTGAGTCTTCTCTGAACTCTTTTATGCATGATTATTATAGCTTTGAATTTTCTCTGATTTATTGATTTGGTTTGGCTAACTAGATTGATTTTTCTTACAATGGGAGAGGTGGTTTGTGATGGGTTCGATCTTGTGATGCTCAATCCCAGTGACAGAAGGGGACATGACACGTATTTGTATCATTGCCATTAAGGATAAAAAGATGGCGTTTATTCATGCGTGAGTTTACTTTGTCTACATCATGTCATCTTGCTTAAGGCATTACTCCGTTCTTTATGAACTTAATACTCTAGATGCTTGCTGGATAGCGGTCGATGTGTGGAATAATAGTAGTAGATGCGGGCAGGAGTCGGTCTACTTGTCTCGGACGTGATGCCTATATACATGATCATTGCCTTGGATATCATCATGATTATTTGCCTTTCTAACAATTGCCCAACAGTAATTTGTTTACCTACCGTATGCTATTTTCAAGAGAGAAGCCTCTAGTGAAAACTATGGCCCTCGGGTCTACTTTTATCCTATATTACAATCCTAAAAATACCTTGTTGCAATTTTATTTACTTTATTTTTTTTTGTATTTTTATGCTATCTATCACTACACAATTTAATCTTTGCAAATAGCCGCCGAGGGATTGACAACCCCTTGTTCACGTTGAGTGCAAGGATTTGTTATTTTGTGTGCAGGTACTGCTAACAAGGTGTTGCGTGGTTCTCCTACTAGATTGATAACCTTGGTTCTTAACTGAGGGAAATAATTATCTCTACTGTACTGCATCATCCTCTCCTCTTCGAGGAAATCCCAATGCAGCTCACAAGTAGCATGCCCCCAGCCGATGCGCCGGAGCCCGAGGAGGTGGCCTTCCCGGCCTTCTTCGCCTTCTCCGCCTTGGTCGTGGAGTCCTGCGCCATGGATTCGAGTGCTCGGTGCGCTCGGGTGGAGAGGACACGCGAAGGGGTCGAGGGAGAGAAGGGGATCTGGAGGTCTAACCCCAGCCTCAACTCTTTTATATCTCCATTCTCCGGTAAAAATCGCGGGGCGGATCTCTCGCCGCAGATCTCTGGATCGACGGTGCACGCAGTGAGGTTTTGCGCCGAGCAACAGTGGCACGTGGTGGATTTTATGGGTGAAAATCGAGGCGTCGTGCCCCCACTTTCCCCACTAACCCATGTCGTTACCACTTCTGCGCACGCACACACAAATTCGAGAGCGAATCAATCCGGTTGAATGCCCACAATCCCTTTCCTGACTGACCACCCTCCGCGGGGACCCGTGCACTCGGCCACGTTAAACACCCGACTGAAGTCTTCTTCAGGATTGCTATGAGACGAGCTTGACGCCCCTCCGCGGGTTGACTTGGCCCTTTCACTAGACTCCAAGGTGCATGACTCGTAAATCTGGACTAGTAGATGGCCCGTGCTGGCGTTCCCCTGGGATAAGGAGTCGCATCTCCCCGGAGAGTCAGACCATGCGCCGGCGTTGCCACTCAGGTTGTAATGGCATGTCCCCAGTCGGACCTCAAGTCTATCTCCTCTTAGAGACAAACGAATGTCACCAGGTTTTTCTAGGCGATCAACAACACCCGGTCATCCGGGAAACCCTTTGGTCCAGAATCCATTGCGTTTTCGTCTAAGGAGCGACGAACCATGATTCAGAAAAATATTCTAAGTGCTCCAGAAGCACTCGGACCTAACCGAAAGCTCGACCCATTTACCCTACGAAACCTCAACCGATTCGAGGGCTAATGATGAGGTCACCTCCTACAGGTAGGGTCAAAGCACCTCTCATCTGAGGCCCACCTAGGGCCCCACACCATCATTGGTGGGTCTCAAGACCACACAAGCATTCGGATGTGAACATCAGGAGGTCCATCCGGACACCTCGACAGCACTCGGATGACCACCCTTCAGTCGGCATGACCACCATCACTCGGACAAGAGAGGTGGAGGGGCGATGTGGGAGCTGCAACGGTCGAGGAATCCTAAGTCATCCTTAAAGTTGAGGCAAGGCTACCGTTACTTGTAACCGCTGTAGTTGTGGTCATTTATACTTGTAACTGCCGTAGTTATGACATTAAAACCACCCTCGCGACATGGGAACGGCGGGGCAACGGCGCACTCTATGTAAGCCACCCCCTCCTCCTGTACAAGGGTTAAGTAATCTCTATAATCATACCCCTCAAGAAAACAAAGCCTCAAGGCACGATACGTAGGCCTATTACCTCCTCCGAGAGGGGCCTGAACTCGTTAAACACCGAGTGTTACACCTGCGCTGTAGTTAGGCTATGCCCCTCTTCCGTACCCCTAGTACTCATTGTCAAGATCGTAACCCCGACATGTATCTCTTACTTTTCTGGACTAACTGATTTACTTGCCACTAACCAACAAATTTGCCAAGGGTAATTCCGTCCTAACATGTCTATAAAATTCTATACCTAGGTCACAGTGCCTAAAATAATACACCTTACATAAAGGAACGGAGGGAGAATACTGTAAATGGCGCATATCTAAAGAAATTAATGTTTATCATTATGCAGCAATCTGTAGAACCCAATGAATCCCTAAAATGAATGTGTATCATTAGTTTGAACATCTCGGAAGCCTTAAAAGGGGATTTAACTTTTCCATAAGCTTGTCGTTCCTGCGATGGTGAAGACAATCTTCTTGTTCCTTTTTCTCTTCAACCAGCAAACGATAAAAGAGAAAAGTATGTTTTTGGTCCCTCAAGTTCTCAAAAAGTATAGACTTGGTCCCACAAGATTTTCTGGTATACATTTGGTCCTTCAAGTCTCAAAACCGGATAAGTTTGGTCCTAAACCAGATTTTGAGCACGTTGACCGGGTTTGACGGCCACAAAACCGCTTGATGAACAGTAAATTTGAAAAAAAAAAACTTCAACAAAATCTGAAATTTTTTGGGATCCAATATGCTTACATACGCAAGGTGCAACCAATTTTTCGTGCTCTTTCGACACTCGAGGAGCTCGTGGCGAAAAAACCAATATATCTACGTCCGATGAACAGTAAATTCAAAAAAGTCTGAAATTTTTGGGGGCCTAATACGCTTACATGCGGAAGGTGCGACCAAAATTTTGTGGTCTTTCGACACTCGAGGAGCTAGTGAAAGAAAAACAAATTTTTGTTCACAAAAAATAGCCAAAATTTGTTTTTTCCCTAGAGCCCGTCCGATGTCATTTCATGACGAAATTTTGGTCGCACCTTGCGCATGTAAGCATATTGGACCCCAAAAAATTTCATAATTTTTTGATTTTGTTTCGAATTTACTATTCATCAGGCAGATATTTTTTGCCACGAGCTCTGGAGTGCCGAAAGAGCATGAAATTTTGTTCGCATCTTGCGCATGTAAGCATATTCGACCCCAAAAAATTTCAGATTTTTTTGAAGTTTATTTATTTATTTATTTGAAATTTACTGTTCATCAGGCGGTTTTATGGCGGTCAAAACCGGTCAACGTGCTCAACATCTGGTTTAGGACCAAACTTATCCGGTTTTGAGACTTGAAGGACCAAATGTATACCAGAAAATCTTAAGGGACCAAGTCTATACTTTTTGAGAACTTGAGAGACCAAAAACATACTTTTCTCTCTCTAAATTTTATGCCCAAACTTCTGTTTAAAATTCGATGCACATGCATGAGGTTGTGGCCTCGTACCAGCCACACAAGGACCAAACTGAGAGTTATACTTGCCGGCCAGCATACTACGGCTGCGAAAATACTAGTACTACAGGGTTTGTATACATTTATTTCGCAAAAAAAGGGTCCGCATTCATTTTTGTTTGCAAAACTTTAAAATACTATTGTTGAGCCTTTTAAAATCCACGTGCTCCGAAAATCCGTTCTCACAACCAAACCCTTAAAGACCAACTCCAACACGTGACCCCAAACGAACGTCTGTTTCGTCCGTTTTTCGTCTATTTGGGGTGGCAATGGGGTCGTGTCCATCCGGATTCGTGAATGCGCCGGCTATGCGTCCAACGCAAGGCCGCATTTCGGCTGCATCCTGTCCCCATACATTTTTTCGCAAACACATATCTTTTATTTTCGTCATTGATTTTTGATACATGGAAGCATATCACCAAATTTTGATTAGAATAGTAAGACCAAAGAAAACAAGAACCATAAGAATACATTTTAGAAGATAACCAACTTCCATAACTGCTCCCGTAAGTTGGATTAGTGCCTTCTCGATGCATCCATTGTTAATATGTGGAGGCTCAATGCGTGCTTCTTTCTTCTTCGAGTCTAAATAAGTAGACGTCGTTTCCTCGCATCTAATCTCATCTCTAGCCTCTATTCTAGCAACAAGTGCACTAATCTCATCTCTAGCCTCTATTCTAGCTAAAAGTGCACGAACATCTACTAAATTACGCTCTATCAATATATCGATGTATTCTTCTTCCCAATACCAAAAGTTGCATCAATTCTACAAAATAAAAATTTAAGTTAGTACAACTAGTCAAATCCGAGAGCACAACCAAACCTAAAGTAGCACATACCCCATTTTTTGAGCACTTGACGAACACCCATCCGGGATGTTCCGGCGTTGTAGACACGCGGCGCAAGACCTTCCTTGGGCAGTCGTCGCACTTTATGAGTGGCAATGGTGCGCCGACGAGCCTTTGGGCCAACACTGAACCCGGCCGACGGCCGTTCGTGTATCTGTCGGTGAACCGCCGACGGTGTAAATCCGAGCGGCTAGAGGCAGAGTCAGTAGCTGCATGCGGCCTTGCAGCCTTGCCGGGGCCTTCCGGCCTGGTGCCTGGCCAGTCCATCGCACGGCGAGGCCTCCCGCAGCCGGGCGAACTCAAGTCCGGCCGGATCCGCTCCAAATCCGACCGCCGGGTGCGCAAATCAGGTGGGCGTGGTTGGGTAGCTCGGGGCGTCGAGGGAGCGGGGGCTGCGACAAGGGTTGTGTTAGAGTTGTGTCGAATATTATTGTACAAGGTAGGTTACAGTTGGACTTGATTTTGGATTGTGTGTAGATAGGGTAGGAGTTTTGTCCTAATATGACACTTGTATCCTAGGCCTCTCATATATAATGGGGATAGACACACGATGTAACCTATGCCAACATAATAGCACGGGCACGCGGGGGAGCCGGCGGCGTGTGCCAGCCTTCGGGCGGCCGGGGTGCGGTATTGTAGTGGCGTCATGAGGAGGAGCGCCCGTAGTCATGCCCTGGGGATGTAGCCATGATGATGAACCTCATTAACAAATCTCGGTGTCGTGCTTGTGTGATTGCTTGGTCCTCGGATGATCAACGGTATGCCTCGGATTTATTTTAACAAGTGGTATCATGAGCAAGGTTACGAGGAGGCTGCGGATTGTTGATCAAGAGAAAACATGGTTGATGTTGTGATCGTGGTCGCCGGGAAGTCGTGAAGCGGCGTGAGGCGAAAAGTCAATCGGGATACATCCGAATTGGTGGAAAGCAATCGGCAGCCGCAGTGCCAGATCGAATCAGCAGATCAGATGGAGAGAGTTCGCAATGGGTCGGGCGGCAGCATCAATCGGCAGTGTTTGGCCGCGTACATCAGTAGATCGAAATCGAATCGATCTGGAGCTTGAGGCGGCGGCTGAGAGGGCACGTATCTGGACCAGGGTGCGAGTTGCAGCGGAAGCCACGTCCGCATGGCACAGCCAATCTGTTCGATCGGTGGATGGCGAGCAGTGCAAGGTGGCCAGCGGCCCATTGAGGGTAGGCAATTCACAAGTGCCGCGGAAGCCTAGTGGTCCAGGTCGGCGTGGGCAGGCAAAGCCCCAGGAGGATGGTGCGGAAGCTGGGCCAGACTCATGCGAAGTAGGCAGCGATCGAGCGAGTCGATGGAATTGTTGGTTTAATCAGCGGTACATCGTTGGATTTGTTACTTAAAAAAGGTGACACAAGTTCCAAAGCAGGAAGCCACGATGGTGGTTTTGGCTTAGACTATTTTCAGCTTTATGCTAAGTGCACACGGATTGCTACCAGGAGAATCGCTATTATGGAAGAAACTTGAAGGTTCTTCAGGATGGTGGTCGGTAGTAGATGTGCAGGCCAGCAGGTGTGCTGTTAAAATAGATGAGAAGCATGGAACGTGTCATGCAGTATCATGCAAACATAGGGCGTCAAGCAATGCATGGAGATATGCGGGCGGACACGATGCAGGGTGGAGCATGGTTGCAGTCGGATAATTTCGGCTGGGTCGGACTGGACAGTCTGATGGATCGACAGGGATGTTGGTCAAAGCAGAAGATGGTGGTGATTTCAGCGATGACGACATAGAAGCGTGATGCTGATGGTGGCCGACTTCTGGCGCGAGGAAACACGTGGTGCAGGCCTGAGGGCTTGTGCGACTTCGATAGACTATGGCGCGTGGTTGATTCAAGACGGTGCACATGAGAGCTTGGAGTCGACGGGGCGTGAGAGGGTGGCACATACAACCACCATGGAGTCATGTTGAAGGTGGAGTTGGAGTCTGATGGATGACTTCACTCTGAGCTGATGGAGGGGCTACGGCGTAAGTTAACGAAGAGTCGAAGCCTATTTCAGCGGGAAAGCGAGAGACACGTGGATCGGACTGGGTACCAGTGGTCTAATGGAGACATGATACTCGGCATTGGTCGGTGATGATCGGTGGTTCTCTGCAGTAGGGGTTTGAGTGGTGTGGGTCCACGGCCCTAGAGACCCGACCAGGACAGCAGAGGCTCGACGCGGTGATAGCGGCGAGGCGTGCGGTAAGCACGGGACACAGCGATAGGCCAAGGCACTGGTGGTCAGACATGTGGTCAGACAAACTATGCAGGGGGTGCTGAAGTAGTGTTGACGAGTACCAGATTCAAGTTGGTGACTGTGTCTATCGGTGCCGGTTGATGGACATGAGTTGACCATGGAGAATCTGAGAAAGTGGCGGAAAGTATGAAATTGTCAAAAGCTGAGGGAGTACATGGCCGTATATTCTGCGGTGTTCAGTGCACATGGCAAAGTGCGGATGACAAATACAGAATGAGGCGGAGTGCTATAGCTGTGGGACATGCCAGAGACTATCCGGAAGAAGGGTGAGACAACTGCGAATTTGACTCAGGGTGACACAGGGCGACGGTGAAATTCCTTCAAGTTTCAGATAGACGGTCAAGAAAGAGCGGTGATGTTGAGTTCAGGTAACTCTTATATGTGACATCCAATATGTGAGTTGTTCACTTTCACGCAGGTCAGTGATCGGTGTGTGATGACGTTGAACGGATACTCGAGAAGTTTGGGAGCACAAAGTAGGGTAATGAAGAACTTGATTTTGCTCGAGTGTTGACTGTGAAGAAGACGAGAAGGGACTACAATTGCAGGTGGAGTCACATGGAGTCTGGGAGTAACAGTGGTGCTCATGGCGTATCTCAAGTCCAATGTACATGAAGGTTCGACGCATGGATGAATTCAAGGTGGTGAATAATATTCGCCAAGGTGGAGTTTGTTAGAGTTGTGTCGAATATTATTGTACAAGGTAGGTTACAGTTGGACTTGGTTTTGGACTGTGTGTAGATAGGGTAGGAGTTGTGTCCTAATAGGACACTTGTATCCTAGGCCTCTCATATATAATGGGGGTAGACACACGATGTAACCTATGCCAACATAATAGCACGGGCACGCGGGGGAGCCGGCGGCGTGTGCCAGCGTCCGGGTGGCCGGGGTGCGGTATTGTAGCGGCGTCATGGGGAGGAGCGCCCGTAGTCATGCCCCGGGGATGTAGCCATGATGGTGAACCTCGTTAACAAATCTCGGTGTCGTGCTTGTGTGATTGCTTGGCCCTCGGATGATCAATGGTATGCCTCAGATTTATTCTAACAGGTTGGGGCGAGCGCGCGGCCGAGCTGCACAACGACAATGGCGGCGGCGGCGGCGAGGGACGAGAGTGGCGGGAGTGCGGCTGGAGCCCCGGGGGGAGGGGGAACAGAAAAAGGGAGGTATGCGTCCCTGACGGGCGGGCCTGTTGGGAAACGTTGCATGAAAAAAAATTATACGCACACGCAAGATCTATCCATGGAGATGCATAGCTACGAGAGGGGAAGAGCATCTACGTACTCTTGTAGATCGTTAAGCGGAAGCATTTTATCACGCGGTTGATGTGGTCGTACTCTTCGCGATCCGATCCCGATCCAACCGAGCTAATTTTTTTAAAATAATACAATTTTTTTATTAAATTTCAGAAATATTACGCCGTAATTATATATTTTTAAAATAATACCCAGTCGGCCTACTGCTGGCCGATTGGATCCAGTCGTCCTACTGGTGGCCGATTGGCCCCCAGCCGGCCCACTGCCGGCCGATTGGATCCAGTCGGCCCACTGCTATCCGATTGGCCCCAGTCGGCCCACTGCTGGCTGATTGGCGCCCAGTCTGCTTCCTTTAGGCCGACAGGTGCATGCACCCATTTATCTGTTGAATAGGTATTTGAAAAATGTTGAAGTTAAGTATTTGAAAAAATGTTGATCATGCATATAAAAGTGTTAATCAAGCATTTGAAAAAAAATAATGAACACGTATTTGAAAAATGTTGAACAAATATTTGAAAACTGTTGAATAAGTAATTGAAAAATGTTGAAGAAGTATTTAAAAAAATGTTGATCATGTATATAAAAATGTTAATCAAGCATTTGCAAAAAATGTTGAACAAGTATTTGAAAAAATGTTGAACAAGTATTTGAAAAAATATTGATCATGTATATAAAAATGTTGAACAAGTATTTGTAAAAATATTGATCATGTATATAAAAATGTTGAACAAGTATTTGTAAAAATATTGAGCCAGTCTTCTCCATTATTTCTTTTTTTTCTTTTCTTTCTGTATTTTTTTTTCTTCTCCGATTTTTCCATTCTTTCTTCCTTCTCCGAATTATTCAAATACCTATTCAACAGTTTTCAAATATTTGTTCAACATTTTTTAAATACTTGTTCAATATTTTTTTCAAATGCTTGATTAACATTTTTATATGCATGATCAACATTTTTTCAAATACTTCTTCAACATTTTTCAAATACCTATTCAACGGATAAATGGGTGCATGCACCTGTCGGCCTAGAGGAAGCAGACTGGGAGCCAATCGGCCAGCAGTGGGCCGACTGGGGGCCAATCGGCCACCAGTAGAATGACTGGATCCAATCGGCCAGCAGTAGGCCGACTGGGTATTATTTTAAGAATATATAATTATGGCGTAATATTTCTGAAATTTAATAAAAAAAATTGTATTATTTAAAAAATTTAGGTCCAACCGATCTAGTACCGAACGGACGACACCTCCGAGTTTAGCACACGTGCGGCTCGATGACGTCTACTCCTTCTTGATCCAGCAAGCGGGAGAGGAGAAGTAGATGGGATCACAACCAGCACAACGGCGTGGTGGTGATGGTGGTGGTGGAGCACCGACAGCGCTTCACTAAGCGTCGCCGGGACGAGGCGGTGGAACTACGGAGTAACGGGAGAGAGAGAGGGGCGCCAAGGGCTTGGTGTATCCTCTTGGGGCGCCCCATCCCCTCTATATATAGGTGGAGGGGCGTGGGAAACAGCCTCTCCAAGCCCTATGGCGCAGCTAAGGGGGAGAGGACTTGGACTACAAGTCCAATCCTATTCCTACTAGGACTCCTTCCTTTTTTGCCTTCCCTAACCACATAGGCTTTTGAGGACTTGGTGCACCTAGCCCAATAAGGCCAGGGCGCCTCCCCGCAGCCCATGCTAGCCCTTGGGTCATTGTGAACCCACTTGTCGACTTCCGGACCCCTCCGGAATCCTCGGGAACCTTCTGGAAGCTTCCTGGTACAATACCAAAAAATGCACCTTTTTCTGGAACCCAAAATATGACTTCCCATATATAAATCTTTACCTCTCGACCATTCCGAGAGTCCTCATGACGTCCGGGATCTCATCCGGGACTCCGAACAACATTTGGTTACCACTCATCAAATATCCCAATACTACTCTAGCGTCAACGAACGTTAAGCGTGCGACCCTAGGGGTTCGGGAATTATGTAGTCATGACCGAGACACCTCTCCGGTCAATAAGCAATAGCAGGACCTGCATGCCCATATTGATTCCTACATATTCCACGAAGATCTTTTATCGGTTGAACCTTTATGACAACATACGTAATTCCCTTTGTCTGTCGGTATGTTACTTGCCCGAGATTCGATCGTCGGTATCTCTATACCTAGTTCAATCTTGTTACCGGCAAGTCTCTTTACTCGTTCCGTAATACATCATCTTGCAACTAACTCCTTAGTCACTTTGCTTGCAAGCTTCTTGTGATGTGTATTACCGAGAGGGCCCAGAGATACCTCTCCAATACACGGAGTGACAAATCCCAATCTCGATTCACGCCAACTCAACAGACACCTTCGGAGATACCTGTAGAGCATCTTTATGATCACCCAATTACGTTGTGACGTTTGATAGCACACAAGGTATTCCTCCGGTATCCGGGAGTTGCATGATCTCATGGCGAAGGAACATGTATTTGACATTAAGAAAGCAGTAGCAATAAACTGAACGATCATATGCTATGCTAACGGTTGGGTCTTGTCCATCACATCATTCTCCTAATGATGTGATCGCGTTATCAAATGACAACTCATGTCTATGGTTAGGAAACCTTAACCATCTTTGATGAACAAGCTAGTCTAGTAGAGGCTCACTAGGGACACAGTATTTGTTTATGTATCCACACATGTATTTAAGTTTTCGGTCAATACAATTCTAGCATGAATAATAAACCTTTATCATGATTAAGGAAATATAATAATAACCATTTTATTATTGCCTCTAGGGCATATTTCCATCAATCTCCCACTTGCACTACAGTCAATAATCTAGTTCATATCGCCATGTGATTAACACCCAAAGAGTTCACTAGAGTCAATAATCTAGTTCACATCGTCATGTGATTAACACCCAAAGAGTTCTAAGGTGTGATCATGTTTTTCTTATGAGAGAAGTTTAGTCAATGGGCCTGCCACATTCAGATCCGTATGTATTTTGCAAATTTCTATGTCTACAATGCTCTGCATGGAGCTACTTTAGTTGATTGCTCCCACTTTTAATACGGATCCAGATTGAGACTCAGAGTCATCCGGATCGGTGTCAAAGCTTGCATTGACGTAACCCTTTACGACGAACTCTTTATCACCTCCATAACCGAGAGACATTTCCTTAGTCCTCTTAGGTACCTAAGGATAATTTTGACCGCTGTCCAGTGATCCACTCCTGGATCACTATTGTATCCCCTTGCCAGACTCATGGCAAGGCACACTTCTGATACACAGCATGGCATACTTTATAGAACCTATGGCTGAGGCATAGGGAATGACTTTCATTCTCTCTCTATCTTCTACCATGGTCGGGCTTTGAGTCTTACTCAACTTCATACCTTGCAACACAGGCAAGAACCCTTTCTTTGATTGATCCATTTTGAACTTCTTCAAAACTTTGTCAAGGTATGTGTCGATGTACTAAATATTGGGCCTTTAGTACCCCATACTTGTGCACAGGCAGTTGTAGCCATACCTGCGGCAAGGCTTGTCGGGGGTACAACTGAAGATCAATCCAAAGTTATCAAAGAGACATTCAAGCCAAGGATCAGAAGATAAGGAGAACTGGAAACCAGAGGCTCGGCCCCCGGCAAGATCTTGCCGGGGTAGCCCGCCAAGCCCGGCAAGATTCGCACCCGGCAAGGTTCCACCACTGTGCCACCGCTCCAGCGCAGCGACCGACCTGGCATTCTGGTCCCATCCCTGAATGCGTGGCAAGGCGCTAGTGGAGGCGAGCTTAAGTGGTGCTGATGGGATGGCCCCTTTTTCCATCCCCAAGAAAGTAGGGACACCTAAACGGACACCTCACGGTGCATTAAATGCATTTGTCCAAAACCGTCAGTGGTTAGGTATGATAACCATGTAGCTACTTTACACCTCGCAAATGAGCAGTTCGCCACTGTGGTGACCCCTTTGAGCATATAAAAGGAGGCCCAAGGCAACTGCTATGGGGGGAGGACGATTTGGAGCCCCTTCTGCATGCGTAGCTGCTGCTTGAACGTACTGTTCATCGCAAGCGCTCCAAGAACTGGGACGAAACACTGATAATAAACTAAAGCAGGAGTAGGGTCTTACGCTGATCAGCGGCCCGAACCTGGGTAAAAATCCCCTCGCGTTGATCTTCGGTTCTGCTCTTTGTGCATACCTCTCTCCCTGCCGAACCGTAAAGGGGTCCCTCGGATCCCATAGGTGTCGTACGCCGACATCTTTGGCGCGCCAGGTAGGAGGATCGAGGTTGCGCGAACCTGATCTGGTGATCAGCGTGTCAGTTTCTTCACCATCTTTGTCACCATGCCGCCCAAGAAGAAGGGTGCGGCAGCGGTTGTTCCGTCTACGTCCGTCTTGCCTGTGCCTACTCGGACGGGTGACGGCGTGGATGCAGGAGGTGGGGGTTTAGAGCCTCCACGGCGTTCTGGTGATCCGAGCCAGGCGAGCGGCGTCGTTCGCAGCGGCGACGGCAACCCGCACGCCGCTAGATCCAGAGATGGAGCCGTGCTGCCTACAGGCGGTGCAGCGAACTCCAGAGATCGGAGGACGCCTTCTAGGGCTCCCGCGCCGGCGCAACCGTCGCGGCCTTCCTAGGTCGCACGCGACGAGCAGCGCCGTGGCGTTGGTGGTTCTGAACGTCCCCATGGAGAGACTTCTACGCACCGATCCCAAGGTGCGCAGGCCCAGCATGCACGCCAAACTGCCGGTGGAAGTGGCGCGCGGTCGCGTGGTCGTGGCGATGCTCCTTCTAACACTGTTAGGAGTCAGAGCACCTCACGTACCTCGCACCTGTCGCCGCCGCCTACGCCAGCAGAAGCTTTGGCACGTGCGCAGCTGCTCCTCAATTTTCCTCCTACTCCGGAGAAGATGGAGGAGTGGCAATCTACTATCCAGAGCCTCATCGGCTTCGCCAACAAGGATAGGCCGCAGCAAGCGGGGCCCTCGCGGCAGCGATCTATCGTTCCGGCGCGAGCCGATGGTGAGAAGACCGGAGGCGGTGCTACTACGGTGCACTCCCCTCCACGACAGCAGCGGCGGTCGTCAACCCGGCGGACCGACGGCCGTGATGACGATTCCACGGCGTCGTTCGATCCGCGGATGCGCCGCGATCAGCGTCAAGTTCTCCAGGAACGAAGCAAAGAAGACGCTCGAACTACCATAGAGCGGCGACGGGAGGCACGTCATCAGTCCGATAAACGCGCAGGGCCCACTGTCGACAGGCCTGCGCCGGGAGACGCAGGCGACTTGCCCTACGAGGTAGGTTGTCCAGCGTGTACCCGTGAGCTGCGGCGAGTCCAGTGGCCCAACTCCCGAACGTTCAAACCAGAGGTCCCGGAGAAATATGACGGCAAGACTCACCCCTCGGAGTTCCTGGGCATCTACACCATTGCGGTGCAGGCTGCCGGAGGCCGAGATGACAAGATACTTGCCAACTACTTCCCGTTGGTGCTCAAACCCAACGTTAGGTCGTGGTTGATGCATCTGCCAGAGAATTCCATTTCTTCTTGGTCAGATCTGTGCCATCAGTTTGTTGGCGCCTTTGTTGGAGGCCACCAAGCTCCTGGCCAAGAAAGTGATTTGCATCTCCTCCCTTAAAAGGAGGGCGAGCCCCTGCGCAAGTTTATCCAGAGGTTTAGCCGGGTGCAATACAATATCCTAGACGTTCATCCTGCCGCTGTCGTTAGCACGTTTCATCAGAACATGCATAACCGCAAGATGCGTGAAGAGCTGGCGATGAACAAGGTCAGGAGTATTGCCGAGCTTTACGCTTTGGCCGACAAGTGCGCTCGAGCTGAAGAAGGGAGAAAACTCCCCGGCGAGGGTGTTGGCGTAGGGGGCGAATCTGAAGATGAAGATGTTGCAACCCCGTCGAAGAAAGGCCGGCGGCGGAACAAGAAGCGCAAAGGCAAGGCCGTGCTTGCTGTCGAGGAATCCGGAAACCCCGGCACCGCCAAGAAGGCCAAGGTTGACGACCCAGGCAAGGAAGTTGCCGGGTGCGCTTCCTGTCAGGCCTTGGCGGCTGCCGACAAGGCGGAAGGCTCCGGCAAACAGTATTGCAAGATCCATCGCACCAAGGGCCACGATCTCCAAAACTGCCGGCAAGTTCAGCAACTTGTCGAGAAGCAGAGAGCTGAGTACGAAAGACGAGACAAGGAGAAGGCCCAGGACGGTGCTGAGGGATCCGGCAAGAAGCATGGTGGCCGAGGAGGCCGCCGCGGCAAGGCTAAGCAACAGAAAGAGAGGCCCGCCCGAGGCAGCGACAAGGACGAGGGAGGCGATGATGATGAGGAAGACGACGAATCCAGCGAGCACGAGTTTCAGAAAGCCACAGAGGCCATGTGTATTGACGGGGGCGCCTCGTTGCATTCTTCTCACCGCCGACTTAAACAGTGGGTGCGTGAGGTTAATGCAACGGAGCCGTCGTTTGATGCACGGAAACCTTTAAAGTGGTCCAACACGCCTATCATTTTTTACGCTGAGGATCACCCTGATCGCACAACTACGGTCGGGTGCTTGCCCTTGTTGGTCTAACCAACAATCCGCAACCTCAAGGTAACAAAAATGCTAGTTGACGGTGGGGCCGGGCTGAACTTAATCTCGCCGGACGTGCTCAAGAAGCTGCAAATTCCTGATGAAGATCTCGAGGAAACGGGCACGTTTCAAGGGATCAATCCAGGAAGGACCCAGCCAAAAGGCAAGATTACGCTACCGGTAACATTTGGTAGTGAGCTCAATTACAGGACAGAGAAGGTAGTGTTCGATGTCGCCAAGATCCCCATGTCGTACAATGGGATCCTTGGCCGCCTAGTGCTGGCCAAGTTCATGGCGGCATCACACTATGCGTATAATGTGTTGAAGATGCCCGGACCGATTGGTGTCATCACTGTTCACTCTGACAAGAAGGATGCACTAATCTGCACCGACCAACTCTACCGGGAGGCAGTCGCAGCACCTGCCGTCAAGGCATCTGCTCCTGCCGCTGGAACTCCCGGGGGGAAGGAGAAGAAGACCGGCAAGATCTCTGGCGCAAACTCCGACAAGCGCACCTCTTCGGAGTGCTGCGCTTCCGTTGAGGACACCCCAGAGAGTTCCACTGGCAAGAACAAGAAGTCCAAGGCTGCTCCACCAGAGACCAAGAAGGTGCCCGTCAAGGAGGACGGAACGGGAGGAACTTTCACCATAAGTTCCACCCTAGATGACAAATAGGTCGATGTGTTTGCGTGGCAACCATCTGACATCCCCCGTGTTCCCAGGGAGGTAATTGAGCACCACCTTGCTGTCTGTCCCCACGCGCGGCCCGTCAAGCAGAGGGTGAGAAAGCAAGCCTTGGAGCGGCAAGAATTCATTGCCGAAGAAATCAGGAAGTTAGAAGCGGCAGGTTTGGTCAGAGGAGTGCTGCACCCAACATGGTTGGCCAATCCGGTTGTAGTGTGCAAGGCGAACGGAAAATGGAGGCTATGTATTGATTATACAGACATCAATAAAGCCTGTCCAAAAGATCCTTTCCCCTTGCCGCGCATCGACCAGATTGTGGACTCCACTCCTGGTTGTGACCTACTGTCGTTCCTTGATGCCTACTCGGGATATCATCAGATCTTCATGGCTAAAGAAGATGAAGAAAATACCGCATTTATCACCCTATATGGTACGTATTGTTTTATACGAATGCCTTTCGGATTGAAAAGTGCTGGTTCTACATTTGCGAGAGCAGTCCAAATTGGTGCCTCAGCTACATAGAAATATGGAAGCATACATGGATGACATAGTGGTCAAAACCAAGGATAAAGCGACGCTCATACAAGATCTAGAAGAAACATTTACAAATCTGCGCAAGATCAATTTAAAGCTCAATCCTGAGAAGTGTGTGTTTGGCGTCCCTTCTGGCAAGCTTCTCGGGTTCTTTGTATCTCAGTGAGGGATCGAAGCGAACCCCGACAAGATCAAAGCTATCGAACAGATTGAAGCGCCAAGACGCGTCAAGGATGTACGTCGTCTTGCCGGCTGCGTTGCTGCCTTAAGCAGGTTTATCTCCAAATCTGCTGAGCGCGCCCTGCCCTTTTTCAAAATTTTGAAGAAGGCAGGTCCAATGAGATGGACTCCGGAAGCGGAGGCAGCGCTGCAAGATTTGAAGAGGTACCTCTCCTCTCCGCCGACGCTAGTCGCGCCTAAACCACAAGAGCCATTGCTGTTGTATTTGGCGGCAACAAATCAAGTGGTTAGTGCTGCGTTAGTGGCCCAAAGAGAAGTCGACGAGGGGGCAACGGCAGCGGCAGGACCGTCAAGTGACGCACCAGGATCTTCCCCGGCAAGGTCTGGTGCCGGCAAGACAGGATCTACGTAGTCAGAGGAATCAGTGCAAAAGAGGAAGATGGTGCAGCGTCCAGTTTATTTTGTCAGCTCTCTTTTACAGGGAGCTAGGTCAAGATACTCTGGTGTGCAGAAATTGCTCTTCGGCCTTCTCATGGCCTCGAGGAAGCTGCGCCATTATTTCCAAGCACATGAGATTACCGTCGTCACTCGCTTCCCGTTGCAGCGGATTTTGCAAAATCCAGAGGCAACCTGCAGGATTGTGGAATGGGCGGTGGAACTGTCGAGCTTTGGTCTCAAGTTTGAAAGTACTTCAACAATTCAGAGCAGAGCCTTGGCGGAGTTCATTGCGGAATGGACCCCATTGCCAGACGAGGAGATTCAAGAAACGACTCTTCCCGGCAGGGAAACAGATCAAGAATGGATTATGTACTTTGACGGTGCTTTCACGCTGCAAGGCGTCGGTGCTGGCATGCTGCTTGTCGCACCCACCGGAGAGCACCTCAAGTATGTAATTCAGATGCATTTTCCCCGAGAGAGCTCGACAAATAACACTGCGGAGTACGAAGGCCTGCTTGCCAGTCTCAGGATCGCGGCAAACCTTGGTATCAAGAAACTCATCATCAGAGGTGATTCACAGCTTGTTGTCAGACAAGTCAACAAAGATTATCAGAGTCCATTGATGCAGGCCTATGTGGATGAAGTGAGAAAAATGGAAGAGCGTTTTGACGGTCTGCATACTAAGCACATTCCTCGTGCCGAAAACAGTATTGCTGATGACCTGTCAAAGCGCGCTGCCCTTAAGTTACCTGTGAAACCAGGAACTTTTATGCTCCATTTAACTCATCCATCTGTAGCGCCATCAATGAGGCAAGAAAAGAGAAGGAAGTTGAATTCTGGTCAGTACTTTCCGGCAGAGCTCCCGGGAGCCACCGGCAAGGAAGTCGTCGGGATCAGCGGCAAGCCTGCCGGGGAACGACAGGCTCCAGCAGGGGCTCAGGCCCTTGCCATCGAGACAATTGTTCCCCCGACAGAAGAGATGCCTTTAGTCCTAGTTGTCGAGCCCCAGGCTCCAGCTTGGGCACAGCCCATTGTCCATTTTCTTCAGACAGGAGAACTCCCTGAGGAGCAAAAAGAAGCGGAAAAAGTAGCCCGTCAGTCTAGCATGTACCAGTTCGTCGATGGTGTTCTGTACAGGAAGAGACTGAACGGTGTGAAATTGAAGTGTATTCCTATGGAAGATGGACTGGAGCTGTTGGCAGAGATACATGGAGGCATATGTGGCTCCCACATAGGATCAAGAGCGCTTGTCGGAAAGGCATTCTGACAAGGTTTCTTTTGGCCCACTGCTCTCCAGGATGCAGCTGCACTAGTAACCAAGTGTGAAGCGTGCCAATTTCATTCAAAGAAATCGCATCAGCCAGCTCAAGCTCTTCAGACAATTCCTCTCTCCTGGCCATTTTCGGTCTGAGGGCTCGACATACTGGGCCCTTTTCCCCGTGCTACCGGGGGCTTTGAGTACTTGTATGTTGCAATCGACAAGTTCACAAAGTGGCCGGAGGTGGAAGCGGTGAGGAAGGTGACAGCACAATCAGCCGTCAAGTTCTTTAAAGGAATAGTTTGTCGTTTCGGTGTGCCCAACAGGATCATCACCGACAACGGCACATAGTTCGCAAGTCGCACCTTCATGCAATACGTCCAAAACCTTGGCGGCAAAATTTGTTTTGCCTCTGTTGCTCACCCGAGAAGCAACGGCCAAGCGGAGAGGGCTAATGCTGAAGTGCTGCGCGATCTCAGGACCAGAACTTTTGACAGGCTGAAAAAGTGCGGAAGGCGCTGGATTGATGAGTTGCCGGCGGTTCTTTGGTCAATCAGAATGACACCAAATCGAGCCACTGGCCAGACACCCTTCGCTCTGGTTTACAGAGCGGAAGCAGTTCTCCCCACGGAACTCATATACGAGTCACCTCGAGTGCTCGCTTATGATGAGCTTGAGCAAGAGCAACTGCGGCAAGATGACGTTGAGCTCCTTGAGGAGGATCGTCTTCAGGCTGCTGTGCGAGCTGCATGCTACCAGCAAGCTTTGCGCCGCTACCATAGCCGCAAAGTTCATGCCCGAAGCTTTGAGGAAGGCGACCTTGTTCTTCGGCGGATTCAGTCCGCCAAGAATTCAAACAAGTTGACGCCGAGGTGGGAAGGCCCTTATCGGGTAATACGAGTCACCAGGCCCGGCGTTCTCCGCCTGGAGACCGAGGATGGCGTTCCAGTGAGCAACTCCTGGAATATCGAACATCTTCGCAAGTTTTACCCATAAGGCGCGGTTGCCGGGGGCTCCCGGCAACCTCCTTTTGTACGAGTCTTGCCGGCAGGGCATGTAATCCTTTGTACAAAGCCAGGCGCAGACCCTGTGCGCAGTTGGATAAGCTTAAGTGTTGTACATTTCTTGTTGATCTCCATGTTTATATATATGCATGCTTGTCTGAGATATTGTATGACACTTGCTCCCGGTAAGACTAACAAACCGCCAAGGTTCCATATCTTTATTTTCTCTTCTTTCTTTTTCTCAAAGGATAGAAGGTTCCCTCGCATGCAAGTGTCCTCCCGGGGGGGGGTGGGGAGGGGAAAAGAATTATGGATACCAATGGGCGATGTTCAGAATTGATTTCTTGCCGGAAGGAGTACAGCGACAGAAAGCTAAGTTGCGAACTTTGAGCAAGTTTTTCAATTTTTACTATCAGGCTATTTTCTTTGGATGATTTCGGCCCTTGTATGGAAAACCTGCACGAGAAGGAACCCTTGTCGTAATTGGTTGCGCCCTTATTTTGTTTCGAGTCCGCTCAACAGTCTAAGTGGCCGCACCAAGAGCGCCAAGGTGTCTTGCCGGCTGCTGCACCTCCAGCAAGCTGCTGAAGTCCCGCACCCAGCGCTCGCGGCAGGTTGCGCGCCAGCAAGTTTCCAGTAAGCGTAGGGCGTATATCATACGGAAAAAATCGGACAAGGGAAATAGCATGCATGTACTCAGTCATAGCAAGTTATATTACATCGATAGTTGCCGCAGTTCTAACTTAAGACTAAATTGTCTTTGGCATGGAATGGTGGCGGCAAGGAAAAGTGAGACGGCTAGTCCCTGCGCTGGCCTTCAACCCTCTTGATTGAGTCTACCTTTTGAAGGATGGGCGCGACAAGCTCCTCAAGTGCCTTGAGATCTGCATCCTTCGGCAAGCGGTCTAGCACATTGGTGAGGTCAATGCCAGTGTTCTTATGCACCACCTTGATGAGTACCTTGTGGAGGACGGCCCGGCAAAGCTTGCGGGATTCATTGGCCAGTTGGATCGCTCGGTTGGACTGGAGCAGCTTCAGAGCATCAATGATGCTTTCGAAGAACATGGCCAGCCTGGCGCTCGGGGATATCCTTTCTTCAGAGGAATACCTGAAGTTTTGCAGGCCCTCCCGGCCCATGGTTGACAGTTGTGTAGTGAGCTTCTCCGCGGTGTCGACAAGGCGATCAGTCCAGATTTGCACACCTTTCTCATAGTCAACTTGGGTGGCGGCAGCGCTCTTGAGCAAGTTCCTCTCTTCCTGGAGATCTTTGCTCAGGGCCTTCTCGTGGGCCCTGCCATCCTTAAGAGACTTCTCCAGCTTGGTCAGCTTCAGCCTCAGATCGGCAATGGCATCGTTGGCCGAAGAGAGCTGCTTGGTCTTGTCGGATATAGCAATTTGCATCTCCGCCAGGCTGTGGAGAGTTTTCTCCCTGTCACTTTTGAGTGCCGAGAGCTCCTTGCTGTGTTCCTCAAGATCTGCTTCCAGCTTCTTCACTTTGTTGCTCAGCTCGTTCTTGGCGGCCTCTGCGGCCTCGACGGCATTGATGGCTTCTTTGAGCTTGCTGGCGTGATCTACAGTTGCAGCTTCGAGCACCTCCTTGTGCTTCTGCTCCAGCTCCTGGGTCCGCTGCACGACAAGCTTTTCAATTTCTTCATCCTTGCCGCGGAGTTTGGCGGCAAGTGCCTGCTCGCGCGCGGCAAGATCTTCTTCGTGAGCGTCAAGCCCAATGCGGCGCTGCGTCAAGAGAGCTTCCTCAGCGGCAACCTTTTGCGTAGCTTCCTCTTGCGCCCTCTCCATATCAGATTGCCTAAGAAGGAGCTCCGTCCAACTTTGGCTCACTTGTTCCCGGCTGGCGGTTAACTCCTGAAGGGCCTCGGCGTACCAGATTTGCGTTTGCTCAACGCGTTTCTGGAAGTCCGCCTCGGCTGCTTCGACAACTGCAGCTCTGGCATCTACCTTCTCTTTTCGAGCATGGTGGAGCACTTGGAGCTTGTGGAAATTATCGCCCATGGCCTGGAGGAGCCAATCTTCTTCAGATTTGCCGCTGCTGGCGCTTGGTTCATCGACAATCTCGAGCCCGGCAGCGGTGATGATTTCTTCATCAAAAGTTTCCCCTTCGGTCGGCGCTCCAATACTTGCCGTCCCCGGTAAGTTGATGAATAGGTTGTCGCCAACCTTGAGATATTTTCCCGATGAGGGAGCCTCGGATGTCGATGGTTGATCTTCGGTAATCGTCTCACCGGTGGCTGGGGGCTCTGTGGCCGGTGTAGCGCCTGGCGCTCCTGTGGCAGGAATGCCATCAGTATGGTCATCAGCCTCCTCGCCGGCCCTCTCGGCAAGTTCCTTGGCGGCTTCCTCGGCAGCAGCTTTGCTGACCTCGACAGTGGCGTCTTTGGTGGCCTCGCTAGCGGCGACCTTGTCAGCTTCGGCGGCAGCATCTCTGGCGGTCTCCTCGATGACAACATCGATATACATGTGTTCCATCACAGGGAATTCTGAACGATGAAGGAGGGACTCACGCTGGGGGCTGTGCTGGGGGCTGCGTCGAGGGCTAAGCTCCGGGCTGATGGTGATAGTTTCTGGCATGCTTGTAGAGCTTGTCGGGGGCTCGTCGCCCGTGAAGGTCTTCGCCCTCTTCACCATCCTTTCCGCTAAGGTTTCTGCCTCACTGCAGAGACAAGACAAAGCAACGCAATAAGATCAATCGAATTCGGAATTTGGGAGATAAAGACTGTGACAGGATACTTACTCTTCCTCTTCTCGTTCCAGGCTGAAGCCGGAGATGTCGAAGTCGACCTCCGTTGCGGTGTCCGTATGGGGAGGCTGGGGAGGGGTCCTGGGTCGCTTGGCTGCGGCAGGTGCAGGGAGTTGGTGTGGCTCTGCCGCCTCAGCTTCCAGTGCTGTTGTGCGAGATGCCCCTGCCGCCCCAGTGGTTGCCGCAGGTGTGTGTCTCGTGCGCCACACGGGTTGCTGTCAAACTCCTTGCCACGGAGCAGCCTTGCCAGCCGCCTTCTTGCCGGGAGCTTCGCTGCTCGAAGAAGTTTGGCTTGCTGGGGCGCCAGAGGCGGCTTTCCGAAGGACACGCTTTGCCTTCTTTGGAGCTGGGGGTTCCTCCTGCGGCTGTTCTTTGGCTGCGTCCTCATCAGATGAGCTCTCGGCGACTGCGTTGCTCTGTTCCCTGGCAGCCTTATCCTCCCCGGCAGGTTTCTCCTCCAGTACGACTTCTGCGTCGCTGGTTTCCCATTCTGTGAAGCCGACATTGCCGGCCTCTGTGGCAAGATTCGCCTCTTCCACTCTAGTGGCAATATACGCCATTTCTTCATCAGTGGTGGGGCGGATGAGGTTTGTCTCTTCCCGAACGGCCCTCTCCGACAAGTTGTCGAAGAACTTTTGTGCCTCCTCCGCAGATGGCTCAACCCAGGTAGCGTCAAAGCCATGGGCGTTGAACATTGGCATTGCGGCGATGATTGACCCCAGGGCGGAGTTGTTGCACAAAGGAATAATTCTCGCCGACAATTTATGCTTGTCTTCGCGCTGAAATAGCCTGTGGCGGAGAGCGCCAAGCTGCATAATTGTCAGGTTGTTGTTCAGTCCGGGGCGCAGCCTCATGATATCTGCCGCGTTCCGGAACTCCCAAGCTGGTCTCCCCTTATTCTGCAGAGGGGCGATGCGGCGGTGAAGGAAGACAAAGCCAATCATCTCTCTTGTGAGCCCGGCGGCTTTCAAACGGAGGATCCTGGTCGTGGCGATTGTTAGCCTGTCATCTTGAGCATCGAGATCGCTCCAGTCCTCGCCATGGACCTCCTTCTGCCGTCAGGGCGAACAGAAGGGATGGGGATCTGCTTCCTTAATCCAGCACCACTCGGACCGCCATTCTTCCCACTTCTCGAGGTAAACCCCCTCTGGATATATCTCCTTGTTCCATGCCCTTGGGATCCAGGCGATAGAACCGGCAAGGGCTTCCCCTTTTTGGACGCGAGGAATGAAGTAATGGCGAAAGATGGCAGTGTTGGGAACTACCCCGGCAAAGTTTTCGCAAAGATGGGCGAAGAGATGGAAGCCGTATGTATACATGATGTCGTTGAAGAAATCAGAGAATGGAGGGCAGAGCCCGCAGTAAAAATAAGCGGCGAAGAAGGGATATCTATCAGGTCTGCCTTTGGAAGAAGAACCTGGGGCCACGCGAGTCGCGGGGTGAGCCTTCGTCTCCCTCGCCCACATGCACTGGTACCGGTGCTTCAAGGCTTCCGCGTCGAGCGTCGGAGCAAAGACGACGTACTTCTTCCGCATCTTCACCAGCTCGCTCTCCGGGACATCAGCCTTCGTCTCCTTGCCCTTGCTCTTGCTAGCCTTGGGTGGCATGGTGGTTGCGAAGGCGAAAGCCGAGGATAGAGCGGGCGCAGAAGCGGCGAGCGGATGAGGTGAAGTTCTGCTCTGGGCTCGGAAGAGAGAAGGTAATGGCGGATTCCAGATTGGAAAGAAGAAGGGGTAAATGGGCATCTCCTTTGCGGATTCCTTTTTATGGGGAAGGAGCGAGGCTGCCTCTTTTACTGCCCAATGTGAACACGCCTATGCGAGCGCGCTGCGGCCGTTCGGCGCACGCTTCCCACGTCGCGCATTCAACGCGCGTAGTGGGGAGCGCAGTAAGCGGAATGATTACAAGCAGTTAACCCCTGCCACGCGTGCCCGTGCACTGTTTGGGCCTAGCCCAACAACGCCTCGCACTCATGTGTGTCCTAGGCCCGGGGGCTCCTGTCGGTGTACTAAATATTGGGCCTTTAGTACCCCATACTTGTGCACGGGCAGTTGTAGCCATATCTACGGCAAGGCTTGTCGGGGGGACAGCTGAAGATCAATCCAAAGTTATCAAAGAGACATTCAAGGCAAGGATCAGAAGATAAGGAGAACTGGAAACCAGAGGCTCGGCCCCCGGCAAGATCTTGCCGGGGTAGCCCGCCAAGCCCGGCAAGATTCGCACCCGGCAAGGTTCCACCACTGTGCCACCGCTCCAGTGCAGCGACCGGCCTGGCATTCTGGTCCCATCCCTGAATGCGTGGCAAGGCGCTAGTGGAGGCGAGCTTAAGCGGTGCTGATGGGATGGCCCCTTTTTCCATCCCCAAGAAAGTAGGGACACCTAAACGGACACCTCACGGTGCATTAAATGCATTTGTCCAAAACCGTCAGTAGTTAGATATGATAACCATGTTGCTACTTTACACCTCGCAAATGAGCAGTTCGCCACTGTGGTGACCCCTTTGAGCATATAAAAGAAGGCCCAAGACAACTGCTACGGGGGGAGGACGATTTGGAGCCCATTCTGCATGCGTAGTTGCTGCTTGAACATACTGTTCATCGCAAGAGCTCCAAGAACTGGGACGAAACACTGATAATAAACTAAAGCAGGAGTAGGGTCTTACGCTGATCAGCGGCCCGAACCTGGGTAAAAATCCCCTCGCGTTGATCTTCGGTTCTGCTCTTTGTGCATACCTCTCTCCCTGCCGAACCGTAAAGGGGTCCCTCGGATCCCATAGGTGTCGTACGCCGATAGTATGTGCTTTGTGGAAGTCCTATTAAGCGTCTTGATCTATCCCTATAGATCTTGATGCCCAATATGTAAGCAGCTTCACTGAGGACTTTCATTGAAAAATTCTTATTCAAGTATCCTTTTATGCTATCCAGAAATTATATATCATTTCCAATCAGTAAAATGTCATCCACAAATAACACCAGAAATGCTACAGAGCTCCCACTCACTTTCTTGTAAATACAGGCTTCTCCGTAAGTCTATAAAACCATATGCTTTGATCACATCATCAAAGCGTATATTCCAACTCTGAGATGCTTGCACCAGTCCATAAATAGATCGCTGGAGCTTGCACACTTTGTTAGCTCCTTTAGGATCGACAAAACCTTCTGATTGCATCATATACAACTCTTCCTTAAGAAACCCGTTAAGGAATGCAGTTTTTGACATCCATCTGCCAGATTTCATAATCATAAAATGCGGCAATTGCTAACATGATTCGGACAGACTTAAGCTTCGCTACGGGTGAGAAAGTCCCATCGTAGTCAACCCCTTGAACTTGTCGAAAACCTTTTGCAACAAGTCGAGCTTTGTAGACAGTGATATTACCGTCAGCGTCCGTCTTCCTCTTAAAGATCCATTTATTCTTAATGGTTTCCCGATCAACGGGCAAATCCACCAAAGTCCACACTTTGTTCTCATACCTGGATACTATCTCAGATTTCATGGCCTCAAGCCATTTTTCAGAATCTGTGCTCATCATAGCTTCTTCATAGTTCGTAGGTTCGCCGTGGTCTAATAACATGACTTCCAGGACAGGATTACCGTGCCACTCTGGTGCAGAACGTGTTCTGGTCGACCTACGAGGTTCAGTAGTAACTTGATCTGAAGTTTCATGATCATCATCATTTTGCTTCCTCTCTGGTTGGTGTAGGCATCACAGGAACGGCTTTCTCTGATGTACTACTTTCCAATTCGAGAGAAGGTACAATTACCTCATCAAGTTCTACTTTCCTCCCACTCACTTCTTTCAAGAGAAACTCCTTCTCTAGAAAGGACCCATTCTTGGCAACAAAGATTTTGCCCTCGGATCTGTGGTAGAAGGTGTACCCAATAGTTTCCTTAGGGTATCCTATGAAGACGCACTTCTTCGATTTAGGTTCGAGCTTATCAGGCTGAAGCCTTTTGACATAAGCATCGCATCCCCAAACTTTAAGAAACGACAGCTTAGGTTTCTTGCCAAACCACAGTTCATAGGGTGTCGTCTCAACGGATTTAGACGGTGCCCTATTTAATGTGAATGCAGCTGTCTCTAATGCATAACCCCAAAACGATAGTGGTAAATCGGTAAGAGACATCATAGAGCGCACCATATCTAATAAAGTACGATTACGACGTTCGGACACACCATTACGCTGTGGTGTTCCAGGTGGCGTGAGTTGTGAAACAATTCCATATTGTTTTAAAGGAAGGTCAAACTCATAACTCAAATATTCACCTCCACGATCAGATCGTAGAAATTTTATTTTCTTGTTACGATGATTCTCCTCTGAAATTCTTTGAACTTTTCAAGTGTTTCAGACTTGTGTTTCATTAAGTAGACATACCCATATCTACTCAAATCATCTGTGATGGTTAAAAAATAACGATACCCGCCGCGTGCTTCAATACTCATCGGACCGCATACATCGGTATGTATTATTTCTAATAAGTCATTAGCTCGCTCCATTGTTCCGGAGAACAGAGTTTTAGTCATCTTGCCCATGAGGCATGGTTCGCAAGTATCAAATGATTCATAATCAAGTGACTTCAAAAGTCCATCCGCATGGAGTTTCTTCATGCGCTTTACACCAATATGACCTAAACGGCAGTGCCACAAGTATGTTGCACTAACATTATCAACTTTGTATCTTTTGGCATCAATATAATGAATATGTGTATCACTAAGATCGAGATTCAATAAACCATTCACATTGGGTGTATGACCATAGAAGTTTTTATTCATGTAAACAAAACAACAATTATTCTCTGACTTAAATGAATAACCGTATTGCAATAAACATGATCTAATCATATTCATGCTCAACGCAAACACCAAATAACATTTATTTAAGTTCAACACTAATCCCGAAGGTAGCGGGAGCGTGCGAAGGTGATCGTATCAACCTTGGAATCACTTCCAACACACATCGTCACCTCGCCCTTAATTAGTCTTTGCAACTCCTGTTTCGAGTTACTAATCTTAGCAACTGAACCGATATCAAATACCCGAGCGCTACTACGAGCATTAGTAAAGTATACATCAATAATATGTTTATCAAATATACCTTTGTTCACTTTGCCATCCTTCTTATCAGCCAAGTATTTGGGGCAGTTCCACTTCCAATGACCATTTCCTTTGCAGTAGAAGCACTCAGTTTCAGGCATGGGTCTAGCTTTGGGCTTCTTCATGGGAGCAGCAACTTGCTTGCCATTCTTCTTGAAGTTCCCTTTCTTTCCCTTTCCCTTTTCTTGAAACTATTGGTCTTGTTAACCATCAACACTTGATGCTCCTTCTTGATTTCTACCTCTGCGGATTTCAGTATCGCGAAGAGCTCGGAAATCGTTTTAGTCATTCCTTGTTGTTATAGTTCATCACAAAGCTTTAGTAGCTTAGTGATAGTGACTGGAGAACTCTGTCAATCACCATCTTATCTAGAAGATTAACTCCCACTTGATTCAAGCGATTGTAGTACCCAGACATTCTGAACACATGCTCACTGGCTGAGCTATTCTCCTCCATCCTGTAGGCAAAGTACTCGTCAGAGGTCTCATACCTCTCAACACGGGCACAAGTCTGAAATACCAATTTCAGCCCTTGGAACATCTCATATGTTCCATGGCGTTCAAAAAATGTCTTTGGAGCCCCGATTCTAAGCCATAAAACATGGTGCACTAAACTATCATGTAGTCATCATATTGAGCTTGCCAAACATTCATAACGTCTGCATCAGCTCCTGCAACAAGTCTGTCACCTAGCGGTGCATCAAGGACATAATTCTTCTGTGCAGGAATGAGGATAATCCTCAGATCACGGATCCAGTCCGCATTATTGCTACCATCATCTTTCAACTTAGTTTTCTCTAGGAACATATCAAAAATAGGGGAGCTAAATATCTACAATATAGATATGCCAAAACTATTAAGACTAAGTTCATGATAAATTTTAGTTCAATTAATCAAATTACTAATGAACTCCCACTCAAATCAACATCCCTCAGGTTGTCTGAGTGATACATGATCCATATCAACTAAACCATGTCCGATCATCACGTGAGATGGAGTAGTCTTCAATGGTCAACATCTTCATGTTGATCATATCTACTATATGACTCATGTTCGACCTTTCGGTCTCCAATGTTCCGAGACCATGTCTGTACATGCTAGGCTCGTCAAGTTTAACCCAAATATTCTGCATGTGCAAAATTGTCTTACACCCATTGTATGTGAACGTAGAGTCTATCATGCCCGATCATCACGAGGTGCTTCGAAACGACGAACTTTAGCAATGGTGCATACTCGGGGAGAACACTTTTATCTTGAAATTAAGTGAAGGGATCATCTTATAATGCTACCGTCGTTCTAAGCAAAATAAGATGCATAAAGGATAAACATCGCATGCAATCAAAATATGTGAAATGATATGGCCATCATCATCTTGTGCTTTTGATCTCCATCTCCAAAGCATCATCATGATCTCCATCGTCACCGGCTCCACACCTTGATCTCCATCGTTGCGTCAGGGTCGTCTCGCCAACTATTGCTAACACATAGCGATAAACTAAAGCAATTACATGGCGCTTGCATTTCATACAATAATTAAGAGACAACCCTAAGGCTCCTGCCGGTTGTCGATATTACAAAACATGATCATCTCATACAACAACGTATATCACATCACGTCTTGACCATATCACATCACAACATGCCCTGCAAAAACAAGTTAGACATCCTCTACTTTGTTCTTGCAAGTTTTACGTGGCTGCTACGGGCTTCTAGCAATAACCGTTCTTACCTACGACAAAAACCACAACGGTGATTTATCAAATTTGTTGTTTTAACCTTCTTCAAGGACCGGCCGCAGCCAAATTCGATTAAACTAAAGTAGGAGAAACAGACACCCGCCAGCCACCTTTATGCAAAACAAGTTGCATGTCAGTCGGTGGAACCGGTCTCATGTGCGTGGACATGTAAGGTTGGTCTGGGCCGATTCATCCCACAATACCGCTGAATCAAAATAAGACGTTGGTGGTAAGCAGTATGACTATCACCGCCCACAACTCTTTGTGTTCTACTCATGCATATCATCTACGCATAGACCTGGCTCATGATGCCACTGTTGGGGAACGTTGCATGAAAAAAAATCTATGCACACGCAAGATCTATCCATGGAGATGCATAGCTACGAGAGGGTAAGAACATCTACGTACCCTTGTAGATCGCTAAGTGGAAGCATTTTATCACGCGGTTGATGTAGTCGTACTCTTCGCAATCCGATCACGACCCAACCGATCTAGTGCCGAACGAACGACACCTCCGAGTTTAGCACACGTGCGGCTCGATGATTTATCCTCCTTCTTGATCCAGCAAGTGGGAGAGGAGAAGTAGATGGGATCACAACCAGCACGACGACGTGGTGGTGATGGTGGTGGTGGAGCACCGACAGCGCTTCACTAAGCGTCGCCGAGACGAGGCGGTGGAACTACGGAGTAACGGGAGAGAGAGGGGCGCCAAGGGCTTGGTGTATCCTCTTGAGGCGCCCCCTCCCATCTATATATAGGTGGAGGGGCATGGGAAACAGCCCCTCCAAGCCCTAGGGCGCAGCTAAGGGGGAGAGGACTTGGACTCCAAGTTCAATCCTATTCCTACTAGGACTCCTTCCTTTTTTGCCTGCCCTAACCACATGGGCTTTTGAGGACTTGGTGCTCCTAGCCCAATAAGGCCAGGGCACCTCCCCACAGCCCATGCTAGCCCTTGGGTCGTGGTGAACCCACTTGTGGACTTTCGGACCCCTCTGGAATCCTCGGGAACCTTCTGGAAGCTTCCCGGTACAATACCGAAAAAATGCACCTTTTTCCGGAAACCAAAATATGACTTCCCATATATAAATCTTTACCTATCAACCATTCTGAGACTCCTCGTGACGTCCGGGATCTCATCCGGAACTCCGAACAATATTTGGTTACCACTCATCAAATATCCCAATACTACTCTAGCGTCAACGAACGTTAAGCGTGCGACCCTACGGGTTCGGGAATTATGTAGTCATGACCGAGACACCTCTCCGGTCAATAACCAATAGCGGGACCTGGATGCCCATATTGATTCCTACATATTCCACGAAGATCTTTTATCGGTTGAACCTTTATGACAACATATGTAATTCCCTTTGTCTGTCGGTATGTTACTTGCCTGAGATTCGATCATCGGTATCTCTATACCTAGTTCAATCTCGTTACCGGCAAGTCTCTTTACTCGTTCCGTAATACATCATCTTGCAACCAACTCCTTAGTCACTTTGCTTGTAAGCTTCTTGTGATGTGTATTACCGAGAGGGCCCAGAGATACCTCTCCGATACACGGAGTGACAAATCCCAATCTCGATTCACGCCAACTCAACAGACACCTTCGGAGATACCTGTATAGCATCTTTATGATCACCCAGTTACGTTGTGGCGTTTGATAGCACACAAGGTATTCCTCCGGTATCCGGGAGTTGCATGATCTCATGGTCGAAGGAACATGTATTTGACATTAAGAAAGCAGTAGCAATAAACTGAATGATCATATGCTATGCTAACGGTTGGGTCTTGTCCATCACATCATTCTCCTAATGATGTGATTGCGTTATCAAATGACAACTCATGTCTATGGTTAGGAAACCTTAACCATCTTTGATGAACGAGCTAGTCTAGTAGAGGCTCACTAGGGACACGGTATTTGTTTATGTATCCACACATGTATTTAAGTTTCCGGTCAATACAATTCTAGCATGAATAATAAACCTTTATCATGATTAAGGAAATATAATAATAACCATTTTATTATTGCCTCTAGGGCATATTTTCATCAGGGCCAGGGGAGGACATGGGCAGGCGCCACGCGCCGTCCGCGCGTGTCCGTTCGGCCGCAAACTCGGCCCAAACTTGGGCCGGGAATGGGTCGAAAGCGGACAAAAAACAGACGACGGCCCATTTGCGGCCGTGCGTTGGAAGGCCTGCTTTGTCCGTTTACCCCAAACGGACGCGAGCGGACAGGACGGGGTTGCGCGTTGGAGTTGGCCTAAGTATCATGTGTCTACTGTCCATAGTCCTTGCATGGAATGCAGAATATGGAGGTTATTACAGTATCCATAAAGGGGAGCCAACACTCATATTAGGGCATCTCCAACGCTGATCCACAAATTTGCTCCCGCATCCATCTGCGGACAAGGGCACCAGTCCGTGGACTTTGATTTGGGAGCCGACCATCTAATACTATCCGCATATGCCCGGTTACATTTCAAATGAAATTCAACAAAAATGAACAAACCTGACTAAAATGGATGCTTTTCATCAAAACGGAGCAAATTCTTTACATAAAAATGGATGCTTTTCATCAAAACAGAGCAAATTCTTTACATTTAGACATTTTTCTACTAGACTGGACTCTAAACCTAGACTAAAATGACCGTCGGCTCCCGTTCCCCATCTCCGGCCGGCCACGAGCCCCGGAAAATGAAGCCTCGCCCCCTCCGCAACCCTCCGCTGACATGTCTTCCCCATGTCCGGCAGCCCGCTCGTCGGACTGTCGGATGCCCTGGAGGGATATTCTTTAGCTAGAGGGGAAGAATGCCCCCACTTCCCCCGTACCTTCCCTATGTCCCGCAGCGCCGCTCATCGGAGTGGCCTCTGCTTTCGTGAAGCATGGATCAGGGTTGGTTTTTGGGGCGGGTGATGGTGGTGGCCTGCGAAGAGGGCAAGACACACCGGCGGGGTCCTTTGTGGAACCCAAGCGGCGGCAGGCTCCCATGATCTACTTTTCCTCGATGTCGGCAGCGGTCGCGGACATGTTGGCCACCTCGTTGATCTCCACGACGCCGACTACTTTCTCCGCCAGCAGGGCATGACGACGGATGGCGTGGGAGGAGCGGTACGACACTGCCTCGTCCACGATAGCATCTTTGCCCGTGCCACGTGCTCCTACACGAGCTGGCTTGGAGCGGCGACTTGCTAAACCACTCGCTGGCTTGGAGCGACCACATGCTCCTCCGCGCGCAAGCCTGCAGCCTCACCTGTGGTACTGACGGCCTCAAGCGGTGAGGGAGGTCGAGCAGCGAGTTGCCTAGCTCGTATCCGGCGGGCTCGGCGGGACACCCAGGCGGCTTTTATGCCGGAGAACCTCTCTTCCTCCTCGCCGGATGCCATGGTCAGTGTGAAGAATATGGTGCAAGGAGGAGATGGGGAGCGGAGGTGTGGTGTCGTTCTTGCCTACCGTCTGGCCTCATTTAAATAGCTGATGGACACGAGGAGCCAACCGACATTATGTTTACTGTCGGTCAGCTCGCGAACGAACGTGTGGCTGGAGTAGGTTCCTCGGCACACGTGTGGCTTTAATGAATTCAGGTGAGGAGGCGTGTTCAGCTAGGCGTGCAGCAGGAGTGGAGGAGGCGTGCAGCAGCAGGTGAGGAGGCGTGTTCAGCTAGGCGTGCAGCAGCAGGTGAGGAGGCGTGTTCAGCTAGGCGTATTCAGCTAGGCTCGGCAGGCGGGGCGCGTGCAGCGGCTTGGGCGGCAGGGCAGCAGTGGCGAGCGGCGAGCGAGGCGGGCCGGCAGTGACCGAGGGGAGAGAGGGGAAGCGGGGCGACGGAGGCCGTGGCCTCACCGTTCGTTCATGGGAAGAGGGCGGCGAGGCTCGATGGAGCGGCTCGGGGAGGCGGTCGGGGACGGCGAGGCAGCGCCGGCGACGAGGGCGAGGCGGCGACGAAGTCGGGCGCGGGGCAGCGCCCGATCTGGATCGGGATGGGGGGGATCGAGTGGGAGGGTTAGGGTTTTGGGGTCCAGGGGGGCAGGCCATATAGGCCAGGGAATGGGCCGGCCGGCTGGGTTGTGGCCCAGTTGGGACAGGGGGGGTTTGTCTTCTTTTTTATTTTTCTGTTTTATTTCTAATTTTCTTATTCCTTTTCTCACATTTTCCTGTTATGCAAATAGTTTGGCACCCAAATGAATTTTGCAAAATATGGGACTTGTTCCATTAAATGCTAGGCATTATCTACTACTGCCAAAAATTGGTTTGGAGACAATTGGAGTTCACACAAATTTTGTATTAAACAGAATGCATTAATCCTTGTTGTTTTGGTAATGTTAGAGCCACCTAATTAATTTATTAATTGTTGGTTACAATTTTAGAATAGTCTCTGGAATATTTGTTATTTATTGAACATTTTAGTTTCTGTTTTGAACAACTTTTATTTTCCGCTTTTAATTTAATTGAATTTTGAGTTAGGAGTTGAAATGCAATATGATGCAAATGATGGTTAGGCTCTGTTAATCATGCTGACTTGTTATTATCAAAAGTGATTACTGTGGCTAATGACATGGGGTGTTACAATTCTCCTCATCTATCAAGAATTCTCGTCCCGAGAATTAAGAGGAAGACTAAAAGAAAGCGGGGTATTCTTCGCGAAGACGATCCTCGCGTTCCCAAGTGGCTTCATCTTTAGAATGATTCGACCACTGGACCTTGAGGAATTTGATCGACTTCTGACGAGTTCGACGCTCAGCTTGATCAAGAATACGGATGGGATATTCTGGATAAGACATATCTTCTCGTAATTCAAGCATTTCATGATCCACAGCTCGAATAGGATCCTTGAAGCAGCGACGGAGTTGGGATACATGAAAGACATCATGCACTTGAGAAAGATTTGGCGGCAATTGCAATTGATATGCCACGTCTCCTCGACGGGCAAGAATACAGAATGGGCCAATGTAGCGAGGAGCTAACTTGCCTTTGATTCCGAACCGATGAGTGCCTTTCAACGGAGTGACGCGTAGGTAAGCTTGATTGCCAGGTTGATAGACCATATCCTGGTGCTTTCGGTCATAGTTGCTCTTCTGACGAGACTGACCAGATTTCAGATGTTCACGGACAATGCGGACTTGTTCTTCTGCTTGCTGGATAATGTCCGGTCCGACGAGTGAGCGTTCCCCAGTTTCTGACCAATTCAGAGGGGTTCGACACTTACGTCCGTAAAGAACTTCAAATGGTGCCATCTTCAGACTAGCTTAATAGCTATTGTTGTAAGAGAATTTGGCATACGGGAGAGATTCTTCCCACTTCTTACCGAAGGAGATGACGCAAGCTCGAAGCATATCTTCGAGCACTTGATTAACTCGTTCGACTTGACCCTGTGACTGAGGGTGAAAAGCGGTGCTGAACAATAGATGAGTTCCCATAGCTTCTTGGAAACTATTCCAGAATCTGGAGGTAAAGAGACTGCCATGATCAGAACTGATCTCCAAGGGAACACCGTGGAGTGACACAATTCAGGAAACATACAAGTCTGCTAACTGACTAGCAGTGATTGTCTCCTTAACAGGCAAAAAGTGAGCGACCTTTGAGAATCGGTCAATGACGACAAAAATAGCATCACGACCCTTCTGAGATCTGGGAAAACCAGTAATGAAATCCATTTGGACTTTGTCCCATTTCCATTCAGGAATTGCAAGGGGTTGCAGAGTTCCAGCAGGCCTTTGATGTTCTGCTTTAATGCGACGACAGACGTCACACTCAGAAACATAACGAGCAATATCTCGCTTCATATTAGGCCACCAGTATCTCTGACAAATGTCACGGTACATCTTTGTGCTACCAGCATGAATTGACAGAGGAGTGTCATGGGCTTCTTTCATAACGTGTTCCCTCTCATCCTTGAACTTGGGTACGAAGGGACGGTGTTGGAAGAATAGGATCCCATCATTATCAAGATGGAATTCTGACGGCTTTCCTTTTTCGAGGTATCGCTTGATCCTTTCAACTTCAGAGTCATACCGTTGCATAGTCTTAATGATGTGTTCTAAATCTGGTTCCACAACCAGGGTATCGAGATAACCCTGTGGAACAATATGGAGGTTCAATTTGCGAAGCTCTTCATAAAGAACAGGTTGTGCTTCCTGAACCATAAGGTTGCTGCAATAAGCCTTGCGACTCAAAGCATCGGCCATTACATTAGCCTTGCCAGGGGTATATGAGATATTCATATCATACTCGGCAATCGTTTCGAGCCATCTTTGTTGACGAAGGTTCAGATCTGGTTGAGTATATAAATACTTCAAACTTTGATGATCCGTGTATATCTCGCAACGATTACCGAGAAGGTAATGTCGCCATAGCTTCAGAGCATAAATAACCGCAGAAAGTTCGAGATCATGTACTGGGTAATTTTCTTCATGAGGACGCAATTATCGAGAGGCATAAGCAATCACTTTGCGCTCTTGCATTAGTACATAGCCTAATCCTTGACGAGATGCATCACAGTATATCACGAAATCCTTTTGGGAATCCGGGGGTGCTAGCACGGGGGCAGATGTTAACTTATCTTTGAGTGTCTGAAAGCTTTCTTGACATTTTTCTGTCCACTCAAATTTAACACCTTTGTGGAGCAGGTTCGTCAATGGCTTTGCAATCTTGGAAAAGTTCTCAACGAATCGACGGCAATAACTAGCGAGTCCGAGAAAACTTCTGACTTGCTTGACATTCTTCGGGGGAGTCCAATCAAGAATAGCCTGAACTCATTCGGGGTTAACAGCAATGCCATTCTTGGAAATCACATGACCAAGATAGGTCACTTCAGATAACCAGAATTCACACTTGGAGAATTTAGCGTACAACTGATGTTCTCGTAGCTTTTCCAATACAAGCCGAAGATGTTCAGCATGTTCTTCTTCATTTTTGGAATATATAAGGATATCATCCAAATAAACCACGACGAATTTGTCGAGGTAATCCATGAAGATATAGTTCATCAACCGGGAGAAGGTTGCTGGAGCATTGGTTAAGCCGAAATACATGACGGTGTACTCATAAGAGCCATATCGAGTAACAAAGGCAGTCTTCGGGATATCCTCTTCGCAAACACGGATCTGATAATAACCCAACCTCAAGTCGAGTTTCGAGAAGACAGAGGATCCAGCAAGCTGATCATAAAGATCATTGATCCGGGGTAGTGGGTATTTATTCTGGATTGTGGCTTGGTTAATGGGCCGATAATCCTGAACCAATTGGTTAGTTCCATCCTTCTTCTTAACTAAGAGTGAAGGTGCTCCCCAAGCAGAGGAACTGGGGCGGATGAAACCTTTCTTAAGTGACTTGTCAATTTCTTCCTTAAGCTCAAGAAGGTGGTGTGGAGGCATCTTATAAGGACGCTTCATAATAGGGACAGTGCCAGGCTTCAAGTCAATGACAAACTCGACAGCTCTAGCCGGGGGTATTCCTGGAAGTTCTTCTGGAAAGACGTCCGGAAAATCTCGAATGACAAGAACGTTCTCGATCCCTTCCAGAGGTGAGGCGTTCAAAGCATTCAGAGCATATATCTGAGCTTTAGCATTCCGAGTAATTCGGGCGGTATAGTTCACTATCTCGTCGGAGGGGTGAAGAAGTTGGACGACTTTAGTGGCACAATTGATCGAAGCAATGTGAGCTTTCAACCAATCCATTCTGAGTATGAGGTCTATGGTGGAAGATTTCAAGACAATGGGTGAGGCAAGGAATTCCAACCCTTTAATTCCGACGGTAACGTGAGGTGCTATCATGTCAGCATGACAATGACCTCCGGGAGTTTTAACGACTAACAGAGTATGCATCTTCTCATATCGAATGCCATGCATGAATGCAAATTTTCCAGAGAGGAATGAATGTGACGCTCCTGAATCAAATAAAACAGAAGCAGGTACTGAGTTAACGAGAAGGGTACCCATCACAGTAGCAGGATGATCCTGGACTTCTTCAATATCAATGTTGTAAGCGTATCCACGACCATGTGCAGCAGACCCAGTATTATAGTTGCGGGCCTGATTGTTGCCACGACCATTGCCACGGCCAGTATGAGGAAAAGCCAACTGATTCTGAGTCTGGCGGCAGTCTTTAGCCTAGTGACCTGGTTTGTGACACTTGAAGCACAGACCATCTTCAGGACGAAGAGGAGCATTGTTTTGAATAGCTTGAGCTCTTGGCTGCCTCCGTGGAGGAGGAGGCAGACGTGGTGCAGCATAGTTGTTCTTCGGCGCAGGGGCATTGGGACGGAACACGTTGTTGGGAATCCAGACTCGACGCTTCTGTGCTGAGCCCGAAGATGAGCCAGCATCATGATAGCGCTTCTGCGAGTCCTTATGCTTCATCTGAGCGGTCTCAACCAGAATAGCCTTGTTCACAAGAGTAGAAAAGTCGTTGAAGTCTTGAGCAACAAGTGCAAGCTTGAGGTCTGGGTGGAGTCCATTACGGAACTTCTCTTGTCTACGGGCATCCGTGGCGATGTCTTCTTTAGCATAGCGGGAGAGGTCAAGAAATTCCCGCTGATAAGCTTCGACAGTCTTGTTGCCCTGGGTGAGGTTGCGGAACTGGGTCTTCATTCGTTCCATAATTGCCTGAGGTATATAACGGGCACGGAAAGCAGCCTGGAACTCATACCAGGTAACCACTGTTCCAACAGGAAGTGTACGCTTGTGTGTGTCCCACCATTGAGCAGCGGGACCCTTTAGGAAAAAGGCTGCAAAGATGACGAAGTTGGCAGGGGCGACATTAGCAGACTCCATCTTGTGAGTGATGTCGCGGAGCTAATCATCAGCATCCAGTGGCTTTTCAGAGTTGCAAAACTGAGTGGGGTTGAGTCGCATAAACTCTGTCAAAGTTATTGAAGCAGGGTTCTGGTTCTGGTTGTTCTGATGCGGAAACTGAGCCATGATTCCAGTCATGAACTGACGGTTGAGCTCGAATTGTTGCATCATAGCTGCCATATAGTCTGGCGGTGGTGGGCGTTCAGGGGTACCACGACCACCTGGTCTAACCATCCTGCTAAGTATCAACAGGGGGTAGTTTAGTAAAAGAAATTGCGAGTGTTTATCGACAAGCATGATGTAACTCAACAATTAAGTAGTGTAACAGATACATAACAGTAGTCAATTAAGACATACAGATCCATACACAGAGTCGGGTACATGCGGACAGCATAACGGCACAAATTCAAAAGCTAGACATATTAGGCGGCGCGCAGGCACGCGGTAAGGAAGTACACAACGAGACATAGCAAAGGCTACATCAACGTCGGAGAAAACCACTGAAACGGGGCAACTGCGAGTGCGGACGACGAATGTTCGTCGCGGCAGGATCCTGCGCTCCATGTGCACTCTGATGCAGAACCTGGTCTCGAGCTGTAAGAAGAGGTCCACGTGTAGGTGTGTGACCTCCAACAGCAGGCCAATCAATACCAGCATACATCTGAGTCCTGCGCGGGTAAAGGATGTGTTCCGGGTGTATCCCTGCACGAACAGCGGGTAGCAACTGTGTCATAGCATCGTAGAGACGTGCTCGAGTGGCAACCAACTCGACGGCAAGAGCCCGAACAGTGCAATCCAGAGTGTGAGTGCACTGAATCAGAACACGCGGGTCGTAGCGATGAGGCTCGTACGGAGCACAGATAGCTGTGTAGTATCCAGTAGCATCTCCAGCAGGGGCATACGGGATGTATCGGAACTCAGAGTCATCCAAGATATCGCTGAACTGTCCTCAGAGACATGCGACAGCAGAGTAGGCGGCATCATGGACTGCCACCTCAGTCATCACGCCGATACCATGGAAAAGGTGCATCTCGGTGTCTGAGTCATTTTGCTGATCATAAATACGGACATCAGCATGGTACTGCTCCTAGTTGAACTCGCGGTAATCCTCGTAAACCATGTACTCGGGGTACCAGCGGTAGCCAAGTCTGGTCAGGAGAGCGATCAGGACAGCTGGAAACCCAGGGGCATCACGAGCCCAAGTGCGAAGCACAAGCTGCGTCGTAGGACATGGTGGAAACAAACGATCCATCTGAAACAGAGGAAATTCAGGTTTGTCAAACGACAAGGAGAAGTTTAATACAACTCGGAGAGAAAGGTTAAACAAAACAATGGAAAGGAAAATGATTATCAGACTAATCAGATCAATGACAGGGAAATCGCACAGATATCCAGCTCTCCGGGTAGATGAGATTTACGAGATCCTAAGTGTCGGCGTTAGTAAAATTTATTTAACCCGAATAGAAAAGGGATCAGAGTCCCAGAGTATAGACGAGGAATAAAAGATCCTAATACCACCCAGTTGGCGACGTGGGCCTGTAAGGCACACAGCCAAGTTAGTAAAATAGTTTTTCGATGTCTAGACTCAACTTCGGCCAAGGAATTTGGAAGGGGGCTTCCTACAGGCAGTCGGCTCTGATATCAACTTGTGATGCCCCCGACTCAATCATGCACTAATCATACACGCAAACATGCACGATCAAGCACAGGGACTCACGGGAAGATACCACAACACAACTCTAACACAAATAAATGGAGATCCACAATATTACAGACCAGGGATCCGAAGATCCGAATACATAAGTCAGTCATACAAATATTATCTGAGTACAGAGATAGTTAGACAAGTTTTGCCTGAAGAAGGCTAGCACAAACAATGACTCTAGATCGAAAGGCGTAGGCTTCCTGCCTGGGAGCCTCCGATCCTACTCCTGGTCGGCTGGCTCGATCCAGTAGTACGTGTCGTCTGGACCCTCCTGGTAATAAGCTCCTGAGGTGGCATCTGGCTCCGGCGCTCCATCGTCTGATGTATCATCCAAGTGGGGTATGGGGAAAGAGAAGTAACAAAGCAACCGTGAGTACTCATCCAAAGTACTCAGCAAGCAAGGATCTACACTACATATGCAACATTATCAAAGGGGACAGGATGTATATGTGGATTGGGCTGCAGAAAAGCCAGAGTAGAGAGAAGGCCTAGTCCTATCGAAGACTAGCATCTTCAAACATCTTCATGAAGCCATCATCTTGCAGCAATAGAAGAGAGTAGGATAGCATTTTATTAAGCAAACATGTTGAAGAACAGCTTAAAGATCCTTCCTCGACTCCCTGCGAGAAAGCGATCCCAAAGCTTCAATTAAGTAGCAAGTATCCAGTACAAGTAGTAGATTGGGATATACAAACTGAGCGTCCTTTACCGTAGGACCGGCTATCGATAGATCATTCATCCCTGCAGGGGTGCACTACTGTTACCCAACACGCTCGATCAACTCTAGTCGGACACACTTGCTGGGTAATGCCCGGCCTCGGAAGATCAACATGAAGCAGCGCCCTACCTAGGCTCAGCAGAGAGGTCAGCACGCCGGACTAACCTATGCACCCAGAGGTCTTGGGTCATCGCCCTGGGCACCCTGGACGTTGCGAGACTGGCCGGGGTGCAGGTGCGACACTGAACTCGTCAGTGAAGTATCCAGCCCAATCCCGACAATCAGCCCGCACGGTGAAACGTGACGTCTGATGAGCTTTCGGGAGAAACGTACGGCGTAGAGGGCCCCATAAACCATAATCCCGCGTGGTGGTAGTGCGTATAGGGCACGTCGACCCACTCAGATCAAACACCCAAATCCAATAGGCTCATTTAGTAACACGCGGAGACAATCAGAGTTTCTAAAGCTCCGCCACAATATCACACTCGAGTGCCCTTCCGGCACACCCGACAACATAGATTCCCTGCGGGTACCCATCAGGGTCGACCCGCCTGTAACAAGGTCAAAGTAACCGTGTGGTCACAACATCAAGGGGGAAACCCGAGGAATCACCCTCGGTGAATTCCACTCGATGAAATCATCAGGGTGAACGTATGAGGCATCACCCTCGAGGTTCACATTGAGGGATTGCACGACAGAGTCGTATCGGGAGTGGAGAAGGAGGAATCACCCTTGATGACCACGACCGAACAGCTACACTTGAGAGTATTCATCAGGAGTGCGTTACGAGGTATCACCCTCGGCACTCGATAGTAACTATGCAGAGTCGTACAACTAAGGGGGTGAAGTGATGTGTCGGTCTCTGGTCGACGATCACATTGATCGAGTCGTTGATGATCAAGCAGAGGCAACAAGGGTAAGGTGGTGGGGTCACTGATGGTTCTCTACCAACCTATACTAAGCAGTTTATCATAGGCAGGTAAGGTAACAATGAACAGGTTACGAAAGCAGGCTATGCATCAGAATAGGAACAAATAGTAACAGTAAAAAATCTAATGCAAGAAGGAGAAATGGAATGGGCGATATCTGGATGCTCAAGGAGGGGGGCTTGCCTGGTTGCTCTGGCAAGAGAGAGGGATCGTCAACGGGCTGCTCGTCTGTAGCGTAGTCGTAATCCACTGCAACGGCGTCGGTCTCGGCATCTATCGAGAGAGAAGGAGGGGGAGAGAAACAATAAATTCACAGCAAAGATGCAACAATTTGTATGACATGTCTAAATGATATGCCGGGGTGTTCTACTGCCTAACTAAATGAGTTAGTTAATTTAGGAATTTATTCGGATTTATTTAATTAAAGTTGGGCACTATTCATTTATCGAAATCGGTCTAAAAGTTTCATGTTCATCTAGCTAGGGGCATCTGACAGGAATACGGAGGGCGTATTCAGATTCGTATCGAAATTCTGAGCAACTTTCATATATAAATTATTTTCATCGAAGTTACGGATTATTCTATATGATTTTCTTAATTTTTAATCATTTTTCTGAAATTTAATTATTTATTTAAATTCGAATTATCCAGAATAGTGTAGGCTGACGTCATCATGACGTCAGCGGTCAACTGACCAGTTGACTGGTCAACCCGACAGGTGGGGTCCACCTGTCGGTGACTGTTAGTTAATTAACAGTAGTTAATTAGGTTAATTTGTTAATTAGGTTAATTAATCTTAATTAGTTTAGGTAAATAGGATTAATTAAGTTAATTAATTATTTAGTTAATTAATTAATTTTTTTCATTTATTGTTAATTATTTTTGTTTTCGTTTTTCTGGGCAGTGGGCCCCGTTCGTCAGCGACCCAGTGGGGTTGGCCCACTGGTCAGTGGCCCATCGGGGGTTAGCGCGCGCGGGCGTGCGGGTGGCGGGGCGCGGGCGCCCGTAGGGCGAACCCGGGCGCAGGCGATCGGCGAGGCGTGGCTGGACGGGGCGGCCGGCGCGGCCAGGGACGCGCGTTCCGGCGGCCACGCACGATGCGGGCGGCGCAGCTGCAGAGGAGGAGGGTGCGGCAGCTGCGGCAGCTGCAGCAGTGCAGCGGGGCCGGCGAGCGGGGCGGCTGCGGCGAGCGGTGCAGCGGCGAGCAGCAGCAGCAGCCGCAGCAGAGGGGCAGCGGCGAGCGCGGCGCAGTGGCAGGGCGAGGCGCGAGCGGGCCGGGGCGAGCGTGTGCGAGGCCGGAGCGGTGGCGATGCGGGCGAGGGAGCAGGGCAGCGCGCGCGGGCGAGCGGGGCAGCAGCACGAGGTCGGCGCGAGCGGCGCGTGCAGCGGCTTGGGCGGCCGGGCAGTAGTGGCGAGCGGCGAGCGAGGCGGGCCGGCGGTGACCGAGGGGAGAGAGGGGGAGCGGGGCGACGGAAGCCGTGGCCTCACCATTCGTTCGTGGGAAGAGGGCGGCGAGGCTCGATGGAGCGGCTCGGGGAGGCGGTCGGGGATGGCGAGGCGGCGCCGGCAACGAGGGCGAGGTAGCGACGACGTCGTGCGCGGGGCAGCGCCTGATCTGGATCGGGATGGGGGGGGGTTGAGTGGGAGGGTTAGGGTTTCGGGGTCCAGAGGGGTAGGCCATATAGGCCAGGGAATGGGCCGGCCGGCTGGGCTGTGGCCCAGTTGGGCCGGGGGGGTTTGTCTTCTTTTTTATTTTTCTGTTTTATTTCTAATTTTTTTATTCCTTTTCTCACATTTTCCTGTTATGCAAATAGTTTGGCAGCCAAATGAATTTTGCAAAATATGGGACTTGTTCCATTAAATGCTAGGCATTATCTACTACTGCCAAAAATTGGTTTGGAGACAATTGGAGTTCATACCAATTTTGTATTAAACAGAATGCATTAATCCTTGCTGTTTTGGTAATGTTAGAGCCACCTAATTAATTTATTAATTGTTGGTTACAATTTTAGAATAGTCTCTGGAATATTTGTTATTTATTGAACATTTTAGTTTCTGTTTTGAACAACTTTTATTTTCCACTTTTAATTTAATTGAATTTTGAGTTAGGAGTTGAAATGCAATATGATGCAAATGATGGTTAGGCACTGTTAATCATGCTGACTTGTCATTATCAAAAGTGATTACTATGGCTAATGACATGGTGTGTTACAAGTAATTAACTTGTGGATACCCGTGGTGACATTGGGGTAATCTAAGCTTAAAGGTTGAACGATACATATCATATGGTGTTGTCGTAGTACGATCCCTAGGGCTATGCTTGACACTTTGGGGATGGTTCAATAGATTGATTGGAAACACAACTTTGAGGTGGTTTGCTACCTACATGATTTCATCCTACTTTCTCTCATAGAATAGAAACTTTGGAGTGATTCTTTGCTGCACTTTGAGGGATTATCATGTGGTTTAATTATGTTAATGATGTTGAGTGGTTGCACTAGCGCAAGTATGAACCCTAGGCCTTGTTTCCAAGCATTGAGACACCATTTTTACTCACTTTGTTACTTGCTACCTTGTTGTTTATGTTTGTTCGAATTACAAAATCTATTTCTACCATCCATATTACACATCTATCATCGCCTCTTCGCTGAACTAGTCCACCTATACAACTGACAATTGTATTCGGTGTGTTTTGGGGACACAAAAGATTACAATATTTGATTGCAGGGTTGTTTGAGAGAGAATCATCTTCATCCTGCATCTCCCACGTATTGATAAACCTTAGGTCATCCACTTGAGGATTTGCTACTGCCCACAAAACTTTGCACTTGGAGGCCCAACCAAGTCTACAACAAAAAAGTCACGTAATAGACATCAATCAATCATATATACAATAGTTTACACTCTTTCTCTTTCCTTTGTATTTATTATATTTCTCTAGAAGCATGTGTAGAGGTGTAACACACTCTCTTCTTCTTTCTCTATCTCTCCCCTCCTTGTAAGCAAATGTGTAATCCAGCTTGTGGTGAAGAATTTTGCAAGTCAACAAGGTCTCGAGTTTCATCACCTATCTATAAGTAGGGCTAACACCCTTTAATAAACTCTCTTTGACAATTTCTTCTTCTACTTGGCATTTGACATGTTGAGTGTGTTATGCGTGTCGGCACAAAGAACAAATTTAAGACTAGCACTCACAAGAAATTATTCAAGATAATTGAGTAAATATTGTTGGACGCGAATAGAACCAAATCCAAACCCTTTCCCCCCTAAGTTATAAGTTGCCTCAGATATTACCCAACTTACCACAAAGTTTGGGCTTAGGCAGAAGTAGAACCAAATTCTAACGCCTAAGCTCTAAAACCCGAGGATAGTATTGATATTTTTCATCATCGATAAAACAAAAAATTATGGACTAGTGAAACATATGATCGTAATAAACTATCATGGTGAAGTTGATGACGATTTATCATAGTTCACAACTACAAACATAAGTAAGCAAACCCTAAACCAAACCCATTGACATGCATGCTGGTAAAATGCAGGAGCTCACCATGCCGAAGATCCTGGTCGACCTCGTGGTAAGGGGCGAGTACCCTGCTGGAGGAGGCATTGGTGGAGGTCTGCGGCAACGGCAATCTCTTCCAAGCATAAGCGGGCTAACCTCGCCTCCCCGCCACAGCATCTAACATGCTAGTTTGATAGAGGCCTCGGTAGATGGTTACCCCCGACAGATCGGCCACATCGTCGCCCTGATTTGCCAAAGGTGTGTGATGGGCTCGGTGTGACGCCCCTGCCTTGACCATGCACTAATCATACACGCAAATGCGCACGATTAAGATCAGAGACTCGCGGGAAGATACCACAACACAACTCTATGGCACAAAAACAACATAAAGCTTTATATTACAAGCCAGGGCCACGAAGGCTCGAATACATAAGTCAACGAAAGCAACAATATCTGAGTACAGACATAAATAGACAAGTTTGCCTTAAGAAGGCCGAGCAAAACAATGACAACTATATCGAAAAGGCGTAGGCCTCCTGCCTGGGGCCTCCTAACTACTCCTGGTCGTCAGTCGCCACATAGTATTAGGCGCCGTCGGTGTAGTAGTCATCGGCGGGATCAGCTGGCTACTGGGCTCCGTCATCTGATCGCAGCAATCGGGTAAAGGGGAAAAAGGTAGCAAAGCAACCGTGAGTACTCATCCAATGTACTCGCAAGACTTACATCAGACTATGCTAAGTATGCATTAGTATCAAAGGGAAGGGGTTGTATCTGTGGACTATACTACAGAATTGCCAGAATAGAGGGGAAGGCCTAGCCTATCGAAGACTAGCCTCTTGCAGCGTCTTGCAGCAATAGAAGAGAGTAGAGTAATGATGACCCACAAGTATAGGGGATCTATCGTAGTCCTTTCGATAAGTAAGAGTGTTGAACCCAACGAGGAGTAGAAGGAAATGACAAGCGGTTTTCAGCAAGGTATTCTCTGCAAGCACTGAAATTATCAGTAACAGATAGTTTTGTGATAAGATAATTCGTAACGGGTAACAAGTAACAAGTGTAACTAAAGTGCAGCAAGGTGGCCCAATCCTTTTCGTAGCAAAGGACAAGCCTGGACAAACTCTTATATAAAGCAAAGCGCTCCCGAGGACACATGGGAATTATTGTCAAGTTAGTTTTCATCATGCTCATATGATTCGCATTCGTTACTTTGATAATTTGATATGTGGGTGGACCGGTGCTTGGGTGCTGTCCTTACTTGGACAAGCCTCCCACTTATGATTAACCCCTCTCGCAAGCATCTGCAACTATGAAAGAAGAATTAAGATAAATCTAACCATAGCATGAAACATGTGGATTCAAATCGGCCCCTTACGAAGCAACGCATAAACTAGGGTTTAAGCTTCTGTCACCCTAGCAACCCATCATCTACTTATTACTTCCCAATGCCTTCCCCTAGACCCAAACAATGGTGAAGTGTCATGTAGTCGACGTTCACATAACACCACTAGAGGAAAGACAACATACATCTCATCAAAATATCAAACGAATACCAAATTCACATGATTACTTATAACAAGACTTCTCCCATGTCCTCAGGAACAAACGTAACTACTCACAAAGCATATTCATGTTCATAATCAGAGGGGTAATAAATATCATCAAGGATCAAAACATATGATCTTCCACCGAATAAACCAACTAGCATCAACTACAAGGAGTAATCAACACTACTAGCAACCCACAGGTACCAATCTGAGGTTTTGACACAAAGATCGGATACAAGAGATGAACTAGGGTGTGAGAGGAGATGGTGCTAGTGAAGATGTTGATGGAGATTGACCCCCTCTTGATGAGAGGATCGTTGGTGATGATGATGGCTTCGATTTCCCCCTCCGGGAGGGAAGTTTCCCCGGCAGAACAGCTCCGCCGGAGCCCTAGATTGGTTCTGCCCAAGTTCCGCCTCGAGACGGCGGCGCATCGTCCCGAAAGCTCTCTTCTGATTTTTTCCAGGTCAAAACCCTCCATATAGCAGAAGATGGGCACCGGAGGCCTGCTAGGGGGCCCACAAGCCACAGGGGCACGCCCAGGGGGTAGGGTGCGCCCCCCAGGCTTGTGGTCTCCTGGTGGGTCCCCTCTGGTATTTTCTTCGCCCAATATTTTTTAATATATTCCAAAATAATTCTCCGTAAATTTTTAGGACTTTTGGAGTTGTGCAGAATAGGTCTCTCAGATTCACTCCTTCCCGGTCCAGAATTCCAGCTGCCGGCATTCTCCCTCTTTATGTAAACCTTGTAAAATAAGAGAGAAAAGGCATAAGTATTGTACCATAATGTGTAATAACAGCCCATAATGCAATAAATATCAATATAAAAGCATGATGCAAAATGGATGTATCAACTCCCCCAAGCTTAGACCTCACTTGTCCTCAAGTGGCAGCCGAAATCGATAATCATGTCCACATGTTTAGAGATAGAGGTGTCGATAAAATAAAATACGGACATGAAGGCATCATGATCATCTTTAGAACAGCAACATATATTGTCTTATAATTTCTTATGCTAAAGTAACAATTCGTTCACAAGGTAAAGTATGAAACAAGAACTTTATTGGAAACTAACAAACTATGACCTCAGCCATTGAAGCAATTGTAATTTATCATAACATAGGAAAGAGTCAATATAAGAGCTTTTCAGCAAGTTCACATACTCAACTATACTTTAGTCTTTCACAATTGCTAACACTCACGCGATACTTATGAGATCAAAGTTTCAATCGGACACAAAGAAAGATAGGGGCTTATGGTATCGCCTCCCAACCTTTTACCTCAAGGGTAATGTCAACAATAATAGTTTATGAATATCTACATCCAAGTGGATATATATATCTGGATCTCCCCCCAACATATAGTGCTTGCCAAAATGAAAAAGTGTAAAAAGGAATAGGTGGTTATCACCCTGACTCGTGTATAAGGGTAGAAGGTAAAAGTAAAGATAGTCCCTTCGCAGAGGGAAGCAGAGGTTGTCATGCGCTTTTATGGTTGGATGCACAAAATCTTAATGCGAAAGAAAGTCACTTTATATTGCCGCTTGTGATAAAGAACCTTATTACGCAGTCTGTCGCTTTTATTTCTTCCATATCACAGGTTCGTATAAAGCTTATTTTCCTCACACTAAAGATCATACATATTTAGAGAGAAATTTTTATTGCTTGCACCGATGACAACTTACTTGAAGGATCTTACTCAATCCATAGGTAGGTATAGTGGACTCTCATGGAAAAACTGGGTTGAGGGATGTTTGGATGCACAAGTAGTATCTCTACTTGGTGTAAAAGATTTGGCTAGCAAGGGGTGAGAAGCAAACTCAACATGTTGGAGGATCCATAACAATATAACTTCTATTCGGATATAAAGAAACATAACTCATTATGTTGTCTTCCTTGTCCAACATCAACCTTTTAGCATATAATATTTTAATGAGTGCTCACAATCACAAAAGATGTCCAAGATAGTATATTTATATGAGAGGCCTCTTTTTCTTTATTACTTCCTATTAATTGCAACAATGACCAAAACTATGTTTGTCAACTAACAACAAGTTTCATGCGACATACTTCTTATCTGAGAAGTCGTCACTTCCATAAGATCATTATACAATCTTTTTATTTCTTTAATTCTTTATTTCTTTTTCTCATGATCATAGAAAGAAAGCAAAGCCCTCAAGTCGAAACTAATCTTTATCATATAACTCTCGGACTCGATTACATAGAGGGAACATAAAGCAAAACTCCAAGCTAGATCATACCAAAATTTTATTCTACTAAACCGAGATATAATCAAAAGGATCGAACTAAGAAAAAATGATAAAGATAAAGATAAAGATATGATGGTGATACAATACCGGGGCATCTCTCCCAAGCTTGGCAGTTGCCAAGGGGAGTGCCCATACCCATGTATTTAGGTCTCTTTCTTCGGAGGTGGTGATGATGAAAGAATCTTATCCTCCGTCTTCCAAGGCATAGGTTCACCATAGTAAAAAGATGAACGAGTCTCTGGGATCCTCAAGTCTGCAGCCAAACTCATCCTCTTAAATCTGTATTCATACTCACAGTTTTGGTTTTGCAGGTCATAGATTTGGGCTTGGAGATGCTCAATTTTCTCATGAAGCTTGAAGATGGCCTCCCCAATGTTCTTGGCATCCATCTTGTGATCATGGGTAAATTCAGCGATCATCAAGTGATTGGCATTGAGTCCATGTTCCATCATCCCTTGGCACTTGAAGTCTTGCTGCTCCATTGCTTCGAGCCTTGTCTCCACGCTTCCGGTCCTTTTTGGCCCTTCAACATCGCGGATGTGCAGCACCCCCTCACGCATCTCAATGGTTTGAGGGTGTTGCAGCACCTCCGCGAGGTAAGGGCAGATGACCTTCTCGAAAAACTTGTCCTTGGGGGCGCTTGAAGACGTCATGGTGATCTGGATCTGTCAGGAAAAACAGCTCGAAACAAGAACAGGAGATATTGCCGTGGTCCGATGGTCAAAACCTTTGGGAGATTATATAATGAATTTTTACCGACCTAAAGAACTGTTCCACAAGAAAATGGAGTCCGGAGGGCACACGAGGTGGCCACAAGCCAGGGAGGCGCCCAGGGGGTTAGGGCGTGCCCCCAGGGCTTGTCGCCTCCTCGTGCACTTTTCGGACTACTTTTAATTTTCCTAATTTTTTAAATATTCCAAAACAGAGAAAAATTGCCATTGAAAAAGTTTTGGAGTCGGTTTGCTTACCGTACCACATACCTATTCCTTTTCGGAGTCTGAAACGTTCTGGTAGGTTTCCCTTATGTACTCCTCCGGCGTTATGGTATTAATAATATTGGTCTCAACATTTATGGGAGTACCTGAGATATAATGTTTGATTCTTTGCCCGTTCACCACCTTCGGGTTGGTGCCTTCGGCGTTGTTAATTTTGATGGCACCGGAACGGTAAACCTCCTCGATAATATAAGGACCTTCCCATTTAGAGAGAAGCTTTCTTGCAAAAAATCTTAAACGAGAGTTGTATAGCAAGACAAGGTCACCTACATTAAATTAATGTTTTTGTATCCTTTTGTCATGCCATCTTTTAACTTTTTCTTTAAACAACTTACCATTCTCATAGGCTTGGGTTCTCCATTCATCAAGTGAGCTAATGTCGAATAACCTCTTTTCACCGGCAAGTTTGAAATCATAGTTGAGCTCTTTAATTGCCCAATACGCTTTATGTTCTAGTTCGATAGGTAAGTGACATGCTTTTCCATAAACCATTTTATAAGGAGACACACCCATAGGGTTTTTATAAGCAGTTCTATAAGCCCATAATGCATCATCAAGTTTCTTAGACCAATTCTTTCTAGATCTATTAACAGTCTTTTGCAAGATCAACTTTATTTCTCGATTGCTCAATTCTACTTGACCACTAGACTGAGGATGATAAGGAGATGCAATTCTATGGTTGAAATCATATTTAGCAAGCAATTTACGGAATGCACCATGAATAAAGTGTGAACCATCATCAGTCATTAAATATCTAGGGACTCCAAACCTCGGGAAAATAACTTCTTTAAGCATTTTAATGGAGGTGTTATGATCAGCACTACTAGTTGGAATAGCTTCTACCCACTTAGTAACATAATCAACAGCAATCAAAATATGTGTATACCCATTGGAGGAAGGAAAAGGTCCCATATAATCAAATCCCCAAACATCAAATGGTTCAATAACAAGTGAATAATTCATAGGCATTTCCTGACGTCTACTAATATTACCAATTCTCTGGCATTCATCACAAGACAAGACATACTTACGAGCATCTTTGAAGAGAGTAGGCCAATAAAAACCAGATTGTAATACCTTGTGTGCAATTCTATCTCCAGCATGGTGTCCTCCATAGGCCTCGGAGTGACACTTGCGTAAGATTTGTTCCTGTTCATGCTCAGGTACACAACGTCTAATAACACCATCTACTCCTTCTTTATAAAGGTGTGGGTCATCCCAAAAGTAATGTCTTAAATCATAGAAAACCTTTTTCTTTTGCTGGTATGTGAAACTAGGTGGTATAAATTTAGCAACAATGTAATTAGCATAATCTGCATACCATGGAGCATTACGAGAAGCATTTATGACAGCTAATTGTTCATCAGGAAAACTATCATCAATGGGTAGTGGGTCATCAAGAACATTTTCTAACCTAGACAAGTTGTCTGCTACGGGGTTCTCAGCTCCCTTTCTATCAATAATATGCAAATCAAATTCTTGCAGCAAGAGAACCCATCTAATAAGTCTAGGTTTAGCATCTTTCTTTTCCATAAGGTATTTAATAGCAGCATGATCGGTGTAAACAGTAACATTGGAGTCAACAATATAAGATCTGAACTTATCACAAGCAAAGACAACTGCTAAAAATTCTTTTTCAGTAGTAGCATAATTTTTTTGAGCACTGTCTAGAGTTTTACTAGCATAATGGATAACATTTAATTTCTTATCAACTCTTTGTCCTAGAACAGCACCTACAGCATAATCACTAGCATCACACATAATTTCAAAGGGTAGATTCCAATCAGGTGGTTGAACAATAGGACCAGAAATCAAGGCTTTCTTAAGAATTTCAAATGCTTCTACACAATCATCATAAAAAACAAATGGAACATCTTTTTGCAAGAGATTAGTGAGAGGCCTAGAAATTTTAGAGAAGTCTTTAATAAACCTCCTATAGAAACCAGCATGACCGAGGAAATTTCTTATACCTTTGATATCTTTAGGACACGGCATCTTTTCAATAGCATCTACTTTAGCTTTATCAACTTCAATACCTCTTTCAGAAATTTTATGCCCCAAGACAATACCTTAATTAACCATAAAGTGGCACTTCTCCCAATTCAAGACAAGATTAGTTTCTTCACATCTCTGCAAAACTCGACCAAGGATGCTTAAGCAATCATCAAAAGAAGTTCCGTAAACGGAGAAATCATCAATGAAAACCTCAACAATCTTTTCACAAAAGTCAAAGAATATAGCAGTCATACATCTTTGAGAGGTAGCTGGAGCATTGCACAAACCAAAAAGGCATTCATCTATAAGCAAAGGTACCGAAAGGGCAAGTAAAAGTAGTTTTTTCTTGATCCTCTTTTGACACAGGTATTTGCAAAAAACCAGAATAACCATCTAGAAAGCAAAAGTGTGTATGTTTTGATAGTCTTTCTAGCATTTGATCAATAAAAGGTAGAGGATAATGATCTTTCCTAGTGGCTTTATTCAACTTTCTAAAATCAATAACCATTCTATAACATGTAACAATTCTTTGTGGAATCAATTCATTCTTATCATTAGGGACAACAGTAATACCTCCCTTCTTAGGGACACAATGAACAGGACTTACCCATATACTATCAGCAATAGGATAAATTATACCTGCCTCCAGAAGCTTTAGTATTTAATTTCTTACCACTTCCTTCATCTTAGGATTTAACCGTCGTTGGTGATCAACAATTGGTTTAGCATCAGGCTCCAGATTAATTTTGTGCTGACATAGAGTGGGACTAATGCCCTTAAGATCATCAAGAGTATATCCAATAGCGGCACGGTGCTTCTTCAGAGTTTTCAATAATTTCTTTTCTTCATGCTCTAAAAGGTTAGCACTAATAATAACAGGATATATCTTCTTTTCATCAAGATAAGCATATTTCAGAGTATCAGGTAATTGTTTAAGCTCAAATACGGGATCACCCTTGGGTGGAGGAGGATCCCCAAAAATCTCAATAGGCAAGTTGTGTTTCAAAACAGGCATTTGGTTGAAGAATATTTCATCTAATTCTTTTTTTCATTCATGAACATATCATTTTCAGGGTCTAGCAAATATTGTTCTAAAGGATCAGTAGGAGGCACAGCAATAGAAGCAAGACCAATAATTTCTTCTTTATTAGGCAATTCTTTATCATGGGGTTGTCTACGGAATTTAGAGAAATTAAAATCATGAGACACATCCCCAAAACTTACAGTAACAGTTTCTTTTTCACAATCTATTTTGGCATTAACAGTGTTCAAGAAAGGTCTACCAAAAATAATGGGACAAAAATTATCTTGTGGGGAACCAAGAACTAGAAAATCAGTAGGGTATTTTCTTTTCCCACACAAGACTTCAACGTCTCTAACAATCCCAATTGGTGATATAGTATCTCTATTAGCAAGCTTAATAGTGACATCAATATCTTCTATTTCAGCAGGTGCAATATCATTCATAATTTCTTGATATAAAGTAAAGGGAATTGCACTCACACTAGCACCCATATCACATAAGCCAAGATAACAATGATCTCCTATTTTAACAGAAAAAACAGGCATGCCAACAACAGGTCTATGTTTATCTTTATCATCGGGTCTAGCAATTCTAGCAGCTTCATCATAGAAGTAAATAACATGCCCATCAATATTATCGACAAAGAGATCTTTAACCATAGCAATATTAGATTCAAATTTAATTTGTTCAGGGGGTGTAGGTGTTCTAGTATAACTCTTACGAACCACAGCTGAAGCTTTGGCATGTTCCTTTATTCTAACAGGGAAAGGTGGTTTCTCAATATAAGCAGGAGCAACAATAGGATCAACATTATAAGTAATAGTTTCTTCTTCAGCTTTAAATGGTTCTATTACTTTCACTTCAATGGGAGGATGATATTTAAACCACTTCTCCTTAGGGAGATCAACATGAGTAGCAAATGATTCACAGAAGGAAGCTACTATCTCAGAGTCAAGTCCATATTTAGTGCTAAATTCACGAAAAGCATCGGTATCCATAAAAGATTTAACACAATCAAACTTGAGGTTTATACCTGACTCATTACCTTCGTCGAGTTCCCAATCTTCAGAGTTGCGTTTAATTCTTTCCTATAAATCCCATTTGAATTCAATAGTCTTCTTCATAAAAGAACCAGTACAAGAAGTATCGAGCATGGATTGATCATTACGAGAAAGCCGAGCATAAAAATTCTGAATAATAATTTCTCTTGAGAGCTCATGATTGGGGCATGAATATAACATTGACTTAAGACTCCCCCAAGCTTGATTGATACTTTCTCCTTCACGAGGCCAAAAATTATAAATATAATTCCGATCACGATGAACTAGATGGATAGGATAAAACTTCTGATGAAATTCCAATTTCAATCGGTTGTAGTTCCAAGTCCCAATATCATCGCATAGCCTATACCATGTCAATGCCTTCTCCTTTAAAGATAAAGGGAAGACCTTCTTCTTGACTTCATCCTCAGGCAAACCTGCAAGCTTAAATAATCCACAAACTTCATCCACATAGATTAGATGCATATCAGGATGTAATGTTCCATCTCCTGCATAAGTATTAGCTAGCAGTTTCTCTATCATACCCGAAGGAATTTCATAATAAATATTTCTAGTAGGTTCAGTAGGTTGAGGGGCAACTGTTTTCTCTTCCGGTCGGGGTGAAGATACCCCGAACAAACCCCTCAAAGGATTATTTTCCATAGCAACAAGTGACAGTAAATTTCAGCACACTATATAAATGTTTCCTTACCAAATTCCACTTACCAAAGGCGCTTCACTCCCCGGCAACGGCGGCAGAAAAGAGTCTTGATGACCCACAAGTATAGGGGATCTATCGTAGTCCTTTCGATAAGTAAGAGTGTCGAACCCAACGAGGAGCAGAAGGAAATGACAAGCGGTTTTCAGCAAGGTATTCTCTGCAAGCACTGAAATTATCGGTAACAGATAGTTTTGTGACAAGATAATTCGTAACGGGTAACAAGTGTAACTAAAGTGCAGCAAGGTGGCCCAATCCTTTTTTTAGCAAAGGACAAGCCTGGACAAACTCTTATATAAAGCAAAGCGCTCCCGAGGACACATGGGAATTATTGTCAAGTTAGTTTTCATCATGCTCATATGATTCGCTTTCGTTACTTTGATAATTTGATATGTGGGTGGACCGGTGCTTGGGTGCTGTCCTTACTTGGACAAGGCTCCCACTTATGATTAACCCCTCTCGCAAGCATCCGCAACTACGAAAGAAGAATTAAGATAAATCTAACCATAGCATGAAACATGTGGATCCAAATCGGCCCCTTACGAAGCAACGCATAAACTAGGGTTTAAGCTTCTGTCACTCTAGCAACCCATCATCTACTTATTACTTCCCAATGTGTTCCCCTAGGCCCAAACAATGGTGAAGTGTCATGTAGTCGACGTTCACATAACACCACTAGAGGAAAGACAACATACATCTCATCAAAATATCTAATGAATACCAAATTCACATGATTACTCATAAAGCATATTCATGTTCATAATCAGAGGGGTAATAAATATCATTAAGGATCTGAACATATGATCTTCCACCAATAAACCAACTAGCATCAACTACAAGGCGTAATCAACACTACTAGCAACCCACAGGTACCAATATGAGGTTTTGAGACAAAGATCGGATACAAGAGATGAACTAGGGTTTGAGAGGAGATGGTGCTGGTGAAGATGTTCATGGAGATTGACCCCCTCTCGATGAGAGGATCATTGGTGATGATGATGGCTTCGATTTACCCCTCCGGGAGGGAAGTTTCCCCGGCAGAACAGCTCCACCGGAGCCCTAGATTGGTTCTGCCCAAGTTCCGCCTCGAGACGGCGGCGCTTCGTCCCGAAAGCTCTCTTCTGATTTTTTCCAGGTCAAAACCTTCTGTATAGCATAACATGGGCACCGGAGGCCTGCCAGGGGGCCCACAAGCCACAGGGGCATGCCCAGGGGGTTGGGCGCGCCCCCCAGGCTTATGGCCTTCTGGTGGGTCCCCTCTAGTATTTTCTTCGCCCAATATTTTTTATATATTCCAAAATAATTCTCCGTAATTTTTTAGGACTTTTGGAGTTGTGCAGAATAGGTCTCTCAGATTCACTCCTTCCCGGTCCAGAATTCCAGCTGTCGGCATTCTCCCTCTTTATGTAAACCTAGTAAAATAAGAGAGAAAAGGCATAAGTATTGTACCATAATGTGTAATAACAGCCCATAATGCAATAAATATCAATATAAAAGCATGATGCAAAATGGACGTATCAAGTAACATATCATATAGAATTAAGTATATAATAGCAACGCACAGATATCCTTCCTCATTTACCCCGCAAGGAAGCGATCCCGGAGCCATCATATCAGTTTAGTATAACAATTATCCAGTTCTAATTGTAGTAGATCAGGATACAACTCCGAGCGTACGTTACCATGGACACGGCTATTCAAATAGATATACTTCCCTGCAGGGGTGCTCCAATTTACCCAACACGCTCGATTAACTCCGGCCGGACACACTTTTTGGGTCATGCCCGGCCTCGGCTGATCAACACACCGTAGTCCTACATAGGCTCAACAGAGAGGTTAGCAAGCCGGTCTTAAACATCCTACGTGCTCAGGGGTCTTGGGCCCATTGCCCTTTGCACTCCTGCGTGTTGTGTATGCGACCTCGAGCAAACCCACCTCCTTATACAAGCGTAGGTGGTTACCGTCCAACCAGGCACGCGCCGCTCAGCTGCTGACGTCTGAAGAGCTTTCAGGAGAATAGTACGACGCCGAGTGCCCATACTTATTCCTGCATGGTGGTTAGTGTGAAAAGGCCATAGGCCTACTCAGATCACATATACAAACCGTTAGTGTATTTGGAGCTCACGAAAATGATCAGTGATCCTGTCGCCCCGTCTCGCGGACTTACGACAAGGGCCAGGCCCATCCCTCTCCTGGGGCGGTCTCTGCCTGCCCGGTCGTGTCGCGTCATTATCTCGCGGGTACCCACATGGTCAACCCGACTTATCCAAAGACTGTCGGGAACTCAGGTCCACCTCTACCGGGGCGGTACCACCTGTCCCTTCAGTCCTGCAGTAACAGTTAACGGGGTAACGGTTAAAGGTAACAGTGTGTCCTTACCCTCAAGGTGAACTCAGAGGAATCACCCTCGATAGGTTCACGCTTGAGGTAAAATGTCAAGGTGAACTTGGAGGAATCACCCTCAGTAGGTTAACGCTTGAAGAGCTGCACGACAGAGACATCATCGGGAGTGGTGAGTGAGGAATCACCCTCGGTTAACCGCACTCGATGTGCGACACTACAGAGATATCATCGTAAGTGGGATACGAGGCATCACCCTCGGCACTCGATAGTAGCTCTGCAGAGTCGTACAACTAAGGGAGGTGCCTGTGATGTGTCGGTCTCTGCACCTCGATCACATTGATCGAGTCATCCGGAAGCAAAGCATGGCAACACGGACAAGGGTGCGGGGCCACTGATGGATGATACGTCCATTTTGCATCATGATTTCCTACTGTTATTTATAATGTTTTTATGCATAATAATGCTTTATGGAGTAATTCTAATGCATTTTCTCTCATAATATGCAAGGTTTACACAAAGAGGGAGAATGCCGGCTGCTGGAATTCTGGACCTGAAAAAGCTATGTCAAAGTTACCTATTCTGCACATCTCCAAATGAGCTGAAAATTTACGGAGAATTATTTAGGAATATATAAAAAATATTGGAGCAAATAACTACCGGAGGGGGGGCCACCTGGTGACCACAGGCCCCCAGGCGCGCCAGGCCCCCCAGGCGCGCCCTGGTGGGTTATGGCCAGCCCAGCCCACCTCCGGTGCCCATCTTCTAGTATATAAGTCATTTTACCTAGAAAAAAATAAGGAGAGGACTTTCGGGATGGAGCTCCGCCGTCTCCAGGCGGAACTTGGGCAAGAGCACTTTTGCTCTCCGGCGGAGCGATTCCGCCGAGGGAACTCCCCCCCCCCCCCTCCCGGAGGGGGAAATCGAAGCCACCGTCATCACCAAAAACCCTCTCATCTTTGGGGGGCCAATCTTCATCAACATCTTCAACAACACCATCTCCTCTCAAACCCTAGTTCATCTCTTGTGTTCAATCTTTGTACCGGAACCTCAGATTGGTACCTGTGGGTGACTAGTAGTGTTGATTACATCTTGTAGTTGATTACTATATGGTTTATTTGGTGGAAGATTATATGTTCAGATCCATTATGCTATTTAATACCCCTCTGATCTTGAGCATGAATATCATTTGTGAGTAGTTACTTTTGTTCTTGAGGTCACAGGAGAAATCATGTTGCAAGTAATCATGTGAACTTGATATGTGTTCGATATTTTGATGATATTTATATTGTTATTCCCTTAGTGGTGTCATGTGAACGTCGACTACATGGCACTTCACCATCTTTGAGCCTAAGGGAATGCATTGTGGAGTAGTTATTAGATGATGGGTTGCTATAGTGACAGAAGCTTAAACCCTAGTTTATGCGCTACTTCGTAAGGGACCAATTTGGATCCGAATGTTTAATGCTATGGTTAGATTTTTATCTTAATATTTTTCTCGTAGTTGCGGATGCTTGCGAGGGGGTTAATCATAAGTGGGAGGTTTGTTCAAGTAAGAACAGCACCCAAGCACCGGTCCACCCACATTCAAATTATCAAAGTAGCAAACACGAATCAAACCAACATGATGAAAGTGACATGGTGAAATTCCCGTGTGCCCTCTAGAACGCTTTGCTTATTATAAGAGACCGTTTTGGCCTGTCCTTTGCCACAAAAGGATTGGGCTACCTTGCTGCACTTTATTTACCATTACCGTTACTTGCTCGTTACAAATTATCTTGCTATCAAACTACCTGTTACCAACAATTTCAGTGCTTGCAGAAATTACCTTGCTGAAAACCACTTGTCATTTCCTTCTGCTCCTCATTGGGTTCGACACTCTTACTTATCGAAAGGACTATGATTGATCCCCTGTACTTGTGGGTCATCAAGACTCTTTTTTGGCTTCGTTTCCGGGGAGTGAAGCGCTCTTGGTAAGTGGAAATCGGTAAGGAAAAATTTATATAGTGTGCTGAAATTTATTGTCACTTGTTACTATGGAAAACAATCCTTTGAGGGGTTTGTTCGGGGTATCTTCACCTCGAACGGAAGCACAATTAGTTGCCCCTCAACCTACTGCACCTACTGAAAATATTGGTTACAAAATTCCCTCGGGTATGATAGAGCAACTGCTAGCTAATCCTTATGCAGGAGACGGATTTATACATCCTAATATGCATCTTATACATGTGGATGAAATTTGTGGATTATTTAAGCTTGCCGGTTTGCCCAGAGATGAATTTAATAAGAAGGTTTTCCCTTTATCTTTGATGGGAAAAGCATTGACATGGTATAGGCTATGCGATGATCTTGGATCTTGGAACTGGAATCGTTTGAAATTGGAATTTCACCACAAAAAATCCCATACATCTAGTTCATCGTGATCGGAATTATATATATAATTTTTGGCCTCGTGAAGGAGAAAGTATCACTCTAGCTTGGGGGAGGCTTAAGTCAATGTTATATTTATGCCCCAATCATGAGCTCTCGAGAGAAATTATTATTCAGAATTTTTATGCTTGGCTTTCTCGTGATGATCAATCCATGCTCGATACTTCTTGTACTGGTTCTTTTATGAAGAAGACTATTGATTTCAAGTGGGATCTCTTAGAAATAATTAAACACAACTCTGAAGATTGGGAACTCGACGAAGGTAAAGAGTTAGGTATTAAGCTTGAGTTTGATTGTGTTAAATCTTTTATGAATACTGGTGCTTTTCAAAAGGTTAGCACTAAATATGGACTTGACTCTGAGATAGTAGCCTCTTTCTGTGAATCATTTGCTACTCATGTTGATCTCCCTAAGGAGAAGTGGTTTAAATATCATCCCCCTATTAAAGAAGAAATCAAAGAACTGGTTCTAGCAAAAGATGAAACTATCATTTACAATGTTGATCTAGTTGTGCCTACTACTTATATTAAAAACCACTTTTCCCTGTTAGGATAAAGGAACATGCTAAGGTATCAACTGTGGTTCACAAAAGTAATATTGAAGCACCTAAACCCTCTGAACAAATTAAAGTAGAACCTAGTGTCGCAATGGTGAAAGATCTCTTGGTATAAAATATTAATGGGCATGTTATTTACTTCCGTGAAGAAGCTGCTAGAATTGCTAAACCTGATGAAAAAGATAAACATAGACCCGTAGTTGGCATGCCTGTTGTCTCAGTTAAAATTGGAGATCATTGCTATCATGGTTTATGTGACTTGGGTGCTAGTGTGAGTGCTATTCCTTTTACTTTATACCAAGAAATTATGAATGACATAGCACCCACTGATATAGAAGACACTGATGTTACTATTAAACTTGCAAATAGAGACACCATCACACCACTTGGGATTATTCGAGATGTTGAAGTCTTATGTGGGAAAATAAAATATCCTACTGATTTTCTAGTTATTGGTTCCCCACAAGATGACTTTTGTCCCATTATCTTTGGTAGACCTTTCTTGAACACCGTTAATGCTAAGATAGATTGTGAAAAACAAATTGTCAGTGTCAGTTTTGGTGATGAGTCTCATGAGTTTAATTTCTCTAAGTTTAGTAGACAACCTCGCAATGAATAATTACCTAGTAAGGATGAAATAATTGGTCTTGCTTCTATTGTCGTGCCTCCTACTGATCCACTAGAACAATATTTGCTAGACCATGAAAATGATATGCACTTGCGTGAAAGAAATGAAATAGATAAAATATTATTTGAACAACAACCTATCCTAAAACACAATTTTCCTATTGAAACTCTAGGAGGTCCTCCTCCACCTAAAGGTGATCCTGTGTTTGAATTAAAACAATTGCCTGACACTTTGAAGTATGCTTATCTTGATGAGAAAAAAGATATATCTTGTTATTATTAGTGCTAACCTTTCAGAACATGAAGAAGAAAGATTATTAAAAATTCTGAGGAAGCACCATGCTGCTATTGGATATACTCTTGATGATCTTAAGGGCATTAGTCCCACTCTATGTTAGCACAAGATTAATATGGAACCTAATGCTAAACCCGTTGTTGATCACCAACGATGATTGAATCCTAAGATGAAAGAAATGGTAAGAACTGAAATACTAAAGCTTCTGGAAGCAGGTATAATCTATCCCATAGCTGATAGTAGATGGGTAAGCCTGTTCATTGTGTCCCTAAAAAGGGAGGTATTACTGTTGTTCCTAATGATAAAAATGAGCTCATTCCACCAAGAATTGTTACTGGCTATAGAATGGTAATTGATTTTAGAAAATTAAATAAAGCTACTAGGAAAGATCATTACCCTCTGCCTTTTATTGATCAAATGCTAGAAAGATTATCTAAGCACACACACTTTTGTTTTCTTGATGGATATTCTGGTTTCTCTCAAATACCTGTTTCACAACCTGGTCAAGAGAAAACCACCTTTACTTGTCCTTTTAGACCTTATGCTTATAGACGTATGCCTTTTGGTTTATGCAATGCACCTGCTACCTTTCAAAGATGTATGACTGCTATATTCTCTAATTTTTGTGAAAAGATTATGGAGGTTTTCATGGATGACTTTTCTGTTTACGAAACTTCTTTTGATGATTGCTTAAGCAACCTTGATCGAGTTTTGCAGAGATGTGAACAAACTAATCTTGTCTTGAATTGGGAGAAGCGCCACTTTATGGTTAATGAAGGCATTGTCTTGGGGCATAAAATTTCTGAATGAGGTATTGAGCTGGATAAAGCTAAAGTTGATGCAATTGACAAAATGCCATGTCCTAAAGATATCAAAGGTATTCGTAGTTTCCTTGGTCATGCTGGTTTCTATAGGAAGTTTATTAAAGACTTCTCTAAAATTTCTAGGCCTCTTACTAATCTTTTACAAAAGGATGTTCCATTCGTTTTTTATGATGATTGTGTGGAAGCCTTTGAAACAGTAAAGAAAGCCTTAATTTCTGCACCCATTGTTCAACCACCTGATTGGAACTTGCCTTTTGAAATTATGTGTGATGCTAGTGATTATGTTGTTGGTGCTGTTCTAGGACAAAGAGTTGATAAGAAATTAAATGTTACCCATTATGCTAGCAAAACTCTAGACAGTGCCCAAGGAAATTATGCTGCTTCTGAAAAGGAATTTTTAGCAGTTGTGTTTGCTTGTGATAAATTCAGATCTTACATTGTTGATTTCAAAGTAATTGTTCACACTGATCATGCTACTATAAAATATCTTATGGAAAATAAAGATGCTAAACCTAGACTCATTAGGTGGGTTCTCTTGTTACAAGAATTTGATTTACATATCACTGATAGGAAAGGAGCTGAGAACCCCGTAGCTAATAACTTGTCTAGGTTAGAAAATATTCTTGATGACCCACTACCTATTGATGATAGTTTTCCTGATGAACAACTAGCTGCAATAAATGTTTCTCAAAACACCCCTTGGTATGCTGACTATGCTAATTACATTGTTGCTAAATATTTACCTCCTAGTTTTACATACCAACAAAAGAAAAAATTCTTCTATGATTTTAAATATTACTTTTGGGATAACCCACATCTTTATAAAGAAGGAGTAGATGGTATTATTAGACATTGTGTACCTGAGCATGAATAGGAACAAATCCTACAGAAATGTCACTCCGAAGCCTATGGAGGACATCATGTAGGAGATAGAACTGCTCACAAGGTATTGCAATTTGGGTTTTATTGGCCTACTCTCTTCAAGGATGCCCGTAAATTTGTCTTGTCTTGTGATGAATGTCAAAGAATTGGTAATATCGGTAAGCATCAGGAAATGCCTATGAATTATTCACTTGTTGTTGAACCATTTGATGTTTGGGGTTTTGATTATATGGGACCTTTTCCTTCCTCTAATGGGTATACACATATTTTCGTTGTTGTTCATTATGTTACTAAATGGGTAGAAGTTATTCCAACTAGTAGTGCTGATCACAACACTTCCATTAAAATGCTTAAAGAAGTTAATTTTCCCAAGGTTTGTAGTCCCTAGATATTTAATGACTGATGGTGGTTCACACTTTATTTATGGTGCTTTTCATAAAATGCTTGCCAAATATGATGTTAACCATAGAATTGCATCACCCTATCATCCTCAACCTAGTGGTCAAGTTGAACTTAGCAATAGAGAAATAAAGTTAATATTACAAAAGACTGTCAATAGGTCCCAAAAGAATTGGTCTAAGAAATTGGATGATGCACTTTGGGCCTATAGAACAGCTTATAAAAATCCTATGGGTATGTCTCCTTATAAAATGGTTTATGGAAAAGCTTGTCATTTACCTCTTGAGTTAGAACATAAAGCATATTGGGCAATCAAAGAACTTAATTATGACTTCAAACTTGCCGGTGAAAAGAGGTTATTTGATATTAGCTCTTTAGATGAATGGAGAACCCAAGCTTATGAAAATGCCAAACTATTCAAAGAAAAAGTTAAAAGATGGCATGATAAAAGAATCCAAAAGCGGGAATTCAAAGTTGGAGAATATGTTCTATTGTACAACTCTCGTTTTAGATTCTTTGCAGGAAAACTTCTCTCCAAATGGGAAGGACCATATATTATCGAAGAGGTGTATCGCTCTGGAGCTATCAAGATTAATAATGCCGAAGGTACTAACCCGAAGGTGGTAAATGGACAAAGAATTAAACACTATATCTCAGGTACGCCTATTAATGTTGAAAGCAATATTATCCAAACCATGACACCGGATGAACATATAAAAGAAACCTTCCAGAATACTCCAGAATCCTGAGAAAGAGGAGGTACGTGATACGGTAAGTAAACGGACTCCAGAAATTCCGCAAAAATATATTCTGTCAATTTTGGAAGATTACAAAAATTAGAAAAATAAGAAATAACCAGGAAGGCAACCAAGGAGGGCATGATACACCAGGGCGCGCCTGTCCTCCCTGGTGCACCCAGGTGGGTTGTGCCCACCTCGGGAACCTTCCCGACTCTGTTTTCCTTCCATATTCTTGTTTCCCAAGATAAAAAATCTCTATATATACCCCCAGACGATCCGACCACCGCATCGCAGAAAAATCCCATGTTCTTGTTTCGTGTTGTTTTCCTGACAGATCTGAAAATATGTCGTCTCAAGATTCGGAGGGAGAGAGCTGTGTTTCTTACCAACCTCTCGATCCAAATGTCTTTAAGAAGACCTTCCCATATTTTTGGTTCACGGATGAGGAGGAGGACACCGATCCAGCGGATGCATCCTCAGATGAAGATGAAGTTCCACTACCTCAACCTGGAGATATGCACGTGGGGTTCAAGAAGTCAAGCCTCCCCAGCAAAACTAAAACCCAATCTATCCCTTCTCGTTTCTGCAGGATAGCGAAGCAGCACTATGCAAGAATATATTAAAGCTTGAATTAGAGAATGAGGATCTTAGGGAGGATAATTTCATCCTCTGAAGCAAGCTGGAGAAGAAGGACATGACTACATCATCACCACCTTCATCATCTTCTCCACCAAAGGAGACTTGAGAACACGGGTATGGGCACTCCCCTTGGCTTATGCCAAGCTTGGGGGAGGTGCCACGGTATCGTATCACCATCACTTTTATTGCCTTTACCTATTTTAGTTCGATCCTTAGTTATTTCGTGATTTAGTTGAATAAAAGTTTAGTATGATCTATTTTCGAGTATTAGTTTCATGATCTATCTTTCTATGTAATCGAGTGAGAGTTATATAATAAAGTTTAGTTTGAGTTTTTGCTTCTTTACTTTTATGTTGCAATCAAATAAAAGAAATAAATAAATGAAAAAGATCATATGCTAATCTTATGGTGAGTAATGACATTACATAAGGAAAATATAAGTGGTAAAATTTATTGGAAGTTGGCAAACATAGCATTGGTCAGTGATGCAACTCATGAAAGAATTAATAAGGGAAGAGAAGATTCACATGCAAATATACTATCTTGGACATCTTTTATGATTGTGAGCCCCCATTAAATATTGGGACAATTGCATTTTTACCCCTAGTTGGTTCCTACCCACGGGTTTTGCCCTTACTTTTCGAGCTTGCTCAGTTTTGCCCTTACTTTTTTCGTCGAGGTCCCTCGAATGCCCTTTGACCGTTTGACCAAAACTTTGAAAATTCATAACTAATTCATATGAACTCAGAAAAATGCAGATAAGATATCAAAATGTTCAGATAAAAATTACCTTTATGTGCATATCATTTGCATTCAGGATAAAAGCACCATTTAAACTGCCCAAGGTAATTAATGTTATTAACATTATTAAAAATAAAAAGGTATAAACAATATATTTTTTCATGAATAAAAATTACCTTTTTATTCATGAAAAAAATATTGTTTATACCTTTTTATTTTTAATAATGTTAATAACATTAATTACCTCGGGCAGTTTAAACGGTGCTTTTGTCCTGAATGCAAATGATATGCACATAAAGGTAATGTTTATCTGAACATTTTGATATCTTATTTGCATTTTTCTGAGTTCATACGAATTAGTTATGAATTTTCAAAGTTTTGGTCAAACGGTAAAAGGGCATTCGAGGGACCTCAACGGAAAAAGTAAGGGCAAAACTGAGCAAGCTCGAAAAGTAAGTGCAAAACCCGTGGGTAGGAACCAACTAGGGGTAAAAATGCAATTGTCCCTTAAATATTATATGCCAAAATTGTTGACGTTGGACAAGGAAGACAACGTAATGATTTCTGTTTGTTCATACCCACATAGAAGTTATATTGTCATAGATCCTTTAACATGTGGTGCTTGCTCAATATCTTTGCTAGCTAAAAATTTCGCACTAAGTAGAGATACTACTTGTGCATCCAAAAACCCTAAACCCAAACTCACATTTTGAGAGTCCACCATACCTACCTATGGATTGAGTAAGATCCTTCAAGTAAGTTGTCATCGGTGCAATAACGCAATAAAATTTGCTTCTAAATGTGTTTTATCATTTAGTGTAAGAGAAAATTGAGCGTTGTACGAACTTGTGATGGCAAAGTAATAAAAGCGACAAACTGCATAATAAAGGTTGCTATCATAAGGGGAAATATAACATGACATTCTTTTGCATTAAGGGATTCGGCTTACAAACCAATAAGCGCATGACAACCTCTGCTTCCCTCTGCGAAGGGCCTATCTTTTATTTTCTGTATTTACTTTTATGCAAGAGTCAAATTATTCTTCCCTATTCCTTTTTATTTTCTCTTTTGCAAGCATCATGTGGTGAGGAAAGATCTAGGCACATATATCCAGTTGGATATGTGTGAGCATGAGTTATTATTGTTGACATCACCCTTGAGGTGAATACGTTGGGAGGCGAAACTATAAGCCCCTATCTTCCTATGTGTCCGGTTGAAACTTTTTGTTCATGGGTATGCTGTGAGTGTTAGAAATCATAGAAGACTAAAAGATGGTTGAGTATGTGGACTTGCCAAAAGGCTCCGATACGAGACCCTTCCTGAAAATATGATGAATTGTAGTTGCAAAGTTGACTGAGAGCATAGTTTGTTGGTTTTCAATAAGGTTTATGCTTTATACTTCGATGTTGTGATGAATTGTTACTTTTTCATGAGAAGTTATATGATAGAAATTATATGATAGAAGTATTATGATAAAGTTTGTTGCTATTATAATAATAAGCATGATGCTACTATGTCTATATTTTGTTTTTATCGACACCTCTCTCTCTAACCATGTGGACATGATTTTCGATATCGGCTTTCGCTTGAGGACAAGCGAGGTCTAAGCTTGGGGGAGTTGATACATCCATTTTGCATCATGATTTCCTACTATTATTTATAATGTTTTTATGCATAATAATGCTTTATGGAGTAATTCTAATGCCTTTTCTCTCATAATATGCAAGGTTTACACAAAGAGGAAGAATGCCGGCAGCTGAAATTCTGGACCTGAAAAAGCTATGTCAGAGTTACCTATTCCGCACATCTCCAAATGAGCTGAAAATTTACGAAGAATTATTTTGGAATATATAAAAAATACTGGAGCAAATAACTACCGGAGGGGGGCCACCTGGTGACCACAAGACACCAGGGCATGCCAGGCCCCCCAAGCGCGCCCTGATGGGTTGTGGCCAGCCCAGCCCACCTCTGGTGCCCATCTTCTGGTATATAAGTCATTTTGACCTAGAAAAAATAAGGAGACGACTTTCGAGTAAGGCATTTACAACAGAGCAAGCTTGATTGATAATAGGTTTAACTACGATGAGAGTTATGCAACAAGCAAACAAGTGTAACGGAATGAAGCAAAACATAACAACCACAGAAGGAAATACAGTCTCAGGGTTACACCATATAATACGAATACAGATTGAAAACTTAAGAAACAGGATGAAGGTAATGAAATGATTTAATACTACAACACAAGATAAATGACACAGATCAGATCAAAGATCAGATAAACCAGAGGCGCTGAGCACAAAAGTAAACTACTAAAAGAATTGCAGTAGAGTAGATATAACCAGTGGTGCTCGATGGCGACAAGAGATTTGGTAGACCAGTTCACCCTTCTGCCAAAGGGCTACGTCTGGTTGGAGGGGCTGTGACTTAACACGGAAGATAAACTCTCTTCACCCTATTCTCCTTCAACACGGAGCTGATCAGACTCATGTTGATTTCACTCATGGTAGATCCTTGTCGGCGATATCCAAACCTTCGGTCAACCTTCGTGAACCATAATGACTCTTGGTTGCTGAAGATCAGGCTCGGTGAAGACAATGACTCTTCATCACTCGAAGCCAAACCAATCCTTCTAGAGAGTGCGCAGCTCTCAAGAGTAACAGGTACAAGAACTCTAACTCAGATCTGCTGTGATGCTAAACCACTATCTAAGTTTGGGCTCTTGATTTTTCTCTCGGTGGATCTTAAACTCAAATCACTCAGAGAGGGGTTGCTGAAATCAATCTTCTCAGAAATCTCGAGCGGAGTAGCCAACGGATAACGTTGGAGTGGGGTGGCTATTTATAGCCACAGCCTTCCCAGATGGGAAATGACCAAATTGGACATCGGCCTCAGCCAATAGCCAAGCGACACAATTCCAATGGTCGGATTTGAGCTCAACGGTAACATTCCTTGCAGAGCAAGAAATGCTAACTCCTCGGTCCGAGGCAAATCTCTCGCAGCGAAGAAGATCACAGTCTCTTGCTGGCAAGCATTTACTCGAAGCACAAAGAGATTTCTCTCGCATCTTTCATAGGTTGTAACTAAGCATCATAGCTGATCTAAGAAACAAGAACCTATACCCCTCTTAATAGTACGGAGGTCCTATGACTCAAAAGACTGAAAGAAGAAAAACTCAACGAATGCTACGTCTTCAATTTGTTCTTCGACTTCAATCTCTGCAGTCAATTTCTTCGGATGACAGAATTGAAACAGAAAGCTTGCTATCTCAGAAAATCTTTCGAGGGGTCGATTTCTTCACATTAATCCTCTCAACTCTATCTCTTCATCAGATGTAGTTCATTCTTCTCTGCAGTGCAGATATGATTCGGTGAAGTTCCTCGAACTCAGCACCAGAGATAGCTTTCTCTTCGGTTGTGTATGGACTTTTCTCTCTGTGTGCACTAGCAAACACATTAGTCCATACCTGTTTCTGTCAACAATCTCCAAAACTCAAGGTGGACAGATATTGCACCAACAATCTCCCCCTTTTTGGACGATTGTTGACAAAACAGATCACATCGAATGATAGATAATGAATGGAATGTAATGCGAAGAATAATGAAATACGAGAGAGGTTTATGAAGATAAGATATTCTCCCCCTTAAGTTATGCTTCGGTTTGGGAAAATATATTTCTCTTCATATGAGTGTCATTGATAAAGATTTCATACTGGAGTTCTTTCAATGCACTCGACGGTGTCTGAGGTAGTTCCTGTCACAAAAACTTCGACAAGGGTTAGAAGAGAAACATGGTAAGTTTTGTGACATGGATAAATCATGAAAGTTTTCTCAGAGCACAATATTTTGGATCCACGTGAGACATAATTTTCCTGCATGTTAGATGTATAATAATATAAACAGGATCGAATGATAATTCGTTGTTCAGAGTGGATAGGCTTCGAAAATGCTTTTCCTTGTAATTCGGTGAAGCATATGATATCCGAGAGAAACACTTTGTCAGCCATAGATATCCTTCACAGGGTATTTGCGCATCGACTGACTATGTTTTCCTGCAAGGTTAGATATTGATAGATAGCAATAAGAGCATATCCAACCCTTAGTTATGAATCACACAATGAATCAGAATAATATCATCATTTGATGATTCTCTGTTCGTTGAAGAGAATTAATGTGTCCCTGCAAGAAGAATAATCGTCTGTGATATCATTCACAGGATAACCATATTTAAAGGTACCTGCAGACAAATAATGCGAAGCAAGTAGTATTGCAGGCGGGGGTTATTAACATTACATGACAACCGAAGTTTTAACACCACATGTGGTGCGATAAGGTTCTGAAGCAAATTGTTCAAAGAGAAACCAAATGAAAGTTCGAAGCAAAAACACCCTGCAAACCCCTATAGTCTATCACTCGATGTTATCATCCCCCTTTTTGTCAACAAGTGTCAAAAAGGATAGAGAGTTCACACGAGGAATTACTCTGATGGAGTATCTTCTGAGTCGGAGTTGAAACCACTTGAAGAACCAGAATCAGAAGAATGTGGAATGGTCGAGGAAGAAGCAGGTGTAGCAATCTTGGCTTTGAGGGGCTTCGAAGGATTTGCATCTGGCTTGAAAATGCATGTGCTTGATGTGTCTTTAATTTCATCATCGTGGTTGACAAACAGCAGATCCGTTGAAATAGAATGCTGTGGGAGCTCTAGAGTTTGTCTTCAGACACGCGGGACTGCAAGCAGGTCTAGATAATCATAATCCTTGAAGAGGACCTTCTTGGCTAGATCCTTGTGAGAGAAATGCCTCCTCAGCAAGGTCCAAGATCTCTTTCTTGCATCTTTCTCATGAAGAAGGATTTGCCTGGTGTGATTGTGAGGCAGATTCAGTTCAGCAAGCAATTCCATCTTTTCCTTCCTATCCATCCTGATATGCCTCTCCAGAGTCTGCTGTGTGCGAATGCAAATTTCATAAAGCGATGGATTTTCCTCTCGAGGAACTTCAACTTTGGCTTCTTTGACCTTCGGTGCATTCTCGGATGCTGAAGCATTTGCATCCATGTCAACAGGTTCTTTCCCCTTTTTGTAATCCTTCGCTATGCGCAGAGTGTCACGGACAGGTGGCATGAATACTTTCAGTGCATAGGCCCAGAAGAATTTTTCATTTATAAGCTGCTCAATGGCATACATGATCCAAGGAGCATAGGGCTTGAGCGACTGAGGGCTGTCTGTAGCACATGCCAGATTCCGAATGAATAGGTCAGGAATGTCGAATTTGATTCCCTGAGAAATTGACACCAGAGCAATTCCTACGATGCCTTTGATGGATTTGGGTCGATTGGTTGGCGTAATGGTATTGCACAAAATGTGGAATAGCACTTTGTTGTCATAGGCCAACTTCTTCGGGTCAACATGTATGCATTCATCACCCACCAAGGTGGGATCCATCAGGAAATGGAGTTGAGCATCAGAAACTTCCCAGAAATGCAGCCTGTGTTCTCTTTCATTATCAAATTCGCATTGAGGCAAATTGATCAGGGCCAGAAAATGATCTGCTGAGCATTTGATTCTCTCTCTGCCTGTCATCCATTCAAGCGTCCAGGTTGAAGTGTTTTCCATCTGCCCTGTGATGTACAGCGTTGCATAGAACTGAAGGATAGTCTCTTTGTTCCATCCATGATTGAAGTGCATGAAACCCTTCAGAAGAGCATGTTCAATATGGTCAAGGGCGTTGTGGAAGCAAGGCATTCCTTCGAGCTTGGCGAAGTTTAACACCTTGTGATTGAAAATCCGGTGCTTGCCAAACAAGATACGAGCATAATATATTGCCTGCTCCTCCGTCTAGAACCTTGGTGACAGAGACGTTCTTTCTCCTTCGTAGGGGCTCACCCCAAAGAATGTAAGCTTCGCTGAGTGAAGCTGCTCATTGAAGGTTGGGCCATAGGGGCCATACTCAGATGAAAATAGCGGGAAAGATTCCTGAGGATTTTTCCGATAAACTTCTGCACTAATTTCCATCGGCTGAACAACATCAACTGTAGATGCATTCTCATCAGAGAGCTGAATGGGCACATGAGGTATGATATCCTTCTCTGAAGCAGACGGCATGGGATCATCAGATCATTGATCATTTTTCTTCGCTGGAACTCCTTCAGCGGCTTTCTCAGACTCAAGCTCAAGGGCCTTTTCTTTCGGTGATTCAGCGATTGGTGGTGGTGGAACAAAAACTTCTCCAGCCTGCTGCGGCAGCACTGGTGGTGAGACTTGATATGTCCATTTTGCATCATGCTTTTATATTGATATTTATTGCATTATGGGCTGCTATTACACATTATAGCACAATACTTATGCCTTTTCTCTCTTATTTTACAAGGTTTACATGAAGAGGGGAATGCCGGCAGCTGGAATTCTAGACTGGAAAAGGAGCAAATATTAGAGACCTATTCTACACAACTCCAAAAGTCCTGAAACTTCATGAAGAATTATTTTGGAATATATAAAAAATATTGGGCGAAGAAAGCACCTGAGGGGACCCACCAGGCAGCCACAAGGGTGGGGGGCACGCTCTACCCCCCTGGGCGTGCCTCCCTGCCTTGTGGGCCACCTGGCAGGCCCCCGATGCCCATCTTCTGCTATATGATGTGTTTTGACCTGGAAAAAATCAGAAGAAAGCTTTCGGGACGAAGCGCCGCCGTCTCGAGGTGGAACCTGGGCAGAAACAATCTAGGGCTCCGACGGAGCTGTTTTGCTAGAGAAACTTCCCTCCGGGAGGGGGAAATCAAAGCCATCGTCGTCACCAATGATCCTCTCATCGAGAGGGGGTCAATCTCCATCAACATCTTCACTAGCACCATCTCCTCTCAAACCCTAGTTCATCACTTGTATCCGATCTTTGACTCAAAACATCATATTGGTACCTGTGGGTTGCTAGTAGTGTTGATTATTCCTTGTAGTTGATGCTAGTTGGTTTATTCGATGGAAGATCATATGTTCAGATCCTTAATGATAATTAATACTTCTCTGATTATGAACATGAATATGCTTTGTGAGTAGTTATGTTTGTTCCTGAGGACATGGGAGAAGTCTTGTTATAAGTAATCATGTGGATTTGTTATTCATTCGATATTTTGATGAGATGTATGTTGTCTTTCCTCTAGTGGTGTTATGTGAACGTCGACTACATGACACTTCACCATTGTTTGGGCCTAGGGGAAGGCATTGGGAAGTAATAAGTAGATGATGGGTTGCTAGAGTGACAGAAGCTTACACCCTAGCTTATGCGTTGCTTCATAAGGGGCTGATTTGGATCCATATGTTTCATGCTATGGTTAGATTTATCTTAATTCTTCTTTCGTAGTTGCGGATGCTTGCAAGAGGGGTTAATCATAAGTGGGAGGCTTGTCCAAGGAAGGACAGCACCCAAGCACCGGTCCACCCACATATCAAATTATCAAAGTAACAAACGCGAATCATATGAGCATGATGCAAACTAGCTTGACAGTAATTCCCATGTGTCCTCGGGAGCGCTTTGCTTTATATAAGAGTTTGTCCAGGCTTGTCCTTTGCTACAAAAAGGATTGGGCCACCTTGCTGCACCTTAGTTACTTTTGTTACTTGTTACCCGTTACGAATTATCTTATCACCAAACTATATGTTACCGATAATTTCAGTGCTTGCAGAGAATACCTTGCTGAAAACCGCTTGTCATTTCCTTCTGCTCCTTGTTGGGTTCGACACTCTTACTTATCGAAAGGACTACGATAGATCCCCTATACTTGTGGGTCATCAAGACTCTTTTCTGCCGTCGTTGCCGGGGAGTGAAGCGCCTTTGGTAAGTGGAACATTTATATAGTGTGCTGAAATTTACTGTCACTTGTTACTATGGAAAATAATCCTTTGAGGGGCTTGTTCGGGGTATCTTCACCTCGAACGAAAGAGCAAAGAGTTGCACCTCAACCTACTACACCTACTGAAAATATTTATTATGAAATTCTTTCGGGTATGATAGAGAAACTGCTAGCTAATCCTTATACAGGAGATGGAACATTACATCCTGATATGCATCTAATCTATGTGGATGAAGTTTGTGGATTATTTAAGCTTGCAGGTTTGCCTGAGGATGAAGTCAAGAAGAAGGTCTTCCCTTTATCTTTGAAGGAGAAGGCATTGGCATGGTATAGGCTATGCGATGATATTGGGACTTGGAACTACAATCGATTGAAATTGGAATTTCATCAGAAGTTTTATCCTATGCATCTGGTTCATCCTGATCGGAATTATATATATAATTTTTGGCCTCGTGAAGGAGAAAGTATCGCTCAAGCTTGGGGGAGGCTTAAGTCAATGTTATATTCATGCCCCAATCATGAGCTCTCAAGAGAAATTATTATTCAGAATTTTTATGCTCGGCTTTCTCATAATGATCGATCCATGCTCGATACTTCTTGTACTGGTTCTTTTATGAAGAAGACTATTGAATTCAAATGGGATTTATTGGAAAGAATTATACGCAACTCTGAAGATTGGGAACTCGACGAAGGTAAGGAGTCAGGTATAAACCTCAAGTTTGATTGTGTTAAATCTTTCATGGATACCGATGTTTTTCGTGATTTTAGCACTAAATATGGACTAGACTCTGAGATAGTAGCTTCCTTTTGTGAATCATTTGCTACTTATGTTGATCTCCCTAAGGAGAAGTGGTTCAAATATCATCCTCCCATTGAAGTAAAAGTAGTAGAACCTATTAGAGTTGAAGAACAAACTATTACTTATAATGTTGATCCTATTGTCCCTACTGCTTATATTGAGAAACCACCTTTCCCTGTTAGAATAAAGGATCATGTTAAAGCTTCAACTGTGGTTCGTAAGAGTAATATTAGAACACCTACACCCCCTGAACAAATAAAAGTTGAACCTAGTATTGCTATGGTTAAATGTAACACCCCGGTAGTTAGGCTACAGTAATCCACCGTTAATGATGCCACGTCACCACAGTTACTGTTGTTAATCTCGCGATAGTTCAAAAACCGATTCGGAATTCAACTTCAAATTAACGGCAAACAATAAAAGTTTTCAAATATTAAAACTAAAGTGTTCGGGTTGTGCCAAATATTGCATAGGTAATTATGGTGGAGAAACCACACTTTTATAAAATGTTTAAATAATCTAAATTGAATAAAACCAGCAGCATAACCAGTTTAATAAATGCCTATTGTTATTTATAAAATTTTAAACTATTTTATTTGGGGGTTTAACTTTTCGTAGCAGAGGTATAATTAGTGATACTAATTTAGGTACAACTTTTATGTTTTATAAAACTAAAATAAAATAGAACAATAAAAGGTAAAATCAATAAAGAGCAGAAAAGGAAAACAAAATGAAACAGAACAAAAAGGAAAAGCCCCCCCTCCCACTGGGCCTCGGCCTAGCAGGCCCAGCAGACCACCAGGCCGGCCCAGCCGACGCCCCCTATAATATACCCCGGGTGACACACGAAAACCCTACCCACTCCCTCCTCCTTCCCCCCCACCCCCCCGATCTGGATCGGGGATCCACCCCGACCGACGCCGTCACCGTCACCACGCCGCCTCGCCGCACACCGTCCCGTCGCCGCCCATGGTCGCCTCCGCCTCCTCGCCTCCTTCCCGTCTCCGTCGCCTCGTCCCCGTCCTCCTCCCCGAACGGCTTCCACGAGCCTCACCGCCCCCCGTACATCGACGCCGCGGGTGAGGTCCGCGGCCTCCCTTCTCCCTGTCGTTCGCTCGCCACGCTCGCCCGCCTGCCTCCCCGCGCTGCTGCTCACCCACGGCCGCACGCACGCACGCTCGCGCTCACCGCAACCGCACCCGTCCGTGCCCCGCGCGCCTCTGTCCGCCCCACGCTACGCCCGCCTTCCCTATCGTCGCGCCGGCCACGCCTAGCGTGCGCGAGCCCCATCCTGCCGCTCCTTGCACCCCTCCTGCTTGCCCCGGTTAGCCGCTGCTCGCCGCCGCCCCTGTGCGCTGCTGCTGCTGCTGGTCGCTGGCAGCCACTGCCTGCGCCTGCGCCATCAACACCCTGTTCCCCCACGCCCCGCCTCCGGCTGGCCTCGCCTTGCCTCACGCTGCCGGTGCCACCCCATCCCCTCCACCCCGCCACGCCGCTAGCCGCGCCCTGCCTCACCCGCCTGCGGCTACGCTGCTCCTGGCCGCTGCTACTCCGTGCTACTGTGTGCTGCTGCGAGTGCTGCTAGTGCCGCCGTTGCCCGCCGCATACCAGCTGCTGCTCACCCGCGCCTTGACCTTGCCCTGCTCCGCATCGCCGCTGCGTGCCCGGCCGCGCGGCCTCTCACCGCCCCACCCTGCTCGCCGCCTGCACCTGCCACCGAGCCTGCCACCGCTGCTGCTGCTCCACCGCCGTCCCGTGCGCCCTCCCGCTCCACCGCGCCGACGGCGGCCCTCGCACGCCCCTGCCGACGCCGTCGCCGGCCGCCTGGGCCGCCCGCACACGCCCTGGTTCGCCCGATGGGCGAGCAAGCAACCGCCCGATAGCACCCGCCCGTTAGGCCTCGTGGGCCGCTGACCACAGGGGCCCACACCCCTGTTTTGTTAAAAAAAATGATAATAGAAAACAAAATAATAATATTAATTAATTAATTGATTAGGTAATTAATTAATTTAATTGACCCTGCTTAATTAGTCTAATGAACTAGATTAGTCTAATTAAACCTGCTTAATTAGTTGAGTCAATGGCAGACGGGGCCCAGCTGCCAGTTTGACTAGTCAACACTCTGTTGACTGCTGATGTCATGATGACATCAGGCTGACATCATATTTCCATTTTTTTAATTAAAAGTAATTTCAGAATATTGCTAAAATCTTTGAAAATTCATAGAAAATAAACCGTAGCTCGGATCGAAAAACTTTCTACATGAAAGTTGCTCAGAACGACGAGACGAATCCAACACTGCCATCTGTTTCCGTGTCAGGACCCTCTATGGAGGTGAACCCGCTACTTTTAGCCTGTTTCCGGTAGATGAATAGTGCATAACTACCAGCTAATAAATCCAACTTAAATCCTAAAATGACTAATATGACTTAGACATGCTTTTAGGCAACCCTACACTGCACGTTAGCATAGCATGCTCTGCGTTGCATATGTTCGCTGTCTATTTATCTGTTTCCTCCCCCTCTTCTCTCTCGGTAGACCCCGCTATAGACGCAGTTCCCGAGACCGACGCAGCTCAGGAGCCCGACGACACCATTGACGACCTTGCCATTGCCGCCGAGCAACCAGGCAAGCACCCCCCCCCCCTTGAGCATACCGATATCGCCTATTCTTTCTCTCTCATGCTTGCATTAGAAATTGCTGCTGCTACTGTTTAACCTATTCTGATGCATAGCCTGTTTATTGTAACCTGCTATTGAAACCTTACTTGCTTATCCTAAACTGTCTAGTATAGGCTGGGTAGAGACCTATCAGTGTCCCCACTTGTCCCGATTACCCCGCTGGATTATCAGAAGACTCGACAACCAGGCCCCGGCACTGCACATCACCCCCCTTAGTTGTAACGATGATGCATCGTTACTATCGAGTGCCGAGGGTGATACCTCGTGTAGCACTTCTGATGTTAACTCTGTAGAGTAGCTACTCGGTCGTGGTCATCGAGGGTGATTCCTCCTTCTCCACTTCCGATACGACCCTGTCGCGCAACACTTCAAGTGTGAACCTCGCGGGTGATTCCTCCTAAGTTCACCTTGACGGTTACATCGAGTGGGCATCCATCGAGGGTGATACCTCGGATTCCCCTGATGTTATGGACACCCGGTTACTGTGACTTTACACCTGAACCTTGTTAGAAATGGGTCGGCCCCGAGGGCGACCCGAGGGAGTTACTTTTACTGCAGGACTGGAGGGACAGGCAGTACCGCCCAGTAAAGGTGGACCTGAGTTCTCAACAGTCTTTTGCGAGACGGGTTGACCTGGACGGTTCCCAAGTGATGAATACGAGGCGTGGCCGGGCATTCTTGGCCCTTGCCGCAAGTCCTCGAGACAGGGCGACGGGGTCACATCGATCGTGAGTCTCTGCTCGTTACCGCACTGCCAACACACTACGATTTGGATATTTGATTCGAGTGGGCCTTTGGCCCGATAGCACTAACCATCAAGCGGGAAAAGTTATGGGCACTCTGCATCGTATGCATCAGCTGAAAGCTCGGTCAGACATCTAGTTCAGCATGGCGGCACGGACGGACCGGCGCCATCCTATAGTGGTGGTGCCTGGCTTCACCGTGTGCGCAACGACCCGGAGTGCACATGGCGATAGCCCAAGACCCCTGAGTGCTTAGGATATAGACCGACGGGGACCTCTTTGTTGAGCTCTAGGTAGGGTTGCGGTGTGTCGTTTGTCCGAGGCCGGGCATGACCTAGAAAGTGTGTCCGGCCGGAGTTAAGCGAGCGTGGTGGGTAAGTTGGTGCACCCCTGCAGGGAAGAACTAATCTATGCATAGCCGGATCCTCGGTAACGGACGCTCAGAGTTGTATCCCGATCGATTCAACTAGAACTGGATACTTGTGATGACTATGGCTCTGGGATTACTTTCTCCCAGGGAGTCGAGAAAGGATCTCTGGCCGAGGTTGATGACAGTATGGCTCTGGGATTGCCTTCTCGCAGGGAGTCGCGAAAGGATCTCTGGGTGAGGTTGAGACTTAATGATACTACTACTCTATACTGTACTACTCTACACTCTTCTAATGCTGCAAGACCGTTGAAGATGCTAGTCTTCGATAGGACTAGGTTTTCCCCTCTATTCTGGCATTTCTGCAGCCTAGTCCACATATACAGCCTTTCCTTGATAATGTTGCATATGTAGTGTAGATCCTTGCTTGCTGAGTACTTCGGATGAGTACTCATATTTGCTTTGCTTTCTTTTTCCCCCATATCCTTTTGGTGCAACCAGATGACGGAGCCCCTGAGGCAGCTGCCCCCACCGATGATCGCTGCTACTACCCCGAGGGTGGATACTACTACGAGTTGGCCAACGACCAGGAGTAGGTTCGGAGGGTCCCAGGCAGGAGGCCTGCGCCTTTCGATCGTAGTGTTTTCATTTGCCCCGCCTTTTAAGGGCCTATCTGTGCTTTCTTTTATATCTGTACTCAGATATCTGATGCTTCCGCTGACGCTTGTATGCGAGCTAATGTATTCGAGCCCTCGAGGCCCCTGGCTTGTAATATAAAGCTTGGATGACTCTATTTATGATTTAGAGTTGTGTTATGATATCTTCCCGTGAGTCCTTAGGCTTGATCATGTGCATTTGCGTGTATGATTAGTGCACGATTGAGCCGGGGGCGTCACAAGTTGGTATCAGAGCCAACTGCCTGTAGGTTCCCCCATTCCAACTCCTTGGCCGAAGTTGAGGTTAGTGGTCCAAAACTGTTTTACTAACATGGCTGTGTTGCTTACGAGCCCACATTGCCATTGGGCAGTATTAGTATCTTTTATTCCTCGTCTATACTCTGGAACTCTGATCTCTCGACTATTCGGGTTAAACATTTTACTAACTCTGACATTAGGTTCTCGTACCCACTTCCTCCCGGAGAGCCCCGACATTATCGGTGATCGCTTGCTTCGCCAGAAGATTCTACGGATACTCCTCGATGTTTCTCGAGACCCTGTGCCCACTGCCTTGCAGTTCCTGACCACCGGTAATCCCCGTGAATAACATCCCTGCCGCTTGTACCTTCATCCCCAGTTGCTCCTGTTGTTACAAGGTACACCTAGTACTCTCCGTTGCTCCGAGAATCCTTTGTGCCTTCGGCTTTGCAGCTTCTTTTTGCACTGAGGATAATTCACTTATCCGGGGTCCGTTCATCCCCAGTTGTTCATATGCTTTCCAAAATACTCGGAAATGCTATCTGATCTTCCAAAAATCCTTTGCAGCCTACTGCTTTTGAGATTCTTCTTACTTGCTTGCATTATGGTTAGTTCCATATGTCAAGTAATCATCGTTGATATCCCTTATCTAAATCACTCTGATCCCGTTGATTCAACATGTGAGCGAATACTCGCAATCATCAGTTGTTACCTACTAATTCATTTTTCTGGCTCAGACATCATTCTAGATATGAGCTGGTTCTCGGTAAATCAATCCTTGATTGATTGGCCATCTAATTCTATTCAACTTACTCATCTTTTTATCAGAGCCTCTGCCTCTGATCCCCCGATTTTGGGATCGTAAACCCTTCATATTCAATCTTCGGCTTATTCAGATGTTTCCATAAACCGATTCCTTTGCATCCCTTCTTCTTCTGGTTGAGTACCGATACTCACATCAAATCCTTTGCGGACCACCTGATCTTTTGGTGGATTACTATCCAGCAGCTCCTTCGTATTTTAAATCATTGACGACTTTCCCCTGATACAAAATGCCTCTGGCGAATTGTATCATCTACTCCGTATCGCCAGCCCTTTGCTTTCGAGCGTGTACCCGTCGCTCCTGTTATTGTGTTGTATAGCTTCGTAAAAATGTCCCGATGGGTTGAACCTATGCTTTTCCTAATTCGTATGCTTCACCAGATAAATCTCCAGCACTACAATTTCTTCGAAAACGAGGAGTGAATGAAAGGTTATGCATTGAAGAAGTGGGAGTCGACCTTGAACCTTTGTGTTCATGCCCATGGACCCGATGTAGAACTTATCATGGAAGCTGCTCATAAAAATAAGTATTTCCTTGGTACAAGTTCATTTTGTATCTATGAATTGATCCTTTGCAATCGTGGTTCCGACCATATTTCCTCCTTGATTCCATTTCCCGGATAAGTTAAAATACTTGTCCTCTGCGAATCAATATGCCTGTCCAACCTCTATACTGAACTACCTCAAGTATTAGCGCCCTACTATCTCGAGGACATCACCTTATTGTACTACGTTCTAAGAATTTTCCGATGGAGTGATACTTTTCCCTGACATAGTCACTCCACGGGTCTGGGTTGTCGTCAACCGAGACCACCGAACAATGAATCGATTCCGCTCGGTTATATAATAACCCTAGTACTTGTTGCTGGGAAGTTTACTACTCCATCATTCCATCCCTAGCCTGATCGGCTACACATTATCGTGCCAACTTTTAACTGTGCTACCTGGTCCTGATGCCCGGAGCAACTTCCGACGATGAGCTAAGCTTACGTCGATCTTCCTCATCTTATCATTTCTCCTTGAACAACAAGCTTGACTTTGAGCTTGTGTCGAATCCATGGTTCTCATAGCCTTTCACTTCATCCTTCCTTTTGCTTGAAGTCATTGCTGTTCGATGGCATCTCCATAGAGTCTCTCGACAAAATTTGTCGTGATCACCGTCAACACTTTGGCTTCTTCAGATATGTCAATTGAACTCATGACTAGAAATACCATCCTTGCCCCTCGATGATTTGTGTTGTCATCGACACCATCCTTGACTTCCTACCAACACAGACTTGGTCATGTTTTGCTCTGACATTGAGTTCCCTGCTATTCTTGTAATTGTTCCTTTGTAACTCTTGTGCTCTTCAGATCCAACCTTTTACTTGAAACACCATACCAATGCTACCTCGAAGCAAGACTATGGTATTCCGAATATCAACAAGAACATTGGAGGCACATTGCCAAATGCTTCTTGATCTATTATCCGGACACCGTTGTAAGGGTAACGTCTTGATTTTTCCTCGCCCCTTTATCTAAATGGTTTATGCACCTGCTGTACTGTCAAGTATATCATGTTCTGCTTTTCCATGGAAAAGATGTACTCCTAATTCTTGTGTATAAACACATTTTCCTTTCCATTTGGTTTGTTTAATATTTCTTGTGATCTCTATATGATATAAGCAGAAATAATTCCCTGCTTATAAAACACCACGATGTACAACCTTGTCAGTGAGACCCTGTTACTATTGTTGATGACATTCCGGTAACCACCGATGGATGAGAACTTTGCCTTATTGGTCCGCCTCATTCTTAATGAGCAGGAAAAACGGTTCTCTTCGTCCCTCGCCCTTGGTACCAACGTTGTTGCCAACATAACTGACAGGCTATCCTCTGACCTGCCTTGCTATCATGCCCGTGCAAAATGATTAGCGCCTTCCTGCTGTTAACCCACATGGTGGGCCCATAACCCATAGTTCCACAGGATCGAAACCTGACTCTCCTGTACATCCTTGTCTTCCAAAAATATTCCTTGCACTTGGCTTCGTATGTAATTCACGAGCTAACTTCCTCACCATGATTCATTCCGGTATCAGAGGAAACATTATTCTTCATTGCTCTGAACCCCTTCATCACCTGTTTTAGGTATCAGCTGGATGCCTACCTGGTTGAAACTTGTTGAACCTCCTTATAGCACTCTCGATATGTTTCCTGGTGCTTCTAAAATCTCCCTCCTTGAGATAACTACCGGATGCCGATCCTTTCAGACATCCGTCCTTATAGCTTCCCCCTTATTCCACCCCTTAAATTTCGGGACGAGATTTCTTGTAGTGGAGGAGATTTGTAACACCCCGGTAGTTAGGCTACAGTAATCCCACGTTAATGATGCCACGTCACCATAGTTACTATTGTTAATCTCGCGATAGTTCAAAAACCGATTCGGAATTCAACTTCAAATTAACAGCAAACAATAAAAGTTTTCAAATATTAAAACTAAAGTGTTCGGGTTGTGCCAAATATTGCATAGGTATTTATGGTGGAGAAACCACACTTTTATAAAATGTTTAAATAATTGAAAACTATGAGGAAGCACCGTGCTGCTATTGGATATACTCTTGATGATCTTAAGGGCATTACCCCACTCTATGTCAGCACAAAATTAATATGGAACCTGATGCTAAACCAGTTGTTGATCACCAACAATGATTAAATCCTAAGATGAAAGAAGTGGTGAGAAATGAAATACTAAAGCTTCTGGAGGCAGGTATAATTTATCCTATTGCTGATACTAGATGGGTAAGTCCTGTTCATTGTGTCCCTAAGAAGGGAGGTATTACTGTTGTTCCTAATGATAAGAATGAATTGATTCCACAAAGAATTGTTACAAGTTATAGAATGGTAATTGATTTTCGTAAATTGAACAAAGCTACTAGAAAAGATCATTACCCTCTACCTTTTATCGATCAAATGCTAGAAAGATTATCCAAACACACACATTTTTGCTTTCTAGATGGTTATTCTGGTTTCTCTCAAATACCTGTGTCAAAAGAGGACCAAGAAAAGACCACTTTTACTTGCCCTTTCGGTACCTTTGCTTATAGACATATGCCTTTTGGTTTATGTAATGCACCTGCTACCTTTCAAAGATGTATGACTGCTATATTCTCTGACTTTTGTGAAAAGATTGTTGAGGTTTTCATGGATGATTTCTCCGTATATGGAACTTCTTTGATGATTGCTTAAGCAACCTTGATCTACTTTTGCAGAGATGTGAAGAAACTAATCTTGTCTTGAATTAGGAGAAGTGCCACTTTATGGTTAATGAAGGTATTGTCTTGGGGCATAAAATTTCAGAAAGAGGTGTTGAAGTTGCTAAAGCTAAAGTAGATGCTATTGAAAAGATGCCGTGTCCTACAGATATTAAAGGTATAAGAAGTTTCCTTGGTCATGCTGGTTTCTATAGGAGGTTTATTAAAGACTTCTCTAAAATTTCTAGGCCTCTCACTAATCTCTTGCAAAAAGATGTTCCTTTTGTTTTTGATGATGATTGTGTAGAAGCATTTGAAATACTTAAGAAAGCCTTGATTTCTGCACCTATTGTTCAACCACCTGATTGGAATCTACCCTTTGAAATTATGTGTGATGCTAGTGATTATGATGTTGGTGCTGTTCTAGGATAAAGAGTTGATAAAAAATTGAATGTTATTCATTATGCTAGTAAAACTCTAGACAGTGCCCAGAGAAATTATGCTACTACTGAAAAAGAATTCTTAGCAGTTGTTTTTGCTTGTGATAAGTTCAGATCTTATATTGTTGATTCCAAAGTAACTGTTCATACTGATCATGCTCCTATTAAATACCTTATGGAAAAGAAAGATGCTAAACCTAGACTTATTAGATGGGTTCTCTTGCTGCAAGAATTTGATTTGCATATTATTGATAGAAAGGGAGCTGAGAACCCCGTTGCAGACAACTTTTCTAGGTTAGAAAATGTTCTTGATGACCCACTGCCTATTGATGATAGCTTTCCTGATGAGCAACTAGCTGTCATAAATGCTTCACGTAATGCTCCATGGTATGCTGATTATGCTAATTACATTGTTGCTAAATTTATACCACCTAGTTTCACATACCAGCAAAAGAAAAAGTTTTTCTATGATTTAAGACATTACTTTTGGGATGACCCACACCTTTATAAAGAAGGAGTAGATGGTGTTATTAGACGTTGTGTACCTGAGCATGAACAGGAACAGATCCTATGCAAGTGCCACTCCGAAGCTTACGGAGGACACCATGCTGGAGATAGAACTGCACACAAGGTATTGCAATCTAGTTTTTATTGGCCTACTCTCTTCAAGGATGCTCGTAAGTTTGTCCTGTCTTGTGATGAATGCCAGAGAATTGGTAATATTAGTAGACGTCAGGAAATGCCTATGAATTATTCACTTGTTATTGAACCATTTGATGTTTGGGGCTTTGATTATATGGGACCTTTTCCTTCCTCTAATGGGTATACACATATTTTAGTTGTTGTTGATTACATTACTAAGTGGGTAGAAGCTATTCCAACTAGTAGTGCTGATCATAGCACTTCTATTAAGATGCTTAAAGAAGTTATTTTCCCGAGGTTTGGAGTCCCTAGATATTTAATGCCTGGTGGTGGTTCACATTTTATTCATGGTGCTTTCCGTAAATTCCTTGCTAAATATGATGCCAACCATAGAATTGCATCTCCATATCACCCTCAGTCTAGTGGTCAAGTAGAATTGAGCAATAGAGAGATTAAATTGATTTTGCAAAAGACTGTTAATAGATCTAGAAAGAATTGGTCTAAGAAACTTGATGATGCATTATGGGCTTATAGAACTGCTTATAAAAACCCTATGGGTATGTCTCCGTATAAAATGGTTTATGGAAAAGCTTGTCACTTACCTCTTGAACTAGAACATAAAGCGTATTGGGCGATCAAAGAGCTCAATTATGATTTCAAACTTGCCGGTGAGAAGAGGTTATTTGACATTAGCTCACTTGATGAATGGAGAACCCAAGCCTATGAGAATGCCAAGTTGTTTAAAGAAAAAGTTAAAAGATGGCATGACAAAAGGATACAAAAGCGTGAGTTTAATGTAGGTGATCATGTTTTGCTATACAACTCTCGTTTAAGATTTTTTGCAGGAAAGCTTCTCTCTAAATGGGAAGGTCCTTACATTATCGAGGAGGTCTATCATTCCGGTGCCATCAAAATCAACAACGCCGAAGGCACAAATCCGAAGGTGGTAAACGGTCAAAGAATCAAACATTATATTTCAGGTACTCCCATAAATGTCGAGACGAATATTATCAATACCGTAACACCGGAGGAGTACATAAGGGATACTTTCCAGAACGTTTCAGACTCCAAAAAGGAATAGGTATGTGGTACAGTAAGTAAACCGACTCCAAAACGTTTCCAATGGTAATTTTTCTCCGTTTTGGAATATTTGAAAAAATAGGAAAATTAAAAGCAGTCTGAAAGTTGCACGAGGAGACCACAAGGGTGGAGGGCGCACCCTACCCCCTGGGCACGCCCCCTGCCTTGTGGCCACCTCGTGTGCCCTCCGGACTCTGTTTTCTTGCACAATACTTCTTTTGGTCGGTAAAAATTCATTATATAATCTCTCGAGGGTTTTGACCATCGTACCACGGCAATATCTCCTGTTCGTGTTTTGAGCTGTTTTTCTGACAGATCCAAATCGCCATGACGTCTCCAAGCGCCCCCAAGGACAAGTTTTTCGAGAAGGTCATCAACCCCTACCTTGCGGAGGTGCTTCGACACCCTCAAACCATTGAGATGCGTGAGGGGGTGCTGCACATCCACGATGTTGAAGGGCCAAAGAAGACCGGAAGCGTGGAGACAAGGCTCGAAGCAATGAAGTAGCAAGTCTTCAAGTGCCAAGGGATGGTGGAACGTGGACTCAATGCCAACCACATGATGATCGCTGAATTTACTAGTGGTCACAAGCTGGATGCCAAGAACATTGGGGAGGCCATCTTCAAGCTTCATGAGAAAATCGAGCATCTCCAAGCCCAGATCTATGACCTGCAAAACCAAAACTGTGAGTATGAATATAGATTTAAGAGGATGAGTTTGGCTGCAGATTTGAGGATCCCGGAGACTCGTTCATCTTTTTTGCGATGGTGAACCTATGCCTTGGAAGACGGAGGATAAGCTTCCAACATCGACATCAACCCCTCCATCATCACCACCTCCGAAGAAAGAGACATAAATACATGGGTATGGGCACTCCCCTTGGCAACTGCCAAGCTTGGGGGAGGTGCCCCGATATCGTATCACCATCACACCTTTACTTTTACCGTTTTTCTTGGTTCGATCCTTTTGGTTATATCTTGATCTAGTAGAATAAAGTTTTAGTATGATCTAGCTTTGAGTTTTGTTTCAAGATCTATTTCTGTAATTGAGTCCATGAGTTATATAATAAAGAGTAGTTTTGAGTTGAGGGCTTTGCTTTCTTGCTATGATCTTGAGGGAATTAAAAAATAATAAAATAATAAAAAGATTATATAATGATCTTATGGAGAGTGATGACTTCACATATAAAGAGTATGATGAATAAAAGTTGTTGAGAGTTGACAAACATAGTTTTAGTCATTGTTGCAATTAATAGGAAGTAATAAAGAAAGAGAGGTTTCACATATAAATATACTATCTTAGACATCTTTTGTAATTGTGAGTACTCATTAAAATATGACATGCTAAAAAGTTGATGTTGGACAAGGAAGACAACATAATGGGTTATGTTTTCTTATATCCGAATAGAAGTTATAGTGTCTTGGATCCTCCAACATGTTGAGCTTGCCTTTCCCTCTTATGCTAGCCAAATCCTTTGCACCAAGTAGAGATACTACTTGTGCATCCAAACATCCATAAACCAGTTTTGCCATGAGAGTCCACCATACCTACCTATGGATTGAGTAAGATCCTTCAAGTAAGTTGTCATCGGTGCAAGCAATAAAAATTGCTCTCTAAATATGTATGATCTATTAGTGTGAAGAAAATAAGCTTTATACGAACTTGTGATATGGAAGAAATAAAAGCAATGGACTGCATAATAAAGTTCTTTATCACAAGCGGCAATACAAAGTGACGTTCTTTTGCATTAAGATTTTGTGCATCCAACCATAAAAGCGCATAACAACCTCTGCTTCCCTCTGCGAAGGGCCTATCTTTTACTTTTATCTTCTACCCTTATACAAGAGTCATGGTGATCTTCACCTATTTCTTTTTACACTTTTTCTTTTGGCAAGCACTATGTGTTGGAGAAAGATCCAGATATATATACCCACTCGGATGTAGGTTATCATAAAGTATTATTGTTGACATTACCCTTGAGGTAAGAAGTTGGGAGGCGAAGCTATAAGCCCCTATCTTTCTCTGTGTTCAATTGAAACTTTGAACCCATAAGTATAGCGTGAGTGTTAGCAATTGTGAAAGATTAAATGATAGTTGAGTATGTGGACTTGTTGAAAAGCTCTTGAATTGACTCTTTCCGATGTTATGATAAATTGCAATTGCTTCAATGACTGAGATCATAGTTTGTTAGTTTTCAATGAAGTTTCTGATTCATACTTTACCTTGTGAATGAATTGTTACTTTAGCATAAGAAATTATATGTCAATATATGTTGCTGTTCTAAAGATGATCACGATGCCCTCATGTCCGTATTTTATTTTATCGACACCTCTATCTCTAAACATGTGGACATATTTTTCGATTTTGGCTTTCGCTTGAGGACAAGCGAGGTCTAAGCTTGGGGGAGTTGATACGTCCATTTTGCATCATGCTTTTATATTGATATTTATTGCATTATGGGTTGTTATTACACATTATAGCACAATACTTATGCCTTTTCTCTCTTATTTTACAAGGTTTACATGAAGAGGGAGAATGCCGGCAGCAGGAATTCTGGATTGGAAAAGGAGCAAATATTAGAGACCTATTCTGCACAACTCCAAAAGTCCTGAAACTTCACGGAGAATTATTTTGGAATATATAAAAAATATTGGGTGCAGAAAGCACCTGAGGGGACCCACCAGGCAGCCACAAGGGTGGGGGCACGCCCCCTTGTGGGCCACCTGGCAGGCCCCCAATGCCCATCTTCTGCTATATGATGTGTTTTGACCTGGAAAAAATCAGAAGAAAGCTTTCGGGATGAAGCGCCGCCGTCTCGAGGCGGAACCTGGGCAGAACCAATCTAGGGCTCCGGCGGAGCTGTTCTGCCGGAGAAACTTCCCTCCAAGAGGGGGAAATCAAAGCCATCGTCATCACCAATGATCCTCTCATCAAGAGGGGGTTAATCTCCATCAACATCTTCACCAGCACCATCTCCTCTCAAACCCTAGTTCATCTCTTGTATCTGATCTTTGACTCAAAACCTCATATTGGTACCTGTGGGTTGCTAGTAGTGTTGATTACTCCTTGTAGTTGATGCTAGTTGGTTTATTCGGTGGAAGATCATATGTTCAGATCCTTAATGATAATTAATACTCCTCTGATTATGAACATGAATATGCTTTGTGAGTAGTTACGTTTGTTCCTGAGGACATGGGAGAAGTCTTGTTATAAGTAATCATGTGAATTTGGTATTCGTTCGATATTTTGATGAGATGTATGTTGTCTTTCCTCTAGTGGTGTTATGTGAATGTCGACTACTTGATACTTCACCATTGTTTGGGCCTAGGGGAAGGCATTGGGAAGTAATAAGTAGATGATGGGTTGCTAGAGTGACAAAAGCTTAAACCCTAGTTTATGCATGCATTGCTTCGTAAGGGGCTGATTTGGATCCATATGTTTCATGCTATGGTTAGATTTATCTTAATTCTTCTTTCGTAGTTGCGGATGCTTGCGAGAGGGGTTAATCATAAGTGGGAGGCTTGTCCAAGGAAGGACTGCACCCAAGCACCGGTCCACCCACATATCAAATTATCAAAGTAACGAACGCGAATCATATGAGCATGATGAAAACTAGCTTGACAGTAATTCCCATGTGTCCTCGAGAGCACTTTGCTTTATATAAGAGTTTGTCCAGGCTTGTCCTTTGCTACAAAAAGGATTGGGCCACCTTGCTGCACCTTAGTTAATTTTGTTACTTGTTACCCGTTACGAATTATCTTATCACCAAACTATGTATTACCGATAATTTCAGTGCTTGCAGAGAATACCTTGCTGAAAACCGCTTGTCATTTCCTTCTGCTCCTCGTTGGGTTCGACACTCTTACTTATCGAAAGGACTACGATAGATCCCCTATACTTGTGGGTCATCAAGACTTGGTGGGACTGAACAAGTGGTGCAACTTCATCCTTCTTCTCGTGAGCCATGGGCTCTTCAATTTTCTTTCCTTCCTGTTCCAGTTGTGAAGCCAAGGAACCAGGAGCAGGGTCAACCTCCATCGGGGCAGGGGCACCAGATGAGGAGACCGTTGGGACAGTACTTTTGGCAGCAATTTGCTCCCCCTCAACCTTTTCTTCCTCCTTAGTGGGTCCGGAGGGTCCAGCTTGAATGTCCTTCGCATGCGATGAGACTAGCTTCTCCATTTCAATTTCTTCGTCAATCTTTTCCTTGGGAGCATTTTGCTCGGGCACAGTCATAGCTTCATCAGGATTGACAAGATAAATGTCCACCACATCCGCTTCTTGTTCGACTGAGGTAGGAATTACCACAGTCTCAACTTGTTGTTTGGCTACTTCCTCGGGACGAGGGGATGGTGGGATCTGTTGAAGTGGTGCACTCGAGTCAATAGGAGTATCAGCTGAAGTAGATTTGACACGACTTTGCTTCACTTCTTTTGGCTTATTTACTTTGGCCTGAGCTCTCTGGCATTTTTACTGTTTCTCCCTGCGTCGAGCAATATCTTCCTGACGCTTAATCTCTTCGATTCTTCGATCACAGAGCTGGGAGACATCCATTTTCATCTTGGAGTGCCATTCTATCTTGTTGTTCCTCATGGTAGTGAGGGCTTTGGTGATTTCAAGAATGGCCTTGTTCACATCCTTTCTTTCAGCTTCAGACTTGGCTTCCCTTCTCATTTTCTCCAGAAGCTTCTTATCCTCGATAGCCTGATTGAGTTCTTTGGTGATTTCCTTCAGATCAGTGAAGTGTTTTGCCACCATCTTGATAATATCTTCAGGCAGACCCAAATCACCCAATTCAGCTGGATTGGCATCATAGGAAGCACCTTCAATGATGTCAAATATCATATCAAAATCGTATTCCTTTATGGAAGTGGGAATAATTTTCTTCGCCTTCTTGGCGGAAACAACTGCTTTTTCAGCAGTGAACAGCTTCCTCTTGGCAGCTGGGGCAGCAGAACCCAAAGGTTTATCGAAGGGAACTGATGCAAGCCTTGGTGAAGATCTCATAGGCGGTGATTTCTTGGTAGGTGATGGAGTGTGATATGGCTTATCGAGCAATGCTTGTTGATCGTACATGGGAATTTCATCGCCAGCATTATTATCAGAAGATTCTTCATCAGACGAGGCAGATGCAACCTTTCTAGACTTACTCACAACAGCTTACTTTTTCGGAGCTCGAGGAGAAACTGACTTCCTCTTCTTCTTCTCTTTTCGGGCAGACGCCCTTTCCTTCTTCTCAATTACATCTTGTTGAGTCAGCTCAACATTCCGCTGCTCAACTTGGTTCTTCTTCACAAGCCTAGCCTCACACTTAGCTTTTGCCTTTTCCCTCTTAGCAACTTCTTCGGGAAAGTTAGCTATGGTTTTCAAAGAATCATCATGAGCATTGGGAGGTGGTGTTGGCCTTACTTTCTCATCTTCCTGTCCTAGACAACCTTCTGCAATGCAATCATTCCAGGGTGGAGTGAAAGCAAACAATATCTGATATTTCCATCGAACGTTCTCGTAGTTGAACCATTTCTTCGCCCAGTGCCGGTGGATCTTTTGCAATCTAGTGTTTCTGTCTTAAGTTGTTTCCACACCTGGTGGAGTCCTGTATGTTTCCTGATCAGACATTTCAGTAGCTGTATTTATTTCTCTTCCTCTACCACCCTTCTTGGGATTTCCATCTGAGAACATGGTCTTGGAATCAGTGACTAGCTCATCTTCTGGCTGACTATGAGCAGAAGGAATATCATCATCAACGTCATCAGCAGATTCTGATTCGGCCTTCTTCTTCAGCGCTCTCAGTGGCTTGGCAGATTTTCATTCGACCACCTTTGCTTTGGCAGCCACCCTTGGCTGCTGAGGGATTTCTTCTTCTGAACCAGAATGCTCATCCGAACTGTTTGCCATGACCACTCCTGAAGAAAAACACAAGAGCGAAAGAAAGCACGGTCAAGGTCACAAGCATGCACATAGGAAATTTTTAACACAAAACAGAAGGTTTTACAGGAGAGACCTATGGATTCAAGTCATGCACTGGCAAGATATCATCGAGTAAATTCTAGTATGCCTAAGGACGACACAACGGATTCTCTAATCTTTTGAAGAACATGTACAGTGAACCCTAGATTCAAAGGACATGTACGAGGAACAACTACAAACCGTACAAGTGAAACTAAGAACATAGAAGATCTACCGCATAGAAATAACAAGGAATAATTCGCGTCTGGAGGAACTGCTCTAGAACAGAAGTTGAGTAGAGCAAGAACCGGATCTGAATGCCCTATCTTGGCGAGACAGATCAACTACAGCAGAGCGGAAAGGAGGATTTACCGCACTGGCACGACCAACGGTGATGGAGCTTCGCCGGAGTTGCACGGCAATGCTTGACGTCGACGCTGCTTCGAGCACGGGCTCGGGCGGAGAGAGAGAGTAGGGTTTGAGGCCAAACAGAGAGGAAATAAGGAAGAAGAGACCCGGAGCGGGGGGTTTATATAGCCTGAAGAACAAACCACCATTGCGAAATCTACGGACGGAAAGATCGGGACGTTCCACATTCAACGGACGAGATAGCAATGAAGAGATCGTGGGCACGTGTCAGCCATTTCCTGCGAAATTCTCGATAACTGAACTAAAGGCCGAAGGGTTAGAGGAAGGGCAAGCGCCAAAATAGATGAAGGAATTGAGGATGATTTAATTCGCGACCAAGGACGTCGGAAAGAAATCTTCTTCAGATCAAGTGCATGTTTATGACACGAGGAACAGAGAGAAAAACAGAATAGGAAACCAGAAGAAAAACACAAAAGAAAGATAACTGAAAAGGAGAGCAAGAACACTACAAATAAAAAAAGCACCAACAATGATTGCACTCAGGGCATATGGTGAGAGTGTGATATCCCTGAGAGTGTTTCCTGCAAGAAATGATTAGTTCTTCTTCACAACCCACACCTGTGTGGGAGGTGATGACTTCATTTGCTTCGCCTGGCTTGGGATATTTCTTCAGCGTGTTCTAAGTGACACCTAAGTACTATGATAATAATCATATGAATAGGCATTGAAGTTATTTCCAGATGCATGAGTATAATGATTAGAGGTTATGCGCATGTAATCCTTCTGACGCAAGTGAGGGTGATAATCATTCGAGAATGATAATTGATTCGGCTATGTGTGGTAGCCATTTCCTCGTCGAGGATTATCCTGCACAGTCAGATTAGCAGTAACATATAGATTTTCAATGAAACTTTTCTTCACCCAAATTTGCTTCTTGGGAGAGCCTGCCCTGCAGTTAATTCCAACATATCGAGCGAAAACCTTACCATTTTGTTGCTTAAAGAGTTTGTAATTTGAGTCATTTGACTCATCAGTTTCAACAGAAATGGGCGATAGATAACCAGATAGAGTTTCAGGTTCAAGGGTTTTACTACTTGCTCGAATCCAAGTTGTACGAGGATATTGTTCAGGAGTCCAGTACGAACCATCCACATTAAGTTTCTTTTCGAAACCTAATCCTTCCTTCTGAGGATTTTTGTGAAGAATAGACTTCTTGAGCACATCACACAAGGTTTGATGCCCTTTCAGGCTCCTTAGTATTCCATTCTCAAGTAAGCCTCTTAACCTGCAATTTTCTTCAGAAAGAGCAGCAAAATCCTCGGAGGAGGGGTTAGTTGTGCCATTAGAGGTAGCAGTGTTCTCTTTCACAGAATTGGAAGTTTCAGCATGAGAATTTGCATTGCTACGTTCTAGGCAAGTTAAGCAAGGGGGTACAAAACCATCAAGAAGTCAAACAGATTGCTCGGCGAAGAGGGAAGCTTTTTCTAAAGCTAGTTCGTTATGAGACTCTTTCAGTGACACGAGTTCTTGATTCCTGCTAAGGAGTTCATTTGATAAACTCTTGTAGTCAACTGCAAGTGAGTCATATCGAATGGTAAGATTATCAATAGTTGAAGAAAAAGCATCTTGCTCTTCAATCAACTTTTGATTCTTCTCCATCTCTTCGACCAGTAATCCTTCAGTTTTCCTGAGATTTCTTTCAAGCATCTCAAGTTCATCATGTTGAGATTTAGCAATTTTGATCAGCTTGGCATAAGATACATATTTAGGAGAGCATTCATCCATGGACCTAAGGCATTTATCAGATACCTAATCCTTTGAGGATTTTGCCATGAGGCAAAAGGCGATTGGTTCATCATTGCTTGATTCATCATCACTTGAAGCATCATCATCAGTATCTGATTCGTTGAATTTCTTCAACGATTCAATAGCAACATATGCATTACTTCTTCCAATCCTTTTGTAGAACTCTTCATCATTTGAATCAGTATCTGTTGTTTCTTCTTCAGAATCAAGAGTCAGGTTTGTACAGGCTTTGTTCAGCTGAGAGATTTTCTTCATGTTGGAATCAATGATTGCTCTTGCATTTATGTCAGTGACTGGTCGCATCGAAGAGGATGAAATGAGATCCTTTTTCTTCGAGAGCTTAGTGTGACGATCCATTCGAGCAAAGCCATTGCAGTGAAGATGCTTCCAACGATTACTAGGTGCTTCATCCCAGCAAGGTAACTGTCTTGAGGATTCAGGCACCTCATCTTCATCATCGTTCACAAGATATAAATTCTGTCTTCTGAGATCACTCAGCCGTTGTGTGAGCATTTCCAATTCTCTTGTGATAGTGTGTTGATTCTCAACATCTTCTTCTTCTTCAGAACTGCCATAATGTGAGAGAATTTCTCCATCACTTTCCGAAGAGGATTCTTGATCTGCATTTTCCATCTACATCTTTTGTTCGTGAATCGACAACAGTGTCATGACCTCAACATAGTGAAGCTCTTCATAGTCATGTCGTTGTTTGATTTCGGCTACTAAAGAATCGAATGACTCACCAAGTGCACTTAACAGCTTGTTCACCACATCTTTATCGATGACATTTGTTACTCCTCGTTGTCGAAGTTTTTCAACAATGTCAGTCAGCCTATCCGTGAGTTCCATCACACTTTCCTTTCGAAGGCTTTTGAACCCAGTGAACATGGTGCGAAGCATTTGAGAGTGGGAGTCTGTTCTGGAGATAAATTCTTCGTGAACATTTTTGATGGCATCCCAGAGTTGCTTTGCTGTGTTAAGGTTTCGGAACCGAATGAACACGTTCTTTAAGATACTTGCACAGATGATATCTTTTGCTTGTGCATCGAGCCGCATCATAGCCTTGTCATCAGAAGATGGAGCATCATGGTGTTGAATGGTGTAACCATCTTCTACAATCTGCCATAGATCATAGTCGATGGCTTGAATTCTGATTCTCCTTTGTTCCTTCCAGTACAGATAGTCATTTCCATCAAAGATGGGAAATCTTTCAGAGTGCGAGGATCTACTTGCAAGTGACATACTCAAACCTCCAAGGACGTTAGACCTTTAATAAACGGAGACAGGGAGTACCTGCTCTGATACCAATTGTTATGACCGAGAGTATATCGACCAGAGGGGGGTGAATGGGAGATTCAAATTTTCTTTTGAAAGCTTTGAAATCTAGTCCACACACCGCAGCGGAATAGAGTACAGAGAGAAATGCACTGAATCAGATTTCCTCGTCAAAGGCATATACATCGAGAAAGGCATTTACAATAGAGCGAGCTTGATTGATAATAGGTTTAACTATGATGAGAGTTATGCAACAAGCAAACAAGTGTAACGGAATGAAGCAAAACATAACGACCATAGAAGGAAATACAATCTCAGGGTTACACCATATAATATGAATACAGATTGAAAACTTAAGAAACAGGACGAAGGTAATGAAATGATTTAATACTACAACACAGGATAAATGACACAGATCAGATAAACCAGAGGCGCTCAGCACAAAAGTAAACTACTGAAAGAATTGCAGTAGAGTAGATATAACTAGTGGTGCTCGATGGCAACAAGAGATTTGGTAGACCAGTTCACCCTTTTGCCAAAGGGCTACGTCTGGTTGGAGGGGCTCTGACTTAACACGGAAGATAAACTCTCTTCACCCTATTCTCCTTCAACACGGAGCTGATCAGACTCAGGTTGATTTCACTCATGGTAGATCCTTGTCGGTGATCTCCAAACCTTCGGTCGAACTTCGCGAACCACAATGACTCTTGGTTGCTGAAGATCAGGCTCGGTGAAGACAATGACTCTTCATCACTCGACGCCAAACCTATCCGTCTAGAGAGTGCGCAGCTCTCAAGAGTAACAGGTACAAGAACTCTCACTCAGATCTGCTGTGATGCTAAACCACTATCTAAGTTTGGGCTCTTGATTTTTCTTTCGGTGGATCTTAAACTCAAATCACTCAGAGAGGGGTTGCTCATATCAATCTTCTCAGAAATCTCAAGCGGAGCAGCCAACGGATAACGTTGGAGTGGGGTGGCTATTTATAGTCGCAGCCTTCCCAGATGGGAAATGACCAAATTAGACATCGGCCTCAGCCAATAGCCAAGCGACACGATTCCAACGGTCGGATTTGAGCTCAATGGTAACATTCCTTGCAGAGCAAGAAATGCTAATTCCTCAGTCCGAGGCAAATCTCTCGCAGCGAAGAAGATCACAGTCTCTTGCTGGCAAGTATTTACTTGGAGCACAAAGAGATTTCTCTCACATCTTTCATAGGTTGTAGATAAGCATCACAGCAGATCTAAGAAACAAGAACCTATACCCCTCTTAATAGTATGGAGGTCCTATGACTCAAAAGACTGAAAGAAGAAAAACTCAACGAATGCTACGTCTTCAATTTGTTCTTCGACTTCAATCTCTGCAGTCAATTTCTTCGGACGACAGAATTGAAACAGAAAGCTTCGCTATCTCAGTAAATCTTTCGAGGGGTCAATTTCTTCACATTAATCCTCTCAACTCTATCTCTTCATCAGATGTAGCTCGTTCTTCTCTGCAGCGCAGATATGATTCGGTGAAGTTCCTCGAACTCAGCACCAAAGACAGCTTTCTCTTCGGTTGTGTATGGACTTTTCTCTCTGTGTGCACTAGCAAACACATTAGTTCATACTTGTTTCTGTCAACAATCCCCAAAACTCAAGGTGGACAGATATTGCACCAACAGGTTTATTTTCTATGAATTTTTAAAGATTAAATGATTTTCTGAAATTTCTAGAATTATCCCAATTCAAAAATATAATAAATAGAATTGCTATGGGTACACAAAAAGTGTACCCAGAGAGGTGCATGTGTGGCTGACAGTGGGCCAAATTGACTGCTTAGTTTGCAGTCAACTATGGACTAGTTGACTGGTCAACTGACCAGTGGGACCCCACTGTCAGTGACAGAGCCCATCTAACATCATTTTATTTTTTTAATTAACCTAATTAGCTAGCAGGCCCCACAACCAGCGACACTAATTAAACGAATCATTATTTAGGGTGGGACCCGGCAGTCAGCAGTTGTTAAGTTAACTAAATAGTGATTAGCACCTAATCTAATTACTCTGGCGCACGGGGCCCAGTTGTCAGTGGCTCCGGCGGTGGTTTGAACTCCGGCGCGCGTCGGCGAGTACAGAGGACGGCGCGAGGAACGAACAGGCATCTCCGGCGACCATTTGGTGCTCGGCATGGCCCTACGGGACCAGCGCGACGAGGGGCATCCAACGGTGGTGTTGGCTCGGCCTGAGATGGCCGGAGAAGATGGCGGCGTTGAGCCGGGTAGCGACCGGTGCTCGGGCTAGCAGCGGGCGTAGTCAGTCGTGGCGGGGCGCACGCGCAGGCAGCGCGGGTCGCGGTAGGGCGCGGCCAGGGCGTGCGCGGAGGCGGCCAGGGGCGTGAGGCGCGGGCATGGCCGCTGGGTGGGGATTGTGTCGGCAGGGACGATGTCCGGCGGCGGCTATGGGCGGTGCTCGGCGGATTGATAGCTACGGGGTGTGGGAAGGAGCTAGGGGAGGTCGAGGAGGAGCGGTGGCTCAGAATGAAGCTCGTGGAGCGCTCAATGAGGGCGAGGGTGCAGCATCGGCGGCGGATCGAGTGATGGTGTGCGGCCGCCGAGGTTGGGGAAGATGGCTCGATGGCGAGGCTCCAAGGCGACCCAGGGCGTGTCCTTGCACTGGCGAGGTCGGGGCAACACGGAGCTCCTCCTGGCGTGGTACTGGATGTTGGGGAGGCGACACGATGAACTCACATCTTCATTTCAAAATGAGCACATCTTCATTTCAAACGAAATTATGTTGTTTGTGCACACGAGCGCTTAGAGGCAACAGTTTGCATAGACCTTTCCGCGTGGTGACCGGGGATATTTTTTCACCCTTTTCACCTAGGCCGCCAACACCCCCCCCCCCCCACCGCCCGCCCGCATTTCACTCAATTAGTCCACCCAATCTCCATCGCCAGCTACCCCTCCCCCAGATCCACAGCAGAACCCTCTCCGTCACCGGCGTGCTCAACCAGGCCGTGTGCCCGCTCTTCGGCGTCAACCCTACCTCCACTGCCGTTCCTAACACGCGGCTGCCCGCGCCTCGCCGTCTTCGTTTGCTCGCCAGCCACCCTCGAGCATATCGATCCTGTAACCCTCGCCTCTCCTGTGGTCCTGCCGGGTTTGCATTAAGAAACCTATTAGTTACTGCTCTCCATCGCGGTGAGGCATATTTCCTTGCAATCCCTCTTCCTATTTAGTTCCGTATGTTCCCAAATTGGCTATAAAATAACGGAGAGCGTATATATGTTCATTATCTTTTTTTGCAATTATATATGTTCATTATCTACCTTCCTAACTAGTACATATAAGTTGTACTTGTTCCAATAAGTTACTGTCGATTTACAGATCGTGAGCGCCCGAGTCACACAAACTTAACAAATTAGTCGTACATTTTCTAAATTATTGCATGACATGTTTAGACAACTTGATACCAAGTTGTTAGCTTTATGCTTATCCTCCTTTCCTAAGTTTCACATGTGTTCTCTGTAGATGCCGAGCAGCAGCGACAGCACTCATGCTTCAGGCGATGTATCTTCATCTGATTCTGACAACCCTAGGTCTTCAGCAGATGGTGAGGGATCAAGTAATCTAGAACGGGATAGAGTTGCAGTAATTACCCTTCTGGTCAGGACACGGAGGAATGCTCCAAGGAAGCCCACACACCAGCCTAAAGGTGTATATGAAGTAACTGACATCGATTTAAAGTCTTGGGCTCCAACTAAACCAGATAAAGCATGCACGAGGTTCGGGAATGTGTGTGGATTTGTTGGCAGGGCAAGGCTTAACATTAATCTGCCGGGGTTTCGGAAGGCTGACACAGAAACACGGCAAAGGATAGTCCGGGAGATCATGGATCACTTCAACGTTCCAGAACAGTGGAGAATGCAGGTGGAACACGCTGCACTGAAGAAGGCTAGGGATGCTTGGAGAAACTGGAAGCACGGTTGTACAAGAAGTACTTGAGTGAAGGCAAGGACCCAATCCCTGCATACCCCCAAATTACAAAGGCAGACTGGGCAGAATTCAAAAGGGTCAGGGCAACTACAGAGTTTGCTACGAAGAGTGCCAAGCAATCGGAACTTCAGAAGAGGAACACACACCCCCACCGTATGGGTGTGGCAGGATACTACGGCATGAAACCGATATGGGACCAGGAGGACAAAGAAGCAGTAGCTGTGGGTGGGAAACAGGCCTTTAGTGAAATCAGGGGCGAATGCGCTAGAGACTACTTGTAGGCACGTGCAAGGAGGCGTGATGATAGAACTTATTACTTTGAAAACTCACATGATGAAAAATTGTATCGCGTGATGTTAAAGGCTTCTGAGATCCCTGGAAGGTTCTACAGGAACTCAGGGCCATGTGACATTCTGTCTGATGCTCTGGAAACAAGAGAGCCCCCTGGCCGTGCAAGGGGTATAGGTGTTAATGTCCCGCACAAGAGGGCTTTCACACTCAGCAAAGAAGAGAGGCTCAACATGAAAAAAGCGAGGAGTGAAATGAAGCAGAATGAATTGTATGAAAGGTTGAGGAAGGACATGTATCCGACTGTTCGAAAGGAAATTGAGGAGTCAATGATGATGCAGAAGACTCTAACACTGACAGATAGCCAGCAGATGGGAGGGGAGGCGGGCATGGAGGATGCTGGTTATTGCGCGACAACACCGCACAAGAGTAGCTGTGCATCGCACACACTCACTTGGCGACGGTTCAAAATGCCATCGCGGAAAGGGGTTAAAAATCGTTTGTATAGCACCTCGCTGTACCAGTGCACATAACACATTTAGTAAAATAGTTTTTCAAAGAATAAACTCAACTTCGGCCAAGGAGTTTGAAAGGGGCTTCCTATAGGCAGTCGGCTCTGGTACCAAATTTTGACGCCCCCGCCTCGACGTGCACTAATCATACATGCAAATGCGCACAATCAAGATCAGAGACTCACGGGAAGGTATCACAACACAACTCTATGACACAAAAACAACATAAAGCTTTATATTACAAGTCAGGGCCACGAAGGCTTGGATAAATAAGTCAGCAAAAGCAACAATATCTGAGTACGAACATAAATAGACAAGTTTGCCTTAAGAAAGCTCAGCAAAACAATGACAACTAGATCGAAAAGGCGCAGGCCTCCTGCCTGGGGCCTCCTAACTACACCTGGCCATCAATCTCCACGTAGTATTAGGCTCCGTCTGTGTAGTAGTAGTCATCGGCGGGATCAGCTGGCTCCTGGGATCCCTCATCTGATCGCAGCAATCGGGTAAAGGGGAAAAAGATAGCAAAGCAACCGTGAGTGCTCATCCAAAGTACTCGCAAGACTTAAATCCGACTATGCTAAGTATGCATCAGTATCAAAGGGAAGGCATTGTATCTGTGGACTATACTGCAGAATTGTCAGAATAGAGGGGATGGCCTAGCCTATCAAAGACTAGCCTATTGCAGCGTCTTGCAGCAATAGAAGAGAGTAGAGTAACATATCATATAGTAACAAGTATATAATACCAACGCCCAGAGATCCTTCCTCGTTTACCCCGTGAGGAAGCGATCCCGGAGCCATCATATCAGTTTAGTTTAACAAGTATCCAGTTCTAATTGTAGTAGATCGGGATACAACTCCGAGCGTCCATTACCATGGACACGACTATTCGAATAGATATACTTCCCTGCAGGGGTGCACCAACTTACCCAACATGCTCGATTAACTCCAGCCGGACAAACTTTTTGGATCATGCCCGGCCTCGGCTGATCGACACGCTGTAGTCCTACCTAGGCTCAATAGAGAAGTCAGCACGCCGGTCTACATCCTAAGTGTTCAGGGGTCTTGGGCACATCGGCCTTTGCACTCCCGCGTGTTGCGTACGCGGCCTAGAGCAGACACACCTCCTTATACAAGTGCAGGCGGTTACCGTCCAACCAGGCGCGCGCCGCTCAACTGCTAGCGTCCGAAGAGCTTTTGGGAGAATAGTACGACGCCGAGTGCCCATACTTATTCCCGCGTGGTGGTTAGTGCGAAAAGGCTAGAGGCCTACTCAGATCACATATCCAACCCGTTAGTGTATTGGGAGCTAGCGGAAACGATTAGTGATCCTGTCGCCCCGTCTCGTGAACTTACGACAAGGGCCAGGCCCATCCCTCTCCTCGGGCGGTCTCTGCCTTCCCGGTCGTGCCGCATCATTATCTCGCAGGTACCCTCATGGTCAACCCGACTTATCTAGAGACTCCCGGGAACTCAGGTCCACCTCTACCGGGGCGGCACCACCTGTCCCTTAAGTCCCGCAGTAATAGTTAACGGGGTAATAGTTAAAGGTAACAGTGTGTCCTTACCATCAAGGTGAACTCAGAGGAATCACCCGCGATAGGTTCACGCTTGAGGTAAAATGTCAAGGTGAACTTGGAGGAATCACCCTCGGTAGGTTCACGCTTGAAGAGCTGCACGACAGAGACATCATCGGGAGTGGTGAGTGAGGAATCACCCTCGGTTAACCACACTCGATGTGCTACACTACATAGATATCATCGTAAGTGGGATACGAGGCATCACCCTCGGCACTCGATAGTAGCTCTGCAGAGTAGTACAACTAAGGGGGGTGCCTGTGATGTGTCAGTCTCTGCACCTCGATCACATTGATCGAGTCATCCGGAAGCAAAGCATGGCAACACGGACAAGGGTGCGGGGCCACTGATGGATCACTGACCAACCTATACTAAGCATATAGGATAACAGGTAAAGTAACAACAACAGGTTACAAAAGCAGGCTATGCATGTAGGAATGAAGTATGTCTACCAGAGGGGGGTGAATGGGAGTTTTAAATTTTCTTCGGAAGATCCAAAACTCTCATAACCCAGCAGCGGAACGAATGAAAAACAAACTACAGCGAACTAAAACTGAGTACCGAAAGGAAACTAAAACATGCATTGATGCAAATCATACGAATAAAAATGCATTGAAGATAAACATGGGTGACAGAGATAACTGAAGATGCTCGAAGGCGACAAGGTATTTGTTCGACCAGTTCGTCCTTCTGCACAAGGACTGCATCTGGTTGGAGGGGATGTGACTTAACACGGAAGATAAACTCTCTTCACCCTGTAACATCCCCATTATCACACAACAGTGATCTCTCTCTAATAGTGACCATGTTATCATGATCACCCAGTCAATCTGCCACTTGTCCAAAATCAAACCCAAATTCAAATTTGAAATGCAAGTCAAATAATTATTTCTTCAAACAGCAAATCAAAAATGTTCATAATGTTGCAAATAATCCCAAGGCAATTCTAAAAATCCAACATTATTTGAATACCCAAGTTGACCCTACCAACCAAAACAGTGGACCAGCAACAAATCTTTGTTCTTTTGAAAAATAAACCAATGCTAACGCAATTCCAAAAATTCGCAAAATTAGTGTGTGGCACCGTTGAGTTGCATTGCATTTATTAGCTAAATTTCACATAAGGCAAAATTCATCTGATAGCCTAAATAATCCTGAAACTGAAGCTATTCTATTTAACAGAAATAAAATAAAAGAAAATGGCACTGTGCACTTACCTGTGCACTTGGCCCAGCTGGCCACTGCAGCCTAGCCCACACCCCTCGTCGTCCTCCCCCCCCCCCCCCCCCCCCCCCCCCCCCTGTGTCACCTCCAGGCGCCATCACCGTCGCCAGAGCCGCGCGATGGGTGACACCGAGGCCACAGGAGCTCGACGAGAGGGGATAAGACTGCCCTCGCCTCCTTCTTGAACCCTAGATCGAGCACTTCCCCTCTCCTTCCCCTCGCGCTCGAGCTCTCTCCCTCTCCACCGAGCGCCTCTGTCGCCGCTCGCCATCGCAGCCGCGGCCACCGGCGTTGTTCTGCCCTTCCAAGCTGCCCGAGGGCTCCGCCGGTCTCCACCTCATCGTCCGGCGCCACTCGCTGGAGCTGGCAAGCCCCACAACGCCGGAACCCCTTCTTCTTCCTCCCCGGGTCGCCGGACGCCGCCGCCGTCGATTCGGCTTCCCCTGCGCTCCCGTCCACCCAAGGGGCCTTCTTGAGCCCTCACAGTGAGCACCCGCATCGATCCCCTCTTTTCCCTGCCCTTTTCCTTGCTCGTTGTCATCGTTTCCGTCAAGGCCGTACCCGCCGCCGTAGCTGTGCTCGCCGTCGTAACCACTGCTGCCGTACCTCGCGTCTGAGCTCACTACCGAGCTCCTGGTGCTCCCAGGAGCCCAGCGAGCCCACGCATGCCTCTCCCCGTGCTCCGTAGCCGCGTTTCCGAAGAAGCCCGATTCGGGCCGCCGCCCGCGCTCGTCGTAGTAGACGTTATAGGCCACCGGAGCTCGCGCCAGTTGTCCCGATCGACGCGGCGCTCGTCCTTCGTCCGAATGGTGGTTGCGGCGCGCGATTTGGTGCCGTGTAGCGGAAACCCGCATCTCGCCGGAGTCGCGCCGTCGCAAATGAGCTCACCGGAGTGCTTGCCGGCGCCGTTGCTGACCTGGCGCGGCCTGGGTCCGACCCAGTGTCGCTGCCAGCGGGCCACTATTCACCCTAAGACGCTGACATGTGGGCCCAGCCGGTTAATTAAATTAACTAAATGGTTTTTAATTAAAACTTAAATAGATTAGTTAAAATACCCACTGACAGACTGGGCCCACCAAATAATTAACTTAGATTAGTTTAAATTTATCCCTGTTAAACCCACAGTCTATGACAGGTGGGTCCCGCAGGTCAGGTTTCACCTAGACCTGGCAGTTTGACTGGCTGACGTCACAGTGATGTCAGGCTGACGTAATTAGTATTTTCTGCTATTTTCTTTATTGATTTAAATTTCAGAAAAATGCTAAAAAACTTTGAAAATTCATAGAAAATAAACCGTAGCTCAGATCGAAAAACTTTATACATGAAAGTTGCTCAGAACGATGAGACAAACCCGACCGTGCCATCTATTTCCGTGTCGGGAACCTCTACGAAGGTGAACCCGCAACTTTTAGCCTGTTTCCGGTAGATGAATAGTGCATATACATTGGTTAATAAATCCAACTCAAATCCTAAAATAACTAAAATGTTTTAGACATGTCTTTAGGCAACCCTGCACTGCATGTTAGCATAGCATGCTTTGTGATGCTTTGTTTGCTTTATATTTATTGCTTCTTCCCCCTCTTCTCTCCGGTAGACCCCGAGACCGCTGCCGATGCCACTGTGATCGACTACATCGACGACGACCCTTCCTCCTCAACAGAGCTTCCAGGCAAGCACCCCCCTTTTGAACATGCCGATATCGCCTATTCTTTCTCTCTTATGCTTGCATTAGAAATTGCTGCTGCTACTGTTTAACCTATTTCTGATGCATAGCCTGTTTTTGTAACTGCTATTGATACCTACCTGCTTATCCTAAACTGCTTAGAATATGCTGGTTAGTGAACCCCAGTGACCCCACTTTTCCTAGTTGCCCCTGCTGGATCATCAGAAGACTCGAAGACCAGGCCCCAGCACCACACATCACACCCCCTTTATCTGTATGACACTACAACGTTATTATCGAGTGCCGAGGGTGATACCTCATTAAGCACTTCTAATGATAACTCTGTAGAGTAGTTACTCGGTCGTGGTCATCGAGGGTGATTCCTCCTTCACCACTCCCGATAACGACGCTGTCGTGCAACACCTCAAGTGTGAACCCATCGAGGGTGATTCCTGCGAGTTCACCTTGACGGATACATCGAGTAGGAATCCAACGAGGGTGATACCTTGGATTCCCTGATGTTATGGACACACGGTAACTTGGAATTTATAACTGTTACTTGGAAAGGCGGGTCGACCCTGAGGGGTACCCGCAAGTGATGTGGAAATGGGTTGACCTGGAGGGTGCCCGTGAGATAATTACGAGGCGTGGCCGGGCATTCTTAGCCCTTGCCGCAAGTCCTCGAGATGAGGCGACGGGGTCACATCGATCATGAGTCTCTGCTCGTTACCGTAAACCCCCCAATACACTAACGATTTGGATATTTGATCCGAGTGGGCCTCTGGCCCGATAGCACTAACCATCACGTGGGAACAGTTATGGGCACTCTGCGTCGTATGCATCAGCCGAAGCTTAATGGACGTCAGCAACTGAGCGGCGCGCACTGGGTTGGACCGCATTAAGCACCCTCCGTTGTACTGGAGGCTGCTAGGTCTACTCACCGGCCGTGTACGCAACGTGCAGGAGCGCCCGGGGCGATGGCCCAAGACCCCTGGGGGCATAGGTTTAGTCTGGCGTGCTGACCTCTCTGTTAAGCCTAGGTCGGGTTGCGGCGTATCATTTGGCCGAGGCCGGGCATGACCCAGAAAAGTGTGCCCAGCCGGAGTTAATCGAGCATGGTGGGTAAGTTGGTGCACCCCTGCAGGGAAGAACTAATCTATGCATAGCCGGATCCTCGGTAACGGACGCTCGGAGTTGTATCCAGATCGATACAACTAGAACTGGATACTTGTGATGAGAAATGAATAGTATGGCTCTAGGATTGTTTTCTCGCAGGGAGTCGAGAAAGGATCTTTGGCCGAGGTTGATAATACTACTACTACTTTATACTGTGCTAATCTACACTCTTCTAATGCTGCAAGACCGCTGAAGATGCTAGTCTTCGATAGGACTAGGCCTTCTCCCTATTTTGGCATTTTTGCAGCCCAGTCCACATATATAGCCTTTCTTTGATAATGTTGCCTATGTAATGTAGATCCTTGCTTGCTGAGTACTTCGGATGAGTACTCACGGTTGCTTTGCTTCCTCTTTTTCCCCATATCCGTTTGATGCGACCAGATGACGGAGCCCCGGAGCCAGCTGCCCCCGTCGATGACTACTACTACCACCCCGAGGGTGGTTACTACTTCGAGTTAGCCGACGACCAGGAGTAGGTTCAGAGGGTCCTAGGCACGAGGCCTATGCCTTTTTGATCATAGTGTTTCTTTTGCCCCGCCTTTTTAAAGGCTTATCTGTGTTTTCTTTTATATATGTACTCAGATATCTGATGCTTCCGCTGACGCTTGTATGCGAGCTTATGTATTCGAGCCCTCGAGGCCCCTGGCTTGTAATAAAAAGCTTGTATGACTTTATTTATGTTTTAGAGTTGTGTTGTGATATCTTCAAGTGACTCCTTAGGCTTGATCGTGTGCATTTGCATGTATGATTAGTGCACGATTAAGCCGGGGTCGTCACAGGTACGCAAATCCAACATTATTTGAATACCCAAGTTAACCCTAGCAACCAAAATAGTGGACCAGCAACAAATCTTTGTTCTTTTGAAAAATAAACCAATGCTAACGCAATTCCAAAAATTCCCAAAATTAGTGTGTGGCACCGTTGAGTTGCATTGCATTTATTAGCTAAATTTCACATAAGGAAAAATTCATCTGATAGCCTAAATAATTCTGAAACCGAAGCTATTCTATTTAACAGAAATAAAATAAAAGAAAATGGCACTGTGAACTTACCTGTGCATTTACCTTTGCACTTGGCCCAGCTGGCCACTCCGGCATTTACCTGTGCACTTGGCCCAGCTGGCCACTGCGGCCCAGCCCACACCCCTAGAGGAAGTGATAAAACACAAAAAACAACAACCAACCCCCACAACAACAAAAAAAAACACCCCCACACCCCCCCCCAACCCCCACCCCCACACCCCCCCCCCCCCCCCCCCCCCCCCCCCCGTGTCACCTCCAGGCGCCATCGCCATCGCTAGAGCCGCGCGATGGGCGACACCGAGGCCACAGGAGCTCGATAGGAGGGGATAAGACTGCCCTCGCCTCCTTCTTGAACCCTAGATCGAGCACTTCCCCTCTCCTTCCCCTCGCACTCGAGCTCTCTCCCTCTCCACCGAGCGCCTCTATCGCCGCTCGCTGTCGCAGCCGCGGCCACTGGCGTCGTTCTGCCCTTCCAAGCTGCCCGAGGGCTCCACCGGTCTCCGCCTCATCGTTTGGCGCCGCTCGCTGGAGCTGGCAAGCCCCGCAACGCCGGATCCCCTTCTTCTTCCTCCCCGGGTCACCGGATGCCGCCGTCATCGATTCGGCCTCCCTTGCGCTCCCGTCCGCCCAAGGGGCCTTCTTGAGCCCGCACGGTGAGCACCCGCATCGATCCCCTCTTTTCCCTGCCCATTTCCCTGCTCATAGTCATCGTTTCCGTCAAGGCCGTACCCGCCGCCGTAGCTGTGCTCGCCGCCGTAGACACTGCTGCCGCAGCTCATGTCCAAGCTCACTACCGAGCTCCTGGTGCTCCCAGGAGCCCAGCGAGCCCACGCACGCCTCTCTCTGTGCTCCGTAGCCGTGTTTCCGGAGAAGCCCGATTACGGTCGCCGCTCGCGCTCATCGTAGTCGATGTTATAGGCCACCGGAGCTCGCGCCAGTTGTCCAGATCGACGCGGCTCTCGTCCTTCGTCCGAATGGTGGTTGCGGCACGCGATTTTGTGCCGTGTAGCGGAAACCCGCATCTCGCCGGAGTCGCGCTGTCGCAAACAAGCTCGCCGGAGTGCTTGCCGGCGCCGTCGCTGACCTGGCGTGGCCTGGGTCCCACCCAGTGTCGCTGCCAGTGGGCCCCGCCGCGCATTTTAACCACGTTGACTCCGGTCAACGCGGGGCACTGTTCACCCTAAGACGCTGACATGTGGGCCCAGCCGGTTAATTAAATTAACTAAATGGTTTTTAATTAAAACTTAATTAGATTAGTTAAAATACCCACTGACAAACTGGGCCCGCCAACTAATTAACTTAGATTAGTTTAAATTTATCCATGTTAAACCCACAGTCTATGACAGGTGGGTCCCGCAGGTCAAGTTTGACCTAGACCTGGCAGTTTGACTGGCTGACGTCACAGTGATGTCAGGCTGACGTAATTAGTATTTTCTGTTATTTTCTTTATTGATTTAAATTTTAGAAAAATGCTAAAAAAGTTTGAAAATTCATAGAAAATAAACTGTAGCTCAGATCAAAAAACTTTATACATGAAAGTTGCTCAGAACGACGAGACGAACCTGACCGTGCCATCTGTTTCCGTGTCAGGACCCTCTATGAAGGTGAATCCGCAACTTTTAGCCTATTTCCGGTAGATGAATAGTGCATATACACCGGTTAATAAATCCAACTCAAATCCTAAAATAACTAAAAGGTTTTAGACATGTCTTTAGGCAACCCTGCACTGCATGTTAGCATAGCATGCTTTGTGATGCTTTGTTTGCTTTATATTTATTGTTTCTTCCCCCTCTTCTCTCTGGTAGACCCCGAGACCACTGTCGATGCCACTGTGATCGACTACATCGACGACGACCCTTCCTCTTCAACAGAGCTTCCAGGCAAGCACCCCCCTTTTGTACATACCGATATCGCCTATTCTTTCTCTCTTATGCTTGCATTAGAAATTGCTGCTGCTACTGTTTAACCTATTTCTGATGCATAGCCTGTTTTTGTAACTGCTGTTGATACCTACCTGCTTATCCTAAACTGCTTAGAATATGCTGCTTAGTGAACCCCACTGACCCCACTTGTCAAAGTTGCATCCGCTGGATCATCGGAAGGCTCGACGACCAGGCCCCAGCACCGCACATCACACCCCCTTTATCTGTACGACACTGCAGCGTTACTATCAAGTGCCGAGGGTGATACCTCGTTTAGCACTTCTGATGATAACTCTGTAGAGTAGTTACTCGGTCGTGGTCATCGAGGGTGATTCCTCCTTCACCACTCCCGATAACGACGCTGTCGTGCAACACCTCAAGTGTGAACCCATCGAGGGTAGTTCCTCCGAGTTCACCTTGACGGATACATCGAGTAGGAATCCAACGAGGGTGATACCTCGGATTCCCTGATGTCATGGACACACGGTAACTTGGACTTTATAACTGTTACTTGGAAAGGCGGGTCGACCCTGAGGGGTACCCGCGAGTGATGTGGAAATGGGTTGACCTAGAGGGTGCCCGTGAGATAATTACGAGGCATGGCCAGGCATTCTTAGCCCTTGCCGCAAATCCTCGAGACGAGGCGACGGGGTCACATCGATCGTGAGTCTCTGCTCGTTACCGCAAACCCCCCAATACACTAACGATTTGGATATTTGATACGAGTGGACCTGTGGCCCGATAGCACTAACCATCACATGGGAACGGTTATGGGCACTCTGCGTCGTATGCATCAGCCGAAGCTTAATGGATGTCAGCGACTGAGCGGCGCGCACAGGGTTGGACCGTGTTAAGCACCCTCCGTTGTACTGGAGGCTGCTAGGTCTGCTCATCGGCCGTGTACGCAACGTGCAGGAGCGCCCGGGGCGATGGCCCAAGACTCCTAGGGGCATAGGTTTAGTCCAGCGTGCTGACCTCTCTGTTAAGCCTAGGTCGGGTTGCGGCGTATCGTTTGGCCGAGGCCGGGCATGACCCAGAAAAGTGTGTCAGGCCGGAGTTAATCGAGCGTGGTGGGTAAGTTGGTGCACCCCTGCAGGGAAGAACTAATCTATGCATAGCCGGATCCTCGGTAATGGACGCTCGGAGTTGTATCCCGATCGATACAACTAGAACTGGATACTTGTGATGAGAAATGAATAGTATGGCTCTGGGATTGTTTTCTTGCAGGGAGTCGAGAAAGGATCTCTGGCCGAGGTTTATAATACTACTACTACTTTATACTGTGCTAATCTACACTCTTCTAATGCTGCAAGACCGCTGAAGATGCTAGTCTTCGACAGGACTAGGCCTTCTCCCTATTCTGGCATTTCTGCAGCCTAGTCCACATATACAGCCTTTCTTTGATAATGTTGCATATGTAGTGTAGATCCTTGCTTGCTGAGTACTTCGGATGAGTACCCACGGTTGCTTTGCTTCCTCTTTTTCCCCATATCCGTTTGATGCGACCAGATGACGGAGCCCCGGAGCCAGCTGCCCCCGTCGACGACTACTACTACCACCCTGAGGGTGTTTACTACTTCGAGTTAGCCGACGACCAGGAGTAGGTTCGGAGGGTCCCAGGCACAAGGCCTGCGCCTTTTCAATCGTAGTGTTTCTTTTGCCCCGCCTTTTTAAAGGCTTATCTATGTTTTCTTTTATATCTGTACTCAGATATCTGATGCTTCCACTGATGCTTGTATGCGAGCTTATGTATTTGAGCCCTCGAGGCCCCTGGCTTGTAATATAAAGCTTGTATGACTTTATTTATGTTTTAGAGTTGTGTTGTGATATCTTCAAGTGAGTCCTTAGGCATGATCGTGTGCATTTGCGTGTATGATTAGTGCACGATTAAGCCGGGGTCGTCACACACCCTATTCTCCTCGACAATCGATTCGTTAACCGATGCCGATTACTCATGGTAGATACTTGAATGCGATCTCCGAACCTTTACAGACTTCTTCTTCGAGAACCACAATCAATGTTGGTCTCTGAAGAAATTGACAGCTAACCGTCTAGAGAGTTTGCTTCTCTCAAGAGTAATAGGCAGAGCGTACTAAACTTAGATTCCAATGATGCTAACCACTATCTAATTCTTCGGCTCTAGGGTTTTTCTCTCGGTGGATTTTAAACTCAAATCGCTCAGAGAGTGGGTTGCTCAACAATCTTCTCAGAATCAAACGGAGCAGCCGCCGGACAAAGCCAGCGCGGGGTGGCTATTTATAGCCACAACCTTCGCAGGTGGGAAATGACCATTTTGGACAGGGGGTCCAGCCAATGGCCAACCTACATGTTCACAACGGTCGGATTTTGGAGCAACGGTAACATTACTTGAGGAACAAGTAATGCTAACTCCTCGGTCCGAGACAAATCTCTCGCAGCGAAGAAGATCACAGTCTCTTGCTGGCAAGTATTTGCTCGGAACACAAAGAGATTTCTCTCACAACTTTCATAGGATTTGGGTTTAGCATCAGAGAAACCAAGTTTTGAACGCTACACCCCTCTTAATAGTACGGTGGTCCTATGACTCAATGAAAGAAGAAGAATAACGAAACAAATGCTACGTCTTCAGTTTGTCTTCATTCTCCTCGGACGCAGTCATTTTCTTCGGACAGACACCGAACCAATTGCTTGAACTTCAACAATTTTTAGGGGTCTCTCTTGTTAGCTTCGTCTTCGGTGATAACCTTCGCTGCGATGCAGGGAGATTATCTTCGTCGTTTGCATCAAACTCCTCGACATCTTAGGGACCTGTTACTCTGTGTGCACTAGCAAACACATAAGTCCCATACTGTTTATGTCAACAAACTCCAAAACATAAGGGGCCTATCATTGCACCAACAATCTCCCCCTTTTTGGACGGTTGTTGACGAAACAGATAATCATCGAAGTGAAGATAGATAAATGAAATGTAAATCGAACAAGAGTGAACTTGCGTTACTTGACTCGATGATGAAATATACTCCCCCTAGATGTATGCAGGGTTAAGGATATGAAATAAGATTTTCTGCAATTCATTTACATATACGGAGGATTTTTCAATCATTCGAGGTAATGATTCGCACTGATGATATATAATCCATTGAGTATATAGTGCAATCATTCATAACTTCTACCAATAATTCCACCTGCAAAACAAATGCTTCGAGAGAAATAGTGCAGCAGGCGGGGTTATTAATATTACAGCATAGAACTTTTAGATTTACATCAGAGCACATAAAGTAGCACAAATAGTCTTTAAGGCATAGGGCTCAAAAATCTCATAAACTAGAGCAAATAAACACGGAGACCAAATCCAACAGAGCAAATCTATCGAAACTCTCGATGTAATTCTCCCCCTTTTTGTCAACTAGTGTCAAAAAGGTGACGAATGACATGAATGTAAATAAGGTGAACTTGATTCACTCTAAGGCATCGCCAGAAGAATTGTCTGAAGATGTTTCTGATTCGGAAGTGGCTGGTACATCTTCATCATCAGCAGCAGCAGAAGTTCCTTCAAGACTGGCTTGTGGCTGTGAGGATGAAGGCACATTGGGATCAGCTTATTGATTCTTGCGAGACAGCACATTTCCTTCAGCAGGTTTCTCCGTGGGCGATGTTGCTTCTGATTCGTTGAGCAATTTGCGCAGCTGAAACCAAAGTAAATTAGTTGTTGGCTCACGAGCTGGTAGTGGAGGAGTGAGTCGATCTTGAAAATCTTTAGCAGAAAACCCTTGGTCAATATACGCATAGAGTTCTTTGAGATCGGAGTTGCTTAATTGCTTCTTGGAGAAGAATTTCCGAAGCAATTTCCATAGGCGCTTCTTATTTTCAGCCGTGATCATGTGCACAACTTTTGTTTGGTTGTTGATTGCATTCAGTTCGGCAGCCAGGTGTTCTTTCTCTTGGCGATCCTCAGCCATATGCTTCAGCAGCAGTTGTTGGGTGCGCAAGCTCACTTCAAGATGTGAAGGAGGTTGAGTATTCGGTTGTCTATCACACTGAGGTAGCCGTGGCCCATTCAATTATTGTGATAATCTGGAACGCTTGACACTGGTATTTTTCCCGAAGAAAAATCTTCCATGACATGCAATGTATCACGCACGGGAGGAATGAAGCTTTTGTGACTGACTTTGGCCAAATATTCAGTTTTCATCGCATAATCAACCACTTTCTGAATCCAAGGCCCAAAGACTTTAATGGTCTTCAGATGCTGAGCAGAATCCATCAGGATGCGTAGAAACATGTCTTCGACATTGAAGATGTATCCTTGGGAGATGGCATGGATGATGTTTCGAAGAACATCAGATATAGCATTGTCAGAATTCATCCCAGCCAGAGGACAGATGGTATAGGTGAGCATATGATAAAGAGTTTGATTATCAAAAGTCAAATGCTCGAGCAAGGGAGGACCATCGTAGTCACGAATCTTCTCTTGATCCATTGTGCATCGGAAATTGCATCAATGTTGTGAACTCAAATTTCAGTCTTGCCGTGCTCGAACCGAGGGAAATGAAAATGAGAGACAAAGTCCATTGCAATGCATTTTATGCGTTTTCCTTCGGTCATCCATTCCATGAACCATTTGGTGCTATCAGACTCATCACCAGAGATGTACAGAGTGGCATAGAATTGAATGATAATCTCTCGGTTCCATGGATGCTGATATGCAAAGACATGAGTGAGACCAAAATCTTAGATATCTTGCAGCACTTGAGTAAAGCAGCCAATGTTCTTCATAGCAGCGATGTCCCGGAACTCATGAGGAAAAGTCTTGCGGCTGTCATATAGGATCCGAGAATAATATATAGCCTGTTCTTGAGTCCAGAACCGAGGTGATTCAGAAGTTTGAGGCTTGCTGTATGGACTCTTGAAAGAACTTAGGATGTGTGTTCCGATTGAAAAGTGGCCCTTTGACGCCAACGCCGATAGAGAATAACGGCAGTTGCTCGCGGATATGGATATTTGAGCTCATCTTCAACCGAAATCACATCATCGCCATAAATTACTAAATCTGAGTGATGAGCAGAAACTGACTTTGCTGCAGAAGGATCAACATCGGAATTTCTTTTTGCAGCATCGAGAGAAATATGCAATGGAGAGGGAGCAGACACTTTATCAGGCATTGAAGCTTTATCAGGAACTATGGTGTGAGAAGGTTGTTCTTTGGTAGATGGTTTAAGAGCAGAGGGAGGAACCGAATCATTTGGTTTGACATGGGCAGGTGAAGCTTGGTGCTCAGACTGTGGAATCTCACCGTCTTCTAATACATTTGGATGAGACTGGTTGGTTGCATGAACAAGGGAGGCCACATGCACTATTTCAGTAGGCCTTGGCGAAGTAGGAACATCTGTAGCTGGTGCATGAATTGGCGACGGAATTGCTCGTTCAGGAGAGTGTTCCTTCTGAGGCACAACATGGGGAGACTTTTCTTTCATAGGAGGAGGAGGAGCATTCTTTGTTGCAATTTTCTTCTTCTTCTTTTGCTTCGATGGATCAATGTGCGCTTTGCCAAGATCATTGTAGCCAGTGACTTAGGCTTGATGATCGAGGCAGACCTTATGAACAATTTGATCTAAGTCAGAATGAAATCCTAGTCTTCTGTTTCGAAGGATAGTTAAAGCTCGATTGACATCCAAATAAGATTATTCAAGTTGCTTGATGACAAACTTGGATTTAGCTGCCTTCATACGGGTGTCAAGCTCATTGAGCTGGGCAGTGAGGTCATTGATCTCAACAGAATCATCTCTCATGTCTCGAACTAGATCAGTGGCTTGAGAAATTACTTCAGAGGGAATGGGCAAAGATTCCACTTCTCCATCAAACAGGTTCTCCACAAATCTGTCAAGTTGCTCCATAATGAAAACTTGATTAAAGTAATGTGGTGCATCAGAATCATTATTGGTCTGTGCAACAGGAGCAGTCTGAACTGGATTTTGCTCGGTCGGAGGCATTGAAGCCAATGGTTGAGTCAACTTTGGAGCGAATTTAGCAGCCTTTTCTTTCACAACATCAGCTCTTGGAGCATTTTGCTCGGAAGAAGGAGCTGTGATTTGCTTCACCTTCGACTTCGGAATTTTCTCCCCGGGCTTGGCTGTGTTGACTGGACCTTCGACAACCAAGTCTTGCATATCAATCGCCTTGGGATGAGGGGTTGTATTCACATGATCTACCATAGTGACAGTGGTACAGGGCATTTTCCTCTTCAAGGAAATCTTCTTTGGAGGTGCTATTGGAACTGCACTTGCTCGAAGATCTGGTAGAATGGTTGATGTAGTGATGTTCACTTGCTCGGAAAGAGTTGCTTCAACTTCTTCCCTTGCGAGGGGAGGATCATCTTGATTGGAGGAATCACTTTCATCATTTCTAGTAATTGGTTTGGCTGGCCTTCTTTTTGGCGCGCTCTTTTTCTTCAGAGCAGCACTGGGATCATGTTTGTGCTTTGAGCGCCTTTCTGATTTTCCTTCAGCCTTTTTCTTTTCGACGTCTGATTTGATAAGACGACGATTTTCTTCTTCTCTAGCTTGTTCTTTCTCAGCCTTCTTGGCTCTCTTTTCTGCATTCTTTAGGCGCTTGGCCAACTCATCTGGATATGATTCGGGAGTCTTGAGAGACGACTCATGTGCATTCGGTGGAGGTGGCGGTCTTTCCTGAGGATCACTTGCACGCACAAGGCCAATTTCACGACAGTCATCCCACGGAGGATGGAAAGCAAAGTTCTTGGCAAACCGAGGATGAATCATTTTGTAGTTAAACCACTTCTGCACCCAGTGGCATCGAATCCTTTGCAGACGCTTTCTTCTTTGTGATGAATCTTCTCCTGGAACAGTGTTGTAGTCGTCATGAGAGATATATTGAGCTGAATTTGTGTAAGGTTGCCTGCCACCTTTCCTTTTCTTTGGAGCATCTGCTTCTTGCTCGTTTTCATTTGGTTCGGATCTTTTTCTTTTGCTGGTAGAAGGGCCTACCATTGGGCCCTTGGCATTTGGAGCTTTGGATTCATCAGCTGTTCCCATGAATACCTCTTATTCCTCGGCCATACTGTGCGGTCTAGAAGAATCCTCAACAGAATGCATACACCTATGAATCAGAATAGATACGAGGAAAAATGGGGACAGGGTTACAAATGCTCACAGCTAATATTTCTTCGAACAAAAACATTTTGAAGAAGAAAGAGATGCAGACTTTGAGAAATGTTTCGAATGAAGGAAACGTATAGAACGAGCTAGTAGGTCCGAAGAATATACTAGACAGCGTGCTAGGCATTCCATTCAAGCGAAACATAACACAAACCCTAGATCTGAAGGATTTGGATGTGAGGAACAACTACAAACCGCATCCACACTAGTAAAGGTAAAAACCTAGATCTAAGATATGTGGTTAAATCGGAGGAAAATAACCGCGAATGAACTCGAATCATGAGGGAAGGAGGCCCGAGTTTGAATCACACGTACCCTAGCTCGGTGACGTGTAGCAGCTACGGCGGCGCGGGGAAGAAGATGTCCCGCGGCGGCGTGGAAGGACTCCGGTGACCACTTTTCGGCAGTGAAGCAGCGAAGAGGTCATCGGCGTCGAGCTCAAGGAGGAGCGCTGCAGCGAGGGTTTCGGCGGAGAGGAGGCGAGGAGAAAGAGAAGTGAACTGGAAGAAGGGGAGCGGTGCGGATTTTATATGCGAATGGAAATAACCGCACGCAGTGGTTCTTGGTCGGATGGCCTCTATACAGGGATGCTTGCGATTCAACGGACAAAATGGAATGGCAGATGATTTATTGCACGTGGCAACCGTCATAAAAGATCGTGGTCCTGACTTGGGCGGGAAATCCCAAATTTTGGACAGCTTTCGCCAAAACAGATTAATGTTCGGACCGAATCTTAATCGTGGTCAAGGACACCAGATAAAGTTCCGTTCCAGATGAAATTTGAGCATTTGTAACGGAATAGCACACACTGGAAGAGATAGAACAGAGGGAAAGTAGGGTCCTAGGCATTTCACTCAGGCAGATAAACACAAACACTTGAGCAAATAGCTATGAGGGAAATGCATTCGGACAAAAACAAAATCTATCGATCGGAGAGAGAACCAACGAAAGAAAAATGTGGTGGCGTGACCCACCGTATAAGAACTATATGACCCCGAGCGTCGCACAATTATCGTGGCACCCGGTTAGTCTAGTTCTTCGTTAATGTATTCACTCTCAGAACGAAAATTTCACTTTGTCGAAATTTTCAAACTCTTCGAGTGTTATGCACCCATTCCTTCAAAGATGTGGAAGTGTTAGCACGGATGCCGAGTCCAGCTTACTGCACGTTTGCGAAGTCCAGGATATTTAGCTCACACTGTAACGCACAGAATCTTTTCTCGTCGAGAGGCTTGGTGAAAATATCAGCGCGATTGTCTTCGGTCTTGACATGATTGATAACAATATCCTCTCGAGCAATAGGATCACGAATGAAATGGTGTCTGATGGTAATATGCTTCGTGCGAGAATGCTGCACAGGATTATGTGCAATTTTGATGGCACTTTCATTGTCACAATATAGAGGGATATGCTTGACCTTGATGCCATAATCCTTCAGTGTCTGCTTCATCCACAATAACTGAGTGCAGCAAGCGCCAGCAGCAATATACTCGGCCTCAGCTGTGGAAAGAGATACTCAATTTTGCTTCCTTAACGACCAACAGACCAAAGATCTACCAAGGAAATGGCATGTTCCCGAAGTAGATTTCCTGTCAACCAAGTCACCAGCCCAATCTGAGTCTGAATATCCAACGAGATCAAACTGTGCTCCCTTAGGATACCATAAACCTAAAGTGGGGGTGTGAGCCAAATATCTCAGAATGCGCTTGACTGCTTGGTGATGAGATTCTTTCGGTGCAGCTTGATAGCGGGCACACATGCAAACACTCAACATAATGTCAGGTCTGGATGCACATAGATAGAGAAGAGAACCAATCATAGAACGATAGGCCTTCTGGTCGTAATCCTTACCATACACATCTACATCCAGCTTACCATTCGTGGGCATAGGGGTTTTATAGCCCTTCATTTTGGAATCTTGCATTTTGAACTTCTTCAGGCATTCTTTCAGATATTTCTCCTGAGATATGAAAATTCCATTTGCCTATTGACGAATTTGCAGTCCGAGAAAGAACTTGAGTTCACCCATCATAGACATTTGATATTTATCGGACATCATTTTCCCGAACTCTAAGCTGCAAGCATTGTTAGTACAGCCAAAGATAATATCATCCACATAGATTTGACATACGAATAGATCATTATCAACAGCACGAGTGAAAAGTGTGGGATCAGTGGATCCTGGCTTGAACCCTTTATCGAGCAAAAACTTCTTCAAGGTGTCATACCAAGCTCGAGGGGCTTGCTTCAGCCCATATAGAGCCTTTTTCAACCTGAAAACTTTGTTAGGAAACTCAGGATGTTCAAAGCCAGGTGGCTATCTAACATAAACTTCCTCATCAAGTTCACCATTGAGGAAAGCACTTTTCACATCCATTTGATAAAGCAAGATATTATTGTAATTTGCATAAGCGAGAAGAATGTGAATTGCCTCAAGGCGTGCAACAGGAGCATATGTTTCACCGAAATCAATACCTTCTACCTGTGTGTACCCTTGAGCAACAAGTCGTGCTTTGTTTCTCACCACAATGCCATTTTCATCTTGCTTATTGCGGAAAATCCATTTTGTGCGGATGATATTGTGCTTCTTGGGATTCGGTTTGTCAACCAATTCCCACACATCATTTAATTCGAATTGCACCAACTCCTCTTGCATGGCATTCATCCAATCTAGATCATTCATGGCTTCTTCATACTTGGTAGGTTCTGCCAATGAAACAAAGGAGAAACTGCCACAGTAGTTAGCCAAACGAGTGCGTGAACGAGTTGTGGGTCGATAACCTGGATTCTCAATTTCACCGAGAATTAATGAAGGATCAACTCGATTAGCCACTCAAGGATGAGCATTTTCTTCATGATGATCATTGTTATTCTCATCAGCATTAGCATTTGCATCATCATTCCCTTCGGGATTGCTATTTTGATCGGCATTTTTATTTTGATTGCCATTTCCATTTGGAGGAGTATTTGCTTCGGTAGTAGCTTGACGGGTTCTGCTTCGAGTCATAAGAGCATCATCATCGGAGTATTCAGGTGCATTTCCTTCAACAGGCTTGACACTCCCAATAGCCATTTGCCGAATAGCATCTGATATCAGTGGTTCATCTATCACATTTGGCAGGTGCTCCTTTTGGGAGCCGTTAGATTCATCAAACCGCACATTTACCGTTTCCATAACTTTCATGTGGTGAGAGCTATAGACACGATACGTATGCGAGTTTGAGCCATAACTGAGAAGAAAACCTTCATGTGCCTTAGGTGCAAACTTGGAAGAATGATTCGTATCAAGAATATAGCAAGGTGTACCAAAAACACAAAGATAAGAAACATTTGATTTCTTGCCAGTGATAAGCTCATATGAAGTTTTCTTAGGGAACTTGTGAAGATAAACACGATTGATAACATGACAAGCAGTGTTAATAGCATCAGCCCAAAAATGAATGGGAGTTTTATACTCACTGAGCATTGTTCTCGCCATTTCAATGAGAGTTTTGTTCTTTCGTTCAACAACTCAATTCTGTTGGGGAGTGTATGCGGCAGAGAACTCATGAGTAATACCGTGTTCATCAAGAAATTCAGCAATATGAGTATTTTTGAACTCAGTTCCATTGCCGCTTCTCACATGCTTAATTCGCACATCATATTCATTCTGGGCCTTCTAAGCGAAACTTTTGAAGATGTCTTGGGTGCAGGTCTTGTCTTAGAGAAAGAATACCCAAGTGTATCGAGAGAAATCATCAACAATAACCAGACCATAATGACTGCCACCGAAGCTTACATAATTTTGAGGACCGAACAAATCCATATGAAGAATTTCCATAGGTCTTGTTGTGGTCATAATTGTCTTGGAAGAGTGATGCTTCTTGGCTAAATTGCCAGCCTCACATGCAGCACAGAGATGATTCTTGTCGAACTTTACAGCAGGAATGCCACGGAGATGATTTTTCTTCACCAGGGTCTGCAAATTTCTCATACCTGCATGACCAAGTCTACGGTGCCACAGCCATCCTTCGGTTGCTTTTGCAAGCAAACAAGTTTGGACTGAGGGACCCTTAGAGAAATCCACAATATAAAGATCACCCTTTCTAATTCCCTCAAAGATGAAGGAATTGTCACAGGCCATGAAGACAATGCATTTGGATATAGAAAATAAAACTAGCATGCCAAGATCACATAACTTGCCAACTGACATAAGATTGAATCCAAGAGACTGGACAAGTAAAACATCATCAATGGACTTGTCCTTGGATATAGCAATTTTACCTAGCCCAATTACATTTCCTTTGTTGTTGTCGCCAAAAGTGATATACTTCAGAGGAGAAGCAGTTAAGTTGGGGTCGACAAACAACGACTTGTCTCCGGTCATATGACTAGTGCATCCACTATCCATTATCCATTCTGTACACCCGGAGACATAGTCCTGCAGAAGAATTACGCTTTCTTAACCACCCACATCTTTGCAGGTGGCTTCGAAACAGTAGAGCGTGCAGGATATGATTTCTTTAGATAAGCATGATTGTTGTTCGATGAGGTACGAGCATAATTGAAGGAATAAGCATTGAAATTCCTTCCAGAGGCATGAGTATAATGATTGTATGAGGTATGCATGTACTCATTCTGTCGAACTTTTTCTGCTTGCATGGTTAGTTGAGTGGTAATAGGCAAGGCATCAACAGTTTTCTTAGGCACCCAAATAGCTTTCTTTGAGGAGCCATTTCTGCTGTTTGGTCCAACATAGCGAGCATAAGTCTCACCAAGTTGATTCTTAAACAACTTATAGTTGTCCAGAGAATCATCATCAGGATATTCAGGGATGGGAGAGTATATCCCGAGAGTAATGCTGGATCGAGCGTTTTGCTCTTTGCAGGAACCCACATAGTTTGAGGGTATTGATGAGGTTCCCAGTAGGTGCCATTTTCATTCAGTTTCCTTTTGAAACTGATACCTTCTTTCCTGGGATTTTTGTGAAGAATGGATTTCTTCAAAACATCACAGAGGGTTTGATGCCCTTTGAGAGATTTGAACATTCCTGTCTAAAGAAGGTCTTTCAACCTAGCATTTTCATCACAAACAGAACCATTTTCCTTGACCGAGAGGTTAGCATTCACAGATGATTTAGCATTTGATTCTGCATTGGTTCGTTCAAGGCATTTTAAACATGGTGGCTCAAACACTTCAGGTTACTCTTTAAGTTGTTGGGTGAGAAGAGAATTTTCTCTGACCAAATCCTCATGAGCCTCTCTCAGCGCCTCGAGTTCCTGTTTCCTTTTCAGGTAATCATAGGTCAATCTTTCATGGTCTGCCGAGAGAAAATCATGATGATTTGTCAGTTCATCCATCTGTGACTTGAGAGTGGAATACTCTTCGGTCAGCAACAGATTTTTCTCCATCTCCTCAACCAACAACCCTTCAGATTTCCTGAGGGTTTTCTCAATTTTCTCAAGAGAGTTTTATTGAATATTATCAATTTTGATCAACTTAGCATGGTCATCCTCATCAGAAGAATATTGATCACTGGAGTGATTCTTGTGATTTTTGGAGGATACCTTTTCCTTCGAAGATTTTGCCATGAAGCAGTAGGCAGGAGATTCATCGTCGCTTGATGGATTCCCGAAGAAGTTTGTCATAGGAGAGGAGGCGCATGCCATGCCCGCCATGCCAGAGTCAGAGTCCTCATCAGATTCTTCTTCTTCTTCGAATTTAGACTGTTCTTCTTCATCGGAATCCATTTCCTTGTCGATGTACGCCTTGGCCTTGCGAGAGTTAATCTTGCGGTTGGAGGAGGACTTAGAAGGGTTCCTTGATGAAGATCTTGAGAAAGATTTTGAAGTGGAGTTGTCCTTCTTCTTGAAGAATTTCTTTCTTTTCTTCTCATCATCGGAATCGTAATTCTTGCTCTTGCTTTTGCCTCGATGGTTGCCACAATCATATCTTCCACTAGCACGAATTTCTGCTTCCCAGAGAGGACAGTTTGAAATGAAGTGTCCAGGCTTTTTGCACTTGAAACAGGTGTATTCTCCAGCAGGTTTTGATGCAGATTTTGAACCCCCAGAGTTGCTTGAGCTTCTTTTCTGGAACTGTCTCTTCTTGTGGAAGTGTTGGAATCTTTTCGTGATCAGTGCGAGATCTTTACTTAGTCTTTCTAGGTCATCTAAATCTTCTTCGGCATTTCCATCGGAGGAGGAATCAACCACAGCCTTGAGAGCATGATTTTTGCGTAGACTTGAGCCATACAGATCTCTTTTCTCTTCTTCCTGTTCCTCATGAGTGTTCAGTCTCTCCATGATATCAGCAGAGTCGAGGTGCTTGAAGTCAGCTCGTTCACGTATCATCAGAATAAGTGTGTCGAAAGAACTGTCAAGAGATCGAAGCAGTTTCTTTATGACTTCATGGTCAGTGATGTCTTTGGCGCCGATACCTTGAAGTTCATTCACGATATCACTCGGGCGATCAAAGGTTTGTTGGCAGCTTTCATTTCCAATGCGCTTGAATCGATTGAACTTGGCTCGAAGAGTATCAATTCTAGCTTCTTTCTGAGATGAAACTCCTTCATTGATCTTTTCGAGGACGTCCCACAATTCCTTCGCAGTTTTCACACTGGCAATAGCAAAGAAATTGCGCCCGATTGAGATAGCCGCCAATCTCATCTTTGGCCTGAGCATCCAGCTGAATAAGCTTCTTTTCTTCGTCGGAAGGGGCTTGAGGTACAGTAACATGGAGCCCGAATTGCACCACATTCCACATAGCATCATCTACTGTTCGGAGACGGATCTTCATCTTCTCCTTCCAGAAGGGGTAGTCCGTCCCATCGAATATGGGAATCTTGAGATGCGATTTGTAGTTCACTGAAGACATACCTAAACTCCAAAGTTGATAGACTAAAATGAGCAGAGTCAAGGAGTACCTCGCTCTGATACCAATTGTATGAACGAAGTATGTCTACCAGAGGGGGGGTGAATGGGAGTTTTAAATTTTTCTTTGGAAGATCCAAAACTCTCAGAACCCAGCAGCGAAACGACTGAAAAACAAACTACAGCGAACTAAAACTGAGTACGGAAAGGAAACTAAAACATGCATTGATGCGAATCATATGAATAAAAATGCATTGAAAATAAACATGGGTGACAGAGATAACCGAAGATGCTCGAAGGCGACAAGGTATTTGTTCGACCAGTTGGTTGGAGGGGCTGTGACTTAACACGAAAGATAAAGTCTCTTCACCCTATTCTCCTCGACAATCAATTCACCAACCGATGCCGATAACTCGTGGTAGATACTTGAAGGCGATCTCCAAACCTTTACAGACTTCTTCTTTGAGAACCATAATCACTCTTGGTCTCTGAAGAAATTGACACCTAACCGTCTAAAGAGTTTGCAGCTCTCAAGAGTAATAGGCGAAGCGTAGTAAACTTAGATTCCAGTGATGCTAACCACTATCTAATTCTTCAGCTCTAGGGTTTTTCTCTCGGTGGATTTTAAACTCAAATCGCTTAGAGAGTGGGTTGCTCAACAATCTTCTCAGAATCAAACAGAGCAGCCGCCGGACAAAGCCGGCGCGGGGTGGCTATTTATAGCCACAGCCTTCCCAGGTGGGAAATGACCATTTTGGACACGGGGTCCAGCCAATGGCCAACCGACACATTCACAACGGTCAGATTTTGGAGCAACGATAACATTACTTGAGGAACAAGTAATGCTAACTCCTCGGTCCGAGACAAATCTCTCGCAGCGAATAAGATCACAGTCTCTTGCTGGCAAGTATTTGCTCGGAACACAAAGAGATTTCTCTCACAACTTTCATAGGATTTGGGTTTAGCATCAGAGAAACCAAGTTTCGAACGCTACACCCCTCTTAATAGTACGGTGGTCCTATGACTCAATGAAAGAAGAAGAATAATGAAACAAATGCTACGTCTTCACTTCATCTTCATTCTCCTCGGACGCAATCATTTTCTTCGGACAGACACCGAACCAATTGCTTGAACTTCAGCAATTTTTAGGGGTCACTCTTGTTAGCTTCATCTTCGGTGATAACCTTCGCTGCAACGCAGGGAGATTATCTTCGTCGTTTGCATCAAACTCCTTGACATCTCAGGGCTTGTTACTCTGTGTGCACTAGCAAACACATAAGTCCCATACTGTTTATGTCAACTAACTCCAAAACATAAGGGGCCTATCATTGCACCAACAATCTCCCCCTTTTTGGACGGTTGTTGATGAAACAGATAATCATCGATGTGAAGATAGATAAATGAAATGTAAGTCGAACAAGAGTGAACTTGCGTTACTTGACTCGATGATGAAATATACTCCCCCTAGATGTATGCAGGGTTAAGGATATGAAATAAGATTTTCTGCAATTCATTTACATATACGGAGGATTTTTCAATCATTCGAGGTAATGATTCGCACTGATGATATATAATCCATCGAGTATATAGTGCAATCATTCCAGTTGCAAAACAAATGCTTCGAGAGAAATAGTGCAACAGGCGGGGTTATTAATATTACAGCACAGAAGTTTTAGATTTACATCAGAGCACATAAAGTAGCACAAATAGTCTTTAAGGCATAGGGCTCAAAAGTCTCATAAACCAGAGCAAATAAACACGGAGACCAAATCCAACAGAGCAAATCTATCGAAACTCTCGATGTAATTCTCCCCCTTTTTGTCAACTAGTGTCAAAAAGGTGACGAATGACATGAGTGTAAATAAGGTGAATTTTATTCACTCTGAGGCATCGCCAGAAGAACTGTCCGAAGATGTTTCTGATTCGGAAGTGGCCGGTACATCTTCATCGCCAGCAGCAACAGAAGTTCCTTCAAGACTGGCTTGTAGCTGTGAGGATGAAGGCACATTGGGATCAGCTTGTTGATTCTTGCGAGACAGCACATTTCCTTCAGCAGGTTTCTCCGTGGGCGATGTTGCTTCTAATTCGTCGAGCAATTTGCGCAGCTGAAACCGAAGTAAATTAGTTGTTGGCTCATGAGCTGGTAGTGGAGGAGTGAGTCGATCTTGAAAATCTTCAGCAGAAAACTCTTGGTCTATATACGCATAGAGTTCTTTGAGATCGGAGTTGCTCAATTGCTTCTTGGAGAAGAATTTCCGAAGCAATTTCCATAGGCACTTCTTATTTTCAGTCGTGATCATGTGCACAACTTTTGTAGTAGTAGTCATCGGCGGGATCAGCTGGCTCCTGGGATCCCTCATCTGATCGCAGCAATCGGGTAAAGGGGAAAAAGGTAGCAAAGCAACCGTGAGTGCTCATCCAAAGTACTCACAAGACTTAAATCCGACTATGCTAAGTATGCATCAGTATCAAAGGGAAGGGGTTGTATCTGTGGACTATACTGCAGAATTGTCAGAATAGAGGGGAAGGCCTAGCCTATTACAGTGTCTTGCAGCAACAGAATAGAGTAGAGTAACATATTATATAGTAACAAGTATATAATACCAACGCCCAGAGATCCTTCCTCGTTTACCCCACGAGGAAGCGATCCCGGAGCCATCATATCAGTTTAGTGTAACAAGTATCCAGTTCTAATTGTAGTAGATCGGGATACAACTCCGAGCGTCCATTACCATGGACACGGCTATTCGAATAGATATACTTCCCTGCAGGGGTGCACCAACTTACCCAACACGCTCGATTAACTCCGGCCGAACAAACTTTTTGGGTCATGCCCGGCCTCGGCTGATCGACACACTGTAGTCCTACCTAGGATCAACAGAGAGGTCAGCACGCCGGTCTACATCCTAAGTGTTTAGGGGTCTTGGGCACATCGCCCTTTGCACTCCTGCGTGTCGCGTACGCGGCCTAGAGCAGACCCACCTCCTTATACAAGCACAGGTGGTTACCGTCCAACCAGGCGTGCGCCACTCAACTGCTGACGTCCGAAGAGCTTTTGGGAGAATAGTACGACGTCGAGTGCCCATACTTATTCCCGCGTGGTGGTTAGTGCGAAAAGGCCAGAGGCCTACTCAGATCACATATCCAAACCGTTAGTGTATTGGGAACTAGTGGAAACGATCAGTGATCCTGTCGCCCCGTCTCGCGAACTTACGACAAGGGCCAGGCCCATCCCTCTCCTCGGGCGGTCTCTGCCTTCCCGGTCGTGCCGCGTCATTATCTCGCAGGTACCCTCATGGTCAACACGACTTATCTAGAGACTCCCGGGAACTCAGGTCCACCTCTATCGGGGCGGTACCACCTGTCCCTTCAGTCCCGCAGTAACAGTTAATGGGGTAATAGTTAAAGATAACAGTGTGTCATTACCATCAAGGTGAACTCAGAGGAATCACCCTCGATAGGTTCACGCTTGAGGTAAAATGTCAAGGTGAACTTGGAGGAATCACCCTCGGTAGGTTCACGCTTGAAGAGCTGCACGACAGAGACATCATCGGGAGTGGTGAGTGAGGAATCACCCTTGGTTAACCACACTCGATGTGCTACACTACATAGATATCATCGTAAGTGGGATACGAGGCATCACCCTCGGCACTCGATAGTAGCTCTGCAGAGTCGTACAACTAAGGGGGTGCCTGTGATGTGTCGGTCTCTGCACCTCGATCACATTGATCGAGTCATCCGGAAGCAAAGCATGGCAACACGGACAAGGGTGCGGGGCCACTGATGGATCACTGACCAACCTATACTAAGCATATAGGATAACATGTAAAGTAACAACAGCAGGTTACAAAAGCAGGCTATGCATGTAGGAACGAAGTATGTCTACCAGAGGGGGGTGAATGGGAGGTTAAAATTTTCTTCGGAAGATCCAAAACTCTCAGAACTCAGCAGCAGAACGAATGAAAAACAAACTACAGTGAACTAAAACTGAGTACTGAAAGGAAACTAAAACATGCATTGATGCGAACCATACGAATAAAAATGCATTGAAGATAAACATGGGTGACAGAGATAACCGAAGATGCTCGAAGGCGACAAGGTATTTGTTCGACCAGTTCGTCCTTCTGCACAAGGACTACGCCTGGTTGGAGGGGCTGTGACTTAACACGGAAGATAAACTCTCTTCACCCTATTCTCCTCGACAATCGATTCGTCAACCGATGTTGATTACTCGTGGTAGATACTTGAAGGCGATCTCTGAACCTTTACAGACTTCTTCTTCAAGAACCACAATCACTCTTGGCTCTGAAGAAATTGACACCTAACCGTCTAGAGAGTTTGCATCTCTCAAGAGTAATAGGCGGAGCGTACTAAACTTAGATTCCAGTGATGCTAACCACTATCTAATTCTTCGGCTCTAGGGTTTTTCTCTCGGTGGATTTTAAACTCAAATCGCTCAGAGAGTGGGTTGCTCAACAATCTTCTCAGAATCAAACGGAGCAGCCGCCGGACAAAGCCGGCGTGGGGTGGCTATTTATAGCCGTAGCCTTCCCAGGTGGGAAATGACCATTTTGGACACGGGGTCCAGCCAATGGCCAACCGACACGTTCACAATGGTCGGATTTTGGAGCAACGGTAAAATTACTTGAGGAACAAGTAATGCTAACTCCTCGGTCCGAGACAAATCTCTCGCAGCGAAGAAGATCACAGTCTCTTGCTGGCAAGTATTTGCTCGGAACACAAAGAGATTTCTCTCACAACTTTCATAGGATTTGGGTTTAGCATCAGAGAAACCAAGTTTCGAACGCTACACCCCTCTTAATAGTACGGTAGTCATATGACTCAATGAAAGAAGAAGAATAACGAAACAAATGCTACGTCTTCACTTCGTCTTCATTCTCCTCGGACGCAGTCATTTTCTTCGGACAGACACCGAACCAATTGCTTGAACTTCAGCAATTTTTGTGGGTCACTCTTGTTAGCTTCATCTTCGATGATAACCTTCGCTGCGACGCAGGGAGATTATCTTCGTCGTTTGCATCAAACTCCTTGACATCTCAGGGATCTGTTACTCTGTGTGCACTAGCAAACACATAAGTCCCATACTGTTTATGTCAACAAACTCCAAAACATAAGGGGCCTATCATTGCACCAACAATGCATCAGAATAGGAGCTATCGAACAACAGTAGTAAAATCTAATGCAAGCACGAGAAAGAAAGAATGGGCGGTATAGGAATGATCAAGGGGGTTATGCTTGCCGGGAAGCTCTGCTGAAAGGTGCTGGTCGTCAGGAGTGTACTCGTACTCGGGAGCAGCGTCAGTCTCGGGGTCTACCGGAGAGAAGAGAGGGAAGGAACAGTAAATATAAAGCAAACAAATGCATCATGATGCATGACATGGCAATATGCTGTGCTAGGGGTGACCTAATGCAGTGCTAAGCACTACAAACGGAGTGGGGAAATATCTGGGAATATTTTCCCGACTTTAGGCAGTTATCGGACAGACGATACGGAGGGGAAGGTTCCATGTTTGCAGTGTTAGAGACATGTGACAGGTATGTGGAGGGCATAAACGGATTCGTCTTATTTTTCTGATCAATTTTCATATATATAAATTATTTTCATCGGAGTTACGGTTTATTTTATATGAATTTTCAAAGATTAAATGATTTTATGAAATTTCTGGAATTATCCTAATTTGAAAATATAATAAATAGAATTGCTATGTGTACCAAGAGAGGTGCATGTGTGGCTGACAGTGGGCCCAGTTGACTGCTTAGTTAGCAGTCAACTGTGGACTAGTTGACTGGTCAATTAACTAGTGGGACCCCACTCTCAGTGATAGAGCCCATCTAATAGTTTTTTATTTATTTTAATTAACCTAATTAGCTAGTAGGCCCCACAGTCAGGGACACTAATTAAACGAAACATTATTTAGGGTGGGACCCGACAGTCAGTGGCTGTTAAGTTAACTGAATAGTGATTAGCACCTAATCAAATTACTCTGGTGCATGGGATCCAGTTGTCAGTGGCTCCGGCGGTGGTTTGAACTCCGGCGCGTGTCGACGAGTACAGAGGACGGCGGCGAGGACCGAACGGGCATCTCCGGCGACCATTTGGTGCGCGGCTTGGCCCTACGGGACCAGCGCGACGAGGCGCATCCAACGTTGGTGTTGGCTCGGCCTGAGATGGCCGGAGAAGATGGCGGCGTTGAGCCGGGTAGCGACCGGCGCTCGGGCTAGCAGCGAGCGCGGTCGGTCGTGGCGAGGCGCGCGCAGGCAGCGCGGGTCGCGGCAGGGCGCGGCCAGGGCATGCGCGGAGGTGGCCAGGGGCGCGAGGCGCGGGCACGGCCGCTGGGTGGGGAGTGTGTCGGCAGGGACGACGTCCGGCGGCGGTTACGTGCGGTGCTCAGCGGATCGATAGCTACGAGGCGCGGGAAGGAGCAAGGGGAGGTTGAGGAGGAGCGGTGGCTCACAACGAAGCTCGTGGACCGCTCGACGAGGACGAGGGCGCAGCGTCGACGGCGGATCGAGTGATGGCGTGTGGCGGCCGAGGTTGGGGAAGAGGGCTCGATGGCCAGGCTCCAAGGCGACCCGGGGCGTGTCCCTGCGCTGGCGAGGTCGGGGCAACGCGGAGCTCCTCCTGGCATGGTACTGGATGTTGGGGAGGCCACCGGCCGCGATGGCGATGGCGACATGGGTGACCGCATCGACTGCGAGGTGGGTTTTGTCCAAATCGACCGAAATGGCGTGAGAGGGATGAACTGGAGGGGGGTTAGGGTTCGTCAGGCACCGGGAAAAACCTTGTAGGGCCACGCAAGGCATTCGCCCCATGGACGACACTCGGGCGTCCACCGCACCCTGGATGAACAGGGGAGAAGAAGACCTCCCCGCGGCTGGGCCGTGCACTGAGCCCACTAGGGCCCAATGGCACAACGCCCCTTTTTCTTTTATCTTTTCTATTTTCATTTTTCTTCCCTGTTTTGCATTTTTCTTTCACAAAAATTGAATTTTTTTTTAAACATGAAAATTTTCTCATAATTACTATGCAACATTACTAGGTTGCACAAAAAGTTTCGGGCCAATTGGAACTGTTCAAATTTAGTTTTGAATTTTAATGGGTTTAATAATGCTGTTGGTCTAGTTTTAAATAGATTAAGGGCATTTTAATAATTAAAATAATGTTGATTTTACATGAAAATTACTTAGTGAGTATTTGCAACCCAACGAACATTTTTGTTTTACCGTTTGGAGAAATAATAATTTGACTTTGATTTTTATCAAGTGACCATTGGCTTAGTAAAACATGGTGATAAGGCATCATTAGCATGAGATCACTGTAGCATGACATTGGGGGTGTTACACTTGGTCCCTTGCAGTGACACGCTTAAGATCCGATGTGGTGGCGGGAGTGCTAGGGTTTCGGCGTGGATTTGAAATGAAAGGAAGAGTGATACAAGATATTAGGGGAGAAGGATAAGAGAAATGGTTGCGCCTCAAGGTACTAGCTTACTACATGTAGTATAGAATATGAAAAACATCATGCACGTGCGAGAAACTAAAGGCGGTTAAACCATCTCAACCTATTCTTACGTATGATTAAAATTTTAGAACCACCTCAGAGAGTGTACCTAACAAATATAACCGCCTCTGGGTATTCATCATGGCCGACTGTATTTTTGGGTCAAAACTGCTTCCATGGGTCGCCTCTAATGCCCATTTCTATCTGATGCCGCTACATGAAATGTCCCCCGATGCAAAACGTGGATTTTGATATCTTTTTCTGTTCTACATACACTTTAATTATGGGTATATGGTACGAGTCTATTGCCTTTTGCATGATACATGAGTAGTGGATTCTATTGATATTGGCAAGTGTGGTATCTTTACTATTAAAATGGAATTGGTAAATGATAATCCCCAAGTGCGGGGATTGTTATAACACTTTCCAATATAGATGTGGAAATATTGAGTGTTGACACCTTGTAGGAGCTAAAGGTATGTTTATGTTCTCTTAAGCTCTATCTGTCACTGATACAACTTTCAGTGCACTTACTGATTGATTTATCTAGACTTTGTAACTAAGATAGGTTGCAAGTGTCGTAGGTTAAGAGAACTCACCACTTGGCTTAGCTGGAGAGGTGGGGTTGTAGGGGAACATGCTACGCAACAAAATTTCCCTAGCACCAACATGCCGAAGGATCACTATGAAGGAGCGGGTAACGATCAATCTCACCAACAGAACATAGTGGAATTAGAGTATATCGTTGGTGAAGCGCGACGATTCCTGTAGCTAGGTTAAATCTCCTTGGCGCGAGAATTTATCCGGACGATCAGCGATCTAGAGTTGAAGTATACAACTCCTCCTAGGTATCCACGCATACCAATCTACATGTTCTATAGCACTTCGTGGAACAAAACAAAGAATTGCCGAAAGAACTAGAGAGAGGAGAGGCAGCCTAGTGGCGTCCCTGTCTAGATCGAATTAGACGGGAGAATAAACTGGGCGCAGGGCGGCACGCGGGAGAAAGAGTGTGTGCGCGTGGAAGAGGGTCTGGTGCTTCTCCTGGCGCGCGCCCACCTATATATTGGTGGAGTGGAGGAGGGGTTCGCTCGATCCTACACTAGTGCAAAAAGCTCTACTGGTGGCGTTCAGAAAATGACATTACCAATGCTCCATACCCATGCCACTAGTATGGCACCACTGATGAGGGTCACTAGCGGCTCAGTGGCGTCAGTTGCCCACTGCACCAACGTCGCCTACTTTAGTGGCGTTAAGTGTTGACGCCACTAGTCAGGTGTACACCAGCGATGATAATTTAATTACGTGCCACTGCGGGAGGTCATACCGGTGGCGGCATATTTGAAACACAAGTACAAGGATAGTAATCTCAAAAAGAACATGCATTAACAAAACAAGAAATGTATATATTTTAAAACAACCCTATATGCATACGTATGCATCTTACAAATATAATTAAGTCTAGTAGTGATCGGTCAAGTGTCGACAAATGTTCAGAGAACCAAAAATGTATTTTTGTGCACGACAACCGGAAGAAGCATCTTCATTATTGTTTACTATCTAGTGCTGGCTTCGGTTGTTGTAATCGAAACTGCTGGGATGATGATCAACATCTGCTATCATGGGAAACAACAAGGAAATGTATTCACGTACTCCCTTTGAGCGCGCCGATATGTCTCATATTTATCTATATTTTTTTATTGTTTCATGCCATGTTTATACCATTTTGGCGTGGTTTTGGCATCAATTTATAAGTTTTTTGAACTAACCTATTAATTAAATGCCCGATGCTAGTTGTTTTCACATGTTTTTGAATTTTTCAGGGAAATCAATTTTATCGGGCTAAAAAATCTAGAAAAAAAATCAACGAAGGTTTTGCATGTAGAAGCATCCAATGGCAACCGACATAGGCTGGGGGGCACCCACCTTATTGCAAGGAACTTGAGGAATTAGAAGAGAAAGCTATAGTGCAACTTGTTGCTACTTATTTTGGTACTCCAAGTAATGAAATAGAAAGAAACATAACTGGGTAAATGAGCACAAGCAAGGTTCGGAAGATCAAGAAAAAGAAGAACTTGATCTGTATCTTAATGCAACTCGAATAATAGCATCTCCTATGAATGGAATCAATGAATCTTATGAGGTACCGGAGAGGAAGGGAGATGAAGAACTCCCACCTTCTAAGCTTAAACCATCATCAGAATAACTCATGTATAAAGTTTTAGACGAAACATAAAGGTTCCTTATTATTATAAGTTCTAACCTTTGATGAAGAAAAGAACAAGCTCATGGAAATATTAAGAGGCCACGTAAAGCTTTACGTTATTCTATGGATGATCTTCTGAAAGAACATGCGGTGCCCCCATGTTTGGTTTTGGTAATTGATGACATTCTCTATGGACTAATGGTTGCCTTGAGTTATATTTGAAGGATTTGTCCATAGGAATTTCTTGAAGTCCATGTGTTGGTTTCAAGGAGTTTATGTGTTGGCCAAGGTGATTTTCAAGGAATTATCCAAAGATTGGTCTTGTGAGAGTTGAGCTTATTGCAAGCATGTCTTGAAGAAGAAGATTGTGTGATCATTCATGTTTACCTTCAAGACATCATCCAAATGAAGAGAGTTGGAAAGATTCATGGTTGATCAAGACTAAGTCAAGAGTGAATCAAGTTGATCAACACACAAAGCGTACAAGATGTACCGAGAGGGATCAAGTGATCCCATGGTATGGTAAGCATTGTCCATTACACTTTGTGTACTAACCCATGGTCTACGTGAGAGTTCTATGTGGGGTTAGGTATGTTTCCATGGGATTGCGTCAAGAGGAAGAACTCATACAACCCATGGAGGATGACATCAAGTGGTGATCGTCATCAAGATTGCGGTGTGCAAGTTCAAGTGGAGCATCACGAAGAGATCAAGTGCTTGAAGCTTGCCATCCATTGTGGTGACAATGGACTTGTGAAGATGTGCCGAAGAGTGGCTCACCCATAGTGGAGTATGGGGGAGCAATCAACTAGCCTTCATCGAGCCAACGCAATCAAGAAAGGTGGTCCAACTTGAGGAAGTCAAGATCGTCATCATCTAGCTCAAGTGGACTATGTGCAAGGCAAAGGTTTGCCCCTTGATAGGTTTTATATTTTACCAGTCTCATGGTAGTAGTTGGGAGACCGGGTTATAGGATCAGTTGCCGTACTATCAAGGGGGGCTCTCGATGAGTAGCTTGATCGTATCGTTCGTAGAGAGCTCAAACCATTGCATCCTTGCATCATCTTTCTTGGTTCTTGTTTGGTATTTGTCTTGGTGAGTTTTAGAGCTTATGGTCGTCTTCTTGACAAGCTCGAGTTCATCGAAAACGGAGTTCACATGCATCTTCTATGATGTTTTCGATGTTGGAGGTTATGTCGGTTCTTCTCTGTTGGAGGTTTCACTCCTCTATATCTTAGGCATACCTCCCCTGCCTCTTCTTACTATAACCAGTCATTGTTGGATGCTACTCGTTGTCATCTATCCAACAAGCTTGAGTTTGCTCAATTCCGAGCTCATTTGCAGAAGTTGTGGCAATTCTGGTTTTCCTGGAGCATCTGTTTTGCTTGGAAGTGGCATTGGATGGAGCCTGCGGTAGTACCGTGGCCCAGAGCGGCAGTACTGCCTAGAGCCACAGGCGGTAGTACCGCTGTTCCAGCGGTAGTACCGCCCAGGGCCACAGGCGGCAGTACCGCTCCGGTTCCGCGGTAGTACCGCCTCGACTCGAGACCTGCGTTTCTCGTGTAGGGTTGAGCGGCAGTAGCAGCGGCAGTAAGAGCGGTAGTACCGTGCCTACCACCACTGCTAGTACCGCTCAACGGCCCGCTCCTCTGTCCCTTCCCCCCTTCTCCTGCGTAGGTACTCTGCGCGGTCCCAGCGGTAGTACCGCTGGGCCAAGCAGTAGTACCGTTGCGGCCAGCGGTAGTACCGCTCGCTGCGGGCTGAGAATGGGGATAACGGTTGGATTTTTTTCCCACCTATAAAAGGGGGTCTTCTTCCCCATTGAGCCTCATCCTTTGAGCTCGTGTTCTTCCCCCATTGTTGACCTTCTTCGAGCTTGCTATCTCTCAATCCCTCCATGGATTCTTGCTAATTTTGGGGGGGAAAGAGAGAGGAGATCTAGATCCACATTTCCACCAATCACTTTCTCCTCTATGTGAGGGGAACCCCTTGGATCTAGATCTTGGAGTTCTTGGTGTTCTCCTTCTTGTTCTTCCTCTCTTTTTCTTCCATAGCTTTCGTTGCTTTGGTGGGATTTGAGAGTGAGGGACTTGGGCACTCCGTGTGCCCTTGCCATTGCATTTGGTGCATCGGTTTGAGTTCTCCACGGTGATACGTGGTGGTGAAGTTGAGAAGCTTATTACTCTTGGGTGCTTGGTACCCTTGAGCTTGTTCCTCTTGGGTGCTTGGGCGCCCTAGACGGTTGGTGGTGTTCGGAGCTCAATCATTGTGGTGTAAAGCTCCGGGCAAGCGTCGGGGTCTCCAATTAGGTTGTGGACATCGCCCCGAGCAACTTGACGGGTACCGGTGACCGCCCCCAAGGGTTGCCAAAGTGTACGGGTTCGGTGACCGCCCCCAAGGGTTGCCATTTGTACGGGTTCGGTGACCGCCCTCAAGGGTCCCTTAGTGGAATCACGGCATCTTGCATTGTGCGAGGGCGTGAGGAGATTACGGTGGCCCTAGTGGCTTCTTGGGGAGCATTGTGCCTCCACACCGCTCCAAACGGAGATTAGCATCCGCAAGAGTGTGAACTTCGGGATACATCGTCGTCTCCGCGTGCCTCGGTTATCTCTTACCCGAGCCATTTACTTATGCACTTTACTTTGTGATAGCCATATTGTTTCATGTCATATATCTTGCTATCACATAGTTGTTTATCTTGCTTAGCATAAGTTGTTGGTGCACATAGGTGAGCCTAGTTGTTTTAGGTTTTGTGCTTGACAGATTAACCGCTAGGTTTATTCCGCATTTGTTCAAGCCTAAACCGTAATTATTTTAAAGCGCCTATTCACCCTCCCCCCCCCCCTTCTAGGCGACATCCACGATCTTTCATCTTCCATATGTACACATAGAATATTATGAAAGAAGGGGGCAAACCCGTGATTGAATAAACCCTAAAATGAAAGATGTGGTAAGAAAACTGGCAATACGATTACTTACGCCGGTATTAATTTTCGTATCTATGATAGTAAGTGGGTTAGTCCAGCTCATTGTGTTCCTATAAAGGGATCTACAATTGTGTCTAATAAATATAATGAACTACTCCCTCCATTTTTATATACAAGGCCACGAACTCAAATTACAGGTATCAAGGTAAAATTTAATACATGCTTTGCAATACAGCTTTTTCTTTTCGTTTACTGGGATCATTAATACACCGCATGCATGCAAGAAATCTGAGTGGAGAAAGTAGCTGAGTGTCATTATATGCATGCATGTATTAAACAAGTTGCTAGTATGAGAAAACATCATTAATTTTTGCCTTGATTTCTGTTGGTGGCCTTATACATATGCAAAATGTATATTCCACAGCGGCCTTGTATAAGTAAATGGAGGGAGTAATCCATAACGAAACTATCGTTGGGCATCAAACGTGTGTTGATTTCAGGAAGTTGAATAAAAAGGCTCAAAATGATCATTACCTGCCGCCTTTTATTGATCAAATGTCAGACAGCCTTGCTAAGCACGTTATCTTGACGTATACTTGGGCTTTTCCCTGATGGCTGTCCACCCCGTAAGTCAAGAAAATATGGCTTTCACATGCACCTATGATACATATGCTTACCGTCGAATGCCATTTGGGTTGTGTAATCAAAACTTTTAAACTTTGGTGGCGAACTTTGTATAACTGCTGTATTCGTTGATTTTGTTTAGTTGGTAATGGAAGTATTGATGGATAATTTCTTCATCTATAAAACCTCTTAATTGTTTGCACAACCTTAGCAAAGTTTTGCAGAGGAGTGGGGATACTAATCGTGTTCTCAACTGGAAAAATGTTATTTCATGGAAAAAGGAAGGTATTGTGCTTGGGCACAAGATCTCTGGCGGAGGAATAGAAGTGGATAAGGCAAAATTAGAAGTCGTTGAGAGGCTGCCATATTCACGAGATGTGAAAGGAACATGAAGCTTCCTTGGTCATGCAGGTTTTTATAGACTGCTTATTAAAGATTTTTTTGGAAGTTCTCAAATTGTTAACTAACCTTTTGTAGAAGGATGATCCTTTCCATTTTGATGAGGATCGCATTATAGCTTTTGAACAACTACAGAAAGCATAATGATGGCTCCATCATTTAGCCACCAAAACGGGATCGACCTTATGAAATTGTGTGTGATGATAGTGGTTACGTCGTAGGTGCTATTCTGGGATGACACGATGGTAAGAAGCTAAATATTATTCATTATGCTTGTCGTGCTCTTGATAATGCTCGGAAAAATTATGCCACCACAGAAAAAGAGTTACTTGTTGTTTTCGCTTGTGATAAGTTTATAGCCTATATTCTTTATTCTAGTGATTGTTTACACAAAGCATCAAACTTCAAAGTACCTTCTTACTAAGAAAGATGAAAAGCCTCGCTTGATTCGGTGGGTTCTATTACTTCAAGAATTTGATATACAAATCATTAATAGAAAAAGGAGAAGATAACCCTGTTGCAGATCACCTTTCGAGAATTGAGGTTTTTGTGTTGATGCTCCTATTCCCATTAGTGATTCTTTCCCGGGAGAAATTCTGGTGTTGTCAAGGAAGAAATGCTTTGGTTTGCAGGTTATGCTAACTTCCTTGACGGAAAATATCTCCCACCTGCATCAACGAAGAAAGAAGTTCTTCGGCGATTTGAAGTACTACTTCTGGGATGATCCTTTACCGTCATGGACGGTATGGTAAGGGGGGTGTTCTAGTGGTGAATCCATACTCACCGGGAACACTTTTAACCATGTAGTAGTTTCCATCATTTCCATTACTCTCTTGTCCTTGGTTACTATTCTTACTAATTTTGGCTCTCGCTTTCACACGCACTTACAATATTTCCACACCACTTTTGCTTGAGATCTAAAATAACTTGTAGGCATATGTCGATAAACCTCTGTAGGGTGCAAAACACAATTTCCTCAGCTCTTCGTTGGATCGATACTCTTGCTTCAAAAACAAATACAACTAAACGATGTGCACTTGCAGGAAATCGGAGTCAACACTGGGGAAGATTTGGCTAGAGAGGAATAAGGGTGTTTGAATAGGAAGTCATCCTTTTTGTTTTTGAACAAATCTATGCTCTAGATTGATTAAACACCAGTAGAAAAAGAAAACTCCGGAAAGAATTATGCCCGCCGCCCTTCGTTTTGCCCATAGTACAGTGGCTCTTCTACGCGGCGTCCCATGACATGGGAGGAAGGTCAGCCACAACGGGGACGGTGACATTGACTTTACCAGCTGTGGCGATGATGTCGGGAGGCAACGACGGTGGTAGGCAGCACCACCTTTCCCTGTCGACGAGGCAGCTATTTTGGAGTACTCTTTTCGAGTTTCGACGTCCTAGTCCGTATGGAGGGCTCGACGCTGGAGCTGGGAGTAGCCGGCATTTTCTAACAGAAATCATCTCGCGGCTGCTCATGGTCAGAGTGACAGATGCCCGTCTGAAACTATTAGCCACATTGACAGGCAAAGCAAACATTACTATATGCAGTGCATATACCCCTTAAAAAAACTATCTGGATCAACTGATCATGCCATTTGCATCCCAGGTCTAATCTACTGAACCCAGATGCTGCAATTTACAACTAGGAGCGCAACACGGCGGGATCTTGGATGGCCCCAATGTCTGAATTTGTACAACACTAAATTGCAAAACAATCTAACCTCAGATTCTTGGGTAAACTGGTAACACAAATAGATGTCAGAATTTGAAGTCCTTGGGGCGCTGCAGCCTCTTCCTGGCTTTCTGAGCGCTCTGGATGCTTAAAATCAGAGAGTTGCCTGTATCACATGTACTGTCGTAGCCCATCAGCTTTACACTAAGATCCTTGCATAGCAACTCTAACCTACCTCGATCGTCGTCGCCAGCCAGTTGCAGCTGATTGGCCTGCTCTCGAGAAATGGCGGCATATAAGTGGAAGGCTTTCTGGTGAGCCTCCTTCTCGGCCGCAGGCTCCTGATCCTTTTGGTCCCCTTCCAAATGGGGATTCTCAAGTGTAATCCTGAGCAAGCCCATAGACTGTGGATCGTCGGGTGTCATGGAGGAGAACACAAATGAGAATCTGCTGAATTCAAGATCTGGCTCCGTGAAAAGATCTTCAAGGATGCCATCGGGAGGTCTAAGGCTTTTCTGCAGAGCATACTTTTTATGATCGGAATCCACTCTGCTTTGTGAAGCCCGGAGAATTCTGGAAGCTTCTCTTAGTCCGCTCAATAAGGCACCATGCATCGTTGCAGGGTATGCACGGTTCGTCGCTTCTCCAGCAAAGAAGAGCCGGTCTTCACTGACACTCTCAGCAAGAATGTCATAGTCCGTTCCAGAAGACCCAACTCTGATGTGAGAGTATGAACCGCAACAGAGAGGATCACTACCCCATCTTGTACAAGCAGATTGAATGGGGTCAGGCACAGTAACGCCTTTTGGGCCATAGATACCTGCAAACAAATCATGAATAGCATTTTAAGTGCTTATTATAACAAGTAAACAAATCATATATTCCAATATAAAGAATTTGCATGTATCCCCCTAATAAGCTTCTATTGCATAACCCCTGTTCTTGTTACCATATCATTAAGCATCCATCTGATAAACTAATCCAGAAATGACCAATGTAAGCACATGCGCTTATAGGTAGTTAAATGCTCCCACAACTCACAAACACCCATATAAGCATAAATGCTTAAGGGGCAATTCTTAACTTTTCTCATATTCTCTGCCACGTGTCGTGAAAAAAAAATTAAGCACCTATACCTAGGAGCATTGGAGATGCTGTGATTGGAGAAAAAAAAAACTAACAAGAAACAGGTAATGGCTACTAACAAATGACATCCATACTCTAAACAATCGACTGCACCTTCTAATAAGTCCAGAAAAGAAAAAGGTATAGTACATCAAAATAGCTATTTTATTACTATATAAATCACAACTCAAATCAAGACAAAACGACATTTCAATGGAATAGTGTGGTGACAATGATTATAACATAATCACATGCACTACTTGTTCTAGCTATTTAAACCTGATCTTAAATGACCACCTATTCCACCAAGGAATACAGAGTGTATAACAGGTATACAACATTAATATGTTTCAAACATAAATTTTCATATGGATTAGCAGATATACACATCATTTAAAAGCTTCCACTCAACATTATCCTGCCTCTCTTGCTCATTGCACTCTGTTTAGTGTTTACCCAAACACAAGCGCAATGAGCAAACCACTTCATGTAGTTTTTTAAATGCCTTTCCGCATATCTATAATACCTAAAGAGTTCATCCCCACTATCTTATTTCTCTTGACATGCAAGCTATCCACATCAGCAGCCCAGCCACAACATCATTTTTTTACCCACTTACAGGGGGGACCCGCCATAGGTTAATCATCATAGTTCCCCGGCGTGTCCTCCTTGACCTCCTCTCACTAAGCGCATTCCTCCTCCTTGACCTCCTCTCACTAAGCGCATTCCTCTTGGCCCGTTGAATGCATGTGGAGGTCAATAAACGGGGCAATAATTACCGGAGTTAGCTGGCTATTCCCGCTGCAGCATGGATTGGATGATTTACGTCACGTATCTATTGTGCGTGAAAGGATGGGGAGCCTTGGCGCAGCGGTAAAGTTGTTGCCTTGTGACCATGAGGTCACGGGTTCGAGTCCTAGAAACAGCCTCTTGCAGAAATGTAGGGAAAGGCTGCGTACTAAGACCCAAAGCGGTCGGACCCTTCCCCGGACCCTGCGCAAGCAGGAACTACATGCACCGGGCTGCCCTTTTATCTATTGTGCGTGGAAGACAAACTGATGGCCTCACCTATTTGTACGTGGAAGACAAAAGTATGGCCTCTCCAGCTTCTACCCACTACCATGTGTATTCATCATCCATAGGCCCATCGTCTTCCACTCGGGTCCTTTATTCTGGGTCCACTCGGGTCCTTTATTCTGGATCCATCTCACAATATAAAAACAACTAACGTGATGTTCTCTCGCCCCTCTCTTCAAGTCTCACCGATCGAGCCCTCTCCACCAGAACATCCTTTCCCCGGCACCGTATGGGATGTGGCGGCGGGGAAGCAATCTCCGGTTGAGAACAATCCTTCGGCTGACCGCCTATCCGCTCGCCTCCGGCGGCTCTTCGGCTCCGGCAAAACCGCCAGCCCACCTCGTCTCCGACTACTTTTCGGGATATCTCGGGATGTGGTCCTGTTGCCGGTGGGCGCCTCTGATCGTCGAGCCCCTTGCCTTCAATGCATGGATTATGAGTCCAAGGACTAGTCAAGACTATTCTATAGACTAGTCTATGAGTCTCAACTCCAGGGCCGACTACACTTCAGTGTCGACTAGTCTATGAGTCGCAACTTCAGTGTCGACTAGTGTCAATTAGTCACGCTTAGTCTATGAATCTCAACCTCGGAACGACTCGTCCATTTGTCGACTCGTAAACCTTGCTTCAATGATTCTCCCGGTCTGGCACGACTGCCAGTGCACCTTGCCCATGGTGCTGATTTATTTTTCATCTTCTCCTAATGTCTCAGTTCGCGCGCTGCTGGGAGATTGATTCCGCAGGGAGTCCCAGGCTAGCTTTACTGAATCACTTCTGATTAGGGATGAAAATGGAGTGGAAACTTTCCGCTTTTCCGGAGGAAAAATGGAAATGGAGAGGAAATATGAAAATGGAAACGGAAACGGAAATTTGCAAAACGAAAATGGAAATGGAATTTTTTATGCGGAAATGGAAACAAAAACGGAACGGTGTTTTCCGGTGGAACAGGCGTGGAAACGGAACTTTCCGTTTCCGTGAATATGGAATTTCTGTTTTTTGTATAGGCCTATGGCCGCTTTGTAGCCCAACCACCAAACAACACATGATGACACACTGAGCAGAATAGATGATTTCAGGCCCAAATTGTCCAGTAGTAGTACAATATTACGCTAAGTTGCTAACATAATCATATTATTTTGTAGCTATGGTAATATTTCATTAAATTTGGTTTTTTTTTTCAATATGACTCAAGGGTTTTATGTTCTGGTCAACGCCCACTTCTGTTTCCATGTCCGCTTTGTATTCGCTCCATGTCTGTTTCTGGTAGTATCTGTTTTCGTATTCATTTCCGGGGTTTCTGTATTCGTTTCCGCTTCTGCAAAAAATATGAAAACAAATGTGGTAGCAGCCAGTTCCGTCCGTTTCCGCTCCGTTTTCATCCTACTTCTGATGTAAGCATGCACACTGACACTATGCACTGGCCTTACTTGAAACATCTCATGTGCGCGGATGTTTTATAAGTGAATTTATTTTCTTTATTCCATATGTAAGTAGTAGATCAGGAAAGGCCATCAAGCAAACATTGATGTTTTGTGTACGTACTGCTGACCATCATGCTTTTTGTTTTGATAATTTATCAGCTGACCTATTCCGTTGTATACGCATTTATTTGAACTCCATTTATTCAAGGCTGCTTGGATGCCTATTAAGAACTGAAGAAATGTCTGAACTGTCTAATACTAATTTCAGAACGAGAGAATCTTGCTCCCTTCTGTTCCTAGAATGTTTTCTTGAGATAGATACACTTGCTACCTTTCAGATTTCAAATATACTTGACATATGTAACTGCAAGTAGTCCACTATGTCCACGATTCTGAGTTCCTGGATCCCCCCCTCCTCAAGTGAGTTTTTATGCCTCAATACTATGGTTGGTATATATAGAGAGAGAACAGAGCGTTTACGATAAAATAATAGGCACCAGATACCTCTGCTAAGATTGTTCATAGGTGAAACAACAAAGTAGATAATAGCATGAAACAACTCCAAGCATATGCTCATCCAGTTGTAACTGATGATCGTGTAATAAATGGAATGACACATCTCCGAAGAGGGCACAAATCACAAAAATAATGCATAATTCTCTTAAATGTTACCGTTTTTACAATTGAAGTAAGAGTTATTCATGCAAACATAATAAACTTTATGTAGTCCATGCAACTACCAGATTATGATTCTAACTAAAATATTATTCAATACATAAATGTTGATCGTATATATTATTACTACTACGAATTCCCGCAGCAACGCGCGGGGGTATCATCTAGTTCTTACAAATAGATGATCTAACTCCCAACGTTCATTGAATATATTAACTAAACTTGTGAAGACACCGTGACCATGGTTGTTAATTTTAGTGGTGATTACCTCGAAGAATACCAAGTACTCGATGAAGTGTAACAACAGGATCAACCTTTTCAAACTCCAAAGCAGCCTCTCCCGCCACAAGTGCAACAAGTACTGCGCCGCCAGAGACAGTATGGTAGCTGTAGAAGAGAAAGAATTCCCCACGCTTGCTGGACTCCTTATTCAAACACCCAAATGTGTCAATTTCCTCATCCCAAAATACAGATGGGAACACCATAGCCACTTTGTTCAACAAACCAAACCCCAACCTCTGAATCGCCCCAAGCTTGTTTTCAGGCAACTCTGGGTCAAACACAATGCTCCCACTCTTGAGCACTCCAAGCGGAACAGTGCAGAGCGCCATGTCCGCCTGAAAAACCTGCCCTCCTTCCACTGTGATGCTCACGCCATCTACTCCATGCTCAATCCGCTTCACCGTCTTCTCATACAACACTGGTACACCATCACATAAGGCGTGTACCAGCCTCGAATTCCCTCCAGCCAAGAAGCAATGGTCACCACCCATCTCAAACTGGTCGTCCTGGTCCCAGTGCGCCAGAGAGAGCTCCAATAAGCAACCAGCATTGGAGAACTCAAGGTTTGCCAGATGCCAGTCCAGAACCTCCCTCTCTTCCTCGCTTTTGGCCACATTGTACAACCTTCTCAGCCTTTCGATCCCTTCCCCCAGCGAGATCCCCTCTGCGGCTTCCTTGAGAGCCTCCCGCAGCCTGGTGGCGTGGTCAAGAAGCGTATTGAACACCAAATCGATACTTCTATCTAGCCTGGTGCCCACAGTCCGGCCGTCAGTGTGGTACAGTGGGCAGCGGTCACGCACCTTGTGGAGAGGAATCCCGAGCTGGCGGGCGAGCACGCCTAGCGGGTTGGCATGGATGCCAGTGATGACGCTCCCACCGAGCTCGACGGCGGCCTGGCCCCCGCCTAGGCGGGAGGTGTAAACGCGGCCACCAGGGCGGGCGCGGCCCTCCAGGACGAGCACGCGGAGGCCGAAGCGGAGAAGCTGCCGCGCGGCAGCGAGCCCGGCGAGGCCAGCACCGATGACGAGGACGGAAGCGGCTGAGGCCTGGAGCGCGTCGGCGGGAGAGGATGCGGGGAAGGCGGCGGAGACGCCGAAGTTGACGTGGCCCTCGCGGGTGAGGAAGCCGTGCGCGGCGGCGACTAGGTGGTCGTAGCTCGAGGCAACGGTCTCGAGCACGCGCGCGCGGGGGAGCGGCACCCGCGGGTCGGCGCGCCAGGAGGCGAGGATGTGGTTGCGGACGACGATGTAGTCGTTGGGGGCGGCGGCATCGGCGTCCGCGAGGATGGCCTCCTCGGCGGGGAGGAGGGCGTCGATGGGGAAGCCCAGGGAGAGCGCAATGAGCGCCTCTGTCTCCGTCTCGCGCTGGCGCTCCTCCGGGGAGAGGCGGCGCAGGCGCCGGATGCGCCGCGACGGGGAGTTCCCAAGGTAGGCCTGCAGCTCGTTGTCGACCAGCGACTCGTCGTACGACCCCGGACGTGCCGACGCCGCACGGCGCGGGCGACCCGACGGCGGCGGCGGCGACGGCGACATCGCCGGGAAGGGTCGTGTGGGGAGTTGGGGTTTGGGTTTGCTCGGCTGCGCCAGTTTGGGCTTTCGGGGGAGGAGGTGGGTGGGAGCTGGGGAAAAATACTTTAATGCGTTTGATTGAATGACAGGCAGGCCCAGCCGTCGCAGTGAGAGGGCCGAGGTGCGCGTGCGGGCGTGCGGGCTTAACCCAAAAGAGGACGATGACGTGGGCCGGCGGCCTGCTGTCAGTTTAAGGGTGGTTCATTCTGTGAGGTGCGCAAAAGGAAGTTGACCTTCCTGTAAAATTGCATCAATGTCATGTGCCCCGCTGTTCGGTGGTACGAGAATGGAGTCATGACGTAGGAGTAAACTCCGCCAAAAAGACGGAAAACGGAAGCGGCAGCGTCGTCGGAGCCGTGAAGAATGCAAATAAGAGCATGGTTTGGTTAATAATAAATAGCTGATTGGTCGCAATAAAAGCAACTTCAACACGTCGACCCAAACAGACGCGCGTTTTGTCCGCTTTTCATTCGTTTGGATCTGCTGACGGACGTGCGCGTCCGATTTTTTATTTGGGTCGGCAGGTGCGCCCAACGGGAGGCCGACCCATTTATGCCAACGTCGTAGGAACTGACTAATTAAACATAACTAGTAGAACGCACGTGCGTTGCTACGGGCTATAACGCATATAAATCAATCAAATAAATGATTAAGATCGTCTTCTAGGTCGAAGCTCATTTCTCCCGCATACGTTCGGGCGCGTTTGGATATCAAACGGGTGCACAAAGGGCTCCCCAAAATTCAACCGTCTGGACTGTTCGGACTTCCCCAAATCCAGCCCGTAGGGGGGAGGGGGGGGATATGGTTGTGCGGACTATCCGGAATGTTATCTCCAACACACGGCCCCAACCAAAAAACCCCACCCTACGAAGCACCCCCTTTCCTTTTCATGCTGGACCCCCTCCCCCTTCCCTCTCGGTCTCCCGCCGTAGCGGGACATTTCTCGCTGGAACCCTCTTCTTTAAAACAAGATGGCACCCGCCTCACCATCATCATGGACCCTCTCTCCTTCACACTGTACTTCTCCACTTACCGCCAACGAGGAGTCCCCCGACAATCGCCCCGCTCTCTGCCTCCTCCCCACGTGTTTGTGCCGATCCACCACCGCCATCAATGGGGAGGAGGCGTGCGCCGCCCGTGACGGCCCATGAGCCAAAAGGGCAGATCCGATGTCTTCTGAGACATTACCACGTTGTAACATATAGTGAAATGTCGTCCATGACCACAAAACATAAATATGATACTCGTTGTTGGGCATGCAACTGATATGTCATCTTATCCTTTATTAACTCTTGAAGCAACCAACCAATGCATTTACCCTTCTATCCTACCAAAATATTCTACGACTTATAGAAAAAAATGAACCATTCGCTCATTCATTTTGCTACAAAACCATCTCTAATGAAATATAATTTGCCACATTTTCTAAAGCAGGGATATTATTGCACTCAAACAGCCGTACTGAACAGACCAACCCCAACCCCCATCCTGCTTACTCTCAATCCTCACTCTTATTACAAAATCCACTAACTCGTGTTCTAAGTGAGCCAGTGATCGATGCCGTCGTGACAGAACAACAAGAAGAAACAAGGGCGGCAACCACCTTCTCATCTTAGTATTAGTACCTCCTGGTTCTATATTGGACCCACTCTTGATCCCGAGCTCTACCACGACTGCGCCACACTCATGTGTTGCCAAGGAAAAAGAAAGCTATGAATAGAAATGATCGTCCAAAGCATGAAAAATGCCGATGTTTCTCTCTTATTCCCTCCCTCGTGCGTATACCCGATTCATGGTACAAATTTATGTATTCGTTAGAGAAGAGAAAAAACAAAAAGATTATTGTCTCCTACACCTAAAACTGCTTTTAGGTCAACAAATTTACAAATTATATGCTCTAATAAACCAAATGAAAGAGAGGGCATATCAAGTTGGAACCATGAGTTTCCCTTCAAGAGAAGTTGGAGCCGTGAGCTAAATATGATAACCTAAAGAGATAACATTCAAAATGTTCTATGTTCTGAGGTATTTTTGATTTTAAAAGTTCTGAGATAAAATTAAAAAATGTAGCTCAAATGTAGATATTTGATTAATATTGCATGATACAACAATCAAGAAAATATAATGAACAAACAGAAAATTATGAACGCCAAAGTTTTCATTTTTTTTGGATTTTTTTAGCTTTTCTATTATTTATTTATGTGTGTTTTTCTTTCATAGAAAATTGATTACTAATCTCACTTCCGCTTGAAACTTCACATATAATTGGCCACTGCTTAACTTTTGAAATTGGAGTGCCAAAATTTATAATCTGAAGTAATACACATGGATAGGTCAATAGACATCTTAATTCCACATGACACCATTTATAATTGGCATGTTCCAAGTGTCCGAACATGACGGGGTCCAAAGGCAGTACAACTAAATGGAACCCAACCAACTGCGTAGTGGGATGTGCACTTTCCCCTGCTACAGTAACTGAGTGGAGATTGTTGGGCGATTTGTCGGCGACTGGCGAGATGCCGTCTTCCTTTCCTCCGGATTCCCTCTGTTTCTCTAAATCCACTCTTCCTCCAACTCCAGTTTCCCCATCTTTTCCTTCCTCGATCTAATCCTCCTCACCGCTGCTCCTTGCCCTTTCTTCTCCTCCCAAATCCCAGTTTCCCCTGTTTCTATCTTTCCAAATCCTTCTTTTCCCTCCTTCATCTGATCCTCCATACCGCTGATCCTTTCCCTTTCTTTTCCTCCCAAATCCAGCCCTTTCCCCCTCGGATAAGGGTATCTCAAGGAGGAGTACGAAGGAAGGGGCTTGCGCCGTTGGCCCGAGGAGCATTGGGGGCGGCTGCGTTTTCGAGTTTGTCTTTGCTGGATTCTGACCTCTGGTTGGGGTGGCCGAATATGGCGCACCCTGTCGCGCCTGATGATCCCTTAGGGATTGAGGAGATTAAGAGAAAATCTCGTGAGCTTATTCGGGCATCTAAGAATCCTAAGCTTTGTCTGATAAGAATGAAGAAATTCATCTCTTCCCGATTTAGTATGTGGGATTTTTGTGCAGATTGTGCAAACACAGGAGATCCTGTAGGGTCACCAATGGCGGACCATATTGAGAAACAGAACACCGAGCACCAGGATGTTTGTTCTGTGGGGAAGGAGATGAAGAACGCAGAGTTGGCGTCCATGACCGAAGCTTCACGATCAGCCAACAGTGCTGAGGATGAAGTACGTGTACATGTGGGGACAAAGGTTGATGATCCTGAGATGGAAGAATATATGAAGTATCATGAACTGCTAGGCACTATGGTACCTGTCCGTACTTCGCGAGATCCGGTGGGTTGTCTGCAGCGGATGCGAGCAAAGGTGGCTTCTTTCTTCGAATCCAGCAACAAGGGGGTGGTCTGCAAGGAGAAATTTGTAGAGGGCGAAGACGGGAAGTATGATTCTGACTATTGCCCGACAAGTTCACCCCCTTTTCCAGTGGATGACCATGATAGGGGATTGTCACCTAGTCCTGATGAGGCATTATCGACTGAAGAGGAGGTAATTAAAACTGGTTTCAGAGAATCGGGGTGTCCAGTTCAGCTTGTGAATGAGAATTCTATGAAGATTGATTTTGAGCTGAGTTTGAAGCCCATGCCACATTCGATGCTAGGTTGTGTTCGGGACAATACTCTACAGGAGGAGGATCTTCAGCTATGCCGGAGGTTTTTTCATCGAGTTGCGGCATTAAGCACGAAGAATGATGTGGGGCCAGTTCTATCCATTTTGCATCGAGCGAGTTTTCTTCTGTATGTAGTTTTTGATCCAGGCGGTGACCGGTCAATAGGAAGAGAAGGTAGGGAGCTGGGCAACGTGGCTGCTGTAACAGTGGAGAAGAAGAGGGGTGGAGATAATATGTTAGTTCATGAGCTTAACCTAGAGATTAAGAAGTGTAAGATGGCAGAGAATGTTAGTGGGGGAGAGGGGGTCACAAAAACAAATGTAGCGGGGCTGTCGGAACAGCCCTGCGCGCCCCAATGAAGCTTATCTCTTGGAATTGCCGGGGGTTGGGGAATGGCCCGGCAATTCGCGGTCTTCTGGACCTCCAGAAGAAGGAGGACCCCGATGTTTTGTTCTTGTCGGAGACAAAGATGGAGCAACGTAGATTAGAGTGGCTAAGGTGGAAAATGAACATGACTTGCTTAATGGTGAAGAATTGTGTGGGGCAAAGTGGCGGATTGGCTATGTTCTGGAAGAAAGAAGTGGACCTGAGAGTGGTTGGATTTATGTCCAAGTATCACATTGATACAGAAATTACCGAGGAAGATGGCTTCAAATGGAGGTTTACTGGTATCTATGGGGAGCCGAAGAGAAGCGAGAAGGATAGAACATGGTGTCTGTTAAGGAATCTGAAGCATCAAAACAAAAAACCTTGGCTCTGTGCTGGCGATTTCAACAAGGTACTTCACAGTTGGGAGAAGGAGGGAGGACCTCCTCGAAGCCAGGCCTGCATGGATCGGTTCAAATCAGCACTTGAAGTGTGTGAGCTAGGTGATCTTGGATTTACTGGAGATGTTTTCACTTGGAGGAACAACAGCCACACAGCATGTGATTATGTGAAGGAGAGACTTGACAGGGCAGTGGCTACAAAACTTGGTGTGACAGGTTTGCAGCTTACAAGGTAGTTAATGGTGACCCTTTTCATTCTTATCACAGACCGGTCATCATAGACACGGCTGGGGCCGCAGCCTCTCGAAGGGGAGGCTCACAAAACCAGATGCCTCGCTTTGAGGCGGGCTGGCTGACTGAAGAAGGATGTAGGGAGATGGTACAGAATGTGCGGGAGAGAGAAAAGAACATAGAAGGGAAGGAGGTGGCGGGAGCTGTGAAGGGAGTTATGAAGGAGTTATTTGATTGGAGCAAGAACATTCTGGGTGACCTCGAGAAAAGAATACATAGACTGAAAAAAGAACTTGAAGCAGTGAGAAGGAAGAGTGTGGGGGACGAGCAGGTTAGGCGTGAGCATTTGCTGCGTTTCAAACTGGACAGGTTAGAGGAGCAGCTAGAAACTGTAACACCCCCTGTATTAAGCTACAGAGATCACCCTTTTGATGAGGCCATGTCATCATGATTAATAGTGCATAATCATCATTAGCATCATATTGCATTTCAACTCCTAAGTCAAATTCAAATTTAAATGAAAGTGGAATATAAAAGTTGTCCAACATAGAAACTAAAATGTCAGATAAATAACAAATATTCCAGAGGCTATTCTAAAATTGAAACCAACATCATTGGAATTGGATAAGTGACTCGAACAACCTCAAACAGTGGATGAAGATAATATTTAATAACCATTTATTAAATCTGAAATAAATATGGAATTATGTTTTGTCCAAACTAATTTTAGGTGTTAAGGAATAATGCAATGGTATTTATGAAATAGGTCACACTTTTTACAAAAAACCATTTGGGGCCTAAACATTTAACAGTAGAGAAAAGAGAATAAAGAAAAGGAAAAAGAAACAGAAAAGGAAAAAAAGAGCAACACCCCCCCCCCCCGACTGGCCTCGGCCCAGCAAGCCACCCGCCGCAGGCCGGCCCACCGGCACCTACTTAGCCGGCCAACCCCCCCGGCCAAACCCTAACCCTACCCCGATCCCCCCCCCCGTCCCCCCCTCCCCTCGATCTCTCCTCCTTCCCCCCCCCATCTGGATCGGCGCAGGCCCGATCCCGTCCCCTCGTCGTCGACGCCGCTCGCCGACGCCCCCCTCGCCGCCCCCTCCCCCTCGTCAGCCCCCACCTCCCGATCCAGATCGGTTCGGATCGCGGGAACGACCCTCCCGTCCCTCGTCGCGGCGACGACCCGCCGCCTCGCCGTCGCCGTTGGACGCCGCCGCCCGGATCCCGCTCTCCCTCGCCGGCCGGCTCCCTCGACGCCGCTCGCCCCGACGCGCCCGACCGCGCTGCCTCGCCCTCGCCGCACGCCACCCGGCGGAGCTCTCCCTCGCCGGTCTGCCTCGCTACGTCCCGCCTTCCCGCCGGCCTGCCTCCCCGTCGCCGCGTCCTCGTCGACCACCCACACCCCCGCTGCCCCGTCCCTACGGATCCCGGTGAGGCCTCGGGCCTCTCCCCCCTCTCTGCTCGCGCACGCGCCCGCGCTCCTCCTCGCCCGCCGCGGCCCTCCTTGGCCTCGCCTCTGTCGCACCGCGCGCGCCCGCCGCCCCTGGCCTGGGCCCGCGCGGGTGTCCCGCTTCGCTCCGCCCCAACCGCCCGCTCCGGCCCCCCCCCCAGCTTCGCCTCCGCGCTACCGTCCGCCCTCGCCGCTCCAGCCACCGGCTCCCCCCCCCCCCATCCCCCTCCCCCACGCTCTCCGGCACCCCCTCGCCCGCCCCGCGACCGCCGACCGCGCCGTGCGTCCCCTTTTGGGCACCGGACATGTCCGGTCCCAAAGGGGCACGCCCCGGACGTGTCCGCCCCTGGGCCACTGCCCAGTGGGGCCCGAACCCCTGTGACGTGACGAATGGGGCCCACGGCCCAGAAACAGTTTTAAGAAAATAGAAATAAAAATAATAATTAAAATAATTAAAATATTAATTATTAATTAATTAATTAATTAGTTTAAATCCTGATTAGGTTAATCTAATTAACTAATTAGTGTTAATTAAACAGTAATCAGTAATTAATTAATTAAACCTAATAACCAACAGCCTATGACAGGTGGGACCCACCCTGTCAGGTGGTGACTGCTGACGTCAGCATGATGTCATGCTGACGTCATCAATTACTGTTTCGGATAATGTTGAATTAAATAATTAATTAAAATTTCAGAAATTGATAAAAACTTTGAAAATCATATCTTTTAAACCGACCTCCGATGAAAATATTTTATACATGAAATTGCTCAGAACGACGATACGAACCCGGATACGCCCTCGGTATCTCCGTCAGACGCCCGCAGCTATGAGAACGTTGAACAATTAGACCGATTTCGATAAATGATAGTGTCCACTTTAATTAATAAATCGAATAAATTCCTAAATTAACTAAATCGCTTAGTTAGGCTGTATATCACCCCGGCATATCATTTAGACATGTCATGCATCCCTGTTGCATTAGCCGTGTGTTTACTGTTTCTTCCCCCCCCTCTTCTCTTCGGTAGACTACGAGACCGACGCAGCTGCTGGTGCCTCGACCGACTACGTTGTTGACGACCCCTACTTGCCAGGGCAACCAGGCAAGCCCCCCCCTTGATCACCAGATATCGCCTATTCTCCTCTATACTGCTTCATTAGAGTAGTGTAGCATGATACTGCTTTCGGTTAATCCTATTCTGCTGCATAGCCTGCCATTGTTGCTACTGTTGTTGATACCTTACCTGCAATCCTAAATGCCTAGTGTAGGATGCTAGTTTATCATCATTGGCCCTGCATTCTTGTCAGTCTGCCTTGCTATACTATCGGGCCGTGATCACTCGGGAGGTGATCACGGGTGTATACTATACATATATGCATACTATACAGATGGTGACTAAAGTCGGGTCGGCTCGAAGAGTACCCGCGAGTGATTCACGGATTGGGGCTGAAAGACCTTTGTCCCAACGGCCCTTTGAGTGGATCTTTGTGGCGAGCGACAGGGCAGGTTGTGACCACCTAGGAGACAGGTGGGCCAGCCCTGGTCGGCGTTCGCGTTTACTTCATAATAACACGCTTAACGAGATTGGATATTTGATCTGAGTCTGGCCACTGGCCTATACGCACTAACCAACTACGCGGGAGTAGTTATGGGTATCCCGGCGTCGTGGTATCAGCTGAAGCCTTCTTGACGTCAGCGACCGAGCGGCGCCGCCGTGTTGGACCGCGCTAACGTAACCGCCGTGATCGTGGTGTGTTGCTAGGTCTGCTCGCGCCGCGTACGCAACGTGCAGGAGCGCACTGGGCGATGGGCCCAGACCCCAGAGTGCCTAGATTGAGTCCGGCTTGCTGACCTCTCTGTTAGCCTAGTGGGGCTGCGACGTGTGGATCTTCCGAGGCCGGGCATGACCCGGAAAGTGTGTCCCAAAGGGATCGAGCGTGTTGGGGAATATGTGGTGCACCCCTGCAGGAAGTTTATCTATTCGAATAGCCGTGTCCCTCGGTAAAAGACGACCCGGAGTTGTATTCCGACCTCATGACAACTAGAAATGGTTACTTAATAAAACACACCCTTACAAGTGACAGTATAACCCGTGGTCGCTCTCTCGCATGGTGGCGACGAGAGGATCGACGGGAGGATATGATAGCTATACGTTGTTGTTTGGTTACTTCCAACTAATCTCTTCTATTCTTCAAGACGAAGGCTGCCAGAAGCGTAGTCTTCGACAGGACTAGCTATCCCCCTCTTATTCTGGCATTCTGCAGTTCAGTCCACCGATATTGCCTCTTTACACATATACCAGCATAATGTAGTATAGATCCTTGCTTGCGAGTACTTTGGATGAGTACTCACGGTTGCTTTCCCCCTCCTTTCCCCCTTTCCCTTCTGGCTGGTTGTCGCAACCAGATGTTGGAGCCCAGGAGCCAGACGCCACCTTCGACGACTACTACCACCAGGACGGAGCCTACTACTACGTCCAGGACGCCGACGACCAGGAGTAGTTAGGAGGATCCCAGGCAGGAGGCCCTGCGCCTGTTCGATCTGTTGTATCCCTGTTTGTGCTAGCCATCTTATGGCACCTTGTTTAACCTATGTCTGTACTCAGATATTGTTGCTTCCGCTGACTCGTCTATGATCGAGCATTTGTATTCGAGCCCTCGTGGCCCCTGGCTTGTATTATGATGCTTGTATGACTTATTTATGTTTTAGAGTTGTGTTGTGATATCTTCCCGTGAGTCCCTGATCTTGATCGTACACGTTTGCGTGCATGATTAGTGTACGATCGAGCCGGGGGCGCCACAGAAACATACTGGAAGCAATGTGCACATGTGAACTGGATGAAGGGGGGTGACCGGAACACAAAATTCTTCCATGTGGCAGCGTCGGAGAGAAGGAGGAGAAATACAATTAAGAAACTTAGGAGAGAGGATGGCACTGTAGTGGAAAGGGAGGAGGATATGAAAGAAATTGTAACTAATTATTTTCTGAATCTCTTCACTTCGCATGCAGGAACCCGCCATGATGAATTGCTGACACGGGTTGAGTCCCGTGTGACACCCGATATGAATGCCCTCCTGCAGAAGGAGTACACACGAGAGGAAGTGTACGAAGCGTTGCAAAGCATCGGTGACCTCAAAGCCCCTGGTCCTGACGGTATGCCGGCAGTGTTTTACAAAAAGTGTTGGGACATTGTGGGAGATGACATTGTTGCTGAAGTCCTTGCTGTTCTTAACGGGGGACCGATGCCGGAGGGCTGGAACGAGACATGTGTGGTGCTGGTGCCTAAGGTAAAGAACCCAGATCGAATGAAAGATCTACGACCGATTAGCCTGTGTAATGTGGTGTACAAGCTGATCTCAAAGGTACTAGCAAATCGCCTAAAGCAAATCCTCCCTGATATTATCTCTCCCAATCAGAGTGCTTTTGTTTCGGGACGGTTAATCACTGACAATATTCTGCTAGCCACATTTCATGCAGAACAAACATGGAGGAAAGGAGGGATACGCTGCGGTCAAACTTGATATGAGTAAGGCCTATGATCGCATCGAATGGAGATTTCTGGAAAAGATGATGCGAAAGCTGGGCTTTGGGGAAGAGTGGATACTCAGAATCATGTTGTGTGTAACTTCGGTATCCTACAAGGTAAAGGTGAATGGAGATTGTACGGATGTGATTGTGCCACAGCGAGGGCTGAGACAAGGTGACCCCCTATCTCCGTACCTTTTCCTCATATGTGCAGAGGGATGAGGCGGATGGGACACTAAAGGGCCTGCAGATTTGCAATGAGGCCCCGAGCTTCAACCACCTATTATTTGCGGATGACTCACTAGTACTCATGAAAGCTTCGCATGAGAGTGCTATGTCACTGCAAAATGTGCTATATTTGTCTGAGGTTTTCTCGGGACAAGTTGTGAATTATGATAAATCCTCCGTCATGTTCAGCAAGAATACAAGAAATGTGAGGAGACAGGAAGTGCTAAATACTCTGAATATTAGAGCTGAAGCAAGGACCGAAAGGTACCTGGGGCTCCCTGTGTATGTCGGCCGAGCCAGGAAGCAAGTTTTTGAGTACCTAAAAGAAAGAATATGGCAGCGGATCCAGGGGTGGCAAGAGAGGCTGCTGTCGAAGATGGGGAAAGACGTGCTCATTAAAGCGTGTGCGCAAGCCATCCCTACTTTCGCAATGTCATGCTTTGACCTGACCAAGACCTTATGTGAGGAGATTGGCATGATGATCTGTCGTTTTTGGTGGGCAAAACAGGAGAAGAAGAGCACCATGCACTGGCTTAGTTGGGAACTATTGACAAGACCGAAGAAGGATGGAGGGATGGGGTTCAGGGATATACATGGGTTCAACATTGCTATGTTATCACGGCAGGCATGGCGTATGCTGAATTCACCGGACTCCCTCTGTGCAAAGGTTCTGAAGGCAAGATACTTCCCTCGAACGTCCATGCTTGAGGCGGAGGCACACTCGGGCATATCATATACATGGCGTAGTATCTTGAAGGGGGTGTCACTTCTGAAACAGGGGCTGATTTACAGAGTTGGGGACGGAACTTCCATTAAAATCTGGACAGATCCATGGTTAAGCAGGGACGGAGTACGGACCCCAACAACCCCGAGAGGTGGATGTTTACTCACTAGAGTGTGTGAGCTGGTGAACCCGGATACATAGTCTTGGGATGAAGCCTTGGCGAATGACATTTTCAGTCCGGAGGAAGCTAAAATTATTCTAGCTACGCCGGTCAGAGATGAGTGTGAGGATTTCTACGCCTGGTACCATGACAGTAAGGGGGTTTTCTCTGTTAAGTCTGCATACAAAATCTACATCAAGGAAAGGGATGCAGCGTTGCCGGGGGCCTCAACTACCTCTCCCCCTCGCTGGGAGTGGTCTGACATCTGGAAGCTGCCATGCCAACCAAAAACCCAGCAGTTCTTATGGCGTTTTGCTCATAACAGCCTACCGCTGAAACTGAACATGAAGCGCCGGGGCATTGACTGTGACACGGCATGTGTCTGCTGCAAGCGTTTCGATGAGGATGGTGCCCACCTTTTTCTGAAGTGCAAACAAGTGAAGCAAGTGTGGCGGATGATGCAGCTGGAGTACCTACGTGAGCAAATGTGTGCATGTACAGATGCCCATGCATTGATGCATGCTTTGTTTCAGCTGCCTGAAGACAAACTGATTCTTGTTGTCTGTATGCTGTGGAGATGGTGGACACGAAGGAACAAAATAAATGCAGGTGAAAAGGTTGGTCCAGTGGAAAGCATAGCGGCAGAGATTAATCATTGGGCCATGGATTTCCTCGCCTTTTACCGACAGCCTCGTACTGCATCCGCTCAGTGCCAAGCCCAGGTGTGGAGAAAGCCCGAGGGCGACCGCCTGAAGATTAACTGCGACGGTGCTTTTTCGGCGACACATTGTACTGGCGGCTGGGGCTTTGTAATCAGGGACCACGATGGCGACATTCGAGGATCTAGAGCTGGCTATCTGCGTCATGTGGCCTCCCCGGTGCGGGCAGAAGCGGAAGTGTGTGCTATGGCACTTGAAGCAGCGTCCAACTGGGGTATGACTAATGTTGAGGTGGAGCTAGACTGTCAGGTGCTCGTCAATGCACTGCGAAGCAATGCTGCTGATCTCACTCCGGAAGGAATCTTGTTTCGGGAAATACGTACCTTTGCTCGGCTGAACTTCAACAGTGTTGCGTTCACTTTTGCCCCGAGGGCATGTAATAATCTTGCTCATGCTTTAGCTGCCTTTGGTGCTAGTCGCCAAGTAGTTCAGGAGTTTTGGTCGGAGGATCTCCCGAATGATGTAAATGTTCGTCTGGCCAGCATTTCGGCTGGACCAGTGTGATCTATGGAATCGTAGTGTTCCATTTCAAAAAAAAAAAAAAGTGTCCGAACATGTATTCGTAGAAGATTAGAGGAGTACCATCTTGTGTCAATATATAGGCAATATCATTCCATCTATACACCAAAAATGAATTTGAACCTTGATGTATGGCTAGCGCATGGGAACACCTCAAGAGGTTGTTAATGTTCTTGATCTCTTCTCCATGGTCACTCTCGCCTCCCCATGGGGTGGCATTCATCAAGACCACCGCTGCGTCAACTAATTTATGTATAGAAAATAAGAAGGTTGAAACATTGTGTGTTGGGTGAGCTTGAATTTGGAATTATAGCCTTACAGAAGGAAAACTTAAACAAAATGTGCTACAAATATATCATCTTGTACACACTATCTTCTTGACCTATTTTTACCGTTACTCATTTTGTCGAATGTGCTATTCTGAGCACGAGCTCAGGTGCGCACGTTATCTTTGCTCTTCGAGATCCATGCTCTGGCGCGTACAGGCCCAGGTATTAGTCCCGTATATTTTGAACAGTTACACTGGCCCATGTCTTACCAGCGGACAACATAACATCGTTAGCTACCTGTTCTACGGCTCAGCCCAAGCTTGATGTAGTGGGCCACCAAATTACAGATTCTGGACACGATCTTAATTCACAGTTGCCTGCACGGGCGTTATGCTTACATTGTCAAAGACACCAGAGTACCAGACACACATGAAGATGAACTCAGTGCAACTTGTGATCCCATAGCCTGGTTAACTGAACTTTCAGATCAGCTGAACCCTATACGCGAGCTAACCCTGCTGATTGAAAGTTCGTGCAAATCCAACCTAGTGGAACGTTTACAGAGTAATTAGAATTACCTCAGGAGAAAGTAGATTCAGCTTCGAAGTTGACTTCGTAGCGCCAGACCCCGACAGAGACAGCACTGAAGGAACCATCGGCACAGCTGCTAACCTCTACTCTTCAGTCTTCTTCAAACTCGACGATGGAATGGATCAAATGGGGCAAGAATGGTGGAGGAGTGACTCTGCTGCTGTTTATGTAAAAACTAAAAACAGCCTCTGTTTCTCCTGCTCTTGTCATTTGAAATTCAAACTTTGGGTGGGCAACCTCACACATGCACGCACTTGTCACACCTGTACCCCTGCCATGTCCCAGCATTCAATTCCATGGCCCATCGAACAAGAAAAGATAACGTTTAGTTTGAAATTGAACACACAGAAACCATGGTGGCAATACAGTTTTCAGAATTACACACACAGATCAATACACTTTTATACAACTCCTCCTGCTCTAGCAGACCAAACCAAAAACACAGGAAAAACGCATCAAACTGGAAGCACCATATCAGAATGACCATTCATGCAAAGGATGATTTTCTTTTATTACTCATCAAGACACACTTGGTATTAACATGTTTATAACAATTCGCACCGTGCAAAAACAGTCGCTAAAGTTCATTATTCAAGATAAACCTGAAAAAACACGGGCACAACCGCCAACTGAATAATTATCGCGCATATTCAGTTTCACAATGACAACACTTTGAAGAAATCATTCAAACACACGGCATAGCAAGCCTCATCATCAATTAGACCTAGAAAAGGGTTTCTTTTTAGAAGATCTTCTGTACTGGTTTCTTCATAAATTAGACCTAGAACAGGGAACAATATCATGCCATGTAGAGAAAACCAAATTTTCCTACTTGATGGGCAATCAATTTATGTTTCAAACAAGGTGAGATAGATGTCAACCCATCTATATGAGGAGGGTGTCAAGGAGCAGCTCCTTCTTCTCCTTCAGAAGGGAAGCTGCATGCTTATGCATCATCTCAAACTTGGTCGCGTCGATGAGGGAGGCCGTGCCGAAGGCACAAGCTACAAGGATTAGTATGTCGGGGCCAGGGACTGGCACCACAACAACAACATACTGGATCGATCAAGTGATTCGAGCAAAGATTCAGATTAGGAATAATTGTACTATAACAACAAACTGGATCGAACAATCGAGAGATTCTAGTGAAGAATCAGATTACGAAACATGGGAGAATTCATCACCTCGCTCTGCTGCATTTGTTTGAGGATGTCATTGGCGCTCTGCGCAATCTCCAACCATCTACAGGGTGAATGATAATGTTGACTTGTTTGAGAAGTTGCCGGAATCATCTGCATAGTAAATGTCATTACAACCTTTGGAGCAAGTCTTCCTTTCTTAGTACACCTCTCGGCTATCAAAAAGGAAGCTTAGAATGTTTGATGTTGAGATCAACCAGGGAACAAGATAAGCATCAGTCAACAAATAACTTATTACAATACAGAAACTGTATAGCTTTCATTAAACAATGGACCTACCTAGCATTATCAGTAATGATAGACGTGTACGTGCTTCAGTAATAATTATTCAAAGTCAGCTGTATCTAACAATTACAGTAGTTCAAAAAGAACTTAAATGTAAGTAGATAGCTAATTGGTATAATTACTGAAGAAAACTATTCAGTTCTGCATTTTTTAAAGGTCCACAAACGTATCAATTAGCTATGTCTCACAAGTTCGTATTCTACTTATGGTTGAAATGACGCATTTCGCCAAAAAATCCTGGTGCCAAAACTGCCAAATCCTTTGAAGACACATAACACATAAACTGAATTTTGCATCATGGCACTGGATAATCACCTGCATAAATTGCCAAATACAGGCATAGAGATATGTGCACATTACCTGCATCTGCATATGCAAAGGATTCATACATGAGAGGACAAGCACGGGGCAGCATGACATTTTCACCTTCGGGCAACGAGGAACGGCAGCCAATAGCAGCTCAGCCTGATCTAATGATCTTGCTTTGGCCTCGTGGCCGCACGATGTCCGCCCCCTGCAGCCACACCATGGCGCTGAGCGTAGCCCGCGGCGCCGCTGGCTCGCCACGCTTACACTCACCCTTGGAGAAGCCACCGACTGCAGGCAACACCACTCCCCCGCACCGGGTCACCTTCGGGAGAAGGTTGGTGGCGGCAGGGGTCGTCCGCCTCGGGTGGGTGACATCGGTTAACACAATAACACCTCGCCCACGGCCACCTCCTGCGTCGACCGAACTGCTGCTGCCCACGAGATCAAAGGCACACAACCCCGAGCGGCGAGATCGAAGATGACTTCCTCAACTCGTGTGGAGGAGAAAACCTTGCAAACGCCGGAGGAGCGGTACTCGTTGGCGGCGGCCAGATGGCTCGGCCACGTCGGGTGGGTGGTTTTGGCGGCCCTCATGTCGGCTACGTCTGCAATGGCAGGCCCGGGTGTATCATGCCGAGATGAGAGACCCGAACCATAGAGAGAGAGGAGAGGGACTTACAGGGAAAACAGAGATCAGAGGTATCTTACCATTGCATGTTTGCGATGCATCATCAGCGGCACGACTCATGCTTGAGAAATCCAGACAACACGGAGGGTTAGGACAATATACTAAGATAATCTACGGCTGCAGCAGCATCAGATCGAAAAGATCTTGGCTCACAAGCTGGTGCCCTTCATGTTCCAAGAGACTAAAGACTACCAGGAGCGATCTGGAAGGAGTATATATGTACAGGAAGATTGAGGGGATCACGTCCCGATTTTTTTCTGGGCAACGCGATGTACTCCTGATTTACTCTATTGATTGAGATAATTTGATTCGTTTGAGATATGCTGGGAAGGAACGGGAGGGAATCCGTGGCATGAAAATCTTTGATTCTGTTGTGATTTTGGAAAGATTTGATTCTATTAAGATTTGTGGGAAGGAAAAGGATACCTCGTCGGTCGATGATGGATCAGGGTGAGCCTACCTGGGAGCGCTGGGACGTGGGATAGATGATGGAGAAAAAACCAGAAAAGATCGTTGGGGCTCGGTTGAAAAGAAAATCGGTGGAAGGGGTAACGAGGTGGGATGACGAGGCTTATCGATCGAGAGGTGGGATGGGAGGACGAACGAACGACGTACGAACTGCTCCTTTAGGAGTAGAGATTATGGTCATGTAATGTTGGCCCAGGGCATTCAAATAATCCATTTGTTCAACATCTTGCTCGCTGATGAGGATCCTTACGGAAACTCCTACATCTCAAAACAAAATGTTAATTTCAGGAGGAGAAATGACACCAGTAAGTTTCAGATATTGTCATAGGCATGGTTACGCATGCCCGCGAAATGATTATCTGTACTCAACAATGGAGTATTAACATATTGTGAATTGCATTATCTGTTTCATACACGCAAGTAGCATGCAACAACTCAAATCTTGCAAACATTTTGCAAATAGATGACCAGCCATCTTCTTTACCTATTTTGGAGAGGTAGTTCCTTCTATCAGGACACTTGAGTCCACATCAATTAACTTGAGTTCATAAACATGTTTACATACACTTGTAGATGTACCAACAGTTAGTCTACAAACAGGTATTTCTAACTATTTATCATTAATTCAGGTAAAAAAACATAATCATTAGTTGCATTGCATGGAGTTGCATGCCAGGATCCCATTTCAACAATAACAAAATGAACTTCTATGCAGACCCTGAAGCTAAAACAGACCAAATCTTGAAGAACTAAACGGGAGAACGATGGACATTGACACTACATAATAAATTTTGCGAAGGAGCTTAGATGCTATCTAATATTTTTTTTCTTCCAATCTGCACAAACGCTTACAACAAAAGTACTCCTATCATATAGCAATACAGACATGCATGTAGCCCACTAATTTGTAACCAATTCTATGTATTATGTAGCATAATAGTTCATGGGAAAACTGGAAAGCAATCTGGCGCAATAGAAGATAGTAGATGTACAAATCAACAGGAAAACTGATAATTTGTATGTTAAGTGAAATAATTAAGACACAAAATCATCCTAGAGATAAGTTACATTTTTGAATAACATACTCTATCAAAGTCGACCACACTGTTCTATGTTCTGTTCATTCCAATGAACTTTTCCATTATCTTCCTTGAATCTCTCTATGAAGATCTTAGGCCAAGACCTTCGATATTGGAAAGAGATTCCCCTTCTTATGCATTTATCTTGTTAGAGTACTCACAGACGAAGGGATGGACAAGATGCAACAGTGGCAAAAATAGACAGAAAACACTCACCATAATTTACCAATATATTTCTTCAAAGAACAACATGACAACGTGCTCCAATTCGGGACAGTCACACGAGGGAAGTATTGGGCAAGATACAACATGTTGAATCCTGCAAACAAATACACAATAACCAGAATTCAAAGAAAGAGTAAACGAAGTCATATAATTTAAAGAACCCATAAAAGACACCTGGAAGAGTTCTCCGTGCTACTACAATGGTGAATGTATCTGAATATGGTTGTTCAGTTTACAATAGCGCACAGTGATATTGTAACCAAAAATTACTTTGTTCGGTTCTATACCAATAAATGCAACAACTAATAGACAATCCCGCTGGACGTTTCCATAGTTGTACCACGGCCATTGCTGCCCCTCTTGCATTTGCTTCACTCCATTCTCCCCATTCGTCACAGCCTGGCCAACTCGTGCTGTGTGAGTCAGCAACCAACAGTGTCACCTTCATCCAGATACACAAGAGGAAAAAATGTTGAATAAAAAAGAAAGGCCACATTTTACTGCTCAGAGATCATATGAACCTAATTTAGGTTCGTATTTATCACTAATTAAGCTTACCTTGTTCTACAATCTGCATGATAAATCTACAGCCGTTAAAGCCATCGCACGAATGACCCCTGAGGCCTTGAGTTGACTCACCTTAAGCTGTGGCGGGGGCACCCGTGCCCATGCCCTTGTGATGGTGGTCGCCGTACTGGTGCTCCGTGCCGTACCCGTCGCCAAACTGGTTGCCGAAGAGCCCGCGTGGAGCGACATGACGTAGAGCAGCTGGGTGAAGGACTGAAGGCCAGTATGATGATGAACGCCTCAAGAACCCGGAGCCGCCAGCCGCCGATGTGGATCTCCTTGCAGGCGAGCGCCGTGATGGCCCAGGCCACGAGCGCGGAGGAGGCGCTGGTGGCGAGGCTGTCCCCGCGCCAGGTCCTGAAGTGGTGCACGCCGGCGAGCTTGGAGGCGGCGCCCACTACGCCCGCCAGGATGGGGAAGACGAGGAAGTAGAAGGTGGCGCCGTTGCCGGCCACGCCGGGGTAGTTGGTGGTGCCGTTGATGAAGTGGTTGAGGTTCCAGTTGGCGAGGCCGATGACGACGATGTACATTACCAGGTTCAGCACCAGCAGCGGCGCCACCATGTTCCGGCCCACGCCCGCCATTGATGGATGGTTTTGGTTGTTTGATTAGCTAGGAGAAGGAAGAATTGGGTGATGGAAGCTTAGCTGTCGGCGGCGGCGGCATCCCACAAGTCGGAGGCCTCGGATCTCGGCAGAGGCGGCAGATGGGAGCGAAGGGGAACCAGATGACAGCGGAGGAGGAAGACTGCCCGCAATGCGGCCACGCCCTGCCCTGCCCTTCCCTGCCCCGGGGTTCCGCGGCGGCGACCCACAAGTGGGGGGCCTCGGATCTCGGCGGAGGTGGCAGATGGCGGCGGAGGAGGAAGACATTGGCGGCAGAGGCGGGGAACCTAGGAAAGGATCGAGCGCACGGGGTGATTTTCAGTGGGATACGAAAAACCATTGCGGGAGTGGTAGTGGGCGAAAAAAAAACCGGACCAAAAAAAACCATACGAAAGTGGATGACGAAAATAAACCTGGACGCAATCCCACCAAATGAGACATTAGGAGTAGAGATTATACATAAATGACCGGTCAAACGCCGGCCAAAGTCCACTCAAACAAATAAAAAATTAAAAAAAACTAATAAACCGCCCGCATGCTGCCCTAGTAGACCGCCTTGCCCTTGTCGTCGTCGTCCTCGCCGCCGGTGAGGTCAATGAAGATGGGGGAAGGCCTAGCCCAACCGAACGCGGCTTGATAGGCCGCCAGGGCAGCCTCCTCCGGCGTCTGCTGCGGCGGCGGCATAGCGGCGAGGCGGGCGCGCTCCTCCTTCTCCTCCTCAAGCCGCAGAGCTTCCTCATCACGGCGCAGCATCTGCTCATCTTGCATCTGCCGCTCGCCGTCGGCCCCCTCCTCGGCGAGCCAGTGCGCCTTCCAGCGCTCAAGGTGGGTCGCCTCTTCTTCCAGCGTGGCGGCATAGTGGCAGGGAGGCGCGCTCACCCACTCGCGGTATTGGCCGGTCCACGAATAGGACTCCTCCGGCCAAGTGGGGGGCGGCGGTGACCGCTTGCGCGTGGGAGTTGGCTCGCGCTCCGGCTCGGCCTTGGGTTCGACGAGGGGCGGCGCCGGCGGCACGAACAGGGGCGCCTGGACGGAGTCCCCCGGCGCGGACAAAGCAAGGGCTTGCTCCAACCCATCCCAATGGGCGTCCTCCTCGAGCCGGCTCGCCTCCAGCGCATGCTGCAGGGCCTCCTCGAGGGCGGCTTGGTACTCCGCCTCCGCCTCCTCTTCCTCCGGCTCTACCCGCAGGGGCGGCGGTGGAAGGTCGTGGTTGATGTGGACGCCGAGCCGCCGTTGCTCCTCGTGTTCGAGGGCAAACCAGGCTTCCCAGTTGGGAGAGTCTGAGGCGTACTCGGGCATCCGCCGCTGCGCCCGGCGCCTGCGCACCTCCTCGTCGTGCGCCCGATGTGTCCGCGGAACCGCAGCACCGGGATCCGATGCGGATCGAGGTGCCAGTGGTGCGGCAGCGTCACGTCGGGGTAAGGCAGTGGCTGCCTGTACTCCCAGTGCCACCGCGCTTGGTGTACCAGGATGTGCAGACGCTGCCTACCTGAGCGGGCACGCGCCGGCAGGGGAGGAGGAGGGGGAGGAGCACGGGAGGATGAGGCGGCGGGGGAGCCCTTGCCCTTGCCGCTGCCGGAGCTGCTACCGAAGAGGCCCATGGCTAGGGTTTGGGTTGTCGCCGGCGAGGAAGCAAGAAAGTGGTGGTGGGGGCCAGATGTGGACGGAAGTGGATGACCCCCCTGCACGCATGGGTTAAAAAAGGACGCTTCCACTGGCTGACTAGTGGGCCCGGTGTCGGTGGTCGTCATAAATTAGATGGCCGGCGGTAGTTGGGCGACCGCCAAGTGGGGTCGCGGCGGACACCAAGGGGACGCGCGGCGCGGACGCGAAACGGACGTGTCCTGGGTTTGGGTCGGCGCGTTGGGCCTCCGCTTTTGTCTGCGCCGACCCAAACGGACGCAGGCGGACGATTTGGGTCGCGCGCGTTGGAGTTGCTCTAACATGCTCCCATGTTATTTATACTCAATATAATAGTCAACATATATATAGTTAGCTATAAGGGTATCTCCCACGCCGACCAGCAAACCTCCCGCATGCGTCCGGATAGCGGAAGCCCTCCAACGCGGGCCTGTATCGGGCCACGGCGCGATCGGAACGCGATTTCTCCCGCAAACAGGAGATAAACATGGGGGGCTTTGTGGGAGTCCGGACCGCTCCCAAGCCCTCTTTTGACTGCTCTGGCCCACCAAAACCCCCTCTGCCTCCCGCATGTTTTCGGTTAGCATTGCTCTAGAGCGTCAACGCTCGCATTCATGTCCGGCCAAATCGGACGCGACCACTCACAATAACTGTCTAGCGGGTCCCACCTGACCAACGGTCATATCGGGACCTCGGGTTGCTACCCAGCTATAAATAACCACCCCTATCCACCATTAGTTGGCTGGCTGCTCTGAGTTATTGCATGACAAGTTTCATTTAGAGCAACCCATCGTCTGAAACATTTGATTGAATCTTAGTGAGAAAAACCCAAACACACAGATCCAAAGTGATTGAGCATCGCTGAAGATTATGTTCTATGTGAACCGAAAACTTATTACTCTTGAAGACTGTGATCTTCCAAATGGTTAGGAGTCTTTCCAAGAGTCATTGTGGAACGCCGAAAAATGAGTATGTGAAGTTTTCAGAAGTCTATCTTAAAGATTTTTACATGAGTGAATGGGTGAGGTCTAAGTGACCTTATGTAACGCCCTAGCCAGACCCACCGGCTCAACCACTAGTTCTTGGTCGGTGCATTTGGGACCTGAACTAAGCGCACACTCACACTTGTCTTTTTTACGCACTTTGTCCTCACACGCGCACACCTAGGATCAACTCCTAGTCGGGCACCCACCTTTCAGATGGGCTCCCAGAAAAGAAGGTGTGCCTTGTTGATACTAGTAGTCTATAATTTCTATTAAGCCGAGATGTCACATACACCCTCCCTCAGAGGAACCGACATCCCGTCGGCCCAGAAGGAACGTTTCTTCTTGGCACACGTTTGTGCATGTCAGTGCCTGCATTCTCATGTGCCCCATGTATGCATCACAGATCCGCACACGGCTACATAACCGCGAGGGTCGGCTCTGGTACCAATTGTAATGCCCCGACCAAACCCATCGGTTACCACCCGTAGAGTCTGGAGTCTAGACTAACCCCACATACCAACATTAGTCTTTTCTGTGCAGTTTGTCCTCACTAGTGCACACCCGGGATCAACTTCTCAGTCGGTCACTCATCCTCAAATTGCTCCAAGCCAAGCACGCTTAACTTTGAGGTTCCTTCTGATGGGCTCCCAGAAAAGAAGGTGCAACTTGTTGATATGGGTAGTCTATCATTTCTATTAAGCTGGAATGTCATACCTTAGCTCAAGAATAATAAGATAAAAGACTTGGTCTCTGAGTTAAATCTCAGCCTCTCCAACGAGACGTAAAGTTGTCACACAACTTGAACTGGTCAAACAAATCCATTGTCTTCTCATAGCTACTAGTTTCATTTTCCACCTATTTACTTTCAGTACTTGTATTGTGAAGACTTTGTCTCCTTCTCCCTTTGAAGAATTTATTTGAAGACTTAGTCTTTTCAATGTGCATGTTTTGTTTTGTCTTCAGTCTAGCAGTACTTGAGTGTGTTTCCTTCAATGTTCATTTAGCTTACTTGTATTGCTACTCGGTTTGCATGCTTTCTACTCTTCTCATGACTTGGTCTTTAAGTTGAATGCATGCTTAGCGTAGTTTTTCTTCCGCGGGTATATGCTCATTCTGGTAAGTTTTCTGTTTCTTCATAGAAATTGCTTCCTTCAAAGAACTTTAAATTCAACCCCCTCTTGTCAACAATTCGCGCTTTCAACAAGCTTGACCATGGTTTTCTCTCGATGGTGTGTGGACTGTATGGGTTGGCCAGGACTACTGGTGTTGCCAAAAGAATTTGAACGTGTCATGAAGGTTTTCGGTGGGTTTTTCATTAATTAACCGAGCCACTTTCTGTCCTAGTTAAATAAATTGAGGCTTGTTGGAATTAGGGTTGCAAATGGGTCAAGTTCGTGCGAGTTGACCAAGAGTCGACTTGTAGTAAAAATCAAGCAAGCTGAATGTGAGTGGAGCTCAAGATCAAGCTGCAGAATGCCCCATACTAAGCTTGTAATGATCTCGAGTTGATCTCAAGCTAGTTTGGAACTTCAAATTTCTATGATCTAAGGCCATTTTTCCAACAGATAGGCAACACCAACATATAAATACATAAGATGGGTGTATGTGTTGAACTTTGACCAAAAATACCCTTCATTCTAATATATAGGGCTTAATATTTTTGTTAGATTGCTTTTGAGCTTAGATCATTAATATATGAGATGTATGATATAAAAATTACATTATTAGAAACCCCTTTCATATACGAATTTAACGATATACTTTGTATAACATGAATGCCATATATTATTAATCTTATCAATGGTCATCCTCCATTAAAATATAGAGGGCCTAATACGGTTTTGAGGTTGCCTTTGACCACCAGTTAGAGCAATAATTTGACATGCATGTTACACAAAGTATACCACCAAATTTGAAATGTGAAATGAGTTTTTAGTGATACATTTTTTATACCATACATCTTATATATTATTAATCTTATCAATGGTCAAAAGTAACTCAAATAATGTATTAGGCTATATATACTTGAATGGAGGGAGAGTACATATCATATTAAGGCCAAAATTCCACATCTATTAACCTTCTATGTTTGCTTGTACATAATAAAATGAAGAAAAATCACCTTCACAACATATACGGTAATAATTTATCCTATTTTATTTTATAATATATCAATCATCAAAGGTAGTATAAAGAAAACCAGAAGTAACATAAATTACATCCAGATTCGTTGACAACCAAGCACTTGGGCGAGCCAAAGGCATGTCGCGCCTCCTCTCATTGGAGCCAGGCAAAACCTTGTTATATCAGACAGTCAGAAATTCACTGTACTGAAACATCACAGGATCAACGCACCAGAACAGCAACCGTTGCCGATGACAAGAAGCATATATCAGAAGGATACAGTCTGTAGACACACAACATAGACGAACAAAGACTGGATTCAAGCGGATCCACCGAAGACAACCACTAACCAAATCCCGTGGGATCCGCCGAAAATACAACTCCATGCGCTGCGACGACACTAGATACATCGGCTTGACGGGAGCTAGGCGGAAAGACTTATTCCTTCTTTAGAGAGCCGTCGCCTCATCTTTCTAAGCAAGACACAAATCCTAACCAAACTAAAGATTTCCTAAGAATGAAGCCCTCCAACCAGTAAGGGTTGATATCCACCGCCCCTAAATGGCACGGAGGCCACAAGAGACAAAGAAGATCAGCAGCTACGCCAATAGGAGGTAGGGGAGCCCTATCTACTTTGCACCCGAGTCGCAAAAGAAGCGGTACACGAATGTATTATGTTGTGGTGATATCATGGCAGATGCCATAAGATGGCTAAAAGTGGGGGGCTACGTGAGGACGCCGGTGGGCTCCAGAAGCGAGGTTAGCATGCGCCGATGCGAGACACAAGGCGTACCCAGGTTCGGGGCCCCCCGGAGGAGGTAACACCCCTACTCCTGCCGAAATGGGATGATATGCACTATAGTTGCAATGATGCTCCTGGAGCTGTTTGGGCGGAGGAGGAAGAAAGGGCTAGGCCTCAGTCCTTGCCTTTCCTGTGAGTGAGTGTGCGTGTTCTACTGATGATCGCCCCGTGCATGGAGGGCTCCCGGGGGGTCTTTTAGGCTGACCCCCAGGGATACAATGGTAAATATACATGGGCGCGGGCCCCTGGTGTCATCGTTTGGGAGCCGGCGGTGGGGGCCGCCGGGTCCGCCGGGTGCGGGCCGTGCCGGGGCCGTCGAGCACGGGTCCTGCCGGTTGCATGGCACTGTGGCCCGCCCCGTCCCCCGCCACGGGGTGGCAGGCATAGCTCAGCTATAGTGTCGCGTCGTCCGAGCGCCGCCCGCCTCGGTCAGCGGTGTAGGACACACTGTAGCCACGCCCGCTTCGGCCGGCGCAAAGGGGGAGCATTGTAGCCACGCTTGCCCCATCGTGGAGAGTCGTCTTGTCGTACGTCCGGAAGGATCGGCCGCTGACTTGTGGCCAGCCGGCCGAGCCGGGTAGCCGTGCCTACCCGGGTTAAGCCGGGGAGCCGGCAGGAAGGCCAGCAGGATTGATGGGCGTCAGCTGCCTCGATGTTTTAAAAAGGATTTGGGTTCCGTTGCCTACCCGGGGGTCATCCCCCCGATAGTAGTCCCCGAAGCTATGAAGGCCGCCGGCTCCAAGCAGGAGGGTCTTCGCAGATTAATCCCTAGAGGAGGCGGTTTGTTGATGAAGTGTATGTGTTCAGCCAGGTGGCGTTGTCCACCCGTACGCCGTTCTCTGGGCCGCAGACGCTGGCAATACCCACTGGATGATGGCTTCCGGAAGCCGGATCGCGGCACCCGGCCTGGGCGGCAAACGGAAATGTCCGCCGGCCGCCCCTTAACTTGTATGGTGATTCGCGCCCGCCGTGGCTAAAAGGATCAAGAAGAGGGGTCTAGGGGGGGTGATTAGACCCTTAACAATTAAAAGTGACAGATTTTAGTTTCTTCAAGTTAAGGTTGAATTTAGCACATGTTAAAGGGCACACAATACATTTTACACAAGCATAGCAAGAGTATTAGCAGCGGAAAGAGTAAATCATGCAAGTGCAAGAATGTAAAGGGATGGGATTGGAGTGTGCAAACGCAATGGAGACATGGAGAATTTTTGGCGTGGTTCTGATAGGTGGTGCTATCGTACATTCATGTTGATGGAGACTTAAACCCACAAAGGGTAGCGGTTGCGCGCGTCCATGAAGGGATCCACCCATGAAGGGTCCACGAAGAAGCAACCTTGTCTATCCCACCATGGCCATCGCCCACGAAGGACTTGCCTCACTCAGGTAGATATTCACGAAGTAGGTGATCTCCTTTCCCTTACAAACTTCTTGGTTCAACTCCACATCATGTCAGAGGCTCCCAAGCGACACCTAACCAATCTAGGAGACACCACTCTCCAAAAGGTAATAGATGGTGTGTTGATGATGAACTCCTTGCTCCTGTGCTTCAAATGATAGTCTCCCCAACACTCAACTCTCTCTCACAGATTTGGCTATGGTGGAAGAAGGATTTGTGTGGAAAGCAACTTGGGGAAGGCTAGAAACCAAGGTTCAAATGGTTGGATTGGAATTTCTTGATCTCAACACATGAGTAGGTGGTTCTCTCTCAGAAAATGAATGGTGGAAGTGTAGGTACATTCTGATGGCTCTCCTCAGTGAGGAAGAAGGGGTGGAGGGGTATATATAGCCTCCACACAAAATCCAACCGTTACACACTTTTGACCCATCTCGGTGGCACCGAGCAGAAAACTCGGTGGCACCAATCTGTGTAAAAATATGAACGTTGGGAATCTCGGTGGGACCGACGGGAACAACTCGATGGGACCGATGTGCAAGGGCTTAGGGCAAACTTCATCTCGGTGGTGCCGATCTCACACTACTGCAGGATGCTGCTAACGCGACACTACAACCAGAGACCCTTTGACGAAACTGTGTGCGATGCAATAATCGCAAACAGTGATGTAAAAAAACCGTCAAAAAAGATGCAAAACGTTTGCGATGACGGATGCATCAAACACGGTTCAGAATTTAGTTGCGTGTGCGATAAGGGGCATACGGTTTAGTTCAATGAACTGTTTGCGATGAGGCAGAAGAACAGAAACGGGTAGCCAGATGAAGGTGTGTGCGATATACGGCATACGGTTCACTCAGATGAACTGTTTGTGATTAGGCGGAACAAAAGAAACGGCCAGCCAGATCAAGGTGTGTGCGATAAAGGCAAACAGTTCACTCGGATGAACTATTTGCGTTGAGCCAAGATAACAAAAACGGTTCAATTTAACAAGATGTGTGTGATACGCGGCAAACAGGTCTGTAATCAGAAATGTGTGCGAAGACCGATAATAACACAGACGATTGCTTCTAATAAGACGTGTGTGTTGTGCGTTGGGATTGCATACAGAACAACAACATATATATATACACACACACTTATAAGGACATGGTTGCATAACCAAATTAAACATCCAATTACATAGGTGGCTACTACACACATGACATTTCCACACACCAAAGTAAACTATATATTACATGCATAATTAACTAGGATAAACGATCATCTGATCATCATCTACTTCTTGTGACGTTGCCGCTACTGCTCTGCTTGTGGCTCGATCCGGCCTCGTTGATTTCGGTAACGAGGCACTTCCTTATGTCAACGATCCGCCTGTGCATCTCGTAGCATGTGTACACGCTCTTGGCCGCGAACCTGAGGTGAGGTTCATCCAGTTGCCGCATCCAGGCCCCGTGCCAGGATACGGGACGTGTTCTGTTGGCATCCTGCTTCATCTTTTCATAGTATGGGTCGATGATGGCCGAGGCGAGTTCAACCAGGGAGTCCTTCTTCGTGCTACCCCAGACCCTGTAGTGCTCACAGATTTCGACAAGGTTCTTGCAGGCCAAGCCCGTAACCCTGAGCGCTTTTACATCGTCGGTGGTTTCCACCATAGCAAACTTGTAGTCGGTGCTGTTGACAAACCTGGCGAAATAGTCACAAGGCTCTGTGGCCATGCAGTAGTGGTAGATGAGGACATGATGGCGCACGCACAACTGGGCGACGGCAACCTTCTGATCTATGTTGGGACGACCGCCGGTGTACTGGAGGTCGATGCCGACCACCTTGTACTTGTCTCGAGCAAGCAACTGCTCAACGGTGTTGATGTAGCATCCACCATGGCCGGGTCGATGGTGTACACCACTGAGAGATCCGTCTCCCTCGCGTGGGTCTCCACTTTATGCTCGCCGAACTCCATTGGAGCGCTGCTAGACATCCCCTCTCTATGTGTCGTCGTGGGTGTGCTTGTTGTGTTGTCGGGCGCGATCGAAAGGTTGAAGAGACTAAGGTTATAATGGCCGCAGGAATTAAAGGGGAAGCCGGACAGCCTGGAATATCGGCATGCCCAGATGACAGTTCTAATTTGCAGCGCGTAACTCCATCGTGCCGCACATAACTGCATCATGGTGACGCACATGGCACAGGCGCATGCATATGGGGCCCCGATGTGATCGTGCGCAGGCCCAACCGCTGGCAGAGCGCACGCAGAGGGACGCGAGTAGAGCGCTCCGCGGTCGCCTCAACGGCAAGCAACCATAAATATGCATATAGCAGTTGAACACGCAAGGAAAAGTTGTCCACAAGCCGAGCGCGTGGAGGTACGCGAGCAGAGCGCGCCGACGGACGCGAGCAGAGCGCACCGCGGCGCCTAACGGCGAGCACAGCTCGCCGTTGGACGCGAGCAGAGGCCGGCACAGTGATACGTGGCAAATAAGACGAACTGTGCAAGCGATGGCGTGTACGATACGTGGCATACAGTTGATCCATCCGAGCTGTTTGTGATGGAATAAGCCGTGTGTGTTGTGGGCAAACGCTTGCTGGTATACAACCGTCTGCGATTGATGAATTCATGACCGACGGGTTCCCTAGTGTGGTCCGTGTGCGATGTGATATGCTCTGTCTACAGAACATCAACATATATACTTATAAGAACAGCATTGCATGACCAAATTAAGCATACAATTACATAAGTGACTACACACATAATATTTCCACACACCAAAGTAAGCAATTACATGCATACTAAACTGGGAGAAACAAGCATCTAATCATCTACATCTTGTTGCGACGACGTTTGCCATTGCTCTGCTTCCGGCTGGATCCCTGGTCGTGAATGGTTAATAAAATCTAAGTCTATTGCATATTAAGGTCAAAATAGTACTACCAATCTACGAGTCTCATACGATGCCATTTCAACGATTGTACCACAAAAGCCCGCAATATTACAAGGTTCAAATTCCAGAGTTACATGGCTCAAATTCGAAGATTACAAGGTTCAAACTGATATTAGAAATGAAATTCAGCTCATTCAGCTGCAAACGCCCGTGCTGATCAGCTGAACATGGATATAAGAGAGGTTCAAACTAAAAATAAAAATAGTAAGGCCGCTTTCGAAACCTCGTCATTTCTGCAAAGGGATCAGCCGCTGACAAGTCATGTATGGGTTTGACACAATGACTTCCAATTACTCTATCATATGCACTTCCAATATGAAGTTTAGATTGGAGCCTCTTCCATTCTGCAGTAGCTGCCGGCTCTGATCAACAAACCATTCATATTTCCTATTTAAATGCATGTTCAACCTCATTACCTTGAGCACCCTTGCTCTGGCAACAAAGAACCTGGCGAATGTAATCTTCGGTAAGGTCCCTTGGTAGGAGTTCAAATTAATTTTTGAGAGATGCAGATCAAGGCATTCGATGTGATTGTCATTATAAACATTATCCACCTCCGGGCCTATTATTATCTGCAAAAGAAGAGAACGTGTTAGTGCCTACATGCAGTTTTGAACCGTGTGCGATGTCTATTACTCCCGCTCTGCTTCAATCAGTAGATCCAAATTTTCAGTAGCCCCGGCATTTTACTCCCGCCTCCATCCCTCGCAATCTCAAAAATATCTGCTCGGCTGGAGTGTTTTTCTGTTTGATAGCACACGATTATTATGTTTTAACCGTGTGTGATGTTCGTTACTCCCGCCCCGCTCTGCTTCAATCCCTTGATCCAAATTTTCGATAGCCCCACCATTTTACTCCCGCCTAGTAAAATTTTCAGTACCCGCGGCATTTCCTCAAACACCACCTTGGGCCCCCTCCAGACACACACCCCAAATCCTTCGCTCACCCCAAATCCCCCGCTCACACACATACACACCACCCCTCCCTCGCTCCAAACCTAGCTAGGTCGCCGCCGCGCCGCCTCCATCGTCAACCTCTGCCGGTCTGCCCGTGCAGTTTACCCACCGATATACATACCCTCGCTGCCCTGAGTTTCTTAGATGACAACTGTGAAATGCCCCCTTTCCCAGAGATCCCCATCCCCACCCCCCTCCCCCACTCCAGAGCGTCACGGCCTAAGCCCGGCTACGCTTCCTGGGGAGCTCGAGGAGCGAATGGCCCAAAAGAGCTTTACCGCGGCCTCTTCGCCCGATGTCGCCGAGGAAGCTGACGACGATGACTGGACCTGGATTGAGCCTTTCAATCAGCGGGCTAGAGTATTCTGGCATGTCGCGGACGCCGGCTACAACATCGAGGTCGTCGACACCGACGGCTTGACACGGGTTATGTCACAGGTTAAGTTGCCCACCCCCAACCCTTCGGGTTTGACAGCCGTCGATCTCATCGATGGCCCTGCCGCTGATCTCCTGTGGCTCGTTATGAACAATTTGCCATCCTTCATCGCCATGGAGCCCCTTTTGTCATTTCTGAAGGACACGTTCTGCGACGCTGGCCTGGGATCCTCAGCTGGCAAGTCAGACCTCATCAACGGCGACCACGAGGAGGAGCCAATCTGTGACAAGTGAGGAAACCCATGATTTGTTTTCTCGAACCCCTTTTGTAGTGAGAACCTGTCTAGTATTTATTGCTATATTAGGTTGTTTGCATTACGCCTTGTTTATTTCTATGGTTTATGGTTGTTCGGTTGTTTGTAGTTAGCATATGTCCAGTTTTAATTGCCATCTTTGGTTGTTCATAGTATGCCTTGTTTATTTCAGCTAAAACAGTGTGATGTTCTATATGTGCTAGTATGAACTGTGTAGTTCAATTTCATCAATACCAAATTTAATAATAGCTCTATGAATGACTATATTTGGTTGCTGTTAAGCATGTTGTACTCCCTCCGAATCTTTTTAGTTCGCATATAAGATTTGTCTAAAGTCAAGCCTCGTAAAGTTTGACCAACTTTATAGAACAAAATACCAACGTTCACAATATGAAATAAATATCAGTACATGTGTCATGACTTAAATTTTCATATTGTATAACTTTAGCATGCTAGATGTTGATATTTTTTCATATAAATAAGGTCAAACTTTATGAAGTTTGACTTCAGACAATTCTTATATGCAGAGTAAAAAGGACCGGAGGGAGTATTGAACACGCCTTTCCATTTGATTTAACAATGGCACTGTTTGGATACTCTAACTTAGCTAGAGGTTAGAGTTAGTTTCTAGCTCATGACAGTTAAAAGGGAGAGAGAGAGATTGGTGGAATAGTTGATTGTATTGCTTGAGCCTCGTCGGCATATATATAGGAGTACATGGTCATCTTGGAGTATAAGTCAAGGTAGAATAAATCCTACGCTATCCTACGTTTCCTAAATAACAATGATACTAAACAATGACTAACCCTGAACTAACTCTAGCCAAAGAGGTGTTTGGATGACAGTGTTAGATTGACAATAAATGCACTAGGAGAACTAGCCCCAATCAGCACCTCTTGGGTGGGATAGTTGTTTTGGGTGGGTTTGACGCAACTAGCTCAAACTAGCCGTCATGTTTGGATACTTTAGGGCTATTTGAGCCCAAACTAGCTCAAACTAACTCTAACCCATGGATCCAAACAGGGCCAATAACTAGTGTACTTAGACCTGCACAATACAAGTTTGAATGACTACGTTTGCTTGTTTTTAAATATTAGGCCTGTTGCAGTTAATAACACACCTTTCCACTTCTTGTTTTTAAATAATAGGTTTTTAACAATTTGGTCTTGCACATGTAGGTCCTGCTGTCAGAGGTTTTGACCCACTGTTTAACCCTTTTTGCATATGTGGAAATGAGTTGTCCATTAATATCAGTCAAGTCAAGAAACTCAGAAAGATTGTTACGATGAAGAAATTAGCGACAAAAAACAACAAGATCTTTGTCTGCACAATGAAGAAGACATCAGTTCACTACGGGATGGTACTAACTGTTATACCTTGTCTTTTTAATTCCTTTGCGCCATTTCAAATCTGGAGAAGATATTTATGCATATCCTTGTTTTCAGGCCTTTCCAAAGCAGTTCAGTGATGATTACCTCTCAAACCACCTGTATGGTCAGGAGGCGAGGAAGGTTTTCATACAACACCCACGGTTCAATATTGAAGTGTTCCTGAAGAGGACGAAGGATGGACGGTCAATCATCCACAGGCAATGGCCTAAAGTTGCAAAGACCTTCAACATCAATGAAGGCTCAATATTCGCCTTTCGCTTCAGCAGTTTTCCAGATGAGATTCATCTGTCTATGTTCCGTCTATGATGCTAATTTCAAAAGGTTGTAGATGTTGCATGTGAAACTTGGTGCTCGTGCAGTTGTGTAATGGGGTAGCTGAGTGCTGAAGCTATATGATGTTGCACTCTGATGTATTTCAATTATGAAATCCTGCTTCCTTAATATGGAAATGAAATATATTGTGTGCTTAATATGAAATGTCAATTAGATTAATAAATAGATTATTAATAATAGGGCAATTAGCCTGCTAATTGGGTTTTTCTATTGCAAACGGTTATTGAGAAAACACCGTGGGCGATGACCTCAGGCAACGCACACAGTTTCTCGGAATAAACCGTGTTGGATCAATGAACAATCACACACGACATCCTCTTGAAAACTGTTTGCGTTAGGCCACCTTGCGCAAACGTTTACCACATAAAAAGTGTGTATGATGGACAGCCTTTGCCACACAGTTTCTTCTACGCACCGTGTGTGATGCGTTCAATAACGCAAATGATAAAATTGTTAATATCATGTGCAATGGCAACGCTATCACAAACGATTTAATGGGGAAAATTGTGTGTGATGTACCTGTGAACGGAAACATTTTCCTTGGAGTGACTGTGTGGGATGTATATACGAACGGAAATGTACTTCTTGGATTAACTGTGTGGGATGTACATACTAACGGAAACATATTCCTTGTATTGACTGTGTGGAATGTACATACGAACGGAAACGTTTAGCGGGACTGACCGTGTGGGATGTACTTACGACCGGAAACAATTTGGCCTGTATAATTGTATTTTTTTAGCACAACTGTACGTATAACCATATTTGATCGCTCGCCGGTAGCACACGACCTCATTTTGCCGAGCGGGTGTGCCAGGAGGGCATATCCCCGACGGTTTCTGGGTCGTGTGGGAAGGACCCCCCCCTATCGCAGTCACTCACTAGGCGACGGTTCAGAACGTCATCGCGGAAAGGGGTTAAAAACCGTTTGTATAGCACCTCGCTGTACCAGTGTCAGCATCTTGGTGGGACCGAAGTGAAGCAACAACAGAGAATCGGTCAAGTCATCTCGGTGGGACCGATTGCAATATCTCGGTGAGACTGAAGTGATTGCAACAAGTCACAGAGAGCTGACAAGGCCATCTCGGTGGAACCAAATTGTTAGGGTTTTGGTAGTGGCTAAGTCCAGATGAACTCGGTGGCTCCGGGTAGGAAAAATCAGTGTGGCCGAGTTGGGAATTAGGGTTTGGACATATTTGGATAGAGAAAGTGGCCGAGGGTTTTGGAGCAATATCACTAAGCACTTAAGCAACAAGATCATTTAGCAACACCTCATCCCCTTTTAATAGTATTGGCTTTCCCATGGACTCAATGTGATCTTGGATCACTTAAACAAAAATGTAGAGTCTTGAGCTTTTGCCAATCCTTATCCTTAGCATTTTGAAGGGGTTCCACATCCTCTTGTTCTTGCCACCCCACTGTTGAACTTATCTAAAATATACTAGATAAAACTATTAGTCCAACAAAAGATATGTTGACATTAATTAACAAAATTACCCAGGGAGCACTTGTGCTTTCAATCTCCCCCTTTTTGGTAATTGATGACAACAAACATCAAAGATTCAAGTAAGTAATGAGTAGTAAGTAAAGCTTTGGAAGCACATGTAACTTGCATGAGCTCCCCCTACATGTGTGCAATCATGTAGGGCCCATTCGGAAGTTCTCCGTGAGCCAGCGCTAGCCACTTCTCAAGGAGCCAGTGCTAGCCAGCTTCTAGACGGAGCCAGGAGTGTTCGGCTGTGTCTCTATGAATTTGCTGTGGTGGGGCCACCAGGCTGGGCTATTAGCAAAGAAGAAAACGGTTCGATAGGTACTTCGGGGTGGCACATGCATGTAATTTAGAGCAACTCCTACTTCTGGTTTTAGCGAAGCTGGGATTCTGCCGCTCCTCAAAATTGCACGTAGAGATCCTTTTCTTCGCGAAGCCCGCTTCTAGGAGCAGGAACATTTGGGTTGGCTTCACGCAGCGATTTAGGAAGCTGGCTCCTGGAGAACCTCCGAACGGGCCCGAAATGATAGAATTGAAAGACATGTGAAAGCACTGCATAACAGAGTAAGTAATGAGTTACATGTATCTTGGCCATATGCATCATAGCTAAAAAGAAGTGATGTGAGATGGACCTTCATGTTTATGATTCCCTCTTGCAAACAATATGTGCGAAAGCAAGAGATCATCATGCACATGAGTGAGATGCATATACTTACCTTGTGGTTCTTGAACTGACTCTTGAGGAAGCAAACTTGAGAAAACAAGGTTAAATAACACAAGAGAACTTCAGATAAGAAAGAGATTTCAAGATCCACAAGAATATCAAGACTGGGATGACATGTAATAGGTGAGTATCACAGGGTGAGTACTTTATTAAATATAGACATGTCCCCAAAGAATTAAGGATTTGCAATAAATTCCATTGAAGTTTCTCCCCTAGACATAGATTTCCTCTCCCCTGAATCTAATATTTGATGATGGGAGTAGGTAGGGTGAGATAAAATCACAGCAAAAAGAGATTATAGCAAAGTAGACTCAGAGCAAATTAATAACTGACATACATATCTTTCCCCTCTTAAAGATATGCGAAATCTCTCCTCTTATGAAAGTGCATCTCTCTTCCTTTCTTAGAAGAGTTCTGTAAGGTAAGCTTTGATGTGCTCTCTCTCCCCCCCTTTGACATCAATTTCCAAGAAGGGTAATTTTCATGGATATGAGTCAAGTGAGTGCGGTCCTTGAGAGACATAACTAAGCATAATGCAGCTTAAGATGCAGGTAGAGGAAAAGAATCATTGAGTGGAGCTGATAAGAATAAACACTTTAAGATGGCAAAAATGCTTTCTCAACAGTGAAATCGGTGGCATCAAAATATATCAATCGGTGACTCCGAGATGAGGCAGTCACAGACAGAGCATATCGGAGAGACCGAGTTAGTCCCTTTGGTAGAACCGATGAACTGTGTACAAGTAGAACTTGTGCTTCAGTCTGGCCGATAGGCTTGGATCGGTGTAACCGAGTTCAATGCAGAGGAATTTTTTTGTCACTCAGCTCACTTGCAATTGAAATTTCACAAAGATTGTCAAGGAATTTTGATAAAGTTTGCAAATAATTTTGCACAGAGAAAATAGAAAATCACAGAGAGATAGAAAGGATCTAGATGAAGTTTTTTTGTTTAAAGATGAAACACAATTGCAAGAAGAAATGTAAAATGAATGCAACAAACAAGAAAGAACACTAGAGAACTTCATCTAGAGGTGGTCGGCGACATAGTCACCTATGTTAGAGTACATTGACTTATGAGTCAAGTGAGATCACCTGATCATAGGTCATACTCATCGTTAAGCTCAAAATGGGGTTGCCATTTTTCATTTAAGTGTCTTAATGTATTCACATCTTGTTGAGTTGCTTTAACTCATGGGTTGGAGCAAAGCTTCTCTAAGATGGAAAATTCATACCTTGGTTTTTTTTTGTTGAACTTGATCATGTAGTTGAACTTGTGGTGGATGCTCGATGTTGATGTGGTTCATCAAGAGTTGGGAGCACCCCTATGAATTTGAAGCTCATCTTCCTACATGGGTTAGTATTGCAAGGAATTACTCATATTTATCCAAAATGACAAGAGTGAAATTCATCATATAGATATTGTCAAAGGATATGTTAAGTGTAGACTAGTTCCTTGTTCTTCAACAACCAAAGCATAGATACTTGGTGATGTAGAGATTGCTCAAGAAGTGAGTGATTTGCAATCTCATAGATTGAGGCTCATCCAAGTACCTACAAGGGTTAGATAACATACAAGGGTGCAAATATATCCAAGATAAATGATCATCATCATAAGAGAAATATCAAGGATTAGTCACATAGGCTCATGCCTTGCATGTATCCAAATGGAATCTCTATTCCAAATTTGAGGCATCAATGATGTTAAACTCACTCCTCAAATGACAAAATATCTTTTCATCAAGCGGTTTTGTGAAGATATCCGCCAATTGCTTGTCGGTACGAACATGCTTAAGATTGATATCTCCTTTAGCAACATGATCACGAATGAAATGGTTACGAACTTCAATATGCTTAGTTCGAGAATGTTGCACGGGATTGTGTGCAATCTTAATAGCACTCTCATTGTCACAAAGCAATGGAACATGTCTCACATGTTTCCCATAATCTTTAAGAGTTTGGGTCATCCAAAGTAATTGAGCACAACATGATCCCGCGGCAATGTATTCCGCTTCGGCGGTGGATAATGATACCGAATTTTGTTTCTTGGAGGACCTAGAGACAAGGGATCTACCAAGAAATTGACATGTACCTGAAGTGGACTTTCTATTAACCTTGTCACCGGCATAGTCCGAGTCAGAATAGCCAACAAGATCAAAAGATGACCTCTTAGGGTACCAAATGCCAAAGTTTGGTGTATGAATCAAATATCCCACTATCCTTTTCACGGCCTTAAGATGACATTCTTTAGGAGCAGCTTCATATCGTGCACACATGCACACACTTAACATAATATCGGGATGGGAGGCATAAAGATACAATAATGAACCAATCATTGATCGATAGACTTTTTGGTCAACCGGGTTGCCATCCTTTGTCAAGTCAAGATGTCCACTAGTAGGCATGGGTGTTTTCATACCTTTGATTTCTTGCATGTTGAACTTCTTGAAAAGATCCTTGGTATACTTTGTTTGTGAGACAAAGGTACCTTCCTTAGTTTGCTTGATTTGCAAACCAAGGAAAAATTAAAGTTCACTCATCATAGACATCTCAAACTTCTCCGACATTAACCTTCCAACTTTTCACTAAAATGAGGGTTAGTAGAACAAAATATGATATCGTCAACATCGATTTGGCACATAGATAATTCTCCATCAACCCTTTTAGTAAAAAGAGTAGAATCAATTTTCCAATTTCAAAGCCTTTTTCAATAAGAAACTTAGTCAAGCATTTATACCAAGCTCTAGCGGCTTGTTTAAGACCATAAAGAGCTTTGTGAAGTTTGTAGACATGATTAGGTTTCTTAGGATTAACAAAGCCGGGAGGTTGTTTAACATAAACTTCCTCCTCAATTTCACCATTTAGAAAAACACTTTTAATATCTATTTGGTATAAGGTGATATCATGGTGATTGGCATAAGCAAGTAAAATGCGAATGGACTCAAGTCTAGCAATGGGGGCATATGTATCACCGTAGTCCATACCTTCGACTTGAGTATAGCCTTGAGAAATGAGACGGGCCTTGTTGCTTACAACTTGTCCATCCTCATCTTGCTTATTCCAAAACACCCACTTTGTTCGAATGATGTTTTGATCATCCTTGGGCTTCTCAACCAATGTCCACACTTGGTTTTGCTCAAAGTTGTGTAGCTCTTCGTGCATAGCATTTATCCAATCTGGGTCCTCAAGGGCTTCTTCTACCTTCATAGGTTCAATACTAGGAATGAATGAGTAATGTTCACAAAAGTTAGCCAAACGAGTTTTAGAGCGAGTGGTTCTCGCAGTGTTGATGTCGTCGAGGATTTGTTCAACGGGATGATTCTTTGAGACTCTTGCTCTAACTCGAGAGAGCTTTTGCTTGGGTTGTGGTGGAACATCCTCATCCTCATCTTCTTCTTCTTCATTGTTGGTGGCATTGTCGTTCTCTTGTGGAGGTGGAGAAGGAGGTCGAGGTGGGTCATCTTGTTGTACTTCCTCATTCCCTTTGTCTTGACGTGTTCCACTTGTGGATGCCTCCATGTCAACCTGTGGTTCACCTTGATGTGAAGTTGAGTCTTCCACTTGAATGGACGAAGTGCTCTCCTTCACCTCCGTTGGGTGAATTTTGCCAATAGACAAATCCTGAATTGCTTCTGAGGATCTTTGTCTCCTACATCAATTGGTAGTTGCTCTACTTGCGAGCCGTTAGATTCATCAAGCTTCACATCTACCGTCTCTTCAACCTTTCGGGTGAAATTGTTGTAGACACGGTAAGTGTGAGAGTTTGAGCTGTAACCGAGTAAAAAGCCTTCATGAGATTTAGGAGCAAATTTTGAACGCGATGCTTATCAAGAATGTAGCACTTTGAACCAAATACTCGAAAGTATCCAACTTGGGGTTTGTTACCGGTGAGTAGCTCGTATGCCATTTTACCAAGAAGCTTATGAAGATATAGTCGATTTGTAGCATGACAAGTTGTCTCAATCGCTTCCGCCCAAAAGAGTCTTGGCATCTTGTATTCATCAAGCATCGTTCTCGCCATCTCAATAAGAGTCCGGTTCTTCCTCCCCACAACTCCATTTTGTTGAGGTGTGTACGTAGCCGAGAACTCATGTGAAATCCCTTCTTTGTCAAGAAAGGTATCCACATTAGCGTTCTTGAACTCCGTTCCATTATCACATTGAACCTTCTTGATCTTCACTTCAAATTGATTTTGGGCCTTCTGAGCGAAGTTCTTGAAGATCTTTTGGACCTGTGATTTGTCATCAAGAAAGAACACCCACGTAAATCTTGAAAAATCGTCAACAATGACCAAACCAAAAGAGTTACCACCAAGGCTCTTAGAAGCATTGGGACCGAAGAGGTCCATGTGAAGTAGCTCAAGTGGTCTTCTCGTGGTCATGATGCTCTTCACGGGATGACTTCCTCCAACTTCTTTTCCTGCTTGGCAAGCACTACAAAGTCTATCCTTGTCAAATATAACATCTTTAACACCAAGGTTATGCTCACCTTTCATAAGCTTATCAAGATTTCACATGCCAACATGTCCTAACCTTCTAGCCATAACCAACCTTTAGAAGATTTAGCAATTAAACAAGTGCGAGGTTGGGCTCTCTTAGTGAAATCAACAATGTATAGATCACCTCTATGAATGCCGGTAAAGACCATATTATGATTATCTCGACCAAACACTTGGCAATCTACTTCGGTAAATAGAACATTGAAACCAAAGTCGGCTATTCTAGATACGGAAAGAAGATTGTAACCAAGAGATTCAACAAGCATAACATTTCGAATAGAGCTATCATTGGATATGGCCACCTTACCAAGGCCAAGTACCTTACCCTTGGAGTTGTCTCCAAAAGTTACATACTTGCGTGGACCATCATTTTTGGCAAGCTCACGAAACATGTCTTTTATCTCCAGTCATGTGATCGGTACATCCACTATCAAGAAACCACTCTTTTCCTCCCTATATGTAATTTCGAAGATTCGCCATGAGACTGAGATTCTTCATAGTCTTCTCACATTCAATGTCAAATTCTTCGTCCTCGTCATAATAACCATGCTCAATATCATCATCATCATCATCATGCGTGTGATCATCACCTAGATCAAGTGATTCATTAGATTTATGACCATGACAATGTGCAAGTTTATGAATTCTAATTGTCTCCGTGATGATGCTACTAATGGTTCCAACATCACCCTTGGCACACATAAGGTCACGGAGCTCAAATAGACATTCACCAAACTTGGGATCACTAGGCTTCATCTTATGAAAAGCAATGGACTTTTGAAGAATTTCATTCAGATTTTTCAAAGAATAATTTGGAAAGCGTTTCTCAAGATAATTCCATATAGTGTATGCGCATTCAAAGTTTTGCAAGCAAACAAGCACATTTCTAGGCAATGCTCTAATGATAAGATTAATTGTTCTAAGATTGCGAACCATGTCAAGATACTCATTGGGGGTAGGATGCAAAGAATCAATGGGAGGCACATAAGGGCTAAGAATATACTTGCTCAAATTATATTAATTGAAAAATCTCAAGCATCTCATTTTTCCAAGAACCATAAAACTCCCCATCAAGAATAGGCACTCTATGTCTAATACTCCCGAACGTAGACATGTCCATCTTCCTCCAATGATGTTTAAACCAAAGCAATGGAGACCAATGCTCTGATACTAATTGAAAGGATCGAGAAGAGGGGTCTAGAGGGGGGGGGGGGTGATTAGACCCTTAATAAGTAAAAGTGGCAGATTTTAGTTTCTTCAAGTTAAGGTTAAATTTAGCACATGTTAAAGGGCACACAATACATTTTACACAAGCATAGCAAGAGTATGAGCAGCGGAAAGAGTAAATCATGCAAGTGCAAGAATGTAAAGAGATGGGATTGGAGTGTGCAAACGCAATGGAGACGCGGATAATTTTTGGCGTGGTTCCGACAGGTGGTGCTATCATACATCCATGTTGATGGAGACTACCCACGAAGGGTAGCGGTTGTGCGAGTCCACGGAGGGCTCCACCCACGAAGGGTCCACGAAGAAGCAACCTTGTCTATCCCACCATGGCCATCGCCCACGAAGGACTTGCCTCACTCGGGTAGATCTTCATGAAGTAGGCAATGTCCTTGCCCTTACAAACTTCTTGGTCCAACTCCACATCATGTTGGAGGCTCCCAAGCGACACCTAACCAATCTAGGAGACACCACTCTCCAAAAGGTAATAGATGGTGTGTTGATGATGAACTCCTTGCTCTTGTGCTTCAAATGATAGTCTCCCCAACACTCAACTCTCTCACACAGATTTGGCTATGGTGGAAGAAGGATTTGAGTGGAAAGCAACTTGGGAAAAGCTAGAAATCAAGGTTCAAATGGTTGGATTGGAATATCTTGATCTCAACACATGAGTAGGTGGTTCTCTCTCAGGAAATGAATGGTGGAAGTGTAGGCATGTTCTGATGGCTCTCCTCAATGAGGAAGAAGGGGTGGAGGGGTATATATAGCCTCCACACAAAATCCAACCGTTACACACTTTAGACCAATCTCGGTGGCACCGATCTATGTAAAATATGAACGTTGGGAATCTCAGTGGGACCAACGGGAACAAATCGGTGGGACCGATGTGCAAGGGCTTAGGGCAAACTTCATCTCGGTGGCGCCGATCAGATCATCTCGGTGGGACCGAAGTGAAGCAACAAGGCAACAGAGAATCGGTCAAGTCATCTCGGTGGGACCGATTGCAACATGTCGATGAGACCGAAGTGATTGGATCAAGTCACAGAGAGCTGACAAGGCGATCTCGGTGGGACCGAGATCCATATCGGTGGAACAGAATTGTTAGGGTTTTGGCAGTGGCTCAGTCCAGATGAACTCGGTGGCTCCGGGTAGGAAAAATCAGTGTGGTTGAGTTGGGAATTAGGGTTTGGACATATTTGGATAGAGAAGGTGGCTGAGGGTTTTGGAGCAATATCACTAAGCACTTAAGCAACAAGATCATTAAGCAACACCTCATCCCCTTTTAATAGTATTGGCTTTCCTATGGACTCAGTGTGATCTTGGATCACTTAAACGAAAATGTAGAGTCTTGAGCTTTTACCAATCCTTGTCCTTAGCATTTTGAAGGGGTTCTGCATCCTCTTGTTCTTGCCACGCCACTGTTGAACTTATCTGAAATATACTAGATAAAACTATTAGTCCAAAAAAGATATGTTGACATTAATTACCAAAATCACCCAGGGAGCACTTGTGCTTTTAGCGGCCCGGCAGGCTGCCACGTGCAGACCCGCGGCGGGAGGGGGCCTGCCAAGCCACGCGCGCGACAGGACGCGACGGCAGGCTGGGCCCCGCTAGGCCGTGTCGTCGTCCTACGCGTGCGTGGTTAACTGTGGCGACGCTTGGCGGTTGCACTTCCTGACGCAGTTAATGCGCGTGGGCAACGTGCCCGCACAACACGGGGGAGTGGGGATCGCGGGCGTAGATGATCCCACTCCCGCACGATCTCCCGTGGTTATAAATAAGGAGGAGGGGGTGCGGCGGAAATGACCACGCACGCGCCCTCGCTCCCTGCTCTCCTTCTTCATCTTCTTCCCTATCGTGCTCAGGCGAAGCCCTGCCGCGGCACTCGCTCGCCCGAGCCACCGCGCACAGCGCTAGCCACCCGCAGCGTGCAGCTTTTCCACTTTCCTTCTTGCTCCGCCACCACGCCCGCACGCCTGAGGAGCTCCAATGGTGCTGCCCAAGGGCTCCTGGGAGGGCTCCGACACGGGGGAGGGGGATATCCAGTACCTTCACAACACGAGGCGGCTGCCGTCGATGGAGGCGGTGGCGGCACGCGCGCCCGGCTCGGAGAGGGTGCTAGTGCCGCAGGAGGGCGAGCGCGTGGTCTTGTACACGCACTTCACGCGCGGGTTCGGCCTTCCTGCCAGTCTCTTCTTCCGCTGCTTCCTGGATTTCTTCGGGCTGTAGCCGCAACATCTGGGCGCTAACGCCGTGCTGCAGCTCGCAGCGTTCGCCACACTGTGCGAGGGCTTCCTCAGGCTGCTGTCGAACATGGATCTGTGGGGCAAACTCTTCTTCCTCAAGCAGCAGGGGGCAGCGACCGGCGTGATGTCCAACTTTGGTGCGGCCGTGGTTACCGGATGGCAGAACGAGGCATTCCCCAAGCTGCCACTCGAGGACTCGGCTAAGAAGTGGCAGAAGTCTTTCTTCTACGTGTGGAATGTCGACCTGGCGGTGGACCTCATCAACCTTTCGCCGTTCGTCAATGCGCTGCCGCTCACTAAGGTGCAGCGCCTCCGCCCAAGGGGGACGCCAGCGTCGACCCTCCAAGATAGCTGCAGAAGACTGTCAGGGTCGGGCCGTCCCGCGAGTTGGCATCCAGCCGCCGACCGCACGGGAAGGAGCCGGTCGAGCCGCGGCCGGCCATGAAACGCCCGGTGGCGGCGTAGCTGGCACGCGAGAGGGGCACTGTCAAGAAGAGACGCTGGCTCGCCCCGTCCGTGGGACCGAGGCGAGAGATCCCGACGGCCGTCGGGTAAGTGCCCCTTGTTGCTTTCTAGTTTCCCGCTCACTGCTTCTCTGTGTTCTTCTCATGCTCTTTTTCGGGCTATGAGGTCCGCCCTTTATCTGGCAGTGGCGGGGGTGGCGGCCGCGTCCGGAGGCGAGTTCGTCTGGCGGAAAACCCGGAGCAGCATCGTGGAGCACGAGCCGGGCCAGACCACAGAGGAGGACCTCGTGGCTCAGCAGACAGGTCGGGATCCTGACGCGGCGGAGCATGCTGCGTGGTGGGACCGAGCAGAGGCCGATAAGGAGGGCGAGGAGGAGGCGGTGGAGGCCGCAAAGAGGGCTACAGAGGCCTCGGCCAGGGCGTGGGCTAGGGCCTCCGAGCCACGGCGAAGGATCATCGCGGGCCCGGCCTGGCCGGCGTGGGAGAGGGACTCGACGTCGGATGTCGTGGTCCTCGAGCCCCAGTCATAGGCGGCGCGCGAGCTGGCTGGGCGGACGGAGCCGGCTGATGGCGAGTCAGACGTCGACGAGGAAATCATTGCGGATACGCCGCCCCGGACTGACCCGGTGGGCGGGGCCGAGCCTGAAGGAGGAGACCGTATGCTGGACACCGCGCCGACTGGCGGGGCGCAGCCGACGCCGGCCCTGGAAGCTACGGCCGGGGACTCCGACGCCATGGTGGTCGCCCGGCCGCAGGCCGCCGGGAACTCCGAGTAGCCACCGGAGGGGAGAGGACCTGGCGCCAGTTCCGTGATCAGGACGCAGATGCTGCTGCCCTGGGCAAGCGCCGGCGAGGTCACGATTGGGCCGCGCACCTGGGAGGACATGGCGACGGACGCCCTGCGCCTGCAACTCCTTGGGCGAAACGATCACCTGCAGGACTTCATCCGGGAGGAGCAAGAGTGGGCGCGGCAGCTGGAACAAGCGGTTGCGGTAAGTTTTCTTCCCTTCCGCGGCTTTCTTTGATCGTTTTGGTTGTTCTTCAGTGGGGGCGCGACAGCGCACCCATTGGGTGTAGCCCCCGAGGCCCCAAGGTACGACTCGCATGCTTCCGGTGGGGGCACGTCAGCGCACCCACTAGGTGTAGCCCCTGAGATTTGGGCCGGTTGCGGAGCAGCCGGGTCAGATCTTAAAGCTTGTTTTTCCTTTTCTTCATCTTTTTCTGTCCGGCGTCAGACTGGGTATCCTGCGGTGCAGCCGCCGCAGCCGAGGTGCCAGGTCTCCGCAGCCGGCTGGTGGAAGCCGACCAGTGACGCGACCAGGTCGCTGCCGACCGTGACCGGCTCCAGGCCGAGGTGGACCGGCTGGCGGCGGAGGAGGCCAAGACAACGGCCCCCCACCAGGCGGAGCTAAGCCGACTGGCAGAGGAGCATGGCAAAGTAGCCACACAAAAGGGCGTGGAGCTGGCGACAGCAGTCGAGAAGAGCGCCCAACTCAAGAGGGACCTTGCGAGCCGTGCCCGCGCGTGAGGCCTGCAGGAGAACGGGATGCTGGTAGAGGTGCTGCATCTCGACGAGGCCTTCGTCCATGAGTGTTCTGTCCTTACTTGCTCAGCCGGCGGCGCGGCCGGCCGAGTTATTGTTTCTTTGTTGACTTTTTTCCCTTTCTTTGTCAGGGTTTTTTCCTGATACGCAAGACGTGGCCGAGGAGGCCATGCGCGCCCACCGGTCCGACTAGCGGGCAGTGGGGATCGAGATCTGCGGGCATGCCGCCTGGACCTTCACAGAGCTCGTCCTTGCCACCGAGGCCCGCTTGGAGGCGGTGGAAGGGCACAAGAGCCGGGTGGCCGCGGCCGGGCTGAACATGATGGGCACCCTTTGGCCGGGTGCTGTGGTGCCCAACAGCGTCACCCGGCTGGCGCGGTGGCTGTAGGTGCATGGAGGGCTTTCGCGGCCCGTGCCGGCGCGGAGATGGCACTGTGCTTCATCATGTTCTGGTATCCGGGCGTGGACCTGGACCGACTGGCCACCCAGCGTGCCGACGCGGAGGGTGACTTGGGGGTGCAGGCGCCCAAGATCACCGGGCAGGCTAGCTATCTGGCCTCGTTCGTCGCGCACGACGAGTTCGCCTCGCAGCAAACGGAGGACGGAGAGGAGCTCCCCGCTGATGACTTTGGCCTGGCGCTCGATGACCCGGACGACAGCTCGGCCGAAAGGGGTGCCTACGATGACGACGAGGCCGTCCTAGACGACACAGCTGGCATGAAGGCGCCAGCCCGTGCTGAAGCTGACACGGTTGCCGCGGCGGCTATGGGAGGAGCCAGCCCGCGCTGGAACCGACGCGGCAGATGCGGCCACCCCCGAGGAGCCGGCGTGCACCAAAGCCAACGTGGCAGCCGCGGCCGCCCCGGGGGAGCCGGCTCGGCCGACGCATAGTGCTGTCCTTTACTTTCCTGTACTCGAAACTGATTAGGTAGCAGGTCCACCCACTGTGGGCGTAAATTGTGTAAGGAAATTCCGGCGTGGGCCTTTGCTGTATATAAATCTTTTGCTGTGCTTTCGCTTTTGCTATTCGGCCTTGGGCTTTTTCTTGTTCGTCTTCTCTTTTGACTTCCTCCTTGCTAGCTGGACAGCCGGGAGCTGGTCTGTGGCTGGGACGGGGATTCGGCCTTGGGAGGGGACATACAATACTTAGGCTTTTCCAGACGTTGAGTGCGAGCGAAACACCCACTGGGCCGGCTGGCGAGCAACCGGTCGTGCAGTGGTAGGTAAAGGAAGCGGAGGGTGCCGGGCCGACCGAGCCGGGCTTTCCTCGTTAGCTCTTTTTCTCGTGTGACGGTGCTTCCGGCCTTTGGCTCTCGCCAACCGGACCGTGGTGTTAGGTGAAGAGAGGGCTTTGGCGACACATACACTTCGAAGCCGGCTAAGGAAGAAAGCGAGGTGCGGTCTAGCCGGCGAGCCCCCGAGCCCCCGAGCCAGATGTGCCGACCCAGAAGAACATAAAAACAGGGAAATGTGTGGAGCAGAAGGTTCGATAGAACCGAAAAGGTAGCCCCGAGTGTCGCTCGGGGGACCTGCTGTTTTCATTAAACCCAACAGGGAGCGATACATACATACATGTGTTCAACTGTAAAATGGACGGAGGAGCTCCGTGTTCCAGGGGTGATCCATCTCGCCTGTTGCGTCTCTCTTGTGCTTGTTCGGCTTCTGCGCGTTGATGAGGTAGTAGGTGTTCTTGTTGCATAGAGCCTTGCTGATGATGAAGGGGCCCTCCCATGGGGAGGCCAGCTTGTGCTGGCCGGCTGTCTACTGGATGAGCCGAAGCACCAGATCACCCTCGCGGAATGCGAGGGGCTTGATTTTCTTGCTGTGGTAGTGGCGCAGGCCTTGCTGGTAGATGGCCGACCGGCTGAGGGCCAAGAGGTGCGCCTCCTCGAGCAGGTCGACACCGTCTTCGCGGGCTTCCTTGGCTTCGGCCTCCGTGTACAAAGTCACACGGGGCTAGTCGAACTCGACATTGATGGGGATGATTGCTTCGGCTCTGTAGATGATGAAGAACGGTGTGAAGCCGGTCGACCGATTGGGAGTCATCCCGAGGCTCCAAAGGATGGCCGGCAACTCGTCAAGCCAGCTGCCAGGTGATCGCACGAGCGGCTCAACGAGCTGCGGCTTGATGCTGGACAGAATCAGGTCGTTGGCCCGCTCGACCTGGCCGTTCGACTAAGGGTACGCAACAGAGGCCAAGTCGAGCCGGATGCCAGATATGGAGCAGTAGCGAGCCAGCGCGCCCTTGGCGAAATTGGTGCCGTTATCCGTGATGATGTTGTGGGGAACACCATAGCGAACTGCGATGTCTTTGATGAATTTGATGGCCGTGGGCCCGTCCAGCTTCTTGATCGGCCTTGCCTTGATCCACTTGGTAAACTTGTCGACGGCTACCAACAGGTGCATCATGCTGCCTCGGGCCGTTTTGAAGAGCCCCACCATTTCGAGGCTCCAAACAGCAAAGGGCCGCGTGATGGGAAGGGTTTGGAGGGCTGTAGCCGGCAGGTGGCTGCGCTTGCTGAAGCGCTGGCAGCCCTCGCACTTGAGGACTAGCTGCTCGACGTCTTCCAGGGCTGTGGGCCAGTAGAATCCATGGCGGAAGGCTTTGTCCACAAGGGTTCTTGAGGCGGCGTGGTGCCCGCACTCACCCTGGTGGATGTCGAGGAGGATCTCGTACCCCTTGTCCAGCTCGACGCAGCATTGAAACATGCGTGTCGGCTGCGCTTGACGAGCTCATGGTTGATGATGCTGTAGGCGGAGGCCCGGCGTTGGACTTGCCAGGCTTCGACCTCGTTGGCGGGCAGCTCACCGCTTTCGAGGAAGGTGAGGATCGACTGGGCCCATGACGACGCCTTCACCACTGTGTGGACAACAGTTTGGACGAGGGCCGGGTCCGCAGCCCCGAGCCGGATGTGGCAGCCCCCGGGGCCGGGTTGGAGGCAGCAACCCCCGAGCCGAAGCCGGCGGGCCCCGAGGTCGGATCGGGATCGGCAGCCCCCAAGGCCGGGACGACAGCCCCCGAGACCAGGGCGGTAGCCTCCGAGCCCAGGGTGGCAGCCCCCGAGCTGGAGCCAGCGGCCCCCGGGTCCGGGTTGGGAATGGGAGCCTCAGGGCCGGGTAGGGGAGCCGCTGGGTCAGTTGGGAAGAAAATGGATTCCGACTCGGGAAACGGCTTGATGGAGGGCTTCCGGAGACGCTCGAGGGAGACGCCGGGTGGGATCGCTTGCCTGGTGGAGGCTATCTTGGCCAGTGTGTAGTCCGCTTCATTGTTGGCTTGAGGGACGTGGAGGAACTCGCAGCCGTTGAAACCACCGGACAGCTGCTGGACCAGGAAACTGTAGCTGGCCATGTCGGCGTCCCTGGCGTCCCACTTGCCAGAGGCTTTCTGCACCACCAAATCCGAGTCACCATAGTAAAGGATGCGCCGGATGCTGAGTTCCTTGGCCAGCCGGAGGCCGTGGACGAGGGCTTCGTACTCGGCAACATTGTTGGAGGCGGCGAAGTGGATCTGCAGCGCGTACCGCAGCCGGTCGCCCTTCGGAGAGGAGAGCACGATGCCGGCTCCCAAGCTAGTGCGCATCTTTGAGCCATCAAAGTGCATGAGCCAGTGCGTCGAGTCGGGTGCCGGCGGCAGGTACTGGGTTTCCGCCCAGTCGACGAGGAAATTGGCCAGCGCCTGGGACTTGATGGCGGTGTGGGGCTCGTAGAGGATCGTGTGGCTGGCCAGCTCAATGGCCCACTTGGCCACCCGGCCAGAGGCATCCTGGCAGCCCATGATCTCGCCAATGGGGGCCGTGCTCACCACGGTGATGGTATACTCTTGGAAGTACTCCTTCAGCTTCTTGGCGGCAAAGTACACACCGTAGCACATCTTCTGGTAGTGGGGGTAGTTTTGCTTGGAGAGGGAGAGCACCTCGCTCAGGTAATACATAGGGCGCTGGACCGGCTGCGCCTTGCCTTCCTCGGGGTGCTCGATCACCAGTACCACGCTGACCACGCGGGAGGTGGCCGCGATGTACAACAGCAGCGACTCCTTCTCAGCCGGCGTGGCCAGGACGAGTGCGGTGGAAAGCATTTGCTTGAGGTCGTGGAAAGCTTCATCCGCCTGGTCGTTCCACTCGAACGTCGTCGTCTTCTTCATCAGCTGATACAGGGGCAGGGCCCTCTCCTGGGCCGGCTGACGAACTGGCTGAGAGAGGCCAAGCAGCCGGTGAACTTCTAGACATCGCGCAGCCGAGCTGGCTTGCGCATGGGCTTGATTTCCTTGATCTTCTCCGGGTTAGCCTCGATGCCGTGCTCCAAGACGAGGAACCCAAGGAGCTAGCCAGCCGGCACACCAAAAATGCACTTCTCCAGATTGAGCTTGATCTAGTACCAGCGTAGGTTGGCAAAGGTCTCCTTAAGGTCGGCCAGGAGGGCGAGGTGCTACTTGGTATTCACCATGATGTCATCGACGTAGACGTGTACATTTTTGCCGATCTGGGGCAACATGCATTTTTGCATGCAGTGCTGGAAGGTGGCGCCGACATTCTTCAGCCCAAACGACATGGTGATGTAGTAGTACGCCCCGAAGGGCGTGATGAAGGACGTCTTGAGGGCATCGGCCGGGTCCAGCTTGATCTGGTGGTAGCCAGAGTAGGCGTCCAAAAAGGATAGGAGCTTGCAGCTGGCTGTGGAGTCGATCACTTTATCTATCCGTGGTAGGGCAAAAGGGTCCTTGGGGCATGCCTTGTTCAGGCTCGTGTAGTCGATACACATGCGTCAAGTATTATTTTTCTTCAGGACGAGGACCGAGTTGGCTAGCCACTCGGGGTGGAAAACTTCCATGATGAAGCCGATCGCACGATGCCGGGCGATATCCTCACCAATGGTTCTTCGCTTCTCTTTGGAAAAGCGGCGTAGCGGCTGCCGGACAGGCTTGGCGTCCTTGCGGATGTGGAGTTTGTGCTCGGCGTACTTCCTCGGAACACCCGGCATGTCCTTTGGAGACCATGCAAAGATATCCCGATTCTCAGGGACAAAGTCGACGAGCTCACCTTCCTATTTGCTATCGAGGCGTGTGCCCACGACAACGTACTCGCTGGAGCTGGGGTCGGACGGATTGAGCAGAACCTTCTTAGTGTCCTTGGCCGGCTGGAAGGAGGCCTTGTTCGCCGGCTGGAAGGAGGCCTCGTTGGTCGGCTGCTTGGGCGGAGCCGACGCGCCCATCTGCTCGCCAGCTAGTGCCACGATCCGGTCGAGTTGGCGACTCTCCTCGGCGATGCCCAGCGACTAGGCCAACTTGGAGCCGGCTTACGCGCACTCGATGGATTTCTTGTAGTCGCCAACAACGGTGATGAGGCCCTTGGGTCCCGGCATCTTCATCTTGAGGTAGGCATAGTGGGGGGCCGCCATGAATTTGGCCAGGGCGGGGCGGCCCAGGAGCACATGGTAGGGGCTGGACAGGTCCACCACCTCGAACCAGATTGGCTCACGGCATAAGTGGACTCGAGCTGAATAGAACGTCTAGCCAGATCCAGCCGATCGGGGAGCAGGAGAGGCCCGAACCGATGCCATGCAACACCGTCCGGGTCGGCTGCAGCTGCTTCATCTCGATGCCGAGCTTGGTCATGGTGTTGCGGTAGAGGATGTTGATGCTACTTCCGCCATCGATGAGAACCTGTGTGAACTAGTAGGTGCGCTTTTCAGCGACGAAGACGGGGTCGAGGACGAGGGCGTAGCCACCCGGCGTGGGCATGATGGCCGGGTGGTCCTCCCGGGTCCAGCTGACCGGGCGGTCGGAACAGTTCATGTACTGGGGATCCTAAGGGATGATGGTGTTCACCTCATGCTGGAGCTTGCGCTTGCTGTGCTTGTCATCACCCTCGCTGGTGAAGACGATGTAGCACGTGTTCGGGTTGGGGTAGGGGTCGTTGCTGAGAGCACCAGCCGCCGAAGGCGGAGGGGGCGAAGGCAGGTGCCCTACACCCGGCGGAGGCGACGGAAGGTCGCCCGTCATCAGGCGTTGGGTGATGCTGCACTGTCGGAGCGTGTGTGTGGACGACTTCACGGCACTGTGATGCTTGCAGGGGCATCGAGCAACTGCTCATAGCTGAGCTTGGGCTGCCACGCGGTCTTGCTGGTTCGCTGACACCGGCCGCCGGCTTGCTCCACCGGCTACTCCGCCTCGGCGGTGGCGATGAGACGACCGTCATAACGAGGAGCCGGCTGCTCGCCCTTGCGCTTGTTGTTGTTGTCGTTCTGCTGCTGGCTGCTCTCACCGGCCGGCCGGGGGTGGGGGGCGGTGCCGGCAATGCCTTACCGGTCTCATCCACCACCACTTGAACTTTCACGGCGGCATCGGCCGTGGCGTACTTGTTCGCCGTGGCCATGAGCGTGGCCATGGTGGTCTTCTCAGAGCGCAGGAGCTTGTACTTGAGCATGGTGTCGTCTCAGCACATGTCCAAGAAGTACTGGACGGCCTGAACCTTGTGAACTCCCTTGCAGCTATTCTGCAGCTCGATCGATTGCGTGAGGTACTATCGGCCGGTCTCCTCCGGTCCCTGGACGCACATGGCGAGCTGGCGGGGCCGGCCGAGCCGCTTGTACGTGCCGGTGAAGTTGAGCACGAACGCCTGATTGAAGTTGAGCCAGAAGTTGATGCTGCCAGCCGGTAGGCTGTTCATCCATGTCCGGGCCGAGCCCTGCAGCATGAGGGGGGCGTAGCGCACGGCCAGGCACCTGTTGCCGCCTGCGATGCCGACGGCCATGGTGTAGTCGGTGAGCCAGTCTTCCGGCTTGGCGGTTCCATTATACTTGGGGGTGTCGCGGGGGAGCATGAACCCTTTGGGGAAAGGCTCACTACGGATGCATGGACGAAGCAGGCCGGACCGACCGAGCTTTCGTCCTCCACCACAAGCGAGCGGGCCAGCTGCTCGATCTGGTGGTGGGCATCGTTGTCGTCGATGTCACGCAGGCCCAGCCGACTGGCGACTGGACCGCGAGGCATCGGGCTGGCTGAAGCCAGCTGGGCTCGCCGAGCAGATGGTGGGGAGAGATTCGGCTAGCGCTGATCATCGCCGGCTAGCTCATTATCTAGGTCGTCGCCAGCCATCAGGGCGCGGTTGCGCCGGGATCACCCGCTCCATTGCTGGCCAGAATGGCTCCCGCTGGGCTGCGGGGAGGAGGCCTCTTGCGTGCGCCGTCGGTCGAGGTCCCCGGCATTCTTTGAGCTAGACGCAGCGGGCGGGTTCGAGTCGAAACGCTTCTGCAGCTCATTTGCCGTGGCGACGAGCTCACGGATGCGCTACTGCCGCAGCTGCAGCTCCTCGCCCTCCAGGGATTCGATGTCTGCAATGGCCGCCTCAGCGGCGCGCATGTTCTTGACGGGGGTGTCATAGACAATCGGGGCTGCACCCAGCGCGTGACCGATAGCACCATCGCGGGCCCGCACCTCGGTGATGCGGCTGGGCTCGGCCGCGGCCGGCGTAAGGCAGAGCACAGCATCACGCTCCTACTGGGTGGACTCCAACCGGCGCCGCACCTTCGTCCAACAGGCACTGATGGTCTTCATCGAGCCGAGCCCTGGCTGCAGTGGCATCGACGTCGGTGGTGATGGGGATGTTGAGGTTCTGCAGCATCGCACGCAGTAGGTCGGCCTTGCTGGCGTGAGCCGCAGCTGCAACAGCTGCTGCGGTCGCCCCGTGCGAAGAGGAGCGGCTGGACCAGGTGGTGAGCACCTCCTGATGGGGAACGAAGCATGAAAATCAAAAAAATTCCTATGAACACCCAATATCTATCTAGGAGAAGAATAGCAACAAGAGGGGAGAGTGTGTCTACGTACCCTCGTAGACCGAAAGCGGAAGCGTATATAAGGCGGTTGATGTAGTTGTACTCTTTGCGATCCGATCACGATCCAATCGATCTAGTGCCGAATGGTCAGCACCTCCGAGTTTAGCACATGTGCGGCTTGATGACGTCTCCTCCTCCTTGATCCAGCAAGAGAAGGCAGAGAAGTAGATGGGATCACAACCAGCACGACGGCGTGGTGGTGATGGTGGTGGTGGAGCTAGTTTAGCAGGGCTTCGCCAAACGCTACTAGAATGAGGACGGAGGAACTACGGAGTAACGGGAGAGAGAGGGGCGCCAAGGGATTGGTATGTCCTCTTGGGGCGCCCCCTCCCCTCTATATATAGGTGGAGGGGCATGGGGAACAGCCCCTCCAAGCCCTAGGGCGCAGCCAAGGGAGAGAGGACTTGGACTCCAAGTCCAATCCTATTCCTACTAGGACTCCTCTTTTTTTCCCTTCCCTAGCCACATGGGCTTTTGAGGACTTGGTGCGCCTAGCCCAATAAGGCCAGGGCGCCTCCCCTCAGCCCATGCCAGCCCTTGGGTCATGGTGGACCCACTTGTGGACTTCCGGACCCATCCGGAATCCTCTAGAACCTTCTAGAAGCTTCACGGTACTATACCAAAAAAATTGCATCTTTTTCCGGAACCCAAAATATGACTTCCCATATATAAACCTTTACCTCTCGACCATTCCAAGACTCCTCGTGACGTTCGGGATCTCACCCGGGACTCCAAACAACATTTGGTTACCAATCATCAAATATCCCGATACTACTCTAGCGTCAACGAACGTTAAGTGTGCGACCCTGCGGGTTCGGGAATCATGTAGTCATGACCGAGACACCTCTCAGGTCAATAACCAATAGCGGGACCTGGATGCCCATATTGATTCCTACATATTCCACGAAGATCTTTTATCAGTTGAACCATGATACGTCTCCGTCGTATCTATAATTTTTTATTGTTTAATGCCAATATTATACAACTTTCACATATTGTTGGCAACATTTTATATGATTTATTGGACTAACCTATTGATCCAATGCCCACTGCCAGTTCCTGTTTGTTGCATGTTTTTTGTTTTGCAGAATATCCATATCAAATGAAATCCAAACGCGATAAAAATTTACGGAGAATTATTTTGGAATATATATGATTTTTGGGAGGTGGCATCAATGCAGACGGGGCCCCACAGCCCCCAAGATACACCAGGGCACGCCCCAAGCCCCAGGCGCTCCCAAGTGTCTTGTGCCCTCCTCGTACGTCAGTTGGAGCTCTACTTTGGGCGCAAGGAAGCTTATATCCAGAAAAAAATCATGTTAAAATCTCAGCGCAATCGGAGTTACGGATCTCCGGATATTTAAGAAATGGTTTTCGGCCAGATATGGGAACGCGAAACAGAAGAGAACAGAGAGGGAGATCCAATCTCGGAGGGGCTCCTGCCCCTCCGCCGCCATGGAGGCCATGGACCAGAGGGGGAACTCTCCTCCCATCTAGGGGGGAGGGCAAGGAAGAAGAAGGAGGGGGGCTCTCTCCCCCTCTCTCCCGGTGGCGCCGAAGCGCCGCCGGGGCAAGGATCGTGACGGTGATCTACTCCAACAACCTCGCCGCCGTCAACACCAACTCTCTCCCCCTCTAATCAGTGGTGTAACACCCCTTCTCCCCGCTGTAATCTCTACTTAAACATGGTGCACAACACTATATATTATTTCCCAATGATATGTGGTTATCCTATGATGTTTGAGTAGTTCCATTTTGTCCTATGGGCTAATTGATGATCGTGGTTGGTTTGAGTATATATTTTATTATGGTGCTATCCTACGGTGCCCTCCATCTCGCGCAAACGTGAGGGGTCCCCACTATAGGGTGTTGCAATACGTTTATAATTTGCTTATTGTCGGTTGCCGGAGTGACAGAAGCCTGAACACGGGTAAGTGGGTTGTTGTGTATGGGAGTAAAGAGGACTTGATACTTAATGCTATGGTTGGGTTTTACGACCTTAATGATCTTTAGTAGTTGCGGATTCTTGCTAGAGATCCAATCATCAGTGCATATGATCCAAGTAGAGAAAGTATGTTAGCTCATGCCTCTCCCTCATGTAAAATTGCAAGAATGATTACCGGTCTAGTTATCAATTGCCTAGGGACAAATGACTTTCTTGTTGACAAAAGCTATCTACTTTTATCTTCTCGCAATTTATTCATAGTTTTATTCTCACAAAGTACTTCTAGTTTTATTCTTGTTCTAGGTAAAGCAAACATTAAGTGTGCGTAGAGTTGTATCGGTGGTCGATAGAACTTGAGGGAATATTTGTTCTGCCTTTAGCTCCTCGTTGGGTTCGACACTCTTATTTATCGAAAAAGGCTACAAACGATCCCCTATACTTGTGGGTTATCAAGACCTTTTTTCTGGCACCGTTGCCAGGGAGCAATAGCGTGGGGTTAATATTCTCGTGTGTGCTTGTTTGCTTTATCGCTAAGTAATTTATTTTCTATTCTAAGTTGTTCTCTATCTTTAGTTATGGATATGAAACACGAAACACCAAAAAAATTAGTTGTACTTGCTACTCATGGAGATGGGGAACCTCCTAAAACCCTCGATGCTCGTTATGTGAAAAATATTAAACACTACTTTGATAATCCTGAGAAAACCCCATTCAACATGATAATGGGAGACACGTTGGATCAACGCGAATACTTTAGGGATTACCGCTTGACACAAAAAGGGAAACTATTATGGGATCAAATTGATATGTTGCATTGGTATGCTCAGAATTTATGCTCGAGATATGATTATACTTGTTGCTCTAGGATGAAGGCTCCACACCTTCCCTTTTCATGCAAATTTAATGAAAATGAAACCTTGGCTTCTTATGCTAATGGTAGATATGATTACTATGATGTGGAACGAATAGAAGAATTTGTTACTTTTAAGGGTGCTTATGAAATTGAATCATTGTTTGAAAAATTTGAAGCTTTTGATGATGATGTTTATAGACCTAAATTTTTTGCTATACTTAAATATTGCTATGATAATTATAAATGCAATTACGATATTGATGTATTAATTGAGAATGTCTTCGCTGTCCAAGAAGAGACTAATATTTTGCAGGAGTCTATGGAAGAAGAAATTGATGAAACTGTGAGCTCATTGGATGAAAAAGATGATGAGGAGAGCGAAGAACAAGCGGAGGAAGAACGGATTAGCTACCCGTGCCCACCTTCTAATGAGAGCAACTCTTCAACATGTACATTGTTTAATGTCCCTTCGTTCTTACCGAAGGATGATTGCTATGATAATTGCTATGATCCCGTTGATTCATTTGAAATATCCCTTTTTGATGAAATTGATGCTTGCTATGCTTGTGGCCATGATGCCAATTTGAATTATGCTTATGGAGATCAACTTGCTATAGTTCTTTATGTTAAGAATGAAATTGTTGCTATTGCACCCACACATGATCATCCTATTATCTTCTTGAATTCTCCAAACTATACTATATCGGAGAAGTTTGCTCTTATTAAGGATTACATTGATGGGTTGCCTTTTACTGTTGCACATGATAATTTTGATGAATATAATATGCATGTGCTTGCTGCTTCTACTTGCAATTATTATGAGAGAGGAACTATATCTCCACCTATTTATGTTTCCAACACGATAAAATTGCAAGAAACTGCTTATGCTATGTATTGGCCTTTACTTGATGTGCATGAATTGTTCTTTTATGACATGCCGATGCATAGGAAGAGAGTTAGACTTCGTTATTGCATGATATATATTGTTTTGTGCTCACTACTAAATGCCAAATCATTGCTAATTAAAATTGGCTTTGATATACCTTGGGATCCGGGTGGATCCATTATTTGAGCACTTTATGCCCAGCTTAATGGCTTTAAAGAAAGTGATGCCAGGGAGACAACCCAGAAGTTTTAGAGAGTCATTTTATTCTGTTGAGTGCTTTTATAAAGTTTAAAAACAAAAAAAATATAGAGGGGAACTTAAAACTTCACAAAAAGAAAAGTGAAAGTGAGAAAGACGAGCACCGTGGAAGCGGGAGCATGCCTTGAACTTTGTACATGCCCATGGAAACTTTGTGAATCTTGAATTACAGAAACTTTTCAACAAAAATAATTATCCCCTTGTAAAAATCCATTGTATTATAAAAATAATGTGCCAAGATTTGCCTTTAGGATGATTAGATTGCTTGTTGGTATGTGTGGTGCAAAAACAGAAACTTTGGCTGTAGTGCATGATTTTAATTTTTTTACCGGAATGTCAAAAGTTTCTGAAATTTTTTGCACAGTATTGATATACAAATTTTTTATTTTTTCCTATTTTTTCAGAATTTTTATAGTAACATAAGTATGGTGAATGTTCATATTACTACAGACTATCCTGTTTAAGACAGATTCTGTTTTTGATGCATTGTTTTGCTTGTTTTGATGAAACTATCGATTTTTATCGGTGGTATAAGCCATGGAGAAGTTATAATACAGTAGATACAATGCAAAAACAAAATATTAATGGGTTTTCAACAGTACTTAGAGTAGTGATTATTATTATTATACTAACGGATCTTACCGAGTTTTCTGTTAAGTTTTGTGTGGATGAAGTGATCAAAGATCGAGGAGGTCTCGATGTGAGGAGAAGGAGGAGAGGCAAGAGTTCAAGCTTGGGGATGCCCAAGGCACCCCAAGTAAATATTCAAGGAGACTCAAGCGTCTAAGCTTGGGGATGCCCCGGAAGGCATTCCATCTTTCTTCAACAAGTATCAGTATGTTTTTGTTTTCGTTTCGTTCATGTGATATGTGTAAATCTTGGAGTGTCTTTTGTGTTTAGTTTTCATTTTTCTTTTATGCACCATGCTGGTATGCGATAGTCCATGGTTGATTTATAGAATGCTCATTGCACTTCACTTATATCTTTTGAGTATGGCTTTATAGAATGCTTCATGTGCTTCACTTATATCATTTGAAGTTTGGATTGCCTGTTTCTCTTCACATGGAAAACCGTTGTTTGTAGAATGCTCTTTTGCTTCACTTATATTTATTAGAGCATGGTATTTTGTAGAAAGAATTAAACTCTCATGCTTCACTTATATCTATTTAGAGAGTCAACAGGAATTAGTCATTTGCATGGTTAGTCATAAAATCCTACATAAAACTTGTGGATCACTAAATATGATATGTTTGATTCCTTGCAATAGTTTTGTGATATAGAGATGATAATATGTGGGAGGTACTAGTAAATGGTTGTGGTTAGTAAGAATATTGGTGTTAAGGTTTGTGATTCCCGAAGCATGCACGTATAGTCTCTCATAATGCTATGAAGTTGGAGCATGATTTATTATTGATTGTCTTCCTTATGAGTGGTGGTCGGGGACGAGCGATGGTCTTTTCCTACCAATCTATCCCCCTAGGGGCATGTGTAGTAGTACTTTGCTTCAAGGGCTAATAAACTTTTGCAATAAGTATATGAGTTCTTTATAACTAATGTGAGTCCATGGATTATACGCACTCTTACCTTTTCGCAAATTGCTAGCCTCTACGGTACCGTGCATCGCCCTTTCTCACCTCGAGAGTCGGTGCAAACTTCGCCGGTGCATCCAAACCCCGTGATATGATACACTCTATTACACATAAGCCTTATTATATCTTCCTCAAAACAGCCACCATACCTACCTATTATGGCCTTTCCATAGCCATTCTGAGATATATTGCCATGCAACTTCCACCGCTTCCGTTTTGATGACTTGAGCATTCATTGTTATATTGCTTTGCATGATCATATAGCTGACATAGTAGTTGTGGCTCAGCCATCGTTCATCATTTTTTATACATGTTACGCTAGATCATTGCACATCCTGGTACACTGCCAGAGGCATTCATATAGAGTCATATTTTGTTATAGGTATCGGGTTGTAATATTGAGTTGTAAGTAAATAGAAGTGTGATGATCATCAATTTTAATTATTAGAGCATTGTCCCAGTGAGGAATGGATGATGGAGACTATGATTCCCCCACAAGTCGGGATGAGACTCCGGACCCAAAAAAAAGAAGAAAAAAGAAAAAGAAAATGAAAGAAAGAAGGAAGAAGTGGCATGCTAGTTCCACACTTGTGCTTCAAAGTAGCACCATGTTTTTCATATAGAGAGTCTCCTATGTTGTCACTTTCATATACTAGTGGGAACTTTTCATTATAGAGTTAGATGCACACCCACTTAGTTTCCATGTTGAGCTTTCATACACTTATAGCTCTTAGTGCATTCGTTGCATGGCAATCCCTACTCATCGCATTGATATCAATTGATGGGCATCTCCATAGCCCGTTGGTAAGGCGCGTCGATGTGAGACTTTCTCACTTTTTTGTCTTCTCTATATTTACCCCTATCATCATACTCTATTCCACCCATAGTGCTATATCCATGGCTTGCGCCATGTATTGCGTGAGGGTTGAAAAAGCTGAAGCGCGTTAAAAAGTATGAACCAATTGCTCGGTTTGTCATCGAGGTTGTGCGTGATAAATACTTTGTGTTAAGAAGACAGAGCATGGCAAGACTATATGATTTTGTAGGGATAGCTCTCTTTAGTGTTGATATTTTGAAAGACACGATTGTTTGTTGGGATGCCAGAGTATTGATGTCTTTATGTCAAATTATAGACTATTACTTTGAATCACTTATGTCTTAATATTCATGCCATGATTAGACATATGATCAAGTTTATGCTAGGTAGCATTCCACATCAAAAATTATCTTTTTTATCATTTACCTACTCGAGGACGAGCAGGAATTAAGCTTGGGAATGTTGATACGTCTCCGTCGTATCTATAATTTTTGATTGTTTCATGCCAATATTATACAACTTTCACATATTTTTGGCAACATTTTATATGATTTATTGGACTAACCTATTGATCTAGTGCCCAGTGCCAGTTCCTGTTTGTTGCATGTTTTTTGTTTTGTCGAATATCCATATCAAACGAAGTCCAAACGCGATAAAAATTTACGGAGAATTATTTTGGAATATATGTGATTTTTGGAAGGTGGAATCAACGCAAACGGGGGCCCACAGCCCCCAAGATACACCAGGGTGCGCCCCAGGCCCCAGGCGAGCCCAAGTGTCTTGTGCCCTCCTCGTACATTGGTTGGAGCTCTACTTCAGGCGCAAGGAAGCTTATATCCGAAAAAAAATCGTGTTAAAATCTCAGCGCAATCGGAGTTACGGATCTCCGGATATTTAAGAAACGGTGTTCGGCCAGATCTGGGAACGCGAAACAGAAGAGAACAGAGAGGGAGATCCAATCTCGGAGGGGCTCCCGCCCCTCTGCTGCCATGGAGGCCATGGACCAGAGGGGGAACTCTCCTCCCATCTAGGGGGGAGGCCAAGGAAGAAGAAGAAGGAGGGGGCTCTCTCCCCCTCTCTCCCGGTGGCGCCGAAGCGCCGCCGGGGCAAGGATCGTGACAGCAATCTACACCAACAACCTCGCTGCCGTCAACACCAATTCTCTCCCCCTCTATGCAGAGGTGTACACCCCTTGTCCCCGCTATAATCTCTACTTAAACATGGTGCACAACACTATATATTATTTCCAATGATATGTGGTTATCCTATGATGTTTGAGTAGATCCATTTTGTGCTATGGGCTAATTGATGATCGTGGTTGGTTTGAGTGTATATTTTATTATGGTGCTGTCCTACGGTGCCCTCTGTCTCGCGCAAACATGAGGGGTCCCCGCTGTAGGGTGTTGCAATACGTTTATAATTTGCTTATTGTTGGTTGCCGGAGTGATAGAAGCCTGAACATGGATAAGTGGGTTGTTGCGTATGGGAGTAAAGAGGACTTGATACTTAATGCTATGGTTGGGTTTTATGACCTTAATGATCTTTAGTAGTTGCGGATGCTTGCTAGAGATCCAATCATAAGTGCATATGATCCACGTATAGAAAGTATGTTAGCTCATGCCTCTCCCTCATGTAAAATTGCAAGAATGATTACCGGTCTTGTTATCAATTGCCTAGGGACAAATGACTTTCTTGTTGACAAAAGCTATCTACTTTTATCTTCTTGCAATTTATTCGTAGTTTTATTCTCGCAAAGTACTTCTAGTTTCATTCTTGTTCTAGGTAAACCAAACGTTAAGTGTGCGCAGAGTTGTATCGGTGGTCGATAGAACTTGAGGGAATATTTGTTCTGCCTTTAGCTCCTCGTTGGGTTCGACACTCTTATTTATCGAAAAAGTCTACAAACGATCACCTATACTTGTGGGTTATCAAACCACGATGTCAAGGATTCGGTTAATCCCGTATGCAATCCCTTTGTCCAGCGATATGTTACTTGCCCGAGATTCGATCATCGGTATCTCCATACCTAGTTCAATCTCGTTACCGGCAAGTCTCTTTAATCATTCCGTAATACAAGATCCCGTGACTAACTCATTAGTCACATTGCTTGCAAGCTCTTTAAGATGTTGTATTCTCGAGAGGCCCCAGAGATATCTCTCCGTCATACGGAGTGACAAATTCCAGTCTTGATCCATGCCAACCCAACAGATACCTTCGGAGATACCTGTAGAGCACCTTTATGATCCCCCAGTTACAAAGTGACATTTCGATACACACTAAGTATTCCTCCGGTTTCAGGGAGTTACATTATCTCATGGTTTAAGTAACAGATATTTGAAATGAAGGAAACTATAGCAAATAAACTAAATGATATGATGCTAAGCTTACGGTTGGGTCTTGTCCATCACATCATTCTCCTAATGATGTGATCCCATTATCAAATGATAACTCATGTCTATGGTTAGGAAACCTTAACCATCTTTGATCGATGAGCTAGTCTAGTAGAGGCTCACTAGGGACACTGTGTTGTCTATGTATTCACACATGTATTTAAGTTTCCGGTCAATACAATTCTAGCATGAATAATAAACATTTATCATGAACATGGAAATATGATAATAACCAATTTATTATTGCCTCTAGGGCATATTTCCAACAGTCTCCCACCTGCACTAGAGTCAATAATCTAGTTTACATAGTTATGAATCTAACACCCATGGAGTCTTGGTGCTGATCATGTTTTTCCCGTGGAAGAGGTTTAGTCAACGTGTCTGCCTCATTCAGATCCATATGTACTTTGCAAAGTTATATGTCTCCATCCTTAATATAATTACGAATGGAGTTGAAGCGGCACTTGATGTGCTTGGTTCTCTTGTGAAACCTGGGCTCCTTGGCAATGGCAATAGCTCCAGTGTTGTCACAAAAGATAGTCATTGGATCCGATGCACTAGGTATTACACCCAAATTGGATATGAACTCCTTCATCCAGACTCCTTGCGCTGTTTCCGAAGCAGCTATATACTCCGCTTCACATGTAGATCCCGCCACGACGCTCTGCTTGGAACCACATGAATTGACCGCTCCACCATTTAATATAAATACATATCAGGTTTGAGACTTAGAGTCATCCGGATCTGTGTCGAAACTAGCATTGACATAACCCTTTACGATGAGCTCTTCGTCACCTCAAATATGAGAAACATGTCCTTAGTCCTTTTCAGGTACTCCAGGATATTCTTGACCGCTGTCCAGTGATCTACTCCTGGATCACTTTGGTACCTCCCTACCAGACTTATGACAAGGCACACATCAGGTCTGGTACACAACATGGCATACATTATAGAGCCTATGGCTGAGGCATAGGGAATGACTTTCATCCTTTCTCTTTCTTCTGCCGTGGTCAGGCTTTGAGTCTTACTCAACTTCACACCTTGCAATACAGGCAAGAACCCTTTCTTTGACTGATCCATTTTGAACTTCTTCAAAACTTTGTCAAGGTATGTACTTTGTGAAAGTCCTATTAGGCATCTTGATCTATCTCTATAGATTTTGATGCCCAATATGTAAGCAGCTTCACCGAGGTCTTTCATTGAAAAACTCCTATTGAAATATCCTTTTATGCTTTCCAGAAATTCTATATAATTTCCAATCAACAACATGTCATCCACATATAATATCATAAATGCTACAGAGCTCCCACTCACTTTCTTGTAAATACAAGCTTCTCTTTAAGTTTGTATTAAACCAAAAGCTTTGATCACTTCATCAAAGTGAATATTCCAACTCCGAGATGCTTGCACCAGTCCATAGATGGATCACTGGAGCTTGCATACTTTGTTAGCATCCTTAGGATCGACAAAACCTTCTGGTTGCATCATATACAACTCTTCCTTAAGAAACCCGTTAAGGAATGCTGTTTTGACGTCCATTTGCCATATCTCATAATCAAAAAATGCGGCAATAGCTAACATAATTCTAACAGACTTAATCATCGTTGCGGGTGAGAAAGTCTCATCATAGTCAACCCCTTGAACTTGTCAGAAATCTTTTGCGACAAGTCAACCTTTATAGGTGGTGACATTACCATCAACGTCTATCTTCTTCTTAAAGATCCATTTATTCTCAATGGCCTGCCGATCATCGGGCAAGTCCACCAAAGTCCATACTTTGTTCTCATACATGGATCCTATCTCGGATTTCATGGCCTCAAGCCATTTGTTGGAATCCGGGCTCATCATAGCTTCTTCATAGTTCCTAGGTTCACCGTTGTCTAACAACATGACTTTCAGGACTGGATTACCATACCACTCTGGTGTGGAACGTATCCTGGTCGACCTACGAAGTTCAGTAGTAACTTGATCCGAAGTTTCATGATCATCATCATTAGCTTCCTCTTAAGTTGGTGTATGCATCACGGGAACTACTTTCTATGATGTGCTACTTTCCAATTCGAGAGAAGGTACAATTACCTCATCAAGTTCTACTTTCCTCCCACCCACTTCTTTCGAGAGAAACTCCTTCTCTAGAAAGGACCCGTTCTTGGCAACAAAGATCTTTCCCTTGGATCTATGGTAGAAGGTATACCCAATGGTCTCTTTAGGGTATCCTATGAAGACGCACTTCTCCATTTTGTGTTCGAGTTTATCAGGTTGAAGCCTCTTGACATAAGCATCGCATCCCCAAACTTTAAGAAACGACAGCTCAGGTTTCTTGCCAAATCACAACTCATACGGTGTCGTCTCAACGGATTTAGACGGTGCCCTATTTAAAGTGAATGCGGCTGTCTCTAATGCATAACCCCAAAATGAAAGTGGCAAATCGGTAAGAGACATCATAGAACGCACCATATCCAATAGAGTACGATTACGATGTTCGGACACACCATTACGCTGTGGTGTTCCAGCTGGCGTGAGCTGTGAAACAATTCCACATTGTCTTAAATGCATACCAAACTCGTAACTGAAATATTCACCTCCACGATCAGATCATAGAAACTTTATTTTCTTGTTACGATGATTTTCCACTTCACTCTAAAATTCCTTGAACTTTTCAAATGTTTTAGACTTGTGTTTCATTAAGTAAATATACCCATATCTACTCAAATCATCTGCGAAGGTAAGAAAATAACGACATCCACCGCGTACTTCAACACTCATCGGACCACATACATCAGTATGTATTATTTCCAATAAGTCACTAGCTCGCTCCATTGTTCCGGAGAACGGAGTTTTAGTCATCTTGCCCATGAGGCATGGTTCACATGTCTCAAATGATTCATAATCAGGAGATTCCAAAAGTCCATCAGCATGGAGTTTCTTCATGCGCTTTACATCAATATGACCTAAGCGGCAGTGCCACAAATATGTGGTACCATCATTATTAACTTTGCATCTTTTGGCATCAATATTATGAATATGTGTATCACTGCGATCGAGATTCAACAAGAATAAACCATTCACAAGGGGTGCATGACCATAAAAGATATTACTCATATAAATAGAACAACCATTTTTCTCTGGCTTAAATGAATAACCATCTCGCGATAAACAAGATCCAGATATAGTGTTCATGCTCAACGCAGACACCAAATAACAATTATTTAGGTTTAAAAACTAATCTCGAAGGTAGATGTAGAGGTAGCGTGCCGACGGCGATCACATCAACCTTGGAACCATTTCCGACACGCATCGTCACGTTGTCCTTAGCCAGTCTTCATTTATTCCGCAGCTCCTGTTTCAAGTTACAAATATGAGTAACCAAACCAGTATCAAATACCCAGGCGCTACTACGAGCACTCATAAGGTACACATCAATAACATGTATATCAAATATACCTTTGTTGATGTTGCCAGCCTTCTTATCTGCCAAGTACTTGTGGCAGTTCTGCTTCCAGTGACCATTGCCCTTGCAGTAGAAGCACTCAGTCTCAGGTTTGGGTCCAGCCTTGGGTTTCTTCAAGGGAGCGGCAACTGCTTTACCGTTCTTCTTGAAGTTCCCTTTCTTTCCCTTGCCTTTCTTGAAACTAGTGGTCTTTTTAACCATCAACAGTTGATGCTCCTTCTTGATTTCTACCTTCGTGGCCTTAAGCATCATGAAGAGCTCGGGAAGTGTTTTCTCCATCCCTTGCATATTATAGTTCATCACAAAGCCCTTATAGCTTGGTGGCAGTGATTGGAGAATTCTGTCAATAACCGAGTCATCTGGAAGATTAGCTCCCAACTGAGTCAAGAGGTTGTGCAACCCAGACATTCTGAGTATATGCTCACTAACAAAACTGTTCTCCTCCATTTTAGAGCTAAAGAACTTGTCGGAGATGTCATACCTCTCGACCCGGGCATGAGGTTGAAATACCAATTTCAGCTCCTTAAACATCTCATATGCTTCGTGGTGCTCAAAACGTCTTTGGACCCCCGGTTCTAAGCCGTAAAGCATGGCACACTAAACTATCAAGTAGTCATCAGAATGTGCCTGCCAGATGTTCACAACATCCACAGACGATGCTGGAGGGGGTGCGTCACCTAGCGGTGCATCAAGGACATAAGCCTTCTATGCAACAATGAGGATAATCCTCAAGTTACGGACCCAGTCCACATAGTTGCTTCCATCATCTTTCAACTTAGCTTTCTCTAGGAACGCATTAAAATTCAGGGGAACTACAGCGTGGGCCATTGATCTACAACACAAATTTTGCAAAGACAATTAAGACTAAGTTCATGATAATTTAGTTTAGTTAATCACATTACTAATGAACTCCCACTTAAATCAACATCCCTCAAGTTGTCTAAGTGACACATGATCCAAATCAACTAACCCATGTCCGATCATCACGTGAGATGGGGTAGTCATCAATGGTGAACATCTTCATGTTGATCATATCTACTATATGACTCATGTTCGACCTTTCGGTCTCCTGTGTTCCGAGGCCATGTCTGTACATGCTAGGCTCGTCAAGTTTAACCCAAGTATTCTGCATGTGTAAAATTGGCTTACACCCGTTGTATGCGAATGTAGAGTCTATCACACCCGATCATCACGAGGTGCTTTGAAACGATGAACTTTTGCAATGGTGCATACTCAAGGAGAACACAATTTCTCGAAATTAAGTGAAGGGATCATCTTATAATGTTACCATCGTTCTAAGCAAAATAAGATGCATAAAAATGATAAACATCACACGCAATCAATATGTGACATGATATGGCCATTATCATCTCGTTCCTTTGATCTCCATCTCCAAAGCACCGGCATGATCTCCATCATCACTGGCATGACACCATGATCTCCATCATCATGATGTCCATCATCGTGTCATCACGTGGTCGTCTCCGCCAACTATTGCTTCTACAACTATTGCTAACGCATAGCGATAAAGTAAAGCAATTACATGTCGATTAATAAATTAAAGACAACCCTATGGATCCTGCCGGTTGCCGTACTCATCGACATGCAAGTTGTGAACCTATTACAAAACATGATCATCTCATACATCAACATATATCACATCATGTTTTGGCCATACCACATCACAACATGCCCTGCAAAAACAAGTTTGACGTCCTCTACTTTGTTGTTGCAAATTTTACGTGGCTGCTATGGGCAACTAGCAAGAACCGTTCTTACCTACACAAAGCCACAATGGTGATAATCAAGTTGCCTTTTAACCTTCTATAAGGACCGCCTTCATAAAATTAGATTCAACTCAAGTAGGAGAGACAGACACCCGCTAGCCACCATATACAAAACAAGTTGCATGTTAGTCGGTGGAACCGGTCTCATGTGCGAGGACATGTAAGGTTAGTCCGAGCCACTTCATCCCACAATACCACTGAATGAAAATAAGACAAGAGAGGTAAGCAATTTGAGCATCAACGCCCACAACTCTTTGTGTTCTACTTGTGCATATACATCTACGCATAGACTTAGCTCATGATGCCACTGATGGGGAACGAAGCATGAAAATAAAAAAAAATCCTACAAACACCCAATATCTATCTAGGAGAAGCATAGCAACGAGAGGGGAGAGTGTGTCTACATACCCTCGTAGACCAAAAGCGGAAGCGTATATAACGCGGTTGATGTAGTTGTACACTTCGCGATCCGATCACGATCCAACCGATCTAGTGCCGAACGGATGGCACCTCCGAGTTTAGCACACGTGCGGCTCGATGACGTATCCTCCTCCTTGATATAGCAAGAGAAGGCGGAGAAGTAAATGGGATCACAACTAGCACGACGGCGTGGTGGTGATGGTGGTGGTGGAGCTAGTTCAGTAGGGGTTCGCCAAGCACTACTAGAACAAGGACGGAGGAACTACGGAGGAACGGGAGAGAGAGGGGCACCAAGGGCTTGGTGTGTCCTCTTGGGGTGCCCCCTCCCATCTATATATAGGTGGAGGGGCGTGAGGAACAACCCTCCAAGCCCTAGGGCGCAGCTAAGGGGGAGAGAACTTGGACTCCAAGTCCAATCCTATTCCTACTAGGACTCCTCTTTTTTTCCCTTCCGTATCCACATGGGCTTTTGAGGACTTGGTGCGCCTAGCCCAATAAGGCCAGGGGCGCCTCCCCTCAGCCCATGCCAGCCCTAGGGTCATGGTGGACCCACTTGTGGACTTTCGGACCCCTCCGGAATCCTCCGGAACCTTCTAGAAGCTTCACGGTACAATACTGAAAAAACTGCATCTTTTTTCGGAACCCAAAATATGACTTCCCATATATGAATCTTTACCTCTCGACCATTCCGAGACTCCTCGTGACGTCTGAGATCTCATCCTGGACTTCGAACAACATTCTGTTACCAATCATCAAATATCCCTGTACTACACTGATAACCCACAAGTATAGGGGATCAATTGTAGCCTTTCTCGATAAGTAAGAGTGTCGAACCCAACGAGGAGCTAAAGGTAGAAAAAATATTCCCTCAAGTTCTATCGACCACCGATACAACTCTACGCATGCTTTACGTTTGCTTTACCTAGAACAAGTATGAAACTAGAAGTACTTTGTAGGTGTGATAGGATAGGTTTGCAAGATAATAAAGAACACGTAAATAAAAGCTAGGGGCTGTTTAGATAAAGAAACAATTAAGTTAGTTTTAATAGAGAGATTTTTGTCACAAGAAAGTTATTTGTCCCTAGGCAATCGATAACTAGACCGGTAATCATTATTGCAATTTTATATGAGGGAGAGGCATAAGCTAACATACTTTCTCTACTTGGATCATATGCACTTATGATTGGAACTCTAGCAAGCATCCGCAACTACTAAAGATCATTAAGGTAAAACCAACCACAGCATTATAAGGTATCAAGTCCTCTTTACTCCCATACGCAACAACCCCCTTACTCGGGTTTAAGCTTCTGTCATTCTAGCAACCCACCATAAGCGAATCATGAACATATTGCAACACCCTACAGCGGGGATCCCTCATGCTTGCATGACACGGAGAGCACCATAGGACAACACCAATAATAAAACATACAACTCAAACCAATCATGATCATCAATCAACCCATAGGACAAAACGGATCTACTCAAACATCATAGGATAGCCACATATCATTGGATAATTATATATAGCGTTGAGCACCATGTTTAAGTAGAGATTACAGCGGAGAGAAGAGGTGCTACACTGCTGCATAGAGGGGGAGAGAGTTGGTGATGACGGCGGCGAAGTTGTTGGTGTAGATCGCCGTCATGATGATGGCCCCGGCGGTGTTCCGGTGCCACCAGGAGAGAGGGGGAGAGAGCCCCCCTCCTTCTTCTTCTTGCTTGACCTCCCCCTAGATGGGAGGAGGGTTTACCCTCTGGTCCATGGCCTCCCTCGCGGCGGAGGGGTGGGAGCCCCTCCGTGATTGGATCTATCTCTTTGTTTCTCCTCTGTTTCTGCGTTCATGTTTTCTGGCCTTTCATCATTTCTTAAATTCCCGGAGATCCGTAACTCTGATTGGGCTGAAATTTTAACACGATTTTTATCTGGATATTATTTTTCTTGCGGCCAAAGAAGGGCACCAACTGCCTTACGGGGTGGCCACAAGCCTCCCAGGCATGCCAAGGGTAGGGAGTGCCCCTAGGGCTTGTGGAGCCCTCGGGCATCGTATCGCGTTGATTCTTTTTCCCAAAAATCACATATATTCCAAAAAAAATCTCCGTAAGTTTTTATCACGTTTGGACTCCGTTTGATATGGATATTCTGCGAAACAATAAACATGCAACAAACAGAAACTGGCACTGGGCACTGGATCAATATGTTAGTCCCAAAAGTAATATAAAAAGTTGCCAAAAGTATATGAAAGTTGTAGAATATTGGCATGAAACAATAAAAAATTATAGATACGACGGAGACGTATCAACATCCCCAAGCTTAATTCCTGCTCGTCCTCGAGTAGGTAAATGATAAAAAAGATAATTTTTATGTGGAATGCTACCTAGCATAATCTTGATCATATAATCTAATCATGGCATGAATATTAAGACACGAGTGATTCAAAGCAATAGTCTATCATTTGACATTAAGACAATAATACTTCAAGCATACTAATAAAGCAATCATGTCTTCTCAAAATATCATGGCTAAAGAAAGTTATCCCTACAAAATCATATAGTCTGGCTATGCTCCATCTTCATCACACAATGTATTTCATCATGCACAACCCCAATGACAAGCCAAGCAATTGTTTCATACTTTTAATGTTCTCAAGCCTTTTCAACTTTCACGCAATACATGAGCGTGAGCCATGGATATAGCACTATAGGTGGAATAGAATATGGTGGTTGTGAGGAGAAGACAAAAAGGGAGAAAGTCTCACATCAACTAGGCAAATTAATGGGCTATGGAGATGCCCATCAATCGATATCGATGCAAGTGAGTAGGGATTGCCATGCAACGGATGCACTAGAGCTATAAGCGTATGAAAGCTCAAAATAAAGCTAAGTGGGTGTGCATCCAACTTGCTTGCTCACGAAGACCTAGGGCAATTTGAGGAAACCCATCATTGGAATATACAAGCCAAGTTCTATAATGAAAAATCCCCACTAGTATATGAAAGTGATAAAATAGGAGACTCTCTATCATGAAGAACATGGTGCTATTTTTGAAGCACAAGTGTGGAAAAGGATAGTAACATTGTCCCTTCTCTCTTTTTCTCTCATTCTTTTTATTTTGGGCTCTTTGGCCTCTTTTTTTATTTGGGCTTCTTTGGCCTCTCTTTTTTAAGTCCGGAGACTCATCCCAACTTGTGAGGGAATCATAGCTTCCATCATCCTTTCCTCACATGGGACAATGCTCTAATAATGATGATCGTCACACTTTTATTTACTTACAACTCAAGAATTACAACTCGATACTAGAACAAAGATATGACTCTATATGAATGCCTCCGGAAGTGTACCAGGATATGCAATGATCTAGCATAGCAATGCCATCAAAAAATGGACAAGCCATGAAAACATCATGCTAGCTATCTTACGATCATGCAAAGCAATATGACAATGATGGTGCGTGTCATAATAAACGGAACAGTGGAAGTTGCATGGCAATATATCTCGGAATGGCTATGGAAAAGCCATAATAGGTAGGTATGGTGGCTATTTTGAGTAAGGGAATATGGTGGGTTTAATGCACCGGCGAAAGTTGCGCGGTACTAGAGAGGCTAGCAATGTTGGAAGGGTGAGAGTGCGTATAATCCATGGACTCAACATTTGTCATAAAGAACTCACATACTTATTGCAAAAACTTATTAGCCATCGAAGCAAAGTACTAATACACATGCCCCTAGGGGGATAGATTGGTAGGAAAAGACCATCGCTCGTCCCCGACCGCCACTCATAAGGAAGACAATCAGAAAATAAAGGGGCTCCGACTTCATCACATAACGGTTCACCATACGTGCATGCTTCGGGAATCACAAACCTTAACACAAGTATTTCTACCAATCCACAATTACTCACTAGCATGACTCTAGTATCACCATCTTTATATCGCAAAACTATTGCAAGGAATCAAACATATCATATTCAGTGATCTACAAGTTTTATGTAGGATTTTTTGACTAACCATGTGAATGACCAATTCCTGTTGACTCTCTAAATAGATATAAGTGAAGCAAGAGAGTTTAATTCTTTCTACAAAAGATATGCCCACACTCTAACAAAGGCAATCCAAACTTCAAATGATATAAGTGAAGCACATGAAGCATTCTATAAAGCCATACTCAAAAGATATAAGTGAAGTGCATGAAGCATTCTATAAATCAACCAAGGACTATCTCATACCAGCATGGTGCATAAAAGAAAAAGGAAAAATAAACACAAAAGGCGCTCCAAGAATTTGCACATATAATGTGACGAATAAAAATATAGCTCCAAGTAAAATTACCAATGGTCGTAAGAAGAAAGAGGGGATGCCTTCCGGGGCATCCCCACGCTTAGTTGCTTGGGAGTCCTTGAATATTACATTGGTGTGCCTAGGGTATCCCCAAGCTTAGGCTCTTGCCACTCCTTATTCCTTCATCCATCGTGATCTCACCCAAAACTTGAAAACTTCAATCACACAAAACTTAACAAAACCCTCGTGAGATCCGTTAGTACAATAAAGCAAATCACCACTTTAAATACTGTTGCAAACCCATTCATATTTTATTTTTGCATTACAACTACTGTACTCTAACTTCACCATGGCTTATATCACCGATACAATCCATAGATTCATGAAAACACGCAAAACAATGCATCAAAAATAGAATCTGTAAAAAACAGAATTGTCTGTAGCAATCTGAACATTGACCATACTTCTGTAACTCCAAAAATTCTGAAAAAATAGTAAAAAATAAAACAATTTCATAGCAGTACTATGTTTAATTTTCAGAAACTTTTGACATTCCAGTAAAAAAATGTAAATTCACGCACTACAGCCAAAGTTTCTGTTTTTGCACTGCACAAACCAAACAAGCAATCTAATCATCCTAAAGGCAAATCTTGGCACATTATTTTTATAATACAATGGATTTGTACAAGGGGATAATTAGTTTTTTGAAAAGTTTCTGTAGTTCAAGATTAGCTCCCCCACTTTAACGGTGCCCGTCTTTCTTACTTTCACTTTTCTTTTTGAAAAATTTTTAGGTTCCCCTCTATATTTTTTGTTTTTAAACTTTATAAAAGCACAAAACAGAATAAAATGACTCCCTAAAACTTCCAGGTTGTCTCCCTGGCAGCGCTTTCTTTAAAGCCATTAAGCTAGGCATATAGTGCTCAAGTAATTGATCCACCCGGATCCCAAGGTATATCAAAGCCAATTTTAATTAACAATGATTTGTATTTTAGTAGTGAGCACAAAATAATATATATCATGCGACAACGAAGTCTAACTCTCTTCCTATGCATCGGCATGTCATAAAAGAACAATCCATGCACACAAAGTAAAGCCTGATACATAGCCTAAATAGTTTCTTGCAATTTTATAGTATTGGAAACATAGAGAGGTGGAGATCTAGTTCCTCTCTCATAATAATTGCAAGTAGGAGAAGAAAGCACATGCATATTATATCTATCAAAATCATCATGTGTAATGGTAAAACGCAACCCATCAATATAATCCTTAATAAGAGCAAACTTTTCCGATATAGTGTAGTTTGGAGAATTCAAAAAGATAATAGGACTATCAGGTGTGGGTGCAATAGCAACAATTTATTTCATAACATAAGGAACTATAGCAAGTTCATCTCCATAAGCATAATTCAAATTGGCATCATGGTCACAAGCATAGCAAGCATCAATTTCATCAAAAAGGGATATTTCAAACGAATCAATGGGATCATAGCAATCATCATAGCCTTCATCCTTCGGTAAGCATGAAGGGAAATTAAACAATGTATGAGTTGAAGAGTTACTCTCATTAGAAGGTGGGAACGGTTAGCTAATCCGCTCTTCCTCCTTTTGTTCTTCGCTCTCCTCATCATCTTTTTCATCCGGTGAGCTCATAGTGTCATCAATTTCTTCTCCCATAGATTCCTGCAAAATATTAGTCTCTTCTTGGACATCGGAGACTTTATCAATAAACTCATTAATATTGGCATTATATTCATAATTATCATAGCAATATTTAAGTATAGCATAACTTTCAGGTCTGTAAACAACATCATCATAATTTTTACACTTTTCCAACAAAAATTCAATTTCATAAGCACCCTTAAAAGCAACGTATTCTTCTATTCGTTCCACATCATAGTAATCATATATACCATTAGCTTGAGAAGCCAAGGTTTCATTATCACTAAATTTACATGAAAAGTGTTGGGGATATTATTACTGGGCGTAAACCGGCCAGGAGAGGCCAGGTTATCCCCATAATGAGTTATTTATATTTGAAACCCATGAAGACAAGGCGTATGGCTCTTTATGAAGGCCCAGGGCCCAAAGGCGGATTAAAGGCTTGTAGGTGTAAACCGCCATATTATATGTAACTTGTAAGATAAGAAAAGAGTAGAGACCGAGCCGGACACGTTTATGAGCCGGCCTCGGGATTCTGTAAACCGACGGGCGTCAACCCATGTATATAAGGGGACGACCCGGCGGCGGTTTGAGGGAACAACAACTCGAGAGCCAGGTATAGCGGATTCGCTCCCTGGTCATCGAAACCCTAGCAATTCCACAACAACTGGACTAGGCCTTTACCTTCACCGCAAGGGGCCGAACCAGTATAAACTCTCTGCGTCCTTTGTCCGCTTTAACCCCTTTAAGCTAACCCGTCGCGATGGCTCCACGACTAAGTCCTTTCTCTAGGACATCTGCCATGACAAAACCACGACAGTTGGCGCCCACCGTGGGGCCTTCGCACGATGGTTTCGAGTTCTTAGAGGGCAGCTTCGAAGGACTCAAGGGATACGCTGTGGGCCGGATGACCAAAAGTCGTCGCGGCAAGCTCTACATCGACGACGCAGGCTGGGGCCCCGAGGCCGGCTCAATTGAGTACGGGTATCGGGTCCCCTTCGGCGGCATTCACGTGTTCATTGGCAAGATTGGCGAACCGGGCCCTGAGCCGGACATCTGCACCGACATCGTCGAAATGGCTCAGCGTGCGAGGTCTGCCCGGGTTAAGCCTGTCATGAAGCATGCCTTCGTGGGAGTCATCCACGAAGTGGAATCTGAAGATGGATCGGAGTATGATGGCAAAACCATTGTTTATTCTGGTGACGAGTCATCTACTGGGGAGACCAAGTCATTGTACCAGCTGCAAGATGGCCGGTTTGGTGGTTGTTCCGATGGCGACAGTATTCCGGACTCTCTCGATCCGCCAAGCCGGGTTGCGATCTTCATGGCCGGTACGCAGTCAGCGCCACAATCTTCGACCGCTGCGGCGATGATCTCCAGTTCAGCGGCGGCGACGGCCGCTGGGGCAGGAGGCCCCGCGCCATCACCGGCTCAGGCTCTGTCCGATTTATTCGACACCTTGGCAGCACTATTAGCGGCCGAAGTCCGCCCGGCGGATCAGGAGCGGCACAACGCAGAAGTGGCGAAGGTGAAGGATCAGATAGCCCAAGCAAAGGTGGATTTGGCAGCTGAAAACACCAGGATGGCTGCAGAGCGGGCCGAGTTAGATGCACAGGCCTATCGGCTTACGTTGGATCAGAACGCGTCCAATGATGTAATGAGGAGAAGGTACCGGTCTCACCTGCCTCCGGTTTACGAAGCCAGGAATCTCTTCAATACGCCAGGGGCCGGAACCAGCAACCAGCCAGTGTTAAACCAGGTGGAAGCGCCTGGAACGGGGACGCCGGTTCAGCAGCGCGCAATGGATCCGCCTCTTCAGAATAACCCATCCCAGCATGTGCCCACGCCTCAGGGTCATTATTCCAACCCCTTGAATAACATAGTCGCGGCCGCTTCACGATTGGCAGCCCTTCCGGTCGATGGTGAGTCCCTGGTAGCGGTGGAGACGCGACGGGCTAGGGATCTCCTTCAGACAGCTTTGACTCAGCAACAGGCTTATTCGTACAGTCGCGAGAGGATTCATTCCACCCCCCGCCCAAGCCGGAGTTACAACAGGCATGTTGATGAACCGGCTGTGTCTAGTAGTGCCCGCAATCGTAATCCGCTATGAGGCCATAACCCGGCGGGTGGCGGTGTTGATGCTTAGGATGTGGTGGACCGTGCTAGGGCACGTCGAGAGGTTGAGTTAGCAGCACAGAATGCGGCCCGTCAGCTTAATCCGATTCGTCCAACAACTCCGGTGGAACTAGGGGTTACCTCCAGCTCTTTGGGGGTGCCGTGTCTCGTCCCAGCATTACGCAATGTACGGCTGCCCAAGGACTTCAAGGGCCCACGTAAAGTGCCGAATTACACTGCCGATTTATCCCCCGAGTCGTGGGTGGAGAGTTATGAGATGGCAATGGAGATGCTGGACGTAGATGATGCGGCATGTGCTAAGTACTTCACCATATGTTGGAAGGGACAGCTCGTACTTGGTTGAAGAACCTACCAGCTAACTCCATTGGGTCATGGGCCGAGCTAAGAGCCCGGTTTATTCAGAATTTCAAAGACACGTGCAAACAGCCCATGTCAATTGTGGATTTAGCTGCCTGTGTCCAGGAGGAAGGAGAATCAACAACCCATTGGGTGCACCGGGTTTCAGAGATTTTGCATTCATCAGACCGCATCAACGCTGATACGGCCATTTTGATGTTGGAAGGCAATTGCCGGTTTACGCCTCTTAAGTTGAAGCTGGGACGGCTCAAACGCCATTGCAATGACATGGGGACGCTTATGGCAGCTTTGGTGAAATACGCTGACTCTGATAGTACCAAGGACCCTGAATCTGATGATGACAAGACAGGAAAGGGAAAGAAGGGTGGCAGCACCAAAGGGCAGCAGCATAACTCGGCGGGGCATGCAAACAGCGGTAAGCGTAAAGCGGATAACAGTTCAGATTTTGTAGCTAATACCAACGCGCAGGGTAATGGTCAGCGTCAGAAGGGTAAACCGCCCTCGCGTGGAAGAGAACCAAGTCCCAATCCGGAGCGCCTGAATTACCTGTTGAACCAGCCCTGCCCAAAGCACGGATCGCGGGACAAGCCGGCCACGCACCTCTGGAAGGATTGTTATATTATGCGAGAATTCAAAGATTCAGATTTTTTTCGGAATGATAATGGACCGGCTAGCGGTTCAGGCCCCGGGTCTCATGGGCCGGGTTATGGTAGAGGCAGTTCCGGTTCAGGGTTCCATGGTAATCAAAGCGGACATGACAATCAAGGCAATCAAGGTGGTTATAATCATCAGGGGAACCAACAGCAGCAGCAGCAGTCGGGTTACCAGAGCAACCCGAAGCAGTTAAACAGTGGACAGTACCATGTCTTCACCACCAGCCTGTGCAAGCGCGATCAAAAGCTTCATAAAAGGGCAGTAAACTCCGTTGAACCGGCGGTGCCCCGTTACTTACGCTGGTCTGAACAGCCCATTGTGTGGAGTCGAGAGGATCATCCACCTCGGGTTGATAATCCGGGTCATCTGGCGTTGGTGGTGGCACCTCAAGTGGGAGTTTACAAGTTCACTAAAGTACTCATGGATGGGGGGAGTAGTATAAATATCCTTTATTATGAAGCCTTCCGTCGCATGGGGTTAACAGATAAAAATCTTAAACCGTCCAGCACGGTCTTCCATGGTGTGGTACCTGGTAAATCAACGTATCCAGTCGGCAAGATAGCTCTGGAGGTTGCTTTTGGTGATGAGCATGATTCAAGATCAGAAACATTGACCTTTGAAGTGGTGAAAATCAAGCGCCCGTATCATGCCCTGTTTGGGCGGCCGGCTTATGCTAAATTCATGGCGAGGCCCTGTTATGTCTATCTGCAGCTCAAGATGCCGGGTCATAAGGGGACCATCATGGTACATGGGAGTCGTAAGATCGCTTTGGAATGTGAAGAAGGTGATGCGGCTTATGCGGAGTCGGTTTGTGCAACAGAGGAGTTGAAGTTTTACAAAGACAATGTTGATCCGGCAGATATGACTTCCTTGAAGAAGCCAACTACAGAGCATGATCCGGCCTTGAAATTTAAGTCGGCTGATGAGACTAAGCTGGTTGATTTCGTTCCTGGCGATTCATCCCAGCAGTTCAGCATCAGCGCTACCTTGGATACGAAATAGGAAAGCGCGCTCATCGAGTTCATCCGTGAGAACCGGGACATCTTTGCGTGGAAGCCTTCTGACATGCCAGGTGTACCGAGGGAACTCGCTGAGCACACTCTTAATGTTGATCCCAAGTTTAAACCGGTCAAACAGTTTCTCCGCCAGTTCAATGAAGAAAGACGCAAGGCTATTGGTGAGGAAGTGGCCAGGCTCTTGGCAGCTAGCTTTATTGTTGAGGTATTTCATCCTGAGTGGTTGGCTAATCTGGTGCTAGTACTTAAGAAAAACGGCACTTGGCGTATGTGTGTGGACTACACAGATTTGAACAAGGCTTGTCCAGCGGATCCTTTTGCCCTCCCTCGTATTGATCAAATCATTGATGCTACGGCGGGTTGCGAGCGTTTTAGTTTTCTGGATGCGTATTCTGGCTACCATCAGATCAAAATGGCAGTTAAGGACCAGGAGAAGACAGCTTTCATAACTCCCTTTGGAGCCTTCTGCTATGTGTCTATGCCCTTTGGGCTAAAGAGTGCCCAGGCGACTTATCAGCGCTGTGTGCAGAACTGTCTTCACGATCAGATCGGCTGCAATGTTCATGCTTATGTGGATGATATTGTGGTGAAATCCAGAGAGAAGAAGACATTGATAGATGACTTGAAGGAGACCTTTGATAACCTCCGGGTTTATAAGATGATGCTTAATCCGGCCAAATGTGTCTTTGGTGTACCGGCAGGCAAGCTTTTGGGCTTTCTGGTGTCTAACAGGGGCATTGAAGCTAATCCGGAGAAAATCAAGGCCATAACTTCTTTGGCTAAACCGAAGTGCATCAATGATGTTCAACGCTTGGCAGGCCGGATTGCAGCCTTGAGCCGGTTTATCAGTCGCCTCGGGGAGAAGGCTATCCCTTTATATCAGATGCTGAAGAAGACGGACAATTTCGTCTGGAGCGCCGCCACCAATGAAGCGTTTGAGGATTTAAAGCGGCAACTAGCCGAGCCGCCTGTCCTTGCTGCTCCTGTTGATAAAGAGCCTTTGCTGTTATATGTGGCTGCCAATGCCCGGGCAGTTAGCGTGGCTATTGTGGTGGAGCGCAAGGAGACCGGAAAGGAGTATCCGGTTCAACGGCCGGTTTATTACATTAGTGAGGTACTTATTGAGTCTAAGCAAAGGTACCCACATTGGCAGAAGCTGGTGTATGGAGTTTTTATGGCAAGCCGAAAGCTTAAGCAATATTTCCAGGGTCATCCCATCACTGTGGTCAGCTCTGCTCCTTTGGGGGAAATAATCCGGAACAGGGAAGCGACTGGCCGGATTGCCAAGTGGGCCATTGAGCTTGGACCTCACGGGTTAAATTATGTGCCTCGGACGGCAATCAAATCACAAGCATTGGTGGATTTCATCAATGATTGGACAGACTTACAGGCGCCAGAAGAGAAGCCGGATCATACTTATTGGACTATTCATTTTGATGGGTCCAGGCAATTGGAGGGCTCGGGGGCTGGAGTTGTATTAACCTCCCCATGAGGTGATAAGTTTTGTTATGTTCTCCGTTTAATGTTCCCTTGCACTAACAATGCAGCTGAATATGAGGCCTTACTACACGGTCTCCGGATGGCTAAGGAGATGAATTTGAGCCGGGTTAAGTGCTTCGGTGACTCGGACCTGGTGGCTCAACAAGTGTCTGGTACTTGGGATTCTAGGGATCCGCTCATGGCTGCATATCGTCGAGAGGTGGATATTGTTGCAGGTCACTTCAAAGGCTATCAGGTTGATCATGTGGACCGGCGGAAGAATGAAGCGGCGGACGCTTTAAGCCATTTGGGTTCCCAGCGTAAGCCGGTTCCACCCAATGTCTTTTTGGATGTGCTGCATAATCCGTCGGTTAAACTTCCCACAAAGGAGGATCTGGCTGTTCCTGATCCGGAGGCTCAATTGGTGGCAGCACTTCATGTTATTCCGGATTGGACCGTCCCATATCTGGCGTACATGAACCGGGGCGAGTTACCAGAGGATGAGACTTTGGCCAGACAGATAATCCGGCGATCCAAGTCAATGACTATTATCAATGGCGAATTACATCACTGCAGTGTAACAGGGGCGTTTCAACGTTGTGTATCTCCGGAAGAGGGCCGTGAGATCCTGCGTGAGATCCACGAAGGGGATTGTGGTCACCATGCCGGTTCAAAGTCCTTGGTAGCTAAAGCTTTTCGTCACAGTTTTTATTGGCTGACGGCTCATGCTGATGTGAAAGACTTGGTGAAAAAGTGCGATGGTTGTCAGAAGTTTTCAAGCCGAGCTCATGTTCCGGCCTAGGAATTGAGGATGATTCCAATTACTTGGCCGTTTGCAACTTGGGGGCTGGATATGGTTGGGCCCTTTAAGAGATCCAAGGACAAGAAGACCCACCTTTTGGTGGCGGTTGATAAGTTCACTAAGTGGGTGGAGGCAGAGCCAGTCAGTAAGTGTGACGCAGCTACGGTGGTTCAGTTCATCAAGAAGGTGATTTTCCGGTTTGGCTTTCCACATAGCATTATAACTTATAATGGTACTAATCTGTCCAAAGGGGCTATGAAAGAGTTCTGTCAGCGTGAGCACATCCGGCTTGACGTATCTTCAGTGGCTCACCCCCAATCTAATGGTCAAGCGAAGAGAGCCAATCAGGAGATCTTGAGAGGCATCAAACCCCGGCTTATGGTTCCTTTGCAACGGACGCCGGGTTGTTGGGTGGAGGAGTTACCTTCTGTGTTATGGAGCATCAATACCACGCCCAACAGGTCTACGGGTTACACACCTTTCTGCATGGTCTACGGAGTAGAGGCGGTTCTCCCGAGTGACATCCGTCATGACTCGCCTCGTGTGGCGGCTTATGTTGAAGCTGATAATGAGAAGGCATGGCAGGAAGCACTTGACCTGTTAGATGAGGAGCGTGACATTGCAGCAGCCCGTTCGGCGATTTATCAGCAAGATCTGCGTCGATATCACAGCCGCCGGGTTAGAACCAGAACTTTTCAAGAAGGTGATCTGGTGCTCCGACTCATCCAAGATCAGACGGATATGCACAAGTTATCCCCGCCTTGGGAAGGACCCTTTGTGGTCAGCAAGAACCTACACAACGGGTCATACTATCTAATCGATGTTCGAGAGCACAAAGACTCACGTAAATCGGAGGAGGAGACCCACCGGCCATGGAATATCGCTCATCTACGGCCTTACTATACCTGAGCCCTAGGCTCTGCCATGTACATAGTTATGACAATGTATATAATATGATCAATATAGTAAACCGGAGCCTCAGCTAAAGCGGGGTATCTATTGTTTTTTACATCAAGTGTGGTTACATGGAGATTTATGCTTATAAAGCGGCGTCCATTTTATCCCTTGATTCGGCTTATCAAGCCATATATATAAATCACTTGGGGGCTTGGTCATATTCGAACCTTAGCTACACCTCTTGATAGGCGCAAGGCCACCAGAAAAATCACTTGGGGGCTTGGTCATACCCGAACCATAGCTACACCTCTTGATTGGCTCAGAGCCAAAAAGAAAAATTACTTAGGGGCCAAAGAGAGTGTTCCAGAACAACTCAAACATAGGCACCCACTGAGCACAGCTCAAAATATTGCTTGGGGATTCTTTGCTATCGCAATGAACAAAGAATCTACACTTGTAATAGGCTATCAAGCCACAGCTTGGAAGCCTGGTGTATACACCTAAAACCCCGGGTTAACCTGCCTTTTTAAGTAAGTCACTCCGTCCAGGTAAACCTGGTATGACCCGTCGAACTTCAACAAGTCAATCTCATAAGACCCTGAACTTGTCAAAGTTAAAACGACGATTGGTTAAAGATTGAGGTCCATCTTAAAAGGCTTTGTAAAATGGTTTAACTCAGCGGCCTGGCAGCCCATGAAAAGCCTCGAATTTGGGGCCTGGCAGCCCGTGAAAAGCCTCGACTACAAGTTTTCATATGCTTTTATTTGCCAAGTTTTTTCTCCTTTGATGAGATTTATGATAATTTTGGTAAACTGGCGTTAATCAACCCGGCTCGGCTTTCAACTACAAGTTGTCAGTACATGATTAGTCATATTCTGGTGCTTATTAACCCGGTCTGGTTTTGACTATAAGTCACCAGTATTATATATGAGTAATCCGGTGTTTTTTTTCACAACCCGGTATGGGTTTGTCATAAACCGGCACAATATGGAAGGAGTTATCAATACTCATGTTTGGGGTATCGCCCTTACTACAAAAGTTGGTCAACCTACGATGTGATTCAATGTCACAGGTATCATTTATTTTCATATTCGATTATTTTTAACAGCCTTGTTTATAAACCCAGGCTATATGCTTGGGCATCATGACCCGTCCGGTGGTAAACCACCAGGACAAGTTCAACTTTTTGTATGCAGGAACAGCCTGATTAAATCGCTCTGGATTATGGACATCATATAACTTAAGCATGGTGAATTAACAGTATCAAGCAAAGAAAATATGCACGATGGCATAGCAGACCAAGTGTTTGAACTAGCCTATTACAAGGCGTTTCAGTGCCCAAAAGAATAATTGTTTTTTGGCAAGTATTGCAGCACGCGGAAGGTTAAATCGGCCTCCGGATCATGACTCGTCACTGGGCTGCCCTGATGGTTGTGGATCGCCTTGCGCCGGTTCATCCTCTCTACCCAGCGGCTGGAAGTCAATGGTGGCCCAATCGATCCCAGTTAAGGCTCGGAACACAGCTTCATCGCTTATAAGTGTGGACGGTTCAACGTCAGGGGCATAGGTGTGCTTACGGATTGGTGGGATAAGATTTTGAGCTTCAGGGGTTGGTGCAGCAACCCGTTTGTTGTTGACATCATAACTCGCCTGGTAATATGAAAGATCAGTTTCTTCAGCCAGTTGGCAAGCCAGTGGACGTACTTCCCAGTTTATTGCTCGGAGGTCTTCATGGCCAAATTCTGATCCGTCTTCTTTTAAGCTTGGATAGCCTTTAGCCACATCCACCGGATCAAGATCAGGCACCCATGCTTTTGCCCGGGTTAGTGCGGTCAGAGCACCAGCCCTGGCAGCAGATCTCTTTAGCTCTTCTACCCGGACAGGCAACATTGACAACCTTTCTAAGGTCTCCTTGATTAAAGTTGGGGGCGGCTTGTTGTGATAAGCAGTGCAGATGATCCGTTGCGCGCCGGTATATAACTGCTCTATAAGAGTATAGGCAGCCTTCAGCTTCTTCTGTACGTCAGAGCCTAGATGACTAATGCGAGTTCCTGCGCCATTACAAACATCAGTAAACCGGCAATGTATGGGATGATATGTTGAAAATTTAAAGCCAGGATATTTACCAAACACAGCAGCAGTCATGGCATGTATTTGCCGCTTTACACCAGTTAGCTCATCCACCACCGGTTTGAGAGCTGCTTCTGCGTCCTCGGCTCTTTTTTGCAATGCGGATTTTTCTTTGTCCCAATCCGCCCGCTCCTTGTTGAAACTCTCCTTCAGCTTTTCCATAGCGGCTAAGGCACTGGTAAGCTCATCTTTGGTTTTGGAGGTTTCTGCCTGCTGGGACTTGATGTTTTCTTGTAGATCAGTGTTTTGAGTTTCCTTTTTGCTCAGCTCAGCCTATAAGAGACAAACATATCATGAATTGGCAGTGCATATTTGAAGTACCAAGCACATAACAAGTCATGCACCTGATACTTGGGGGCTAATGCATATTTGCTCGTAATCAGAAATTTCTGCAAGTCCCAAGTGCAATACAAGTATTACTCTTGGCACTTGGGGGCTAATGTATGCTGGTTCAAAGTGACATTATGAGTATTCTTCTAAAAGTCCCGGTTCATCATCATCAGTTAAACCGGCCCTTGGGGACTATACCGGCGGAAGTTGTAATGTTGCAATTCTAAGGTACCGTTTCATCTTAGAAAGATAACCCGGCCCTTGGAGGCTAAGCATGCAAAGATTGAGATATTACAAAGTCCCAGTTTAGATGACTATCATAAACCGGTACTTGGGGGCTACTGGAGTTAATATTTGGAATTGAACACAAGAGAGAAGTAGTTATGCAGTTACCTCATATCGCTCCTTCATTAGATTCACTAAACCGGCTTCAAAGTCGCGGCTTGTGTACAGGCGGTTTAAAAAACCAGAATGGATGTCTTGGGCATTGAGGTGAGCATAGGTTGACAAATCTGTGTTCCATTTGCCTTTGCCCATAGCAGAAACCTCGTCCTTGGCACTATGCTTCGATAAAGCAACAGGATTGCCAGGAGCGGTGTGTCCAACGCCAGTAATCATAATATCATCTTCTTTATCATCAACCGCCTTCACGGGAGTTGACGGTTTATCAGCAGCCTTAGCTGGGCTGGCCGACGTATCATCCGCGCGAGCTGGGCTAGTCGGTTTATCAGTGTGGCCTGTGGTATCAACTTCTGTTTGTTCAACTATGAAGTTATAATCTTGAGACGGTGGATCATCATGTGTAACATCAATATTTGTTCTTTCCGGATCTGGAGTCTTCTCCGGTTCAATATCCACATTGTCATCAGACGGTTTATTTAATCGGGCCTTCTTACTGGGTCTAGGCTTGGCACTGAGAAGAACAAACATAAAGGTCAGTACAGTATGCAAACATAACACATTAAGGATAAGATTAAAGCATAACCTACCCAGGGACCGTCTTGAGGGTTGGAAGTTGTGTGGCCGTTGACTCGCCAGAGGACGAATTAGGTGTTCCCTGATAATTTGAATCAGACGGATTAAGGGGCTGTCGAAAACAACCCGCCTTGGGGCAAGAAATATCAGGAGTATAAGAGACCTCTGTTCGACGTTTCCGGACTGGAGTGTTCGGTAAACCGGCAGAGGTAACTACCTGGCCACTGTGCCGGGTTGTGCGGCGGGCTTCGTGTTGCTGTTTCTTCAAAAGAAAGTTTGGGTCCAAGTGAGCTAAGGGGTGAGAAAATTTTATTTTCCGGTTTGCTTGACGGAGTTTCTGTGTTGGCAGAGGGTCTGAACCGGAAGAAAGGATAGTTACCTCTGCATCGTCAGCCTGGCTGCCTTCGGCGTCGTCCTGATAACAGTCGTTGTCAATAAGGTGTATGAAGAAAGAACCAGGAGAGTCAAGTTCTACCTCTGAGTCCGGATTAGCCAGATCCACGTCAGCATTTGGTTCAGAAGATTCAATGGTCCTCTTCTTGGCAGGTTTCTTGATGACCTTGGTCTTCGGGCGAAGTGGTTTGGCCGGTTTATCCTATGGTTTTTTCTTCCAGAATGGGTCATCGCCCTGTGAAAGATGGACAAAATTTTGAGACTATTTGAAAAGGGGTAAGCCAAAACAAGAAGGTTGTGATTCTTACAGTGGGCGGCCTGTTGGAGACGCAGAAAGGGCTTAACCCGGTCTGGCTACAGACAGCTTCCGGTTCATTCAGTATTTTCTTGACAGCCTCAGTAATTTCGGCTTCTGTTAGCTGAATGTCGATGTGTCGTTGAGGGTCTTTCAAATCCCCTGTGTATTCACACATTAAACCGGGGCGCCGGCTTAAGGGCAGAATGCTCCAAGTTATCCAACAGCGAACAAAGTCGACACCTGTCAAACCGTTTGCCATAAAGGCTCTGAGCTTTGACAGTTGTGGTGCATAGTTGGACCGTTCCTTGGCAGTCAGCCTTTGAGGGAAGGGATGAGTGTTGCTAAGCCGGTGGGGACGGTAACCCGGCAGAGGATTTTCATCAGTTGGAGATGTGTCTTTGCAGTAAAACCAAGTCTGATTCCAGTCCTTGGGGTGACTATGAAGCTTGGCATGAGGGAAGCTGACATCCTTCCTCTTTTGAATTGCCATTCCACCAAGCTCAGTGTTGGGTCCGTCTGTGAACTCTGTGCGACGGTTTAAGTGAAAGAAATCCCTGAACAGTTCAACTGTGGGCTCCTCTTGAAGATAGGCCTCACAAAATACTTGGAAATTGCAAATATTGGACACAGAGTTTGGTCCAATATCTTGAGGGTGGAGTTGGAAGCTGGCCAGCACATCCCGGAAATTTTTTGAACCGGGAGGGCTAAAGCCTCGACCCAGATGGTCAGTGAATACAACTACTTCTCCGTCCTTGGGTTCAGGAGGATTTTCCGGACCAGGGACCCTCCAGTGGATGACTTCTTTCTTGGCTAAAGCTCCAGTTGTGACACATATGTTTAATTGCTCTTCCGTAACCCGGGAAGGAACCCAGTTGCACTCGTAAACTTGTTTGGCCATTTCAATGGGAAGCTGAAACACATTTATTGTCGGTTTAAGATTTATGACGGGTGAGCATAAAGCACTGCAAGATAAGCAGAAGCAGAGGTATATACATATTGTAAAACCGGAGTTTGGTATTACTAAACCGGAGTCTGACAGTGGAGAAGGTGCAAAGATCAATGAATCGGCGGTTTAAGAGGAGACTAATGATGCCTACCGGATTATTGTTCTTTGACAAAGCTAAACCGCCTATATTGGTATGAAAGATAACATATCTAAAATACCTAAGTGAGGGAAAAACAAGTTTCACAAAGTGATATGACAAATTCGGATCTACGGTGCGACAGAAAACTAGAATATACTCAGACCTAAACTTCAGGTACTTAAACAGTTTATCAGGTTCAGATGAGTTTTTCTGTATGAAAGGGATGCTCTAATGGGGAAAAAGGGAGCTTTAACTACAAAGGCACCGGAAAATATCAGATCTAACTTGCCATTTGCGCTACTGAGAAGAACAGGAAAGAACAGCTCTAGAACTTCGAAGAACTCCGATGAGTACAAACCCTAATGATAAGATCTAGGGTGGAAGGAGAGAAGGCTTACCAGTATAAAAGGAACAGCGGAGAGGCGTCGCGATGTTCTGGTCCGATCAGGTCGATGCAGCGGCCTGCGTTGATGCGGCGGTCGGAGGTCGCGGCGGCGGAGCTCGAGCGCTGGTGCGGCTGTGCGAAGGAGGAAGACGAAGGAGGAAACGAGAGGGGAAATGATAAGGACCCCTGTCCCTATTTATAAGGGGGTGGATACAAGGCATGCGCGGGAATCGAGGAGGCCAAAATCATCATATGGCTATATGGACGCCTCGATTCTCGGGACGGTTATTAAGATAAAGATCAGTTAAGATGTTCTGGGCCACGTGCGAGGTTAATGTGAAGCGACGTCATGGCGGTTTAAGAAAATTCTGTGAGCTGACGTCATGGCGGGTTATAGCAAGGTTTATCAGACAAGTGATGCAAGATTGTGACAAGTCAGGTATTGAAGATTGATGTGAACAAGTTCAAATCAATCTGGGGCCTAATGTTGGGGATATTATTACTGGACGTAAACCAGCCAGGAGAGTCCGGGTTATCCCCATAATGAGTTATTTATATTTGAAACCCATGAAGACAAGGAGTATGGCGCTTTATGAAGGCCCAGGGCCCAAAGGCGGATTAAAGGCTTGTAGGTGTAAACCACCATATTATATGTAACTTGTAAGATAAGAAAAGAGTAGAGACCGAGCCGGACACGTTTATGAGCCGGCCTCGGGATTCTGTAAACCGACGGGCGTCAACCCATGTATATAAGGGGACGACCCGGCAGCGGTTTGAGGGAACAACAACTTGAGAGCCAGGTATAGCGGATTCGCTCCCTGGTCATCGAAACCCTAGCAATTCCACAGCAACTGGACTAGGCCTTTACCTTCACCGCAAGGGGCCGAACCAGTATAAACTCTCTGCGTCCTTTGTCCGCTTTAACCCCTTTAAGCTAACCCGTCGCGATGGCTCCATGACTAAGTCCTTTCTCTAGGACATCTGCCGTGACAAAACCACGACAAAAAGGGAAGGTGTGGAGCCTTCATCCTAGAGCAACAAGTATAATCATATCTCAAGCATAAATTCCAAGCATACCAATGCAACATTTCAATTTGATCTAGTGTCGAACGGACGACCCCTCCGAGTTTAGCACACATGCGGCTCGATGATGTATCCTCCTCCTTGATCCAGCAAGAGAAGGCGGAGAAGTATACGGGATCACAACCAGCACGACGGCATGGTGGTGATGGTGGTGGTGGAGCTAGTTCAGCAGGGGTTCGCCAAGCGCTACTAGAACAAGGACGGAGGAACTACGGAGTAACGGGAGAGAGAGGGGCGCCAAGGGCTTGGTGTGTCCTCTTGCGGTGCCCCCTCCCATCTATATATAGGTGGAGCGGCATGAGGAACAGCCCCTCCAAGCCCTAGGGTGCAGCTAAGGGGGAGAGAACTTGGACTCCAAGTCCAATCCTATTCCTACTAAGACTCCTCTTTTTTTCCCTTCCGTAGCCACATGGGCTTTTGAGGACTTGGTGCGCCTAGCCCAATAAGGCCAGGGTGCCTCCCCTCAGCCCATGCCAGCCCTAGGGTCATGGTGGACCCACTTGTGGACTTTCGGACCCCTCCGGAATCCTCCGGAACCTTCTAGAAGCTTCACGTTACAATACCGAAAATCTGCATCTTTTTTCGGAACCCAAAATATGACTTCCCATATATGAATCTTTACCTCTCGACCATTCCGAGACTCCTCGTGATGTCTGAGATCTCATCTGGGACTCCAAACAACATTCAGTTACCAATCATCAAATATCTCAATACTACACTGATAACCCAGAAGTATAGGGGATCAATTGTAGCCTTTCTCGATAAGTAAGAGTGTCGAACCCAATGAGGAGCTAAAGGTAGAACAAATATTCCCTCAAGTTCTATCGACCACCGATACAACTCTACGCATGCTTTACGTTTGCTTTACCTAGAACAAGTATGAAACTAGAAGTACTTTGTAGGTGTGATAGGATAGGTTTGCAAGATAATAAAGAACACATAAATAAAAGCTAGGGGCTGTTTAGATAAAGAAAAAATTAAGTTAGTTTTAGTAGAGAGATTTTTGTCACAAGAAAGTTATTTGTCCCTAGGCAATCGATAACTAGACCGGTAATCATTATTGCAATTTTATATGAGGGAGAGTCATAAGCTAACATACTTTCTCTACTTGGATCATATGCATTTATGATTGGAACTCTAGCAAGCATCCGCAACTACTAAAGATCATTAAGGTAAAACCAACCATAGCATTATAAGGTATCAAGTCCTCTTTACTCCCATACGCAATAACCCCCTTACTCGGGTTTAAGCTTCTGTCACTCTAGCAACCCACCATAAGCGAATCATGAACATATTGAAACACCCTACAACGGGGATCCCTCATGCTTGCGCGACACGGAGAGCACCATAGGACAGCACCAATAATAAAACATACAACTCAAACCAATCATGATCATCAATCAACCCATAGGACAAAACGGATCTACTCAAACATCATAGGATAGCCACATATCATTGGATAATAATATATAGCATTGAGCACCATGTTTAAGTAGAGATTACAGCGGAGAGAAGAGGTGTTACACCGTTGCATAGAGCGGGAGAGAGTTGGTGATGACGGCGGCGAAGTTGTTGGTGTAGATCGCCGTCAAGATGATGGCCCCGACAGCGTTCCGGTGCCACCAGGAGAGAGGGGGGTGAGAGCCCCCCTCCTTCTTCTTCTTGCTTGACCTCCCCCTAGATGGGAGGAGGGTTTACCCTCTGGTCCATGGCCTCCATGGCGGCGGAGGGGCAGGAGCCCCTCCGAGATTGGTTCTATCTCTCTGTTTCTCTTCTGTTTTTGTGTTCCTGTTTTCTGGCCTTTCACCGTTTCTTAAATTCTTGGATATCCGTAACTCCGATTGGGCTGAAATTTTAACACGATTTTTATCCGGATATTATTTTTCTTGTGGCCGAAGAAGGGCACCAACCGCCTTACGTTGTGGCCACAAGCCTCCCAGGCGCGCCCAGGGTAGGGGGCCACACCCCTAGGGCTTGCGGGCCCCTCGGGCATCGTCTCGCATTGATTCTTTTTCCCAAAAATCACATATATTCCAAAAAAATCTCCGTAAGTTTTTATTGTGTTTGGACTCCGTTTGATTTGGATATTCCGCGAAACAAAAAACATGCAACAAACAGGAACTAGCACTGGGCACTGGATCAATATGTTAGTCCCAAAAATAATATAAAAAGTTGCCAAAAGTATATGAAAGTTGTAGAATATTGGCATGAAACAACCAAAAATTATAGATACGACAGAGACGTATCATACACTAGCGTCAATGAATGTTAAGCATGCGACCCTGCTGGTTCGGGAATCATGTAGTCTTGACCGAGTCACCTCTCCGGTCAATAACCAATAGCGGGACCTGGATGCCCATATTGATTCCAATATATGCCACGAAGATCTTTTATCGGTTGAACCACGATGTCAAGGATTTGGTTCATCCCGTATGCAATTCCCTTTGTCCGGCGATATGTTACTTGCCCGAGATTCGATCATCGGTATCTCCATACCTAGTTCAATCTCGTTACCGGCAAGTCTCTTTACTCATTCTGTAATACAAGATCCCGTGACTAACTCATTTGTCACATTGCTTGCAAGCTCTTTAATATGTTGTATTACCGGGAGGGCCCAGAGATATCTCTCCGTCATACAGAGTGACAAATCCCAGTCTTGATCCATGCCAACCCAACAGATACCTTCGGAGATACCTGTAGAGAACCTTTATGATCACCCAGTTACGAAGTGACATTTGGATACACACTAAGTATTTCTCCGGTGTCAGGGAGTTACACGATCTCATGGTTTAAGGAACATATATTTGACATGAAAAAATCTATAGCAAATAAACTAAACTATTTGATGCTAAGCTTACGGTTGGGTCATGTCCATCACATCATTCTCCTAATGATGCGATCCCGTTATCAAATGATAAATCATGTCTATGGTTAGGAAACCTTAACCATCTTTGATCGACGAGATAGTCTAGTAGAGACTCATTACACTGGTACAATGAGGTGCTATACAAACGGTTTTTAACCCCTTTCTGTGACGGCGTTTTGAACCGTCACCAAGTGAGTGACTGCGATAGGGGGGTCCTTCCCACATGACCCAGAAATCGTCGGGGATAGGGAGCCTTGATGCATACAGTTGTCCCTATAAAACTGTTTCTGATATCTTGAATATCCCAAACGATTCATCCTTGCTACTCGTTTGTGCTCGCATTGCCATCGCAGTCGGAGTTCTGTGGTTTTACCTAAAACCAGGCGCAGCCTAGGCACATTCCAGGCATGGGAGTTTTCCAGGCACGTACCAAACTGGCTCTACGTTTATGATGCCTGGCACATCACAAACAGTTCATGATTGTAAACCGTGTACGATAGGTCGACAATCACACACATTTAGTTTTCCCGCACCGTTTGTGATATTGTCTGACATCACACACGCTTTGCAAACAGCAGCTGTGTGCATGGTTACACACGTTTTCTCTCCATGAACCATGTCGGATTATGATGTATATCACACACGCTATGCTTTATAGACCGTGTGCGCTACAATGACCTGCAGGCCACAATTTCACCCTAATTTAATTGCTGCTATTTAAAATTGTACCTAATTTGAATTTGAAAGTAGGCTATAGCTTTATTCATATCCATCAGGTTCAAACAACCAATGCATTATTCGATTCACAGGTACATATGTTCAAGAATTACATAAGCACCAAATAAAGAATGATGAACCAGGGTTCTATACTTGTACTATTACAGATGGTAAAGAAAGAGGCGAGAGACATTCTGGTTGCTGAACAAGGTGAAGCGGAATGGCCCTATTGTGCTCTCCTGGATGCAGAAGGCACGCACGACTCTAGTCCAACCCCTTATGATGGCCGGCCGCCAATCATATAGTTTGAGAGGTAATCTTGAGTAAACTGCTTCAGGATCCACTGCAAAGGAAAAAGATTCAGACATTGTCATCTAACACAACTCATTACGGGCAGTAAAAAGAAGGCTACAGAGTTCTTACTTACCATCATGCAGTTCACTGTTGTCTTGCATAAAGTGTAAACAAATAGTTTGATTAACATCTTTTGACCCATTTTAATAACAATCTTTACCAGTTTCCTCACTTGATGCTGGTTCATGAATATCTCATTGCCCCATACACAGAAAGGGTCAAAGTGTGGATCTTTGGCAATGACATATGTACCTAAAAGCACCAAGTTAATATTAGAAGCTAAACAACAATTGCAAAATGATGTAGTACAACACTCCCTCCATCCCATTATATAAGATCTTATTACATGTATATCTAGACATCATCAGAACATTAAGGTAACACTCTTCCTTGTTTCTATGTAGCCTGGGATTGCATATTTAGTCATTCAGTACAATGCATGTTGCTATGTAGCCTCAGATATATTAAATATGGCCCTAGTTAACCTACTGATAAATGAATTACAGATATATTCAGTGAAATGTCCGATTCGATGATTAATCCCTTATCAGCCCCCAGGCTATATGGTACCAGCTACCGATATCCTGAACAGTGAGTACATATAAGCAATGCGATGAAACTAACCTCGATGGAAAACAACACTGTTCTCAATATTGTCCTGTATGAGTACATATAAAGGCATGTTAAGCACAACAGGCTAAACATCAACCAAATATATCCATGGTAGACAACATAATCTACAAATGATAGCTTCAGTGTGCAGGTTTAAGCATGCTAGTTAAGCAAAACAAGAAGTGGAAAGGTGTGTTAACTGCATCAGGCATAACATTTAAAAACAAGCAAATAGTCATTCAAACTGGTATTGTGCAGGTCTAAAGTACACTAGTTATTGTTAAACAAACAAAAAGGCATGTTAACTGCAACATCCTTAACAACAACCAAATATCATAATTCATAGTGGTATTGTTGAAACTGTTATTGATGAAATTGAACTGCACGGCAAATAGTTGCACATATAGAGCATCACATTGTGAAGAACTGAAATAAACAAGGCATAAGGCCATCTCTAGCCGATCCTTTAAAAGTGAACGGACTAAAACCCTTAGTGGATATATATATATATATATATATATATATATATATATATATATATATATATATATATATATATATATATATATATATATATATATATATATATATATATATATATATATATATATATATATATATATACTCCAGCAATTTTTGGCCATTTCTAGTCGATCCCCTAAACTTAACGTTGTAAACTTCAATTTGATCAAGTTCAAAGTAGGTTCAGCCGAAAGTAGCATGCATTCAAACATAAACATAGATAGTTTTGCATAACCAAACATAAAACATAAATTTAAACTAAACTAAACTACTTTCGGTCGAAGTGGAGGTCGAGCCAATCCTTCCTCGTCAGATACGGTGTGCCGCGAGCCGGGTCCGGGCCGGTGCCGTCGTCGGGGTCGTTGGGGAAGACACTCCTCCACTCATCGACGTTGATCTCCTTGTCCTCGCCGCCCACCTCGATGCCCTCCGCGCCGCCGTCCTCGCTGCCTTCGACCTCGTCATCGGAGGAGAGCATGATAACCTCGCCGCCCTCCGCGCCGGCAAAGATCACCCGCTCCGCTTACACGAGCTCCGGGTGCTGCCGGCGGAGCTCTTGCATGTACGCCTCGTCAGCGGCCTCGGCCTCGAGGCGCTCCCACGCCTCGCGGTCCTCCCGTGCCATAGCCGAGCACACCACCCCTGTCTCCGGCGGAACGAGGTCGACCGGACGTGTGCCGAAGGGAAAATTGAGCCTAGCCGCCGAGCTGTGGTAGCAGACCTGCCAGCGGTCGTACTCCATGGCCGCGAGCTCGGCCGTGTGGAAGCTACCGAGCCACCGGCGGGTGTGGGTCTCCCAATCTATAATCTCAGCGACCCACGTCCCCCACCGCCGCTGCCGGACCCTGAGGTAGGACCTCATCGGCGGCCGGGCCCGAGGGAGGACGGGGAAGTCCTCGAACCGGTGTAGGGGCGCGGCGGCGGGCGGATCGGGCAACTGGCGACGGCGGATCGATAATGAGCCCGCGGAGGATGACGGGGACACCTCGGCGGCCACCTCGCCGGTGTCAGGCAAAGAGGCCACGATAAACCTCTTTTGGGCCATTGGTTCCTCAAGCTCCCCGGCACACAGGCAGAGGTTGAGCATGGAGGCGGCGATGGCGGCGACCTACCAATGGTTTCGAGCGAGGGAGGGGTGGTGTGTGTCTGTGTGAGCGGAGGTTTTGGGGAGTGTGTGGTGTGTGTGGAGGGGGGGGGGGGCAAGGTGGTGTTTGAGGAAATACCGCGGCAACTGAAAATTTTACTAGGCGGGAGTAAAATGCCGGGCTACTGAAAATTTGGATCAAGGGTGAGCAGATATTTTTGAGATTGCGAGGGATGCAGAGGCGGGAGTAACAAGGCGGGGCTACTAAAAATTTGAATCAAGGGCGACCAGATATTTTTGAGATTGCGAGGGATGCAGAGGCAGGAGTAAAATGCTGGGGCTACTAAAAATTTGAATCAAGGGATTGAAGCAGAGCGGGAGTAACAGACATCGCACATGGTCTGCACATACTAATCGTGTGCTATCAAACATTAAAACCTTCCAGGTGGTAGATATTTTCGAGATTACGAGGCAGTAGATATTTTCGAGAGTGGGAGGCAAGCCTCATGGAGCCCAATCTACTGTGCTGATGTGAGTGACTGCAGGGGCACAGGCGTGGCACACGGGTAGTCTGACCGAACCGTGTCTGTTGCGTACCCAATCGCAGACAGTTTATGCATCCAACTCGTGTGCTGTTTATAAATTTGGCAAAAAGAATAACGCGGGAAAGGGTCAGAACACGAACACACTTGCATGTGGACCAAATATATGTATGAAAAGGGTGGTTTGATGTTCGAATATCCAATGCACAACTTTGATGTGGCACCTGTCAAATAAAAGCACAGTATTGCTAGTCAGCCACCCCCTACAAACCCCACTTTGTGTCGGCGGTAAGGGAATCCTAGCTACGAATGCATGCCCCCAAATAGCTAGGTCTAAAATCTCACCCTACCGTAACACAAAACCTGTAGGAGTCCATCATATATATGGTCAAACTTCCCCTTTCGCTTCCCGACAAAGGTGGACCGTGTGCCGACCCACAAATGTGTGCTTGTGGCGCGAGATGGGTGACACCACATACGAACCACCTGCGGGTGGCCCTACTATATGTATGAAAAGGGTGTGATGTGATATTTAACTATCATTCACAACTTTGATGTGGCACGTGTGCCTCGCAAATTAACTAGACTTCCCTGACCCCACGGAGGTTGCAGGTAGTGTGAAGTAGCCGCCCACCCCCCACACACACGTCAGGGGGAGGGCATCTCACCAAGACGTACTGTAACATGGACCAAGCAGAATCCAACTTGGTCGTACAACCTCTTCCGCTCGTTGTTGCTCAAAGTGATGGACGTCCACACGGCCCCGCAAAATGGGCTAGCTTGTCGCCGATAACCTCACGAGGGAGTACTGTATGAAGACAAACCCACTCTGTGCATGTGGCCCAAGTATGTATATGGAAGTGGTGTGTGTGGTGTTTGAATACCCAATGCGCAAATTTGATGTGGCACCATGCTTTGGAACCGTAAAATCCCACACTGAGCGAGGGTTCACGCCGCGTAGCATGCACTCAGACTTAATTAGGCTTGGAATGATCGACCTACTATATGGTAACTCGAAGCAAAGAAGAAGAATCCACCCTGGTAACCTTTCTCGTCGTTGGTCGAAATGATGGACGTCCACACGGGCCCACGAATATATATAGGCTTGCCGCCCATAACCAAGCGAGTGAGAGTGTGTCCAAAGACAACCATTGCATGCGTGTGTCCCGAACATATTTATGGAGGTGTGTGATGCATGCATATGTGTTGAATACTCGGCCCAATGCACAACATTGATGTGGTGCATGCGTTGAAAATCGCAGAGGTCCCCACACAGAGCAAGAGGTTCATGACGTGTTGTGTGCTCGCCCCCCCCCCCCTTTGATCCAGCGGGATGGATTCATGTGTACACATGCGCTATTATATATATGTAATCTCACATCATGATCTATATCGTGAGACAGACAAAAAATTAATCCCCCTCCTAAGTCAAATTAATTAACCTCTCTCGCTGTCGGTGAAAGTGATGGACCAAGCAGGCCGACAGATGGAAGCATCGCCGATAACTGCGTGAGTGAGTGCCATAGGACAACAACCATCGCTTGCATGTGTGCCAAAACATATATATGGAGAGGTGTGTGGTTGTGATGTTTTGAATACCTAATGCACAACTTTGATGTGGCATTTGCCTCAAAAACCGCAAAGTCCCCACACAGAGTGAGGTTCATGTGACACCTAGTATATATATGCTGGTCACCCCCCCTTTGACACGTACTATACACCTAGTAACACAGCCCAAAAGAATTAATCCTCCTTGTTCGTCAAACGTACCTCTCTCTCGTTGGGTCAAAGTGATGGACGACGAACTCGCAGGCCCACAGAAAGCGAAGCGTACGTCGCACGCGAGTGAGCATCCTATATAGGACTACGTACTACCGCCTGCATGTGGCCCAAATAGGTGTTTGTGTGATGTTTGAATACGCAATGCACAACTTTGATGTGGCACCACATATATAGGAAACCAAAAAGTCCCCACAGAGAGCGAGGTTCATGATGCGTGGTATGTGCTATATGTACGCCCCCATTCAACGCGTGGTATATATGTACTTCTACTGTAAAGCACAAACCAAAAAAGAATCATTCCTTGATGGTCAAATTAACCTCTCTCTCGTTGGGTCAAGGTGATGGAGGATAACCTCGCATGTCCACAGATGGAAGCGCCACACGCGAGTGAGTTCCTATAGGGCAACCACCGCCTGCATGGTATTGCGTGATGTTTGAATACCAATGTACAACTTTGATGTGGCACCTGCCTCGGGAACCGGAAAGTCCCCACATGGAGCGAGGTTATGACGTACACATATATATAGACTATTCATGTTGCCCCCTCTTTGACATGTACTACATGCTCCTACCGTGCATATACGTAACACAAACCAAAAAAGAACCATCCTTGTTGGTCAAATTAACCTCTCTCCAACGAGGTGCGCGGGAACATGGGCACGAGCGTGAGCGGGCATGGTGAGCGCGAGCGGGGACGTGGCCCGACGGGCTAAAGCGGAAGACAGAGGGGGGATGGACGCGGCTTATAGCGGGGGAGGTCGTGGACATGCATGAAACCTCGGGGAGGCGTCGGTGGTGGAGATCGACGGCGATGGCGCCGTGGCCGTGGCCGGAGAAGAGGGACGATGGCGGGGCTCGGGGCCGGTCCAACTGGTGCTGGTGCTCGGGACCGAGCCTTCTGTGAACAGAAGGTTGAAGATGGCTGCGGGGTGGGCTGGGCCTGAGGCACTGTGCACTTGTGGCCCAAGTGCACAGTGGCCTTTTCCTTTTTTAGTTTGGGATAATTGATTTTATACCCTTAGTTGTGTCCCCCTCGTCAGGATTGCCCCTAGTTTCTGAAAACACGTGGTCTTGCCCAACCCACTTTGGCGTCTTGTGCTTTTGCCCTTTGACCGTTTGACCATCACTTTGAAAACTTCATAACTAATTCATACTAAATCAGAAAAATGCAAATAAGATACCAAACTATTCAAAAAAAACATCACCAGTATGTCAATGTCGCTTGCATTCAGGACAAAAGTGTTGGTAAGTGCCCATCCGAGTTTTAGCTCTTATCATACCACCATGGACAGTAAAATCCAAAAAAATTCAAAAAAAAGTTGGTGGCAAAGAATGACAAATGTTTTAAGTGCTTGATAAGTTTCATCAAGGAATGACATTTGTGGAAGTCATGGCAAAAAAATAATCTATTTTCGAGTGTTGATTGTTTTTTTTGCCAAGACTTCCATGAATGTCCTTCTCTGATGAAACTTGGCAAGCACTTAAAACATTTGTCATTCTTTGCCACCAATTTTTTTTTTTGAATGTTTGAATTTTTTTAGGCTTTACTATTCATGGTGGTATGATAAGAGCTAAAACTCGGATGGGCACTTACCAACACTTTTGTCATGAATGCAAGTGAAATTGACATATAGGTGATGTTTTTTTCGAACATTTTGGTATCTTATTTGCATTTTTCTGATTTAGTATGAATTAGTAATGAAGTTTTCAAAGTGGCAGTCAAACGGTCAAAGGGCAAAAGCACAAGACGCCAAAGTGGGTTGGGCAAGACCACGTGTTTTCAGAAACTAGGGGCAATCCTGACGAGGGGGACACAACTAAGGGTATAAAACCAATTATCCCTTTTAGTTTTATTTATTTCTTTCTATTTTGCATTTTCTTTTGATAGCAAATGATTTTTGTAAAATGTGAAACTTGCCACATAAGTACAGAGCAATATTCTGGGTTGGCACTAAAAGTTTGGGGGCAAAAAGAAATGTGTAAGCATTTTTAGAAATTGAAAAGGTTGGTTAAATGGCTGCTGGATTTGTTTTAATTAGATTGAGGGCATTTTAATAACTCAATTAATGTTGGTTTATTCATGACAATCAGTTAGTGAATATTTGCAGCCCGACGGACATTTTTATTTGACAGTTTGAAGAAATGAAAATTTATCTTGTAATTTAAATTTGAATTTGGCTTTGGTTTTTATCAAGTGGCACTTAAGCTTTGCAAAACATGGTGACAAGGCATCATTAGCATGAGGTCACTGTAGCATGACACCGGGGGTGTTACAAATCTCCTCCACTACAAGAAATCTCGTCCCGAGATTTAGGAGGTAGACGATAACAGAGCGGGGTATTCATCAAGAAGACGATCCTCGGGTTCCCAAGTGGCTTCATCTTCAGAATGGTTTGACCATTGAACTTTCAGGAACTTGATTGCCTTCTGACAGGGTGCGACGTTTAGCTTGATCAAGAATGCGGACCGGATACTCCTTATAAGAGAGGTCTTGTTGCAAATCAAGCACTTCATGATCCAGTGCATGGTGTGGGTCCTTGAAGCAACGACGAAGTTGCGATACATGGAAGACATCGTGGATGTGAGAGAACTGCGACGGCAATTCCAATTTATATGCCACATGTCCACGTCTGGCAAGAATGCGGAAGGGACCAATGTAGCAAGGAGCTAAGTTGCCCTTGATTCCAAAACGATGAGTGCCCTTCGAAGGAGTGACACGCAGATAAGCTTGTTCACCAGGTTGATAGATCGACCCCCGGTGTTTACGATCATAATTGCTCTTCTGGCGGGACTGGGCCGCCTTGAGATTTTCCCGGACAATACGGACTTGCTCTTCAGCTTGTTGGATAATATCCGGACCAATTAGCGGCCGTTCCCCTGTTTTTGACCAATTCAGAGGGGTTCGACAGTGATACGTCTCCAACGTATCTATAATTTTTTATTGTTCCATGCTATTATATTATCAACCTTGGATGTTTTATATGAATTATTATGCTATTTTATATCATTTTTTGGGACTAACCTATTAACCTAGTGCCCAATGTCAGTTGCTATTTTTCCTTGTTTTTGTCTCTACAGAAAATCAATACCAAATGGAATGAAACTTTTTGACGATTTTTCTTGGACCACAAGACACCCTGGAAGCTTCAGGAGGAGGCTAGATGAGCCACGAGTGCACGACAAGCTCACAGGGCGCATCCTAGGGGGGCACCCTACAAGCTTGTAGGCCCCCTATTGCCCCTCTAGCCCTAATTCTTCTTCTATAAATACCCAAATATTCCTCGTAGATCAGGGGGCACACCAAAAATACTTTTCCACCGCTGCAAGTTTCTGTTTTCGTGAGATCCCACCTGGGGACCTTTTCTGGTACTCTGCCGGAGGGGGATTCGACCATGGAGCGCTTCTACATCAACCTTGCTACCCTTTCGATGATGTGTGAGTAGTTTACCACAGACCTATGGGTCCATAGCTAGTAGCTAGATGGCTTCTCCTCTCTCTTTGATCTTCAATACAATGTTCTCCTCGATGTTCTTGGAGATCTATTCGATGTAATCTTCTTTTGCGGTGCATTTGTTGAGATCCGATGAATTGTGGATTTATGATCAGCTTATCTATGAATATCATTTGAATCTTCTCTGAATTCTTTTATGCATGATTTAATATCTTTGTATTTCTCTTCGAATTATCGGTTTCGTTTGGCCAACTAGATTATCTTTATATCCCTCTACATCAGGTCATCTTGCTTAAGGCGTTACTCCATTCTTGTTAACTTAATACACTAGATGCATGATGGATAGCGGTCGATGTGTGGAGTAATAGTAGTAGATGCAGGCAGGAGTCGGTCTACTTGTCACGGACGTGATGCCTATATACATGATCATTGCCTTAGATATTGTCATAACTTTACGCTTTTCAATCAATTGCTCAACAGTAATTTGTTTACCCACCGTATGCTTTCTTTCAAGAGAGAAGCCTCTAGTGAAAACTATGGCCCCCGGGTCTATCTTTTATCATATTATTTTCAGAGCTATAAAATCAAAAACACAAAAATACCTTGCTGCAATTTATTTACTTTTATTTTATTTAGCACTTTTACTTATCTTTTATATCTATCACTATCGGATCTCATCCTTGCAAGTAACCGCGAAGGGATTGACAACCCCTTTATCGCGTTGGGTGCAAGTATTTGTTTGTTTGTGTAGGTGCAATTATTGGAGACTTGTATGTTCCTCCTACTGGATTGATACCTTGGTTCTTAACTAAGGAAATACTTATCTCTACTTTGCTGCATCACCCTTTCCTCTTCAAGGGAAAAACCAACGCAAGCTCAAGAAGTAGCAGGAAGAATTTCTGGCGCCGTTGCCGGGAAGGATCTACATTAAGCCTACCAAGTACCTATCATAAACTCTCATCTCTTGCATTTATATTATTTGCCATTTTCCTCTCGTTTTCCTCTCCCCCACTTCTAAAACGTTTTCAGAAAAACACAAAAATATTTGCCTTCTTTCCGTTTGCCTTTGTGTCTTACTTGGTTTGCTTGCTTGTTTGCTTACCATAATTGCATATTTATTCCAAATTAGAAGCAAAAAAGTTTATGGATCCTCATCAACTTGCTAATCTTTTTAAAAGATCCAATTATGATGAACCAATTGCTAGTGAGTTGAGTGCACTAGATTATCTTTATGAAGTTTTGCTTGAAATTCGTGATTCTGAAAATTGTGATGAAGTGTTTAAAGAAGAAATTTATGAAGTGATTCACGATAGCTCCTTGAAAGAAAAGCATGATTGCAATGATGTTATTATAAATTCTGTTAATGTTAATTGTGCTAATAATATGCAAAACCCCAAGCTTGGGGATGCTAATTTTGCTATGTCCACTACTTATTGCAATGATCATGATTGGGCTGATAATGCTTCTTATGATCTTGAAATTTTATTTAAGCCTCATGATGAATATGTTTGCGATAATATTGAAAGTGGGTTTGGAAGAGTGTCAACATTAGCTAAAAATAAACCCACATATTTGGAGAGTGTTCAATCTTATTTTTTTTTGATAAAAGTGGGTTTGAAGAGGTCATGACTTTAGTTGATGTTAATCCCACTATCTTGGAAGATTATAAAACTTTTATGCATGCGGATCATGAAGAGAAAATTTTATATGATAGATATATTGTTGAATTTGATTATGATCCTACATGTAATTATTATGAGAGTGTAAAATATGGTTGTAGAAGTTTCCATGTTACTAAATTACCTCTCGTTATGTTGAGATTGCTATTGTTTCTTTCTTCTTCCTTGCATATGCTAGTTTTTGCTTGTCTTGATAAAAAAATTCCCTATAAAATGCCTCTGCATAGGAAGTATGTTAGACTTAAACTTGTTTTTCACATGCCATATGATGCTCTCTTTGTGCTTCAATTTTTTGTCTTTCATGTGAGCATCATTAGAATTATCAATGCCTAGTAAAGGCTCTAAAGAAAAGCACTTGTTGGGAGACAACCCAATATTTTTATTTTCTGTTTTTATGAGTTTATGCAATTATACTTATGTTTTGATTGTGTTTTAGTATTTTAATTAGTGTTTGTGCCAAGTAAGACCTTTGGGATGGTTTGGAAGATCATTGATTTGATTTTGAGAAAAAACAGAAACTTTTGCATCCAGTAGCAGAATTGTTAAAATTTGCTGGAACATGGAAAAATTCTAAACTTTTCACACAAGAGTGATATAAAGATTGCCTACATTGTCCTAAGTTTTCTGAATTTTTGGAGTTACAAAAGTATGATCTTAATTTGGGTCTTTACAAACTGTTTTGTTTTTGACAGATTCTGTTTTCATTGTGTTGTTCGCTTGTTTTGATGGACCTATGGGTAGTATCGGGGGGTATGAGCCATTGTGAAGTTAGAATACAGTAGATATAATGCAAATATAAAATTGGAATGAGTTTACAACAGTACCTAAATTGGAGATTTGTTTTATTATACTAACGGATCTCATGAGTTTTCTGTTGTGAAGTTTTCAAGTTTTGGGTAAAGTTTCGATGGACTAAGGAATAAGGAGTGGCAAGAGCCTAAGCTTGGGTATGCCCAAGGCACCCCAAGGTAATATTCAAGGAAAACCAAGCGACTAAGCTTGGGGATGCCCCGGATGGCGTCCCCTCTTTTGTCTTTAGTCTATCGGTAAATTACTTGAGGCTATATTTTTATTCACCACATGATATGTGTTTTTCTTGGAGCGTCTTGTGTTATATGAGTCTTTGCTTTTTAGTTTGCCACAATTATCCTTGATGGACACACCTTTTGAGAGGGACACACATTAATCATGAATTTATTAGAATATTCTATGTGCTTCACTTATATTTTTTGAGCTAGGTAGTTGCTCTAGTGTGTCACTTATATCTTTTAGAGCATGACGATGGTTATATTTTGAAGAAATTGATGAACTATCATGCTTCACTTATATTATTTTGAGGGTCTTATAAATAGTATGGCAAATTTCTTAGGTTATGAATTTAGTCCTAATATGATCAAGTATTCAAGAGGGATATAATAAAAACTTTCATGAAGATCATTGAATCACTGGTACAACGAGGTGCTATACAAACATTTTTTAACCCCTTTCCACGACGGCGTTTCGAACCGTCGCCAAGTGAGTGACTGCGATAGGGGGGTCCTTCCCACACGACCCAGAAACCATCGGGGATAGGGAGCCTTGATGCATACAGTTGTCCCTACTAAACTGTTTCTGGTATCTCGAGTATCCGAAACGCTCCATCCTTGCAACTCGTTTGTTCTCGGATTGCCATCGCAGTCGGTATTCTGTGGTGCTACGTTTACGATGCGTGACCCATCACAAACGGTTCATGATTATAGAAGCAGACAATCACACACATTTACTTTTCCTCGACTGTATGTGATTCGATGTAAGAGCGCACACAGTTGTCGCTATAAAACTGTATGCGAAGCTTGAATACATCCCACACGATTCATCCGTCGTACCCGCGTCGGATGATCGACCTATCACACGCGTTCTTTTATGACCAAACGTTTGCGATGCCCACAACATCACAAACAGTCCATAATTGCAAAGCGTGTGTGATAAGGTGACTATCGCAAACATTTAATAAGAGAGAACTCTGTGCGATGCTGTTGTTAATCGCACACGTTTTTTCTTGGCTGATCGTGTGTGCAGTAGAGATTGATCGCACACGTATTGGATCCTAGAAACGTGTCTGATCTCCATGTCTATCACAGATGTTTTGCTTTCACAAACCGTGTGTAGTGTAATCCCTAATTTAAAAATCACATGTTTTGAATTTGAAAGTAGGCAATCACTTATTTCATATCCAACCATGTTTATTACAAATATAGGTTCAACCACGAATGCATAAATCGATGCACAGGTACATATACAGAAGAACTACAGAAGCACCAAGTAAAGAATGATGAACCACAGTTGTACTAAAGACTGTAAAGAGAGAGGCGAAAGACATTCTGGTTGCTGGAGAAGGTGAAGCGGAATGCCCATATTGTGCCCTCCTCCATGCATAATGTGCGCACGACTCTAGGCCAACCCCTTGTGATGGCTGCCCGTCCGTCCTTCACTATCTTCATTAGGACTTCTCGATGCTCATTGTAGTCTGGATGAAATACTTTAACCTTCATTGAGTGTCCACCAATCATGTACTTTGCGAGGTAATCTTGAGTAAACTACTTCGGGAACCACTGCGAACAAAAAAGATTCAGAAGTTCTTGTCTAACAACTCATTATGGGCAGTAAAAAGAGAAGGCTGCAGAGTTTGTAGTTACCATCCTACAGCTCACTATTGTGTTGGATAGAGCGTAAACAAATAATTTGCTTGCCACCGTTCGTATCTTTTTGCTAATAATCCTTATCAGTTTCCTCACTTGATGCTTGTTCATGAATATCTCATTGCCCCATACGCAAATAGGGTCGATGCGTGGATCCTTGCCAAGGGCATATGTACCTACAAGCAACAAGTCAATATTAGAAGCTAACAAGTGTCCAGGCCTGGATCTATATGCACTACATTATGGAACGACGGGGGGAGTACAAGCTGAGGGATGAAACTAACCTCGGCGGAAAATGGTGCCCACTCCCGTTGTTGTCCTGCATAAGTAGTGGAAAGGCATGATAAGTACAGCAACCTTAACATCAAACAAATATATCAAAGGTAAACAACATCATCTCCAAATGATAGCTTGAATGTGTTGGTTTCAGCATGCTGTTAAAGCAGATATAAAATGGAAGGCAATGTTACCGACAACAGGCTTAACAGCCATCAAATATTGCAATTCAAACTGGTATTGTTGAAAATGAATAGAACGTAGGTAATGCTTAAACATCACACTGGATAAATGTGTAAAACTGAAATAAAGGGCATGTGTTAAGTACACCAGGCATAACTGGAACCAAATATAGCCGTTCAAACTGGTATTGATGCAGTCGAGTGGCACAGTTCCGACTTGCACATAATGAACATCACATTGTGAATGACTGAAATAAACAAGGCATAAATGATCAGTATAACAACCAAATATAGCCATTGAAAACTGAACAGAGTCTCACTGCAACCAACCTAACAAGCAAATACAGATAAACAGGGCATATGCTTGAAAACTGGACAAATGCTCACTGCAACCAACCTAACAAGCAAATACAGATAAACAAGGCATCTGCTTGAAAACTGGAGAAATGCTCACTGCAACCAACCTAACAACCAAATACAGATAAACAAGGCATCTGTTTGATAACTGGACAAATGCTCACTGCAACCAACCTAAGAACCAAATACATATAAACAAGGCATCTGCTCGATAACTGGAAAAATGCTCACTGCAACCAACCTAAAAACCAAATACAGACAAATAAGGCATCTACTCACTATAAACAACCAAATATAGCCATTCGTGAAACTGAAGTGGACAATTCATACTTAAACATCACATAGCCCTATTGAACAATACATTTTTGCATAACTAAAATAATTAAACACGGCACAGTTAAAACACCGCACGGCAAATGCTACTACATCAAAGGGTACGGGTTGGCAAGCTAGAAAAGGTAAGATTTGCTGATAGGATGTTGCCTCACATGTCATGGATGGGATCCTTCCAGTTCGAAGAGCACAGACCCATGGTGCACTCTCTGATGTCACAGATGGGCTGTTTCACCTTGGAAGAACCTTTGTGGGTGCCCTCCTCGTGGTCGTGGTTGATGATATCTGACTTGGCAATTGAGGATCCCAAGCCGCCGCCATAGAACGTGTCCGTCAGAAATGACAAAATGGGCTCGATGGCGTACAAGGATCGCAAATCCTTGACCGTGTGGCGGAGGAGATCAGCGGCAGGGCCGTCGAAGAGATCGACGGCGGTTGAACCAGAGGGGTTGGGGATGGACCACTTAACCTGTGACATGGCCCGCGTGAAGCCGTCGCTGTCGACGAGCTTGATGTCGTAGCCAGCTTTCCCGAGATACAGTAATATGCTAGCCCGCTGACATGAAGCCTTCAACATGGCAACATAGTCAACGTCTTCGCCGGCTTCTGCGGCGACGTGTTGCTCCAGGATCGACAGGTCGGGGCGAATGGCGGCCACCTCGCCAACATCCGCTGGAGAGGCCATGATAAACCTCTTCTTGGCCGAATGCTCGTCGGGATCCCTGGGATACATGGTCGAGCTTAGGCTGCGACATTCTGGAGCAGGGGATGTGGATCTGGCGGGGAGGTACACCACAGGCCTCATCTAAAAACTTAGGGGAGTGGGGCGACGGTATGGGAATCGCTGGGTAACCTGTACTTTATTATCTAAGCTAGGAGGAACGGGCAGACCGGCAGGGGTTGGCGGCGGCAAGCTAGGATTCGAGGGGGGGAGGGGGCCGGGTGGGGGACTGTGGAGGGGGGGTGCTGTTTGAGGATACGCCACGGCTACTGAAAATTTTAGTAATGGTGGGTGGAGATGGTGGTGGACGAGGGAGGGCGACGGTTCAAATGCCTCGGCTACTGCAATTTTACTATAAGGTCAGTGCTGGAGGAGTGTGGGCGATGGTTGAAGTACGGCGGCTACTAAAATTTGGGTAAAGGAACTGATGCGGGGCGGGAGTACCCATGATCACGCACGGTCCAATAAGAATATGCGTGTATGATAATAAGGAAAAGTGGCGGAACAGCCGATTTTTGCAACGCTCAAGGCGGGTAGTTTGTTTTTAGATTTCTAGCTAGCTGGTCTATCGCACACGGTTCGTCCTAATTTTCAGACGCAGACGTGGAATTCAATCTAAATAAACTACCCGCCTTTAGCTTGCACAGGTGGTGATTTTACAGCGCACTTGCATCGCACACGGTTAAGCCAGTACCTCCACCTTTGCTCGCGCTTGCGCAGTTGTGGTGATTTTACAGCGCACTTGCATCGCACACGGTTGAGCCAGTACCTCCACCTTTGCTCGCGCTTGCGCAGTCGTGGTAATTCACAGTGCACTTGCATCGCACACGGTTAAGACATTATACCCGTGTCTGTTGAGTGTCATCAGAGTCTTTGCAGCAAAAAAAAAATGTTAGAGACGGTCAGAAGACAGCCACACCAGCATGTGGCCCAAATATATATATGAGTTAAAAGGGTGGTCTGTGGTGTTCAAAATTCCAATGCACAACTTTGACCGCGCGGGCCCATGGTTGGGCGCGTCATCGAAGATCGATGAGAGGGGCCAGAAGTCAAGAACCACCTGGAAGTGGCCAAATATATGTAGGAATATAGGGTGTGATGTTTAAAACTTTAAATACACAATGCACAACTTTGGTGGCACCTGCCTCGCAAACCCGAAAGCACCCTTGGATATATCTATAATGACATAATGTCGTAGCTAGCTAGGGTGCTTGACCCACCTCCCACTTCGTGTCAGCGGGGTGGATGCACGTAATGATACTTTGGTCATACATGCATGTCGCCATGACCTACCATAAGACTGACCAGTGAATCTATCGTTTGGTCAAACGACAACCGTTGTTGTCGATAAACTGCTTGGGCCAATAGATTGAACCATCATAAAAAATTGCACGAGAGGGACCACAAAACCAGCACCTCTTGCATGCGGCCCAAAATGATGTACGTTGGAAGGGGTGATGTGTGTTTTCAATATAGAATAATGCGGCCCAAAATGATGTACAATTTAGATGTGTGTTTTCGATACAGACAACAACCATGAAGGCCAGGTAGTTAAGGATGAGATACGCAGGGTACAGTGTAGGTCGAACCCAGCAATCCGAGCATGTGGGAGGGAATCCTGACAACGCATGAGCTCGAGCTTTGGTTGAACGACATGTGATGGTGACCGGCCCTAACACGAACTAGGAGGAATCCATTCATGGCCAACACATACCCCTCGTTATCGGTCAAAGGGATGATATATATACACTCGGGGAGCCCACAGATATGCATGTCATCACAAAAAACCACACAAGGGAGACGTGGTCGATCAGAAGACCCCGTACACACTGCATGCGGCCCGAAAATATGTATGGGTACGGTGGTGTGTGATGTGTTTAAATCCCGAATGCACAACTTCGATGGGCTACTAACTATATTACAAACCGAACACCGTACCCGACCCCAAGCCTGGTTCAATACGTATGATGTCGGTTTCCCAACTTCGAGGCAGCGGGGGGGGGGGGGTGTCGTCCAACGCATGTGCTCAAACTTTATTTGGTCCAACATGGCACACATAGCAATAGGAAACCATCATGGTCAAAACCCTTCTTGTTGTTGGGTCAAAGGGATAGATTGTGTGGGCCCCCCTCGTTATTGGTCAAAGATAATATATATACCTCGGGGAGCCCATAGATATGTGCGGCGTCTATAAACCGCACAAGGGAGACATGCTCGATCAGAATACCCGGCCCCCTATACCCTGCATGCGACCTGAAAAAATTGTACGGGTCTGGTATGTGATTTGTTCAAATCCCGAAAGCACAAGTTCGATGGGGTACCAACTACATCAGTAACATTACAAACTAAACATCGTACCCCCGCGGCCAGGTTAAAGACGCACGAGGTCGGGAACGCAACTTCGAGGCGGATGGGGGGGTAGGGGTCGGGTGTCGTCCAACGCATGTGCTGAAACTTGATTTGCTCTAACATAGCACACGGAGCAAAGAGTAAACCCTTCTCGTGCATTGAGTCAAAGGGATAATTTGTGTGGGCCTACAGATGTCGATCATTCTTTGATTTTTTAGAACAAAAAATAACCAATAAAAACATAGTCTACAAATCAGCAAAACAAGGATCCCAAGATTTATATAATCGCCATGACAGGTCACTATAGAGTCAATCATTCTTTGATTTTTTAGAGCAAAAAATAACCAATAAAAACATAGTCTACAAATTAAATGAAGCTTGAGATATGCAACTTCCCACCGGGTCACCCATCCTTAGACTACTCCAGCCCGAGCACGCTTAACTTCTGTGTTCTATTCGACTAGTGCTGATAGGAATTGCCTCCTTGCCTTTAAGGCGTTTCACGCTGGTCACCCTATGGGACCTACTCCCTCCTATCACACACATTTGTGCTTTTAGAAACTGTGTGCGATATTTACATGGCTGGTGTGTCGCCACCTAGCCTTCAATGAGCACTGACACTGGCAGCGGGAAAACGATGGGAGAAGAGGCGGGAAACCGATGAGAGGAGTGGCGGGAAACGGTAGCGTGTTTGGATATATAACAACATTAATATAGAAAACTTAGTAGAGAAGGAAGCATGAGCTAGCACGACGCATGCGCACAGTGCTTACCCATATACTGCATGTGCTGTCGAAAGGGATGAGGATTGCCGTTCAATCTGGGAGCATCCAACGGTGCAGACGTACGATCCGTGGGGTTTGGGTTCTGGCCAATCAGAATGCACGACTCAGATCGTGCGCGCAGCAGGGGGGCATCGGCCACGGTTTAGTAGGCACACGGCTTTCATGAGTGAACCATGTGCTATTTGAAATCATTTCGTGAGAAGAATCTCGGTTTTTAAATCCCCGTAAATCCAAAACTCACCTGAAAATCATGAAACTTGGCATGGTGTCACGACATGGCACATATATGTCGAGGAATTTTTTTTGTCCATTTTGGCGCAAGTTTTATTACAAGCCTCTTAGAAACCGGAGCTTATCTCAAAGAAGCCTCATGGTTCCGATAGGGAAACATGTCCCCCTTGTGGGCGAAATGATAATCACTGCCTCTTTTCGCCTTGTATTTTCTTCTACGGGCAACATGGAACGACAGGATATCTGTGCTGAAATTTAAACTTATTCACGGTTCGTTTGGCCTTTTTATACACTAACTGAGTTTCCTAGGCATTTAATGTCCATAATTCAAATCTGAACTACAAATACATGCTCCAGTTCACCAAAATGGCTAGAAAAATTATACATGTGTCCTTGGGTGTATGTTTAGGTCCCATGCCAGGAATGGGAATGAATTACAACCGTACCAGCGTCCTAGCTCGTCCTCAAACATTTGGAATCTCAGTTTTTAAATTCAATGAGACCTAAACATGCACCCAATGACACATGTACAATTTTCCACCCATTTTGCTTCACTGGAGCATGTGCTTGTAGTTCAAATTTGAATTATGGACTACATTAAATGCCTAGAAAACTCAATTAATATATAAAATGGCCAAACGAACCCTGAACAGTTTCAAATTTCAGCACGACACTCCTATTATTCTATGTTGCCTGTAGAAAACAAAGTTCAATGCGAGAAGAGGCAGTGATTATCGTTTCGCCCACAAGAGGGGCATGTTTCCCTACCGGAACCACGAGGGTTGTGAGAAGCTTTGGTTTGTAAGAGGCTTGTAATATAGCTTGGCCCAAATTGGACAATTATTTTACCACGACATATATGTGCCATGTAGTGACACCATGCCAAGTTTCATGATTTCCTGGTGAGTTTTGGATTTACAGAGATTTAAAACCGAGATTCGCAATGTTTGTGGCCAAGCCAGGACGCCGAGACGATTGAATTCATTCCCATTCCTTCCGTGGGACCTAAACATGCACCCCAAGGACACATGTACATTTTTTCTAGCCATTTTGGTGCACTAGAGCATGTATTTGTAGTTCGGATTTGAATTATGGACATTAAATGCCTAGAAAACTCAATTAAGGAATAAAAAATGTCAAACGAACCCTGAATAATTTCAAAGTTCAGTGCGAATCTCCCGTTGTTCCATGTTGCATGTAGAAGAAAAATACAAGGCTAGAAGAGGGAGCGATTATCGATTCGCCCACAAGGGGGACACGTTTCCCTATCAGAACCACGAGGCTTCTTTGAGAGAAGCTCCGGTTTGTAATAAAGCTTGGCCCAAATTGGACAATGTTTTTACCACGACATATATGTGCCATGACGTGACACCATGCCACCTTTCATGACTTTCTGGTGAGTTTTGGATTTATGGGGATTAAATCCCAGTAAATCGAAAACTCACCCAAAAAACATGAAACTTGGCATGGTTTCATGACATGGCACATATATGCCATGGTAAAAAAAATCGTCCAGTTTGAGACAAGGCGCACACATTAATAACCAACGAAGTCCTTTTGAAACAAATAGCTGACACGTTAATTTCGCAAACGGTTGTATTATATGAACCGTGTGTTCTCATAACCATTTAAGTGCGGCCACGCGTCCCTCTTTTCTTATGGGATAGTACTACCTCCGTCCTCGTTCATTGATCATCTTTGTATTGTGTGCCAAAATTTAACCATACTCGATGGCGTGCGTGCATCTGTTTGATTAGACGGGACGAGCGTGAGAAGTCCGCCGTGCAGCCTCAACGGGACACGTGCGAGCAGTCCGCCGCGCAGGCTCGACGGGACGCGTGAATCCTATCCACCTCGCAGGCTCGACGGGACACGTGCGAGCAGCAAGGCCGCCCATGCTCACCGGGAAGCGAGCTCTTTGACCTCCATCCACCAGCCGCCCGCCTCGCTCACAACTTCTCCATTAATGGCGGCTGAGCCGCTGTTTAACACGCGGTTAATTAAAGCACCTGGACGGAGGGTGTTTGCTTGTGATCCCATGGCCCCGCTCAACGTTAGCATTTGCTTTGTTCGTGTTTTCAACTCGTATTCCGGCCTAATTTAAAATGCCACATAGGGCAACGGATAATACGACAACAAATAAAATGGCAACGGATAATACGACGACAAATTTACAATGGCGCGGATAATAATTGTCTTACATATTCCGGATAATTAAAAATGCCACATGCGGCAAAGCCCGGAAGACACGGGGGCAAGAGAAGAAGGAAATCGCAGACAACGATCTGGGTCGCTACTGTCTCTACTCCTCGATGGATCGCCGGGCGACGACATCCTCCAGCTCCTTCTTCAATTCCTCATGACTTTGCTTGAAAGCAGCCATGGATTCCTCCACCTCCTGCTCGCGCTCGATCCGGAGCTTCCTCAAGTCACCAATCTGTTCCTCGACGACCATTGTCAGCGTCATCCCCGAGGCACTTCTCTGCTCATGTAGCATCTTCCAGCCGGCGGCCTCCTCCTCCTTCTTGGCGAGTGCCTTGAGGAGGTTCACATTGTCACCCATGAGTTGCTCGACGAGGCCGGTCGCCTTCTCAACCGAGGCATCGCTGATCTCGAGCAGCTTCATCAAGCCGTCGACCAGCTCCGACTGCTTAATGAGGCCAGCGACAATGTCGTCGTCGCCGGCCAAGGACTTCAGCAACGCCTGCTCGTTGCGATTGCCGACGCGGCAAGTGCGCTTGTGACAGCCCTCGCGTGCCCATGAGAGCTCGTTCGAGGGCTCCGCGGTGCGCCGGGACATCTCTGCTGTGGCTGCCGCTTGGCAGCGGGACCTCTCTAGTGCTTCCGCGGCCTTGGTCTTTGCTGCCTGGTTATATGTCCACCCAAAACTCCTCCTACCGGTCATGGCGGAACGACTTGACAGGAAAGACCAGTTTTGTGGGTGATGAGGAGAGGAACTGTGAAGTAATTTTCGAGTGGGTAGTTTTTATAGCCCGGTGTTAAGTGTGAACACATATTAGTTTGATCGGTGTGAATAGATTTGCAATTACTTATTGCATTGTAATCTGCAATGTGACGAGAAACCGCTCCATTTCCATGTCTCTGGCCTGGTAGCAAATTCCGTCCATCACCTGCATCCTCAAGATATCACGTTGGCGATGTTCTACTTCATCGGGGACATCAACTCCGCCAAGGATGCGCTCGAGCCTGGCCACCACATCATTGGGATCGAGGTTGACACGGCTGCCGCGGGCAATGATGAAGCCGCAGGCTGGCTGTGTCTTGACTGAATTGCAGAGGTCCTCTGCCCACTCCTTGCGGGGCATCAGGCTCTCAATGAGCACTGGTGACGGCGGCTCTTCGGGTGGGTCGTCGATCATGCCGCCGAGCAGCTCTGGATCTATTGCACGGTGGATGGCAAACTACTCATCACACCTCCTCTGCAATATGTTGATTGTGCGCCCAAGGACTATCACACCGATATCGCTGCCGATGGGCCATGGTGCCTGCACCAGCCGATGAAGCTCTTACTCCCCGACCTGCTCCGGCTCGTTCTCCTCGCCGAAGATGTAACGCTGGTAGGGGTCGACGTCGAAGCTTTGGTCGTTGCCTGACATGCTTGGAATAACTAATGGTAGATGGGTGAGGACTAGATCTGCGCAGAGTGTCGCGACGGTGCGTTGCCACCTGGGTTATATGCAGCAAGCCATTAGCTGGTGGCGGGAAACCGATGAGGGAAGAGGCGTGGATTTTACAATTCACCCATGTGGAGCGCGGGAAGCATTCGCTGGAGCGCGGGAAGACTAAGTGGAGCACACACACAACCTGAATACCGTATGCGGTGCCTGTTATTTATCACACACGTATTAACATAAGGAAACGTATGTGTAACTTACTAATCATCGCACATGAGTACTCGCAGACGCATTGTGTGCGATACTCCTAGCCACCGCAAGCAACTAGTTTGCATTTTTCAAAGTTTTTTGTACAAACAGAATCGCACACGAACTAACTATAGTAAGTGTCTGTGTTATAATTTCTCATCGCAAACAGTTCATCCGAGTGGGCTGTTTGCTGCGTATCACACACATCTTGTTTACATGAATCGTTTGTGTTATTTTGGCTCATCGCAAACAGTTCATCTATGTGAACTGTATGCCGCATATCACACACATCTTGTTAAGTTGAACCATTTTTGTTCTCTTCCCTAATCGAAAACAGTTTGTCCGAGTGAACCGTATGCCGTATATCACACACACATTGATTTGGCTGACCGTTTCTGTTGCATTCCCTAATAGCAAACAGTTCATTAGAGCAAACTGTATGCCGTATATCGCACACACATTGATATGGCTGCCCGTTTCTGTTGTTCTGTCTAATCGCAAACAGTTCGTATGGATCAACCGTATGCCCCGCATCGCACACGTAACTAAAATCTGAATTGTGTTTGATGTCTCCGCCATCGCAAACATTTTGCATCTTTTTTGACGGTTTTTTTACATCCCCGTTTGTGATTAATGCATCGCACATAGTTTCGTCAAAGGGTCTCTGATCGTAGTGTCGCGTTAGCAGCATCCTGCAGTAGTGAATATATGAGAAGTTTGATTCCTTGAATTTGTTTTGAGATATAAAGATGGTGATATTAGAGTCATGCTAGTGAGTAATTGTGGTTTATTAAGAATATTTGTGTTAAGGTTTGTGATTCCCGAAGCATGCACTTATGGTCTCTCGTTATGCGATGAAATTGGAGCATGATTTATTTTTGATTGTGTTCCTTATGAGTGGCGGTCGGGGACAAACGATGGTATTTTCCTACCAATCTATCCCCCTAGGGGCATGCGTAGTAGTACTTTGCTTCGAGGGCTAGTAAACTTTTGCAATAAGTATGTGAGTTATTTATGAATAATGTTGAGTCCATGGATTGTACGCACTCTCACCTTTCCGCACTTTTCTAGCCTCATCGGTACCGTGCGTTGCCCTTTCTCACCTTGAGTTGTGGTGCAAACTTCGCCGGTGCATCCAAACCCCGTGATATGATACACTCTTTCACAAATAAACCTCCGTATATGTTCCTCAAAACAGCCACCATACCTACGTACTATGGCATTTCCATAGCCATTCCGAGATAATATTGCCATGCAACTTCCACTGTTCTGTTTTATTATGACACATACCATCATTGTCATATTGCTTTGCATGATCATATAGTTGACATAGTATTTGTAGCTTGGACACCGTTTATATATTTTATACATGTCACGCTAGATCATTGCACATCCCGGTACTCCGCCGGAAGCATTCATATAGAGTCATATTTTTTTTCTAGTATCGAGTTGTAATTCTTGACTTGTAAGTAAATAAAAGTGTGATGATCATCATTATTAGAGCATTGTCCCATGTGAGGAAAGGATGATGGAGACTATGATTCCCCCACAAGTCGGGATGAGACTCCGGACGAAAAAAAAGAGGCCAAAGTGCCCAACAAAAAATATATATATAAAAATGGGAGAAAAAGAGAGAAGGGACAATGTTACTATCCTTTTCTACACTTGTGCTTCAAAGTAGCACCATGTTCTTCATGGTAGAGAGTCTCCTATTTTGTCACTTTCATATATTACTAGTGGGAATTTTTCATTATAGAACTTGGCTTGTATATTCCAATGATGGGCTTCCTCAAATGCCCTAGGTCTTCATGAGTAAGCAAGTTGGATGCACACCCACTTAGTTTTCTTTTGAGCTTTCATACACTTATAGCTTGTAGCAACCCGATCCCAATGGACCGGAGTCTCTGTGCTTAATTGTCATCCCTGGATCGGTATGCTGACACACACAGTACTCGAGGAATTATAACAGAGTTCAATCACACACTTTATTACATCGAGGTCCTCAAAAGAGTATTTATTACATAAATATAGCTGAAGGCCATCTAAATAAAATAACTGCGGAAGCTTCAGAGAAAAATGAGTCCATCCAACAACATGGCAAAACTAAGTGCAGAACAACGACCTATCTCACCTTAATCCTCGTCGGAAAACTCTGCAACATGAGACATTGCAGCCGAGTAGATCAACACATGGAATATGGTGGCAATGTCACACTATAGAATAATGATGAAAAAGACTATCTCTATATGCAAATTTGGCTGGTGGAGGCTCTAAGTTTAATTTTGCATAAAGCTAATTTTTTCCTACAACAAAAGAATAAATTTTTATTTTACTACCAAGTTTATGCCATTATTGAGAAGGTTCCTCCAACTCAATCCCAAAATTCCCAAGTTATTAATAACCCAATTCATTAATTAAATAAAGTGATGAGATCAACCAGTAATTCACTTCTAGATACTCAAATTTGTCCATAACCGGGGACACAACTAATCATGATTAGTTTATACACTCTGCAGAGGTTTGCACTTTTCCCCACAAGACTCGACCACCTCCATGATCGAAAGATCGAGACATAGTCTTCCTGAAAGTGTTTCCCTTAACCCTGGATAGGCCGGTACACCTACTTTCTCCTACATCTGCTAGCCTACCCGGAAAGGCTCACACAAACTTACTCAACTATGCCAGAGCCCCATATTGACTTGTGGCTGTACATCGAAGTTTCTAGGCATGAAATATCATATGATCCCTTTGAGCCTGGGTGAAATTCCATAGGGTGATCTCACGAGTCCTCCGGGATCCCCTAGGGCAAGCACTGGATTCTCCAGGTGCCCCAACCATTCCATCCAGAGTTGTGTTAATGTTGCCACCTTAAGGTTAACCCAAAATTATTATTTTTGTCTCATAACTTGCATGAATCACACATACCAATCCTTGTCTACGTGCATGTCTAAGCAATATATAAGCATAATGAATATTCCCGGGGTGATCAAAGGTCATAGGTTCCTACCTCATTAACTACATAGCAATGCCACAATTCCCAATCCTACTCATGCAAATTTGTAAGGGTGAAACTAATGCGTAGTAAAACTGGGTATAGAAAAGTATGATCAAAGTGTGAACTTGCCTTGCTGATGTTCATTAAACTCAAAAGATTGGTAGTACTCTGCCTCGCACTCCGAACAATCTAGCGTAAGCAAGCAATAACATACATAAGCATACAAGCAAAGAATCAAAAGGAAAATGAAGAAAAGACTTCAGAAAACTCCAAAAAGAACCAAAAAAGTTTCTGTACAGAACATAATATTAATAGTAGCAAAATTATATGGTTTTGGTTTTAACAGAAGGTACACGTCACAAGCTTCGATTTGCAAAAAGAATCACCTAAAACGGAGTTATGAAACTCAAGTTATGGCCTAATGAAGTTCGAATACAAATTTGTCTGAATTCAAATTTTAAAACTTTCAAAAATATTTTTAGGTTGGTTCTCTGGATAGAGGTTTTTTTTTATGAAACCATAGGAAAAAGAATCAACTAAATCGGATCTATGGTGAGGGCTTGACTGCTGAGCAGTTATATCAGACACAACTCCACAATTGGATGGCACAGAATGTGGTTGCAGATAATGCAAATCATGAGGCAAACAATGCAAATGATAATGTGATTGTTGATCAAGTGGATAAAATTCAGTTTCATGCTCAATGGGGTGCTTGGCTGGCCCCTCCCCCTCCTGCTATTTATAATTTTCAAGCATGGTTGGCTGGTGAGGGTCTTCAGGTTGCAGATGGTATTCTTCCAGAGAATAATCTTCAGGACAGTCCTGCTATGGCTTGGAATGACTCCATCTCTTTACACAGCAGCTCAGGATCCAGTGAAAATTCAGAGGGCTTTGTTTTAGTGCCAGTTAACCTTCTCAATGCTCTTTGGAGGGGTAATAACACCAGCTCTATCAGTATCTCTTCTGCACCACAGCCACAACCTCAGCAAATACTTAGCATTGATCTTTCCTTGAATAACTCTGGAATGCAAATGTCCATGACTGATCAGGGTAATCTAGTGGCATCCATGTTTTTTCACAGCTCAAGCCCAGCTAGACAGATTAATGACTATCTTCTACAAGCCATCAGACCAATTATGGCTACCTTTGGCCCTTGGAGCTCGGGTCTTGGTTTCAGGAACAGTCTGCATGTTCATGTTGATGTCACCAGCAACAATGGTTCTTTTGTTATTACTGCAGGACACCAGGTTAACAGGAACAATGAAGAATCCATCATCACTATGCAAAGCTGGACCATACCTTCTGTTAAGGCCTCTAAAAACACGTTTACTCTGCCCCAAGATAGCTCCAATCTTGTGGGATTGCCTCCTTCAGATGTCACACTACCTGGCAACAACACTAGAGATACATCTTCTGATCCCCTTGCTTCTAGTCGCCGTGGTAAGATACAGGTTCCTGAAAGCGCTGTCAGCCTGCGTAGAAGTGCTCGATCAAACAAGTATGATGGCTTTCGGGTTCATGCCATCACTGATGTCAAGCAAAAAACCTCCAAAGTGAAGCCATGTCGTACTCCTGCTGCTCCTTCTTCAGTCATCATTTCGGAGCTTGATGATGAGGCTGTGCCACCTCCAACCTTCATCCAAGTGATCCAACAGGTCGGGGTTTTTAAGTGCGCCATCCCGGCTAAAGAACTCTCCGAAGAAGCCCTTTTGGTGTCCACGGCTGAGGGGCCCTCTTCTTCTTCTTAATTTCCAGTTGCTTCATTTTCATGGGTCTTTTGGTTAATTGGAACGTTTTATGTTGGAACATTCGGGGGTTAAATTCTAGAGACAAACAATTAGCTCTGTCCAATGCTATCGCTGCTAGTGGTTGTTCGGTCATATGTTTGCAGGAAACTAAAAAGTCTGTAATAGACCATGCTTTTATCAAATCCTGCTGCCCACGTCGTTTTGATCAATTCTCTTATATCCCTTCTAATGGGGCCTCGGGTGGAATTGCCACCATCTAGAATAGCTCGGTTTTTACTGGCTCGATGATTGCCTTTGAAGATTTTGCTCTGGTAATTAGATTTCAATCCACTCAGTCTTCTCAAGCTTGGACACTAGTTAACATATATGGACCCTGCCAAGGTGACCCACGAACCAACTACACTAATTGGCTTTTCTCTTTAAACATTCTGGCCACTGAGGACTGGCTTCTCGTTGGAGATTTCAATTATATCCGAAGTCCAGAAAACCGTAATAAACCGGGTGGGAACATAAATGATATGATCACTTTCAATGACTTCATCAGATCACAATGCCTTGTTGAGTTGCCAATAAAGGGCCGTACATTTACCTGGAGTAATATGCAACAAGACCCTCTTTTGGAACAGCTCGACTGGTTCTTTACCACTTGTAATTGGACATATTCTTACCCTAACACTATTGTTAAACCGTTGGGTAAACCAGTTTCCGATCACATCCCGTGCGTGGTCACAATTGAGACGTCTATTCCATGAAGCAAACTCTTTCATTTTGAGCCCTTCTGGATTGAACACCCAGGGTTCATGGAGGTAGTCCAGTCAGCATGGGATAAACCTGTCAGAGCAACCAACAATGCAACCATTCTATGTAGGAAGTTCAAACATTTACGCTACTGTGTGAAAAATTGGAGTAAAAACATATCGCGTCTATCCATTGCCATTGACAACTCTAACAAGACTCTTGCAGAGCTAGATAAAATTGAAAACAGGAGGCAACTTACCACTCCAGGGGCAAATTTCAGAAATATACTCAAAGCACATCTACTTAGACTTCTGTCATATCAAAGGCAATATTGGAAAAAATGTTGCACAATCAGATGGGTCCGTTTTGGGGATGAAAATTCAAAATTCTTTCAAGCCATGGCTTCGAAACGTTACAGAAGAAATAACATAGCTTACCTAACTCTTCAGGATGGCACCCTAGTTGAGGATCACGCGAGCAAAGGGTCTGTCATCTATCATTTTTCAAGGAGAGATTAGGGACCTCCTCCAAGCGTGAGATGAAATTTAATCTAAATACCATCATTAATAGAATTGAAGGTTTGGATGAGCTCACGGTCCCATTCACTAGACAGGAAATCGAACTTGTAATCAAAGAAATGCCAACCAACAGGGCTCCTGGTCCAGACGGCTTCAATGGATCATTTCTCACGTCTTGTTGGCACATAATAAAACAGAACTTCTATGCCTTGTGTGATCAATTCTTTGAAGGAGGGCTAAACTTGGAAAGCATAAATGATGGATACATAACTCTCATCCCTAAAATTGCTGCACCACAAGGAGTCAACGATTTTAGACCTATTACTCTCCTTAACTGCTGCCTGAAAGTTATAACAAAAATGCTAGCAAATCGACTGCAAAAACTTATTCTGAAGATTATACACCGAAACCAATACGGTTTCCTGAAGAAGAGATCCATCCAGGACTGCCTAGCTTGGGTGTTTGAGTACATTCATCAGTGCCAAACATAAAAAAAAACAATTGTTCTCCTCAAATTGGACTTTGCCAAAGCTTTCGATGCTATTGAGCATGATGCAATGTTGGAAATTATGAAGCACATGGGCTTTAATGACAAATGGTTGGGATGGATTAAAACCATTTTTTCCACTGCTAAATCCTCAGTCCTTCTAAATGGAGTTTCGGGTCGACAATTTCAATGTAAATGCGGTGTTCGGCAAGGTGACCCACTGTCTCCCCTAATTTTCGTCCTCGCTGCAGACCTACTACAGGCGGCTATCAATGATGCTTTTAGAAGAGATAAACTTAAATTGCCATTCCCCCGTCCAAACCAAAAGGATTATCCAGTGATCCAATATGCCGATGATACAATCATGCTACTTCCTACATGCTCTGAACAAGCAACACTCGTCAAAAATATCCTTACAGATTATGCAACATCAGTTGGGCTCAAGATAAATTTCCACAAATCAACACTAGTGCCCATCAATTGTGATACAACCACTGCTTAGAACATAGCACAAATTTTCAGATGCGTGGTCGGGAAGCTACCAGTTACCTATCTTGGACTGCCCATGGGTTTGTGGAGTCGAAAGAAGATTATCGTCAACCCTGTCTATGATTTCTTATGGAGGCAAACTATCACTGCTAAACTCTGTTATCACTTCCTTGATAATTTTTGCGCTCTGCACTTTGAAACTACCACCAAAAATTATTGAGCTCCTTGACAAAATAAGAAGGAAATGCCTTTGGACTAAGAAGACTGACAATGGAGATAAATGCAACTCTCTTGCCTCTTGGCAAATTGTATGCATACCAAAGGAGTGTGGGGGGCTCGGAGTCCTTGATCTCCAGACACAAAGTGATGCCCTACTCATGAAATATCTCCATAAATTCTACAACCAATGGGACTTACCATGGGTAGAACTGATATGGTCCACCTACTACATTAACAAAATCCCGCATGCCTCGGACCCATGCGGCTCCTTCTGGTGGAAGGATATCCTCAAACTTACTCCAACTTATAGAGGCATCTCGAGTGTGACAGTTCGTCGGGGAGACACGGTACTTATGTGGAAGGACCTATGGATGGATGAGATCTTAGCGGAATCACACCCCAGAGCGTTCTCATATGCTAAACTTGAAGATATTTCGGTTAGAGACTTTCTAGGTTGCACCAATCTTAATGAAACCTTTCACCTACCGCTCTCCATGCAAGCACATGATGAACTACGACAGATTCAGGAAATCACAGCTCATGTAGGTAATGAGAGCAGTGCAAATGAGAGAGATTCATGGATATACACTTGGGGATCTGATATCTATTCAGCCAAGAGATACTACCAGTTCTACTTTCGAGACGCTACAACACATAAATCTTACAAATGGCTCTGGAAATCCTCGGCCACAATGAAAATCAAGGTATTTGGCTGGCTGCTTCTCTCCGATCGCCTTAAAACCAGAAATATGCTCAAAAGGAGACACTACAATATTGGATATAACTATGGTTGCATCCTATGCGGTCACTCTGATGAAGAGACCCTTGAACACATGATCTTTCGATGCCAATTTAGTACCGCTTGCTGGGACACCTTGAATATTCATTGGAACAACCATGGAAACTGACTGCAATGGATCCAGGAAGCCAAAAGTGTTTGGAACAACCCTATGTTCATGGAGATCTTCCTATACACCTCTTGGAGTTTGTGGAAAGAGAGAAACAACAAACACTTCCGTGGAGTGGACCCCACTGTCAGCTCATGGGCAAGAAGATTTAGGGAGGACTTCTCCCTCCTTACACATAGAACCAAAGAGAAGCACAGAGGGTTTATACCCGCATTCCTTCTGTCTTTTGTACATCCTTAGCAAAAACCTACTACATTCCCCACTTTTAGTGGGTTGACAAAACGACTTGTGTTTGTCCCCCTCATGTAATATGTAAAGTGTAACTATTTGATCTACTAATATAACACAGTAGGAGCCTCTCCTACTGTATTCAAAGGTAAAAAAAAAACTAAATCAGATCTATAGATTAAAAGGTATACTAGAAAGAAGATTGGAAAAGAATCTGAAAAAAAAAGAAAAACTTGAAAATATTAAATTTTGGCTGATCGTGGCTGAGGTGCCATGTGGCGCTGCTGGATTGGCTGCGCGTGGAACCTCTCCCCTCTTCTCTCCTCCTCTCCCCTCCTCTCCTAGGCCCTAGGCGGCCCTAGGCCCTGCATCGGTGGCCACTCTGGCCTCGGCGGCCACCTCATCTGTGCCACCTGTCACTTCGGCGGTGGCAGCCACGCTCCTGTGGAGAGAGTGGGGAGATGGCTATGGATCCACCTTCCCTCAACTTTGCCCGAGGTAAAGAGTTTCAACTCCCTATGAGAAAGAAGTTTGGTCATCCAGTTGTGTTTTTGCCGGGCTTTCGACAAAAAGAATTTGTTCTGGTTGCCTCCTTTTGCCGTGCTCGCTTCCGGTTGGATTTTCATACGGTCAGCATAGCTCTTCAATCATGCTTTGGTGGTTATCCACAAGGATTTAGAGTTCATCATCTTAAGGACATGTCTTTTAGGTTCTCTGTGGCGTTAAAAGCAGTTGGTTTTGAAATTTATAACCAAGGTTGTATTGTTGAGAAAGATTTTGAAATAGTATTCTCGCTTTGGGGAGCGGGTGGTCTGAACTGGCGTAGAGAGGAATTCATGTTTTACAAAGAAGAGGATGCCTCATGGACTCTTGTTGATTGCGGTGGATCACGATCACGTGTTCCTTCCGGTGATCACCGCCGGCCATCTGTCTTTTTGCGCCTGGCTGATTGTCCGAAATCAAGCCATAATGGTGCCTCAGAGAATAATGACACAACTACCACTACAAAAATAAGACACATCCGTCACATTTTGGCCCAAACGAAATTTTTTCTGTCATGCTTATGACACTTCTATGACGATAATTGTGACAAAACCATGTATAATCATAGATGTGGTGGGCTCCTACTTCTATGACAAAAAATATGACAGAAAATGGGCTTTTCATCCTGGGCGGGCCGGGGATGCACCTGCATGACATTCTTTGGGCCGTCCATGACGGAAAAAATCATGGTAGAAGCGAGGGCGAGGAAAATATCGGGGAGTTCCCGGTTACGGTGGGTGGTCGGGGCCGAGCGATGCACGGAGGTTTGCGCGTTTCTCTCGTACACGTACGCGCGTGGGTGCGAGGCGTTGGGCTCTAACTGAACCCGAGCGAGGCGTTCGCTTACTGAACCCGAGCGATTGCACTAGCTACGTTACTGAACCCGAGCGATCGATCCCTGGCTGTTAACTGAACCCGAGCGATTCTTTCGCTATTGCTGCTAACTGAAGCCGATCGAGAACCTGCTGCTGCCTCTTGATGAACAGTGACCATTTTTGGGGGTTGGATGAACAGTTCATGGTGGGGGTTGGATGAACAGGACCCCGTGGTAGTAGAGGCCATTGCCGCTGGATGAACAGGACCCCGATCGAGGAGGCCGCCACACACCCGAGCCGGTTGGGGGTGGATGAAGAGGACCCCGTTGAGGGCTAGTTGAATAGTAGCTGGTGGAGGCTGGATGAACAGGACCCCGTGGATGAACAATAGTTGGTGGAGGCTGGAGGAAGTCGACGGTGGATGAACAGTAGCAGGTGGAGGTTGGAGGAAGTCGACGGTGGATGAACAGTAGCCCGTGGAGGCTGGAGGAAGTCGACGGTGGATGAACAGTAGCCCGTGGAGGCTGGAGCAAGGCACTAGACAGTGGATGAACAGTAGCCCGTGGAGTCCCGTTTCGCGGTACGCCACACCCCTCCCGAAGAACAGGACCCCGTTTCGACCATAGGCGCTCCAACACAAGTTCGTTTCCTCCGTTTTGCGGTATGCCACACCCCTCCCAATCAACAGGACCCCGTTTTGACCGTAACCGGTCGAACAGAAGGCCGTTTCCTCCGTACTGCAGTACGCCAGACCCCGTTTCGGCTGTTCCGTCCAAGCCGGTTGGCTCCCGATGAACACGACGCAATCCGACACAGTCTATTGCCTCCCGATGAACACGACGCTGTTTCTCCATTCCGACCCAGCCGGTTGGGTGCCGATGAATAGGACGCCGTCGCTGTACGCGTTCGAGACCCCGTCTGTATGTACGTACGTAGACGTATTTACTTTCTTGCAGCGTGTCTATATGTACATGTACATGATATAGACAGGAATGCCTGAACAGCTACCACTCCTTACTAGGCCACGGTTCATCGTGGTAGAAAGACCGATGGAGCAGTATGTACGTACACGTTTGTGACCAGAATGCAAACGCTACGTACGCTTCGACCGGGTGGGTCCTGGCTGTCAGGGAGGATAAGGAGGCACTTCCTTGCGTGCAAAGATATTGATGGTGGATCTGAGCTGGGGGGAGGATTCTTTTTTTGCGTGTAATAAGGAGGCACTTCCTTGCGTGCGAAGATGTAGCTGGTGGGTCCATCTGTCAGCCTCACCGCGTACAGTCCTCTTCCGATGGCTATCGTTCGTTGACCACGTTGACCACGGCGCGCGGACAGCACCCAGGCGGTGGACGACGGTGAGACAGGGAACGACGTGGAGCCTAGGAACACGCGAAGGGTAGTACTATGGTTGACTGGTTCGGCTGCGGTGTGAGGCTGTCGTCGCCGCAGAATAACAGGGGGTGTGGGTGAGTAGAGGGATGGACTGGCCAGCGGTGGGAGTAGTAGGGGAAGGTGAGGCCTGCACGGCAGCACAGCCGGCCATGGGAGGCAGGAGCTCGCGGTGATTTGGATGACTGGAGCAAGAAAATCAGAGGTTGAAGAAGCAGGACGACCGTTGGATGTTAACAATCCAACAGTCACTGATGATAGAATTGTTTGTTGACTAAGTTGACAAAGCCCTGCGTACGCGTCAACTTAGTAGGGCCACAAGTCAGGCTCCAAATCTGGTGGGCCCCAGCTGTCATGGGGAGCAATCGCTATTTTTCGCTTAATAAGGAGGCACTTCCTTCCGTGCCAAGATATAGCTGGTGGGTCCTAGCTGGCATGGGGAGGATTCATTTTTTTGGGCGTAATAAGGAGTACTTGCTTGCGTGCGGCCATGGACCATGTGGGTCCCAACTATCAACCTCTCCATGTACATCCCTCTTCCGATGTTGTCGTTTGTTGAGAACGTTGACAACGTTGTGCCGAGAACACCAACGCGATGGACGACGGCGAGTCCCAGGAAGGGAATGACCCGGAGGCGACGAAGCCACAACGGTGGAGGGATGTGGGTGAGTAGAGGGATGGCCTGGCCAGCGGTGGGAGTAGTAGGGGCGGTGAGGCCTGCGCGGCAGCACAACCGACCACGGGAGGCGGGAGCAGGCGGTCCCGCCAGCGCTGGATTTGGCAGCTGGAGCAAGAAGAACAGAGATTGAAGAAGCACGAGGGCCGTTGGATTGACACCCAACGGTCACTTCTGCTAGAATCGTTTGTTGACGTATATAATAAGTAAAAAAATCTTGCATACGTGTCAACTTAATAGGCCCACAAGTTAGCCCATTCCCTATTTTTTTAATAATTTACAGCTCATTTGCAACTTCTTATGCAATTTATTGCAGTCCGTTTTCTTTTTGTTGGCCAGGGCCAGGGTTAAAAATTTAAATGAAATTTCGCATATTTTGGTGGGGTCCAAACTATTTTTAATACCGAAATGTTGAGCCAGATTTAAAGTACTTTGAAGATATATTTAATTAGGTTAAAGCCCACTGAAATTGGAATCTGAAAATGTGAAAAAATTCAGAAATTTGAAAGTAATTGCCAATTTGTCGTGTGTGTTTTATATTTATAGCCCATTTCATATTACTTTTAAGATTTGCAGCCATCTTGAAAGAGTTGCAGCCCAGCAGGGCAGAGAAAAATAAGTAGGCCTGGATTGGGTATTCTTCAGAAAAAATAAACTGGGCTAGTCATGTGGTGAACGTAAAATAGAAGCCTGGGCTAGACGGGCCACAGCCCAGTTGAAACCCTGCTCCGTCTTAACAATAGCAAAAAAAATACTGCTCGAGCAACTACGTCCCAGGTGTTAGCCAATCTTGTGCTGTTCTCTTGTCTATTGACTATAGGCTGACAATGTCGTGGGTCCTAGATGTCAGCAAACCACTAGGAGGAAGCATTTTCTTTTTCTATACGCTGACAATGGAGTATATAACAAAAAATGAGGAACTTGCTTGCGTACGGACATGCACATGGTGGGTCCCTACTGTCATCCTCTCCACGTACAGTCCTCTCCCGATTCCTCTTGTTTGTTGACCATGTTGACAACGCGAGAGGGCGGCACCGCGGCGAGCGCACCAAAGTGCGCGGAGGACAATGGCGAGGCCTCGGACGTCGGCGTTAACGATTTAGGAGACGGTGGGGCGGCGATGCGTGTGCTGAGGCGCAGCCAGTCGTGGGAGGCGGAAGTAGGCGGCCCCACCGGCGCTGGTTTGGTTTTGGCAGCTGGAGGAAGACGAGACTGAAGAAACACGACAGACTGTAAAAGCAGCAGGAGTACTTAACAACCTTAACTGAAACTAGCAGGGGCACTTAACAACCATAGCTAAAAGTAGTATGAGTACTTATACAGGTTCAACCATACAAAGCACGCCTTGAACAGTGCTACTTTGCCTACAGTTAACCAAGGGTGAGGCCACCAAGCCCCAGGACAAGGCCCAGGCGCCACCCCACGCATCCACAACCTTCTGAAAGCGGCTTCATCTCGCAATGTGGTCAATAAACAGGATATTCGCTTTAGAGCCATGGAAAAGCATGAGCATAACCTTCTGCCCTATTCTCCAAGATGGACGGGCCTTCATTATTTGAGACCACCCATGAATAAGTATCTTTTCACCTCTAAGGGAAATGGAGTAGGTCGACATAAATATCATGTTGTGACCAAGCGCAAGTCTGACCCGACCATGGTCAGGCATCTGTATAGGAACAATAGAACTGGGTAGTTTCTGTTTCAAGAAGATCACAGCTGTAAAATTGTGTATAAGCAAGAGTTTATGAACAACATATATAACATAAAACAACTCGTATCATAAGTTTCTTGACACAGTTGGACCTATTCAACGTGTGCACCAGTGGCACACATATCCCACGTGGCCTTCCACCATTGAAACGCCCCACAAGGACCTCAAGACGATCAATAAAGTGTAGGAACTGGTGGATGTCGTCCCAGTCAAGTTTAGTGCCATCAGTAACAGGCGAGTTCTTATAGAATAACAAATGAGTAGTGTGCTGAACTTTGAAATAACCTACACGTGCCACCAATTATAAGAAATATTAGTTAGAAGTAGCATCTTCGTGAGAGAAGGGAATCACAAATTGTTTCTACTTCTAAAGTCAAATTGTGATTAGTTAGACAGAATAGGTGGATTAAGATGTAATCGAGGCAACATGCAAGAACCAGATACAAAACTAACATGGATGAACTACTGAAACAACGTCGGGGTGGAAGATCACAGTGAAGATGAGACCAGGTTCTGCTATTTCCATCAACATTCGTGCGCCAACTTTCAGTCCGTAACACTTGAGAAAGTTTATCCAAGTTCGGCCATGAAAAAGCACCGATCTTCTTGGTTCATGAACCCAACTGGGAACTTATATCCATGGCTTGTCTTCAATGTGACCATTAAACTGGTGTATTCAGTTATGGCAAGGCCGACCATCTTGAGTACATGTGTTCTGGCAGAGCAAGGAATGCACTGCAGGAAAAATAATATGAGAACACAATGTATTCTCTATCCAAATCTAGAAATAATTTCTTCTTTCACGTCAGTGTTGACCATGGTACTAGTACCCTTTATCCAAATATAGCAATCCAAATTTCCAAATTAGTCGACAACATGTTCAAAAAACCCCAACCCTCCTGGATAGAAAAGAGGATTCTAGGAACATACTGTGCGCGTTTTAAAATCCTGTGTTAGGATGAGAAGGAACAAGTGTGGCGTCTCGCCGAGGGTGCAGAAACCTGTAGGATCCTCGCACTTTGGGCACTGCAAATGAAACACACTAGATTCAGTAGGAAGAAAAATGCATCAACGGTGGCGGCTGCCATCCTAGGATTACCCGTGACCAAGGGACTAGGATATATCGGGGATGGATGAAGAATTCGTACCTGGTTCTCCATGAGAAAATCCTATGCAATCGCCGAGAGGAGGTTTTCTCTGAACAAGCAGATGAGGGAGAAGGGGATTCAGGCCCAGTGAAATATTGCTGCTTTGTCCGTCCAGCTTACTATTAAAGCTGCAAAGGTTGGGGTTTTTGTGATTTGACGGCTCATTGGGCATTACTGTGGCGCTACGACCGGGGTGAGTCTACCGTGCAGTTGTGCACTCTAATTTGGTGCATGGCACGTGGACCCCGTTGCCGGATGCCCCGCATATCAGCGGAAGGAAGTTGAAAGGCAGGAGTAACTAGTTACACATAAATATATTTTTGATAGAGAGATACTCCCTCTGTAAAGAAATATAAAAATCTTTTATATCACAACTTTATACATAAGAAAATCAAGGGAATTATATATAACATAATATGGGGGTTCAGATGAGAATATAATACTCAGATAGGCTGACGGTTCTGGACTTTGGACCACAGGCCGGTGGGCCTGAATGTTTGGGGGCCCATGTGTTCTAACGCAGTGCATTTCATATTGCAAGCGATTGGTACAGCGCTGGTTTTAGATGCTGTCACAAAGCGAATACAGAAAATTAAATAAAGCACGGCAGCTGTTAGAATGAAATCGAACGACAGTTCCTAACTAGCAATCAGAGTTGCAATTCTTTCACGATATCCTATGTGATAAATAATACTGTCGTACTACTTATACACACAGGACACTTGTTTCACCATGCCATATTATTACATCAAAAGCTCTCGGAGGATAGATCAGTTCGGCAGTTGCGTGCTGCTACTGAAGAATTTGAAAGTTGATTAGGACCAGCTCTCCTTGCCGAGAAAGTTTGATTTTGACATCATCCCCTACCGCAAGATTTGATAGAGTTTTGAACCTTGACCATCCTTTAGCATTAATCATCATGCGACCATCCTTTGTACTTATGGTATATTGAGCAGGTTCATTCACACCAAGGCTGCGCATGGTAAGAGAAACTTGGCCACGGTCGCCCGGATTATTGAACGACTCCCTCGTTGCTCTAGGAATTCTTTGTTTGCAAACAAGAAGACATACACAAACAGTTAGATCAACACAGTGAATCATGTGAAACAACTTGGAAAGAAAAAAGAACGAAGCAGTTAGGCTGCCAATGCTTACCAAGAAGGTGGAGATGTCGGTTTTTGTAAGGACTTTGGTATATGCAGTGCGAACTACAGCCTAGTCTGTTGCCGGTGCAAGTGCTGGTTCCGTTGCCGCTGCCCGGGCCGGAGCAGATGCAAGTGGAACTTCAAGTGTTGCTGCAGGTGCCGGAGCCGTTGCTGGTGCCCGTGCCGGTGCGACTGGTAGTGCCGCTGCTGCTACCGGAGATGGTGCTCCTTGTGGAGCTGGTGCTGGTGTCGGAGCAGGTGCCCGTGTCGGTGCCCGATCCTCCGGTAGATCAGTCTGATCCACTGACACGGTCGGTGCCCAATCCTCTACTGGATCAGACTGAGCTGCTGCCGCTGTCAGTGCTAGAGCCAGTGTCGTCGGAGCAGGTGCCGGTGCATGATCTGATGCTGAAGGTGGTACCGACGTGCGAGACAGCAGTGATCGTCTCTGGTCTGCTATGATTTCATACTTCAGCTTTCTAACTTCACTAGGCTCCGTGACCTTGAACCAGTCTTTTTCTTCACTTCTTTTAAACGCGAGAAGGACTAATTGCGGCGTGTTTGTTAAAACAAACTGCAGTTCATCATAGGGCTTCAGATTGTACTCAGATAACAGACTGATCCGATTGTGTCCAGTAATATAAGTGATGGACTGTGCCTTCGTTACTGACACGACATAAGAAGTGAAACCTGCAAAAATAACCATCATAGAGAAAACCAAATGGTCTATTCTGTAACGAATGTCACATGGCAAAACCTGCATCATAAAATTGCAGCAAAAGTAAGAAAACATGACAGTAAATCAATAAGATTTGGACAGTAAATCAATAAGATTTACTTGATGTGACACGAGTGAATCCTTACCAGGATATCACTATGTTCAAGTTGTAAACTGAAGGTTGATTGTCTAATTACGGGTGGCATGCAGGGCCCGCACTTAGTCCCACAAGCAGGATAGTCCAAAGGTGGTAACAACTCGTATGGAGCGAACATCCATGGGACTGGAAATCCTGGTGGGTGCGATAAACCCTGCAATGCATACAGATATTGGAGTGTAACCATAATTGATAAACCGTCCTCACAAAAAAGATGATCTGGATACTTCAAAATATACAGACTGAATTGAGTGGATAGACATTAACATAGACTGTTCTCAGGACTCACCACACAACAAAAGCGGCAGTACTAAACAATACAGGGTTCACACACACAAATCAAGTACTGAACAATAGTACTTACTACAGACAAGCAAAGTTGCACTAATTAAACTCTGCAAACTATTTCTTGCCACCAACCTACAGAATGTACCCCACATAACTGACTAGGCCATGGACTTCGTGAGAGATGTCTACCGGCACCATCGCCATCTCATCAACCTTGGAAAACCTAACAGAGTGGTCTTTCCACTCATAAACATGACGATGAAGACAGTCCACATCAGATTTGTCGGGAAGTTTTACAAGAACCACACCCTTCATAATATAAGGCACATCTAGGAAATTGTTGTGGTGAAGTACACCCTCGAGAACACGCCTGACAATAATGCTACAGAAAAACACTTGTTCACGACATGTGGCGACAAGGACACAACAGCTGGATAGTTTACTAGTAGAACTCATCCTCAGGTCTTCCAGTTCACACGGCATGACTTTGAGAACTTCATCTCCACCGCGGACCTGGTTCTAATTCAAACAGAAATCAAATATTTTATTACTACCTCCGTTCAGAAATATAAGATGATTTTCGATATTTTACTCCATATAAGACTACATATATGCACAGAAATGAGTTAACAAAGATACTAAAGCATGTCTTCAAAGGCATGAGAGCACAGGGATTACTTGCAATATCCATAACACAAGTTACTGAGGCTACTATACTCTCTTCAAAGGCATGAGAGCTAAAATCTTGCATTTCCTACATCTAGCATTGATGTTCATAAAGTAGTTGAAAGTAATCTATAAGAAATCCGTGTTATGTGCAAAAATCATATGTATGTCAACCTCTCGCATGTTTTGGTCAAAAGAGCAATTTAGAACCGTCATTTGGCACACAAAAATCACATGCAAGATCACCCAGAAAGTTGTACTACTAGTACTAGTACTGCGTGTTAGACGAAAAAACACGACCAAGATCGCCAAAAAGATCGTCAAGAAGAGATATTACCTGGACTGGCTTAACGAGGGATCCCGGAGAGGCGGGCTTGGACAGGGCGATGGCCTTGAACTTGTCTGCAGTAGTCTTGGTGGGGTGCTTGCGTTTCTTCGTACCCTGAGCCTCGACGGTTTTGGCCAGAGCCATAGACATCACTTCGGCCGGTGCTCCAGGGTCCATCAAGAAACTATCAAATAGAAATAAAAGAAAAGAAACCGTAATCACAAACCCAAAAGAAGAATAGAGAGGGAGTTATAGGATCAGTCGCGGGGTTGCAAGACCGGGCCTTGGCCAGAAGCAACACCATTGATGCGCTCACCTCTCCTTCTTTGGGAGAGAAGAACAATGGCAGAAGCGCGTCAGGGTTTTCTTGAAGAAATGAGGAACAAGATGAGGGAGAAGCGAGTTGGGTTTTTCTTCAAGAGAGGAAGCTGAGGGAGAAGAGTGAAATGATGGTTGCTTCATCCGTCCAACTTACTGCTGGAAAGGTGGGGGTTTTGTGATTTGACAGCTCATTGGGCATTACTGCGGCGCTTCGACCGGGGTAGTCTACCGTGCAGTTGTGCACTCTAGTACGGAGTAATTTAGTGCATGTCAAGTGGACCCCGATGCTGGCTGTCCCACACGTTGGCGAAAGTGAGTAGCAAGGTTCCCGGCGACCATCGAGGAGGATCCGCGCGGTAGAGCGTGTCCACTGTTTCTGAAAAAAAAATGATTACAACGAGCGTTTCCACTCTTACGACGGACGAGTGCGAAACACGGCAGCCACTTGAACACACAGTACTGCTACTACTAGGCATGTGAAGTGGTTCATACGTTAGTACCATAATATTGTTGCTAATGTAGTAAGATATGACGATAAAAAATGATGTTGTGCGCATGTCAACTATGAACAGTAATGTAACATGCCCCTTTTTTGACTGTCTGGTCGAGAATGAACGGTGAGATCAATGTTAACAGAACTAGGTCTACAGCGCATGGAGAGTACAGTGCTACAGTACTCCACGGAACATGAACCATATGAAGCATGAATCAGTGTTAGGCAGGGTGTATGAAGGGTGCATGGGAGCAAAAGTTCCCTTATCGACCCACTTTTGGGTGTTTGCCAGAGTGCATGAAGGGTGCATGAGTCCACACTAGTAGGTTAACACAAATACACTAGGAGCATTCATGAAGAGGGGTGCTGAGATGAGCATGCACGAAGAGGGAACAACTATATTGAGATGAGAATGCAACCAAACACACCCACATGCTTTGTGCTACAGTGACTGGTCTGCACCTTCTGAGTTTGATCCAACGGTCATGTTGCGCCGAGATATGCCCATGCAGAGGGCGCCTAAACACCACCGAAGTCCCTCTGCTTCTCGAGGCGCGCGACGTTGGTGATGCAGGGTGCCACCGCCCGCAGAGCCCGCTCCCGGTCGACGGGAGCCAGCTCGTCAAAGACGGCGTCCAATGGCACGAATGGATTCTGGTGACAAAGCCCTGAGAGGATTCTCCCGGCAATGGCGACGGCCACCCGCAACCCCTCCTTGTCCAGCTTCACTTCCACCATCGCGCGGAGATGGCTCAGCTCCTCGGAGATATAGGTGAAGAAGGAGACCAGGTCAGGAAGTCGCAGCTCGTTGCAGTCAACGGGGTGGTCGAACGGGTTTAGCCCGACGGTCGGTATGGTCACACTGGCACGACAGTAGGCATCGCGCAGCCGCAACACGTGCGTGGCAACATGGTCCACCAAGTGGTTGAGGCGATCCTGGACCTCGTCACGATCGGCCCGCTCGCGCTCCAGCCGGCTCGCCTGACCGCCTATCGTATCTCCCGCTTTCTGCAGCAACGCCGCCGATGCCTCGAGCATCTTTGTGGTGGACGCCTGCCGCTTTTGAAGCTCCGTGACCTCCCGCACATAAAGGAGGAGCATGGCACTCCTCTCCTCCTTGAACTCATGGAGCTTCACGTCCTTGGCCCTGAGCTCCGCATCCTTGGCCTGGAGCTCCTATGTCAGGCGCCTCACCTTAGACTCCGTGATCTGGTGCGCCGCCATGGAACCAGGTAGAAGCAATGGGGAGAGGAAGCAAAGGGGGCGAAACGGCTGAAAGGCAATGCAATCTACGGGAAGGCGGAGGGAGCCAGCCGAGGAGCGGGGTGAATCTTTTGGTTTTCACCATGGGAAAACACCAGTCGACGACTTTTCACATCAGGGAGCAGTGGGTTTTACAGGCGGACACATCATGACTAATTGCTGCCGCGCCTGCTCCCGTCAATCAAAAAAATAAAAATCCTGCCGTGCTTGCCGCACCCAAAGACCAGAGCAACGCCGCAGTGGATATTTAAATTTACTGGCTGGCAAGGAGAGAAAAAAGGGGTGAAAAAACAAATGTGGCGGCAGCCTAGCTAATTGGTCGCACTAGCCCAACTAGCTAGCCACCGTGCTTCACTGATGTACTCGGCGGGAAAGGTGGGCTTTTGTGATTTGATGACTCATTTACTTGCTTTGCCGCTACGACCGAGGAGGACCCAGAAAATGTGCGGTAGGGCATCCCACATCTCGGCAAGGAACAAAATATGAGTGCACCACCCGGGAGGACCCAGAAACCGCGTGGTAGGGTGTGCCACGTCTCGGCACGGAGGAAAAATGTGCATGTAAAAATAAACTGTATCAAACTACCTATGGTTCGACCTCGGGACCCAGCCAGTCGGTCGAAAACACCCCACTAGCCACACAGCTTCATCATGCTAACGTGGCACGGAGGATAGGTGTGGTTAGCTCCGTCTCGACCAACCACAATGTCTCTTATTCTAGGTGATTCATCTATTTTCCAAGCATTTTTTTAGTTATAATAACACCATGGCAAGCTCGCGCCGCTCTTCGTGTGTGCTTGTGCGTCTAAAGGTTGTACTACTAGATGGAGAGGAGAGAGAGAGATGGCAGACATGGGACCCACCAGTAAGTCAGTCAACGTTAATGCACCTGTTGACGAGCCACTCCCTCTACTCTACTCAATGTAATACTGTATAAAATCAAGTTATGCGACAAAGCCAACAACCGTTGCGGTTTCAGGCTATCGACGTACGCTTTGTACTCCAGGTTGCCGGTTTTAATCTCGTCCTTCAGATTTGTTAGTTTTAGGTCCAAATTTGATCAATGACAAGTGGGCCTCCCGTGTGTTGTTCCGAAATTTCAGTGTAGGATGGTTTTTTTGCACAAACACTTTGCGCAGTTAGACAAGTTACGGCACCAGTTGCACATATTTTGCAAGTTTAGGAACAAAAATGACAGCGGCATAGAATATCACATGCTCCCCGCAGCTTAGATGCTATGGTGATACGAGATTTTACATCATTGGATCTGAGATCCAATGGCTTGGGAGTAATCTTTGTAATTATGCGCAATTTCCAAACTCTCCAAGGGTTTTTTTTGCCAAAAAACATTCAGGCCTCATGTGAGCCGCTGGATCTTGGATCCAACGGCTCCCAGTAGCTCATATTAGTTGCTCCCCGCAGCTTAATTAGCCGCTACGGTGATACTAGCATCTAGGTCGTTGGATCTGAGATCTAATGCCATGCGCGTAGTATTTGTACTTTCTGCGCAATTCCCAAACTCTTTGAGGCCTATATTGCAAAAACATTCAAACCTCCTAGTGCGAGCCGTTAGATCTCCCGGGAACTCGTATCACCATAGAATCTACGTTATGGGAGCACCTCATATTCCCCCATGCGAGAAAACATCAGGTGCTCTCGCAGCTTGGATGCTACGGTGATACGAGCTTCGAGGTCGTTCGATCTGAGATCCAATGGCATCTGAGTAGTCTTTATGCTTGTGGGCTGCGCCCAAACTCTTTGGGGGCTTTTCTGCAAAAACATTTGAACCACCAAGGAGTCGTTGGATCTCAGATCCAACGGCTCTGAGGAGCTTGTATCACCACGGCATCTAAGGTGTGGTAGCACGTGATATTCTTAAACACAAGATAATATGAGGTCTTCCCTCATCTTAGATGCTATGATGATACGAGCTTCGAGGCCGTTGGATATGGGATCCAAGGGCATATGAGTAGTTTTGGTACTAATTGTGTGCAATTCTCAAACTCATTAAGGTTTCTTGTAAAAATATTAAGACATCTTGTGAGCCGCTATATCTCAGATCTACACGCTCCAAGGAACTCGTATCACCATATAGCATCTAAGGTGTGGGGGCACATGATACTCTCCCCGGGGGGGGGGGGTGCACAACCCATCGGTGTTTGGGAGGGTGGGGACAAATATAATGTTCAAAAAATATCTCTACTCCTATAAAAGACTCAGTTGGTGATGATGCTGTGTCTGCCATCCGTCATTTCTGACCATTAGATCTACATCTAACGGCTATGAGGTAAGTCTTGATAACCCACAAGTATAGGGGATCAATTGTAGCCTTTCTCGATAAGTAAGAGTGTCGAACCCAATGAGGAGCTAAAGGTAGAACAAATATTCCCTCAAGTTCTATCGACCACCGATACAAATCTACGCACGCTTAACGTTCGCTTTACCTAGAACAAGTATGAAACTAGAAGTACTTTGTAGGTGTAAAGGGATAGGTTTGCAAGACAATAAAGAGAACGTAAATAAAAGTTAGGGGCTGTTTAGATAAATAAACAACTAAGTTAGTTTTAGTAGAGAGCTTTTTGTCACAAGAAAGTTATTTGTCCCTAGGCAATCGATAACTAGACCGGTAATCATTATTGCAATTTTATATGAGGGAGAGGCATAAGCTAACATACTTTCTCTACTTGGATCATATGCACTTATGATTGGAACTCTAGCAAGCATCCACAACTACTAAAGATCATTAAGGTAAAACACAACCATAGCATTAAAGTATCAAGTCCTCTTTACTCCCATACGCAAACAACCTACTTACTCGGGTCTGTGCTTCTGTCACTCACGCCACCCACCATAAGCGGATCATGGACATATTGCAAACCCTACAGTGGGGATCCCTCACGCTTGCACGACACGGAGAGCACCATAGGACAACACCAATAAAAACATACAACTCAAACCAATCATGATCATCAATCAACCCATAGGACAAAACGGATCTACTCAAACATCATAGGATAGCCATACATCATTCGGAAATAATGTATAGCGTTGAGCACCATGTTTAAGTAGAGATTACAACGGGGAGAAGAGGTGTTACACCGCTGCATAGAGGGGGAGAGAGTTGGTGATGACGGCGGCGAAGTGGTGTAGATCGCTGTCACGATGATGGCCCCGGCGGCATTCCGGCGCCACTGGGAGAGAGGGGGAGAGAGCCCCCCTCCTTCTTCTTTTTCCTTGACCTCCCCCCTAGATGGGAGAAGGGTTTCCCCTCTGGTCCATCACCTCCATGGCGGTGGAGGGGCGTGATCCCCTCTGAGATTGGATCTCTCTCTTTGTTTCCTTCTGTTTCTGCGTTCCCAGATTCTGGCCTTTCACCGTTTCTTAAATTCCCGGAGATCCGTAACTCCGATTGGGCTGAAATTTTAACACAATTTTTATCCGGATATTATCTTTCTTGCAGCGAAAGAAGGGCATCAACCGCCTTAAGGGGTGGCCACAAGCCCCCTGGCCGCGCCCAGGGTAGGGGGCGCGCCTCCAGGGCTTGTGGGCCCCTCGGGCATCGTCTCGCGTTGATTCCAATTCCCAAAAATCACATATATTCCAAAAAAAATCTCTGTAGGTTTTTATCTCGTTTGGACTTCGTTTGGTATGGATATTCTGCAAAACAAAAAACATGCAACAAACAGGAACTGGCACTGGGCACAGGATCAATTTGTTAGTCCAAAAATTAGTATAAAAAGTTGCCAAAAGTATATAAAAGTTGTAGAATATTGGCATGAAATAATAAAAAATTATAGATACGACGGAGACGTATCAGTAAGTGATAACCCACAAGTATAGGGGATCAGTTGTAGCCTGTTTCGATAAGTAAGAGTGTCGAAACCAACGAGGAGCTAAAGGTAGAACAAATATTCCCTCAAGTTCTATCAACCACCGATACAACTCTACGCACTCCTAACGTTCGCTTTACCTAGAACAAGTATGAAACTAGAAGTACTTTGTAGGTGTTGTAGGATAGGTTTGCAAGATAATAAAGAGTGCGTAAATAAAAACTAGGGGCTGTCTAGATAAATAAACAATTAAGTTAGTATAGCGAGTGTGGAAAAGTGGTGGTAGGAGTTGCGGAATTGTCCCTAAGCAATTGACTACGTTACTAGACCGGTAGCAAGTTTTATGTGGGAGAGGCCACTGCTATCATGTCATCTCTTACTTGGAATTCTATGCACTTATGATTGGAAATATTAGCAAGCATCCGCAACTACTAATGTTCATTAAGGTAAAGCCCAACCATAGCATTAAGATATATTGGCCCCCCTTCAATCCCGTATGCATCAATATCTATGCTAGGCTGAAGCTGTTGTCACCCTTGCCCTCCAATACATAGTCCTATCAACATACAACTAACCCTAGGGTGTGATCCACATGCGCGCTCATATGATGGGCACCAAAGGACAACAACATAACCACAGGAAAATTAAACCAATCAGAGCAATTCACCAGTCACCGATAGGACAACAAAAATCTACTCAGACATCATAGGATGGCAACACATCATTGGATAATAATATGAACCATAAAGCACCATGTTCAAGCAAAGGGTACAGCGGGTTGCGGGAGAGTGTACCTCTGTAGATAGATGGGGGAAGGTGATGGAGGTGTTGGTGAAGATGACGGAGTTGTTGGAGTAGATCGCCGTCACACGATGATTGCCCCGGCGGCGTTCCAGCGCCACTGGGAGAGAGGGGGAGAGAGCCCCTCCTTCTTCTTCTTCCTTGACCTCCCCCCATAGATGGGAGGAGGGTTTCCCCTCTGGTCCTTGGCCTCCATGGCGGCGGAGGGGCGGGAGCCCCTCCGAGATTGGATCTCTCTCTCTGTTTCCTTCTATTTCTGCGTTCCCAGATTCTGGCCTTTCACCGTTTCTTAAATTCTCGGAGATCCGTAACTTCGATTGAGCTGAAATTTTAACACAATTTTTATCTGCATATTAGCTTTCTTGCGGCGAAAGAAGGGCACCAACCGCCTTACGGGGTGGCCACAAGCCCCCTGGCCGCGCCTTGGGGAGGGGGGCGCGCCTCCAGGGCTTGTGGGCCCCTCGGGCATCGTCTCGCGTTTATTCCAATTCCCAAAAATCACATATATTCCAAAAAAATTCTCCGTAAGTTTTTATCGCATTTGAACTTTGTTTGGTATGGATATTCTGTGAAACAAAAAACATGCAACAAACAGGAACTGGCACTAGGCACTGGATCAATATGTTAGTCCCAAAAAATTGTATAAAAAGTTGCCAAAAGTATATGAAAGTTGTAGAATATTGGCATGAAACAATCAAAAATTATAGATACGACGGAGACGTATTAGCATTCCCAAGTGTAATTCCTGCTCGTCCTCGAGTAGGTAAATGATAAAAAAGATATTTTTTTGATGTGGAATGCTACCTAGCATAATCTTGATCATATAATCTAATCATGGCATGAATATTAAGACATGAGTGATTCAAAGCAATAGTGTATCATTTGACATTAAGACAATAATACTTCAAGCATACTAATAAAGCAATCATGTCTTCTCAAAATATCATGGCTAAAGAAAGTTATCCCTACAAAATCATATAGTCTGGCTGTGCTCCATCTTCATCACACAAAGTATTTCATCATGCACAACCCCGATGACAAGCCAAGCAATTGTTTCATACTTTTAATGTTCTCAAGCCTTTTCAACTTTCACGCAATACATGAGCGTGAGCCATGGATATAACACTATAGGTGGAATAGAATATGATGGTGGAGGTTGTGTGGAGAAGACAAAAAGGAAGAAAGTCTCACATCGACGCGGCTAATCAACGGGCTATGGAGATGCCCATCAATTGATGTCAATGCGAGGAGTAGGGATTGCCATGCAACAGATGCACTAAGAGCTATAAGTGTATGAAAGCTCAAAATGAAAACTAAGTGGGTGTGCATCCAACTTGCTTGCTCATGAAGACCTCGGGCATTTGAGGAAGCCCATCATCGGAATATACAAGCCAAGTTCTATAATGAAAATTCCCACTAGTATATGAAAGTGATAACTCAAGAGACTCTCTATATGAAGAACATGGTGCAACTCTGAAGCACAAGTGTGGTAAAAGGATAGTAGCATTGCCCCTTCTCTCTTTTTCTCTCATTTTTTTGTTTTTTTGGGCTCTCTTTTTTTTGGCCTCTTTTTTTTTAAAAAATTCGTCCGGAGTCTCATCCCGACTTGTGGGGGAATCATAGTCTCCATCATCCTTTCCTCGCGGGGATAATGCTCTAATAATGATGATCATCACACTTTTATTTACTTACAACTCAATATTACAACTCGATATTAGAACAAAGTATGACTCTATATGAATGCCTCTGGCAGTGTACCAGGATGTGCAATGATCTAGCATAGCAAAGATATAAAAAAACGGACAAGCCATGAAAATATCATGCTAGCTATCTTACGATCATGCAAAGCAATATGACAATGAATGCTCAAGTCATGTATATGATGATGATGGAAGTTTCATGGCAATATATCTCGGAATGGCTATGGAAATGCCATGATAGGTAGGTATGGTGGCTGTTTTGAGGAAGATATAAGGAGGCTTATGTGTGATAGAGCATATCATATCACGGGGTTTGGATCCACCAGCGAAGCTTGCACCGACTCTTGAGGTGAGAAAGGGCAATGCACAGTACCGAAGTTACTAGCAATGATGGAAGGGTGAGAGTGCGTATAATCCATGGACTCAACATTAGTCATAAAGAACTCACATACTTATTGCAAAAGTTTATTAGCCATCAAAACAAAGTACTAATATGCATGCTCCTAGGGGGATAGATGGGTAGGAAAAGACCATCGCTCTTCCCCGACTGCCACTCGTAAGGAAGACAATAAAAAATAAATCATGCTCCGACTTCATCACATAACGGTTCACCATACGTGCATCCTTCGGGAATCACAAACCTTAACACAAGTATTTCTACCAATCCACAATTACTCACTAGCATGACTCTAATATCTCCATCTTTATATCGCAAAACTATTGCAAGGAATTAAACATATCATATTCAGTGATCTACAAGTTTTTATGTAGGATTTTATAACTAACCATGTGAATGACCAATTCCTGTTGACTCTCTAAATAGATATAAGTGAAGCATGAGAGTTTAATTCTTTCTACAAAAGATATGCCCACGCTCTAACAAATATAAGTGAAGCAAAAGAGCTTTCTACAAATGGCGGTTTTCTATGTGTAGAGAAACAGGCAATCCAAACTTCAAATGATATAAGCGAAGCACATGAAGCATTCTATAAAGCCATACTCAAAAGATATAAATGAAGTGCATGAAGCATTCTATAAATCAACCAAGGACTATCTCATACCAGCATGGTGTATTACTAAAAGAAAAATAAAAACACACGACGCTCCAAGATTTACGCATATCATGTGACGAATAAAAATATAGCTCCAAGTAAAATTACCGATGTTCTTTAGAAGAAAGAGGGGATGCCTTCCGGGGCATCCTCAAGCTTAGTTGCTTGGGAGTCCTTGAATATTACCTTGGGGTGCCTCGAGCATCCCCAAGCTTAGGCTCTTGCCACTCCTTATTCCTTCATCAATCGTGCTCTCACCCAAAACTTGAAAACTTCAATCACACAAAACTTAACAAAAACCCTCGTGAGATCCGTTAGTATAATAAAGCAAATTACCACTTTAAGTACTGTTGCAAACCCATTCACATTTTATTTTTGCATTGTAGCTACTGTATTATAACTTCTCTATGGCTTATACCACCGATACAATCGGTAGTTTCATCAAAACAAGCAAAACAATGCATCAAAAACAGAATCTGTCTTAAACAGGACAGTCTGTAGTAATATGAACATCTACCATACTTCTGCAACTCTAAAAATTATGAAAAATTAGAAAAAAATAAAAACATTGTATAGCAATACTGTACAAAAGTTTCAGAAGCTTTTGACGTCCCAGTAAAAAATGTAAATTCACACACTACAGCCAAAGTTTCTGTTTTTTCACTGCACATACCAAACAAGTAATCTAATGATCCTAAAGGCAAATCTTGGAACATTATTTTTATAATACAATGGATTTGTACAAGGGGATAATTATTTTTGTTGAAAAGTTTCTGTAGTTTAAGATTTTCCAAGTTTCCATGGGCATGAACAAAGTTCAAGGAGCTCCCCCACTTCAACGGTGCTCGTCTTTCTTACTTTCACTTTTCTTTTTGAAAAAGTTTTAGGTTCCCCTCTATATTTTTTTATTTTTGAACCTTTTAAAAGCACACAGCAAAAATAAATGAATCTCTAAAACTTCCGGGTTGTCTCCCTGGCAGCGCTTTCTTTAAAGCCATTAAGCTAGGCATATAGTGCTCAAGTAATGGATCCACCCGGATCCCAAGGTATATCAAAGACAATTTTAATTAACAATGATTTGTAATTTTGTAGTGAGCACAAAGTAATATGTAACATGCAACAACGAAGTCTAACTCTCTTCCTATGCATCGGCATGTCATAAAAGAACAATTCATGCACACAAAGTAAAGGCCAATGCATAGTATAAATAGTTTCTTGCAATTTTATCGTATTGGAAACATAGAGAGGCGGAGATGTAGTTCCTCTCTTATAATAATTGCAAGTAGGATAAGCAAGCACATGCATATTATATTCATCAAAATCATCATGTGTAGTAGTAAAACGCAACCCATCAATGTAATCCTTAATAAAAGCAAACTTCTCCAATATAGTGTAGTTGGGAGAATTCAAAAAGATAATAGGACTATCATGTGTGGGTGCAATAGCAACAATTTCATTCTTAACATAAGGAACTATAGCAATTTCATCTCCATAAGCATCATTCATATTGGCATCATGGCCACAAGCATAGCAAGCATCAATTTCATCAAAAAGGGATATTTGAAACAAATCCAAGGGATCGTAGCAATCAACATAGCATTCATCCTTCAGTAAGCACGAAGGGAAATTAAACAATGTATGAGTTTAAGAGTTACTCTCATTAGAAGGATAGGTTTGCAAGATAATAAAGGGCATGTAAATAAAAACTAGGGGCTGTTTAGATAAATAAACAATTAAGTTAGTATAGCGAGTGTGGAAAAGTGGTGGTAGGAGTTGCGGAATTGTCCCTAAGGAATTGACTACGTTACTAGACCGAAAGCAAGTTTTATGAAGGAGAGGCCACTGCTAGCATGTCATCCCTTACTTGGAATTCTATGCACTTATGATTGGAACTATTAGCAAGCATCCACAACTACTAACGTTCATTAAGGTAAAACCCAACCATAGCATTAAGATATACTGGTCCCCCTTCAATCCCGTATGCATCAATTTCTATGCTAGGCTGAAGCTGCTGTCACCCTTGCCCTCCAATACATAGTCCTATCAACATACAACTAACCCTATGGTGTGATCCACACACGCGCTCATATGATGGGCACCAAAGGACAGCAACATAACCACATGTAAATTAAACCAATCATAGCAATTCACCAATCACCGATAGGACAACAAAAATCTACTCAGATATCATAGGATGGCGACACATCATTGGATAATAATATGAAGCATAAAGCACCATGTTCAAGTAAAGGGTACAGCGGGTTGCGGGAGAGTGGACCGCTGTAGATAGATGGGGGAAGGTGATGGAGGTGTTGGTGAAGATGACGAAGTTGTTGGAGTAGATCGCCGTCACACGATGATTGACCCGGCGGCGTTCCGGCGCCACTGGGAGAGAGGGGGAGAGAGCCCCCCTCCTTCTTCTTCTTCCTTGACCTCCCCCTAGATGGGAGGAGGGTTTACCCTCTGGTCCTTGGCCTCCATGGCGGCGGAGGGGCGGGAGCCCCTCCGAGATTGGATCTTTCTCTCTATTTCCTTCTATTTCTGCGTTCCCAGATTCTGGCCTTCCACCGTTTCTTAAATTCCCGGAGATCCGTAACTCCGACTGGGCTGAAATTTTAACATGATTTTTATCCGGATATTAGCTTTCTTGCAGCGAAAGAAGGGCACCAACAGCCTTACGGGGTGGCCACAAGCCTCCTGGCCGCACCCTAGGGAGGGGGGCGCGCCTCCAGGGCTTGTGGGCCCCTCGGGCATCGTCTCGCGTTGATTCCAATTCCCAAAAATCACATATATTCCAAAAAAATCTCCGTAAGTTTTTATCACGTTTGGACTTTGTTTGGTATGGATATTCTGCGAAATAAAAAACATGCAACAAACAGGAACTGGCACTAGGCACTGGATCAATATGTTAGTCCCAAAAAATAGTATAAAAAGTTGCCAAAAGTATATGAAAGTTGTAGAATATTGGCATGAAACAATCAAAAATTATAGATACGACGGAGACGTATCAGTAAGTTGTGGCATTTTTGCAACAATAGCCCAATTCTCTGCTCCAATTTGCAGAAAACCCCTTATTATCTTGAAAGCAACCACATCCCTCCCTCACCTCATCAAAACAGCCTGAGAATATATTTTGAGTGAAACGTAATATATTTTTAGTGGTATATGTATATCAAAACAAGAGTGTTTTCTTTCAAGTTTGCGAACAAGTACTATTCTACTTTGGATCTGTTGCAACGCACAGGCACATTGCTAGTAATCTAAGCAATCCTAAATAGAGCTTCACAATTTTATCTAAGGTCGAGGGGTTACCCCCCGACAATCTACATAGCTCTACCTATGCAAGAGGTGTAGTGGGAGCGTCTAGGTGTGAGAGAGATGACGCGAGAAAGCGATGTCAATCGAGTCATTTATAGAGGGAGAGATCGAGTGAGTGTGGCCTAGCGTACACTCGAATGTTAAAGACGATACACCAAGATATCATGCGGCAAAGCTGTAGTGAGGGCTAGAGGGAGATAGTTACCGAGAGTGGCCTAGATAGACTTTGTGTGTGCGCGCACGGTGAAGGTGTTTTACAAAGGCAACATACATGTTTGAGAGAGAGAGAGGGAGGGTTTGTCATGGAGGGCACGACGAGGTTGTGTGTGAGAAATACATTTGTTGAGAGTGTGTGGGCGGGTGTGACATAAATGGAGATTGAAACGTGAAGAGAAATAATGAGCGCGCGTGTGTCGGATACCAATAGCTCTATTAACAAAGAAATGAAGATCGATCGATACATGAAGTATGTGTGGTGGTTGGGGGGGTGTCGATGGAGAGACCTAAGCACAACATTTGCATGTACATAGTACTAGACTTAATATTCATGTTTCAATTTATTATGCATTTTGAATATTGAATTGAGGACCATGCATGGCTTACAATTTAGTTTTGAATTCGTGTCATACATGCATGGTCATACATCCACGTTGAGATCACTATATCACAAACTCACTCTAATTCAAGAACTCATCATAAATCAATTACCGTGCCTTTTGGAATGACCAGTTATTTGCAAGGAAAATACGGGCATTGTAATACATATAAATTCGTTCGGCAATTTAAAAAAAAGATTCCTTTCGCATTCTTGAATGGTAGCACCCGACGGCTTACCAGCCAGACCCGGGCTCGTGTCCTGGTGGTGGTGTGCGTGGTACGCACATTAGCCAACCCCAACCAAAAGAACCGCAATATTAAACTTCGCGCCTCCACTCGAGCCTCCGCGTTTCTAGTCGAAATATCTGGCGGCCACAATTCTAGCTCTAGGAAATTCCCCTCTTGTCCCCGGTCCATAATGACAACCGATGAACAATGGAGGGATGCTTTAGTAACTAGCCAACGTTACCGTGCCGAGCACGGTTCAATTCTCTTGGTCGCCGCTACCCAAGGTCACCCGTCAACTCCATTGCCTAGTACTAATAGTACTACACCAGGATGAGCACAGAATGGAGCTCCATTTGTTGATTTTGTTCGTGCATTGTTCGTGCCTACTAGAGTTACTATATCAGGCAATGCACAGGTACGGAGGGATTATCTTTTTACTCTGCATATATAATTTGTCTAAAGTCTAACTAAGCAAAATGTTTAACCAAATCCTTTCTTAAGAAATATTAACATCTACAACAGTAAAGATGTATGGCTTGAAAATTTATTTCATGATGAAGGTTATGATATTGTTTCGAATCCTGGATTTTAAATTCCAGAAAATCCAAAACTGACCTGAAATTCATGAAACTGAGCATGGTCACGTGATATGGCACAAATAGGTTGTCGTATTTTTTTGTTCAATTTGAGACAAGCTGCTTATGAAAAGTTGCACAAATGAAGACCCAAGGTATTTTGGAACAAAGACATGTCACGTTAACGCGAACGGTTTCACTATTCAAACCATGGGCGTTAGACCTACGTGTCGCCAAAAGTCCCGCTTCTCATCGGCAGGTGTCATCCCAGCAAGTGTGTGAGTCGACGGGAGACGTGCGAGTAGATCATTGCGCCAGCTGACCAGGAGGCGTGCGAGCAGGCCGCTGTGCAGTCTCGCCGGGAGGCAAGCCCTTTGACCAGGCTCCGCCGCCCACCTTCCTCCCAACTGCCCCCACTTTTAATGGCGCCGGCGCCATAGTTTAAATCACCCCCGCACTCCCCGGTCTTGCTACAATCTTCTCTCTTCCTCTTGGATTCTCCTGTCGCCTACCTCCAACCAGCCTGACCTCACCGTACGCCATGCCGCATCACGATGGTCTGCCCTTAGTCTTCCAGTTTCCTGAGGAAGACACCCAGCCGAGTCTCAAGAACATAAGGCGCTTTGGGACGAGCTTGAACTGGCCTTGCTGGAAGACGCTGCGCTTGTCCCTGCTCCCGTCGCCCCGACTGCGCCAGCGCCCATCCCGTGGCATTGATGGCCTGGGAGCCGCACATTGTCGCCGAGCTTGAAGCCACGGGGTTCCACGAGGTCCCCGCTGACTTTCATGCACCCATGCACCTGCCAGCGCATGCGCCTGCGCGTGCACTGACGAGCACGCCTGTGCACACGAATGTCTCCGCCGCGCCGTTGCCAGAGCCTGTCCCCGTGCCGGTGCCAGTACCCCCCTCAGCGGCATGGATCGCCGCCGTCGACCGCTTCCTTGCACCAATGCCAGTCTCCTCCTCCCGCCAGTTGACTGGCTCCTGGAGAACGAAGTCCAGAACATTCTGGCCTTCCTTGAAGCTAGGGCCAACATCCAGGAGTACGCCAACAATGGCGCAAGACGCCGCCGGTCAGTGGCCCGACGACACACAGAGCACGGCAGAGGAGCCGCTTCCCGCCGCAAGACCTCTCCGCCGCCGCCGGGAGATCTAAATATGCCATGAAAAAACGTTCGGATTGCCATGCTTAAAATCTGAATGTTTGGGATTTATCATTTGCGTTTATTTTAGTTCGATCGTGGTATGATTGTAAAGTCGCAGTCAGACTGAATAAAATCTATGGTTTGATCGATTGAATGTTCTGCTAGAGCCGTATCAAATATAAAACGTCATCAAGCGACATGTATTCCTTCTCATCGCAAACATTTCATATTAAATACCACGTCAATTCCAAATATATTTTTTAGGGAAGTCAGTTCCAAATACTTGTAGGGCGCGAGCAGTCCCCTTGTTCGAGCACTAGGCGATACGTCTATTTATCCATGCATTTAATTGTTAGTAGACACTACTAGCCTAACTTGTCCGTCACGGTCACTTTTGTTCCTAAACTTGTTACATATAATACTAGTACTAGTATTACGTGAAACTGGTGCCGTAACTTGTGAACGCGTCCAGATTCGGTCAACGGCCACACCGCCCGCGCGTTCTTCGTGGTTGCCCGTGCGTCTAAACGTAGAAGGGGAGAAGAGAGAGAGAGCAGGCATGGAACCCACCAGTAAGTGAAGTGGAATAGTACGTGCTCATGAGCCGGTCCCACTAATGTACTAAAGTTAATATAAAAACATGTTCTCCATTAAATAGGCTGTGGTAATATAAAAACATTATATCAACAAAGGGGAGTACAACAAACATTGCTACTATGTTGCCTATTGACGTGCTGCCTGAAGGCCCTGGTCACATGTTCGATCCTCGTCCTTTTTCATTTTTAATTTATACTAGTAAGGTACACGTGCATTGCATGCATGAGATTTGGCAACCAAATTATAAATAAATACCACACCATAGCATGTAAGCTTTGATTCATATATGCATGATGTAGATGTTCGTTTAATTCTTATAGTTCATCTCATTCAAAATCAATAAGTTTTATAAAAAAGTTAATCTATTTTAAGATTCATGGAATTGTGCATTGTAGAGCATAAAGTAAAAACAAATAATGGCAATTCATTTAGAAAAAAGAAAATTGGGCAATTATGATACAGAAGATTCTAGAACAAAAGAGAAGTGCTTGTGTTTTGAGGTTTATGCATTATGCTTAAGTTCAACCTTGCAATCTTCTAGATTGTACATGTGGCAAAATGTGGTGGAATGTAGAAGATATCCAACGGCCAGTGGTGTTCGGATTTGCCATCTCTGCACCGTCGGATTGGCTTCATCCAACGACCATCTTTTAAAGTTATTCGCACACTATATAGGGGTGTAGATATGGGTCCAAATTTGCTCCATGACAGTTGGGCCCCCCGGTGTGTAGTTTGTAGCACTTTAATTTCTGGGTCGAAATTTGTTCCATTACAGGTGGACTCCGGGTGTATAGTTTGTAGCTTATTTGTAATAATTAAAGAGAACACCAGAGTTTTTTTGCAAAAATACCATGGTGCCACGTGGAAGGTTAGAAAGGGCGTGCGAGAGAGCGGTGACCGGTCCAGAGGGAAAACAATTGGGGGAGGGGCGGAGGTTGCAACGGTGTTTGGAGTAGTTGTGGGGCGAATGCTACAAAAATATAATATAAACCCACCGGAATAAATGCTTCATAAATTACTCAAAGGTTGGAGTCCCCCTCGCAATGTAAATAGCTCCGGTTCTGTGAGGGATGGAGACGTAGCTTCAATGTGTGGAAGAGACGGCGTGAGAAAGCGAGGTCAATCGAGACATATATAGAGAGGCAAAGTGAGTGCGCCCCGACATTCATTGAAAAAAATATATGTTGTGGATAGATATTGTCCGATTGAGCTTTTGGGAAGGGTGAGGGCTGTAAGAGAGCTTGAGAGATGATCCAGTCACAGACAGGTACACATATCATTTGTGCGTGGGAGGAAGCAAGGTCAATCGATACATAGATAAAGAGAGAGAGAGATTGAGCGAGTGTGGGTCATCATGCGATCGAAAGAGTGAGACAGGTTGGAGAGAGTGACCTAGATAGACAATGTGTGTGTGAGAGTATACACTATGAATATGTCGAATTAGGCCCAAACATGGAGATATATCGTTTGTGTGTGAGAAAGAGCGAGGTGGTGGAAATTAGAGACACAACAAGGGATGTGGCAAGAGGTGATTCGAGCGAAATACCTGAAAAAAGATACGGTAGCCTCGGTTAAGTGCAAACTTAGTGATTCCCCTATGTGGAAGGCTATTATGAAAGTTAAAGAATACTATCTAGTTGGGCGAAAAGTGGTGATGAACTCGGGTAATTTAGCTAGAATTTGGAAAGACTCCTTAAATGATGACCCTCCCATGAACCAGAAATACCCTGTGTTATATAACATTTGCAATGACCAAGAAATCACGGTGGCTAAGTTCAGAAGTGGTGTGGGAGATGGGTTCTTCCGGAGACAGCTTCACCCCCCATTGCTGGATCAATGGGATGAACTTAAGGCTACGGTTGCTTCCTGGAAATTATCAGAAGACCCTAATCAGGTTGTTTGGAACCTGGGCAAAAAGAAAAAATTCACAACCAGATCGGTTTATGATTATCTAGAGAGAAATATAGCCGGTGCAACTACAGGTGGATTTGGCAAGCTAAGATTCCCCTAAAAATCCAATTCTTCTTGTGGCAAGTTTTTCAAGACGCTGTTTTGACTAGGGACATCATGAGCAGGAGACGCTGGGCTGGCAACCCAAAATGCTCATTCTGTAGTGAAAGAGAGACGTCTAAACACCTGTTTTTTACATGCCCTGTGGCCAGAGTAATCTGGAGGACGGTGGGCTGTGTCTTAAGCACGGACAAGTGCCCAAGCAATATTTGGCAATACTTCTCTTGGTGTTATGTATTCCTTCCAGATGGGGAAAGATTTTATACTTTTGGGCTTGCAGCCATGTGCTGGGCAATATGGAACTGCCGTAACCAAGCTACCTTTGAACAGAAAAAATTAAGGACTCCTTTTGCTGTGATTTACTCCGCATGTGGCTTTATGTCCTATTGGGCAGGGATGATGACTGGAGCGGATCGGGAGGCGATGGAATAGGGGGCCAAAATGCTAAGGGCCAGCACTTCAAACATGATGAGGATCTGCGCGGCATCAGGCGAGATGACGCAAGATTGATGGGGGGATCTCGGCTAGCGCTGGGCAATGTCAGAAGTGTTCTTTTGGATCCTTCACTTCAAACTATTCATTTCTGCTCCTGCGTGGGCGTTTGGTGTTGCTCCTGCGAGAGCCCTTTTGTTGTCCCAGCTTTATGCAGCCTTGCTAGTACTCGAGTAGGACTAGCTCTTGATATGGTGTCCTTGGGTTTTCGCCCCGCGGTAAGCTGCTCGATAATGAGTGCTTGCAGTGGGTTTCCCAAGGATGCGTTGAACTCGCTTTCCCCTTTCTAGTTTCCTTAGTAGTTTCAGTTTGAGACCGTTGTATTTCCGTTATGTCAAAGTAATGGAAAGGGGTTATGCCCGGTTCAAAAAAAAAGAAAGAGCGAGGTCAATCGAGACATGCATAGAGAGAGAGAGATTGAGCGAGCGTGGGCCGCCATGAGGTCGAATGAGTGGAACGGCTTGGAGAAACTGATCTAGATAGACAATCTGCGTGAGAGAGTATAGAGTGTGTCGATCGAGGCCCGATCAGGGAGATATATCGTTTGTGTGTGAGAGAAAGCGAGGTTAATTGAGACTTAGATAAAGAGAGAGAGAGAGAGAGAGAGATTAAGCGAGTGTGGGTCGCTGTGCGGAAGAAAGAGTGAGACGGTCTCTCGAGAGTGACCTATATAGACAATGTGCATGCGTGCGCACGAGAGGGGGGGGGGTCTAGATAGGCAATGCATGTATCTACCGCGAGAGGGTGGGAAGGGGGAGAGAGAGAGAGCTCGGCATGGAGTCCAATGGCGGGTGTGTGAGAGTTAGAGATCGAAACATGGAGACAAAGAATGAACGTGCGGAAACCAATAGCTTTGTAAGGTGGTTAGGAGAGGAAGATTGATCAATAGAGGAAGTATGTAGCGTGTGTGCCGAGGGGGGGGACCTAAAAACAACATTTGAATGTAGATAGTACTAGACTTAATATTGACGTTTTAATTTAGTGTACATTGTAAGATTTGAATTGAGGACCATGCATATGGCTTCCGTATTTTCGAATTCGTGCCATACTAGGTTTGGAAAGGTTGATATTGACTCGATTGTTGTGGTATTTTGTATGTGTGTTGTCGGCGTTCTGGGAACCAGGATACCCAGACCTGCCTGCGGCCCACGGCGTGGCTCCCTCGACGGCCTAGTACGGCCCAGCGGTAAGACCTCCAAGACAAGACCCTTGCGAGGGCCCTGGCCTCGCGGGGCAGACGGCACCAAGACCTCCAGAGGGAGCGGCCTCCCCAGGTTGCCTCCCAAGGAGCGGAGATTTCTATGCAGGTACCCAACCTCCCGAGGCTACAATGACGTGAGCCATGACGACCAAGGCCAGGCGGGCGCTAGCAGGCGCAGAGGAGGCAGTTTCCCTTTCGGTGCTAAGGGAGCAAGGGCAGGCGTGGGTTGCCGAGGGATCCCCCAAAGCTCTCCATTTCGGTGCTACAAGACCAAGACCACGGGCTCGGCAGGACGGGTGTCATCACCGAGCCCACCGCTGCGTCACGACCTAAAGCTTTGCAGGAGAAGACCACCTTTTGTCAGGATTAGATGTACTTCTTGTGCCCTTTCAAAATGGGCCACTGTGGGATCCCTTCCCGCCTAAGTTCTGGGGGAAGAGGACTAAGGCCACTATAAATATAGGTTAGCCACCACTGTAGGAGGGGGATCAATTCCACAGACACCACTCGAGCCCTCGCGAGGTCGCTCAAGCCACTATACCAGTTTATCCTCAGCCCCTCGTGAGGCCAATCCACCACAAAGCAGGAGTAGGGTTTTACACCGCAAGGTGGCCCGAACCTGGGTATACTGTTGTGTTCATCTTCTTCCCCGCTCATGCGAACTCGACGAGGCTAGGCCATAGGGTGTTGAGCTAGAGACTCGAGAGGTTGAGATCTTCGCACACGCCCCAGCGTTCGAACCTTCTTGGGTCTCCAGAGCCCTGAATCCGACATTTGGCGCGCCAGGTAGGGGCGTGTCGAAGTCCTTCTTCTACCCCTGCTTCGTCTCCGCTTCGTCACCCCCATGGCCGATGCACGCCTTGTCCGCGCCGAGCACCGAGCCGCTCGTGTCGCCCAGACGGTGCCCGTGGGCAACGGCGCTCCTCGCCGCTCTGCCTCCCCCGTGGCTAACGCTGCTACCGACCCTGCTGCTCATGAGTAGCAGGACTCGTCGCTGCCACCCTCCGAGCGGCGTGATGGCCGCACCGCCACTCCTTCACCTACTCCCGCCACAGCATCGTCTTCCCACATCCGCCGTGGGCCGGCGAACGTGCAGACTACGCTGCTCATGGCGCGCGAGCTCCTGCGCTACCGCCCCGCCAACGACTGGCTTGGCCGCATCGCCGAGCTCGTCAACGCCGCCGGTGAGGTCCCTGCGCCGTCCCACTCGCCCCGTCCCCCGCCGTCCCAGGTGGGCGACGTGGCCCACGGCACGCCTCCTCCGCCTCCTCTACACGCTCGCCGACCCCGAGCCCAGGCGCGATGCGCACCCGCGCGACTCGCCACATAGAGCGCCAGCGCGCAATGAAGCAAGCTGCCAGGTGGTGCAACGGCCGCAAGCTGATGCGCGCACGCTCCCAGTGCCACAGCGCCAGCACCAGGACCACGCGCTGCCGGAGCCTGTGGCACACGGACGTCAAGACCGAGCTCCCCCTGCGCGCGCGGCACCCGTGAGCGCGGCGGGCTGCCGCACGTTCACCTCGGAGCTGCGCCGCGTCGTCTAGCCCGGCAAGTTCAAGCCAGATCTGCCTCCACGATATGATGGCACCCCCGACCCTGCGGAGTTCCTCCAGCTCTATGTGCTGAGCATCAAAGCGGCAAACAGTGACGAGAAGGTCATGGCGAACTGGTTCCCCATGGCCCTCAAGGACGGCGCGCATTCTTGGCTTCTACACCTCCCGGAGGGGTCGATCTCCTCCTGGGACGAGCTTCACGAGCGCTTCATCGCCAACTTCCAGGGCACTCGAGACTGTGCTCCCGCAGTGGGTGACCTGCGGCGCGTAAAGCAGCAGCCGGGCGAGACCCTGCACAAGTACATACATCGCTTCACCAATGTTCGCCTCAAGATCCCGAAGGCGTCGGTTGTCAAGATGAAGGAGGAGCTCGCCATCCACGATGACTTCTGCTCGGCCCTGGAGATGTTCAACTTGGCGAACAAGTGCGCAAGGGCCAAGGAAGGCCGCCTCTCCCTCCTTGAGCTTCCGGAGGCCGATCCTGAAGACAAGAAGGCCAAGGCTAAGGAGGAAAAGCGCAAGGGCCCCGCCGTGCTGGTAGCAGAGCCTAAGATAAAGCACGGCCGCGACCACGATGAGCCTCCCAGGGGTAACCGCCTATTTTGCATCTTCCACAACGTCCACAGCCACAACACCAATGACTGCCAGGAGCTCAGGGCACTTTGCGATGGATGCCTCGGTCGCCGCCTCGAGCATGGCGACCGTGGCTACGGCCGTGGTGGAGGCCGCGGCGGAGTCCGCTGGGACAACCGCGACCCTCGTCAGGACTGGCGCGACCAGCCTCGTGAGGACCGCTGGCGTGATGAGCCTTGCGATAGGCCCTGGCGTGACCAGCCTCGTGAGGCCCATCCTCAAGGCATTGCTGGCCTCCCTCCACTACCACCGTCGCCAAGGAGAAATGATGACAACCGGCAGGATGATGGGACTGGGGGCTTCCAGGAGCCTCGAGCGGTCGCCTGCATCCTGGGTGGTGCTCAGGCCCCCGCCTCACATCGCATCTTCAAGCAGTTCTCTCGCGAGGTGAACGCGGCCCTCTCGAAGCTCGAGGTGGCGCGTCCCCTCAAGTGGTTGCAATACGCTATCACCTTCGACTCCAAGGACCACCTCAAGTGCTCAGCCACCGGAGGCATGCTTCCCATGCTCTGCACGCCCACCATCAGCAACGTCCTCGTCACCAAGACCCTCATCGACGGTGGCGCGGGACTCAATGTTCTCTCTGTCGAGACGTTTGAGACGCTCCAAGTACCTTATGACCAGCTCCTACCCACCAAGCCTTTCTCAGGGGTGACCGATGGCTCCACCGTCCCCCTGGGGCAGATATGCCTCCCAGTCACCTTCGGCAAGCGCAACAACTACCACACCGAGCTCATTGACTTCGACATCGCCCACATTGGCCTCCCGTACAACGCCATCCTCGGGTATCCAACCCTCGCCAAGTTCATGGAGGCAACCCACCATGGCTACAATGTCCTCAAGATGCCAGGGAACGGTGGCATCATCACGGTCGCCTGCGGTGAGAAAGATGCAGTGTGCTGCCTCGAGCGCGCCTACCAGGCTGCGGCTGTCGAGAACTTTGATGATGAGGGCGCCGTCCTGCCTCCTGAGGCCACCCCCAAGAAAAAGAACCAACTCCTTCCCAAGAGCCGTCAGGAGCCCAAGGCGCCCACAGGCGGTGCCTCAGGCCCCGTGCCCACTGCTGGGGCGCCCTCTCCTCTCGCATAGGAAGGAACGCCCGGCACTTCCCTCAGGACGGGCTCGGGGGCTTCCGCCTAGAGAGCCTCCGACATGACCAGTGCGACGAGGGAGGCGCTCGGGCACCACTTGGAGGCGTGCTTCAATGTGCGCCCCCACGAGCAAGGCGCACAGTGCGAGGCGCCAGGTGCGCGAGAATTCATCACCAAAGAAATCGAGGAGCTTCAGGAGGCGTGGGCCATGCATGGCGAGCGTCGCCCCGTGCCACCCGGTGCAGCTGCACCCCCTGGTGCGGGCGACAAGCTGCGCGTCTACGTCAACATCCCGGGCCTCAACAGGGCCGCGTCGCAAGACCTCTTCTGGCCGTCGCGCGTTGGCCGGAGTGGGGGCTACCCCTGCAGCTACGTCTACATGTCATTTGGCCTGCTGAACGTGGGCACCTTGTACCAGCGCTTTGCGCAGCGTGCTATGGCGTCTCATGAGGCTAGGCGCTTGGCGGTCATGGCTGAGGAAGTCACGGACCCTCGCGAGCTCCCTGGACCTCATGAGCTCCCCCGACCTCCGGAGCCGCCCAGCTCATGAGAAGCGATCTCCACGGCGTGCAACTTCAGCTACCCCGACGCCTCTAAAACACTGGTGCCAGGTGACTTTTTGGTTTGTTCAGTTGAGGGCGCCCCCGGGCTGCATTATCCTCAAGCTGTAAGGGCCCGCCCCTGCAGCCTGTATCGTTTTGCGCATGTATCAGAACTGGCTCTGCCTCTATGAATTTCCTAAGTATTCCAACCTGCATGTCCGGTGGTTCGCCACCATGAATGTCGCTGCGCCCTCACAAACCTGCCCATGACCGCCTCATAATTAAGGATTGGCACGACGCCTGTGCTCGGGTTCGTCCCTGTAGCGTTGTTAAACCCAAGCGACCGAGCTCTGTCCCGCGGGCCAGCTCTCGTGCGTGTCACCTCCTGGGGTCCTTGGTGCCTTGTTCTCGCATGTGCTAATCACGAGTGGATGAGTAAGGGCGCGTGGCCTAGTTCATACAACTGCAGTTCGGCACTTCGCCGTCGTGGGAGCTGCGCGCCGGGTGTTTTTCCGTGGGATGGTTGCATGAGAAGACTGGGCACAGCGCCTGTGCTCGGGTCCGTCCCTGCAGCGTCGATAAAATCAATGGCTGAGCTCTGTCTGGCGGGCCGGCCCCATTCACGTCACCTCCTGGGGTCATTGGTGTTCAGCCTTCTCATGCGATAGCCTTCCTGGTTCATTCGGTGCAGGTCGCCCCCACCTCACAGGTTCACAACGCGCGCCTCGCGCCAAAATCCGGGCGCAACCCGCCTTGAGGTAGGGCCTCCTGAGTCCCACGCTGGCTCACGAGTGCCCATATACACCTCCTCCAGTTCTGCCATGCTAGCCACATGTACGAACAGGGCTGTACATGCCTCGGAGTCTCCCCCCCGAGGGAACTCCCACCCACGCACAAGTGGAAGCCCCATGCTCCGTGCTGGTGGACGACACAGTCGAGGAGCGACTATGCCCACGCACAAGTGGAAGCCCCATGCTCCGTGCTGGCAGACGATACGGTCGAGGAGCGACTATGCCAATGCACAAGTGGAAGCCCCATGCTCCACGCTAGAGGATAAACAACTGAGGGCACCCTAGGGGCTGCACCAACCTCAGGATGGCCTCACGGCCTTGTCACGCCACGTTTCCCTAGAATGCGCGTGCGAGGGGGCTGGATATGGAGGCTACGCTCAGGCCCAGCCTGGCGCACGCCACCTCACCAGGTCCCTTGTACCTGGTCTTCTCATGCCCCTCCCAGGTGAAAGCTGGCGGGGAAAGGTATGGGGGACTCCGGATTAACTTCGTCACTGCCCACGTTTCCTTCATGAGGGCTGCTCGTACGTCAAGGGGGACCCCTGAGCATCGCGACTCAGGGGCCTCACTAGTCATGTAGCCCCTCGCCCCTTGGTGTCATCCTGGCGATCAGGACGCCCCAATGGCGGTCGAGGTATGCGTGGGGCTAGGCCCTGCCGACGTAGAGCGCAAAAGCAAACAAGAAAGAAACCAAGCACGAATAGGAAAATCGTGGAGTCCTAACAGTTATTACAAGCACAAAGTGTTCCACAAATTCAAACATAAGTTTTATGCCTCCATGAGGCACGGTAAATGTTGCAGAATAAAAATTAAGAGGGAAGTGCCACCGCCACCCTAGCCGTCGCCACCGCCTGTCCCAGTCACAGGGAGTCCGTCATCGATGTCGCTCCCGCCGTCGCCACCGCCGTCGGCCTTGATGCAGAGGAACTTCTTCAGCAGCGCGTCCACCTGATCCTTCACGGCCGCTACAGCAGTGGCGTCGGACTCAGGAGCCACCGGGTGGATCACCACGTCGAAGTCGAAGCCTGGATCCTGGAGGTAGAGCTGAGTGAAGACGCACGTCGCAGCCGCGGTGAAGAGCAAGCGACACTCCTCCTCCAAGATGGAGTCCACCCCAGCGGCGGCGCCCTCAAGCGCTTTGGCGAGCTCGGAGGACAGCCCTGCAAGGCCATCCTCAGGGGTCGCCAGTGGTTCCTCGTATCCTTCCCTGCAGATGGAGCGCAGCGCCTCGCGTGACCTGAGCTCGAGGGAGAGGAAGGCTCTGCGTTCCACAGTCGCCTTCTTCTCGGTGACAGCAAGGACCTTCTCTTGGGCCTCCAGCTGGGTTATCGTCTCGGACATGTGCTGGGCATGGGACGCCTAGGCTTTGTCCACCTCCTCTTTCAGCTTGGCCAGGCGATCCCGCTCCGCGGCTGGGTCGGTGGTCACCTGGGCCAGCTTGGAGTCGCGATCGGTGAGCCTCGCTTCGCGGGCCTTGAGGTCCTCCTCCTGCTACTGGAGCCATTGGGCGTGCGCAACCTGCTCCTCCTGGAGGGTATTCAGCTTGGCCTCCGCCTCATTGCAGTGCTTCTCAGCGGATGATGCGCTGGCCAACGCCGTGATGAGAGCCCCCTGGGCTTCGGTGGCTTCCTTCCTGCTCTCCGCGGTGGCAGTTTCGGCCCGGCCCCAGGCCGTCTTGGCAGATGCGTTGGCCTAGAGCCACCCCGAGACAAGCCCAGATGCTCCCTCGCGAGGCACCTATCGGCGTCTTGGAGATCGGCTCGGAGTTGCCCGAGTGCAACGAAGGCTTCCTCCAGGGCCCCGGGCCTGACGAGGGGTCCGCAGTTCGCTAGTGTGAGGGACTGGCAAGGAGGCGGCATGGGCGCGTTGACCGATGCCACGGCCAAGGAAGCGGCGGCGTGAACGGCTTGGAGCACTGGAGGCTCTGAGCTTCCTTCAGGCACGACAAGGGCGGACGGCTCCACAGCCTACTGGCCTGCGGGGGCTAGCTCCTCCTGAGGCTGCATCACCATGTCCGCGGGGGCGTGCTCCGTCGCGAGGGGACAAGGGATCGCCACCTCCGTCCGCGTAGGGGCCGTTGCGGCCAGGGGGTCGCCTCTCGAGCCCCAGCACCCATGACGAACGTTCCTCCAGGCGGCACCAGCAAGGTACCATGAGCAGGTGGAGCGCTTGAACGCTCGGGCGTGGTGCTGCCCGAGCGCCTGGGGGCTGCACCAGACCGGCCCGATGCGCTTCCGCGTCCGCCACGGCCGTGACCAAAGGCTGACGGCGCCCTCAGGACTGGGGGGCCCTTCGGCTCTACGCTCTCCTTCCTCTTCTTCATCACAGCGCCCAGCCTGGTCGACAGGAGGGGAGTATTGTGGGTACAGTGGCAATTTGTGCTTAATTCAAGGACAAGGTAGGTTACTTACTCGTCAAGGTCGACCCAAGTCCTCTTCTTCTCCTTCTTGGTCGGTGCCGGAGCGCCCCCGCCTTCCCTCTGTGGGGCCTTGGTCGTGCTTGGAGGACCGGCGGGGTGCCCTTCAGCCGGCCCCGGTGTGGCGCTGCTGCCTGGAGAGGTGGAGGGGTCGCCTAGAGGGGTCACGGCCGGCTGAACCGCGCTAGCTCCAGCAACGGCCGCCCTGTCTTCCACTTGCGGGCCAGGCGGGGACCGGACCAGTGCCTCGTCCGCCCTGCCGGCATGCGGGGAGCCCTCCGGAGCGGCCGCAGTCGCTCCCTTCTTTGGGGTCGCCCAGCCAGATGCTTGCGATGGCTGGGGAGTAGGCCTTGGCCCCCTGAGGACCCTGGTGAGGCACGGGGAGTCCGCGGCCGGGAGCTCCACGGTGTCATCGTCGTCGTCAAGCTTGCGAAGGAGTTCACTCTGCGACGGGGAGGGGGGGACACCTCCTCCACGTCGTCGTCCTCGGTCGCCTCCGAGTCCTCTTCGCCCTCCTCGCCGGCACTGTCGCCGGAAGACACCGGCACTGGGGAATTGGGGCGCCAGGTGACACGAGCCCCAGCTCGTTGAAGATAGGCATGGCGGCGACCAGCGCTTCCCTGTCGGCGCAGCGGTACAGCGGGACGTAGGCCTCGAGGAGGTCCCCCGGGTCGCCGTTGAGCAAGACGGCCATGGCCCTGTCCAGCTCCTCGCCCGTCAGGCTCCCAGAACGTAGCTAGACGTCGTCCGATGCACCCTGGAACTCTCACATGGGGCACGTGTGCGACTGGAGCGGCGCCAGACGCTGCGTCAGGAACTCCTTCACGAGCATGCCCCCCATCAGTGCCTTGGCCTCCATGTTCGAGGTCACTTTCTCAGGACGAGCTTTGCCCGGGGGTCGAAGAACTTCTCATGGCTCCACCTCTCGAGCCGCTCGGGCAGCTCGGTCGGCAGCTCCAGCCGCTCGTTGAGGCCCTCGGTGTCCAGGAAGACCCAGCGGTGCCGCAAGCCTTCCACCTTCTTCCCGGCCTTCGTGAGCACGTTGCCCTTGTGGACCGCAACGAAGGACACGCAACCAGAACGCTGTGTCGAATCATGCAGCCACAAGCAGAAGAAGTGGTGAAGGAGCGGCACGGAGGGCCTCACGCCCACAAAGGCCTCACAGTAGAAGGCGAAGATGGACAGGAGGAGGATGGAATTGGGTTGAAGATGAAGGGTCTGGATCTTGTAGTGGTTGAGGATGGCAACGAAGAACTCAGAGAGAGGCGGGACTAGCCCTGCGAAGATGCTGTGGAGGAAGAAGGGATAGACCATCCGCACCAAGGTCCTCTGCTTGACGGAGCCAACCCAGATCACGGTCTCGTTCCACTCATTGTTGTTGCTCGCCATCTGCGGGAGCACGGGGGTGAGATGCCCCTCCTCGGTAATGGAGGACGCGCCGAGCGCCGACACATGAGAGGATGATGAGCTTGCAGCTTGCGTCGTGGGCTTTGACTTCCCGGGCGCCATTTGGGTGGTCCCGGTGCCGGAGAAGGAGAAGGAAGGGGGCGGAGTGCGATTGGATCTGGAGAAGCCCTCAGCAGGGAGAAGGGGATCTGGAGCAAGGCAGGAAGAGGCAATGATGGCTCAGCGGCAGACGCCAGTCTTTTGTCAGCCTGGGCAGTTGCTGAGGTGACATGGGAAGCGGAGACATCCGCGTCCTGTCAAGCGCCACGAGTCGAGCCTAGCCCATAGGTGATTGGGGCCCGCAGCACTTCGCCTCGAAGACAGCCCGAGTGCGCCTTGGGCCCGGGGGCTACTGTCGGCGTTCTGGGAACCAGGGTACCCAGACCTGACTACCTGAGGCCCACGGCGTGGCTCCCTCGACGGCCTAGTACGGCCCAGCGGCAAGACCTCCAAGACAAGACCCTTGCGAGGGCCCTGGCCTCGCAGGGTGAACGACACCAAGACCTCCAGAGGGAGTGGCCTCCCCAGGTTGCCTCCTGGGGAGCAGAGATTTCTATGCAGGTACCCAGCCTCCCGAGGCTGCGATGACGTGAGCCATGACGACCAAGGCCAGGCGGGCGCCAGCAGGCGCAGAGGAGTCAGTTTCCCTTTCGGTGCTAAGGGAGCAAGGACAGGCGTGGGTTCCCGAGGGATCCCCCAAAGCTTTCCATTTTGGTGCTACAAGACCAAGACCACGGGCTCGGCAGGACGGATGTCATCGCCGAGCCGTCCGCTACATCACGACTTGAAGCTTTGCAGGAGAAGACCGCCTTTTGTCAGGATTAGATGTACTTCTTGTCCCCTTTCAAAATGGGCCACTGTGGGATCCCTTCCCGCCTAAGTTTTGGGGGAAGAGGACCAAGGCCACTATAAATATAGGTTAGCCACCACCGTAGGAGGGGGATCAATTCCACAGACACCACTCGAGCCCTCGCGAGGTCGCTCAAGCCACTGTACCAGTTCATCCTCAGCCCCTCGTGAGGCCAATCCACCACAAAGCAGGAATAGGGTTTTACACCACAAGGTGGCCCGAACCTGGGTAAACTGCCGTGTTCATCTTCTTCCCCGCTCACGGGAACTCGACGAGGCCAGGCCGTATGGTGGTGAGCTAGAGACTCGAGAGGTTGAGATCTTCGCACATGCCCCAGAGTTCGAACCTTTTTGGGTCTGCGGAGCCCTGAATCCAAGATGTGTGGTCATATGCTTGAATCCATCCAAAGTTTTCTCACTACCATGGTGTTCATCTTATACATATATGATTTTGTATTAAAAAAGTAGTGTGGATACCGTGAAATGCGAAATCCACGTTAGAATTGGAGATCGCTATGTGACAAACACACTCTAATTCAAAGAACTCCTCATTAATTAATTCATACTATCTCGTTTCGAAGGACTATTTATTTGCAAGGAAAACACGGGCATGGTAATACATAGTACAAGATTCGTTTGCCAATGAAAGAAGATTCGTTTGCATTCTCAGATGTAGGCGCACCAGGCAGACCAGGGTCGTGTCGTGGTGGTCGCATGTGTCGTATGGACGCTAGCACCCACCCCCTCCCTCCCCCTAAAAAAAGAACGACGACAAAAAAAGTTCGCGCTTCCATGTTTCGAATTGAAATATCTGGCGGCCCCAATTCCAGCCCTGCAAAATCTCCCTTCTCCCCTGTCCCCTTCCACGCCCAGAGCTCTCAAATCCCCAATTCGCCGCCAACCCAAGCAAAATTTGAATCGCCCTTCGTCTCGTCTCTTTCCCCACCTCTGTGCCGTACGACGACGACGAAGATGACAGTCGCGCTTCACCACTACACCAGAGCTACCTCATCTACCCCCACGTCCACCGCACCGGGTGGTCCACCCACAACGTCGGCCGCCGTAGCCGACGTGCCTCACAAACACTGACTTCCACCGCAACAGGTGCGCTTCACCGACGCCGTCTCCCACCTCACCGGGGCTACTTCACCGAGAACATCGTCGCACCTCCACCCCCTCGACGCCGTTGGTGCTTCACCAACGGCCTCGTCCACTGCATCGTAGCGCTCCGTTGCCGCTCGAGATCTGCATCCGTACATGGCCAGCCAACGCTAGTGCATCACCCTCAATGCCTCTGAAGTGACCCGCACTCTAGCTAGGCGTGCATGCCCAAACGCTGGCCTGAACTAGGTATCCACATATCACTCCCTTGTGCACTGTTCCGATGATGTTTGGATATCATTTTACTGCTCTCTTAGCTTACACGCCTATCCAACTCTGCCTTTAACTCTTATTTCTTTTGGAGATATCATCTGAAACAAGCAAAACCATTTTTTAGCAAAGCATGATGGCGCTATGGGATCTGGTACACATCCTGCATGCCAGTATAACCTTGTAAGTACCTGTCCTCCGGTACAACAGCAAGGTCGATTCCTCTCATTTGACCAACCATTCGCTATGTCAAAAATGCAGAGGGGGCTGCAAGGAGCACAAGGCCTGAACATCCAAGCAAGTGGTAACATGGACTTGTACATGGAACATCCCAAGCGCAAGCAGAGCTGCAGTGAGCCTATACATTGAGCTAGCATAATGTCGGCGTTCCGGGAACCAGGGTACCCAGACTTGCCTGCCTGCAGCCCATGGCGTGGCGCCATTGGCGGCCTGGTACGGCCCGTCTACAACACCTTCAAGACAAGACCCTCGCGAGGGGCCAGGCCTCGCGAGGCGGGCGACATCAAGACCTCCGAAGGGAGCGGCCTCCTTAGGCTAGCTCCTGAGGAGCGGAGATTTCTATGTAGGTGCCCACCTCATGAGGTTGAGGTCACGCAAGCCATGACGACCAAGGCCAGGCGGGCGCCAGCGGGCGCAGAGCAGCAGGTTTCCTCTTTGGTGCTAAGGAGGCAAGCGCAGGCGCGGGGTACCGAGGAATCACCCAAAGGTTTCCATTCCCGTGCAACGAGACCAAGACTGCCAAGACGGCAGGACGGATGTCATCGCCGAGCCCATAGCGGCGTCACGACCAGAGGCTTTGCAGGCGAAGACCACCTTTCGTCAGGATAAGATGTACTACTTGTCCCCTTTCAAATTGGCCGTTGCGGAATCCCTTCCCGCCTTCGTTTTCGGGGAAGAGGACCGAGGCCACTATATATAGGTTAGCCACCACCATAGGAAGGGGGATCGGACCCAGAACAACTCACTCTCACCAGAGCAAGACTCGCAAGCTTGTTCATCCTCTGTACTAGTTCATCCTCAGCCCCTCGTGAGGCTAATCCACCACAAAGCAGGAGTAGGGTATTACATCACAAGGTGACCCGAACCTGGGTAAACTGCCATGTCCATCTTCTTCCCTGTTCTTCGAGCTAGGTTGTAGGGCGGCGCGTTTGGTTGGCTGGATTGGTTGAGTTCTTCGCACATGCCCGAGAGTTCGAACCTTCTTTGGGTCTGCGGAGCCCTGAATCCGATATTTGGCGCGCCAGGTAGGGGCGTGTCGAAGATCCGCTTCTCCATCAGCCACGCTCCACCCGCGCTGCACGGCTTCCATGGCAGGCCCTGCTCCACACGCCGGGTCGCCAGACGTGTTCGGGGGCATCGCGGGCCTTCAAGCTTTCTCCCCCGCCTTGCGACAGGTGTGGTGGCCGCCGAAGTTCAGGCCGGAGCAGCCACCATGGTATGACGGCGCCGGGAACCCCGCAGATTTCCTTCGCCTGTATGAGTTAAGCATCGAGGTGGCGAGCGGCGACGAGAAGGTCATGACAAACTGGCTCCCCATGGCTCTCATGGGCGTGCCGCGTGCCTGGATGCTTCGCCTGCCGGAGTTGTCGGTGGCCTCCTGGGAAGATCTGCGCAATCAGTTTGTCGCGCGCTTCGCGGCACCGGCGCCCCACGCCGTTGCGGCCATCCTCGGTGGGTCGCAAGCGCCGACCTCAGGCCGCCATGCCAAGCAGTTCTTCCGGTAGTTGGGGGCCGCCCAGCCGCGGTAGGGGGCTCCTGCGGGCCGGTTGGCGCCTAAGACCGACATCACCTTCGACTCCCGGGACCACCCCAAGACCATGGTCGGCGCGGGCGTGCTTCCCTTGTTGTGCACGCCCACCATCAGCGGCGTCGCGGTCACCCGAACCCTCATTGATGGCGGCACTGGCCTCAACATCCTCTCCGTGGAAGCCTTCAACCTGCTCCAGGTGCCTTACGACCGGCTTGCCCCCACCAGGCCCTTCTCAGGGGTGCTCGACGGCTCCATCGTCCCCCTGGGGCAGATTCGCCTCCCCGTCACCTTCGGCACATGTAGCAACTACCGCACCGAGCTCATCGACTTCGATGTTGCCCACATTTGCCTCCCATACAATGCCATCCTCGGGTACCCAGCCCTCGCCAAGTTCATGGTGGCGACGCACCCTGGCTACCACGTCATCAAAATGCCGGGGAGCAGCGGCATTCTTACTATGGTGGGAGACACCAAGGATGCCCTCCTGGCCCTCAAGCTCGCTTTCAAGGCCGCAGCGGCCGCGTGATCGGAGGCGGAGAGCGCTTCGGAGGTCCTGGAGGCCGTGCTCGCGAAGAAGAAGCCTCTGTTCTCTCAGGACCGGGCTGAGACGAAGCAGGTGCGGGTCGACGACGAGGGCTCAAGCCTCACTTTCACCATAGGTGCCGGTCTCCCACCAGACCAGGAAGAAGCGCTGGTCGGTTTCCTCCGTGCGAACAAGGATGTGTTTGCATGGGAGGCGACGGACCTGGTTGGTGTCCCGCGGGATGTGATTGAGCACCACTTGATGGTGTGCCCCAGCGCGCGCCCGGTGAAGCAAAAGGCGCGGCGGCAAGCCCCGGAGAAGCAATCGTTCATCGTCCAGGAGGTCCGCAAGCTGCATGAAGCCAGCGTCATCTGAGAAGTGCAGCACCCAGATTGGCTGGCCAACCCAGTCATCGTCCCCAAGAAAGGGGGAAAGGAGCGCATGTGCGTCAACTTCACGAGCCTCAACAAGGCTTGCCCTCAATACCCTTTCCCTCTTCCGCGCATCGACCAGATCGTTGACTCCACCGCTGAGTGTGACCTGTTATGTTTTCTGGACACCTTCTTGGGCTACCATCAGATCAAGATGGCGGTGCAAGACATCGAGAAGACAGCCTTCCTCTCCCCGTGCGGGGTGTACTATTACACCTGCATGCCGTTCGGGTTGCGCAACGCCGGCGCAACCTTCTAGCGATTGATGCACATCGCCTTGGGCAAGCAGCTCGGGAGGAACGTCGAGGCGTACGTCAATGAAATAGTGGTCAAGTCGCGGGAAGCAAAAACCCTCATCGAAGGCCTGTAAGAAACATTTTCCAACTTACGCGCAGTAAACCTGCGCCTCAACCCGGAGAAGTGTGTGTTCGGTGTTCCGTCTGGAAAGATGTTGGGTTTCTTGGTGTCGCACAGAGGGATCGAGGCTAACCCAGAGAAGATCAAGGCGATAGAGAGGATGAGCCCGCCGCAGACCCTCAAGGAAATGCAGAAGCTCGCGGGCTGCGTGACCTCGCTGGGGCATTTCATCTCCAAGCTCGGCGAGCGCGCCCTCCTGTTTTTCAAGTTGATGAAGAAGAAGGGCCCGTTCGAGTGGACTCCGGAGGCCGAGGAGGCCTTCCAAGACCTCAAGAGGTATCTCACCAGCCCTCCGGTGATGGTGGCACCTCGACCTCTTGAGCCCCTGGTGCTTTACCTGGCCGCCACACCCCACTCGGCGAGCGCGGCACTCGTGGCGGTCTGGGAAGAGCGCGCGGGCGCAGGTGCGCGGCACAGTACCCCATGTTCAGCCACGCCGTCGCGACCTCAGGGCAGCGCTCCTGAGGCATCGGTCACCCCGGTAGAGGGCGAGGCTCCTGAGGCCCCCACGCCTCGGGTAGGGCTGGACGCCATCAGCGCCCCCTCTTTTGTTGAGCACCCTGTGTATTTTGTCAGCACAGTGTTACGCGACGCGTGCGCACGCTACCCCATGCCGCAGAAGCTTCTGCTCGCGCTCCTCGTCGCCTCTAGGAAACTACACCACTACTTCCAAGGCCACCCCATCAAGGTTGTGTCCGCGTTCCCCCTGGAGAGGGTGCTCCAGAGCCCAAACGCTATAGGCAGGGTTGCTGAATGGAACATCGAGCTGCAGGCGTTCCAGCTGGAGTTCAGCACCACCAGGGTCATCAAGGGCGCAGCCCTCGCTGACTTTGTGGTGGAATGGACTGACACCCCCGACTGAGGGGTTGGTGAAAACCGCTCCCTCGTGCCCGGAGACGAGACGCCCGATGGCTGGGTCATGTACTTTGATGGCGCATTCGCACGCCGGGGCGCGGGGGCTAGAGCCGTGCTCGTCTCGCCTACTCAGGACAAGCTCTACTACGCCGTGCAGCTCTGCTTCTAGCATGGCGAGAAGGTCTCCAACAACATCGCAGAATACGAAGGCCTGATCGCAGGTCTCCGGGCCGCGGCGAGCCTGGGGATCAAGAGCCTTACCATCAAGGGTGATTCTCAGCTCCTCGTCAACTTCTCCAACAAGGAGTACACACCCAAGGACGAGCACATGGAGGCATACTTGGAAGAGGTACGCAAAATTGAAAACAGTTCTTGGGTCTGGAATTGCAGCACGTCCCGCGTGACACGAACAAGGAGGCGGACAACATCGCCAAGAGGGTGTCACGGCGCGACCCCCAGAAGCCTGGCATTTTCGAGGAGAGGCCCTTCAAGCCATCGGCGGACCCCTCCACCGCGAGCCCAGTGCTGCTCCGGGAGGAACTGCCTCTGGCCACCACCTCAGGCGCCCCAGCCTGCGGTCCAACCTCCAGAGCCCGCCTGCTTCTGGCCCTCGAACCTCAGGAGGGGTGCTGGACCGAGGAGTTCAAGGCGTACCTACTCCAGGGCACCTTGCCAGAGAAGCAGGAAGAATCAGAACGCGTGGCCCGCCAGATCACCGCCTACTACTTGCAGGATGGCGAGCTCTACCGAAGGCGACCAAATGATGTCTCTCTGCGGTGCATCTCCAAGGAGCAGGGGTGCGAGCTGCTGGCTGACATCCACAGTGGGGACTATGGGCATCACTCTTCATCGCGCACCCTCATGGGCAAGGCGTTTCGCAGCGGGTTCTACTGGCCCACGGCGCTCAACGACGCCACTGAGCTGGTGAGGTCTTGCGAGGTGTGCCAATTCCACGCCAAACAGATCCACCAGCCCCCTAAGGGCCTCTAGACCATCCCGCTCTCATGGTCGTTCGCGGTATGGGGGCTGGATATCCTGGGACCATTTCCTCGAGTAGCTGGGGGCTACCGCTACCTCTACGTCGCCATTGACAAGTTCACCAAGTGGGCGGAGGTGGAGCCCGTGCGCACCATCCCAGCTAGTTCGGCCGTCAAGTTCATCAAGGGTCTCGTGAGCCGCTTCGAGGTCCCCAACCGTATCATCACCGACAATGGCTATCAGTTCACGAGCAACCTTTTCAAAACATATTGTGCTAACCTTGGAATGCAGATATGCTATGCTTCGGTGGCGCACCCACGGAGCAACGGCCAAGCTGAGCGCGCCAACGCGGAGGTCCTGAGGGGCCTCAAGGCGAGGAGCTTCAAGAAGAAACTCGAGGCCTACGGCAGGGGCTGGCTCGACAAGCTCCAGTCTATGTTGTGGTCCATCCGCACCACCGCGACCAAGCCCACGGGCGAGACCCCGTTCTTCCTCGTCTACGGGGCTGAGGCAGTCCTCCCTCATGAGGTCAAACATCGCTCCCCGTGGGTCTTGGCATTTGACGAGGCACGCCAGGACGCCTCGCAGGGGATGGACCTCACGCTGGGGGAGGAGGGCCGCCGCCAAGCCTCACTCCGTGCCGCGAGGTACCAGCAGGCGCTGCGGCGGTATCACCGCCGTAGCATCCGCTCCAGGACCCTCGAGGTGGGTGACCTCGTCCTGAGGCGGGTGCTCTCCAGGGAGGGGCTTCATAAGCTCTCGCCCATGTGGGAGGGCCCAATCAGGATTGCCCGTGTCTCCAGGTCTGGCGCCGCATGCCTGGAGACACAGGACGGGGTCCCCATCCAGAATGCCTGGAACATCCAGCACCTCCGGAAATTCTACCCATGAACAAGGCCATGCGCCTCTCAAGATCTCCGCCCGTGACACTCTCACGTAATAATGAGTGGGGTTGTACACGCCCCGGAGTCTCCTGAGCGCCGCCCTCGGGCCTCACGGGGGCTCCCACCCACGTCCAAGTGGAGGCCCCATGCTCCGCGCTGGCGGGAAGACAGAAGACTAGTATAGGTGCCGGACACGGCTGTTCATTTGCTTGCTTTCTGCAGCTGATTTGCAGCTTCTTGAAATGAAACTTGGAGTTCTCGCGTCTTTATTTGAAAGGGTTGGGAATTTTTCTCCTCGCAGCACTCGCTTTTTCAGGCCTCGTTTTAGGGAGAGTGACAATTGCCTGTCGCTCTTCCTCGCGTGTCCCGCGCGTGGGGGCTTGGCACGGTGTGTACGCTTGGGCCCGCCCGCAAACGCACCTCGCCAAAGCCTTGGCCTTTGGCATCTGAATCGTCGCGTGATGCCCTCAAACGAGCCAGCGGGCACGCACGCCCTCCTGAGTCTGTGCCTCCGGGCATCACGACGCGGCATACCAACGACCCACGCTCGGCAGCTCGCGCGGGGAACGGCACCTCCAGAGGTCCCCTGGCCCCACGGCCGCGCCTGGGGACCTTCGAGTCCACAAGAAGGAAATCTCCGGAGGGCCTCTCCAGAACCAGGGAATTGCGGGAAGTCCAAAGCTCCGGGGAAGCTCATCCTCACGGCACAAGAGTCTACCGCAGACACACTAAGCTAAGTCATTTCAATCAGAGTCGGTGGCAACACGGATACCAGGATGCAATATAAAAATGATAACGCAATGGCGCAAGCGCCGCGGTCCATTACACGCCCCGACAAGGCTTTCCACCTTTTTGATGCAGAAAAAAAGAAGAAGAAGAGAGGCAAAAGCAGCCGCGCAACTACAGCAGCTCCCGAGACCTGCCTCCAGCAACGCCCGTGCTCAGTCAGAGTCCTCCTCCTGCTTCACTGAGTTGCGGTGGCGAGGCGGCTCGCCTCCCTCCCTGGTTCGGGCTCAGCGACGTGGTGGCTCGTCATAGTCGCCGTCGCTCGTGCTCTCCCCGGAGGAGGAGCCGCCGCTGCTGGATGCGTCGCGGCCGTCGCCAAGGGCAAGCTCACCACCAGCGTCGTCGTCGCTGTCGCTCTCCGGGCAGCACCCCAGGCGCTGACCATCTTCCCCAAAGACCCTGACATAGAGGGTTGCGGCGCCGTCGTACCTGAAGTGGAGGGTACACCTCCCCTGCAGGCCGCATGCGTGGGCAAACGTTTGCCATCCGCGGTTCAGGAACACATTGCCGGCGGGGGTGACCTCGATCACCACCCAGGAGGCCTTGCTGCAGCAACCATCGGCCAACAGCCAGAGCCCGCCAGGTCCCCTGGCCGGCAGCATGCTCGCAAAGAAGCGCGGGAGATGGAGCCAGGCGCCAGAGGGCCTCTCCTCCCACACCACGAACTCCGAGGACGCGTCGGCCGAGTGGAGTCGCGGGTGCGGTGGCCGGATGGCTGCCGCGCGCCTTCCCCCTTCGTTGCGGCTGCCCCGGCCGCGGCAGCTTCCACCGCGGGAAGGAGCGCCCCCGCGACTGCCGGCGACAGTGCCAGCCCTCGAGGGAGTGCGTGCACGCCCTCGGGGAGCCACCGCTGCCGTCGCGGCATGCTTGCGGGGTGGCCGCGGCCTCCCTTGGGCGGCGGCGAGTCTGGTCCCTCCTGGGGAGCCTTTCCTTTCTTCGCGGCCGAGAACCTCCTCACTGGCGGGGGAACTAAGAGGAAGAAGGGAAGGCGACGAGAAGATGAAGATGAGCTGGGGGCTCCGCCCCCTCTCCCATTTATAGGCAGGGGAGGCCAACCGCCGGCCTCTCACGTTCCGAGCAATGATAGTTCTTCTGCATACATCAGGCAGTTGTCAAGTCGGGTAGTTGCCGAGATGGCGTGGGGAAGTGGAGGCGCCCACGTCCCATCAAGCGCCATGCGTCGGCCTGGTCCGCGGGCGATTGGGGCCCGCGATGCTTCATCCTTGCCCTTTGGCTTCGCCTCGAAGCCAAGTCCGAGCGCGCCTTGGGCCCGTGGGCTATTGTCGGTGTTCTGGGAACTAGGGTACCCAGACTTGCCTGCCTGTGGCCCACGGTGTGGCGCCATCGGCGGCCTGGTACGACCCGTCTACAACACCTTCATGACAAGAACCACGCGAGGGGCCAGGCCTCGCGAGGCGGGCGGCATCAAGACCTCCGGAGCGAGCGGCCTCCTTAGGCTGTCTCCTGAGGAGCGGAGATTTCTATGCAGGTGCCCACCTCATGAGGTTGAGGTGACGCAAGCCATGACGACCAAGGCCAGGCGGGCGCCAGCGGGCGCAGAGCAGCAGGTTTCCTCTTTGGTGCTAAGGAGGCAAGCGCAGGCGCGGGGTCCCGAGGAATCACCCAAAGGTTTCCATTCCCGTTCAACGAGACCAAGACAGCCAGTACGGCAGGACGGATGTCATCGCTGAGCCCATAGCGGCGTCACGACCAGAGGCTTTGCAGGCGAAGACCACCTTTCACCAGGATAAGATGTACTACTTGTCCCCTTTCAAATAGGCCGTTGTGGAATCCCTTCCCACCTTCGTTTTCGGGGAAGAGGACCGAGGCCACTATATATAGGTTAGCCACCACCATAGGAAGGGGGATCGGACCCAGAACAACTCACTCTCACCAGAGCAAGCCTCGCGAGCTTGTTCATCCTCTGTACTAGTTCATCCTCAGCCCCTCGTGAGGCTAATCCACCACAAAGCAGGAGTAGGGTATTACACCGCAAGGTGGCCCGAACCTGGGTAAACTGTCGTGTCCATCTTCTTCCCTGTTCTTCGAGCTAGGCTATATGGCGGCGCGTTTGGTTGGCTGGATTGGTTGAGTTCTTTGCACACGCCCCAGAGTTTGAACCTTCTTTGGGTCTGCGGAGCCCTAAATTTGACACGTAAGTCTCTGCATTTCATTTAATTCGTACTGGCCTGCATGTATGATTTGTGTGCAGTGGCAGATCCACGAATTCAAGTTACCAGGGGCAAAAATTTAACTTAAAAAATACGAAGGCACTTGCACTCCGGAAATCAACATAACTTGAGAAATTTGAAGCTACATGCACTTTGAAAACCATCTAATGATCCAAAGTAGTTCCAGATTATAAAACACTAAATGATGTAAGCACCAAAAAACACAAAATGCAACATGGTGTACAAGGACTACTAACATGGACTGTACCTACTGGAATTATTCATTCTCTGGCCGAAAATATCCAAGTGTAATTGCACCTATAACCAGTGCGCAAACTGCATATCAATATATCTATCCTGCACAAGTATGCCAATAGTTTCAAACAACATATTAGAAAAGTATTTATGCTAGGTTGTCATGATACGGGGACTTTCTGGTAGATGGCCTCAACGTATCCTCAAGCCATGAAAATGTACTATAATTTGCTTGTCATCAATTCCTGCAAATCTCTATCTCTCTCTCAACATAGCAGATCATCACTAGACACTAAATCCTTCAATGGGAGCGTGCAAAATGCTTGCATTAGATCCCTCATTAGACACTACATGTTCATCACCAGGAGCATGTAAAATGTTTGCATCAAATCCTTCATTAGCAGTCTGTTCATTAGACACTTCAGGCTCAAGAACAACATGAGCTTGTATGTTTGCACCGGAAACTTGATTAGGCACATCAAGTTCAGTCAGTTCAGTATTGATTGGGGGAGTTATAAAATAAGCAGAAATTGGTTTCATTTTCTTATAGATTCCCTACATACAAGCAGTTTTACAACACCGTCGGGTTTAACTATTGGCCAAAAATTGAATAGTTGAATTAGATATAATCAGGGATGTGATGTACCTGCTCGTTGCACATGCTGCTCTTGCAAGCTGTGATTGTCCGTTTGCGCAAGCTCGATGCCATGCCCGTGCTGCCGCCGCTGCCTCCCACGCAGGCTACACCCAGGGTTGGATCTTCATCTTCTTGTCCTTCCATTCGCTTGAAGCCCGGTGATCGGCGTCCAACAAGGGTGCGAGGAAGTGTTGTGTTGGTCTGTCTAGCGGCGGCTAGGTTAGGAGCGAACCAGGCTGGAGGCTGGAGCGAACGAATTGGGGATTTTTCCTGCTGTCGATCGATATGGGAGGCGCTCGTTTGGGCCGCGAGCCTACTATAGGGCCTGCCTTGCACTTACATTATTGGCCCATCCAAATTGAAATGTTTTTCTTCATCTTTTACATTGCCTGCTCATGCGCTGGGACAAACAAAACTAGCCTGGGCCAACCTGGACGACTCAAACTAGGTGCGCACTTTCCAGCCACCCGAGGCGGCCGCCCATACCAGCCCCTATGGTGGCGTCGCCCCTTTTTGCGTGTATGATTGGGGTAGTGAAAAATATTCCAGTGGCGCTTTTGATTTACCCACAGAATGGTTGAATTGCTTGTTTTTATGAACTGAGTTTGCCAATAATGTGAAGGATGCCAGTCTTTTCATCCTATTGTAGATTGCTTAGATCTCGATATGCCAAATATTATTGCATGAAATATACAGTAAAAGCCAGTGTGATGTGTGTTGCTACAACTAGTCTGACAACCCGTCCTCATATAACATATCAAGGACGCACCATCTTATCAGATTAACCATTCGACTTACCAATGTAGTGTGGGAAGAAAGAAGTATTGGGACTGCGTATCCAAGCAATTGATGCCATGGACTCCTTTGTAGAACCTTATAAGCGAAAAAGAAATTGCAGTGTGCCTGTACAAAGAGCTAGCGTAAGTTCAGTTACCTGCTTCTCAGAATTTTAGTTAGCCACTGATTGCAAAATTGTTCAATTACGTTGCTTGGCTTAATTTAGTTTGCTACTGATTATATAATGCCATAGCCTGTTAATCCTATTATAGACTGCGCCTATCTATGTGGTTGATACTTACTGTTAAGAATTACCTGTTTGCCTGAACTTAAATAGCTACTTAAGCACGTAGATAGCTGGTCATATGTACTTCTAGGGTGCAGCAAAATTCATGTGTAATTTACATTCTGATACCTTGTTTGTTTAAATGGTTTGCTGTTATCAATTGTAGCACTAGTAATGTTTGCATGTTCATAGACAGACAACTGTCAGGTTTATATGAAGGATAACGTCTTTTTAACTTATATATATATATGTGTTGGAATTATTTTGCTTACATCAAAGATATTTACACATGTCTGTGTTGCTGGTAAACGGTACCGACTTGTTACTTTAATACGTTGCTAAGAACTTGTTAGTTTTACTAGTTCATGTGTAATTAAATACGTTGCCAAAACTGGTTAGTTTTACTAGTTTGATGTTAGTTTCTTATGGCTCTTGCAACACTTTATTTATGATTGCTAACATTCAAGTTTGCAGGATCCAACTGAAACTCCGTTGGCACAACAGGTATGTTTTCAAAAACTTCCTTGTTTATCTGGTTTGCTGCTGTAACTTGTTGTTGTAATCATCTTACCAACTTCAAGTTTTCAGGATCCAATTCGAAGTCCAATTGCATAGCAGGTACATTTTGAAAAATATATTTGTGTAATAGGTTTGCTGCTGTAACTTGTTGCTCTAATCAAGTTACTGACTACTCAACTTTTCAGGATCCAAGAGAAACTCCAATGCCACAACAGGTTCCTTTTGCAAAACTTGTTTGTTTAACTGCTTTGCTGCTGCAACCGGTTGCTCTAGTCACGTTACTGGCTACTCAACTTTTCAGGATCCAAGAGAAACTCCAATGCCACAACAGGTACCTTTTGCAAAACTTGTTTATTTAACTGCTTTGCTGCTGCAACCGGTTACAATGATGTTAATAACTACTTTTCAGCATCCAATCGAAACTCTTTAATTCCTTGTTTGTTTAACTAGTTTGATCCATATACTCTATAAGTGTTTATATGTCTGTTAGTTTTGTACATTATTGGTTGATTGATTCGGTATTTTGAATCTTGAGACATCGCTTGTGTACATATCTAAATGGGAGTACACTATATGCTGCGTGTGTCATACATGTTACACTTGAGTTGGACATAAAGTGGTTTCAAATATTTGAATTCACCTTAAACTGGATTCTACCCTCTGAATTCGAGTATCGGCATTTGTAAATCTTATTCATATATGATAGTGGAATACATCTTTGTTCTGCTTTTGAAGATATATAAAAAAACATAGAATGATTTATAAAGATTCGTATAAGAATACAAAATGGATTCAAATTTAGTTGCCAGGGTAAACGTGAATGCTTATTGTCCCAAAAATTGAAAGAAGCAGAAAAATATCCACTCCCACGTCGGCTGCCCGAAGCCAGTGTTTGCGAGATGGAAATTACTGTCTACCCCTTACACGGATAGTCCATCGGCCCGATTTCCACTGCTCTCAATAGGGGTAGGTTAGTAACTTCAATTAGACATGACATGACCGCCTCTGAGCCCATTCAGACACAGTGGGTGCGAAACGTGGGCGGCAAAACACATTTGATTCAAGCTCGTCCGAAAGACCTCTGTCTCTCCCTCCATTTCCCCATTAATACACGGTGGGCGGCAAAACAAACTCGACTTGGCCGAAATCGAGGTAGGCAAATATTTTCAGTAGGGGCAGGTTTGTAACTTCACTCAGATGTGACACAACCGCCCTACTTGTCAGCCCCGTTCATACACCGTGGGTGCTAACCGTGGGTGCCAAAACACCCTCTGCTCGCCCGAAATCGCTCTGGGCAAATATTGGGGAGATGCGAGATTACCGTCCTATCCCCAACCGACAAGACGTCCAAATTTTAAACGGGGGCTAAGTTCGTAACTTTCCCATATTTTAGACAGGCGCGTCCCAAAAACATGGTTCCCCGTACCTCTCCCTCCATTTTCCCATTCATACACCGTCCGCGCTAGAACACCATCCCCACACCAGCCTCCTCCGTCCGCCACCCCATCCATCGCCGCCGTCCTCCACCCCATCCATCGTCGTTGTCCTCCACCATGCTGGAGCGCCTACCAAGACCGCGTCGTCCACTACTAGAGATGGACCTTTCTCATCCATGGCGACAGACCAAGAGCCTTGCAACGCGTCCTCTCGCTTCATCAGCGCCGCCGTCCTCCTTGCGAGGGCCGCTCCCACGACCTTCTCGTCCACCGCAATGGGACTTATCCCCCAATGCACCTGTCTATCGTCGCAGATCTGCTTCAACACCACCGACAGCCATCGCACCCCCGATGCCTACACATCGCCGCAAGAGAGGTGGTACTACTTCATATCTGCTCAACTTTTTGATCTCAACCAGAAAATAGATCGTAACTTGGTTACTGTACTTTCTTTTCAGCTCTTAGAATTTAGTTCTTAGTTCAAAGCAAACAATGGTTGCTAAATACTCCCTCTGTCCCATAATATAAGAGCATTTTTACCACTACATTAGTGTAAAAAGCGTTGTTATATTACGGGACGGAGGGAGTAGCATTTCTGTGGTTTGCAGTTTCAAATCTGCCATGGCACAGTCATAATAGGGTTTAATTGATCATGCTTAGGGTTTCCCCCCTTTTATGATCACTATACGATCAACCTACGTGCTTCGTGTCATAATAGCATTGGTCCACCCATCAAGCTAAACAAGCTTAGTTGTTCAAATATGAATCTGATATTATTAAAACAGAGATGTTTAATTGGTCAGCTAAATGTTCCTAATTTAGGTACGAAAATGCATGTACGCCGCTGGGTGTGGATCTACAGGGTGCCCACGGTGGGCCGTGGCCCACCCTGGGATTTTGGGTCGGCCCAGACCCCGATTCCCCTCTGTTCTGCTGCGCTTTCGATCTCTACTCGCCCCCAGCCGCCTGCCTCACTGGTGACTTGCCGTCCCCGGACGGCATGACTCTAGGAGGAGACGCCGTACTAACAGGAGGTCAGGAGCCGCTCGCCCAACAGCGTCATCGCTGCCCGGGCACGCCGCCGTGCCTACCTTCCCAGTCCGTTCAGAGCTCAGGCGTGCAGCACCCACTAAGCCAACCCGATTTATCCTGAGATACGTCCTCAACACTCAGCAGCCACTCCTCATCACCCATTTTCTAATTGATTCATTACTCATTAGGCAGGACTGTCATTAGGGTTTGTTGTGTACTGAGTGCTACCAACACTTAATGGTTCAGATATTTCAGTAATCTTTAGTACCTGTAAAGTTCACATGGTTTCAAAATTCCGGCCCTAGGAACAGACACTAGTCATGTTGGATTGTTGGTCATAGTGACATTGACCCAGATTACTACTGTAGGCCAGGTTTGTTGACAATTTTACTTATATTTCTTACTCATTCGATATGATATCCAATTATTCACGTCGATTAGTTGCAACCAATAAGTGCTAGACCAACTTCTTGATTCAGATTTTGGACGGTCTCTTACTGTAGTTACAATTCTGCATACTTGTCCTAGTAAGCTCACAAGTAATGATTGATTCACTACCTCTATGCTTGCCTTGTCATATTTTTTCCATCACTTCGCAAACATCTCCAAAATCATTCTTCCAGTATGCGAAACAAATATCTACTACTTCACAAATATGCTCATAAGACCATCTGTTCCCAACGACTCCCTTAAGTTGCTTAACCGATGTTTTCTTTGTTTTACCATATATAATGGGCATAAAAATATTCTTTTAGGGTGGACCGCCCTGTTTCAAAATACTGGAACCGCAGACATGAGTTAATTGTATTTCTCTATGTGATCTTTTCCATCATGTGTGGGCAACGAACACTGCATTGTATAGAAAGAAAGTGTCATATCCACCTTTTACATAGACTATGATCTTTTACATGGAATACAATCTGCCTACTTGCTTTGTGTCGCACTACCAGCACTCCACCCTTGAAGCTAAACATTATGCCACTCATAATTCCTTAGTTTATTTGTTCAAATACGAATTTGATATGATTCTAATGTTCCTACTTTAGTTTTGAAATGTGTGTTCGCCTGTTATAGAGACATAAGAGGTTTGTATTTCTGTGTGTGGTCTGGTCAGCAGGGTTGGGGGATGAACTTTGTATACGCAGGGGTTTGTAGGGAGACACTCTCCGAGTTGAATCCGCAATGCATTCCATAAATAATCTGGCTACTTTTTATGTTTTCATGAATCTCAGATACTGAATAGCATCATAATGATTATGAGCTTGTGCGCATGAAAAGAATAAAGCAGAACAATGCCATGGCTGTCAAACTTGGTATTAAGGGACTGAAATCAAGTCTGGATGCAATGAAATGCAAACGCTCTCCACCTATAGATTCATGCTCAGAATATGATCCTAACAATGATTCTGAGCTAGAGGGAGACCTAAGTCAATGTAGCTCCCTAGTGGAGGAGTCAGAGGCAGATGCCCTATCTTATTCACCCATCAAGGTGCTTGCTCTAACTTTCCAAGGTTATATTGGTCGCACATATCTTGCAACTGATGCTTTGCATTGCTTCTACTTTGTTGCACTGCCATTAGCTTAGTTTACACATCGTGTGTGAATACGCCCTGCCTATCCATTTTCAGTACATATTCCATCTGTCATCATACCATATTTATCCATTCAAATGTTGTTCTTGTGTATCAGACATTCAAAAGGAAGAGGGCGATTGCTGATCGCGGAGGAGCACGAACAAAGTATTTGGAAAAGGTAGTGACACCTGATAAATCAAATAGCCCATTAGGTGTAGTTGCAATATCACCAGACCCACAAAACACGGCCCCAACTCTAGTAGACTCTAGCCCTACTACACTGGTCATCTCTGATGCCCCAACTTAGCAGACCCCAAATGCAGCAAAGAGTATGATGATGCCAGTTGACATAGCACCAGCTCTACGATGCAAAACTCCCATTCCAGCAAAGAGGACACCAAATCCAGTTGCCAAATCCCTTTTCGAACAAGAGAGAGCCCCAATTGCAGCAAACAGGACCCCTGTTCCACTTCTTCCCAGTTTAGAAGATGAAGCTTATATTGTTGTCAGGAACTTTGTGCGTATCTTTCCTTCATGGAAAGATTATACCAGAGACACAGGACAATTTCCAATCTTCCTCCGCAACTTATGTGTAAGTAATGTACTAATGTTATTCATGGTAATTAGTGCATATGTTTCTGCTGACAGAAGACACAAGATTTCATTCTTTTAAATAGGGAGGACCAAACTGGATAGTCAAGACGAGCAAGGGTTGGTTGCGCTTTTCAAGCACTCGTTGATGAAGTATTCTTCCTACCTGAGGCGAGCGCACTTTGATGGCAAGCCTCTAAATGAAATTTCTGTAAAGTCTCCGGTGCTACATTTATCAGACAGTGACTGGAATAATCTTGTTACACATTGGTCTCATCTGCAGCGTAAGGTATTGTCTATGATATCACATCACAATTTGAACTACATTTCGGCATGTGCCTTAACATCTCACTTGTACGAAAACTGTTTGCAGAAGAACATTTATTCTCAAGGGACCACAGAATCTCGCAACTATACTGCACACTGCATTGCTCTTGTGAGTACCTCTTGCACTGTATGACCATACTTACTTTCATAGCTGGTTGATTATGTAGCATCTCTGCACATGTTAGCCTCGTTATCCTCCATTTGATGGACATTATAAGATCCGTATCGACTCTTACATAAATTTAGAATCAACCCAATGCTTTTGTAGAGGTTTAGCTCTGCAGTCCTCTTGTAAGGACTGAACGTCGTCTATCACTGTACTTACATTAACAGCTACTCCCTCCATCCCATAATATAAGAGTGTTTTGTACAGTACACCAGTGTACAAAACACTCTTATATTATGGGAAGGAGGGATTGGTTCATTGTGTAGCATTCTGCATCTGATCTCCCTCGCCCACCATTTACTAAAAAATATTAGATATATATTTAATCTTACCAAAAAGTTGAGCACACAGACAATGCCAGTGCAGAAGTGTAGCCCATTGCTCTTGTCAGCATATTTTGTCCTGTAACGCTTGTACTTACAGGGATTGGTAGTTGATTATGTAGCATCTTATCTTCATTATCCTCTATCCCTTCCAATATTATCATATCTATAATTACTCTCTACAAAATGCAGAGTACAGACAATGCTTATGAAGAAGTTTCTGTGCTAAAATTCTTGAGTTATCCTTCCCTTGACATGGAGAAGGGCATTATAGAGCCGGTGTTAACTGTTAATGTAAGTTAGTCCTTATAAAGCCTTTATACTCAACTACTGTTTAATTTGCTCATACTCCCTATCATCAACTGCTGTTTAGTTTGCTGTTTCTATCAAAATGCATGTTCGCAACAACTGTAAGTTCCAAGTTTTAGTTGTAAAACCAAATTCCTTATTCATACCATGCACATTACTCAATACTCCCTATATGTATGCTTGTTTTTGTGGATCTATAACCCAGTGTGTGGTGAAGCAGCCCACATTTGCCCCTTGTCATCTCCTGTTTTATCTTACTGATGTGGTTGATGATATGAACAACATGCCATGCACATTAACCAAAATAGATACAATGATTGTCTTTGCTCTTCATCTATGCTTGTTTTGTTGACATGGTAATCCAGTAGTGTGGTGAAGCTCCCCGCATTATGAACAATGCCAAATTATGCTATTGATATTTTGAACTGACTCTTTATTTTCTAATTTGAAATTGGATGGAATTAACATTACTGTTACCATCTTTGTTTATACACGTGCAAAACATGTCATCTCTTTGCTTGTTTCAGGGTGATATGCCTGATGGCATGCACAAGTCTGCTGAAGGCTGTGCGACAAACCCAACATATATTGCAGCAAAGAAGGCAAAACATCTTGAAGATAGCGAGATAACCCCAAAGTCATGTCTTGATGCAGTGTTCAAGTTACTTGAGACTAGCAGTCAAAGAAGCTCACAGAATTCACTGTCTTAATCAGTTCGACTTCTTCAGTCCCAAGTTCAAGCAGAAAGGCATTCTGCAACTCAACTTCGACTTGAAGTCCTATCTCTAAGGAAGATCGCGGAGAACACCAATGAGACCTCATTGCTAAACAGCTACAGCTGGAAGCTATGACCGACATGCTAGGCCAGTCTCACAGCCTTGCTCAGCAGCTTGCGCAGCAGCTCCCGCGCAAGGCTAACCTTTCTTGAGCTGTCTTGGAAGTGGTCTTGGTTCAGTACTATTTTGTTACGCTGCAATGGCACCCAGTTTTTGTAATCTGCTTCTTCGTTGTGCTTTATGATGACTGGTGGCGAACTTCGATGCCTAGTGGATGTAATATACAATAAATTATTTATTGTATAGTGTAGGTTTATTCTAAGTTACTATGCCATAATTTCTTTATTGTATAGAGTAGGTTTGTTCTTAATTCCTACTAGTTACCGTATATGCTATCATTCGCTATCTGAAAAAAATGGCGAAAATCTGATGTAGGCGACCAGGCCGAAACATTCATATCTAACAGGCCTGCATTTTAGCGGGCCACAATTTGGCCGGCCTGCAACTTTCTTGGGCCTGAAAGGCCATTGGGGCCTTCACACTTTGCGCCAGGCCCACAACTTACACGGGCCTACATTCGGCCCAAAGTTTAGTTGGGCCTTTAGTGGACCCAGCGCTTAGTTGGGCCCATGTAGCTTCGGGCCATTAACAGGCTGAATATTCTTCTGGCCGGTTACAGCCCAGAAGATACTATGGGCCTTTAGCAGGCCGAAATGCATGTTGGGCCTCAATTTTCAATAGTCGTCCATGGGCCTTTAGCAGGCTGAAATGTAGACCAGGCCATTATTGGCCCAGTTATATGACGGGCCATTGCCAGGCCAAAACATATCTCGGGCCTTAGTTGGCCCACTGATATCATGGGCCTTTAAGAGGCCAAAAGCTTAGTAGATGCATCAACGGGCCGAATTATACGACAGGCCTTTAACAGGCCCAAAGTCACGTTGGGCTGAACTATTGCCACCTTGATCACGGGACGTTAGTGGGCCGGATGTCGCGTCAGACCATATATGGCCCATGGGCAGCACGGGCAATTCCCAGGCCGAAAGACACACCGGGCTGAAATGGGCCCATGTCTACATCGGGCCTCTAACAGGCCGAAATGTCACTGGGCCGTAATTGGGCCCAAATACTCGGTGAACAATTAACGGGCTAGATCTGGCTTTGGGCCATAAATGGGCCATGTTTAAGCAGGCCGTTAGTGGCCTGGCCCACTAGTACCTGAGTAAATACTACGGGCCCTTGACTGGGCCGACCTTTTTAACCTATATGGGCCTCTGTTGGGCCCTGCCATGTGTCGACGTATCATAGGCACATCTCCTCCATTGGATGGACGACATCTGGCCCACCGAGGAGCCGACACGTGTTTCCTCCAGCCAATGATGATTTTACACGTGGAAAATCCCCATTGGTCCGGGCTGTTAATGGGTTATCGGATCCAAACCGGAACCCGATAGCTTAACGGCGACCCTTTACGGTGGATGCCACACGTCGGTTACCCTTGACGAAAGCACTTCCATGACGTGCCATTTATCGTCATGGAAGTGGACACTTCCGTGATGATAATTTTGGTATTGTCATGGAACACTTCTACGACAGTACATGTATGACTATCTTGATTCTGTCATAAAATCGTCATGGATGTACATGCATGACAGAAAACGTGACCTACTATGACAAACACGTATCATCACGGAAGTGGTTTTTTTTAGTGTAATAATGAGAAGTTTAATGCTAAAAATCAATCGGCGGGCGTCATTTCGGATACATCGTCCGCGAGCGCCAACTGGCCACGTTCAAATATTCTTGTGCAATGCTATGCTTGTGGTCGTGTTGGCCACTATGCCAAAGAGTGTGCCGAGAAAAGACTCACTGGGATTTACCCATTTCTTTGGTTTGACTCCTTTAGCAGCCCACCAGAAGAGGCCTGGGCCCCTGGTGTGGTGAATGACTGGTTCTGCTCGATTGGCCCGGCCCGCGAGGCCCCGGTGGTTTCCAATTTCAGAGAGCTTTGTTTGGGGGCTTTTCCTAATTTTCAGCCTAGATTGGCACTTGCCTCCTCGGCTTCTCCAGCACCTAGCTCTGCTCCTCCTCCACTCTACTCCAGTACCGCCCACACATCATCAAGGTCATCATCGGACATGGCGGCAAGGGTTTCTGCCTCCATGGAGAACATTCCAATTGACCCACGTCCATTTGTACCTCATGGGTATGAAATCCAGGAAGTGGAGGGGCGCAATGGAGTGCCTCGAGTGGTTCTTCCTCATCGACAGCGCCGACACGAAGACTGGGCCATCGCCACCATCCACCCGATTCCGGTCGACGCTCCATTCCCCAATATAAGAGAGGTACTTGAGGACTTTGTTGTAGTTCATAAGTGCCTAGGTCTTCGGGATGTGCAGAGGTGTCCCTTTGCTGATGCGTATGTGCGCCTCATGTGCATCAGAGATAGGGACAAGCTTGTTCTTGATAGCCCTCATGGGTTCGGAGATGTTTTCATTTCTTTTTCCAAGTATGATGAGGGGAGAAACCATAGGAGGGTGCATTTCAATAGGACAGTTTGGCTTCTGCTCACGGGTGTTCCATTTGATTTTCGTAATACTGAAGATATTGCCAATGCTATTAGTCGATTTGGTCAGTTAATTTCTTGGGATAAAGAGGATGACCACATGGGCCGCATTGTGCTCAAAGCCAGGGTTATGAATCTTGAGATCATTCCTAAAAGTGTCAGATGGTCCGAGGGGGATGAGTTTGAGGAAGATGGTTGGTCGTCTTCTGTTGAAGTGATCTCAAGTGAGATGCTAGGTGGTGGACCTGCAGATGAGGATCCCACTCCACGTGACAATGTAGACCCACATCCACTGCCTGAAGATGCTATTGAAAATCTAGGGTTTCACCAGGAGGCCATGGTCAATGACATGGCTGATAATCTTGAAGATGGTGAGAGGGAGCAAGATGAGAATTGGGTGCAGCAACCTGTAGCTCATAATGAGGCTCTACATGATTTGCTTGATGTTGTACAGCATGAAGAGATTGCCTGGGCAGATGGTGAAGAGCTTCTTCCTGCTGTTAGCAACAGTAGCTTATCCTCAGATATGTCTTTTTTAGAAGGTGAGAATTCAAACATAATGGGCATTACAGTACCAATTGCAGTTGGTGCACCATTTCAGCATGTTCAAATTCCTCAACTAGCCAATGCAATAGCTAATGGTCTGCAAAACATAATTCAAGCCTACCAGTCTGATGATGAGGAGGTTGAGCCCATGCAAAATAATGAAAACCTGCAGATCAATGTGGATGCTGTGATGCCCTTCCCTCAAAATGAGGTTTTGGATGCCCCTGAAGTTAGACAGGTGGTTGCACCACTGAATGATACTGCAGCAAACATCACCTCTAATGCTGCTTCTGAACATGCTGCTAATATTTCAGAGACTGTCAAACAAGATGATGTTCTGGTCTTACCTATTGTTGAGGAAAATGTGGTTTCAAACTCTGCTGCAGCTGAGGCAGTGTCAAATAAGGTTGTTGTTCTTCCTGACTTTGTGAACACCAACAGAGGTAGCCCTGCTCTAGCTACTCACAGTGAAGATCTGCTGCCTGGTATGGGAGGTAATTGGGTTCAAGACATTAATGGTCTTTTTGATAATGCTCCTTCTGTGTTGGGTTTGAAAAATATTCAGTTATCTGCCCTTGCTGATAATGAAACTACAATTTCTGAAGAAGGCCTTCTCCTATGGAAGCAGCACTTTGCAGAGCCACCCAAAGAAGATGGAAATACTCTCCCTGCCAGCATACCTGTAAGTTGGTGTAACTTCATAGTGCATCTACTCATGACACCAGATAAATTTGGCTGGACTATGCACATGTTAAAATCCCCCATGTGGGAACTGCTCTCTGAAACTGAAGGAGATGGTAAAGCTATTTTGTTTCATATTCCTGACAAATGTTCCACTACTCATGCTCTTGTTTGTTAGATGAGTGTGGAGGAGAACCAACAAGCCATAAGGAAGAATAAGGAAAATGAAGGAGACTCCTCCAACCAGATAGATTTGGATTCTCAAGCTCTCTTGCAGCCCTTTGGAACTGAGAATTCCAAAAAAAGGAGAGGTGGCAAAACTCCCCTTGTGGAAACTGAGGTAAGGAGGAGTGGTAGAATAAAACAAGATAATGCTGGTTTTAAGAGGAGTTCATGCTCAAATACTAAATGCCTACCTTGCAATGCTGCTCCCCCAATTTCTCAAAAAACATTAGTTAAGAATCTCACTGCTAATTTTTGCAAGGTGGCTGATCAGGAGTTGGAGGCAAAGCTAGCCAAGAAACCTAAGAGAAGGTTAGGGGAAAAGATGGCCAAGATGAACTTGGCCAAGGGAGAAGGAGACACCTCTAAAAGCTCAAAATGATTGCACACCATCCTCTGCTAGTTGTCTGGGAGGAATCAAACTCCTTATGCCCTTTAAGCTTAGTGATGGATGTAGTGGTTATATTTATAATGTCTGCTACTTCCCATTTTGTAAACCTATGCTATTTGTGGATCTGTTGTTACTGGACGATATTGCTCTATATGATATGGGTATTTTGCTGCTTATTGCTGGTCAGTGGTTTGTGGAAGATACAGATGCAATGTATAAAATGGGTGTCCTATTGCTTTATGTTGCAATGTGATCTCTGGTGGTCAATAGTGCATGGTAGAAAATGGATATGCACCTCTGCAATTATTTTCTGGGATCAAGTGATGAAACTTGATCTTTGGCTGCTGTTATCAACTGGTTGTCATGAATAGCACAATAAGAATTGCAATATTCTCAACTGGAACATTAGGGGGATGAATTCTGAGCAGAAATGGTTGGCTCTAAGGCAGAAGATTGAAGATAGTGATTGTGCAATTCTATGTTTACAGGAAACCAAAAGGGAGGAGATAGATACTGCTTATCTCAGGAACTTTTGCCCAACCAGAATTAATAAATTTGCATTCCTTCCCTCAATTGGGGCTTCAGGTGGACTTTTGATAGCTTGGAATGGTTCTTTTTTTGAAGGAGAGGTCATTGCCCAAAACAGATTTTCCCTTTCACTATAGTTCACAAGCTTACAATCTAATCAGTCATGGGTCCTCACAAACATATATGGTCCTTGTGAAGTGCAAGACAAAATTGAGTTCATTACTTGGTTCCACAATATTCACATGCCACTTGATACAGACTGGATCATAATGGGTGATTTTAACTTCATTAGATCCCCTGCAGACAGGAGTAGACCAGGTGGGGATGTTAATGAGATCCTTTTATTCAATGAGGCCATTAATAATCAGGGGCTGGTGGAGCTGCCTCTGCATGGGAGAAAATTTAGTTGGAGCAATATGCAACAAAACCCACTACTGGAAAAGTTGGACTGGTTTTTTTACCTCAGCTTCCTGGATGACTTCTTTTCCAAACACAACTGTACTTCCTCTTATAAATCCAATTTCAGATCACTTGCCATGTGTTATCAAAATAGGTACAGCAATTCCAAAGGCAAAAGTGTTCAGGTTTGAAAATTATTGGCTGCAACACTCTGATTTCAAACAAGTGGTAGCTGCTGCTTGGAACATTCCAGTGGGAACTATGGATGCTGCCAAGAGTTTTAATGCAAAATTCAAGAATCTCAGAAGAGCTCTCAAACAATGGGCTAGAACACTTTCCTGTCTGAAAACTCAAATTACTGCTATCAATGAGGTGATCTTCCTCCTAGACCTCTTTGAAGAATTCAAAGACTTAGGAGAATTTGAATGGAACTGCAGATTAATCCTCAAGGAACACCTTCTTACCCTTCTAAAAAAATCAAAAGATCTATTGGAAGCAAAGGAAAAAATAAAGGGATCAAATTTGGTGATGAGAATACAAAAAAAATTCACACAAAGGCTACCATTAATCATAGGCACAATCATATTGTTGTCATTCAAAATGAAGATCAAGTTGATATTGCAGATCATGCTAGGAAAGCAGCAATCCTATGGGAAGCTTTTAAGAAAAGAATGGGCACTTCTGAAAAAACCACTATGCATTTTGATCTAGTGTCGGTGCAACAAACCCTGGGTCTGTTGCCCAGACTGTGCACAGGCACGGGGACGAGATTGAAGCACCAACCCAAGTCAGAATACAAGAGACTAAGAGGTTCAAAGGACTAACATATAGATCAGAGGGACCAAGATCAAGCCAAAGAAGCAAGGCACCACCAGGAGAAGGGCCTCCTTTGCCGGGCAGGCGAGCTCGGCAAGGGGCGAGGCCACCCCAGGAAGACGACGTCCAAGACGTCCCGGTAGAGCCTGCCGGGGCACACGGAGGCGATACCATCTCACCAACTACTCCACCACGACGCACGTCGTCAATCAGTGCGATGTCGAACTGCGGAGTGACTAAGTGGCAGCCATTCACCACATGGCAGCCTCTCCCTACAGGAAACACCTGCAGATGACACCCGTCCTGCAACGTGTCAAGCGAGCAGGCGTGGAGCTGGCGAGATAGCCCGGCAAGCCTTGCCGGGCAACCAACGATATGACGATGAGCGGTGCATTTAATGCACCCTGTCAGCCCACAGAGTTAGGTATGATAGCACTGTTTGCTATCTTATCAGTGCCTAATGACTGTTTTGCCATTGTGGTGACCCCTTAATCTATAAAAGGAGGCCCATGGCGACCGTAGAGAGGGTTAGAAGGTTGGGTAACTCAGACCCCCATACGCGCGTAGCCACTGCCGCCCTGAGGCAACCCTTGCCGGGCAAGTGTACTACGCTCCACCACCACATTTCCACCATCAATCCACCAAAGCAGGAGTAGGGTTTTACGCCTCACGGCAGGCCGAACCTGGGTAAAAATGCCTATGTGATCTCTGCCGTGCTGCCACATGCTCGTCTGCTCTTTGTGCAACACGACGCCCCCCTGCCGAACCAGCAAGGGGCCTCCTGGTCCCATAAGTGGCCGCGGTTTCCCGCGACATCTTTGGCGCGCCAGGTAGGGGGACCGCTTGCGCGAACCTGAAGGCGTGTGTAGCGCGTCACCTTCATCACCATCAGCATCATCGACGACGCCATCGACCATGGCGCCCCAGAAGAAACCCAGTTCTTCAGCTCATCCTTCCACCTCGAATGCTCTGCCGCCCGCGGCCTCTAACGCTGCGGGGGGTGCGGAGACACGCGAGGACGCGGACGCTACTGGGGATGTGGTCAGGGCAGGCGGCGCCGTCACCACTTCCCCTGCGGCCGACGCAGGAGTGGGAGACATCGGAGGAGAGCAGCATCAGGAACATCCCAACAGGCACAGCCGCAGCAACGACGCTCGGGCCGGAGCGAATCGCCGCCCTCCGACCGCTCCCACTACGGGTGCGGTCGCAGCGCGTGCACCTCCCCCGGGACGGGTCGACCAAGCTGATGTGCCTGACGGAGCCACTGGCCCTCGAGCACCTTCGCCGCACCACCCTGCCATCCATGTGGTCGCCCCGCAGCAGCGGGGGCGCAGTGCTGCCACCACTGGCACCGTCAGGAGCCGAGCGACGGTGCGATCGACTTCATCATCACCCATGCCAAGTACAGCCTCGAAGGCCATGGCGCGGGCTCAGCTGCTGCTGAGGTTTCCGCCAGCGGCCGAGCAAATGGACGAATGGCGTGCCACCATCCAAAGTCTGCTCGGTTTCACCGAAGCTGGGGGCTCACGGCGAGCTGGCCCGCCACGGCTGCCCCAAGCGACAACGATGGCTCATACTGCTGACCGTACAGAAGGGGCCGTCCCCACGGTGTAGTCCCCACCACGGCAGCCAGCGCGAGCGCAACGAAATCAAGACCCCAACGACGTCTCGATGGCCTCTTCTGACCCTCGAGCGTGTCCAGGCCAACGACGAGCCCCGGAGGATAGGCGGAGAGGAGACACGCGCACCGTTGTCGAGCAACGCCGCGACGACCTCCGCCGGCCCGATGGGTGTGACGGCCCCGGCGTCGACGAGCCCGTGCTCGGTATTGGCGGGTGCCTACCTTTCGAGGTTAGCTGCCTTGCCTTTACCCATGAGCTGCGGCAAGTCCGTTGGCCGTCCGTTCGCACGTTCAAGCCAGAGATACCTGAGAAGTATGATGGGAGGCTGAACCCAGCAGAGTTCCTGAGCATCTACACTTCGCTGTTCAGGCTGCCGGGGGAAGAGATGAGAAGGTATTCGCCAACTACTTTCCTTTGGCCCTCAAGTCCAATGTGAGGTCTTGGCTGATGCACCTGCCGGAGAACTCCATTTCGTCATGGGCAGACCTGTGCCATGAGTTCATCGGTGCCTTCACCGGTGGCCACCAAGAGCCGGGCCGACCCAGCGACTTGCAACTTCTCCAACAAAAGGAAGGAGAGGCCCTTCGTAAGTATTTACAGAGATTCAGCAAAGTTCATAGAAATATCCCAAATATCCATCCGGCAGCCGTGATAGCCACCTTCTAGTCCAATGTGCGCAATCGCTGGATTCGTTCCAAGATGAACGTACGATTGCCCGAGACTGTGAAGGAGCTCTACACATTGGTGGATAAGTGTGCTCGGATGGAGGAGGGAAGAAAGTTGCCCGGAGAGGAAGATTGCACCAATATTGATTCAGAGGATGAGGATGAATCAACCAGTCAGAAGAAGAGCAAGAAGCGCAGTAAGAGGCGAAGGGATAAGGCAGTGATGACGGTTGAAGGATCGGGTACGCCTAGTACCGGCAAGAAGGCCAAAGCTGATGCCCCCGGCAAGGAAGCTGCCGTGTGCACTGACTGCCGGGAAGCCGCTGCTGCCGAGAAAGCCGGGAAAGGTGATGGGCCGTATTGCAAGATTCATCGGACCAAGGGCCACAACCTTCAAGAGTGTTATCAGGTTGAGCAGTTTGTCAAAAGATAGAAAGCAGAGTATGAGAAGCGTGACAAGGAAAAGGGTCAGAATGTTGCTGGCGGCAAGGGCTGAGGTGGTGAAGTAAATCACCTGGGCAACCCTTTTGGAACCAAGGAAAACCCGCCAAAGGTCGAGAGAAGGAAGCCTGCGGTGATGAGAGTGATGGAGGGGATGAAGAGGAAACCAGTGAGCAAGAGTTTCAGAAGGCCACCGACGCCTTGTGCATTGACGGGGGTGCATCTCTGCACACCTCTCACCGCCAACTCAAGCAGTGGGCACGAGAAGTCAATGTCATGGAGCCAGCGCCCGAGGCCCGGAAGCCGCTCAAGTGGTCCCGTACGCCCATCATCTTTGACGAGGAGGATCATCCTAGCAGTACCACTGCGGTAGGGTGTTTGCCATTGTTGGTCTCCCCAACAATCCGCAACCTCAAGGTCACAAAGATGTTGGTGGACGGCGGGGCCAGGTTGAATCTGATTTCCCCAGCAGTTATCAGCAAGCTTCGGATAGCAGAGGAAGAGCTGGAGGTTACCGGCATGTTTCAAGGAGTTAATCCCGGCAGGAGCCGTCCTAAGGGAAAGATCACATTGCCGGTAATGTTTGGGGGAGAACTGAACTACTGGACTGAGAGGATTGTGTTTGATGTGGTTGATCTCCCCCTACCATACAATGGGATTCTTGGACGCCCGGCCCTGGCTAAGTTCACGGCAGCATCTCACTATGCCTACAACACCTTGAAGATGCCTGGGCCACTGAGAGTCATCACCATCCCATCAGATGAGAAGGATGCAATCATTTGTGTGGACAAGATGTACCGGGATGCGGTCGCAGCAGAGGCAGCTCCCGTTAAGGAAAGCAAAGGAAAGAAGAGGGATTGCAGGGACTCCGGCAAAGAGTCCGGGAAGCGTGCCCCCACCGAGTGCACGGCACCCATTGACGACGTCCAGAGTTTTCCAATGGCAAGAGATCCAAGGTCGCTGCACCCCAAGTGAAGAAGGTCCCGGCAGGGCTGGCTGGCGTTGATGGTACTTTCACTATCAGCGCCACCCTCGATGAAAAATAGGAAAGCGCGCTCGTTGCCTTCCTGTGGGCGAATATCAATGTGTTTGCCTGGCAACCATCTGATATCCCCGGTGTTCCCAGGGAGGTAATCGAGCACCACCTTGTTGTCTGCCCACATGCCCGACCTGTCAAGCAGAAAGTCCGGAAGCAGGCCTTGGAGAGGCAGCAGTTCATTACAGAAGAGATCAAGAGACTAGAGGCAGCTGGATTAGTCAGAGGAGTACTGCATCCCATGTGGTTGGCAAACCCAGTGGTAGTCCGGAAGGCTAACGGGAAGTGGAGGCTTTGCATAGATTTCACAGATCTCAACAAGGCTTGCCCGAAGGAACCGTTTCCCTTGCCGCGTATCGATCAGATTGTGGATTCCACTTCAGGTTGTGATTTGCTCTCCTTTCTGGATGCGTATTCTGGGTATCACCAGATCTTCATGTCCAAGGAAGATGAAGAGAAGACGTCGTTCATCACTCCATGTGGTACGTACTATTTTGTCCTCATGCCATTCGGATTAAAGAGTGTCGGGTCCACTTTTGCAAGGGCAGTCCAGATTGGTTTTGAGCCACAGTTACACAGGAACATAGAAGCCTATATGGATGATATTGTGGTCAAGACCAAGGATAGGGCCACCCTTATTCAAGATTTGGAGGAGACGTTTGCTAATCTGCACAAAATCAATTTGAAGCTCAACCCGGAGAAGTGTGTATTTGGTGTTCCCTCCGGCAAGTTGCTTGGCTTCTTTGTATCCCATCGTGGGATCGAAGCCAATCCCGACAAGATCAAGGCTATCGAGCAAATCCAAGCACCAAGGACAGTTAAGGATGTGAGGCGTATAACAGGATGCATTGCCACGCTAAGCAGATTCATCTCCAAGTCTGCCGAGCGCGCCCTGCCGTTCTTCAAAATTTTGAAGAAGGCAGGACCCATGAAGTGGACCCCGGAAGCAGAAGCAGCTTTGCAAGAGTTGAAGGCCTACTTGTCCTCCGTGCCTACCTTGGTCACTCCCAAACCCCAGGAGCCATTGCTGCTATACTTAGCGGCAACCAACCAAGTAGTCAGTGCAGCTTTGGTAGCGCAGCGAAAAGCGGATGAAGCAGAGAGTGAGCAGAGACCGGCAGAGTCAGAAAAGGATCAGGACTGCAATGAACACGGCAACAAGAGCAACCCCAAGGACGCAGCAAGGAAGAAAGTGGTGCAGCGCCCAGTGTACTTCATCAGCTCCTTATTACAGGGGGCTAGATCGAGGTACTCTGGCATGCAAAAGTTGATTTTTGGTCTCATCATGGCCTCAAGGAAACTGCACCACTACTTCCAAGCCCATGAGATCACGGTTGTCACTCGTTTCCCATTGCAACGGATACTCCGAAACCCTGAGGCTACCGGCAGAATAGTGGAGTAGGCTTTGGAGTTATCCAGTTTTGGTTTGAAGTTTGAAAGCACGTCAACTATTTAGAGCAGGGCATTGGCAGAGTTTATTGCAGAATGGACACCAACCCCTGATGAGGAAGTGACGGAGACAGCTATCCCCGGCAAGGAATCGCCCCAAGAATGGATTATGTATTTTGATGGTGCTTTTTCCCTACAAGGTGCAGCAGCTGGCGTGCTTCTTGTTGCCCCCTCCGGGGAGCACTTGAGGTACGTCGTCCAAATGCATTTTGCCCGGGAAGAAGCAACCAACAGTACAACAGAATATGAAGGGCTCCTTGCCGGGCTCAGGATTGCAGCTGAATTGGGAATTAAGAAGCTGATCATTCGAGGAGATTCACAGCTTGTGGTGAGACAAGTTAACAAGGATTACCAAAGTCCATTGATGGAGGCATACGTCGAGGAAGTGAGGAGATTGGAGGAGCATTTTGACGGATTGCAAATAGAGCATGTACCCCGTGCGGAAAACATCATAGCTGATCATCTATCAAAGTGTGCTACGCAGAAGCTCCTTGTGGAACTAGGGACTTTTGTTCTCCATCTCACTCAGCCCTCCGTATCCCCAGGAATAGTGGCCCGGAAAAGGAGAAAGTTGGACTCCGGTAAGCCTCTCCCGGTAGAGCCGTCCGCTCCTCGTAGAGACCCTGCCGGAAACAACTCCTCGCAGTCTGCCGGACCACCCCCTCCAGCCGGGACCATGGACCCCGCGAACGAGGCATGTGCTCCCGCAGCAGAGAAGGTGCCGCTAGTCCTCGTTGCCGAGCCCCAGGCTCCAACTTGGGCAAGGCACATTGTCCACCTCCTCCAAACCGGAGAGCTTCCCGGCAACCAAGACGAAGCTGAAAAAGTAGCCCGGGTGCCAGTATGTATCAGTTTGTCGATGACACTCTGTACAGAAGGAGGCCCAACGGTGTGAAATTAAAGTGTGTCTGCCAGGAAGAAGGAAAGGAACTGCTGGCTGAGATACACAAAGGCATGTGCGGCTCCCACATTGGATCAAGGGCACTAGTTGGGAAAGCATTCCGGCAAGGATTCTATTGGCCCACAGCCCTCCAAGATGCGGTCGAGCTAGTCACCAAGTGTGAAGCCTGCCAGTTCCATTCCAAGAAAACCCACCTGCCTGCCCAAGCTCTTCAAACAATCCCTCTATCATGGCCATTTTTGGTCTGGGGGCTCGATATCCTCGGCCCCTTCCCCCGAGCAATCGGGGCTTTGAATTCTTGTTCGTTGCTATCGACAAGTTTACAAAGTGGCCGGAAGTGACTGCCGTAAGGGAGGTGACTGCTCAGTCAGCTATCAAGTTCTTGAAAGAATTGGTGTGTCGTTTTGGAGTTCCGGCAAGGATCATTACCGACAAAGGCACCCTGTTCATGAGCCGCGCCTTCATGCAATATGTTCATGCCCTCGGATGCAAAATCTCATTTGCCTCTGTGGCACACCCCCGGAGCAATGGGCAAGCTGAGAGGGCGAACGCTAAAGTGCTGCATGGACTCAAGACGAGAACCTTTGATACGCTGCAGAAGCATGGCAGGCGGTGGATCGAGGAGCTGCCGGTAGTTCTCTGGTCCCTCAGAACGACACCAAACCGAGCTACCGGGCAGACTCCCTTCTCCCTGGTGTACGGGGCAGAAGCAGTTATCCCCACGGAACTCATTTATGGGTCGCCTCGAGTGCTTGCCTAGATGAAGTAGCGCAAGATCAGCACCGGCGTGATGACGCTGTGCTACTTGAGGAGAACCGTCTCCGGGCTGCTACGCGTGCTGCACGCTATCAGCAAGCCCTGCGTCGCTATCATAGCCGTAGGGTTCACGCCCGGTGTTTTGAGGAAGGTGACCTTGTCCTTAGGCGCGTTCAGTCTGCCAAGGGTACAAACAAGTTGTCACCAAAGTGGGAAGGCCCTTACTGGGTAGTACGAGTCACCAGACCTGGCACAGTCCGTCTGGAGACCGGAGATGGCATTCAGTTGCAAAATTCATGGAATATTGAGCATCTCCGCAAGTTCTACCCGTAAGGCGCGGCTGTCGGGCCCTGCCCGGCAGCCACCCTTTTGTACATGCCTTGCCTCAGCTGCATGTAACCCCTTGTACAAAGCCAGGGCGATGACCCTGTGCAAGAGAAAATAAAGAAGCGCTGTGGGGGCCCCCCGACTTAGATTGCATGCATGCATGAGCATTCCAAGATCACTGCACAAGCATTTCATGAGCATTTGCATATGCATATAGATAGGGTCGCATCCTGCATTCATTCTCATCTGGATGAAGCTGCAGGTTCCTGCCGTGAACTTGGCTTTGATGAGGAGTTGAGAAGATTGCCCAGCACTATGATCCCCGGCAAGCCAAACAGATAAGTTCTACCTCCTGTCCATTAGTGTTCTGTAAGTTATAACTTGTGCATAAGAAAACCCCGCCACTCTTTTGAGACTTAGGTGCTCCCATCCCTGACTCGAATGTTGCTTCAAATGGGATGGTTGTAGTGGCCTCTGGTAAAAAGAAGTTGGCGGGGGGCTGGCCCCTTTGCCTGTTGCCCGGTAGACACAGCTCTCCGGCAGACAGAAAAGGTGCTGGCAGGATAGCCTGCCGGGGGAAACTCGTTTATTTACACTAAAGAGGCATCTCGCCTCTGCATGGACATACACATGCACGGGTTCCCGGCAAGGTTCATCTTTTTCATTAATATGCTGATACAAGTGCAAGCATTACTGAACACAAACATGGACTCGAGAGATTACATTATTTGAATTAAAATTTGGCAAGTGCCTACAAGTTTAAGATTGAAAAAAGATAGGTGCTCAGTAAACTCCTCTCCCTGTCCCTCCTATCCCAGGTAGTGCGGTGGGAAGAGAAGAGGACGGGCGACGCGCCGGCACAACGCCACCCCGATCCCCGTCAGGAGCTGTCGGACACAGCCTGACAAGATCGGGAGTGGCGAGGCTACGAAGGAGGAAGACGTGCGGAGCGCCCTGGCGGCCCCAGGATCATCGCTTCCAGGACCAAGCGGGGGACTCCAGCCCGGCGCCTTCCCCGGGGAGACGGTGAACGGCCAGGGGGCTTGCGGCGCACCGCTCCCCGCCTTGGCAGGCAGGAAGGCGCGCCTCTCATCAACATCAGCCCCAAGACCTCCGGGAGGGGCGGTACTGGGATTACCAATGATCTCCAGCCCCACCTCCCGGCCAAGCCTCGAAGGAACCGAGAGGTTCGTCACAGCAAGGGCCAGGTTCACTCCCCCCAACGCCAGCACTGAACAACTCTAGGCGCAAGATGGAGCCCGGAGCTTGGCCCCGGGCCTTTCTCTTCAACATGACCAACGAAAGGAAGGATCAAGGGAAGAAAGGATTCGAATATGGATGACTTCGCCCTCCTCCACCCCTCCATTTTATAGGCAGATCGGGGAGGGGAGCCGCTCCCTCAACAGGAGGCAACCGTCCTCCTCCGCCAACTCAAGACGACCGGGCCCTCGCCTTGACGCTCTCCCACGCCACGCGCCTCCGTTACCTACCCCGCGCGATGCATGCAGCATACATGGCTAATGATAAGGGCGTGGTGGGAAGAATGAATTGGCGGTTTCTTCCCCGTGTGTTAAAGTCATTCACAAGCCATCACTGGAGCGGCCCCACCACCATTGGCCTTACACGACACGCGGAGAAACCAGAAACTGGCCCAGAATCAAGGCTAATGAAGAAGCAAAGAAGACCTCAAGAGACCAGCCTCTTCAGCGACCCCGCCTGTGCACTTATTAGGCCCTACCCCGACGACGCTCGGCAGCGCGTTCGGGGCAGGCCCGGGGGCTACTGTTGGTGCAACAAACCCTGGGTCTATTGCCCAGACTGTGCACAGGCACGGGGAAGAGATTGAAGCACCAACCCAAGTCAGAATACAAGAGACTAAGAGGTTCAAAGGACTAACATACAGATCAGAGGGACCAAGATCAAGCCAAAGAAGCAAGGCACCACCAGGAGAAGGGCCTCCTTTGCCGGGCAGGCGAGCTCGGCAAGGGGCGAGGCCACCCCCGAAAGACGACGTCCAAGACATCCCGATAGGGCCTGCCGGGGCACACGGAGGTGAAACCACCTCACCAATTACTCCACCATGACCCACGTCGTCAATCAGTGCGGTGTCGAACCGCGGAGTGACTAAGTGGCAGCCATTCACCACATGGCAGACTCTCCCTACAGGAAACACCTGTAGATGACACCTGTCCTGCAACGTGTCAAGCGAGCAGGCGTGGAGCTGGCGAGATAGCCCGGCAAGCCTTGCCGGGCAACCAATGATATGACGATGAGCGGTGCATTTAATGCGCCCTATCACCCCACAGAGTTAGGTATGCTAGCACTGTTTGCTATCTTATCAGTGCCTAATGTATGTTTTGCCATTGTGGTGACCCCTTAATCTATAAAAGGAGGCCCATGGCGACCGTAGAGAGGGTTAGAAGGTTGGGTAACTCAGACCCCCATACGCGCATAGCCACTGCCGCCCTGAGGCAACCCTTGCCGAGCAAGTGTACTACGCTCCACCACCACCTTTCCACCATCAATCCACCAAAGCAGGAGTAGGGTTTTACGCCTCATGGCGGCCCGAACCTGGGTAAAAATGCCTGTGTGATCTCTGTCGTGCTGCCACACACTCGTCTGCTCTTTGTGCAACACGACACCCCCTGGCGAACCAGCAAGGGGCCTCTTGGTCCCATAGGTGGCCGCGGTTTCCCGCGACATCTAGAATCCTTATATGAGCCTCTTCCTGATGCATCAATATTTCATAATTTGGAGCTCCCTTTCACTGTGTAGGAAGTTAATGATGTGGTTAAGGAGCTGCCAAATGACAAATCCCCTGGACCAGATGGATTCAACAATGAGTTCTTCAAGACCTACTAGGAGATCATCAAAGTGGATGTTTTCAGATTAATTAATGATTTTCATGCTGGTCAAACCTCTTTAGAAAGCATCAACACCTCCTACATCACTCTCATTCCTAAAGGGCCAACTCCTTTAACAGCAAATGATTACAGGCCAATATCTCTTCTGAATTGTTGTTTAAAACTCATCACCAAGCTATTGGCAAATAGACTTCAGAAAGTGATTCTTTCTATGGTCACTACTGCAGGATGCTGCTAACGCGACACTACGATCAGAGACCCTTTGACGAAACTGTGTGCGATGCATTAATCGCAAACGTGGATGTAAAAAACCATCAAAAAGATGCAAAACATTTGTGATGGTGGAGACATCAAACACGGTTCAGATTTTAGTTACGTGTGCAATGCGGGGCATACGGTTGATCCATATGAACTGTTTGCGATTTGACAGAAGAACAGAAACGGGCAGCCATATCAATGTGTGTGCGATATAAGGCATACAGTTCGCTCCGATGAACTGTTTGCTATTAGGGAATGCAACAGAAACGGTCAGCCAGATCAAGGTGTGTGTGATATACGGCATATGGTTCACTCGGATGAACTGTTTTCGATTAGGGAAGAGAACAGAAACTGTTCAACTTAACAAGATGTGTGTGATATGCGGCATACAGTTCACATAGATGAACTATTTGCGATGAGCCAAAAGAACACAAACGTTTCGTGTAAACAAGATGTGTGTGATACGCAGCAAACAGCCCACTCGGATGAACTGTTTGCGATGAGAAATTATAACACAGACGGTTACTATAGTTAGTTTGTGTGCGATTCTGTTTGTACAAAAAACTTTGAAAAATGCAAACTAGTTGCTTGCGGTGGCTAGGAGTATCGCACACGATGCGTCTGTGAGTACTCGTGTGCGATGATTAGTAAGTTACACATATGTTTCCTTATGTTAACATGTGTGTGATAAATAACATGTGGCACCGCATACGGTATTTGGGTTGTGTGTGTGCTCCACTTAGTCTTCCCGCGCTCCAGAGAATGCTTCCCGTGCTCCACATGGGTCAATTGTAAAATCCATGCCACTTCCCTCATCGGTTTCCCGCCACCAGCTAATGGCTTGCTGCATATAACCCAGGCTGCAACGCACCGTCGCGACACTCTGCACAGATCTAGTCCTCACCCATCTACCATTAGTTATTCCAAGCATGCCAGGCAACGACCAAAGCTTCGACGTCGACCCCTACCTGCGTTACATCTTCAGCGACGAGAATGAGCCGGAGTAGGTCGGGGAGCAAGAACTTCATCGGCCAATGCAGGCACCATGGCCCATCGGCAGCGATATCGGCGTGATAGTCCTTGGGCGCACAATCGACATATTGCAGAGGAAGTGTGATGAGCAGTTTGCCATCCACCATGCAAAAGATACAGGGCTGCTCGGCGGCATGATCGATGACCCACCCGAAGAGCCGCCGTCACCAGTGCTCATCGAGAGCCTGATGCCCCGCAAGGAATGGGTAGAGGACCTCTGCGATTCAGTCAAGACACAGCCAGCCTGCGACTTCATCATTGCCGGTGGTGGCCGTGTCAATCTCGATCCCGACGATGTGGTGGCCAGGCTCGAGCGCATCCTTGGCGGAGTTGACATCCCCGACGAAGTAGAACATCGCCAACGTGATATCTTGAGGATGCAGGTGATGGACGGAATTTGCTACCAGGCCAGAGACATGGAAGTGGAGCGGTTCCGCAAAGATATCATGCGTGCGATTGCACGCTGTCAAGCTCTTCTGGAAGAGGCCCAGCAGCCCCAAGAGCCTCCCAGTGCCAGCAGTTCTGTAGGCGGAGGCGGGTCGGGACACTTGGAATGAACGGCCGCAAGGGTGCTATGCTGATCATGGAGTCCGAGAAGACCGTCATCGGAAGGCCGCCAGCTCAGCCTTTTAGCCTATATTTTATTATAATTGTATGCATATGTAGGTCGTGAGTGTTTTGGGCATTGCTGCATGTGGCATTTTAAATTATCCTGAATATGTAATACAATTATTAACCGTTGCCATTGTAAATTTGCTTCAACGGTGAGCAGAGCGCGCTCAGGGACGCCAGAGCGGAGCGCGCCGTGGCCGCCTCAATGGCGAGCAAAACGCGCGGACGGCCGTGAGCAGAGCGCGTCGTGGCTGCCTCAACGACGAGTAGAGCGCGCCACGGCCGCCTCAACGGCGAGCAACCACGTGGTCAACCTTCGGGCACCCCGTGGGAGGCGCGACGACGCATCCATCGGACACGATGGTGAATCTTGACCGTGTGTGATAGTGGGCAGACACGTACACGTACATCCGAGAACGCGGGCCCATGTTTCGGCCTTCCGATGCGTGGCATACGGTTGATCCATACGAACTGTTTGCGATAAGCCAGAACAACAGAAACGGGCTTTGTAGGCCCAGAACCATCAATAAATTTTGACCTTGTTTCTCGTCACATTGCAGATTACAATGCAACAAGTAATTGCAAATCTGTTCACACCGATCAAACCAATATGTGTTCACACTTAGCACCGGGCTATAAAAACTACCCACTCAAAAATTACTTCACGGTTCCTCTCCTCATCACCCACAAAACTGGTCTTTCCTGTCAAGTCGTTCCGCCATGACCGGTAGGAGGAGTTTCAGGTGGACATATAAGCAGGGAGAAAAGACCAAGGCCGCGGAAGCACTAGAGAGGTCCCGTCGCCACGCGGCAGCCGTAGCAGAGATGTCCCGGCACGCGAGGGCTCTCACAAGCGCACTCACCGCGTCGGCGATCGCAACAAGCTAGCGTTACTAAAGTCCTTGGCCGGCGACGATGACATTGTCGCTGGCCTCATTAAGCAGTAGGAGTTGGTCGACGGCTTGATGAAGCTGCTCGAGATCAGTGATGCCTCGGTTGAGAAGGCGACCGGCCTCGTCAAGCAACTCATGGGTGACAATGCAAAGCTCCTCAAGGCGCTTGCCGAGAAGGAGGAGGAGGCCGCCGGCTGGAAGATGCTGCATGAGCAGAGCAGTGCCTCGAGGATGACACTGACAGCGGTCGTCAAGGAACTGATGGGTGACTTGAGGAAGCTCCGGATCGAGCACGAGCCGGAGGTGGAGGAATCCGTGGCTGCTTTCAAGCAAAGTCATGAGGAATTGAAGAAGGAGCTGGAGGATGTCGTCGCCCGGTGATCCATCGAGGAGTAGAGACAGTAGCGACCCAGATCGTTGTCTGCGCTTTCCTTCTTCTCTTGCCCCTGTGTTTCCGGGCTTTGCCGCATGTGGCATTTTAAATTATCCGGAATATGTAAGACAATTATTATCCGCGCCATTGTAAATTTGTCATCGTATTATCCGTTGCCATTTTATTTGTCGTCGTATTATCCGTTGCCCTATGTGGCATTTTAAATTAGGCCAGAATACGAGTTGAAAACACGAACAAAGCAAGTGCTAATGTTGAGCGGGGCCATGGGATCACAAGCAAACACCCTCCGTCCAGGTGCTTTAATTAACCGTGTGTTAAACAGCAGCTAGGCCGCCATTAATGGAGAAGTTGTGAGTGAGGCGAGCGGCTGGTGGATGGAGGTCAAAGAGCTCACTTCCCGGTGAGCATGGGCGGCCTTTCTGCTCGCACGTGTCCCGTCGAGCCTGTAAGGTGGACAGGATGCACGCGTCCCATCGAGCCTGCGCGGCGGACTGCTCGCACGCGTCCCGTCGAGCCTGCACGGTGGACTTCTCGCGCTCTTCCCGTCTAATCAAACAGCTGCACGCACGCCACCGAGTATGGTTAAATTTTGGCACAAAATACAAAGATGACCAATGAACGAGGACGGAGGTAGTACTATCCCATAAGAAAAGAGGGACGCATGGCCGCACTTAAATGGTTACGGTAACACACGGTTCATATAATACAACCATTTGCGATATTAACATGTCAGCTATTTGTTTCAAAAGGACTTCGTTGGCTATTAATGTGTGCGCCTTGTCTAAAACTAGACGATTTTTTTTACCATGGCATATATGTGCCATGTCATGAAACCATGCCAAGTTTCATGTTTTTTGGGTGAGTTTTCGATTTACTGGGACTTAAAAACCAAGATTCTCAATGTTTCAGGACGATGAGAAGTTTGTAATCCATTCCCATTCCTTCAATGAGACCTAAACATGCACCCATTGACACATGTACGATTTTCCACCCATTTTGCTTCACTGGAGCATGTGCTTATAGTTCAAATTTGAATTATGGACTACATTAAATGCCTAGAAAAATCAATTAATATATAAAATGGCCAAACAAACCCTGAACAGTTTCAAATTTCAGCACGACACTCCTGTTATTCTATGTTGCCTGTAGAAAACAAAGTTCAAGGCGAGAAGAGGCAGCGATTATCGTTTCGCCCACAAGAGGGGCATGTTTCCCTACCGGAACCACAAGGGTTGCGAGAAGCTTCGGTTTGTAAGAGGCTTGTAATATAGCTTGGCCCAAATTGGATAATTATTTTACCACAACATATATGTGCCATGTAGTGACACCATGCCAAGTTTCATGATTTTCTGGTGAGTTTTGGATTTACGGAGATTTAAAAACCGAGATTCACAATGTTTGTGTCCGAGCTAGGACGCCGAGATGGTTGAATTCATTCCCATTCCTTCCATGGGACCTAAACATGCACCCCAAGGACACATGTACATTTTTTCTAGCCATTTTGGTGCACTGGAGCATGTATTTGTAGTTCAGATTTGAATTATAGACATTAAATGCCTAGAAAACTCAATTAATGAATAAAAAAGGTCAAACGAACCCTGAATAATTTCAAAGTTCAGCGCGAATCTCCCGTTGCTCCATGTTGCGTGTAGAAGAAATTCAAGGCTAGAAGAGGGAGCGATTATCGTTTCGCCCACAAGGGGACACGTTTCCCTATCGAAACCACGAGGGTTCTTGCGACAGGCTCCGGTTTGTAAGAGGTTTGTAATAAAGCTTGGCCCAAATTGGACAATGTTTTTACCACGACATACATGTGCCATGACATGACACCATGCCAACTTTCATGACTTTCTGGTGAGTTTTGGATTTACGGGGATTTAAAAACCGAGATTCCAAATGTTTGAGGATGAGCCAGGACGTCGGTACGATTGTAATTCATTCCCATTCCTTGCATGGGACCTAAAGATGCACCCAAGGACACGTGTATAATTTTTCTAGCCATTTTGGTGAACTAGAGCATGTATTTGTAGTTCAGATTTGAATTATGGACATTAAATGCCTAGGAAACTCAATTAGAGTATAAAAAGGCCAAACGAACCAAGAATAATTTTAAATTTCAGCACGGATATCTTGTCATTCCATGTTGCCTATAGAAGAAAATACAAGGCGAAAAGAGGCAGTGATTATCATTTCGCCCACAAGGGGGACACGTTTCCCTATCGGAACCACGAGGCTTCTTGAGAGAAGCTCCGGTTTGTAAGAGGCTTGTAATAAAACTTGCGCCAAAATGGATAAAAAAAAATCCTTGACATATATGTGCCATGTCGTGACACCATGCCAAGTTTCATGATTTTTCGGTGAGTTTTGGATTTACGGGGATTTAAAAACCGAGATTCTTCTCACGAAATGTTTTCAAATAGCACACGGTTCACTCACGAAAGCCGTGTGCCTACCAAACCGTGGCCGATGCCCCCCCTTCTGCGTGCGCGATCTGAGTCATGCGTTCTGATTGGCCAGAACCCAAACACCACGGATCGAACGTCTGCACCGTTGGATGCTCCCAGATCGAACGAGAATCCTCATCCCTTTCGACAGCACATGTAGTTCCGGTTGTGATTTTATTTATATGGGTAAGCACTGTGCGCATGGGTCGTGCTAGCTTACGCTTCCTTCTCTACTAAGTTTTCTATAATAATTGTTGTTATATATCCAAACACGCTACCATTTCCCGCCACTCCTCCCATCGGTTTCCCGCCTCTTCTCCCATCATTTTCCCACTGCCAGTGTCAGTGCTCATTGAAGGCTAGGCGGCGACACACTGGCCATGTAAATATCGCACATAGTTTCTAAAAGCACAAATGTGTGTGATAGTAGGGAGTAGGTCCCATAGGGTGACCAGCGTGAAATGCCTTAAAGTCAAGGAGGCAATTCCTATCAGCAAGGGGCGGCTTCCCATCCGCTAGCCTAGTCGAATAGAACGCAAAAGTTAAGCGTGCTTGGGCTGCAGTAGTCTAAGGATGGGTGACCCGGTGGGAAGTTGCATATCTCTAGCTTCATTTAAACCGTATGATACGGTCATTATAGAGATAAATGTCTCTATATTGACCTGTCATGGCGATTATATAAACCTTGGGATCCTTGTTTTGCTAATTTGTAGACTATGTTTTTTATTGGTTATTTTTTGTTCTAAAAAATCAAAGAATGATCGACTCTATAGTGACCTGTCATGGCGATTATATAAACCTTGGGATCCTTGTTTTGCTAATTTGTAGACTATGTTTTTATTGGTTATTTTTTGTTCTAAAAAATCAAAGAATGATCGACATCTGTAGGCCCACACAAATTATCCCTTTGACTCAATGCACGAGAAGGGTTTACTCTTTGCTCCGTGTGCTATGTTAGAGCAAATGAAGTTTCAGCACATGCGTTTGACGGCACCCGGCCCCTACCCCCCCCCCCCACACCCGCCTCGAAGTTGCGTTCCCGACATCGTACGTCTTAACCTGGCCGCGGGGGGTACGATGTTCAGTTTGTAATGTTATGACTGAGTATTTGGTGCCACGAATTGTGCTTTCGGGATTTGAACAAATCACACACCAGACCCATACATTTTTTTAGGGTCGCATGCATGGTATAGGGGGCCGGGTGTTCTGATCGAGCATGTCTCCCTTGTTTGGTTTATAGACGCCGCAGATATCTGTGGGCTCCCCGAGGTATATATATTATCCTTGATCGATAACGAGGGGGCCCACACAATCTATTCCTTTGACCCAACATACGAGAAGGGTTTGACCATGATGGTTTCCTATTGCTATGTGTGGCATGTTAGACCAAATAATATTTGAGCGCATGCGTTGGACGACACCCCCCCCCCCCCCCCCGCCACCTCGAAGTTTGGAAACCGACATCGTACGTATTGGACCTGGCTTGGGGTCGGGTACGGTGTTCGGTTTCTAATGTAGTTGGTGTCCCATCGAAGTTGTGCCTTCGGGATTTAAACACATCACACACCACCGTACCCATACATATTTTCGGGCCGCATGCAGTGTATACGCGGTCTTCTGATTGACCACGTCTCCCTTGTGCGGTTTTTTGTGATGACACGCATATCTGTGTGGCCATGAATGGATTCCTCCTAGTTCGTGTTAGGGCTGGTCACCGTCACATGTCGTTCAACCAAAGCTCGAGCTCATGCGTTGTCAGGATTCCCTCCCACATGCTCAGATTGCTGGGTTCGACCGACACCGTACCCTGCGTATCTCGTCCTTAACTACCTGGATTTCATGGTTGTTGTCTGTATCGAGAGGCAGGTGCCACATCTAAATTGTACATTATTCTATATTGAAAACACACATCACCCCTTCCAACGTACATCATTTTGGGCCGCACGCAAGCGGTGCTGGTTTTGTGGTCCCTCTCATGCGATTTTTTATGATGGTTCAATCTATTGGCCCAAGCGGTTTATCGACAACAACAGCTGTCATTTGACCAAACGATAGATTCACTGGTCTGTCTTATGGTAGGTCATGGCGACATGCATGTATGACCAAAGTATCATTACGTGCATTCGCCCCGCCGACACAAAGTGGGAGGTGGGTCAAGCACCCTAGCTAGCTACGACATTATGTCATTATAGATATATCGAAGGGTGCTTTCGGGTTTGTGAGGCAGGTGCCACCAAAGTTGTGCATTGTGTATTTAAAGTTTTAAACATCACACCCTATATTCCTACATATATTTGGCCACTTCCAGGTGGTTCTTGACTTCTGGCCCCTCTCATCGATCTTCGACGACGCGCCCAACCGTGGGCCCGCATGGTCAAAGTTGTGCATTGGAATTTTGAACATCACAGACCACCCTTTTCACTCATATATATTTGGGCCACATGCTGGTGTGGCTGCCTTCTGACCCTCTCTAAAGTTTTTTTTGCTACAAAGACTCTGATGACGCTCAACGGACACGGGTATAATGTCTTAACCGTTTGCGATGCAAGTGCGCTGTGAATCACCACGACTACGCAAGCGTGAGCAAACGTGGATGTACTGGCTTAACCGTGTGCGATGAAAGTGCGCTGTAAAATCACCACCTGCGCAAGCTAAAGGCGGGTAGTTTATTTAGATTGAATTCCATGTCTGTGTCTGAAAATTAGGATGAATCATCTGTGATAGACAAGCAAGCTAAAAATCTAGAAACAAACTACCCGCCTTGAGCGTTGCAAAAATCGGCGGTTCCGCCACTTTTCCTTATTATCATACACGCATATTCTTATTGGACCATGCTTGATCTTGGGTACTCCCGCCCCGTATCAATTCCTTTACCCAAATTTTAGTAGCCACCATACTTCAACCATCGCCCACACTCCTCCAGCACCGACCTTATAGTAAAATTGCAGTAGCCGAGGCATTTGAACCGTTGCCCTCCCTCGTCCACCACCATCTCCACCCACCATTACTAAAATTTTCAGTAGCCATGGCGTATCCTCAAACACCACCCCGCCCCCCCTCCACAGACCCCCCCCCACCCGGCCCCCTCCCCCTCGAAACCTAGCTCGCCGCCGCTGCCGCCACCGCCGCCGCCAACCCCTGCCGGTCTGCCCGTTCCTCCTAGCTTAGATAATAAAGTTCAGGTTACCTAGCGATTCCCATATCGTCGCCCCACTCCCCTGAGTTTTTAGATGAGGCCTGCGGTGTCCCTCCCCACCAGATCCACATCCCCTGCTCCAGAATGTCGTAGCCTAAGCTCGACCACGTATCCCGGGGAGCCCGACGAGCGTTCGGCCAAGACGTGGTTTATCATGGCCTCTCCGGCGGACGTTGGTGAGGTGGCCGCCGTTCGCCCCAACCTGTTGATCCCAGAGCAACACCTCGCCGTAGAAGCTGGCGAAGACGTTGACTACGTGGCCATGCCGAAGGCTTCACGTTAGCGGGCTAGCGTATTACTGTATCTCGGGAAAGCTGGCTACGACATCAAGCTCGTCGACAGCGACAGCTTCACGCGGGCCATGTCACAGGTTAAGTGGTCCATCCCCAACCCCTCTAGTTCAACTGCCGTTGATCTCTTCGACGGCCCTGCCGCTGATCTCCTCCGCCACGCGGTCAAGGATTTGCGATCCTTTTACGCCATCGAGCCCATTTTGTCATTTCTGAAGGACACGTTCTACGATGGCGGCTTGGGATCCTCAATTGCCAAGTCAGATCTCATCGACCATGACCACGAGGAGGGCACCCACAAAGGTTCTTCCAAGGTGAAACAGCCCATCTGTGACATCAGAGAGCGCACCATGGTTCTATGCTCTACCAACTGGAAGGATCCCGTCCATGACATGTGAGGCAACATCCTATCAGCAAATCTTACCTTTTCTAGCTTGCCAACCCGTACCCTTTGTTGTAGTAGCATTTGCCATGCGGTGTTTTAACTGTGTCGTGTTTAATTATTTCAGTTATGCAAAAATATATTTTTCAATAGGGCTATGTGATGTTTAAGTATGAATTGTCCACTTCAGTTTCACGAATGGCTATATTTGGTTGTTTATAGTGAGTAGATGCCTTATTTATCTGTATTTGGTTGTTAGGTTGGTTGCAGTGAGCATTTTTTTAGTTATTGAGCAGATGCCTTGTTTATATGTATTTGGTTCTTAGATTGGTTGCAGTGAGCATTTGTCCAGTTATCAAGCAGATGCCTTGTTTATCTGTATTTGGTTGTTAGGTTGGTTGCAGTGAGCATTTGTCCAGTTTTCAAGCAGATGCCTTGTTTATCTGTATTTGCTTGTTAGGTTGGTTGTAGTGAGAATTTGTCCAGTTTTCAAGCATATGCCCTATTTATCTGTATTTTCTTGTTAGGTTGGTTGCAATGAGACTCTGTCCAGTTTTCAATGGCTATATTTGGTTGTTATACTGATCATTTATGCCTTGTTTATTTCAGTCATTCACAATGGGATGTTCATTATGTGCAAGTCGGAACTGTGCTGCTCGATTGCATCAATACCAGTTTGAACGGCTATATTTGGTTCCAGTTATGCCTGGTCTAGTTAACACTTGCCCTTTATTTCAGTTTGACACATTTATCCAGTGTGATGTTTAAGCATTACCTACGTTCTATTCATTTTCAACAATACCAGTTTGAATTGCAATATTTGATGGCTGTTAAGCCTGTTGTAGGTAACATTTCCTTCCATTTTATATCTGCTTTAACAGCATGCTGAAACCAACACATTCAAGCTATCATTTGGAGATGATGTTGTTTACCTTTTCTATATTTGTTTGATGTTAAGGTTGTTGTACTTATCATGCCTTTCCACTACTTATGCAGGACAACAACGGGAGTGGGCACCATTTTCCGCCGAGGTTAGTTTCATCCCTCGGCTTGTACTCCCCCCGTCGTTCCATAATGTAGTGCATATAGATCCAGGCCTGGACACGTGTTAGCTTCTAATATTGACTTGTTGCTTGTAGGTACATATGCCCTTGGCAAGGATCCACGCATCGACCCTTTTTGTGTATGGGGCAATGAGATATTCATGAACAAGCATCAAGTGAGGAAACTGATAAGGATTATTAGCAAAAATATACGAACGGTGGCAAGCAAATTATTTGTTTATGCTCTATCCAACACAACAGTGAGCTGTAGGATGGTAACTACAAACTCTGCAGCCTTCTCTTTTTACTGCCCATAATGAGTTGTTAGACAACAATGTATGAATCTTTTTCGTTCGCAGTGGTTCTCGAAGCAGTTCACTCAAGATTACCTCTCAAAGTACATGATTGGTTGTCGCGGGAAACCGTGGCCACCTATGGGACTAGGAGGCCCCTTGCTGGTTCGGCAGGGGGGCGTCGCATTGCACAAAGAGCAGACGAGCGTGTGGCAGCACGGCAGAGATCACACAGGCATTTTTACCCAGGTTCGGGCAGCTGTGAGGCGTAAAACCCTACTCCTGCTTTGATGGATTGATGGTGGAAAGGTGGTGGTGGAGCATAGTACACTTGCCCGGCAAGGGTTGCCTCAGTGCGGCAGTGGCTACGCGCGTATGGGGGTCTGAGTTACCCAACCTTCTAACCCTCTCTACGGTCGCCATTGGCCTCCTTTTATAGTTTAAGGGGTCACCACAATGGCAAAACAGTCATTAGGCACTGATAAGATAGCAAACAATGCTATCATACCTAACTCTGTGGGCTGACAGGGCGCATTAAATGCACCACTCATCGTCACATCGTTGGTTGCCCGGCAAGGCTTGCCGGGTTATCTCGCCAGCTCCACGCCTGCTCGCTTGACATGCCACAGGACGGGTGTCATCTGCAGGTGTTTCCTGTAGGGAGAGGCTGCCATGTGGTGAATGGCTGCCACTTAGTCACTCCGCGGTTCGACACCGCACTGATTGACGACATGGGTCGTGGTGGAGTAGTTGGTGAGGTGGTTTCGCCTCCGTGTGCCCCGGCAGGCCCTGCCAGGACGTCTTGGACGTCGTCTTCCGGGGGTGGCCTCGCCCCTTGCCGAGGTCGCCTGCCCGGCAAAGGAGGCCCTTCTCCTGATGGTGCCTTGCTTCTTTGGCTTGATCTTGGTCCCTCTGATTTGTATGTTAGTCCATTGAACCTCTTAGTCCCTTGTATTCTGACTTGGGTTGGTGCTTCAACCTCATCCCCGTGCCTGTGCACAGTCTGGGCGACAGACCCAGGGTTTGTTGCACCGACAGAAGCCCCCGGGCCTGCCCCGAACGCGCTAGCGAGCGTCGTCGGGGTAGGGCCTAATAAGTGCACAGGCGGGGTCACTGAAGAGGCTGGTCTCTTGAGGTCTTCTTTGCTTCTTCATTAGCTTTGATTTCGGGCCAGTTTCTGGTTTCTCCGCGTGTCGTGTAAGGCCAATGGTGGTGGGGCCGCTCCAGTGATGGCTTGTGAATGACTTTAACGCACGGGGGAGAAACCGCCAATTCATTCTTCCCACCATGCCCTTATCCTTAGCCGCTTATGTTGCATGCATCGCGTGGGGTAGGTAACGGAGGCGTGTGGCGTGGGAGAGCATCAAGGCGAGGGCCCGGTCGTCTTGAGTTGGCGGAGGAGAATGGTGGCCGCCTGTTGAGGGAGCGGCTCCCCTCCCGATCCGCCTATAAAATGGAGGGGTGGAGGAGGGCGAAGTCATCCATCTCCAGATCCTTTCTTCCCCTGTTCCTGCCTTTCGTTGGTCATGTTGAAGAGAAAGGCCCGGGGCCAAGCTCCGGGCTCCATCTTGCGCCTAGAGTTGTTGAGTGCTGGCGTTCAGGGAGTGAGCCTGGTCCTTGCTGTGATGAACCTCTCGGTTCCTTCGAGGCTCGGCCGGGAGGCGGGGCTGGTGACCATTGGTAATCCCAGTAGCGCCCCTCCCGGAGGTCTTGGGGCTGATGTTGATGAGAGGCGCGCCTTCCTGCCCGCCAAGGCGGGGAGCGGTGCGCCGCAAGCCCCCTGGTCGTTTGCCGTCTCCTCGGGGAAGGCGCCGGGCTGGAGTCCCGGCCTTCCCCCGGAACGGTGTTGATGAAGACGAAACCAGGGAGAAGGAGAAGACGGGAGGCAGGCCGTCAAGTAGGAGCACGACTGCATCAACGAGTTCGTCTCGTACTGGCGACCTGCTGCCCGTCTGTCTGGCTCTCCCCCCTTTCCCCGGCGCCGTCATCATCGTTTTCCCGGGCTGCCGGGGAAAGGCCTGCCCCTCTGGAGCTTCCGCTTCCCCTGGGAGTCTTCTGGCTGGGCCCCGGCGTCCTCCCCTATCGGTGCCTGTGTTGGAGCCCCCCGCTTGGTCCTGGAAGCGGTGATCCTGGGGCCACCAGGGCGCTCCGCACGTCTTCCTCCTTCGCAGCCTTGCCACTCCCGACCTTGTCAGGCTGTGTCCGACAGCTCCTGATGGGGATCGGGGTTGTGTTCTGTCGGCGCGTTGCCCATCCTCTTCTCTTCCCACCGCACTACCTGGGATAAGAGGGACAGGGAGAGGAGTTTACGGAGCACCTATCTTTTTTCAATCTTAAACTTGTAGGCACTTGCCAAATTTTAATTCAAATAATGTAATCTCTCGAGTCCATGTTTGTGTTCTGTAATGCTTGCACTTGTATCTGCATATTAATGAAAAAGATGAACCTTGTCGGGAACCCGTGCATGTGTATGTCCATGCAGAGGCGAGATGCCTCTTTAGTGTAAATAAACGAGTTTCCCCTGGCAGGCTATCCTGCTGGCACCTTTTCTGTCTGCCGGAGAGCTGTGTCTACCGGGCAACAGGCAAAGGGGCCAGCCCCCCGCCAACTTCTTTTTACTAGACGCCACTATGACCATCCCGTCTGAAGCAATGTTCGAGTCAGGGATGGGAGCACCTAAGTCTCAAAAGAGTGGCGGGGTTTTCTTATGCACAAGTTATAACTTACAGAACACTAATGGACAGGAGGTAGAACTTTTCTGTTTGGCTTGCCGGGGATCGCAGTGCCGGGCAATCTTCTCAACTCCTCGTCAAAGCCAAGTTCACGGTAGGAACCTGCAGCTTGATGCAGATGAGAATGAATGCAGGATGCGATCCTATCTATATTCATATGCAAATGCTCATGAAATGCTTATGCAGTGATCTTGGAATGCTCATGCATCCATGCAATCTAGGTCGGGGGCCCCCCACAGCGCTTCTTTATTTTCTCTTGCACAGGGTCATCGCCCCGGCTTTGTACAAGGGGTTACATGCAGCTGAGGCAAGGCCTGTACAAAAGGGTGGCTGTCGGGCCCTGCCCGACAGCCGCGCCTTACAGGTAGAACTTGCGGAGATGCTCAATATTCCATGAGTTTTGCAACTGAATGCCATCTCCGGTCTCCAGACGGACTGCGCTAGGTCTAGTGACTCGTACTACCCGGTAAGGGCCTTCCCACTTCGGTGACAACTTGTTTGTACCCTTGGCGGACTGAACGCGCCTAAGGACAAGGTCACCTTCCTCAAAACACCGGACGTGAACCCTGCGGCTATGATAGCGACCCAGGGCTTGCTGATAGCGTGCAGCACGCGTAGCAGCCTGGAGACGGTTCTCCTCGAGTAGCACAGCGTCGTCACGTCGGTGCTGATCTTGCGCTACTTCATTGTAGTCAAGCACTTGAGGCGACCCGTAAATGAGTTCCGTGGGGATAACTGCTTCTGCCCCTAGACTATGGAGAAGGGAGTCTGCCCGGTAGCTCGGTTTGGTGTCGTTCTGAGGGACCGGAGAACTACCGGCAGCTCCTCGATCCACCGCCAACCGCGCTTCTGCAGCGTATCAAAGGTTCTTGTCTTGAGTCCGCGCAGCACTTCAGCGTTCGCCCTCTCAGCTTGCCCATTGCTCCGGGGGTGTGCCACAGAGGCAAATGAGATTTTGCATCCGAGGGCATGAACATATTGCATGAAGGCGCGACTCGTGAACTGGGTGCCGTTGTCGGTAATGATCCTTGCCGGAACTCCAAAACGACACACCAATTCATTCAAGAACTTGATAGCTGACTGAGCAGTCACCTTTCTCACGGCAGTCACTTCCGGCCACTTTGTAAACTTGTCAATAGCAACGAACAAGAATTCAATGCCCCCGATTGCTCGGGGGAAGGGGCCGAGGATATCGAGCCCCCAGACCGAAAATGGCCATGATAGAGGGATTGTTTGAAGAGCTTGGGCAGGCAGGTGGGTTTTCTTGGAATGGAACTAGCAGGCTTCACACTTGGTGACTATCTCGACCGCATCTTGGAGGGCTGTGGGCCAATAGAATCCTTGCCGGAATGCTTTCCCAACTAGTGCCCTTGATCCAATGTGGGAATCGCACATGCCTTTGTGTATCTCAGCCAGCAGTTCCTTTCCTTCTTCCCGGCAGACACACTTTAATTTCACACCATTGGGCCTCCTTCTGTACAGAGTGTCATTGACAAACTGATACATACTGGCCCTCTGGGCTACTTTTCAGCTTCGTCTTGGTTGCCGGGAAGCTCTCCGGTTTGGAGGAAGTGGACAATGTGCCTTGCCCAAGTTGGAGCCTGGGGCTCGGCAACGAGGACTAGCGGCACCTCCTCTGTTGCGGGAGCACATGCCTTGTTCGCGGGGTCCATGGGCCCGGCTGGAGGGGGTGGTCCGGCAGACTGCGAGGAGTTGTTTCCGACAGGGTCTCTGCCAGGAGCGGACGGCTCTACTGGGAGAGGCTTACCGGAGTCCAACTTTCTCCTTTTCTGGGCCATTGTTGCTGGGGATATGGAGGGCTGAGTGAGATGGAGAACAAAAGTCCCTGGTTCCACAGGGAGCTTTTGCGCAACACACTTTTACAGATGATCAGCTATGCTGTTTTCCGCACGGGGTACGTGCTTTGTTTGCAATCCGCCAAAGTGCTCCTCCAATCTCCTCACTTCCTCGATGTATGCCTCCATCAATGGACTTCGGTAATCCTTGTTAACTTGTCTCACCACAAGCTGTGAATCTCCTCGAATGATCAGCTTCTTAATTCCCAATTCAGCTGCAATCCTAAGCCCGGCAAGGAGCCCTTCATATTCTGCTGTATTGTTGGTTGCTTCTTCCCGGGCAAAATGCATTTGGACGATGTACCTCAAGTGCTCCCCGGAGGGGGTAACAAGAAGCACGCCAGCTCCTGCACATTGTAGGGAAAAAGCACCATCAAAATACATAATCCATTCTTGGGGCGATTCCTTGCTGGGGATAGCTGTCTCCGTCACTTCCTCATCAGGGGTTGGCGTCCATTCTGCAATAAACTCTGCCAATGCCCTGCTCTGAATAGTTGACGTGGTTTCAAACTTCAAACCAAAACTGGATAACTCCAAAGCCCACTCCACTATTCTGCCGGTAGCCTCAGGGTTTTGGAGTATCCGTTGCAACGGGAAACGAGTGACAACCGTGATCTCATGGGCTTGGAAGTAGTGGCGCAGTTTCCTTGTGGCCATGATGAGACCAAAAATCAACTTTTGCACGCCAGAGTACCTCGATCTAGCCCCCTGTAATAAGGAGCTGATGAAGTACACTGGGCGCTGCACCACTTTCTTCCTTGCCGCGTCCTTGGGTTGCTCTCGTTGCCATGCTCATTGCAGTCCTGATCCTTTTCTGACTCTGCCGGTCTCTTGTCACTCTCTGCCTCATCCACTTCTCGCCGCGCTACCAAAGCTGCACTAACTACTTGGTTGGTTGCTGCTAAGTACAGCAGCAATGGCTCCTGGGGTTTGGGAGCAACCAAGGTAGGCACGGAGGACAAGTAGGCCTTCAACTCTTGCAAAGCTGCATCTGCTTCCGGGGTCCACTTCATGGGTCCTGCCTTCTTCAAAATTTTGAAGAACGGCAGGGCGCGCTCGGCAGATTTGGAGATGAATCTGCTTAGCGCGGCAATGCATCCTGATAGATGCCTCACATCCTTAACTGTCCTTGGTGCTTGGATCTGCTCGATAGCCTTGATCTTGTCGGGATTGGCTTCGATCCCATGATGGGATACAAAGAACCCAAGCAACTTGCCGGAGGGAACACCAAATACACACTTCTCCGGGTTGAGCTTCAAATTGATTTTGCGCAAATTAGCAAACGTCTCCTCCAAATCTTGAATAAGGGTGGCCCTATCCTTGGTCTTGACCACAATATCATCCATATAGGCTTCTATGTTCCTGTGCAACTGTGGCTCAAAACCAATCTGGACTGCCCTTGCAAAATTGGACCCGGCACTCTTTAATCCGAATGGCATGCGGACAAAACAGTACGTACCACATGGAGTAATGAATGACGTCTTCTCTTCATCTTCCTTGGACATGAAGATCTGGTGATACCCAGAATACGCATCCAGAAAGGAGAGCAAATCACAACCTGAAGTGGAATCCACAATCTGATCGATACGCGGCAAGGGAAATGGGTCCTTCGGGCAAGCCTTGTTGAGATCTATGAAATCTATGCAAAGCCTCCACTTCCCGTTAGCCTTCCGGACTACCACTGGGTTTGCCAACCACGTGGGATGCAGTACTCCTCTGACCAATCAAGCTGCCTCTAGTCTCTTGATCTCTTCTGTAATGAACTGCTGCCTCTCCAAGGCCTGCTTCCGGACTTTCTGCTTGACAGGTCGGGCATGTGGGCAGACAGCAAGGTGGTGCTCGATTACCTCCCTGGGAACACCGGGGATATCAGATGGTTTCCAGGCAAACACATCGATATTTGCCCGCAGGAAGGCAACGAGCGCGCTTTCCTATTTGTCATCGAGGGTGGCACTGATAGTGAAAGTACCATCAACGCCAGCCAGACCTGTCGGGACCTTCTTCACTTGGGGTGCAGCGACCTTGGATCTCTTGCCATTGGAACACTCTGGCACGTCGTCAACGGGTGCCGTGCACTCGGTGGGGGCACGCTTCCTTGACTCTTTGCCGGAGTCCCTGCAACCCCTCTTCTTTCCTTTGCTTTCCTTAACGGGAGCTGCCGCTGCCTCTGCTCCGACTGCATCCCGGTACATCTTGTCCACACAAATGATTGCATCCTTCTCTTCTGATGGGATGGTGATGACTCCCAGTGGCCCAGGCATGTTCAAGGTGTTGTAGGCATAGTGAGATGCTGCCATGAACTTAGCCAGGGCCGGGCGTCCAAGAATCCCATTGTATGGCAGGGGGAGATCAACCACATCAAACACAATCCGCTCAGTTTGGTAGTTTAGTTCTCCCCCAAACGTTATCGGCAACGTGATGTTTCCCTTAGGACGGCTCCTGCCGGGATTAACTCCTTGAAATGTGCCGGTAACCTCCAGCTCTTCCTCTGCTATTTGAAGCTTGCTGATAACTGCTGGGGAAATCAGATTCAACCCGGCCCCGCCGTCCACCAACATCTTCGTGACCTTGAGGTTGCGGATTGTTGGGGAGGCTAACAATGGCAAACACCCTACCGCAGTGGTACGGCTAGGATGATCCTCCTCGTCAAAGATGATGGGCATACGGGACCACTTGAGCGGCTTTCGGGCCTCGGGTGCTGGCTCCACGGCATTGACTTCTCACGCCCACCGCTTGGGTTGGCGGTGAGAGGTGTGCAGAGATGCACCCCCATCAATGCACAGGGCGTCGGTGGCCGTCTGAAACTCTTGCTCACTGGTTTCCTCTTCATCCCCTCCATCACTCTCATCACCGCAGGCTTCCTTCTCTTGACCTTTGGCGGGTTTTCCTTGGTTCCGAAAGGGTTTGCCCAGGCGATTTACTTCACCACCTCGGCCCTTGCCGCCAGCAACATTCTGACCCTTTTCCTTGTCACGCTTCTCATACTCTGCTTTCTATCTTTTGACAAACTGCTCAACCTGATAACACTCTTGAAGGTCGTGGCCCTTGGTCCGATGAATCTTGCAATACGGCCCATCACCTTTCCCGGCTTTCTCGACAGCAGCGGCTTCCTGGCAGTCAGCGCACACGGCAGCTTCCTTGTCGGGGGTCTCATCTTTGGCCTTCTTGCCGGTACTAGGCGTACCCGATCCTTCAACTGTCATCACTGTGTTATCCCTTCGCTTCTTACTGCGCTTCTTGCTCTTCTTCTGACTGGTTGATTAATCCTCATCCTCTGAATCAATATTGGTGCAATCTTCCTCTCCGGGCAACTTTCTTACCTCCTCCATCCGAGCACACTTATCCACCAACATGTAGAGCTCCTTCACAGTCTTGGACAACCGTACGTTCATGTTGGAACGAATCTGGCGATTGCGCACATTGGACTGGAAGGCGGCTATCATGGTTGCCGGATGGATATTTGGGATATTTCTATGAACTTTGCCAAATCTCTGTAAATACTTACGGAGGGTCTCTCCTTCCTTTTGTTGGAGAAGCTGCAAGTCACTGGGTCGGCCCGGCTCTTGGTGGCCACCGGTGAAGGCACCGATGAACTCATGGCACAGGTCTGCCCATGATGAAATGGAGTTCTCCGGCAGGTGCATCAGCCAAGACCTCACATTGGACTTGAGGGCCAAAGGGAAGTAGTTGGCGAACAACTTCTCATCTCTTCCCCCGGCAGCCTGAACAGCGATGGTGTAGATGCTCAGGAACTCTGCCGGGTTCAGCCTCCCATCGTACTTCTCAGGTATCTCTGGCTTGAACGTGCGAACAGATGGCCAACGGACTTGCCGCAGCTCACGCGTAAAGGCAGGGCAGCCAACCTCGAAAGGTAGGCACCCGCCAATACCGAGCGCGGGCTCGTCGACGCCGGGGCTGTCGCACCCATCGAACCGGCGGAGGTCATCGTGGCGTTGCTCGACAACGGCGCGCGTGTCTCCTCTCCGCCTATCCTCCGGGGCTCGTCGTCGGCCTGGACGCGCTCGAGGGTCAGAAGAGGCCATCGAGACGTCGTCGGGGTCTTGATTCTGTTGCTCTCGCGCTGGCTGCCATGGTGGGGACTGCACCATGGGGATGGCCCCTTCTGTACGGTCAGCAGTGTGAGCCGTCACTGTCGCTTGGGGCGGCCGTGGCAGGCCAGCTCGCCGTGAGCCCCCAGCTTTGGCAAAACCGAGCAGACTTTGGATGGTGGCACGCCATTCATCCATTTGCTCGGCCGCTGGCAGAAACCTCAGCAGCAGCTGAGCCCGCGCCATGGCCTCCGAGGCTGTACTTGGCATGGGTGATGATGAAGTAGATCGCACCATCGCTCGGCTCCTGACGGTGCCAGCGGTGGCAACACTGCGCCCCCGCTACTGCGGGGCGACCACCTAGATGGCAGGGTGGTGCGGCAAAGGCGCTCGAGGGCCAGTGGCTCCATCAGGCGCAGCAGCTTGGTCGACCCGTCCCGGGGGAGGTGCACGCGCTGCGACCGCACCCGTGGTGGGAGCGGTCAGAGGGCGGCGATTCGCCCCGGCCCGAGCGCCGTTGCTGCGGCTGTGCCCGTCAGGATGTTGCTGATGCCGCTCCCCTCTGATGTCTCCTGCTCCTGTGTTGGCCGCGGGGGAAGTGGTGACGGCACCGTTTGCCCCGACCACATCCCCAGCAGCGTCCTCTTCCTCGCGTGTCTCCGCACCCCCCGCAGCGTTAGAGGCCGCGGGCGGCGGAGCCTTCGAGGTGGAAGGATGAGCCGAAGAACTGGGTTTCTTCTTGGGAGCCATGGTCGATGGCGTCGTCGATGATGCTGATGGCGACGAAGGTGACACGCTACACACGCCTTCAGGCTCGCGCAAGCGGTCCCCCTACCTGGCGCACCAAAGATGTCGCGGGAAACCGCGGCCACCTATGGGACCAGGAGGCCCCTTGCTAGTTTGGCAGGGGGGCGTCGCGTTGCACAATGAGCAGACGAGCGTGTGGCAGCACGGCAGAGATCACACAGGCATTTTTACCCAGGTTCGGGCCACCGTGAGGCGTAAAACCCTACTCCTGCTTTGGTGGATTGATGGTGGAAAGGTGGTGGTGGAGCTTAGTACACTTGCCCGACAAGGGTTGCCTCAGGGCGGCAGTGGCTACACGCATATGGGGGTCTGAGTTACCCAACCTTCTAACCCTCTCTACGGTCGCCATGGGCCTCCTTTTATAGTTTAAGGGGTCACCACAATGGCAAAATAGTCATTAGGCACTGATAAGATAGCAAACAGTGCTATCATACCTAACTTTGTGGGCTGGCAGGGCGCATTAAATGCACCGCTCATCGTCACATCGTTGGTTGCCCAGCAAGGCTTGCCGGGCTATCTCACAAGCTCCATGCCTGCTTGCTTGACACACCGCAGGACGGGTGTCATCTGCAGGTGTTTCCTGTAGGGAGAGGCTGCCATGTGGTGAATGGCTGCCACTTAGTCACTCCGCGGTTTGACACCGCACTGATTGACGACGTGGGTCGTGGTGGAGTAGTTGGTGAGGTGGTTTCGCCTCCGTGTGCCCCGGCAGGCCCTGCCGGGATGTCTTGGACGTCGTCTTCCGGGGGTGGCCTCGCCCCTTGCCGAGCTTGCCTGCCCGGCAAAGGAGGCCCTTCTCCTGATGGTGCCTTGCTTCTTTGGCTTGATCTTGGTCCCTCTGATCTGTATGTTAGTCCATTGAACCTCTTAGTCCCTTGTATTCTGACTTGGGTTGGTGCTTCAACCTCGTCCCCGTGCCTGTGCACAGTCTGGGCGATAGACCCAGGGTTTGTTGCACCGACATTGGTGGACAAGCAATGAAGGTTAAAGTATTTCATCCAGACTACAATGAGCATCGAGAAGTCCTAATGAAGACAGTGAAGGATGGATGGGCAGCCATCCCAAGGGGTTGGCCTAGAGTCGTGCGCGCATTACGCATGGAGGAGGGCACAATATGGGCATTCCGCTTCACCTTCTCCAGCAACCAGAATGTCTTTTGCCTCTCTCTTTACTGTCTTTAGTACAACCGTGGTTCATCATTCTTTACTTGGTTATTCTGTAGTTCTTCAGTATATGTACCTGTGCATCGAATTATGCATTCATGGTTGAACCTATATTTGTAATAAACATGGTTGGATATGAAATAAGTGATTGCCTACTTTCAAATTCAAAACATGTGATTTTTAAATTAGGGATTAATTAGGGATTACACTGCACACGATTTTCGAAAGCGAAACGTCTGCGATAGACGTGGAGATCATACATGTTTCTAGGATCCACTACGTGTGTGATCAATCTCTACTGCACACACGATTAGCCAAGAAAAAACATGTGCAATTAACAACAGCATCGCACATAGTTCTTTCTTATTAAATGTTTGTGATAGTCACCTTATCACACACGCTTCGCAATTATGGACTGTTTATGATGTTGTGCGCATCGCAAATGTTTGGTCATAGAAGAACATGTGCGATAGGTCTTCATCTGACGCGGGTACGACAGATGAATCGTGTGGGATGTATTCAAGCTTCGCATACAGTTTTAAAGTGATAACTATGTGCGCTCTTACATCGAATCGCATACAGTTGAGGAAAAGTAAATGTGTGTGATTGTCTGCTTCTATAATCGTGAACTGTTTGTGATGGGTTGCGCATCATAAATGTAGAACCATAGAATACCGACTGCGATGGCAATGCAAGCACAAACGAGTTGCAAGGATGGAGCGTTTCGGATATTCGAGATATCAGAAACAGTTTTATAAGGACAACTGTATGCACCAAGGCTCCCTATCCCTGACAGTTTCTGGGTCGTGTGGGAAGGACCCCCCCCCCTATCGCAGTCACTCACTTGGCGATGGTTCCAAACGCCGTCGCGGAAAGGGGTTAAAAACCGTTTGTATAGCACCTCGCTGTACCAGTGGGTTCATATCAATCAGTATGGTTTTCTCAAGGAGAGGGCCATTCATGACTGTTTAGGATGGGCTTATGAATATTTGCATCATTGTCATAAATCAAAGGAAGAAGTGATTGTCCTAAAAATGGATTTTGAGAAAGCCTTTGATATAATAGAGCACAAAGCTATTCTAGAAATTCTTAGAGCTAAAGGTTTTGGGGAAAGATGGATAAATTGGATTAATTTGCTCTTTACATCTGCTTCATCTGCTGTCATGATGAATGGGGTTCCTGGGAAGAAATTCTATTGCATCAGAGCAGTAAGGCAGGGGGATCCTTTATCTCCCCTGTTGTTTGTCTTGGCTGCAGATTTAATTCAATCAATTCTAAACAAAGCCATGCAACTGGGGCTCTTAACACCACCCTTGCAAGTAAATTCTTGCCCTGATTTCCCCATTGTACAATATGCTGATGATACACTGGTCCTTCTTCAAGCAGATGCAAAATAGTTACACTGCCATAAAGCTCTCCTTCACACATTTGCTGAGGCAACTGGTCTTAAAGTGAATTATCAAAAATCAAGCCTCATACCAATCAATGTTTCTGATGATAAAGTGGAAATTCTGACTAGCACCTTCCATTGCAAGAAAGGGACATTTCCTTTTACTTACCTGGGAGTGCCATTAGGACTCCACAAACCTTCTGTGGAACAATGCTTACCTCTTGTAAACAGGATAGCCAAAAAATTGATGGGATTGTCTTCTTTCATGACCCTGGCTGGCAGAGTTTTATTGGTCAAATCAGTTCTCAACTCATTGATCATCTACTTCATGGGCTATCTTGATGTACCAGTGACCATTAGGAACCAAGTTATCAAATATTTGAGACATTATCTTTGGAGGGGACCTGATCTTGATGATCATAGACTAGCTATGGTTGCTTGGAGTACTGTCTGCAGGCCAAAGGATCAAGGAGGTCTTGGGGTGATGGATATATTTGTGCAAAAAAAAGCTATGCTCCTTAAGAATCTACACAAGTTTTATAACAGACTCAATATTCCATGGGTTAACCTAATCTGGGAAACTCACTACAATGATGGTACATTGCCTGGAAACAATTGGATTGGATCATTCTGGTGGAATGAAAATTTGAAACTCCTCGATGGTTATCAATCAATGGCCAGATGTAATGTGGGTGATGGCAGGAGTGTTTTTTTCTGGTCTGACCTATGGCATACTTCTTGTCTGCAAAGCATGCTACCACATCTTTTCTCCTTTGCCAAGGATCAACACTATTCTGTGAACTCAGTTCTACAGCTTGAATACTTAGAGGACCTATTCCACCTGCCCCTCACAACACAAGCTTATGATGAATTTGAAATTATGGAAGACATTTGTGAAGATTTGAAAAGATCATAGTTTGTGGACTGCACTGACACATGGAGCTATATTTGGGGCAATGAGAAATTTTCAGTAGCCAAGGCTTACAGAACAATGATGGGAATAAGAGTGGTGCCTCAACAGTTTCAATGGATTTGGGGCATTTCCTGCCAGCCAGAACATAAGGTGTTCTTCTGGAGATTGTTTCATGACAGACTAAACACAAGAAATCTGTTAAGAAGGAAAACTTTTGTGTTGCAAAATTACAATTGTGCCATTCACAACTGCCAACAAGAGGAAACACTTCAACATCTCTTCTGGACATGTCCTTTTGCCTCACAATGTTGGGACCAGCTCTATCCTAATAGACAAAACAATGTTTCAGTGATGGAAGCTTTTGCTGACTTAAAACAACAACTGCAACTTCCTTTCTATATGGAAATTATCATACTGGCTTCATGGGCTATTTGGATCACTAGGAACAATTTTATCTTCCAAAACATTCAGCCTAATTTGCAGAGAAGGAAGGACACATTCAAGGAAGAATTGCATCACCTCAAATTCAGGATCAAGAGGAAGTATGCTAGGGACTTCATTCACTGGCTAGACCATCTACCTTTGTAATTTTCCTGATGCCTCCTATGCATCTTCTTTCTGCTTCCTCTTTCTTTCTTTTTTTCTAGCCTAGTCTAGATTAGCTGTTTAGTTTCTCTTTCCTTTCTTTCTTTTCTTTTGGATTAGCTCAAGCCATGTAAACTTTTTGAGTTTATTTTTTAATAAATAAAAAAATTGCAGTGGGGTTTTGCCCTACTGTGTACAATAAAAAAAAGAAACAAAACCGCAGCCGGTTCGATCTAAACCCAAAAAAACCAATCTAGGAGAACCTTTTTTTTACTAAAACGAAGAACAGGTGCTCGCTTGCAGAGAAGGTCATTTGTGTTGGGGCGGCTCGAGTCTGGTGGGGCAGCGGCTCCGGCAGTCGTGGGCAGCGACGAAGGTGTCGGGAGGATGCAGCGGGGTGTGGCTCGTCTGGTGGTGGAGTCGGAGATGGTCGGTGATGACGAACGGCGACATAACGAAGTGATGAAGCTTGGTGCTCCGGGTGCTTCGGCGAAGACGGCGAGGTTGGTACGGCTTTTGTAGATGGAGAGGGAGTGCAAGACCTTGTCAAAACGAATCTAGGGGTCGAAAGAAGTCGAACTACAGAAGAGGGAGGCTCGGGATAGCTCATCGGCGTCGAAATACGGTGATGACCTGCAGCATCTGCGGCGAGATTGGAACAGCGATAGTGAGCATTTGGGGTGGACTTGGCGAGAGGTTTCGAGGGGAATCGGTCGAGAGGGGTCGTGGCTATTTATAGGACATCTTCCTTGGGCGAGGGGAAGACTAGAGATAGGGTTTCCAAGAGGATTGGATGCAGCGGCGGCGGCGGGTGCGTGTACGTGTAGGATTCTGTTCTGTACATATGTGGGGAAGAAGAAAGAGTGGGGCCTAGTGCTCAGAAAAAATGAGAGGGAGAGAGGGTTACGTGAGAGAGGGAGCATCGGGGAACGAGGGAATCAAGGGAGCGAGGGGCGAGCGGCCTACGCTAGCGGCTGGCCCAGTTGGCGCCTGCTGTCGCTAGCTGGGCCATGGCCTGGCTGGCGTGGCGGATTTTTTTTTAAAGAAAACATAAATATATTTTTTTCTTATTTTATAGAAGCAAATAAAATACCAAAGTACAAATAAAACTATTCCTGAAATCCTTGAAAAATTCACACAATTATATGTTCTTATATATGACCTTCTGAACTTTTATCCAGCCTAAAATGCAAATTTTAAAAATAAACATTTTTTATGGTTATAAAATTTGCATCAAAATAAGTTGCCAATAAAACCCAATAAATATATTTTGATTTCAAATTCAATTTCCAATATTTCCCTTTTGTTTTTGAAGAAGTCCTTTTATCTTCTCTCTTTATTTTATTTTTGAAATTATGGAAGTAAATTTTGGTGAAACCAAATTATATCCAAATTCCCAATTTTGAAATATCAAAAGTGGATTTAGGGAAACTTCCAACTCTCTCTTTTGATCCTTGAGTTGCTCAAAGTCCCTTGGATTTGATTCAAATGAAAATCAATGGGGCAAAAATGCATAAATCATGGATGCATATGAATGGTCTATTTATAAACATCCATATTTAAAATTGGGATGTTACAAACCTACCTCCTTAAGATGAATCTCGCCCTCGAGATTTGGGTTGGCTAGCAAAAAGGTGTGGGTGGTCCTGTCGGAGGTCTTCTTCTCATTCCCAGGTGGCTTCCTCCTCGCTATGGTGACTCCACTGAACCTTGCAAAACTTGATGACCTTGCTGCGGGTAACTCTGTTGGCAAACTCGAGAATCTTGATGGGTTTCTCCTCATAAGTCAGGTCACTCTCCAACTGAATTGTCTCTAGGGGCACTGTATCTCTCAGAGGAGTATCGGCCATCTCCGCATGGCACTTCTTCAACTGAGAAACGTGAAACACATCATGAACTCCAGACAAAGCTTCGGGTAATTCCAGCTGATATGCAACTTCACCTCTGCGTTCCAAAATTCTGTATGGCCCCACAAATCGTGGTGCTAGTTTTCCTTTAACTCCAAACCATTTAACTCCTCGAAGTGGAGACACATGAAGATATGCTCTGTCTCCGACTTCGTAACTTACTTACTTGCGTTTAGCATTGGCATAACTCTTCTGCATGGATTGGGCTATCTTGAGTCTGTCACGGATCAACTTGACTTTCTCCTCTGAATCTCTGATTAAATCTGGTCTGAATAATTTACGGTCTCCAACTCCATCCCACATCAATGGTGTCCTGCACCTCCTTCCGTACAAAGCTTCGAAAGGGGCCATCTTCAAACTGGTTTGGTAGCTGTTGTTGTATGAGAACTCCGCGTAAGGTAAATTATCATGCCAACTAGATCCATAATCTAGCGCATAAGCTCTCAACATGTCCTCCAGAATCTGATTGACTCTCTTGGTCTGCCCATCTATCTACGGATGAAAGGCTGTATTAAACACTAGCCTGGTACCCAAAGTTTCGTGTAACTGATTCCAAAACTTCGAGGTAAACTGGGTTCCTCCATTTGATACGATGGTCCTCGGAGCTCCATGCAGACTTATGATCCTGGTCATGTATATATTGGCCAACTTAGCACTGGTATAGGTGGTTTTCATGGGGATGAAGTGAGCTACCTTTGTCAAGTGATCAACTATAACCCAGAAGGAATCATATCCTGAATGAGACCTAGGCAATCCAGTGATGAAGTCCATGCCAAGCTTATCCCATTTCCAATCGGGTATCGGCAAAGGCTGAAGTAATCCTGCTGGTTTCTGATGCTCTGCTTTAACTCTCTGACATATGTCGCATACTGCTACATACTCGGCAATATCCTTCTTCATACCTGTCCACCAAAAGTTTTCCTTCAAGTCCAAATACATCTTGGTGTTGCCTGGGTGTATTGAGTAAGGTGAATCATGAGCCTCCTGAAGAATTAATTTCCTGATCTCTGGGTCATTGGGCACGTAAATACGCTAGTCAAACAATAAGGTTCCGTGTTCATCCTCACGAAATCCATCTGCCTTTCCTTGGTTCATTCTTTTCTTTATCTCCGCAATTCCTTTGTCCAACTTCTGGGCTTCTCGGATCCTTCCCAACAAAGTGGACTGAATTTCCAGTGCTGCAACAAAACCTCTCGGAACTATCTCCAATCAAAGACCTCTGAAATCATCGGCTAACTCCTAGGGTAATACCCCGGTTGTGAGAGTATTAACATAACTCTTGCGGCTCAAAGCATCTGCTACGACATTGGCCTTTCCTGGGTGATAATGCAGTCTCATGTCATAATCCTTTATGAGCTCCAACCATCTCCTCTGCCTGAGGTTCAACTACTTCTGCATGAAGATGTACTTCAAACTCTTGTGATCCGTGTAAACATCACAACTATTTTCGATAAGAAAATGTCTCCAGGTCTTGAGCGCATGCACTACGGCTGCTAACTCCAAATCATGCGTGGCATAATTCAGCTCATGAGGTCGAAGCTGATGTGAGGTATACGAAACAACTCTTCCTTCTTGCATAAGACACTACAAAAAAAATTCACTTCCGTGATGATACGTGTTTGTCACAGTAGGTCACGTTTTCTGTCATGCATGTACATCCATGATGATTTTATGACAGAATCAAGATAGTCATACCTGTGCTGTCGTAGAAGTGTTCCATGAAAATACCAAAATTATCATCACGGAAGTGTCCACTTCCATGATGATAAATGGCGCGTCATGGAAGTGCTTTCATCAAGGGTAACTGACACGTGGCATCCACCATAACGGGTCACCGTTAAGCTATCGGGTTCCGGTTTGGATCCGATAACCCGTTAACAGCTGGGACCAATGAGGATTTTCCACGTGTAAAATTATCATTGGCTATAGCAACCACGTGTCAGCACCGGGAAAGGACAGATGTCAACCGCCCAATGAACAGGAGGCGCCTATGATACATCGACACGTGGCAAGGCCCAACAGTGGCCCATTTAGGTTAAAAAGGTTGGCCCAGTCAAAATTAGCGGGTTGGCCCATTAACGGCCTGCTTGCAGGCGGCCCATTTGCAGTTAAGGCCCGTATGACTAGTGTCAAATTGGCCCATCAACGGCCTGTTCTAGACTTGTCATCATCGCGGCCCATGGTCACTTCTGGCCCGTTAACAGTCAGCTAAGTATTTGGACCGAATTACGGCCTGGTGTGTTTCCGGCCTGTTAAAGGTCCTGCTTCATTTGGGCCCATTTATTGTCCATTGAAACTTTCGGCCCATAAACGACCATGAAGGATTTGGGTCATATTCGGCCATGTCTGACATTCGGCCTGTTAGAGGCCCACTGTAGATTTGGGCCACTTCCAGCGTGTTGTGATTTTTGGCCTGTTAACATCGGACGAAATCCATGGGCCATATGTGGCCGAATGTCACATCGGGCCTATTAACAGCCCATATAAAACTGAAACTAATCAAGCCCGACCGAACTTCCGGCCTGGTAAAGGCCCGTGTAGTAGGTCGGCGCATTTACGGCCCGTATGAATTTTGGCCTGTGAACGATCTGCATTGTAAATGGGCCACCATGAGCTAAGATACATTTCGGCCTGCTAATGACCAGTGGGTTATTTGGCACAATCAGGGCCCATTCTCACTTTCGGACTATTAAAGATCCATGTTATTTATGGGCTCGAGATATTTACACATGTTAACGGCCTGTTGTTACTGAGGGCCCAAATTATGTTTAGGCCTGTTAAAGGCCCACTATGGGCACAGGCCTACAAAAAATAAGAAAGCTTATGCTGATTTAGGCCCAGATATTTTTAGTGGGCTACATACAAATTACGGCCCATAATCATTTTCAGCCTAATTGGAATTGTGGGCCCGACGAATGTTGGCATGTTGGGCTCCTACGGAGCTTTCGGCTGAATACATTACTAAGACAAACCTACACTATATAAAAATAGCGTCGTAATTTCTACAGCCTTTGGCAGCACGATAAATGCTATATCACAACAAAAAAAAAATCCAGCCATACAACAAAAGGCTTGTTGGCATAAAGTTTACAGTCCTTGGAGATAAAAGCACCATCAGATGTATAGAAGCACAGATCATTTGACCTGAGTGCTAACGTTTCAGGCTGTAGAATCTGATGGAGCAGCATGATCTTCCCGTTTTTCCGCCATTGCTCTTGAACAACGAAGCAAATGTCTGATAGTCTGGTTTCAAAACAATTCATATCTTGACGACATTTGTCAACCACTATTCTTGTTTCCGAAACGACCTCCATTAGTGATTGGACTTGTGTCTGGAGCACAGATATATCACTCTGTCTAGCTGGAAGATTTTGTTCAGTAGGCGATTTGGATGAGGTTACCTTGACAACCAATCCAGAATTACGCAGGAAGGTGCTTTTTGCACTGTTAGTGGAGAGATACTGACGCACTGCAACAAGAGGTGACATTGTGCCTGTGGTAGCCTCATCACCTTCAGGTGGTTGTGGTTGTTCAATCATTTGTTCCATAGCTTGCTGAAGGTTTGAACTTGTAGATTAGTGTACCAGATAAGTTACTAATGAGACAAAATCAAACAAAGTAGGTTTCACATTTATACATAACTTATTTTGGTGAACTACTGTAATACATTAGCATGTATTGTAGTGCCAACTACATAATAAAATCACTTTCGGAAGATATGTCCATGTAGCATGCCTACTGTATTGTCTATTTCCTCACATTCGTTGACATCTAAGGATAAAGAGACATGGTTTAAAGTAGGATGAACATAGTATGACATCATTCATATCATGGGCAAACAGATATCAAACAAACAGGCTATTGTATCATTGTGTGGGCACGTGAACATCACAACTTGATTACAGATCAAGACCAAAAGAATATCCTTCCTCTCTTTTAAACCGTGTAAGGTGAAATGATACGTTAAGACAACTGTGTATAAAAGTGAACAGAGTAACTGACATTGGCTGCAAACCAAGCAGTTAAATGAACACGTCACAGTAACAAGCAGCTCAAAGGCAGGAGGAGTAAGGACTTACAACATCGGCTTGAACTGGTGTGCTCATGCCCTTCTTCTTGCTGGTGTGGCAATCCTTGAAGATTTGCACTGCATTCGGTTCAGGTTCTTTTTGGTCCGCACGGGCTTTCCTCTGTATTTGGAACAAGTCAATATAGATACGATAATATGGCACAGAAAAAAAAAAAAGGAACTAGCAGGTATTTACAAGAGCCTCGCAGTGTGCAATATAGCTACAAGATCCTGTTGTCTGCTGGAATTTCACTTTAGAACGGTTGGTCTTGTTCTTCAAACAGTTAGCCTAGAAGAAGATACACTTGTAAGGCACATACGTAAATACAAGTTCAATATGTGATCTGATCAAATACATATACCCTACCTGATACTTTGGATCAGACCAGTGTTTAACAAGGGCTGTCCATTCTTCATCTGTAATATATTCCACTGGAGATGTTTGGGCGATTTCATTGTTAGCCTTGCCTTCAAAGTGAGTTTTTCTAAGGTGATACCGGTACTGTCGTAGAGCAGACTGAAAAACATGAGTGCATGCTTGTTTAGTTGCATCATCTTTCGGATCCAACTTGAACCTCATCTGTTGAAAAAAGAATGTGAGTCTTATTAGGAGGAAGCTAGAAAGTATGGGACAGAGCAAGACAATATTACAAATTGCGATGAATAACATTACTTACGGATAAATGGTCAAGGAAGGTGTTAAACTAGGTATCGTCTTTCTCATTCCTGTACTGGATCCACGTTGGGAGGATACGTGCATGACACCTAATGGCAACGGCTGCCTCTGATACTAACTTGGCTGACTTTGTAGCATCACGTGGCCTTTTTAAACCTGCCTCAAAATGGATCTCCATTCTTCCTCCTTTAGATTTTGTTAATCTGTCAAGCATTATCCCTACTATCTGTTTCCGCTTGCGTCGTGGTGCTAGTTCAACGACGAATATGGAAAGTGTTAGTGCACATCAAACTATGAGAGTGCATATAAAGGAGCATGCAACTGCAACTTGACTCGGTCAGGTACCGTCTTGGTGTTGATGCTCATGAGGTTCATCTGATCTTGCCAAGTCCTATTGTGTCAGCAGTGCTTCGAAAGTAGTGTTAGGTGTGAAGGCAGCTTGGGAACATGCCAGTTGCGGAGCAAACGAACGAGTAACTCGTTGAGATGCCGGTACCGTTGAAGGGGATGCTGCAGCTGGTGGAGCAGGTGATACTGTGTTTGTAGATTTAGCCGGTGGACTTGGACCTTCTATTGCACTATAAGTACCAGCAGAATCTCGAGGGCAGATCCTTTTCCGTTGCACACGACGAGTAACACCATTCCCTACTATATTATTTTCCTTGCTCTTTTTTGATTTTGCCATGTCAAGCCGTACCCACAACACAAAAGAATAAAATCGCTCTTCAGAACTCATTGATGCATGATACAGACAAGCAATACTTTGATGTAAGACAACCGTATGAGGATGGAATATGTAAGAAAAACAGGACGGCGTGACATATTCAGAGCTACGATGTGTAAACTAAGCAGAAGGATTTTCAAGAAAATAGAAGTAATGCAAGCTAGACACCATATGAAAGATGCAACCAATATCACTCTGCCAAGTTAAAAGTGTCTTGTCATAAGTGGCATTTCAAAAAATTAGAAGCAGTACAACCTAGAAATCAATGCAAGATGCAACCACTATCAAACTGCCATGTTAAAAGCATCCAATCATGAGTGATTGATGCGGGATACACAACAGCAGTACTTTGATGTAAGAACATGGTATGATAGATAGATGCAGTGTATTCTAGACACAGAAAGGCATGTCATATGCACATGTATAACGTATAAACTCAGTAGGTGCAATTTAATCAAAATAGAAGAAATATAGGCTAGACAACATATGCAACATGAAACCAATTATCACATTGTCAACTTAGAGCAAGCACCTGTGATGGTGGAGTAGGGGAGATGAACTCATCATGTAGACTTGGGACTTCAACTGCATTAGCAGTAGCAGTGGCAAATCTAGAGAGTCTCCGTTTGCGTCGGTCCGGAGGACCACCAACATCCCCTAACTTACTCTTTTCCTTCCTCTTTTTTGATATTTCCTTCTGAAGTCAAAACCACAAGAAGATGAATAAAATTAACTCTGCATAACTGGTTTATGCATGATACAGACGAACACTACTTTGATGTAAGGCAAGCGCATCATAGGAGGATGGAATATATACAAAAAAATGACAGCATTGCATATTCACATGTACGATAGGAGGATGGAATATGTATGAAAAACAGTAAGCAGAAGGAATTTCAACAAAATTAGAAGAAATGAAAGCTAGGCACCATATGAACATGCAACCAATATCACTCTACCAGGTAAAAAGTGTCTCGTCGTAAGTGCCATTTCAAGAAATTAGAAGCAGTACAAGCTAGAAGACAATTCAAGATGCAACCTACATCACACTCCCAAGTTAAATGTGTCTTATGGGTAAGTGATTGTTGCAGGTATAAGTGGTAAGCTACGCAGATGCAATTCAACAAAATTAGAAGCAATACAAACTAGACATCATACGGAACACGCAACCACATATAACAGTTCCAAGTTAGAGCAAGCACCTGTGATGGTGGAGTAGGGGAGATGTGCTCATCATCTACACAGCTACGTTGACTGTCCAGCCTTGTGTTGTCTTGCGAATCTTGTTGGGAGGATGGCGGAGTAGAATCTGTAGAGACCCTCTGTTTGAGTTGCTCCGAAGGACCACACCATCATCCACTGCCTTACTAATTTCCTTCAGCTGTATTGATTTTGCATTGTGAAGTCAAACCGATAAGAAAAAGGAATAAAATTCGCTCTTCAGAACTCATTCATGCATGATACTGACAAACACTACTTGGATGAAAGGCAAACACATGATACAAGGATGGAATATGTACGAAAAATAGGACGGTGTGACATATTCACACCTATGATGTGGTAACTAAGCAGAAGGCATTTCAACAAATTAGAAGCACTGCAAGCTAGACACCGTATGAAAGATGCAACCAATATCACTCTGCCAAGTTCAAATTGTCTGGCGTTTCAACAAATTAGAAGCAGTACATGCTAGAAATCATATGCAAGACGCAACCAATATCACAGTGGCGACTTAAAGGTGCCTCGTCATAAGTGACTGATGCGGGATACGCAAGAATAGTAGTCTGATGTAAGAACATGGTGTGATCAGATATAATATGTTCTAGAAACAGGAACACGTGTCATATTCACAGGCATGATGTGTAAAGTAAGCAGATGCAATTCAACAAAGTTAGAAGCAATACAAGCTAGACATCATACGAACATGCAACCACATATAATAGTGCCAAGTTAGAGCAAACACCTGTGATGGTGGAGTAGGGGAGATGTGCTCATGATCTACACAGCTACGTTGACTGTCTAGCCTTGCGTTGCCTTGCGAATCTTGTTGGGAGGATGGCGGAGTAGAATCTGTAGAGACCCTCCGCTTCAGTTGCTCGGAAGGACCACCATCATCCAATGCCTTACCAAATTCCTTCCGCTTTATTGATTTTGCATTGTGAGGTCAAACCGACAAGAAAAAGGAATAAAATTCGCTCTTCAGAACTCATTCATGCATGATACTGACAAACACTACTCTGATGGAAGGCAAAGTCATGATACGAGGATGGAATATGTACGAAAAACTGGACAGCATGACATATTCACACCTATGATGTGGTAACTAAGCAGAAGGCACTTCAACAAATTAGAAGCACTGCAAGCTAGACACCATATGGAAGGTGCAATCAATATCACTCTGCCAAGTTAAAATTGTCTCGTCATAGGTGGCGGTCATCAAATTAGAAGCACTACATGCTAGAAATCATATTCAAGATGCAAACCAATATCACACTGCCAACTTAAAGGTGTCCCATCATAAGTGACTGATGCAGGATACACAAGAAGAGTAGTTTCATGTAAGAACATGGTGTGATAGACAGATATAGTATGTACCAAAAACAGGAAGGCGTGTCATATTCACACGTATAATGTGTAAGCTAAGCAGATGCAGTTTACACTAATTAGAAGCAATACAAGCTAGACACCATATGCAACATGCAACCAGATATCACACTGCCAAGTTAGAGCAAGCACCTGGGATGGTGGAGTAGGGGAGCGGAGACTTGGAACTTGTAATGCACTGGCAGTACGAGGAGAATCCGTACAGATGCTCCATTTACGTTGCTGCAGAGGACCACCATCATCGCCTTCCTTACTCTTTTCCTTCCTCTTTTTTGATTTTGCCTTGTCAAGTCAAACCCACAAGAAAAAGGAATAAAATTTGCTCTTCAGAACTCATTGACGCATGATACTGACGAACACTACTTTCATGTAAGGCAGCCGCATGATAGGAGGATGGAATATGTTTGAAAAATAGGACGGCATGACATATTGACATGTATGATGTGTAAAGTGTAAACTAAGCACAAGGTGTTTGAACTAGTTAGAAGCAATGCAAGCTAGACACCATATGAAAGATGAAACCAATATCACTCTACCAAATTAAAAGGGTGGCCTCATAAATGTATTTGACCAAATTAGAAGCAATACATGGCAATAGGCTAGAAATAATATGCAATATGCAACGAATAAAGGTGTCTCATCGTAAGTGATTGATGCAGGATACAGAAGAGAGGTAGTTTCATGTAAGAACATGGTTAACAGATAGATGTAGTATGTACCAAAAATAGGAAGGCATGTCATATTCACAGGTATAATGTGTAAACTAAGCAGACGCAATTTACCCTAATTAGAAGCATTACAAGCTAGATACCGTATGCAACATGCAACATGCAACCACATATCACACTGCGAAGTTAGAGCAAGCACCTGCGATGGTGGTGTAGGGGAAATGCGGTCTTCAAGTATAGAGCTACGTTCAATATCTTCATTTAGACTTGTTGTTTCTTGAGAATCATGTGGGTAGGATGAAACTGCACTCTTTATAAGATTAGCGCGTCTCATACTAACCCACGGGCGTGACTGTCTCATCATAAGTGATAGATGCAGGATACACAAGAACAGTAGTTTGATGTAAGAACATCGTGTGATAGGCAGATGTAGTATGTACCAAAAACAGGAAGGCGTGTCATATTCACATGTATAATGTGTAAGCTAAGGAGATGCAATTTAACAAATTAGGAGCAATACAAGCTAGGCACCATATGCAACATGCAACCAGATATCACATTGCCATGTTAGAGCAAGCACCTGGGGTTGTGGAGTAGGGTAGATGAGATTTGGAACTTGCACTGCAGTAGGAGTAGCAGGAGAATCTGCAGAGATCATCTGTTTCGGTTGCTCCAGAGGACCACCATCATTCCGTGCGTTCGTCCTTTTAGATTTTGCCTTGTCAAGTAAACACACAAGAAAAAGGAATGAAATTCGCTCTTCCAAATTCGTTGATGCATAATACTGACGAACACAACTTTTATGTAAGGCAACCACATTGTAGGAGGATGGAATATGTACTAAAAACGCTAAGCAGAAGGCATTTCAACAAATTGGAAGCAATGCAAGCTAGATCCCATATGAAAGATCCAACCAAAATCACTCTACCAAGTTAGAAGTGTCTCATTATAAGTGGCATTTCAACAAATTAGAGGCAATACATGTTTGAAATGATATGCAAGATGCAACCAATATTACACTGTCAATTTGAAGGTGTCTCGTCAGAAGTGATTGATGAGGGATACACAAGAAAAGTAGTTTGATGTAAGAACATGGTTAGTAGAAAGACGTAGTATGTACCAAAAATAGGAAGGCATGTCATATTCACAGGTATAATGTGTTAACTAAGCAGATGCAATTTACCCTAATTAGAAGCATTACAAGGTAGACACCATATGCAACATGCAACCACATATCACATTGCCAAGCAAGAGCAAGCACCTGCGATGATGGTGTAGGGGAATTGCGGTCATCAACTAGAGAGCTACGTTGACTATCTTCATTTAGCCTTGCTGTTTCTTGAGAATCATGTGGGGAGGATGACACTGCTCTCTTTAAAAGAGTAGCGCATCTCACAGTAACCCACTAGGGTGACTGTCTCATCATAAGTGATTGATGAGGGATACACAAGAGCATTAGTTTGATGTAAGAACATGGTTAATAGACATATGTAGTATATATCAAAAACAGGAAGGCATGTCATTATCAAAGGTATAATGTGTAAAGTAAGCAGATGAAATTTAACCAAATTGGAAGCAATACAAGCTAGACACCATATGCAACATGCAACCACATTTGACAGCGCGAAGTTAAAACAAGCACCTGGGATGGTTGTGTGTGGCAATTGAGATCATCAACTGCAGAGCTACGTTTACTGTCTCCATTTGCTGACACTATACCCTTTAGAGCGCTGAAATGCTTAGTGCTTATCTTCAAATTACACTGGAGCGACTTCTGTCTTTTCTTTTGTGTATTCATCAACAGTGCGTTAGAGTCTGAAATACCCATGCATAAAAAAATAGTGTGAGTATGCACTGGTACAGCGAGGTGCTATACAAACGGTTTGTAACCCCTTTCCGCGACGGCATTTTGAATGGTCGCCTAGTGAGTGACTGCGATAGGGGGGTCCTTCCCACACGACCCAGAAACCGTCGGGGATAGGCCCTCCTGGCACACACGCTCGGCAAAATGAGGTCGTGTGCGACGGGCGAGCGATCAAATACGGTTATACGTATAGTTGTGCTAAAAAAATAGAATTATACAGGCCAAATCATTTCCGGTCGTAAGTACATCCTACATAGTCAGTCCTGGCTAAACGTTTCCATTCGTATGTACATTCCACACAGTCAATCCAAGGAATACGTTTCCATTAGTATGTACATCCCACATAGTTAATCCAAGAAGTACGTTTCCGTTCGTATATACATCTCACGCAGTCACTCCAAGGAAAACGTTTCCGTTCGCAGGTACATCACACACAATTTTCCCTACTAAATCATTTGTGATAGCGTTGCCATTGCAAACGATATTAACAATTTTATCGTTTGCGTTATTGAATGCATCACACACGGTGCGTAGAAGAAATTGTGTGGAAAAGTCCGTCCATCACACACACTATTTATGTGGTAAACGTTTGCACAAGGTGGCCTAACGCAAACAATTTTCAAGAGGATGTCGTGTGTGATTGTTCATTGATCCAACACGGTTTATTCCTAGAAACTGTGTGCGTTGCCTGAGGTCATCGCCCATGGTGTTTTCTCAATAACCGTTTGCAATAGAAAAACCCAATTAGCAGGCTAATTGTCCTATTATTAGTAATCCATTTATTAATCTAATTGGCATTTCATATTAAGCACACAATATATTTCATTTTCATATTAAGGAAGTAGGATTTTATAATTGAAATACATCAGAGTACAACATCATATAGCTTAAGCACTCAGCTACCCCATTACACAACTGTACCAGCACCAAGTTTCACATACAACATCTATAACCTTTCGAAATTAGCATCATAGACGGTACATAGACAGATGAATCTCATCTGAAAAACTATTGAAGCGGAAGGCGAATATTGAGCCTTCATTGATGTTGAAGGTCTTTGTCACTTTAGGCCAGTGCCTGTGGATGATTGACCGTCCATCCTTCGTCCTCTTCAGGAACACTTCAATATTGAACCGTGGGTGTTGTATGAATACCTTCCTCGCCTCCTGACCATACAGGGGGTTTGAGAGGTAATCATTAGTGAACTACTTTGAAAAGGCCTAAAAACAAGGATGTGCATAAATATCTTCTCTATATTGGAAATGGGGCAAAGGAAGAAAAAAGGCAAGGTATAATAGTTAGTACCATTCTGTAGTGAACTGATGTCTTCTTCATTGTGCAGACAAAGATCTTGTTGTTTTTTGTCGCTAATTTCTTTATCATAACAATCTTTCTGAGTTTCTTAACTTGACTGATATTCATGGACAACTCATTTCCCCATATGCAAAAAGGGTCGAACAGTGGGCCAAAACCTCTGACAGCAGGACCTACATGTGCAAGACCAAATTGTTAAAAACCTAAATATTAGAATTGTTCCTGCAATTGCACAATAATGTGCTATTAGACAAAGGACCATGCATGTGCAAACCTCGATTGTAAACCTCAGTGCTTCCCATTGTTTCCCTGCAACACATATAAGGTAGTTAGTGATCAGGTTAAGTGAGGGTTCGCATGCTATCAGTAAAATATGTTGATGAAAAATAAGCACATTGCAGATTCATCAGATTAATTCAAGCCACATGGAAAACCCATTTATCCAAACCAAGCATGATTAAGAACTAGGAATATAGCAATTGTATATGTTTCTCATGTATTAAGTGCAGCCAAATTTGATTTATTCCTCACATGCACAACAATACAAAATTCTACCCACGACAATTGAACATCGCATTGCAGAATTGAACCAAGCAGTTAACTAAACACCACAACAAATGAACCAAACATTAACTAAGCACCACATTGCACAATATAACATACTCCTAATAGAAGATCAGACAGTTAACCAAACCAAGCATGCTTAACAACTTGGAAATATAGCAATTGTATTTGTTTCTCATGTTTTTAGTACAGCCAAATTTGATTTATTTCTCACATGGTATACAATAATAGAATGCACCCACAACAATTGAACATCGTATTGCAGAATTGAACCAAACAGTTAACTAAACACCACAACAAATGAACCAAACGTTAATTGAGCACCACATTGCACAATGTATAACATACTAGAAGATCAGACAGTTAACCAAACCAAGCATGCCTGACAACTTGAAAATATAGCAATTGTATTTGTTTCTCATGTATTTTGTAAAGATAAATTTGATTTATTTCTCACATGGAAGACAATATAAAATTGCACCCTGAAGAATTGAACATCACATTTGTAGAATTGAACCAAACAGTTAACTGAAGACGATAACTAATTAACCAAACAGTTAATAAGTGAGCACCACATTGCACGACATATAGAACATATACACTAGAGCAACATATTGCATGGTAAAAGTAGATAGGACAATTCACTAGAATTTGTTAAGGAAAGGTAGGAGCAGCACATGCAACGGGTAAACCGAGCATGCTTAACCGGCGTAGCTAGCAAACTGAACATAGGTCCTTATAGTGAGCTAATAAGACAAGCTACTCCTCATCGTCGAAGATATCAATGATGATTGGCTCCTTGAACATGGAAGAGGGCGAGGCATCCACATCATGGGTGCCCTCGTCGTAGTGGTGAGTTCCCTGAGCCGCTCCGGGCACCAACCTACTGCCTCTCGAGTTGAGGTAAGCACGGGCACGCTGAGAAAACACCTCGTAGTCTTCGTCGAAGGCACTGACGGTGGCCTCGAGGAAACACCACGAACTGTCGTTTAAAGCAGCCGTGTTGCGGCATTGGCGCACGAGGCGTCGACGGTGGCCTCGATAGTGAGGTGCTCCTCCAAGATCTGGGGGTCGGCATGAATGGTAGCCATCGCGACCTCATCCGCGCGTGCGGCCGCGATTTGCTTCTCCGCTGCCAAATGCTCCTTGAGCTCCTGGCTATACTGCGTGCACCATGGCTTAGGGCGGCGCTTATTTGGGGGAGGGGTCGGTGATTTGGGTGGAAGGTGTCGTGCCGGCGGTCGGGGCATGTGGGATGTGGAAGGAGGAGGAGGATGGGGGTCGGGTGTGGATTAACTGCCTGGATCGATGAGGCCGAGCAGCGTGAAGGAGGGTCGCTGGCGAGGAGGCGGCGCTGCAAGCAAGGAGTGAAGGTTTCAACTTGGAAAGGAAGGCGAAAACAGGGGAAATGTGGCTTTTCATAAGGGGGAGGGGGCGGGGAGTTAGATATTTCCACGGAAGCCAAAAATTTTGGATCGGTGTAGCGAAAAAACTGGCGCGCAAAGTGTCATCAGACACGGTCCCTTATTCAACACTGTGTATGATATGTGAACATCACAAACGATTCATATAGCTTAACCCGTGTGTGATGAGTTTGAACGTCAAAAATTTTGGTTCGAATTTCCCTGGTTACAGTGGTCATCCACGTCATTGCATAATTTGGGTACACAAAGGAGACTACAGCACACCCACACTTCTTAATCGAGCAAGTTCAGCAATTAAACAGAGCTAGCTGACCTAAACATTACTCTAATAAATTAAAGACTGGTGCTCTTAATTAAACAAAACAAAGAGCACTACTACGGCTGGTGCTCATCGATCTCCGCCGCCTCCTCCATGTCCAGCTCGCGCCCGACGATCTCCTAGGGAAGGGGCTCCATGGCATCCATCGCACCATACTCGGCAAGCATCTCGCCATCTGTGTCCGCCATCTCTTTGGAAAAGGCCACCATGAGCTGGGCGTGGGCGGCCACGATCTAGGCTTGGACGGGCTCCGTCAAGGTATGCCGCGGAGGAACGGACGACTGCTCGAACGCTCTCAGCGATTGCCAACTCTTCGGTCATGGGTTGCCGACCGTTTCGGAGAAGCTTCGTTCGATTTGTGTGGTGACCGCCATGAGCTGGGTGTGGGCGGCCTCGACATAGTCATGGGCGGCCTCCATCAGGGCTAAGGCCGCCGCTGCGGAACAGACAGCTGCTGTGCCGCTCTCGCCAGTTGCTATCCCCGAGGCAGATGTTGCTGCCGCCACCTGAGAAGCAACAGCGGCCGTTTGGGCTGCCTTGACCGCCCGGTCGTAGATTGCAGCCGCTCTCATGCAGCTTGTTAGCACGCGCATGGCGGCTGCGGCCGTGCTCTCGCCAGAGTGGGCCTCCGCAGTTGCCCTCACGACGCGGGTCCACGTCCCCATCTTTCACCGGCGACGATTGAATAGTGAAATGATATTTGGGGAGCGAGCTAGTGTGCTTGACACGTTGGTTGTGGACTGTAGCCGACGCACCTTCTCGCGTAAGCCATAGGCGTACTATACTCCGACTGTGCTCCAAGATATTTTGTACTGCATCTCACACGGTTGGTTATAATAAACTATGTGTGATCTACTTGATTTTTCATCTTGATTTGAATTACATAATGGGGTCACAGTGGCAAAGGAGGGTGTTTGAATTGCTAGAACTTTTATCTGCAGTGAACATGCAACTATAGGTGTGTCGTCAAAAAATTAGAATTATTCAGGGTTCGCTTGGACATTTTTATACATTAACTTGGTTTTCTAGCCATTTCAGGTGCACAATTCAAAATTAAAATACATGCACATGCTCCGGTGCACCAAAATGGGTTGTAAAATCATATATGTGTCCATGGGTTTATGCTTATGTCCCATGCAAGAAATGGGGATGAATTTCGAACACCACGGCACCGTGGCTCTCCGGCAAACGTTGAGGTACTTGCTCTTGTAATTCTACTAAATCCAAAACCCGTCTGAAATTCATGAACCTTGGAATGCTATCATGGAATGGCATCAACATGCTGGGGTAAAAAATATTGTCCCATTTGGGGCAGGTTATGGTATAAGCTTCTCACAAACCAGAGCTTCTCACAAGAAGCCTCATGGTTCCGTTAGGGAAACGTGTCACCTTTGTGGACAAAACGATATTCGTCGCCTCTTCTTGCTTTCAATTTTTTTTCTGGTGTCAATATAGAACAACAGGAGTGTCGTGTTAAATTTTGGAATTTTTCGGGGATCGTTTGGACATTTTTATACGTTAACTGAGTTTTCTAGGCATTTATGTGCATAATTCAAAATTGAACTACATGCACATGCTCCAGTGCATAAAAATGGGTTGAAAAATCCAATGTGTGTCCTTGGTTGCAAGCTTAGGTCACATGCAAGAAATGAGAATGAATGTCAAACACCTTGACACTGTCGCTCGGCCGCTAACATTGAGATACATGGTTTTAAAATTCTAGTAAATCGAAAACTCGTCTGAAATTCATGAAACTTGACATGATATCATGGAACGGCATCGACATGCCGTGGTAAAAATATTGTCCCATTTGGGGCAGGTTTGGGTATAAGCTTCTCGCAAACCAGAGCTTCTCACAACAAGCCTGATGGTTTCAGTAGGGAACGTGCCACCTTGGGGGACGAAATGATATCCATTGCCTCTTCTTACTTTCAAAAAAATTCTCGTGTCAACATAGAACAACAGGAGTGTTGTGTCAATTTTTGGGATTTTTCGGGGTTCGCTTGGACATTTTTATACATTAACTGAGTTTTCTATGCATTTATGTGCATAATTCAATTTTGAACTACATGCACATGCTCCAATGCATATAAATGGGTTCAAAGTTGAAATGTGTGTCCTTGGTTGCATGCTTAAGTCCCATGCAAGAAATGAGAATGAATGTCAAACACCTTTCCACCGTCGCTCGGCCGCTAACATTGAGATACATGGTTGTTAAATTCTAGAAAATCGAAAACGCGTCTAAAATTTATGAAACTTGACATGCTAGCATGGAACGGCATCAACATGCCGTGGTAAAAATATTGTCCCATTTGGGGCAGGTTGGGGTATAAGCTTCTCACAAACCAGAACTTCCCACAACAAGCCTCATGGTTACGGTAGGGAACGTTTCACCTTTCTGGACGAAACGATATCCATTGCCTCTTCTTGATTTCAATTTTTTTCTAGTGTCAACATAGAACAACAGGAGTGTTGTGTTAAATTTAGGAATTTTTTGGGGTTTGTTTGGACATTTTTATACATTAACTGAGTTTTCTATGCATTTATGTGCATAATTCAAATTTGAACTACAGGCACATGCTCTAGTGCATGTAAATTGGTTGAAAAATCAAATCTGTGTCCTTGGTTGCATGCTTAGGTCCCATGCAAGAAATGGGAATGAATGTCAAACACCTTGCCACCATCGCTCGGCCGCAAACATTGAGATACATGGTTTTTAAATTCTAGTAACTCCAAAACTCGTCTGTAGTTCATGAAACTTGACATGCTATCATTAAGCGGCATCAACATGCTGTGGTAAAAATTTTGTCCCATTTGGGGCAGGTTTGGGTATAAGCTTCTCGCAAACCAGAGCTTCTCACAACAAGCCTGATGGTTTCGGTAGGGAACGTGCCACCTTTGGGGACAAAACGATATCCGTTGCCTCTTCTTGCTTTCAAAATTTTTCTAGTGTCAACATAGAACAACAGGAGTGTTGTGTCAATTTTTGGGATTTTTCGGGTTCGCTTGGACATTTTTATACATTAACTGGGTTTTCTAGGCATTTTATGTGCATAATTCAAATTTGAACAACATGCACAAGCTCCAGTATAGAAAAATGGGTTGACATATCAAATGTGTGTCGTTGGGTGCATGCTTAGGTCCCATGCAAGAAATGGGAATGAATTTCAAACACCATGGCACTGTTGATTGCCGGCAAAATGTTGAGATACTTTGTTTTTAAATTCTGGTAAATCCAAAACTCGTCTAAAATTCATGAAACTTGGCATGCTATCATGGAATGGCACCCGACATGCTATGGTATTTTTCGTGTACATTTTGAGAGAAGGCGCACTCGAATAACAGCCAACAAAGGCATTTTGAAACAAATAGCTGCCACTTTAACATATCAAACGTTTGTATAATTTAAATCGTGTGCGTTCTGTTAACCATTCACGTGACGCCACGTGTCTCTCTTTTAATGGCTATAGGAGGTGCCGTGCGGACAGCTGCTTGACTGAACGGGAGGCGTGCGAGCGCAGTCCGGTGCGCAGGCTGACCGAGAGGCGTGCAGGCTATCCTGCAATGTGGAGGCTCACCGGGAAGTGTGCGAGCTGTACACTGCGCAAGCTCACTGGGAAGCGAGCCCTTTGACTTTCATGGCCGCCCGCCTTGCTCGCATCCTCTCCATTAATGGTGCCCGAGCCGCGGTTTAATACGGGCGGCCTCACTGTTCGCCTCCCATTCCCCTCCCTCCCGCAGACCTCCACCAACACCATGGCGCAGAAGGATCATCTGCCACTAGTCTTCCAGTTTGGTGAAGTCGACTCCGAGCCGGAGGAGATAGAAAATAAGGAGGAATGGGGCCTCATGGACATGGCCCTGAACGAGCTGGCTGCGGCGGTTGATGCCCCCGCGCCCGTCCCAGCTCCCATCCCCGCGCCCGCGCCAGCGACCATCCCCGTAGCATTGACGGGCTGGTCGCCGAGCACTATCGCAGGGCTGGAAGCCGCTGGCATCAGTGAGGTCTCCGCGGACCCGCGCGAGCTCGTGTACATGCCAGCGCAAGCGCCCGTGCCCGTGCGCGCCCGTGCACCCACCGCGGCGCCGATCCCCGTGTGTTTGCCTGCACCCGCCGCACCCGTGCCCGTCCGCGCGCCCCCCTCAGCGGCATGGGACGCCGCCGTCGACCGCTACCTCACAGCGCCGCGAGTTGCCGTCCTCCCACGCCCCGCCCGTCGATCGCGCGACGACATGATGTTTGATTTCCAAGTGAAGAACATTATGTGCTGCCTTGAAGACTTCAACAACGGCATCCCGGAGGATGACAACGACAACGCCGGCGCGGCACGCCGCCTTCGGAATTAGTTTTTTTTTTTTGGGGTTTAATACTGTATCAGTGTATCTCGATCATATGAATATAAATTCACAGTGTGACTGAATGAAAGATATGGTTTGAACGAACTTGCGTTTTTCTCTCTGAATGTCAGACTTATCACACGATTTTCTTTAAAAACAACGTAAATGTTTTTAAATATAAAACACCCATTGCAAACGTTTTAGATAGAACACCCATATGCAAACCGACAGCTTCCCCAGGAAGCCAAGGGAAAATGTGCCGAGCAGGATTTGTGCAGCTCTTGATCGCAAACGTTTTAGATAGAACACCCGTATGCAAAGTGAGAGCTATGGTCTTCCCCAGTAAGCCAAGGGAAAACTCGCTACGCAAGATTTGTGCATCTCTTCAACGCAAATGGTTCAGATTGAATACGGTATGCAAAGCCAGACTTTGGCGCTAAGCCAAGAGAAAATGTGCCGATCAGGATTTGTACATCCCTTCAACGCAAACAGTTGTTTTGGATGACCCATGTGCAAGCACGTATAGACAATTTGGTAAGATTTGCATCTGTCATATTGGGTATATTGCCATTTGTCAAACTGGAAAGATTGACATTTGTTGATCTAGTAACATTGCCATTTGTCAAGCTTGTAACACTGCCATTTGTCAAAATATGCAGCTAAAAATCACTAGCACTATCTAATTTTTGCAACTAAAATTCAGTAATTAAGCATAGATTTCATTCATAGATTAAGCAGTCATTCTTTTATACAAACAGTACAACTCGACAGCTGAACCGACCAAACTTTTTCCCAATTGTTGCCAACCACGTACTGAAATAGCTAGTTCAACTATATATACTAGCTAATTTTAAGTACGTTGTACAGTTCCACCACATCTATAGTCAGATGAACTGAACAAAATAGCCCCTAAATACTACTACTACGGAGGGGCTTTGTATTACTTCCGGCAGCCTCTCCTCTGCCGAGCGTGCTCAGTAAGAGGCAGAGGAGGAGGAGCCTACCGACGAGCTGGACAACTGCAATACGGTGTCTGCCGCTGCTGCACCTTCAGTGACGCTCACCTCGAACGCCCTCTGCCGCTCCAGACGACCCCTCTCGAAGCGGTGGTTCTCCTCGTAGATCTCCTGATTCCTCGCCTCTGTGGCGGCGTGTGCTGCGGCCATGGCGGCGGTAAGGCTCTTTGCGTGCTCGACGAGGCACTCCTCCTCCTCCCGTAAGAACTCGATGTAGCGCACAAGGTCGCTGACGCACGTGCGGGCCTCCACCTCCGCCTCCCGCCTTCGGACGGCGGTGGCGGAGCGGGTGATGACCCCGGCGGTCGACGGTGGACTGGCGGCCACGGCGGCCGACGATGGGGTGGCGGCCATGACCACCACCTCCCGCCTTCGGGCCACGGTGGCGGAGCGGGTGATGGCCACGGTGGCCGCCAGTGGGGTGGCGGCCACGACGGCCACCTCCCGCCTTCGAGCCGCGGCGGTGGAGCGGGCGATGACCCTGGCTTTTGACGGTGGTGTGGAGGCCACGGTGGCCGGCAACAGCTGTTGACGGGCAGCGGCGAAGGAGCATGTGGTGGGTGTTCCGCGAACACCCAACAGGGATGCCACGCGCACTACACTACGCCGGGGACTGCGCCGCCGTCGCGGTGTAGCCTCCCAGCTGGAGCTGTCCTCTGATGATGGCGGAGTGGCTGAGCCACGATGACGGACCGGTGCCATTGGCGATTGTGGGAGAAGCAGACGAGATAAGCTACAGGGAGGGAGGGGAAAATGCGACGCAGGACTCGCCGGCCGTGAGGGTTTATATAGCAGGCCAGTAAGCATTGGGATTTTGGGGGATTTCACCGAGTCGGGCGGGAAGCTTGCGCGGGAACCTGCGAGGTTGCGCGGGAACGGGCTCATCGACCATTCATTGGTGCCACTTCGAGCCACCGTTTGGACAAAAGAACGCCCCCGCTGGCTGTGCAAGCTTGCGCTGTACGCCATCTGTGGCAGCGGGGTGACAAGACGTGCGAGAGGAGGACGAAAGGACACGTACACATACGGTTAATAAAAATATGTTTGCGATTTAATTACCTACTTCCCCCGTCCTAGTTTATAAGTTGTCTATGTATTTTTGTGCCAAATTTTGACTAGAGATTTAACTAATAAAATACGAATGCATGTCACCAAAGATTATATCGTTGGATTTGTATTTGAACATAGTTTCCAATTATATAATTTTTATAAGATGCATCAACATTTTGTTGGTTAAATTTAAGGTCAAAACATGGCACATAATATAAAGGGGAGTAATAGACGAAGACGAAGGTAGTAGCACACGGCCGCTCTCTACGCAGCGTCGCAACTGGCGGCCGGCTTGTAGACGACCCTTCCCTGCGTGTTCAACTGCTCTATGCGTGTGGTTGCTCGTGGTTGAGGCGGCCGCGGCGCGCTCTGCTCGAATCCCGCCGCGCGCGCTATGCTCTCGCGTCCCTCCGAGCGCTCTGCCCTCGTCCCTCCACGTGCGCTGCTAGTGTTTGGGGCCGGCGCATGATCACGTACGTTCGTGCTGCCATTATGCATGCAGTTGCGCCGGGCGCGGCACAACGATGCAGTTACCCGCTGCAAAAACTGCCATGCGGACGCGCCGAGAATCCAGGCCGCCCGGCCCCCATTTATTCCTGCGGCCATTTACCTTCATCTCTCGCGCCGCATGACACAATAAGCACACCCATGACGACACATACAGAGAGGACATCCAGCGGTTCCAATGGCGCTCCCCGTGGCTCCAATGGCGCTCCCAGCGGCCGACGACAACAACGGGGGGCAGTTCACCATGCATCACGTAGTGGACACCCACGTGAGGGGGAAGGCCCTCTCGGTGGTGTACACGAACAAGCCGGTCTTGGTGGAGAGCTCCATCCAAACTATGGAGCAGTTGCCTGCTGAGGACAAGTACCAAGTGGTCGGCTTCGACCTCGAGTACACCATTGGTCGTGCCGGGCACGATCAGAAGTTGTCGTCGCCCAGTTGTGCGTGCAACATGACGTCCTTGTCTACCACTACCACCTGGCCACAATTCCTTGCGAGCGTTTCTCCAGGTTTATCAACAGCTCCGACTACAGTTTCGCTACGGTGGACACCACCAACGATCTAAAAGCTCTCAAGGTTTCGGGCTTGAAATGCCAGAATCTTGTCAACATCCAGGACCACTACAAGGTCTGGGGCAGCGACAACAACAAACAGAACTCCCTGGTTGACCTCGCCTCAACCATCATCGACCCCTACTACATGAAGATGAAGGATGAGAGCAAGAAGGACAGGAACACCTGGCACAGTGTCTGGCATCAGAGACTGGATGAACAACATGTCAAATACGCGGCCAAGGACGCGTACACAAGCTACGAGATGTACAGGCAGATCGTTGACATGAGGAAGTGTCTTCTTCCTGCCCCAGACGAGGGATCGAGCCATAGAGTAGTGGCGGGAGCGTCACAAGAAGTAGATGACTAGACGATCATTTCTCCTAGTTTAGAATGCATGCAATTGTTTATTGAGGTCTGTGCGAATGATCTGTATAGTCAGTTATGTAATTGGATGTTTATTTCAGTTATATATATATATATATATATATATATGTTATTCTTCTGTAGACAGAGCAAATCACATGGCTCATTAGCAGCAATCATCTGTGTTATTATTGATCTTCGCGCACATTTCTGATTACGGACCTGTTTGCCGCGTATCACACACATCTTGTTCAGTCGAACTGTTTCTGTTGTCTTGGCTCATCGCAAACAGTTCATCCGAGTGAACTGTATGCCCTCCATCGCACACACCTTGATCTGGCTGACCGTTTCTATTGTGTTGGCTAATCACACACAGTTCATCCAAGTGAACTGTATGCCGTATATCGCACACACCCTCATCTGGCTGCCCGTTTCTATTGTTCTACCTCATCACAAACAGTTCTGCTGGATTAACCGTATGTCACGCATCGCACATGCAACTCTAATCTGAACCGTGTTTGATGCCACCGCCATCACAAACGTTTTGTATCTTTGTTGATGGTTTTATTGCATCACCGTTTGTAATTAATGCATCACACACAGTTTCGTCGAAGGGTCTCTGATTGGACTGTCGCGTTTGGACCAACCTGCAGTAGTGATGGGTGAAGTCTGCGCACAAGTAGTATAGTGTAAACGTAGCAGATAGCAGGAAGGTGAGAAATAAATGACGGGATACATATGATAGCTCTACAACATGCATGGCACACGAAATTAGATTCTAAGATTTTGAAATATGAGCACAAGGATGGCTGGGAAATGCAGATACTCCTCCAGCACACCACAAGGTGTGGTCCTATGAAAATAACAGTCGACTGAAAACAAATAGGTCAGTCCATTTTTTCTGACCCGTCCGATGTACAAAGAACGGGCATATCGCCTTCATCTACCTCTAGCCAGTCAGTGTCGACTATCTTCCTCAAAACGCCAGTGACCACCGGCCCAGTCCCCTGCCTCCGCCCTCCCCTCGACCTCACTGCACCGCCGTGCTTGGCACCGCCCCCCGGCCATCCCTTCAAGCCCCGCCGATATCCAAATCGGGCGCAAGCAGCTACTGCACCCCACACCCCTATGATAGACACTGATGCGCCGCTTCCCTGGCGAACAGGCGGACTAGGTGCTCCGCGCGCCTAAGTGGGTGCTGCTTCTTTTAATTGCAAATTAACTGACCCTGAATTGAAATCCAGGCGGGCGACTGACCTCTAGCTAAGGTGAAATAGGAAATGGGAGGAAACCATGTGCATTTGGTATCACGAAGAAGGTGCAGTAAGAAGCGCTCAACTACTTTCTTTTGTGGGATGAATACGGTGTGAGCAGAGACGTAAGACTTGCACGAATAAGGGAAGAGGAGTACCTCTTTCTGCTGGCAGTGTTGTGTCCTCCTTCTGTTTTTCCAACGATCTTCTTGTGGTTCGCTGGAAACGAGAAGTTGTGGAGGACGGTGGAGCCTTGGACGAATCCATGGCCAAGTTGTTGAGTGTGGTGCGGTGGCCGTCTGTTGGCGGAGGGAAACCAGATCCGAGGCGGCGAACAATGGCGTAGCGGGAACAGCTCCGGTGCGGTGGACGGTTGCGATAGTGGAGCGGCAGCGGTGAGGCGCAGGACGGCGTGGTCGAAGTGGTTCTGGTAGGGCGCACGTCAGCGTCGGTGTCGTGCAGTGTGGCACCCCGATAGAGGGCCGACGCACGCCAGTCCCAGGATAATACCTCGCGCACGTCAAAGACATGATACAGCAATTCCAGGCACAAAATGGCTTTATTATATAAAATGGAGTATTACAATACTGTTGCTTACAACAATATTACATAGCTCCAAGGCTAACTAAATGGCAGCGAAGGTCTTGGTTCAGTGGAACGATGTCTCTGGCTGGGCTCCACAACTCACAGGACTGGCTGGGTTACGATCTAGCACGACGGAATCTTCTCCTGCAACTGGCCACGTGCAAGGCCAGGTGAGTACTTTGAATGTACTCGCAATACAACCAAATACATAGCATCCAAACCAGCAGATGACAAAGCAAGCCCTATGCTATGTAAGAAATTCATCCTAAACATGGCATGGAATTAACATGAAAATATGAATCAAGCATGGCATAGCATACCTATCTAGCATTAATAATTATCATGTCGTAGCAAGATTATCTGGCATGATTAAACTTCTAGCAGCATTGATCATCATGACATAACAGGGTTATCTAGCAAGATAACTACTGCAGTAGAGTACAGTAAAGTAAAGCATATTAAGTATACAATCCATATCCCGAACATTCTCATGATCCAATCTGAAACTGATCCCAGTAGTCATCTGACCATCCCTTCCATAGCCATCCCATGGCTAACATACCATACTCCTGACAACATTTGATGTCTATGCAGGACAGGTTCTTCCACCATTATTATCATCATTACGGTTGATCACCTAGTGAGGTCTGGACGGGTTGTCCAATACCGTGGACGTGGCTATTCGAATAGATTTTACACTCTGCTGAGGTTGCGCACTTTACCCACACCATGGAGCACCTGACCTCGTGATCCCATTTGGGTGGACCAGCGTTGCTCCAACAAAACCTATCTAACCCGTGACTCCTCCATCGTACCACCGACAATCATACCCTCCCAGGGTCATCTCCTCGGTGGCCCCTGTGTCACTCTTGACACCTGCCACCGTCGTGGCCAACACAACTGTCCCAAACGGGGACTCCCGGGCTAAACATACAACTGGGCTCACAAGGTTATCGCCGCCTACCTGATCAGGGCAGCACGCACGCATAACCTTCCCTAGTTGGTGGTACCGATGAAAGAGCACAAAGCTAGACCAAGTCAAGGCCGTCCCATACCGGTAAATATGGCTGCACATATAAGCCCGGATAGGTGACTCTAGATCAACCGACTAGGTTTAGTCATGTATTTAATTCAACATTTCCATCATTCGCACCATTATCTCAACAATTATAAGCGTGAACAACCACTTAATATCAGCATAGCAGAATCATGACAACATGGACAAACATGGCATGAGATCAAATCATGGTACTATCATGATAATGGTATTCAAAATATTGTTACTTAGCATGGCAAGATATGGCATGAAAACAAGTCATGACATTAGATGAAAGGTAATGCTAACATCTAATACAGATGACATAACAGGTGTATGCAAGTGCAGACTAACATGCGATATAGATGTACTACGATAACACACAGGGTGCAAGCAAAGTCGTCACGCACGTCCGGAGCTCATGATAAGAGGTTGGCTTGCCTGGGGGTGAAGAAATACGCCGGGTGGAAGTGCGATAAAACTCCAGGAGGATTTGCCGGAAAAGTTTCCCTCTCGGAGGGGCTGATCGAAGGGCAAGGGCAAAATGGTCATTTTCACAACGTGACAACATTATGAAAATGATGCCATTGGAACGGGCTCGACGAACTGAAGATGTGGGCGTTGGTTTTACCTCAATCGGAGTTACGGTCGCGGAGAAACGCCCATTCGTTCGTTAAGCGGTAAAACAGACAGAATCTGTCCATTCTGGCGCTTAACGAGTGAACGTTCACTATATAACAGGTTCGGCCGCCGGCTGGAAAGCGAAGGCGTATTTTCCAGATTACGTCTTCGGCACGCGAAAGCGTATTCTAGTGAATACACCTCCACTTAACCGGCGGGACCCGGCCGCCACTCACTTACACGTGGGCCCCGGGTTGACTTTCTCTCTCCTCCTCCCCGGGCTGACTTCTTCCTCGCGAACAGAGATAGAGGTGAGCGCAGGGGTGCTCGGTCGCCGGCGTAGCGGTCGCCTCGCCGCCCGAGAGGGCCGGCCGATGAGCGGAGGGACTCCGCGACTCCACGCCGCGCTCGGAGGTGACCGCTGTGCCGCTCGAGATGGCCCCCAACGCCGGGACCAGGTGGAGGCCGCGACGGCCGATGGCTCTGACGGGGAGGGCCGAGCCGGCAGGGCTCCCTCACCGGAGTTCGGGCAGCTGCAGCACACGGGTCCTCCAAATGAGCCAAGGGCGCCGAGGAGAGGGAGGGAGAGGGCCACACGGCCGGAATCGGCCGAAGGGAACGGCGGCAGAGAAGACGGCCATGGCGGCACTTGGGGTGGCAGGCACGGGCTACTCCGACAGAAATTGGAGGGGGCGGCGGCCTGAGGTTGCTCAGGGGAGGCCAATGGCGCATAAGAGGAGAGGAGGGAGGGGCTAGGGCGCTGGTTTGCTCGAGGGAGTCGGCGGCAACAGAGTGCGGCCAGGGGCGAGGAGAAGAGCTCGGGAGCTCGAGTGGGAGGAGTGGGAGATGGCTGGCGAGGCAGGGGAGCTCGGGGCGCTACTATTTATAGCTGAGGGGAGGACTATGCGACGATGGCCGAAGCTCCGAGACGCACGGCGAGGTGGCGATGTTTTGGCGGAGCATCGGCATCGGCACGGCCATCCAAGAGCTAGGGGACGAGGGGAGAAGACTCCAGGCGGCGTACGTGTGCGGTGGAGAGCTCGCCGGCGCGCCCGGACGAGCTAGAACCCGCTGAAGGCGAGCTCCCGAAGGCTCCAATGTACAGAGCGCCATTTTGGCGTGCTCTGCCCATGGTAACCACGTGGCCACGGCATTGCCACGCCTCACTCGATGCCAAAAAGTGTCTGGGATGATCTACGTACTTCTCTGAGTTGACCTATGCAGCTGGATGGGATGGAAGAGGTATGGTGTGACCACACCCTGGTCAAATAGTTTCCTGCAACAAACTTTGCACACGTGGTGTGGCCATCACAGTGGCAAGATCCTTGGCTGGGGTTGAGCACTTACTAAGGTGATCATCTTGGCAAAATCTCAGCTCGAATGGGCAAGGTTATTTGGTACTTCCTTCACAAAGCACCAATCTGACCAGAAATGTAAATGAGGAAGTAGGGGTCAAATGGATAAATGGATTTGGATGATTTTTGGTGTAGGCTGATGATTTATTCATTAGAGATAGCTGGAAAAGTTTCAGCTCAAATTGATCATCTATGAGGGTACTTCCTTCACAGATATACAATCTGGACAGAAACTTAGATAATTTCCTGAGGAAGATTGGCTAGATGAAATGGGCTGATTTTTGGTATCCAAGGGTAATATCTCATAATGAATCACCCTGCAAAATTTCAGCCCAAGGAGATCAAGGAATCAAGCACTTCCTTTGCAAACTGAAAATCTGGACAGAATTTGCAAAGTAGTGTTGTGCTCAAAATTTAATGGGTGGAACTTGTGATTTTGATGGAAATAGTGAAGATAGGGATAGGACAAGCTCCACAAATTATTTGGGATTTTTTTCTGGCTACCAAAATGGTAGTTCCTTTGGAAAGGCCCCAAATTGAAATATTGGCTTAAAATAGGAAAATGCAATTCTCCTTATTTAATTATGGCCAATATTTTTATGAAAGCTTAATATGATCACAAAGAATATCTCCACAAGTTTTCATGAACTTTGGAGATAGATAGATATTTTCCTGGATTTAATTCCTCAGAAAGGCAGAAAAAAGAATTAATTCTAGATGAAAAATATTGCATATGACTTAGCAATATTTTTACACATCTAGGGTTTATGAGTGAAGGAGGATCTCTGGAAATTTTGTTAGGATCAACTGAGCAAGAAAAATGATAGCTCCTTTGTAAACACAAAGGCAGGAGTTCTAGTTTCGATATTTTGGAACTAGGGTTTAGATGAGGTTCAGGGTTTACAGACGGGAACTTGACTGGCACAAGAGCATGGAAAACTTATGGAGAGGTTGAGGATTGTCTGAATTCACTTGGTCATTCACCAGATTCCGGAGCAAAAATTCGGAAGAGAAAAGCTAGGAAGGATTAACAACACAAAAATCGATAACCCGATTTCTGGGGTGTTACATGGAGGCAGCTCTGCCTCGGCTTCAGCTGCTAAGTCCTTGAGGGCGTTGCGGTTGCGGTTGCGTTGGACGACGACGTCAGGGTACCGGCTCCGGCGTGATGGAGGAGGGCGGCGGTGGATTGGGCGCAATGGGGTGGAGGATGGAGGAGGCTGAGGTTTCGTGGCTGGTGGAGAGGGCGTTTTGGCGCCCACGGAGTATGAATGGGGAAACAGAGGGAGGGGGGAACTAAGGGGGAACAATGTTTCGGTTTGGGACGCGCTTGTTTGAAATTTGGGTAAATTTACCAACTTTGCCCCCATCTAAAATTTCAGACATATTGCGGGTCAGGGGTAGGACAGTAATCTCAGGTGTCCCAAATGGTGGGCGGGATAGATTTCGGCCGAGTGCATGGGTGTTTAGGTACCCACGGCGTATGAATGCTTCTCGGAGGCGGTTGAGACTGGCGTCTTGGTGAAGTTACAAACCTACCCCGGTTTAGACCTTTGGACATCAGGCCGATAGGCTACACAGGTCAGAGTCAGGACAGTAATTTCCTACCACCAAACATTAGTCTCGCGCGGTTTCGGGCGACCAGAGGCTTATTTGGCGCTTCGTTCAATATTTGGGAGCAGAAGCATTAACGTTTACAGTTCTCTTGAATTGAACTTTCAGGATTTGTCAAACTTCACAAATCTTGACTCTTGAAAATCCTAAAACTACGATTATTTTGGAATGGAGGGGTGCATTTGAATATACATTATACACGAGTATATATTAAAAAATATGCAACTTACCTCAATTCATGCATGGTTCCAGATATAATTTCCTTGGTTGCAAAAAAATAGTTAGACATGCGTATGAATATATAGCATGTTCAAACGCACAACAAAGATTGATGCCCCCTTTTAGATCTGATTTACAAATGCCATGTCTCGAATTCAAATAGATGAATGCACTTCCTATGAATTCGAATCTTTGAAACCCCCTTTATGTTGAATTCAACATGTATTCTATTTCGTAGCTAGCAATTTGAAATGTATCCATATAAGTGACAAATGTATAAAGTGCTTGACACTAACAACATGGAGTGCACTAATTAATGTTTATATGTGAATTGCAAAAGCCATGCATTGTGTGGATTTCAAACCACTCTCACTCTATGGATCGATAATAAGAAATAAACCCATGCACATGCTCGAATTCAATAGAGTATGGGTGTCTGATAGACCAATGTTCGTTCATACGCAAATTGCAAAATTTATGATCTCATCCAAAAATAATAATGCCATTTATATTTTAATTTAATGCGTAGAACCGCCTTTTACACGTAGATGCACTATGCCTCAGCCCGTTCTCACACATGCGCTATATATCTCTCTATCTGATGCATAAGTGCACACACTTTATATACATCGGCATTTCTCTCTCACACATGCTCACACTCTCTCCCGGGGTGTCTCACGCACACACTCTATATATCTCCCTCTCTCTTTCTTACTACTATGTACCACTCTTTTCACTAATCTCAGTTGGAAAACACTATTTCTCTCACATGCATATATACACACGCACGGTCTCTACTGGCCCTCTATAGGCACATATATGTGCCTGCGTGTCTCCCGCACGCACATTATCTTTAGGCCTCTCTCGCACACATTGCCCCCCCCCCCCCCCCCCCCCACCTCTCTCTTACTAGTTGGCAGATATGATTCCATCAGATCATTCGGTAGGATATCCGTGACTGTTAGGCTGGATGGTAATATGAGGCAAAGTTTTACCCAAGTCTGGGCCCTTGCAGTTGAGGAAAAAGCCTACTCCTGGTAATGTATATTTGTGATAGGGGTGTGTACAAAGTACACGTGAATACCAGACATTGTGTGTGTGTGTATACTATCGACGAACTAGCCCCCGGGCTTATATAACATACTCGGGGCCTAGGGTTACATATCATATATAGTCGGCTTATCATCAATGGGGATAGAGTCCTCCACGACTCTGGTAGCTTCGTCTTGTACGCCGAGTCCTCCACATGGGTCTTCGTATAACGCATCTCGGTCCAACCTATGTGGCGCAGGATGGAACCGACCCATGAGTCCTCACGTCGACCCACCACAACTAGAAATGATGGGCCCACCACACCTCACACACAATCAGCCACTAAGAAAATAAGCATATACAATAGTACAAAGTTATACATGAAAGTTAATTGCATGGTGCATCCAATAATATTTGTTCAGCATTGTGAATGTTTATATTTTCTCCTAAAATATTAGTCACGGGAAAGAGAAACGAAGGGCATATCTCTCTTTGTCTCCACCGCACACCCCCTCTCTCTACACCACTTTCACGTACGCACACAAACTATCTCTCGGCCCTCTAAAAGTATGCCCCTGACACATTCACGCGTGATGGTCACTGTATTTCAAGCGAAAGCACTATACGGGCACTGGACTTGAGAATATGCTCATTACGGTCACCGTATACATTCTTGTGGTGATCATACGGTATCTAGCTCACGATACATCTCTGTATTTTGTCGATGACACTGACGGGCATTGTATTTGATGTGTGCTCCGTATTTTGTTGACGACACTTACGGTCATTGTATTAGAAGTAAAAGCACGATATGGTCACTGGACTTCAGAATAAGCTCATCACGGTCACCATATACATTTTGTGGTGCTAACCAACCTATGGTTGGATGGTTAGGAGGACAGTGGTTTCCCTAGCCCACCAGGGTTAAAGTCTTGGTGCTCGGATTTATCCTGGATTAATTTCAGTATTTTTCGGTGATGTGCGTTCACTGGGAGGAGACGTTCCCCTCGACTATGAGGCGCCTATGGTGACTTCGTAAAATCTCAAGATCATATGCTGGCTCACTCTCTCGAAGGTGCTCATAGGGGTAGGGTGTGCGTGTGTGTGCTTATAGCGGTGAGTGTTTGCGCAAATATATGAGCGCTTGCGTCTGTACTGTGTTAAAAAAATACACGTCATGATTATATGGTCACTGGCTCACCCGTACAACTCCGTAATTTGTTGATGACATGATCAATTGACCAGTCAAAAGTTCCACGTGGCGCAACTAGTGTTGCACCATCAGCGCATGTAACTGTGGGGCCCACCTGTCAGCGTGTATATGAAAGAAAGAAATGGTAGCTTGCGTCTGTACTGTGTTGTCGCAGTTCTGGGAACCAGGGTACCCAGACTTGCCTGCCTGCGGCCCACGGCGTGGCTCCATCAATGGCCTGGTACGGCCCATCTACAAGACTATCAAGACAAGACCCTCGCGAGGGGCCAAGCCTCGCGAGGCGGACGACACCAAGACCTCCTCAGGAAGCGGCCTCCCCAGACGGCCTCCTGAGGAGCGGAGATTTCTATGCACGTACCCAGCCTCATGAGGCTACGATGACGCAAGCCATGATGACCAAGGCCAGGCGGGCGCCAGCGGGCGCAGAGGAGGCAGTTTCCTCTTTGGTGCTAAGAAGGCAAGCGCAGGCGTGGGTTCCCAAGGAGCCTGGCCAAGGTTTCCATTCCAGTGCTACAAGACCAAGACCGCCAGGACGGCAGGACGGATGTCATCGTCGAGCCCACTGCTGTGTCATGACCAGAGGCTTTGCAGGCGAAGACCACCTTTCGCCAGTATAAGGTGTACTACTTGTCCCCTTTCAAATTGGCCACTGTGGGATCCCTTCCCGCCTACGATTTGGGAAGAGGACCGAGGCCGCTATAAGTATAGGTTAGCCACCACCATAGAAGGGGATCGGAGGGGAATCCGGATCGGATCCATTCCACCCTCATCATCAGAGCCCTCACGAGGTAGCTCATCCTTTGTACTAGTTCATCCACAAACCTCCTTGTGAGGCCAATCCACCACAAAGCAGGAGTAGGGTCTTACACCGCAAGGTGGCCCGAACCTGGGTAAACTGCCGTGTTCATCTTCTTCCTTGTTTGAGTGAATCGAGCTAGGCCTTGGGGCGACAGGCTGGTTGGCTGGTTAGGTTGAGTTCTTCGCACACGCCCCAGAGTTTGAACCTTTCTTGGGTTTGCGGAGCCCTGAATCCGACATTTGGCGTGCCAGGTAGGGGCGTGTCGAAGCCTCTCCTCCACCGTTCGTTCCGCCGCTGTTCTGTCACTCCTATGGCCGACGCTCGTCGTGTTCGTGCCGAGCGCCGGGCCGCTCGCATCGCCCAGACGGCGCCTATGGGCAACGGCGCTCCTCGCCGCTCTGCCTCCCCGGCGGCTAACGCCGCCACTGACCCTGCTGCTCGTGAATAGCAGGATTCATCGTTGCCATCGTCCGTGCGGCGTGATGGCCGCACTACAACTCCATCACCCGCTCCGGCCACGGCGTCGTCTTCTCATGTTCGTCGCGGGCCGGCAAACGCGCAGGCTGCGCTGCTCATGGCGCGAGAGCTTCTGCGTTACCGCCCGACCAATGACCTCTACGATGACTGGCTCGGCCGCATCGCCGAGCTCGTCAACGCCGCCGATGAGGCCCCTGCACCGTCCCGTTCGCCCCGTCCCCCACCGTCCCTGGCGGGCGATGTGGCTCACGGCGCGCCTCCTCCTCCTCCTCTGCACGGTGCGGACCCCGAGCCCAGGCGAGAGGCACCCCAACGCGACCCGCCGCACAGGGCGCCGGCGCGTGATGAAGAAAGCTGCCAGGTGGTGCAGCGGCACCAAGGAGAAGCGCGCGCGCTTCCAGCGCCGCCGCGTCAAGACCTCGTGTCGTTGGAGGCGGTAGCGCACGGGCGCCAAGATCAAGCTCCCACAATGCGACCGGCACCTGTGAGTGCGGCAGGCTGACGTGCTTTCACCCCGGAGCTGCGCCACGTTGTTTGGCCCATCAAGTTCAAGCCGGATCTGCCTCCATGCTACGACGGCACCCCCGACCCCGCTGAGTTCCTCCAGCTCTATGAGCTGAGCATCGAGGCGGCGAACGGCAACGACAAGGTCATGGCGAACTGGTTCCCCATGGCCCTCAAGGATGGCACGCGTTCTTGGCTCCTGAACCTCCCGGTGGGGTCGATCTCCTCCTGGGACGAGCTACACGAGCGCTTCGTCGCCAACTTCCAGGGAACTCGTGACCGTGCTCCTGCAGCAGGCGAGCTGCGGCGCATAAGGCAGCAGCCGGGCGAGACCTTGCACAAGTACATACAACGCTTCACGAACGTTCGCCTCAAGATCCCAAAGGTGTCGGACGAGGCCATCATCTCGACGTTCTCTTATGGCGTCCAGGACGTCTAGATGAAGGAGGAGCTCGCCATCCACGAGGACTTGTGTTCGGCTCTGGAGATGTTCAACATGGCAACCAGATGCGCGAGGGCCGAGGAAGGTCGCCTCTCCCTCCTGGAGCTTCCGGAGGTCGATCCTGAAGACAAGAAGGCCAAGGCTAAGGAAGTGAAGCGTAAGGGCCCCGCCGTGCTGACCGCGGAGCCCGAGATGAAGTGTGGCTGTGACCATGATGAGCCTCCCAGGGGCAACTGCCCGTTCTGCGTCTTCCACAACGTCCATAGCCACAACACCAACGACTGCCAGGAGCTCAGGGCAATCCGCGACGGGCGCCTTGGCCGCCGCCCCAAGTGCAGCGACCGCGGTTACGGCCGCGGAGGAGGCCGCGGTGGAGGCCGCTGGGACAACCGTGACCCCCGCCAGGACTGGCGCGACCAACCCCGTGAGGATCGCTGGCAGGGCCAGCCTCATGAGGGCCCTTGGCGGGACCAGCCTCACGAGGATCACGCCCAGGGCAATGCCGGCCTCCCTCCGTTGCCGCCACCGCCAAGGAGAAATGACGACAACCGCCAAGATTATGGGGCTGGGGGCTTTCAAGAGCCTCACGCGATCGCCTGCATCCTGGGTGGCGCTCAGGCTCCCACCTCTCATCGCATCTTCAAGCAGTTCGCTTGTGAGGTGAACGCGGCCCTCCCCAAGCTCGAGGCATCGCGCCCCATCAGGTGGTCCAAGCACTCCATCACCTTTGACTCCATGGACCAACTCAAGTGCTCAGCCGCCGCTGGCACGCTCCCGATGCTCTGCACGCCAACCAACAACAACGTCCTCGTCACCAAAACCCTCATTGATGGCGGCGCGGGGCTCAACGTTCTTTTCGTCGAGACATTTGAGACGCTCCAAGTGCCCTCCGACCAGCTTCTGCCTACCAAGCCTTTCTCAGGGGTGACCGATGGCTCCACCATTCCCATAGGGCAGATTCGCCTCGCTGTCACCTTCGGCAAGCGTGACAACTACCACACCGAGCTCATCGACTTCGACATTGCCCACATCCGCCTTCCGTACAATGCCATCCTCGGGTATCCGGCCCTCGCCAAGTTCATGGCAGCAAATCACCACGGCTACAATGTCCTCAAGATGCCAGGGAGTGGCGGCATCATCACGGTCGCCTGCACCGAAAAGGATGCGGTGTGCTCCCTCGAGCGCGCCTACCAGGCCACGGCGGTCGAGAACTCAGATGGCGAGGGTGCCATCCTGCCTCCTGAGGCCATCCCCAAGAAGAAGAAGCAGCTCCTCCCAAAGGGCCGTCAGGAGGCTGGGGCGCCCGACGGTCGTGCCTCAGGCCCCGCGCCCTCTGCTGGGGCGCCTTTCCCCCTCGCATAGGGAGGCGCGCTCGGCGCCCCCCTCAGGATGGGCTCAGGGGCTCTCCTCTGGAGGGCCTCTGACCTGACCAGTGTGACGAGGGAGGCATTCGGGCACCACGTGGAGGCATGCTTCGACGCGCGCCTCCATGAGCAAGGCACAAGGCGCGATGCGCCGGGCGCTCAGGAGTTCATCACCAAGGCAATCGAGGAGCTTCAGGAGGCGCGAGCCATGCGTGGCGAGCGTCGTCCCGCACCACCCAGTGCAGTTGCCTCCCCTGACACGGGCGGCGAGCTGCGTGTCTGCGTCAACATCCCAGGCCTCAAAAGGGCTGCTTCGCAGGACCTCTTCTGGCCATCCCGCGTCGGCCGGAGCGGGGGCTACCCCTACAGCTACGTCTGCATGCCGTTTGGCCTGCTGAACGCAGCCGCCTCGTACCAGCGCCTCGCGCAGCGTGCGTGGGCGGCTCACGAGGCCAGGCGCTAGGCAGTCCTGACGGAGGAGGTGCCAGACCCTCGCGAGCCCCCTGAACCTCTAGAGCCTCCCGAGCCTCAGGAGCCGGTCGGCTCGTGAGGAGTGATCTCTACAGTACGCATCTTCAGCTGCTCCAACGCTTCCACAACAATGGTGCCAGGTGACTTTTTGGTTTGTTCAGTTGAGGGCGCCCCTCGGGCTGCATTATCCTCAGGCTGCTAGGGCCCGCCCTGCAGCCGCGTCATTTTGATTCGTGTACTCCGGACCAGTTGTGCATGCCTAAATTGTTATGATGATTAACGTTGTACCTGTCGACCCGTCATCTATGGAGTCACCCTTCGCGCGTCTCCGCGCGTTGCTAGCCCACCTTTTGCTCATCCCGCGACGGGGGCTGCTGGCACGGCGTCTGTGCTCGGGTCCGTCCCTGCAGCGCTGATAAACCTAAGAGACCGAGCTCTGGCTCGCGGCCGGCCCCGCGCATGTCACCTCACCGGGTCCTTAGTGCCTTCATCTTCTCGCGGAAAGATCACGGGCAGGATAGCAAGCGCGGCTGCACTTCGTGTTTTGTGACCAACTGGCAGGAACCTCCGGAGGCAGGACCTCGAGCGGCTTCACCAACACCCCACGGTGATGCCGCGCTACATGTCGCGGGGTGCAACCCCTCCTAGGTACCCCCTCGGAGCCAGCCACTCTTTTCTCACGCAAGTCACTTGCATGTAAAAGGGGGGCCTTGAGCACCGCGCCTCAGGGGCTCCTACTGGCTCTCGAGCCCTCACCCCTGGCCTTGACCATGGCATCGCGACCTGGCATACCAGCGGCGGCTGAGCCTCGCTCGAGAGCCGGGTCCCGAGAGTGTAGAGCACCCTGACAAGCAAGAGAGATAGAGTCGGTAGGAGCCCTGCGGGGGGGCACCATCGGGAGAAAGACGCAGCCTAACGTCGCACGAGAAGCTCGCCCTCGCAGCAAGGAAACCACCGCAGGCTCACCAAGATAAGTCGCCTCGCACGCCCAGGCGTGAGCCCCATAATCAGCATTTTTGTCTCTTGCGATTTCGCTCGGGCAAGGAAACTTCCCTTTCAGTCCTTCGGGAGCCACTTGCACGCTAAAGGGGACCTCCCGAGCATCGCGCCTCGGGGGCTCTTACCAGACCTTGGGCCGCTCACCTCCTAGCCTTGACCACGGAATCATGACCTGGCATACCAGCGACGGCCGAAGCTTGCCTGGGGACTGGGTCCTGCCGGCGTAGAGCACTAAGCTACCGCGAGAGTAAAAGGGGGGAACCGTGCCCAAGCGAGAGACGCAAACACAACATAAGTTGGGGACGCTAACATTAAGGCAAAAGTGTCGCGATCTTTACACACCCCCGTGGGGCCCCTTCATGATTTCTGCGCAGGAATGAAGCAAAAGGAAAGGACTTCCTGAGGATCGCGGCCCGGGCAACGTCACCTACGACGCCTGGCCGGCACCATTCCTCCCCTAAGCCCGAGTGCGGCGACGCGGCGGCTCGTAGCATTCATCGTCGCTCGAGCCTGGTCTGGAGGAAGCGCCGCTACTGCTGGAGGAGTCACGGACAAGGCCAAGGGCAAGTTCACTACTAGGGGCCTCGTCGCCTCGCCGGCCAGAAGGAGGGTCGTCGTCTCGATCGCCTCCCTTGGGGCAGCACTCCAGATGTCGGCCGTCCTCCCCGAAGACCTTGAAGAAGAGCGTCAACGCCCCGTCGTACATGAAGTGGATGGCGTGCCTCCCCTCCGAGCGGCAGGCGCGGGCGATCGCGCCCCATCCCCGGGTCATGAAGACATCACCGGAGTAGACCACCTCAACCTCCGCCTCTGAAGCTTGGCCGCAGCAGCCGTCGTGCTGCAGCCACAACTCGACGGGCCCCCTCGGCAGTATCTCCCCCGCGAAGGACCGCGGGAGCCGAATCCATGTGCGAGGCGGCATTGCCGCCCACACCACGAACTCACGGGCCATGCCGCTGGCATGTGCCTATGGGTGAGGTGGTCGTGTGGCCGTCGCTTGCCCTTCCCCCTGGCTTCGTCCACCGCGGCCCCCGCGGCTACTCCCGAGGTCAAAGCCCTGTGTGCGAATGCTTGCGCCGACGGGGAAACCCGGCGGAGCGTGTTCGCACCAGGTTTGGGTAGCTGCGGGCGAAGGGGAGGTCCTGCGCAGGCGGCCGTGTCTCTTATTCAGCGGGAGCAGGTCTGGTCCCTCCTTGGGGGCCTTTCCCTTCTCGGCGGCCGAGAACCTCCTCACTGGCGCCATGGGTGCTCTGGCGAGATGGCGGCGCGGCGGAGAAGAAGAAGGAGCGAGCAGCAAGAAGATGAAGATGGGCTGGGGGCTTCGCCCCCCTTCCCCGATTTATAGCCGGAGGAAGGCTAACCGGCGGCCTCTCATGTTCCGAGCCATGATGGCCCCGCTGCATGCGCCAGGCAGTTGTCAAGTCGGGCAGTTGCCGAGGCGGCGTGAGGAAGCGGAGACGCCCACGTCCCATCAAGCGCCACGCGTCAGCCTGGCCCACAGGCGATTGGGGCCCGTGGTGCTTAGCCCTTGCCCTTTGCCTTTGCCTCGAAGCCAAGTCCGAGCGCGCCTTGGGCCCGGGGGCTACTGTCGGCGTTCTGGGAACCAGGGTACCCAGACTTGTCTGCCTGCGGCCTACGGCGTGGCTCCATCAATGGCCTGGTACGGCCCATCTACAAGACTCTCAAGACAAGACCCTCGCGAGGGGCCAAGCCTCGTGAGGTGGACGACACCAAGACCTCCTGAGGAAGCGGCCTTCCCAGACAGCCTCCTGAGGAGTGGAGATTTCTATGCAGGTACCCAGCCTCATGAGGTTACGATGACGCAAGCCATGACGACCAAGGCCAGGCGGGCGCCAGCGGGCGCAGAGGAGGCAGTTTCCTCTTTGGTGCTAAGGAGGCAAGCGCAGGCGTGGGTTCCCAAGGAGCCTGGCAAAGGTTTCCATTCCAGTGGTACAAGACCAAGACCGCCAGGATGGCAGGATGGATGTCATCGTCGAGCCACTGCTGCGTCACGACCAGAGGCTTTGCAGGCGAAGACCACCTTTCGTCAGGATAAGATGTACTACTTGTCCCCTTTCAAATTGGCCACTGTGGGATCCCTTCCCGCCTACGATTTGGGAAGAGGACCGAGGCCGCTATAAGTATAGGTTAGCCACCACCGTAGAAGGGGATCGGAGGGGAATCCGGATCGGATCCATTCCACCCTCATCATCAGAGCCCTCGCGAGGTAGCTCATCCTCTGTACTAGTTCATCCACAAACCTCCTCATGAGGCCAATCCACCACAAAGCAGGAGTAGGGTCTTACACCGCAAGGTGGCCCGAACCTGGGTAAATTGCCGTGTTCATCTTCTTCCTTGTTCGAGTGAATCGAGCTAGGCCTTGGGGCGACGGGCTGGTTGGCTGGTTAGGTTGAGTTCTTCGCACACGCCCCAGAGTTCGAACCTTTCTTGGGTCTGCGGAGCCCTGAATCCGACATGTGTTAATAAAATACAATTTATGGTGATCATACGACACGATCAATTGACCAATCAAACGGTCCACGTTCACCAGCACACATTACCGTAGGGCCCACCCATCAGCGCGTATATGAAAGACAGAAATGGTAATAAATTAGTGGTCGGTGGGGATTCGAAGTCGTGAGACCTCTGGTTGGCAGCCCACGCGCCCTAACCACAGCGGACAAGGTCGCCTTGTGATGATATGATGAGCCGGCTGTTTTAATTGCACGCACGCACGAGCCACTGTGGTGAATACAAACACATCACACATGCGCACAAACACGCCCGCAACGCCCGCATGCATGCATGCAATACTCACACGTACACATGCACGCACGCAACACACGCACGCATGCAGGCGTGCAACACTGACATGTACACATGCACTCACAAACACACGCACGCACGCACACATGCATGCAACACTGTAACGTACACATGCACGCACGCAACACTCGCACGTCTGCATGCACACAACACACGACGATAGACACACGCTCAAGCTATACGTGCATGCACCCTTTGTTAAGGACATGGATTGTTACGGGTATTAATCAATCTTATCTGTGATAAGCAAAACATTGATGTTTACAGCGGTCTTTATTAATCACAACGTATCGAACGGGCTATCAACGTATATATGAAAATTTTAAAATTCTCTTACATTATATAGTAGGCTTATCAACCTACATGAATTAGATGATGTCACACTCAATGAACAATCATCGGTTTATGAAATGCCCGCTTCTCACCTCCCTGGCCCACCAAAAGCTCCTCTGTCGTGCGCTGCCTGCGTTGGGTCACTGACATGCAGGCCAGGTACCCAACGAGCCCACACGTCAGTGGAAGAACGGCGCGGTGTCGTACGTCAGAGTCGAGGGTGCCACTCGCTGCACGCCCGGCAGAACACACCTCCTTGCCGCATTCAAACGCCTCCATGAAACCCGTGTGGAAGCTGAGAAACCGACTCCAGCCACACGTCCGTTCATGACCGGGCCGGCATTAAACGCAATGCCGGCCGAGCTCCTCCCGTCCGCCATCTATTTAATCTCCTATTTAAATGAGGCCAGACGCCGGCCAAGAATCGCACACCTCCGTCGCTCCCCTATCTCCTCCTTCACCATTTTCTCCACTCTTACAATGGCTTACAAAGAGTAGTTATCCGGCATCCAAGCCGGCTGGGTGGCCCACCGAGCCCGGCGGATACGAGCTATGCAGCTTGCTGATCCACCTCCCTCCCCTCGCCCGACGGAGCCAGTTGCCGCCCCAAGCAGGTGCGTGGTTCAGCAACTCGCCGCTCCAGGCCAGCTCGACGAGGAGCGGCGAGCTGCTCCACGCCGGCACGGCGGGGAGCACGGGCGTCGTCGCTGCTGTCCACGCCACCGCCTCGTACCGCACCTCCCGTGTCTGCGGCCGCGTCTCCCGTGTCTGTGGCCGAGACTCCCATGCCTACGGGCGCGCCATGCAAGCAGAGACAAAAGCCGGGTGCGCGGAGAGCGACGAGTTGGTGGCCAACGCCTCCACGTCCACCACCATCATCTAGGAGAAGTAGAACACGTGAGGCCGCCGCCGCTTGGGTCCCATGAAGGACACCGCCGAGGAGATGCAGGTGTCTTGCCGAATCCTTCTGTTGCTGACAAATGGATTCAGGCGAGGTAGCTCATCCTCCATATATTTAGTTAATGAGAGGCGCTACCCAGCACACCGCCCCCCAAAAAAACCTGGGTGCTCTTCTTCCTCCTCACTCCCACCCACCTCACGTCAGCTCGCTCCACTCGTACCCCCAAATTCTTCACCTCACTCCTATAGAAAACCCCAGCTCCCCTTCTTCCTCACTACTACAGAAAACCCCAGCTCCCCTTCTTCACTCGCACTACAACTAGGCTCGTCATTCGTTACTCTGCTCAAATCCGTGAGCTCGACGCGACACCCGCGAGGAAAATGGAGTCGGCTGACCCCAGCGCCAAGAAGATGAGGCTCCCGCCAGCGGCGACGCCTATTGTAGATCCCGCACCCGGCAGCGTGGGGAGAAGCGGCGAGCCCGCCCCCACCGGATCCCAGGAACCCGTAGAATCACGGGTGGACCGCATCAGTGATCTCCCGGACGCCATCCTTGGGGAGATCATCTCGCTTCTCCCCACCAAGGATTGCTGCCGCACCCAAGTCCTCTCAACTCGGTGGCGCCCTCTATGGCGCGTCGCACCCCTTAATCTTGACTGTCGTCAGCTATCTCTCTTTAATGATTTTGAACTCCCCAGAGCCATCATCTCCTCCCACCAGGGCTCCGTTCAAAGCCTCTGCATCCCGGCATGCTACCTGAGCATGCATAGCATGCCCTGCACGGTGGACGCCTGGCTGAAATCCCCTGAATTCACAGAACTACAGCTGCTTGAGTTCTACTATTCCCCCGAAAATCACATTGATACCGAACGCCATGTACTTGTGCCCTCAGCACCGATGTCCATCTCGCGGTTTTCCTCCTCTCTCCACACCGCCACCTTTACGTTGTGCTTCCTACCAAACAATCTGGTACTAAACCTTCGACTCCCATTTCTCAAAAAACTTTCACTTGTGCGGGTTCGTATGTCGGAGGCCTCATTGCACAGCATCATCCACTCCAGTTGCCCTGCCCTGGAGTGCTTGGTGCTTGTTTTCACAGTTAGAACCGGTTGTCTCCAAATAAAGTCACCTAACCTTGTAAGAATTGGAATTTCTTTTGATGGAAGGCAGCTCATCATCGAAGATGCCCCTTCACTTCAAAGGTTGATCCTTGATTCTAGTTATTCACCGTCGCAAATAACTGTCGTCTCTGCGCCTAAACTGGAGACCTTGGGTGTAATACATGATCTGTGTGCTCATTTCAAGATGGTGTTTGGCTCCACAGTTCTTCAGGTACTGTACTTTATCATCTACACTTGTAATCATAAGCTGCATTTTAAATTTTTGCGCATAGGTTCTATATCATCTAGCACATTTTGTACTAATATTATGTTCTATGCTCAATGAAGAGTTTGTCCATGGATAGCCTATCAATGGTGCTGGATTCTGTCAAGATCTTATATATCCATATGAATAGCTTTGATCTGAACAAGATTATTGGCTTGCTGCAATGCTTTCCATGTCTGTACAAGTTGTATATAAACGTGATAATTTCACGCACATTGGAAGCCCGCATATAGTGTACTAGAATTAACCGTTCAGTTGTTGCTCTTTCGACACTCTTTTTTAGACCTTAACTGTTTTTCAATCTTCATGTCTATTTAGGCAACAGAACGGGGTAAGAAAGTTATAACCAATCGGTGGATTCGTAAGCACCGGGATTTTCTCACTTCTCATGACATTCGATTGAAGACAATAACGCTGGAACGATATGTAGCCAACCATGCAAATACTAGATTTGTCACATTCTTCCTGCTGAATGCGAGGTTACTATTGTCCATCAGGCTTAAGTTTATCACCAGTATGGTTTTGACGGATGGGTATGTCGAAGAGCGAAAAAAGGAGTTTCAGGTGGACAAAAGGGCTTCTGAACGTGGCGGGCTTCTGTTTACAATATCTTGTGGTCATAATCCAGTAAATTTTACGACCCAGGATGTTCATTCTATGGACCTGACCGATCCATTTGGCTGTGACTGCCGAAAACAGTGCTGAAGTTAGATGTTGTTGCCCTTTTCAATCTGGGTTTTGTCTAAACCTGATGAACAATTAACCCTCGTGCTTTTGTATAGTTTGTAATCTGGGTTTCAACTCGGCTGTGACTGTCATATTTTCTTTGAAACAAAGCAAATGGCTTGCCATTTCCTTTATTAAAGAGAGAAATATTGTAACAAATCCCAACCAAGGGAAATAACATCACTCTCGCCGGCTGCTTGAGCTCACTGTGCATTATAAAACCCAAGTGATTAGCCCCCACCAGCACCCACAAACTTATTTTGAACTAGCACACCAAATGGGCTGTAAATTTTCATAAGAAAGGCTGCATGGCCATGACAGATTTGGATTCTGACATTTGGGACCCACGAGGAAAAAGCCTATCCAAGGTGGTGTCGACTTACTAGTCAACAAACGATTCTACCTACCAGCCGTTGGATTCACTTCCAACATCTGTCGTGTATCTTCTATCTCTTGTCTTATTCCTCCAGCCGCCCAAACCAAACCACCCCGTCGGTTTCGCCTGCTCCCGCCTCCCACAGCTAGCTGCGCCTCCGCCGCCCTACCGTACCCTCAAACGTTGGCCAGTCCATCCCTCTATTCCCCCACACGTCCTGTTATTCTTCGGCGATGTCAGCCCCAACATGCACCCGCACCCGAACCAGTCAACCCTCGGACTCCCCTCCGCCTGCGACTAGACTGGCGCATCTTCCACGGCTCCTGTTCGTTCTGTCCGAGGCCTCGCCGTAGTCCTCCGCGTTGGTTCGCTCGCCGTGCGCGGTGCGCCGCCGTTTGGCGTTGTCAACGTGGTCAACAACCGAGAGGAATAAGGAGATGACTATACGTGGAGAGGATGACAGTAGGGACCCACCAGGGTCATGGCAGTACGCAAGCAAGTGCCTCGTTATTACAAGCCCAAAAAATGGATCCTCCTAATGGTTGGACATCTGGGGCCCACGCCATTGTCAACGTAGTCAATAAACGAGAGAATTACACAACAAGAGGTTGATGCCAGGGACCCAGCAGGTCGCGCGGTTGTTATTTACTTTTTTTTTGAGGAACAAGCAGTTGTTATATTTACTAGTTTTAGAGATGGATCAGGGTAACAACAGGGTTGTGCGGGGGCTGTGGCTCGTCTAGCCAGGGTTTTATTTTATGTTTACCACATCATGAGCCCAGTTGTGTTTTTTTCTTTCTGAAAATGGCTAGCCCAGTTCTACCTTTTCTAAAGAAATACCCAACGGAGGCCTACTTGCTTTCTCAGCCCTGCTGGGCTGCAAATCTTTCAAGGCGAGAGCGATGTATTCACTTGCCCAGAAAAGGGAGTAGTAAGAAATGGGATGTAAATTTCAAAAACGCAACCAACGGGCAATTAGTTTCAAATATCTTTTTTTAAGATTTCGACATTTTGAATTTAATTGTTTTTTTGCGGGAAAATTATGTTGGATTTTAAATTGATATAAATTTATTATTTTTAAATTAGTTTGAACGTGATTCGAAATTTTGGGATTAAAAACAGTTCAGACTGCACCAAAATATGAAAATTTGGTTGAATTTTTAACCGTGGCCAGAATATGGGCTATAATGGTAACAAAAAGAATATGGGCTTCAAAAAAATCCTTAAGAATTAGCCAATGGGTGTACATTTATTAGCATTAATGGCAGATGGGTTGTATGTTGTCTTCCACATATTTGAGGCTGACTTGTGGGCCTACTAGGTTGACGCGTACGCTTTCCTAAAAAAAAGGTTGACGTGCAGGCAAGACCTTGTCAACTTAGTCAACACACGAGAGCAGTTACTGTTGGATGTCCATCCAATGGCCGTCATGCTTCTTCAATCTCTGCTCTTCCTGCTCCAGCCGCTCAAACCAGCGCCGGCGGCTGTGCTGCCGCGCAGGCCTCACCGCCCCACCCTACTCCCATCGCTGGCCTGGCCATCCCTCTACTCACCCACACCTGCTGTTATTCTCCGACGACGGCAGACGAACCAGTAAACCCTCGTACTCCCCTCCGCGTGGGAAACAGCTGCCGAGTCTTCCCTGCCTCCGTGTCGTTCCCTTCCTAGGCCTCGCCGTCGTCCACCGCCCTGGTGCTCTCGGTGCGGCATGGTCAACGTGGTCAACGAACGACATCCATCGAAAGAGGACTGTACGTGGAGAGACTGACAGCTGGGTCCACGGCCACACGCAAGGAAGTGTCTCCTTATTATGCGCAAAATAATGATTCCTCCACCTGACAGTAGGGACCCATCGGAAGGGCCTCTGTATTTCATGAAAAAAACGTTCCTTCCGCTGACAGCTCGGACCCACCAGCTATATCTTCGCACGCAAGGAAGTGCCTCCTTATTACGCACAAAAAATGAATACTCCCCCTGCTAGCTGGGACCCACCATAGTTGGAGGCGGACTTGTGGGCCTACTAAGTTGACGCGGACGGAGGGCTTTGTCAATTTAGTCAATATGAACGATTCTAGCTCCAGTGACCGTATGATGTCCATCCAACGGCCGTAGTGCTTCTTCAACCTCTGGTCTTCTTGCTCCAGCCGCCCAAACCAGCGCCAGTCGTGCCGCCTGCTCCTACCTCCCGTGGCCGGCTCTGCTACCGCGCAGGCCTCACCGCCCCACCCTACTCCCATCGCTGGCCTGGCCATCCTTGTACTCACCCAGACCTCCTATTATTCTCCGGCGACGACAGCCACACACTGCAGCCCAACCAGTAAACCCTCGTACTCCCCTCCGCGTGGGAAACAACTGCCGAGTCTTCCCCGGCTCTGGGTCATTCCCTTCCTAGGCCTCGCTGCCGTCCACCGCCTTGGTGCTCTCGCCGTGGCGTGGTCAACGTGGTCAACAAACGACTTACATCAGAAGAGGACTGTACGTGGAGAGGCTGACAGCTGGGTCCACGGCCGCAGCAAGAAAGTGCCTCCTTATTACGCGTAAAATAATGATTCCTCCACCTGACAGCGCGGACCCACCCGAAGGGCCTCTGTATTTTGCAAAAAAAAGTGTTTCCCCCCTGACAGCTAGGACCCACCAGCTATATCTTCGAACGCAAGGAAGTGCCTCCATATTAGGCGCGAAAAAAAATGATTCTTCCCCTGACAGCTGGGACCCACCAGCTATATCTTCGCACGCAAGGAAGTGCGTCCTTATCCTCCCTGACAGCTAGGACCCACCCGATCGAAGCGTACGTAGCCTTGTCTGTCTGGTCACGAACGTGTACGTACATACTGGTCGATCGGTCTCTCCGCAACGATGAACCGGGGCTGAGCAAGCAGCGGCATGGGTAGTAGTAGAGCCCCCAACGTAGCAGTTCAGGCAGTCCAGTCTAAACCGTGTACACGTACGTACAGCCAGATGCCAAAAAATACAGCCACGTACATACATACGGGCGCAGTCTGGAACGCCTACTCGCACATACGTATGGCCAGGGCTCGTGTACATGGAGAGGCAACGGACGACAGCAACGACGTCCTGTTCATCGAAAGCCAACTGGCTGGGTCGAAACAGAGAAACTGTGTCGTGTTCATCGGGAGGCAACGGAATGTGTCGTGTTCATCGGGAGTCAACTGGCTTGAACGGAACAGCCGGAACGGGGTCTGGCGTACCGCAAAACGGAGGAAACAGCCTTGTGTTCGAGCTCCTACGGTCGAAACGGGGTCTGGCGTACCGCAGAACGGAGGAAACAGACTTGTGTTTGAGCTCCTACGGTCGAAACGGGGTGCTGTTGATCGGGAGGGGTGTGGCGTACCGCAACACGGAGGAAACGGACTTGTGTTGGAGCGCCTACGGTCGAAACGGGATCCTGTTCATCGAGAGGGGTGTGGCGTACCGCAAAACGAGACTCCACGGGCTATTGTTCATCCACCTTCGACTTCCTCCAGCCTCCACCTGCTACTGTTCATCGACGGGGTCCTGTTCATCCAGACTCCACCGGCTACTGTTCAACCAGCCCTCCACGGGGTCCTGTTCAACCAGCCCTCCACGGGGTCCCTCCACCGGCTACTGTTCATCCACCCCCACCTCCTCGATCGGGGTCCTGTTCATCCAGCGGCAACGGCCTCTACTACCACGGGGTCATGTTCATCCAACCCCCACCGGGAACTGTTCATCCAACCCCCAACAACGGTCACTGTTCATCAAGAGGCAGCAGGTTCGATCAGCTTCAGTTAGCAGCAGTAGCGAAGGAATCGCTCGATCGGGTTCAGTTAACAGCAAGGGATCGATCGCTAAGGTTCAGTAACGCGTAGCTAGTCCAATCGCTCGGGTTCAGTAAGCGAACGCCTCGCTCGGGTTCAGTTAGAGCCCAACACCTCGCACACACGTGCGTACATGTACGAGAGAAATGTGCAAACCTCCGTGCATCGCTCGGCCCCGACCACCCATCGTAACCGGGAACTCCCCGAAATTTTCCTCTCCCTCGCTTCTACCACGATTTTTTCAGTCATGGACGGCCCAAAGAATGTCATGCAGGTGCGTCCCCGACCCGCCCAGGATGAAAAGCCCATTTTCTGTCATGATTTTTTGTCATAGAAGTAGGAGCCCACCACATCTATGATGATACGTGGTTTTGTCACAATTATCGTCATAGAAGTGTCATAAGCATGACAGAAAAAGTTTTCGTTCGGGCCAAAATGTCACGGATGTGTCTTTTTTTTTGTAGTGAGAACGCCTCCAAGTCCCTGATGTGAAGCATCGCAATACACTTGAAAATCCTTGCGTATATTCAGAAGAATTAATACTGGGGCTGTAACCAAATGTTTCTTCAACTCCTGAAAACTGGCCTCACATTCCTCGGTCCAATTAAACTTGGTGTATTTCTTCAATAACTTCGTCATGGGCTTCGCGATCTTGGAGAAATTCTCAATAAACCTCCCATAATATCCTGGGAGTCCAAGGAAACTTCGTATCTCTCTGATTGTGGTGGGTGCCTTCCATTTGGTGACGGCTTCAACCTTGGAAGGGTCTACTGCTATTCCTTCTCCTGATACAACAAGTCCGAGAAATCCGACTTCCTTCAATCAACACTCGCATTTTCTGAACTTGGCGTATAGCTGATGTTCCCTGAGCTTCTTGAGAACCAAGCGCAAATGTTCCTTGTGTTCTTCTTCATTCTTCGAGTAAACCAATATATCATCAATGAACATCACGACAAACTTATCCAAGAACTCCATGAATACTTTATTCATCATACTCATAAAATAGGCAGGGGCATTAGTCAAACCAAAAGACATGACCGTATACTCATAAAGCCCATATCTCGTGGTAAAAGTTGTCTTGGGTATATCCTGCTCTCGGATCTTTAGCGGGTGATATCCTGATCGAAGATCGATCTTGGAGAAAACTCTACCTCCTTGTAGCTGGTCAAACAAATCATTGATCATTGGCAGAGGATATTTGTTCTTGATCTTCACCTCATTCAACACACGATAATCTACAACCATTCTTAGGGATCCATCCTTCTTCTCAAATAGAAGCACTAGGGCTCCCCAAGGTGATGAACTCGGTCGAATATAACCTTTCTCCAATAATTCCTTAATCTGCTTCTTAATTTCCTCCAGATCATTTGCGGGCATCTGGTACGGTCTCTTGGATATTGGTCCGGTGCCTGGCAACAACTCGATTAAAAACTCTATGTCTCGGTCCGGTGGCATGCCTGGTAATTCCTCCGGAAACACATCGGGATAATCCTTCACAACTGGTACTTCCTCCTGAACAACTCCCGAAAGAGAATTCACCTGAGTCCTCCTTGCCGTATGCCTCGACACATACTTGATCCGTTTTCCCTCTGGGGTGGTGAGAATAATCGACTTACTGGCGCAATCGATGTTTCCCTCATACTTGGATAACTAATCCATGCCTAGGATCACGTCCAATCCTTGTGATTCTAGGATAATAAGGTCCATGGGAAAAACATGTCTACCTATGGTCAATGGCAACTGAAAACATCCCCGACTAGCCATAGTCTCTTCTCCTGGGGAACTTACTAACATAGGTGACTTAAGGGCTACAATCGGCAACTTAAACTTGTCCACAAATCCCCTCGATATGAATGAATGCGATGCACCAGTGTCAAAAAGAACAAGGGCTATAAATGCATTAATCAAAAACTTACCAACAACTGCGTCAGGCTGCTCGACAATTTCCTCCACATTGACGTGATTCACCTGACCTCTAATGAAAGGGTTGGGCTTCTTTCTAGAGCTTCCATTGCCATTCCCATTCTTCGCCTCGGGACATTCGGTGGCGTAGTGTCCGGTTTTCCCGCACTTGAAACAGGTAATGTGACTCAGATCTTTCTTTGCGGGTGTTGCGGAGTTGGAACGATTCTGATTGCCATTTCCTCCATTCCCATTGCCATTCCTATGGCCATTATGGTTATGTCCATTTCCTCCGTGATGAGAATGGCCTCCATGGTTATGGTGATTGTGTCCACCATACTTGCTGGATCCTGATCCATTATTTCCCAAGTACGGGGTATAGCGGGGCTTCTGCTGAGCTCCAGAGTTATACTTACCCTGTCCGTACTTCCTCTTGCGATTCTCTATCTGCTGCTGCTTGCCTTCCAGAATGAGAGCCTTGTCAACCAACTCTTGAAAGTTATTGAAGGTAGCCACGTTCATCTGAAGTCCCAGATCATCATTCAGTCCCTCGAGAAACTTCTCCTGTTTAGCGGCATCTGTGGCCACATCTCCTGGAGCATATCGGGCTAACTGGCTGAACTCATCCACATACTAAGCCACTAAACGGCTCCCTTGGCATAGGTTGCGGAATTCCCTCTTCTTCAGACTTATGGCTCCGGCTCAAACATGTGCGGTGCGACAAGCCTGCTGGAACTGATCCCATGTCACATTGGCCACGGGGAAGGTGGTGGTGTAGTTTTCCCACCACGAAGCTGCTGGTCCATCTGGTTGATGCGCGGCAAAGCGCACCTTCTCAGCATAAGTGCATCCTGTGGTGGTCAGCTCCCATCCGATCTTGCGGAGCTAGTCATCTGCGACAATCGGCTCGGTGCTGCTGGAGAATACTGGTGGATTCAACCTCAAGAAACGGGTAAGGTTGTCAATTGGGGGTGGTGGCGGTGGGTTGTTGTTCTGGTTCTCATTCTGGAGGAGCATCTGCATGAGGGCATTCTGGTTTTGGATCAACTGGGTAAGTTCCGACAGAAAGTTGGATCCGGGGTCACATCTCGGAGGCATCTGATGGGTTTAGAGTGGGTGAGAATTTAGAATGGAACAAGGGCCTAGTGGGAAAAGTCACTACCCATATGCAAATGAGGCAAATAAAACTCCAAACCACATCACTCCAATCAAGGTTAACACAATCACACAAAAGGCTCACGAACTAATCAAAAAAATTCTAATTGAATAACGAATTACTAATGTCTAAATGGTGGTCTGCTAGTTCTTGTTGGTAGAAGACTCCATCAGATCAACGTCGGCTCCAGCTTCTTCTTCGTCAGTGTCATCTTCATAGGGCATGGTCTCGCCGGGCTGAGCAAACTCGGTTGTGGGGGTCAACAACTATTTTGTTGAAGTAAAGAAGAGATAGAAATAAATAGAGAAGAGCATAAGACCAACGGATATATACGAAAATTGTAAAGTAAGATTTTTCCATCCTATGGCTTTTCCATTCCTAGTGGTCGCGTCCTACAATCAGCATGTGCTCTGAATACCATCTTGTAGAAACCCGATCCCAATGGACCGGAGTCTCTGTGCTTAAGTGTCATCCCTGGATTGGTATGCTGACACACACAGTACTCAAGGAATTATAACAGAGTTCAATCACACACTTTATTACATCGAGGTCCTCAAAAGAGTATTTATTACATAAATATGGCTGAAGGCCATCTAAATAAAATAACTGCGGAAGCTTCGTAGATAAATGAGTCCATCCAACTCCATGGCAAAACTGAGTGCAGAACAACGACCTATCTCACCTTAATCCTCGTCGGAAAACTCTGCAACATGAGACGTTGCAGCCGAGTAGGTCAGCACATGGAATATGCTGGCAATGTCACACTATAGAATAATGATGAAAAAGACTATCTCTATTTGCAAATTTGGCTAGTGGAGGCTCTAAGTTTAATTTTACATGAAGCTAATTTTTTCCTACAACAAAGGAATAATTTTTTATTTTACTACCAAGTTTATGTCATTATTGAGAAGGTTCCTCCAACTCAATCCCAAAATTCCCAAGCTATTAATAACTCAATTCATTAATTAAATAAAGTGATGAGATCAACCAATAATTCACTTTTAGATACTCAAATTTGTCCATAACCGGGGGCACGGCTAATCATGATTAGTTTATACACTCTGCAGAGGTTTGCGTACTTTTCCCCACAAAACTCGACCACCTCCATGATCGGAAGATCGAGACGTAGTCTTCCTGAAAGTGTTCCCCTTAACCCTGGATAGGCCGGTACACCTACTTTCCCCTACATCTGCTAGCCTACCCGAAAAGGCTCACACAAACTTACTCAACTATGCCAGAGCCCATATTGGCTGGTGGTTGCACATGGAAGTTTCTAGGCATGAAATATCGTATGATCCCTTTGAGCCCGGGTGGCATTCCGTAGGGTGATCTCACGGGTCCTCCGGGATCCCCTAGGGAAAGCACTGGATTCTCCAGGTGCCCCAACCATTCCACCCAGAGTTGTGTTAATGTTGCCACCTTAAGGTTAACCCAAAATTATTATTTCTCTCTTATAACTTGCATGAATCACACATACCAATCCCCGTCTACGTGCATGGCTAAGCAATATATAAGCATAACGAATATTTCCGGGTGATCAAAGGTCATAGGTTCCTACCTCACTAACTACATAGCAATGCCACAATTCCCAATCCTACTCATGCAAATTTGTAAGGGTGAAACTAATGCATAGTAAAACTGGGTATAGAAAAGTATGATCAAAGTGTGAACTTGCCTTGCCGACGTTCGTTAAACTCAAAAGATTGGTAGTACTCCGCCTCGCACTCCGGACAATCTAGCATAAGCAAGCAATAATATACATAAGCATACAAGCAAAGAATCAAAAGAAAAACGAAGAACAGACTTCAGAAAACTCCAAAAAGAACCAAATAAATTTCTGTACAGAACGTAATTTTAACAGTAGCAAAATTATATGGTTTTGGTTTTAACAGAAGGTACACGTCACAAGCTTCGATTTGCAAAAGGAATCACCTAAAACAGAGTTACGAAACTCAAGTTATGGCCTAATGACCTAAAACGGAGTTATGGCCTAATGAAGTTCGAATACAAAGCTGTCCGAACTCAAATTTTAAAACTTTCAAAAAAAAATTGTTTGGTTCTCTAGATAGAGGGGATTTTTATGAAACCGTAGGAAAAAGAATCAACTAAATCGGATCTATAGATTAAAAGATACTAGATGATACCCCGCGCGTTGCTGCGGGAATTTATAAGGTTAATTCATAGTCCCAAACAGTGTAACAAATAATAAAATTATGGATCAATGTGATTACCCTATAAATAGGAACAATATGTCAAGAATTTGGTATCTCACACTTACATGTAGAAACTGACCAAGGAGTACTAATGACAGTTTTTCTTGATTACAAATGAAGGTGATCACTCGGTTGATGAACTAAATCTAAATTTAGGCAATATAATTACTAAATTGTAGGTAAAAGCCCTAGTGTAGTTTGTAAGAAGTTGCATGCATGGTTGACGATGTAGTATATGAGGCTCATACGGAAACTGAGAACACTGCATATTGTATATATGAGCTGCATATGAAACATTCGGATGAGTCCATAACAAAATGATTGTGAACAAAAAGTAGGATAGACCATTATGAACAAAATGATTTTTCTATTTTGCCGTTGTCAAGTATAGAATGTAACTAAATATGGTAAGAAATTAGATGTGCAAACTAACTTGACAGTCTCAAGGTAGATATTAATTTGAAATATACAAACTTTACAGTTCATAGTATGGAAAATACAATTTCTACCAAGGGTATGGCCAAAAATATTTTCTTCTTTGTCCTTCATGTAGAATATAGTCTTGGTCCCCATGGGAACCAAGCGACTCGGCAATGAAATATTACTTCAAATCGGTCAACAGAAACTGACGGGAAAATAATAACAAAACTATGCATTCATTTATACGACATTAGTTTGTAAAGTACTCGTGTAATTGGGCTAATGTAGATAGGCAAAATCGTTAAGAAAGAAACAATATATACCATAGGAATAAACAAACATATCTTCAAATAGATAAAAAAATAATCTACCTGCCTCGCTCTTCATGATCTAGGTGAGCATTCCCACAGTTTGCAACTCTCATATGTGTGATGACTAATCCAATATAGACCAAAATTTGAATATGCCGCCTTTGAATTTATGACATCCAATCACTGAAACTAACATATTTTGTGCGGTGACCTGCGAGAATACGGACGCAAGCAAGACCATTGGAACAATTATGTCTATGCATATGTATATATTGATGGGTGGACACTTTACTGACCAAAAGTGGCTTAAATTGGACATCTTGTTTATTCACCTGTAGCCAAGTGTCCAACTTATCATATATTTGGGTCACTTTATTAGCTACAACTAAGTCTTATACGCAATTGAAGAAATCAAGCTGGGCAAAGAAAAACACCTAGAAAGGCAAGAGCACCTGATGTATTCCAAACTTCTACGCAACCTATAGAGAAGCATGAGCTCTCTAGAAGGACTTGTACTGAAATATGATGCATCAGTTTGGAGCCCAATTTTTGAAGTGGATATTATATATAAAGATTCGATGTTTTTTCCTTTTGCCTCTTTAATTGACACTATCAGATGTGAGCAAAGGCTAAGAAACGTCATGTACAGTGTAGATAGCAAAACTGTACTCTGGCAATGCACAAATCTTGAAAATAAGCACAGTTAGTTCCCCGGAGAAATTAAGGGTAATTCTAAGTAGAACTATTAACTACCTAAGCCTAAATAAAGCACACGTTGTCAAAACAGTACTGCAACATGCTATGCAATCGTTAACCTGAACATGGGAATCAAAACGTCCAAAGTATGAAAGTAGCATATATACACACAGAAATGGTAGGAACAACATACAATATATTTTGTTTCAGGTTTACCCCAGCCACTCCGTTCAGGCATAGACCTTCCAAGTGTATGTGCCCCAGGCAAAGCAATGATTCCCTGCAGGCACAGGGTACACACAGCTCACAAATACCTGTTGAAACAACATGGGAAAACAGGTGACAGAGAACAGTATCTACACACCTTGTCATCAAGGCCCATTCATGCAGATTTATTTGTAGTTGGCAAGTGCTACAGAAATTGAGGTCTGACCTTCACCCCATTATATCTGTCTAGGTTAGAATAAATATTTGAATATTCTCTTCAAACCTAATTTCCTTTCTTTTATCAACCTGGCATGAGGAAGCTGGTGGCCGAAAGATTTAACTAAAATACGTACGTGTTGATGTCACAGGACATGAGCAGCATCCACCTGAGGGGAAGCTTCTTGGTTAGAAATTTTGCTCGATGCACATTCTAGTTCGTTGTCCTCTGCATACAAAACAAATAAAGCAATAGGAGAACTGCAGTCCACTCGCAAAAAAAATTGGAGAACTGCAGTCAAGCTTGCAAATCCTTGGTCTCAACAAATAAAAATACATATAAAACAAATAAATGGGGCGGGAGGGGGGGGACCACCTGGTGGATCCATGGCGAGGTGGCTGTATGCTATGCAATGAGAATCAGTATTCCATTTGTGAGGAGGCGGCTGCGTGCTCCAAGGCCTGAGTCCTGAGCAAGGAGGGAAGGTGAAGGTAGTACTAACCTGCAATCATGATGTGGAGCGAGGAATGCAGAAGGGAGGACGCCGGTTATGCCTGCTGATCAACCGATCACAAAAGCAAAGCAATTCGGTCGCTCGCTTGCCTTCGGGCTTAATATTTGTGGTGGAGGGCGCGAGCGCCATCTCCTCTCGTAGAGAGCGATCTTGTCGAGGCAGATTGCGCACACTCCGCAGTCCCCCGCCTCCCGGTTGCCGCCAACCCCGCCGCCCATGGCCGCTGCCTGATAGGAACAGAGAAGCCAAACCAGATTAGATCACCATATACCCAGCGAAGGTGCAGATACAATCGAGAAGATCCAAGGAGTACCCCTAGTCGTTGAGGGAGAGTGCAGCCGGGAGCGAGGCGGCGGAGGAACCGGCGGCGGCGGCAGCCATGTCGGTCGGCAGTCGGGGACCCGAGGTGGAGGCTACGGGAAAAGAACGAATCTGATGTTTGAAGGGGAGAACAGATCCACCCCTTTTACTCTTGCATTAGTTTTTAGTGGAGGAAGAGGACCAGGCGCAGAAGATGAAGAGGGAGATGAAATCAATGATCAATCGATGGGGGAGTAATCTCGGGGAGTAATTGAGGAGACGGTCGGGCTGCAGTGTTGCAGATGTAGCTTTGATTTTGTGGCACCCAACCCATCGTCCGTGGGCAGGCTGTGTCGTGAGACGTAAAACAGGCTAACAGAAGTAACTGAAGCCAACGTGTGTATTATCCACTGTAGTGGGTCCTGCTTGTAAGTTTCTAACTGAATGCTGATGTGGCAGCGCTGCTGATGTTGATAGGCTGCATGTCAACAGAAATAGGTTAGTGGGGATGAACTATTTAGGTATTATAGATACTAGAAAGAAGATTGGAAAAGAATCTGAAAAAAAGTAAAACGTGAAAATATTAAATTTCGTCCGACCGTGGCTGAGGTGCCACGTGGCGCTGCGGGATTGGCTGCGCGTGTTTGATGCGGGCGGGTGGCCGATCCGTAGGAAAAACGAATCATGGCGGCAAAAAAGAAAAGAAATACCGCAGCCGGTTCGATCTAAACCGAAAAAAACCAATCTAGGTGAACCGTTTTTTTACTGAAACGAAGAACATGCGCTCGCTTAGAGAGAAGATCGTGCGTGTTGGGGCGGCTTGGGTTCGGTGGGGCGGCGGCTCCGACGGTCGTGGGCGACGGCGGAGGTGTCGGGAGGATGCAGCATGGTGTGTCTCGTCCAGTGGTGGAGTCGGAGATGGTCGGCGATGACGAACGGCGACGGAACAAAATGATGAATCTCGGTGCTCCGGGTGCTCCGGCCAAGACGGCGAGGTTGGTCGGCTTCTGTAGATGGAGAGGGGATGCAAGACCTTGTCAAAATGAATCTAGGGGTCGAATGAAGTCGAACTACAGAAGAGGGAGGCTCGGGATAGCTCACCGGCGTCGGAATATGGCGATGAACTGCAGCGTCTGCGGCGAGATTGGAACGGTGATAGCGAGCGTTTGGGGTGGACTTGGCGAGGGGTTTCGAGGGGAATCGGTCGAGAGGGGTCATGGCTATTTATAAGACATCTTCCTTGAGCGAGGGGAAGACTAGAGATAGGGTTTCCAAGAGGATCGGACGCGGCGGCGGCATCTCGTGCGTGTACCTGTAGGATTCTGTTCTGTATGTAAGTGGGGAAGAAGAAAGAGCGGAGCCCAGCGCTCAGAAAAAAACGAGAGGGAGAGAGGGTTACGTGAGAGAGAGAGAGAGGATCAGGGGCCAGATCCTATTCGGCGCCTTAAGCGCCGGATACAGGCAAATCGGCTAACCGGCGCATACCCCCTCTGCGCCTTGGGCCGGCCCACTTTCAATATTTTTTTTCTGTTAAATGTCAAAAAAATCGTGCGCTCGCCAGTTTCGAACTCTAGACCTCTCGATATCAAAGCATACGGCTTCAACCACTAGGCCATATCGATCACATGTGCCAACCTACTTCCTTTTCCCCTTTTATTCTCTTCGGTAGACGGAACTAATTCTTTTTCTTTTTTTCCTTTCCTTCGTGCGTGAACTTTTTTAAAAATTGATGATTTTTTCAAATCAGATGAACTTTTTTCAGATTTGATGAACTTTTTCAAATTTGATGAACTTTTTTCAAATCGATGAACATTTTTTTCAAATTCAGTGAACTTTTTTCAAAACCGACAAACTTTTTTAAAATTCGATGAACTTTTTCAAAATTGTTGAACTGTTTTTGTAATTTGATGAACTTTTTTTCAAATCGATGAACTTTTTTTTCAAATTTAGTGAACTTTTTTCAAAATCGATGAACTTTTTTTCAAATTCAATGATCTTTTTCGAAAAATGATGAACTTTTTTGAAATTAGATGAACTTTTTTTTTCAAATCAATGAACTTTTTCTTTTCAATTTTGATGAACTTTTTTCAGAACCTATTTACTTTTTTCCAATTCATGAATGTTTTTCGAAATTTGATGAACCTTTTTTCATAAAAATATCAAAAATCTAAGTTATATTGCGTAATACACAGCGTAGCTAAGTTAGTTCTTAAAGCGTTCGCGTTGCTTTCAAGCACAGTCGTTCACAATCTGTAGTGGTTAGCTGAACCATTCTTTGCTTTAGCGACGCGAGTTCGAGTCGTCACACTGGCATTTTTTGCAGGGTTTTTTTCACGAAACAGTTTTTCCAACCAACAGAACGGAGTGGGCCTACAGGATTGAGCCCGCAAACTCGCATGTAGGCGCCAGAAACACAAGCCGGCGCTGGCGCCGGTTAGGATGTCTCGGATCAGGGAACGAGGCGAGAGAATCAGGTGAGCGAGGGGCGAGCGGCCTGCGCTGGCGGCTGGGCCGGTTGGCGCCTGCTGTCGCTGGCTGGGCCGTGGCCTGGCTGGCGCAGCGGACATTTTTTTTAAAGAAATATTTTTTTTCTTATTCTATAGAAGCAAATAAAATACCAAAGTACAAATAAAACTATTCCTGAAATCCCAGAAAAATTGACACAATTATATGGTCTTATATATGACCTTGTGAACTTTTATCCAGCCTAAAATGCAAATTTTAAAAATAAACATTTTTGTTATGCTAATAAAATTTGCATCAAAATAAGTTGCCAATAAAACCCAATAAATATATTTTGATTTCAAATTCAATTTCCAATATTTCCCTTCTATTTTTGAAGAAGTCCTTTTATCTTCTCTCTTCATTTTATTTTTGAAATAATGGAAGTGAATTTTGGTGAAACCGAATTTGATCCAAATTCCCAATTTTGAAATATCAAAAGTGGATTTAGGGAAACTTCCAACTCTCACTTTTGGTCCTTGAGTTGCTCAAAGTCCCTTGGATCTGATTCAAATGAAAATCAATGGGGCAAAAATGCATAAATCATGGATGCATATGAATGATCTATTTACAAAACATCCAACATAGCTCTGGTGCATCCGTTGCATGGCAATCTCTACTCCTTGCATTGACATCAATTGATGGGCATCTCCATAGCCCGTTGATTACCCTCGTCAATGTGAGATTTTCTCCTTTTTTGTCTTCTTCACATAACCTCCAACATCATATTCTACTCCACCCATAGTGCTATATCCACGGCTCACTCTTATGTATTGCGTGGGAGTTGAAAAAGCTGAAGCGCGTTAAAAAGTATGAACCAATTGCTTGACTTGTCATCGGGGTTGTGCATGATAAATACTTTGTGTTAAGAAGATGGAGCATGACAAGATTATATGGCTTTGTAGGGATAATTTTCTTTAGCCATGATATTTTGAGAAGACATGATTGCTTTTTAGTATGCTTGAAGTATTATTGTTTTTATGTCAATATTAAACTTTTGTTTTGAATCTTATGGATCTGAATATTCATGCCACATTAAGAAAGATTACATGATAAACATGTTAGGTAACATTTCACATCAAAAAATTTGTTTTTATCATTTACCTACTCGAGGACGAGCATGAATTAAGTTTGGGGATGTTTTACACGTCTCCAACGTATCTATAATTTTTTATTGTTCCATGCTATTATATTATCAACCTTGGATGTTTTATATGCATTATTATTCTATTTTATATCATTTTTTGGGACTAACCTATTAACCTAGTGCCCAGTGCCAGTTGCTGTTTTTTCCTTGTTTTTGTCTCTACAGAAAATCAATACCAAACGGAGTCCAAACGGAACGAAACTTTTTGACGATTTTTTTGGACCACAAGACACCCTGGAAGCTTCGGGAGGAGGCCAGAAGAGCCACGAGTGCACGACAAGCTCACTGGGCGCGTGTAACGCCCGGATAATTAAGCTACAGTAACCCTCTACTAATGATGCCACGTCACCACGGTTACTGTTGATAAACTCGTATTGATTCAAACCCCGTTCAAATTCAAATTTAAAATCAAGTCAAACTATAAAAGTTTTCAAATGTTAAAACAAAAATGTTCATAATTGTCGGCGTTCTGGGATCGGGGGTACCCAGACTTGCCTGCCTGCGGCCCAGCACGCGGACTCATCGACGGCCCGGTACGGACCAGCTGCAGGACCCCCAGGACAAGACCCTCGTGAGGGCCCCGGCCTCGCGAGGCGGGTGATGCCAAGACCTCCAGAGGAGCAGCTCCCCGAGCCTGCCTCCCGAGGAGTGGAGATCTCTATGCAGGTACCCGCCTCATGAGGCCGCGATGACGTGAGCCATGACGATCAAGGCCAGGCGGGCGCCAGCGGGCGTAGAGGGGACAGTTTCCTCTTCGGTGCTAAGGGAGCAAGGACAGGCGCAGGTTCCCGAGGAAGGCCCCAAAGCTTTCCACTCCGGTGCAACGAGACTAAGACCACGAGCTCGGCCGGACGGATGTCATGGTCGAGCCCACCGTTGCGTCATGGCCAGAACCTTTGCAGGCGAAGACCACCTTTTGTCAGGATAAGATGTACTCCCTGTCCCCTTTCAAAATTGGCCACTATGGATTTCCTTCCCGCCTAAGCTAAGAGGGAGAAGGACCAAGGCCACTATAAATATGGGCTAGCCACCACCGTAGAGGGGGGCCGACCCCGGACCGATCCATCCTCACCACCCGAGCCCTCGCGAGGCTGCTCATCCACTGTACCAGTTCATCCTCAACCTCCTCGTGAGGCCAATCCACCAAAAGCAGGAGTAGGGTTTTACACCGCAAGGTGGCCCGAACCTGGGTAAATCTCTGTGTTCATCTCTTTCCTACGATCGTGCGCACCCGGCGAGATCAAGCCTAGGGGGTGGCGAGCAGAGCGTCATTGCGAAGCAAGATCCTTCGTACACGCCCCAGAGTTCAAACCTCGTTTGGGTCTGCGTAGCCCTGATTCCGACATTTGGCGCGCCGGGTAGGGGCTTGTCGAAGCTCTCGTTTCTTCATCGACCACGCTCCGCCCTCGCTCTATCGTCCCCATGGCAGATGTCGTCCCCCAGGCTTAGTGGCCTGCGGCTTATGGTAGCACCGCGGGTTACCCGGCCTTCACCCCCGGCCTGCGTCGAGTGCAGTGGCCGGTGAGGTTCAGGCCTGCGCTGCCCCCGCACTACAATGGCGCGGCTGACCCCCGGGAGTTTCTCCAGCTGTATGCGCAGGCCATCCGAGCGGCGGGCGGCGACGACAAGGCTATCGCAAACTGGCTCCCTCTGGCCCTCACGGAGATGCCACGCTCTTGGCTCCGCAGCCTCCAGGAGGCCTCGGTGTCCTCCTGGGAGGAGCTCCGTGATCAGTTCATCGTGCGCTTCACGGCCCCGGGGCCCCATGCGGTCGCTTGTATCCTCGGCGGGTCGCAGGCGCGTGCATCCGGTCGCCACATCAAAAAGCTCCTCCGCTAGGCAGGTCCTACTCGGCCACGGCCCGAGGCCTCGCGGGGCCATACGAGGCCGGAAGCCGACATCATCTTCGACTCCAGGGATCATCCCCGGACCACGGTTGCTGCTAGTGTGCTCTTTATGCTATGCACGCCCACCATCAGCAATGTCGCGGTCACCAAGACCCTCATCGACGGCGGCGCCGGCCTTAATGTCCGCTCCGTGGAGGCCTTCGACATGCTCTAGGTGCCTTACGACCAGCTCACTCCCACCAAGCCCTTCTCGGGGGTGACCAAAGGCTCCGCCATCCCCTTGGGGTAGGTGTGCCTTCCCATCACCTTCGGCAAGCGCGACAATTACCATACTGAGCTGATCGACTTCGACGTGGCCTGCATCGGCCTTCCATACAATGCCATCCTGGGGTATCCGGCCCTCGCCAAATTCATGGCGGCGACCCATCCGGGCTACAACATCATCAAGATGCCAGGCAGCAGCGGCGTCATCACGGTGGCCGGAGACACAAAGGACATGGTCCGGGCCCTCAAGCTCATCTACAAAGCCGCAGCGGCCTCACGCCCTGACGCCGGGGGCGCCCCGGAGGTTCTGGAGGCCGGGCCCGCGAAGAAAAAATAGTTGTTCTCGCAGGACCGGGCCGAGATGAAGCAGGTGCTAGTCGACAGCGGGGGCTCGGGCCCCACCTTCACCATCGGCGTCGGCCTTCCCCCGGAGCAGGAGGAGGCGCTGGTTGATTTCCTCTGTGCGAACAAGGACGTGTTCGCGTGGGAGGCGTCCGACCTGGTGGGCGTCCCGAGGGAGGTGATCGAGCACCACTTGGCGGTATGCCCCAGTGCGCGCCCGGTGAAGCAGAAAGCATGACGTCAAGCGCAGGAGAAGCAAGCATTCATTGTCCAAGAGGTGCGCAAGTTGCAAGAAGCCGGGGTTATTCCAGAGGTGCGGCGCCCGGATTGGTTGGCCAACCCGGTGGTTATCCACAAAAAGGGGGGGGGGGGAGGAGCGCATGTGCGTCGACTTCACGAGCCTCAACAAGGCTTGTCCTCAGGACCCCTTCCCGCTCCCGTGCATCGACCAGATCATGGACTCCATCGCCGAGTGCGATCTATTGTGCTTTCTGGATGCTTTCTCAGGTTATCATCAAATCAAAATGGCGACTGAAGACGTCGAGAAGACTGCCTTCATTTCCCTGTGTGGCGTATACTGCTACACCTGCATGCCTTTGGGGTTGCGAAATGCCGGTGCAACCTTCCAGCGGCTGATGCACATCGCGCTAGGGCCGCAGCTGGGGAGAAATGCGGAGGCGTACGTCGACGACATCATGGTCAAGTCACGGGAGGCAAGGACCCTAATCAAAGACCTGGAGGAGACGTTCGCCAACCTGCGCCAAGTGAACTTGAGGCTTAACCCAAAGAAGTGCATTTTCGGGGTCCCATCCGGCAAGCTGCTTGGCTTCCTTGTATCGCATCAAGGGATCGAGGCTAACCCCAAAAAAATCAAGGCAATTGAAAAGATGCACCCGACCCTGACCCTCAAGGAAATGCAGAAACTGGCGGGTTGTGTGACCTCCTTGGGGTGCTTCATCTCTAAGCTTGGTGAGCGCGCCCTCCCCTTCTTCAAGCTCATGAAGAGGAAGGGCCCTTCTGAGTGGACCCCGGAAGCAGAGGCCGCTTTCCAGGACCTCAAGAGATACCTCACGAGCCCACCTGTCATGGTGGCACCTCGCCCTCGAGAGCCCCTGGTGCTCTACTTGGCGGCCACCCCCACTCGGCCAGCGCAGCGCTTGTGGCGGTCCGGGAGGAGCGCACCAGCGTAGGCGCGAGGCCAGGCGACCCGCAAGGCGTCGCGCAGCCTTCGCCACCTCAGGACAGCGCCTCTAAGGCCCTCGTCGCTTCACCAACCAATGGAGCTCCCAAGCTGTCGGATTCAGGGCTCCGCAGACCCAAGAAGGTTCGAACTCTGGGGCGTGTGCGAAGATCTCAACCTCTCAAGCCTCGAGCTCGTCACCCTACAGCCTAGCCGGATACACGCTCGAGCGGGGAAGAAGATAGACACGACAGTTTACCCGGGTTTGGGCCACCTTGCGGTGTAAAACCCTACTCCTGCTTTGTGGTGGATTAGCCTCATGAGGAGGTTTGAGGATGAACTAGTACAGTGGATGAGCTGCCTCATGAGGGCTCGGGGGGGGGGGGGTGAGAATGAGTCGACCCCTTCTATGGTGGTGGCTAACCTATATTTATAGTGGCCTCGGTCCTCTTCCTTGGAAACTTAGGCGGGAGGGGATTCCACAATGGCCAATTTGAAAGAGGACATGAGGTACATCCTATCCTGACAAAAGGTGGTCCTCTCCTGCAAAGCTTCTGGTCGTGACGCAGCAGTGGGCTCGGCGATGACATCCGTCCTGCCGAGCTCGTGGTCTTGGTCTCGTTGCACCGGAATGGAAACCTTTGGGGGATTCCTTTGGAACCCACGTTTGTCCTTGCTCCCTCAGCACCGAAAGGGAAATTGTCTCCTCTGCGCCCGCTGGCGCCCGCTTGGCCTTGGTCGTCATGGCTCACGTCATTGCAGCCTCGTGAGGCCGGGCACTTGCAAAGGAATCTTCGCTTCTCGGGAGGCAGCCCGGGGAGGCCGCTCCCTCTGGAGGTCTTGGCGTCATCGGCCTCGCGAGGCCAGGGGGCCCTCGCGAGGGTCTTGTCTTGGTAGTCTTGCAGATGATCCGTACCAGGCCGTTGAGGAAGCCACGCCGCGGGCCGCAGGCAGGCAAGTCTGGGTACCCTGGTTCCCAGAACGCCGACAGTAGCCCCCGGGCCCAAGGCGCGCTCGGGCTGGCTTCGAGGCGAAGCCAAGGCGCAAGGGCAAAGCGCCGCGGGCCCCAACCGCCTGCGGGCCAGGCTGACGCGTGGCGCTTGACGGGACGCAGACGCCTCCACTTGCCCACATCGCCTCGGGCAACCGCCCAGGCTGACAAAAGGTTGGCGCACGCCCGCAGAGCCATCATTGCCCTGCTGCGCGCTTGCCTTCTGCCCCTCCTCCTCTTCGCAAGCTTGTGCCTTATTTGCCGGATTCCGCGCCAGCTCCAATCCACCTCGCCGCCATGGCCCCCAAGAAGAAGAGAGGCAGGGCTCCAGCAACGACGGAGCCCCCGGCGGGGCCGGAGCCCGCGCTGGGCCGGTCCACCGTGATCAACCGCGAGGGGCTGGACAAGGTCCGGCCCGCGATTGCCGCCAACTCCAACGAGTGGAAGGCGACGAAGATCTGGCCGGCCTCCCGGTCTTTGGTCGACATGGAGGCTACCAATATCCCTCTCCATCTTCACGCCCTTTTCACCGGTCAGCTGCCGTCGTTCTCCGACTTCTTCAATGACGTGCTTACACACTACCAAATCCATGCACTGCACCTGGATCCTGGGTCCATCGTCCTTCTCTCCGCCTTCGCGTTCCTGTGCGAGGCCTTCGTGGGGATCGCCCCGTCCGTGGCCCTGCTCCGCCACTTCTTCTCCCTCTAGATGGTCGCCGGTGGGCAGCGCTCGGGGTGCGTGTCGCTTCGGGCGGTGGCGGCGACTGCGGACGCCAGCATCGACCCCACGCTCCACCCAGACGCGGCAGGATTCAGGAAGCAGTGGGTGTATGTTGACGCCACCACATACAGCCCCTTGCTCCTGATCCCAATGGCCCCCGCGGAGCCGAGCTCCGGTTGGGAGCACGCGGTGCTCATTGACCCGCGGCTCGCGCGGGTCATGGCCAGGTTGGCCGTCTTGAGGGAGGCGGGCGTGATGATGGCGATGGTGGTGAAGGAGTTCGTCCGGCGGCGCATCGCCCCACTCCAGCGCCATTCTCGCCCAATGTGGCCTTCACCGGCCCCGAAGATGCCATGAAGCTCTAGAAGCCTTTGCTTCACTCCAACACACTGCGCGGGGTGCTTTGCCTCCTGACTGGCGGGGAGCCCGCCGATCTCCCATCAGGAGGATCCCCCCTGTACAATTACCCGAACGGGGGAGCCTTCACCGGTAAGAAGCCGCGCTTCGACGAATGGGGGCTGCTTCCCAAGGACCACATCGGGCCCCGCGACAACCCCCTGCTGGTGACCCCGGGGTCCGGGGCTCTGGAGGTGTGCGCCCCCGTGACAGCCGCAGGGGGGCTTCCTGAACCGCGCGCTCCTAAAGCATGAGTTCCCACTCCTCCGAGCGGCGGAGGAGACGCCTCGCCTGGGGACACGGCCTCCACCCCCGCAGTGGGAGGCCACGTGCCAGGCTCCAGCGTGCTGCCCTTTGGTCCTCGCGCATCCCGGAGGAGGAAGGAGTCTGATGGCCGTTGCAGCCCTGCCCCAAGGGCCCTGAAGAAGAGGAGGAGGTGGATTGCCGCGTATGAGTAAGCACACTGCCTTCCCTGATCCTCGCGCATCATGTTTTTCTGACTCTTGTTCCTCAGGTTCCCCTCCAACGAAGGAACGGGCGTGTCTCGGGCACCGCCACCGGAGGGCACCTGTCCCGTCGCGACCTCGTGTCTCATGAGCCACGCAATCGTGCGCAAGGAGGCACCCGCACCCGAGTCGAGGCCAACCCTGGGGGGCCTCGGGCCTGCATTCCCGGCATCCATCCTCAGGGGCGGCCTTCGGATTGCGGGGGCATTGCCTAGGGCTCCCCCGCTGATCCTTGCCGGCGGCCAGGCGACTCGCGCCACGGCACCATCTTCAAGCAGCGGGGTGAATCCGCGTCGGGCCTCGCCTCGGACCGGGGGGCCGGGTGAGGGAGCCCCAGCCCCCGGGCCCTTGCCGGGGGCGGGCGAGTCTTCGCACGCCTCCTCTACCGACTGGGGCGCGGAGGAAGGCCCCGGCCAGGCGTTGGAGCTCGCGCGCGGGCGCAGCATCATCCGGCACGGCCTTCTCCAGGAGGTAGTGAGCGCGCTCGGGCGCCTTGGGTGGAGCTCGGTGACGTCGACACACGCCTTGAGGCGGAGCACTCGCGCCTGGCGCGCGAGTGGCGCCGGCTCGAGGTCGCCGTCAACTTTGGTCGCCTGCAGCGCGAGCACGCTCGCGGGGAAGAGGAGGAGTCCCTTGCCGCGGCGAGGGAGGCTCGCGATCGTGCCCTGGAGGAGGCTCGAGCCATGGATTGCTGGCGCGAGGCATCTGAGAGGCGCGAGAAGGAGCTTCGAACGCTGCTCTCGAGCGACAAGTCTCGACGCGCAAAGCCCCGCTTACCGCCTCAATGGGCAGGCCACCGACGAGTGAAGCAAGGCTCCGCACGCTCGAGGACATGTTGACATTGGAGGCGCTGGAGCAGAGCCTGGAGCGCGAGCGGTTGGAGGTGATGGAGCGCCAAGTGGCCACTGCTGAGGGCGCTCTCGCCTCTCAGGAGGCGACGATCTAGAGAGAGGATGACGAGAAGGTTGCGGGGGTCCACAAGGCGCTCGCCGAGGAATACCGCCGGAAGCTGGAGCTTTAGGAGACTCGCTTCTGCACGCGGCGCAGCGAGCTGAAGGGCGAGGCCGACGGCCTCAAGGAGAAGCTAGCCACGGTGGACGCTCAGGCCGTGGCCAAGGCCGAGCTATCCTTCCTCTACAAGCAGGTGGAAGGTGTTTCCTCCCTCATGGAGAAAGCTTTGGACGAGGCGAGCCGAGCCCGGGTGCTTCAGCGCGAGCGCTCCCAGATGTTCGAGGCCCTTGGGCATAGGGCCAACTGAGCTTTGAGCGGCATTTGTGATGAGAACATCTCCAGCCCTCTTGTTGCTGATGATGCCGGTTACCTCAGCTTCTTCACCAAGGTCATGGAACGCCTCGAAGGTGGAACCAAAAAGGTGCGCCAGCTCGTCGAGGAGAAGAGCCGCAGCCTTCTCGCGCGTGCGTTCTCGCGCTTCTTCAGCCACCTTCTCCGCTTCGATCCTGACTTCGACTTTGAGGCCGCGATAGCCCCCGTACCCGGAGCGATCCAAGGCGCCCTTGTGGACTGGGTGGAAGATCACATGGATGACCTGATGGCGGAGCTTGCCCCTGCCGATGACGTAGGTCCGCTTGTGATCGAGGAATGTGGGGCTGACGATGATGACGACGGCAGCGGCGACAGTGATGGCACGTCTCCCTAGGCTGTTTTCTCCTGTTTTCCTATTAAGACTTTGAATGTGACCCCGCGGGGATGTGAAAGCATTTTTTGGAAGAAACTTCTCTATGATGTATTAAGTAACGTTGCACTCCCTTATGTCGCCTTCCCACTGCCTTTCGTGTGCCCGCAGCCCCTGAGCAGGGGTGGGTCGTTATCGTTATGCCAGGCCGCGACGCCCGGCCATGGTCAGGAGGTGGACGCCTGCCAAAGACCTTAGGCCACGCCTACCCGCAGACTCGCTCGAGAGCGCCGCGCGAGGATCCGGACGCCAAAGTCTTAAGGAGGTGTGTGCGCGGGCAGGTTCGCGGCTGCTGTGGCTTGGGCCCTCAGGGCATCTTCAGCGCCGCTGGGCTGACACAAGCGTGCGCACCGTGCCCAGCCCCCGCTCGTGGGGCGCGACAGAGGGAGCCATGGGTGGCCCCCACCTTTCACAAAAACGGAAATCAAGAGAGGAAGCACCACAAGAAGAAGAAAGAGAGTCCCCCTTTTTCCAAATAAAGACGCAAGAACTTCAAATTTATTCCAAGAAATGGCAAATTTGCTTACAAGAGAAAGCAAAGAATAGCTGCGTCCGGCACCTAAACTAGTCTTCCCACCAGCGAGGAGCATGGGGCCTCCACTGGGCGTGGGCATAGTCGCTGATTGACCGTGTCGTCCGCCAGCGCGGAGCATGGGGCTTCCACTAGGCGTGGGCATAGTCGTTGTAAGACCGTGTCGTCCGCCAGCGCGGAGCATGGGGCTTCCACTTGGATGTGGGTAGGAGCCCCCGTGAGGCTCGAGGGCAGCACTCAGGAGACTCGGGGGCGTGTACAACCCCACTCATTATTACGTGAGAGTGTCACAGGCGGAGATTGGAGGGGCGCAAGGCGATCGCCTTCCTCTTCGGTGCGGGCCCCAACCCTGGCCTTCGGATCACGCGACGGCGAGTCCGAGGCGCTGGCTGCCATGGGCGGGGTCTCCGACTTGGCGGCCGCCAGTGGGCGGCGTGACGCGCCTTCACGCCGGTCGCAGGCTTCGGACCCCTCCCGAGCCCTTGGGGTCTCGAGGCCCCCGGCGTCGCGTGGTTGTGGCTCAGGGGACCCCAGGGCCTCATGAGGCGCCCTGACCTCGCGGGCTCCTTAGGTCCTCGGGCCCCCTGGGGCCCTGTCCTTACTCGGGGTGCCACCACGCGCCTGGCGCGCTTAGTCCGGCTGTCGTTTCTCCGGCGTGCTGCGGAGACGTAGTTCACCTGCATCCCAAATTTAGCGTAACATGTTCTGAAAATATTTGTTGCAGCAGGGGGCATTTAATGTCACGATCGAGGCCCTATCGTGGGCCCGCTTGTGGCCTCCGGGCATCTTGAGGTCTTGCCGGTATCGAGGACCGGGCCAACGGAGGCCCGCCCTTTGTCAGCCCCCTGGCTCTTTGGCCTTGCCGATCGCCACCCCTGCCGACGGGTCATGATGGCCACGAGGTGGCCCGTCGCGGTGCCTCCCACGGGGGGGCATCTGCCCTGCCTGAGGCCCGAGGGAGCGCTTCTTGGGCCGGAGGGGAGATCCCACTCGCCTTCTTTCCGCCGCATGGCCCACCAGGTCCTCCCCAGAAGGATGAGCAAACACAGCAAGGGCACGCCTAGGTCCGTGGCGAGCGTCACGGCACAGGCGGGGGGACAGAGGCTCCGTACCCCGGCAGGCGACGTCGAGCAGCTCGGCGACCCGGTCGAGCCAAACGGTGTGGTCGCCATTGGCGGGGCGGTAGTGTAGTAATTCGCGCGCCGCGAGGAGCGCGGCCTGCGCGCTCGTCAGCCCCCGTCGGGCGTGGAGGGACGACGCCGTGGCGACGCTGGCGGAGGGCTCGACGGCGCGCCCGCTGCACTGGGCGGGGGGCGATGGTGACGAATCCTGCCGTTGGCGACGGCGTGTTGAGGGAGGCGAGGCGCGGCGAGATACGCCGCGGCCGAATGACGCTGCCGAATCGGAACGCGTGGCCCACCGCTCAGCACGGGCTTGGCTGGCCCTTGTCATGGGAGTGGCAAGGCGCGGGCGGAGCGTGGCTGATGAGGAGGCGGGGCTTCGCCACGCCCCTACCTGGCGCGCCAAATGTCAAATTCAGGGCTCCGCAGACCCAAGAAGGTTCGAACTCTGGGGCGTGTGCGAAGATCTCAACCTCTCAAGCCTCGAGCTCGTCGCCCTACAGCCTAGCCTCACCGGATACACGCTCGAGCGGGGAAGAAGATAGACATGGCAGTTTACCCAGGTTCGGGCCACCTTGTGGTGTAAAACCCTACTCCTGCTTTGTGCTGGATTAGCCTCACGAGGAGGTTTGAGGATGAACTAATACAGTGGATGAGCTGCCTCGTGAGGGCTCGGGGGGTGAGAATGAGTCGACCCCTTCTATGGTGGTGGCTAACCTATATTTATTGTGGCCTCGGTCCTCTTCCCTGGAAACTTAGGCGGGAAGGGATTCCACAACGGCCAATTTGAAAGGGGTACATCCTATCCTGACAAAAGGTAGTCTTCTCCTGCAAAGCTTCTGGTTGTGACGCAGCAGTGGGCTCGGCGATGACATCCGTCCTGCCGAGCTCGTGGTCTTGGTCTTGTTGCACCAAAATTGAAACCTTTGGGGGATTCCTTGGGAACCCACGTCTGTCCTTGCTCCCTTAGCATCGAAAGGGAAACTGTCTCCTCTGCGCCCGCTGGCGCCCGCCTGGCCTTGGTCGTCATGGCTCACGTCATCGTAGCCTCATGAGGCTGGGCACTTGCATAGGAATCTCTGCTTCTCGGGAGGCAGCTTGGGGAGGCCACTCCCTCTGGAGGTCTTGGCGTCATCCGCCTCGCGAGGCCAGGGGGCCCTCGCGAGGGTCTTGTCTTGGTAGTCTTGCAGATGGGCCATACCAGGCCATTTGGGGAGCCACACCGTGGGCCGCAGGAAGGCAAGTCTGGGTACCCTGGTTCCCAGAACGCTGACACAAGCACCTCGCACCCCACGCGAAGAAGGGCGCTGTCGACACCGTGCCCCTCGTCGAGCACCCGGTGTACTTCGTTAGCAACATGTTGCGGGATGCACGCGCGCTACCCTATGCAGCAAAAGCTCCTGCTCGCGCTCCTCGTCGCCTCAAGGAAGCTGCGCCATTACTTCCAGGGCCACCCCATCAAGGTCGTCTCTGCATACCCCCTGGAGAAGGTGTTGTGCAGCCCCAATGTTGCTGGGAGAGTTGCGGAGTGGAATATCGAGCTGCAAGCCTTCTAGCTGGAGTTCAGCACGACTAGGGTCATCAAGGGTGCGGCCCTCACCGATTTCGTGGCGGAGTGTACGGACGCTCCCGACCAGGGGCTGGGCGAGGGCCAGTCCCTCGTGCCTGGCGACGAAGCGCCCAATGGCTGCGTCATGCACTTCGACGGTACCTTCGCACGGCAGGGCGCGGAGGCTGGAGTCATGCTCATCTCGCCAACCAAGGACAAGCTCTACTACGCCGTGCAGCTTTGCTTCCAGCATGGCGAGAAGGTCTCCAGCAACATCGCGGAATATGAGGGCTTGATCGCCGGCCTCAGGGCCGCAGCCGCCCTGGGGGTCAAACGCCTCACTATCAAGGGTGATTCCCAGCTCCTCGTCAACTTCTCCAACAAGGAGTACAAACCGAAGGACGAGCACATGGAGGCATACCTGGAAGAGGTATGTATAATTAAAAAACATTTCTTAGGCTTGGAATTGCAACACGTTCCACGCGGCGCAAACAAGGAAGCAGATGACATCGCCAAGAGGGCATCTCGCCGCGAGCCTCAGAAGCCTGGCGTCTTCGAGGAGCGGCTCTTCAAGCCGTCGGCTGTGCCCCCGGCTATAGGCCCGACGCTGCTCCGGGAAGAGCTGCCACCGACCCCGCCCTCGGGTGCCCCAGCCTGCGGCCCGACCTCAGGAGCCCGCCTACTCTTGGCACTGGAGCCTCAGGCAGGCGGCTGGACCGAGGAGCTCAAGGCGTACTTGCTCCGCGGCGCCGTGCCGGAGAAGGAGGAGGACGCGGAACATGTGGCTCGCCAGGCCACTGCTTATTGCTTGCAGGACGGTGAGCTGTACCGCAGACGCCCCAACAATGTCTCGCTGTGGTGCATATCCGAGGAGCAGGGGCGTGAGCTGTTGATCGACATCCACAGTGGAGACTACGGACACCACTCCTCGTCGTGCGCCCTTGTGGGGAAGGTGTTCCGCAGCGGGTTCTACTGGCCTACGGCGCTCCACGACGCCACCGAGCTGGTCCGATCCTGCGAGGCCTGCCAGTTCCATGCCAAGCAGATTCATCAGCCCGCGCAAGGTCTCCAGACAATCCCGCTGTCGTGGCCCTTCGTGGTCTGGGGGCTGGATATACTGGGCCCTTTCCCTCGGGCGGTCGGTGGTTACCGCTACCTCTACGTCGCCATCGACAAGTTCACCAAGTGGGCGGAGGTGGAGTCCGTGTGCACCATCCCCGCAGGCTCGGCCGTCAAGTTCATCAAGGGCCTTGTGAGCCGATTCGGTGTCCCCAACCGCATCATTACCGACAATGGCTCCCAGTTCACAAGCAACCTCTTCAGGACATATTGTGCTAACCTTGGAACGCAGATATGCTACGCTTCGGTGGCGCACCCGCGGAGCAACGGCCAGGCTGAGCACGCCAACGCGGAGGTCCTGAGGGGCCTCAAGACAAGGAGCTTCAATAAGAAGCTTGAGGCCTGCGGCAGGGGTTGGCTCGGTGAGCTTCAGTCCGTGTTGTGGTCCGTCCGCACCACTGCGACTAAGCCCATCGGCGAGACCCCGTTCTTCCTTGTCTACGGGGCTGAGGCGGTCCTCCCGCACGAGGTCAAGCATCGCTCCCCGCGAGTCTTGGCATTCAATGAGGCGTGTCAGGATGCCTCGCGGGGAACTGATCTCGTGCTCGGAGAGGAGGCCCGTCGCCAAGCCTCACTCTGCGCCACGAGGTTGTTGGGGATCGTAGCAGAATTTTAAAATTTTCTACGCATCACCAAGATCAATCTATGGAGTCATCTAGCAACGAGAGAGGGGAGTGCATCTACATACCCTTGTAGATCGCGAGCGGAAGCGTTCAAGAGAACGGGGTTGATGGAGTCGTACTCGTCGTGATCCAAATCACCGATGACCGAGCGCCGAACGGACGGCACCTCCGTGTTCAACACACGTACGGTTGGGAGAGACGTCTCCTCCTTCTTGATCCAGCAAGGGGAAAGGAGAGGTTGATGAGGATCCAGCAGCACGACGGCGTGGTGGTGGAAGCAGCGGGATCTCGGAAGGGCTTCACCAAGCACCAACGAGAGGGAGAGGTGTCACGGGAGGAGAGGGAGGCGCCAGGGGCTGGGGTGTGTCCTCCCTCCCACCCCTCCACTATTTATAGGGGGAAGGGGAGAGGGGGCCGGCCCCCTCAGATCCAATCTGAGGGGAGGGGCGGCGGCCAAGGGGTGGCTTGCCCCCCAAGCCAGGTGGAGGCGCCCCCCACCCCTAGGGTTCCCAACCCTAGGCGCAGGGGAGGCCCATAGGGGGGCGCACCAGCCCACCAGGGGCTGGTTCCCTTCCCACTTCAGCCCATGGGGCCCTCCGGGATAGGTGGCCCCACCCGGTGGACCCCCGGGACCCTTCCGGTGGTCCCGGTACAATACCGATTACCCCCGAAACCTTCCCGGTGGCCGAAACTGGACTTCCTATATACAATTCTTTACCTCCGGACCATTCTGGAACTCCTCGTGACGTCCGGGATCTCATCCGGGACTCCGAACAATTTTCGGGTTACCGCATACTAATATCTCTACAACCCTAGCGTCACCGAACCTTAAGTGTGTAGACCCTACGGGTTCGGGAGACACGCAGACATGACCGAGACGACTCTCCGGTCAATAACCAACAGCGGGATCTGGATACCCATGTTGGCTCCCACATGCTCCTCGATGATCTCATCGGATGAACCACGATGTCGAGGATTCAATCAATCCCGTACGCAATTCCCTTTGTCTATCGGTACGATACTTGCCCGAGATTCCATCGTCGGTATCTCGATACCTTGTTCAATCTCGTTACCGGCAAGTCTCTTTACTCGTTTCCGTAACACATCATCCCGTGAACAACTCCTTGATCACATTGAGCTCATTATGATGATGTCCTACCGAGTGGGCCCAGAGGTACCTCTCCGTTACATGGAGTGACAAATCCCAGTCTCGATTCGTGCCAACCCAACAGATACTTTCGGAGATACCCGTAGTGCACCTTTATAGCCACCCAGTTACGTTGTGACGTTTGGTGCACCCAAAGCACTCCTACGGTATCCGGGAGTTGCAAAATCTCATGGTCTAAGGAAAAGTTACTTGACATTGGAAAAGCTTTAGCAAACGAACTACACGATCTAGTGCTAGGCTTAGGATTGGGTCTTGTCCATCACATCATTCTCCTAATGATGTGATCCCGTTATCAATGACATCCAATGTCCATGGTCAGGAAACCGTAACCATCTATTGATCAACGAGCTAGTCAACTAGAGGCTTACTAGGGACATGTTGTGGTCTATGTATTCACACATGTATTACGATTTCTGGATAACACAATTATAGCATGAATAACAGACAATTATCATGAACAAGGAAATATAATAATAACCATTTTATTATTGCCTCTAGGGCATATTTCCAACAGTCTCCCACTTGCACTAGAGTCAATAATCTAGTTACATTGTGATGAATCGAACACCCATAGAGTTCTGGTGTTGATCATGTTTTGCTCGTGGAAGAGGTTTAGTCAACGGATCTGCTACATTCAAATCCGTGTGCACTTTACAAATATCTATGTCTCCATCTTGAACATGTTCACGTATGGAGTTGAAGCGACGCTTGATATGCCTGGTCTTCTTGTGAAACCTGGGCTCCTTGGCAAGGGCAATAGCTCCAGTGTTGTCACAGAAGAGAGCCATTGGACCCGACGCATTTGGAATGACTCCTAGGTCGGTGATGAACTCCTTCATCCATACTGCTTCGTGTGCTGCCTCCGAGGCTGCTATGTACTCCGTTTCGCATGTAGAACCCGCCACGACGCTTTGCTTGCAACTGCACCAGCTTACCGCTCCACCATTCAAAATATACACGTATCCGGTTTGTGACTTGGAGTCATCCGGATCTGTGTCGAAGCTATACTTTCCAAGAATTCTATATCATTTCCCATCAGCAGTATGTCATCCACATATAATATGAGAAATGCTACAGAGCTCCCACTCACTTTCTTGTAAACACAGGCTTCTCCATAAGTCTGTGTGAACCCAAACGCTTTGATCATCTCATCAAAGCGAATGTTCCAACTCCGAGATGCTTGCACCAGCCCATAGATTGAGCGCTGGAGCTTGCATACCTTGTCAGCATTCTCAGGGTCGACAAAACCTTCCGGTTGCATCATATACAACTCTTCCTTAAGAAAACCATTAAGGAATGCCGTTTTGACGTCCATTTGCCATATCTCATAATCATAGTATGCGGCAATTGCTAACATGATTCTGACGGATTTCAGCTTCGCTACGGGTGAGAAAGTCTCATCGTAGTCAACCCCTTGAACTTGTCGATAACCCTTAGCGACAAGCCGAGTCACATTACCATCCGCGTCAGTCTTCTTCTTAAAGATCCATTTATTTTCTATGGCTTGCCGATCATCGGGCAAGTCAGTCAAAGTCCATACTTCGTTTTCATACATGGATCCTATCTCGGATTTCATGGCTTCAAGCCATTTGTCGGAATCCGGGCCCGCCATCGCTTCTTCATAGTTCGAAGGTTCACTGTTGTCTAACAACATGATTTCCAGGACAGGATTGCCGTACCACTCTGGTGCGGAACGTGTCCTTGTGGACCTTCGAAGTTCAGTGGTAGCTTGATCATGATCATTATCATTAACTTCCTCTCTAGCCGGTGCAGGCTCCACAGAAACATTTTCCTGTGCTGCGCTACTCTCCGGTTCGAGGGTCATCTCATCAAGCTCCACTTTCCTCCCACTTACTTCTTTCGAGAGAAACTCTTTCTCTAGAAAGGATCCATTCCTGGCAACAAAGATCTTGCCCTCAGATCTTAGGTAGAAGGTATACCCAATAGTTTCCTTAGGGTATCCTATGAATACGCATTTTTCCGACTTGGGTTCGAGCTTCTCTGGTTGAAGTTTCTTCACATAAGCATCGCATCCCCAAACTTTCAGAAACGACAGCTTAGGTTTCTTCCCAAACCATAATTCATACGGTGTCGTCTCAACGGATTTTGATGGTGCCCTATTTAAAGTGAATGCGGCAGTCTCTAAAGCATAACCCCAAAAGGATAGCGGTAAATCGGTAAGAGACATCATAGATCGCACCATATCCAATAGAGTGCGATTACGACGTTCGGACACACCATTACGCTGAGGTGTTCCAGGCGGCGTGAGTTGTGAAACAATTCCACATTTCCTTAAGTGCGTGCCAAATTCATGACTCAAATATTCTCCTCCACGATCTGATCGTAAGAACTTTATTTTCTTGTCACGTTGATTCTCAACCTCACTCTGAAATTCCTTGAACTTTTCAAAGGTCCCAGACTTGTGCTTCATCAAGTAGACATACCCATATCTACTCAAATCATCGGTGAGGGTGAGAACATAACGATAACCACCGCGAGCCTCAACACTCATTGGACCACACACATCAGTATGTATGATCTCCAATAAGTTGGTTGCTCGCTCCATTGTTCCGGAGAACGGAGTCTTGGTCATCTTGCCCAAGAGGCATGGTTCGCATCTGTCAAATGATTCATAATCAAGAGACTCCAAAAGTCCATCTGCATGGAGTTTCTTCATGCGTTTAACACCGATATGACCAAGGCGGCAGTGCCACAAGTATGTGGGACTATCGTTATCAACCTTGCATTTCTTGGCATTCACATTATAAACATGTGTAACATCACGTTCGAGATTCAATAAAAATAAACCATTCACCAGCTGGGCATGACCATAAAACATATCTCTCATATAAATAGAACAACCATTATTCTCAGATTTAAATGAGTAGCCATCTCGCATTAAGCGAGATCCAGATACAATGTTCATGCTCAAAGCTGGTACTAAATAACAATTATTGAGGTTTAAAACTAATCCCGTAGGTAGATGCAGAGGTAGCGTGCCGACGGCGATCACATCGACCTTGGAACCATTCCCGACGCGCATCGTCACCTCGTCCTTTGCCAGTCTACGCTGATTCCGCAGTTCCTGCTTTGAGTTACAAATATGAGCAACCACACCGGTATCAAATACCCAGGAACTACTACGAGTGCTGGTAAGGTACACATCAATTACATGTATATCATATATACCTTTGGTATTGCCGGCCTTCTTGTCCGCCAAGTACTTGGGGCAGTTTCGCTTCCAGTGACCGTTTCCCTTGCAATAAAAGCACTCAGTCTCAGGCTTGGGTCCATTCTTCGACTTCTTCCCGGCAGCTGGCTTACCGGGCACGACATTTTCCGGTGGCCAAAATAGGACTTCCCATATATAAATCTTTACCTCCGGACCATTCCGGAACTCCTCGTGACGTCCAGGATCTCATCCGAGACTCCGAACAACCTTCGGGTTACCGCATACTAATATCTCTATAACCCTAGCGTCACCGAACCTTAAGTGTGTAGACCCTACGGGTTCGGGAGACACGCAGACATGACCGAGACGACTCTCCGGTCAATAACCAACAGCGGGATCTGGATACCCATGTTGGCTCCCACATGCTCCTCGATGATCTCATCGGATGAACCACGATGTCGAGGATTCAATCAATCCCGTACGCAATTCCCTTTGTCTATCGGTACGATACTTGCCCGAGATTCGATCGTCGGTATCTCGATACCTTGTTCAATCTCGTTACCGGCAAGTCTCTTTACTCGTTTCCGTAACACATCATCCTGTGAACAACTCCTTGATCACATTGAGCTCATTATGATGATGTCCTACCGAGTGGGCCCAGAGGTACCTCTCCGTCACACGGAGTGACAAATCCCAGTCTCGATTCGTGCCAACCCAACAGACACTTTCGGAGATACCCGTAGTGCTCCTTTATAGCCACCCAGTTACGTTGTGACGTTTGGTACACCCAAAGCACTCCTACGGTATCCGGGAGTTGCACAACCTCATGGTCTAAGGAAAAGTTACTTGACATTGGAAAAGCTTTAGCAAACGAACTACACGATCTAGTGCTAGGCTTAGGATTGGGTCTTGTCCATCACATCATTCTCCTAATGATGTGATCCCGTTATCAATGACATCCAATGTCCATGGTCAGGAAACCGTAACCATCTATTGATCAATGAGCTAGTCAACTAGAGGCTTACTAGGGACATGTTGTGGTCTATGTATTCACACATGTATTACGATTTCCGGATAACACAATTATAGCATGAATAACAGACAATTATCATGAACAAGGAAATATAATAATAACCATTTTATTATTGCCTCTAGGGCATATTTCCAACAGTCTCCCACTTGCACTAGAGTCAATAATCTAGTTACATTGTGATGAATCGAACACCCATAGAGTTCTGGTGTTGATCATGTTTTGCTCGTGAAAGAGGTTTAGTCAACGGATCTGCTACATTCAAATCCGTGTGCACTTTACAAATATCTATGTCTCCATCTTGAACATGTTCACGTATGGAGTTGAAGCGACGCTTGATATGCCTGGTCTTCTTGTGAAACCTGGGCTCCTTGGCAAGTGCAATAGCTCCAGTGTTATCACAGAAGAGAGCCATTGGACCCGACGCATTTGGAATGACTCCTAGGTCGGTGATGAACTCCTTCATCCATACTGCTTCGTGTGCTGCCTCCGAGGCTGCTATGTACTCCGCTTCGCATGTAGATCCCGCCACGACGCTTTGCTTGCAACTGCACCAGCTTACCGCTCCACCATTCAAAATATACACGTATCCGGTTTGTGACTTGGAGTCATCCAGATCTGTGTCGAAGCTAGCGTCGACGTAACCCTTTACGACGAGCTCTTCGTCACCTCCATATACGAGAAACATATCCTTAGTCCTTTTCAGGTACTTCAGGATGTTCTTGACCGCTGTCCAGTGTTCCTTGCCAGGATTACTTTGGTAACTACCTACCAAACTTACTACAAGGTTTACATCAGGTCTGGTACACAGCATGGCATACATAATAGACCCTATGGCTGAGGCATAGGGGATGACACTCATCTCTTCTATATCTTCTGCCGTGGTCGGGCATTGAGCCGTGCTCAATCTCACACCTTGCAATACAGGCAAGAACCCCTTCTTGGACTGATCCATATTGAACTTCTTCAATATCTTATCAAGGTATGTGCTTTGCGAAAGACCTATGAGGCGTCTCGATCTATCCCTATAGATCTTGATGCCTAATATATAAGCAGCTTCTCCAAGGTCCTTCATTGAAAAACACTTATTCAAGTAGGCCTTTATACTTTCCAAGAATTCTATATCATTTCCCATCAGCAGTATGTCATCCACATATAATATGAGAAATGCTACAGAGCTCCCACTCACTTTCTTGTAAACACAAGCTTCTCCATAAGTCTGTGTGAACCCAAACGCTTTGATCATCTCATCAAAGCGAATGTTCCAACTCCGAGATGCTTGCACCAGCCCATAGATTGAGCGCTGGAGCTTGCATACCTTGTCAGCATTCTCAGGGTCGACAAAACCTTCCGGTTGCATCATATACAACTCTTCCTTAAGAAAACCATTAAGGAATGCCATTTTGACGTCCATTTGCCATATCTCATAATCATAGTATGCGGCAATTGCTAACATGATTCTGACGGATTTCAGCTTCGCTACGGGTGAGAAAGTCTCATCGTAGTCAACCCCTTGAACTTGTCGATAACCCTTAGCGACAAGCCGAGCCTTATAGATGGTCACATTACCATCCGCGTCAGTCTTCTTCTTAAAGATCCATTTATTTTCTATGGCTTGCCGATCATCGGGCAAGTCAGTCAAAGTCCATACTTCGTTTTCATACATGGATCCTATCTCGGATTTCATGGCTTCAAGCCATTTGTCGGAATCCGGGCCCGCCATCGCTTCTTCATAGTTCGAAGGTTCACTGTTGTCTAACAACATGATTTCCAGGACAGGATTGTCGTACCACTCTGGTGCGGAACGTGTCCTTGTGGACCTTCGAAGTTCAGTGGTAGCTTGATCATGATCATTATCATTAACTTCCTCTCTAGCCGGTGCAGGCTCCACAGAAACATTTTCCTGTGCTGCGCTACACTCCGGTTCGAGGGCCATCTCATCAAGCTCCACTTTCCTCCCACTTACTTCTTTCGAGAGAAACTCTTTCTCTAGAAAGGATCCATTCCTGGCAACAAAGATCTTGCCCTCAGATCTTAGGTAGAAGGTATACCCAATAGTTTCCTTAGGGTATCCTATGAATACGCATTTTTCCGACTTGGGTTCGAGCTTCTCTGGTTGAAGTTTCTTCACATAAGCATCGCATCCCCAAACTTTCAGAAACGACAGCTTAGGTTTCTTCCCAAACCATAATTCATACGGTGTCGTCTCAACGGATTTTGACGGTGCCCTATTTAAAGTGAATGCGGCAGTCTCTAAAGCATAACCCCAAAAAGATAGCGGTAGATCAGTAAGAGACATCATAGATCGCACCATATCCAATAGAGTGCGATTACGACGTTCGGACACACCGTTACGCTGAGGTGTTCCAGGCGGCGTGAGTTGTGAAACAATTCCACATTTCCTTAAGTGCGTGCCAAATTCATGACTCAAATATTCTCCTCCACGATCTGATCGTAAGAACTTTATTTTCTTGCCACGTTGATTCTCAACCTCATTCTGAAATTCCTTGAACTTTTCAAAGGTCTCAGACTTGTGCTTCATCAAGTAGATATACCCATATCTACTCAAATCATCGGTGAGGGTGAGAACATAACGATAACCACCGCGAGCCTCAACACTCATTGGACCACACACATCAGTATGTATGATCTCCAATAAGTTGGTTGCTCGCTCCATTGTTCCGGAGAACGGAGTCTTGGTCATCTTGCCCAAGAGGCATGGTTCGCATCTGTCAAATGATTCATAATCAAGAGACTCCAAAAGTCCATCTGCATGGAGTTTCTTCATGCGTTTAACACCGATATGACCAAGGCGGCAGTGCCACAAGTATGTGGGACTATCGTTATCAACCTTGCATTTCTTGGCATTCACATTATAAACATGTGTAACATCACGTTCGAGATTCAATAAAAATAAACCATTCACCAGCGGGGCATGACCATAAAACATATCTCTCATATAAATAGAACAACCATTATTCTCAGATTTAAATGAGTAGCCATCTCGCATTAAGCGAGATCCAGATACAATGTTCATGCTCAAAGCTGGCACTAAATAACAATTATTGAGGTTTAAAACTAATCCCGTAGGTAGATGCAGAGGTAGCGTGCCGACAGCGATCACATCGACCTTGGAACCATTCCCGACGCGCATCGTCACCTCGTCCTTTGCCAGTCTACGCTGATTCCGCAGTTCCTGCTTTGAGTTACAAATATGAGCAACCGCACCGGTATCAAATACCCAGGAACTACTACGAGTCTGGTAAGGTACACATCAATTACATGTATATCACATATACCTTTGGTATTGCCGGCCTTCTTATCTGCTAAGTACTTGGGGCAATTCCGCTTCCAGTGACCGTTTTCCTTGCAATAAAAGCACTCAGTCTCAGGCTTGGGTCCATTCTTTGACTTCTTCCCGGCAGCTGGCTTACCGGGCGCGGCAACTCCCTTGCCGTCCTTCTTGAAGTTCTTCTTACCCTTGCCCTTCTTGAACTTAGTGGTTTTATTCACCATCAACACTTGATGTTCCTTTCTGATCTCTGCCTCCGCTGACTTCAGCATCGCATATACCTCAGGAATGGTCTTTTCCATTCCCTGCATGTTGAAGTTCATCACAAAGCTCTTGTAGCTAGGTGGAAGCGACTGGAGGATTCTGTCAATGATCGCGTCATCCGGGAGATTAATCCCCAGCTGAGACAAGCGGCTGTGCAACCCAGACATTTTGAGTATGTGCTCGCTGACAGAACTATTTTCCTCCATCTTACAGCTGTAGAACTTATCGGAGACTTCATATCTCTCGATCCGGGCATGAGCTTGGAAAACCATTTTCAGCTCTTCGAACATCTCATATGCTCCGTGATGCTCAAAACGCTTTTGGAGCCCCGGTTCTAAGCTGAAGAGCATGCCGCACTGAACGAAGGAGTAATCATCGGTGCGTGTCTGCCAAACGTTCAAATCGTCTGGCAGTGCTGGGAGAGCAGGTGGGTCACCTAACGGTGCTTCAAGGACATATGATTTCTTGGCAGCTATGAGGATAATCCTCAGGTTACGGACCCAGTCCGCATAGTTGCTACCATCGTCTTTCAGCTTGTTTTTCTCTAGGAACGCGTTGAAGTTGAGTGTAACATTAGCGTTGGCCATTTGATCTACAAGATAGATATGTAACATTTAGACTAAGTTCATGACAATTAAGTTCATCTAATCAAATTATGTAATGAACTCCCACTCAGATAGACATCCCTCTCGTCATCTAAGTGATTACATGATCCGAATCGACTAGGCCGTGTCCGATCATCACGTGAGACGGACTAGTCATCAACGGTGAACATCCCCATGTTGATCGTATCTTCTATACGACTCATGCTCGACCTTTCGGTCTCTTGTGTTCCGAGGCCATGTCTGTACATGCTAGGCTCGTCAAGTCAACCTAAGTGTATTGCTGTGTAAATCTGGCTTACACCCGTTGTATTCGAACGTTAGAATCTATCACACCCGATCAACACGTAGTGCTTCGAAACAACGAACCTTCGCAACGGTGCACAGTTAGGGGGAACACTTTCTTGAAATTTTAGTAAGGGATCATCTTATATATGCTACCGTCGTTCTAAGCAAATAAGATGCAAAAACATGATAAACATCTCATGCAATCAAAATAGTGACATGATAAGGCCATTATCACTTTGCTCCTTTTGATCTCCATCTTCGGGGCTCCATGATCATCATCGTCACCGGCATGACACCATGATCTCCATCATCATGATCTCCATCATCGTGTCTTCATGAAGTTGTCTCGCCAACTATTACTTCTACTACTACGGCTAACGGTTAGCAATAAAGTAAAGTAATTACATGGCGAATTTCAATGACACGCAGGTCATATAATAAATTAAGACAACTCCTATGGCTCCTGCCGGTTGTCATACTCATCGACATGCAAGTCGTGATTCCTATTACAAGAACATGATCATCTCATACATCACATATATCATTCGTCACATCCTTTGGCCATATCACATCACAAAGCACTTGCTGCAAAAACAAGTTAGACGTCCTCTAATTGTTGTTGCAAGTTTTTTTACGTGGCTGCTATAGGTTTCTAGCAAGAACGTTTCTTACCTACGCCAAAACCACAACGTGATATGCCAATTTCTATTTACCCTTCATAAGGACCCTGTTCATCGAATCCGATCCGACTAAAGTGGGAGAGACAGACACCCGCTAGCCACCTTATGCAACTAGTGCATGTCAGTCGGTGGAACCTGTCTCACGTAAGCGTACGTGTAAGGTCGGTCCGGGCCGCTTCATCCCATAGTGCCGCCGAATCAAGATAAGACTAGTAACGGCAAGAAGATTGACAAATCGACGCCCACAACTACTTTGTGTTCTACTCGTGCAAGATACTACGCATAGACCTAGCTCATGATGCCACTGTTGGGGATCGTAGCAGAATTTTAAAATTTTCTACGCATCACCAAGATCAATCTATGGAGTCATCTAGCAACGAGAGAGGGGAGTGCATCTACATACCCTTGTAGATCGCGAGCGGAAGCGTTCAAGAGAACGGGGTTGATGGAGTCGTACTCGTCGTGATCCAAATCACCGATGACCGAGCGCCGAACGGACGGCACCTCCGTGTTCAACACACGTACGGTTGGGAGAGACGTCTCCTCCTTCTTGATCCAGCAAGGGGGAAGGAAAGGTTGATGAGGATCCAGCAGCACGACGGCGTGGTGGTGGAAGCAGCGGGATCTCGGCAGGGCTTCACCAAGCACCAACGAGAGGGAGAGGTGTCACGGGAGGAGAGGGAGGCGCCAGGGGCTGGGGTGTGTCCTCCCTCCCACCCCTCCACTATTTATAGGGGGAAGGGGAGAGGGGGCCGGCCCCCTCAGATCCAATCTGAGGGGAGGGGCGGCGGCCAAGGGGGTGGCTTGCCCCCCAAGCCAGGTGGAGGCGCCCCCCACCCCTAGGGTTCCCAACCCTAGGCGCAGGGGAGGCCCATAGGGGGGCGCACCAGCCCACCAGGGGCTGGTTCCCTTCCCACTTCAGCCCATGGGGCCCTCCGGGATAGGTGGCCCCACCCGGTGGACCCCCGGGACCCTTCCGGTGGTCCCGGTACAATACCGATTACCCCCGAAACCTTCCCGGTGGCCGAAACTGGACTTCCTATATACAATTCTTTACCTCCGGACCATTCCGGAACTCCTCGTGACATCCGGGATCTCATCCGGGACTCCGAACAACTTTCGGGTTGCCGCATACTAATATCTCTACAACCCTAGCGTTACCGAACCTTAAGTGTGTAGACCCTACGGGTTCGGGAGACACGCAGACATGACCGAGACGACTCTCCGGTCAATAACCAACAGCGGGATCTGGATACCCATGTTGGCTCCCACATGCTCCTCGATGATCTCATCGGATGAACAACGATGTCGAGGATTCAATCAATCCCGTACGCAATTCCCTTTGTCTATCGGTACGATACTTGCCCGAGATTCGATCGTCGGTATCTCGATACCTTGTTCAATCTCGTTACCGGCAAGTCTCTTTACTCGTTTCCGTAACACATCATCCTGTGAACAACTCCTTGATCACATTGAGCTCATTATGATGATGTCCTACCGAGTGGGCCCAGAGGTACCTCTCCGTCACACGGAGTGACAAATCCCAGTCTCGATTCGTGCCAACCCAACAGACACTTTCGGAGATACCCGTAGTGCACCTTTATAGCCACCCAGTTACGTTGTGACGTTTGGTACACCCAAAGCACTCCTACGGTATCCGGGAGTTGCACAACCTCATGGTCTAAGGAAAAGTTACTTGACATTGGAAAAGCTTTAGCAAACGAACTACATGATCTAGTGCTAGGCTTAGGATTGGGTCTTGTCCATCACATCATTCTCCTAATGATGTGATCCCGTTATCAATGACATCCAATGTCCATGGTCAGGAAACCGTAACCATCTATTGATCAACGAGCTAGTCAACTAGAGGCTTACTAGGGACATGTTGTGGTCTATGTATTCACACATGTATTACGATTTCCGGATAACACAATTATAGCATGAATAACAGACAATTATCATGAACAAGGAAATATAATAATAACCATTTTGTTATTGCCTCTAGGGCATATTTCCAACAGAGGTACCAGCAGGCGCTGCGGTGCTACCATTGCCGCAACATCCGCCCCCGGACCTCGAAGTCGGAGACCTCGTCCTGAGGCGGGTCCTCTCCAGGGAGGGCCTCCACAAGCTCTCACCCATGTGGGAGGGCCCGTTCAGGGTCGCCCGTGTCTCCAGGCCTGGCGCCGCACGCCTGGAGATGCGGGACGGGGTCCCCGTCCAGAATGCTTGGAACATCCAGCATCTCCGCAAGTTCTACCCATGACACTCTCATGTAATAATGAGTGGGGCTGTACACGCCCCAGAGTCTCCCGGTGCGCCGCCCCACGGCCTCACGGGAGCTCCCGCCCACGCCCAAGTGGAAGCCCCATGCTCCGCGCTGGCGGATGACACGGTCGAACAACGACTATGCCCATGCCAAGTGGAAGCCCCATGCTCCGCGCTGGTGGGAAGACTAGTATGGGCGCCGGACGCGGCTTTTTCTTTCGCTCGCTCTTGTAACCAATTTGCCACTTCATGGAATGAAGTTTGAAGTTCTTGCATCTTTATTCGAAAGGGGTGGGGATTTTTCTCCTTGCAGTGTTTTCCTTCTTGAATCTCGTTTTTAAGGGAAGTGGCGGTTGCCCGTTGATCCCTCCCCCGCGTCCCGCGAGCGGGGGCTGGGCACGGTGTTTACACTTGGGCCAGCCTCGACGGCGTTGAAGGCCTAGGCCACAACGGCCGCGGGTCCGCCCGCACGCACACCTCGCCAAGACCTTGGCGTCCGAATCCTCGTGCTACGCCCTCGAGCGAGCCAACAGGCACCTATTGCCTTCGGCCCCTAGCCTCAAGTGCGCTCATCTCCTGGCCTTGCCGGGCATCGCGACCCGGCATACCAGCGATGATCAACCCTCGCTCAGGGGCTCTGGACGCAAGATGGGCGCCAAGGAAGGGTGGCTGAAGAAAAAGCAGCCACGGTCCGGCTCATTATTAAGGAATCTTACGTCAAGTGCTTTTTACTTCTCCCCGAGGTCCGATGCCTGGCGGAGGCGTCTCCGAAGGCCCCGAAACCTCGCGAGTCCCCCAGGGGCCTCGCGAGCCGCGAGCCCCTCGAGACCCCGGAGCGATCCGGTCCATAAGGAGGGAGCGTCCCCGACAAAACTCTCTCGGCTGCCTCGGCGCTCCAGCAGCATCGTGGCTGGAACGGGGGTGTACTTAGGATCAAGGCTCCAGAAGAGTGCGCCCCCGCGACGCAGGAACCCGCCAAGGGCCACGAGCGCACCAAGCTAAGTTATCCTAATCACACCAGGCAGGAACCTTTCAATTAGTACCAATGTAAATACTAGAATATGAGCAGGAAACACTAATATAAAGGCGCAAGTGCCACACTTCATTACACGCCCCCGTGGGGCTCTTCGTGACTCTTGGTGCAGGAAACAAAAAAAACAAACAAAAGGAGCGGCCTCCCGAGGGCCGCTGTTCCTGAAGCCCGGCTCCGGCGCCACCCACGCTCAGTCGGAGTCCTCCTCCTCCTTGACGGGGGCACGGCAGCATGGCGGCTCGCCGTCCTCCTTGGTCCGGGCACGGCGACATGGCGGCTCGTCATAGTCGTCGTCACTCGAGCTCCCCCCGGGGGAGGCGCCGCTGCTGCCGGAGGTGTCGCAGCCGTCGCCAAGGGCAAGTTCACTGCCGTGGACGCCGCCGCCGCGATGGCCGTCGTCATCGAAGAGATGGTCGTTGTCGCTGTCGTCGCCCTCTGGGCAGCACCCCAAGCGCCTGCCGTCTTCCCCGAAGACCTTGACGAAGAGGGTCGTCGCCCCGTCATACTTGAAGTGGAAGGTACGCCTCCTCTGCAAGTCGCGGGCGTGGGCGAATTTCTGCCACCCGCGGTTTAGGAACGCATAGCCCGTGGGGGTAACCTCGACCTCCACCCACGAGGCCTTGTTGCAGCAGCCGTCGGGCTGCAGCCATAGGCCAGCGGGTCCTTCGACCGGCAACTCCTCCGCGAAGAAGCGCGGGAGCTGGATCCAGGTGCCTGCCAGCTTCTCCGCCCACACCACGAACTCTCGGGCCACGTCGGCCGAATGGGATCACGGGCGGGGTGGCCGGGCGGCCACCGTGAGCTTTCCCCCTCGACCCCGGCCGCCACGGCTTCCACAGCCGCTTCCGCGGGAGGGACCCTTCCCACGACCGCTGGAGGCAATGTGGACCCCCATGGGAGTGCGCTCGCGCCCCTGGGGAACCGCCCCGGCATTGCGGTGAACTTGCGGGGACGGACACCCCCCCTCTTGGGCGGCGGCGACCCTGGTCCCTCATGGGGGGCTTTCCCCTTTTCGGCGGCGAAGAACCTCCTCACTAGCTCCATGGCTGTCGAGGTGGTGGTTTGGAGAGGGGAAGCAAGAAGGTGAAGATGGGCTGGGGGCTCCGCCCCCCTTGCCCTCTTATAAGCGATCGGAGGCTAACCGGCGTCCCTTCGCATTCCGAGCAATGATGGCTCTGCAGCATGCGCGAGGGCTTTGTCAGCCGGGGCGGTTGACGAGGTGACGTGGGGAAGTGGAGACGTCCGCGCCCCATCATGCGCAACGCATCGAGCCCAGCCCGTAGGCGGATGGGGCCCGTGGCGCTTCGCCCTTCGCTCCTTGTCCTCGCCTCGAAGCCAGTCCGAGCGCGCCTTGGGCCGAGGGCTACTGTCGGCGTTCTGGGATAGAGGGTACCCAGACTTGCCTGCCTGCGGCCTAGCACACAGACTCATCGATGGCCCGGTAAGGCCCAGCTGCAGGACCCCCAGGACAAGACCCTTGCGAGGGCCCCAGCCTCGCGAGGTAGGCGACGCCAAGACCTCCAGAGGAGCAGCTCCCCGAGCCTGCCTCCTGAGGAGCGGAGATCTCTATGCAGGTACCCCGCCTCGTGAGGCCACGATGACGTGAGCCGTGACGACCAAGGCCAGGCGGGCGCCAGCGGGCGCAGAGGGGACAGTTTCCTCTTCGGTGCTAAGGGAGCAAGGACAGGCGCAGGTTCCCAAGGGAGGGCCCAAAGCTTTCCACTCCGGTGCAACGAGACCAAGACCACGAGCTCGGCGGGACGGATGTCATGGTCGAGCCCACCGCTGCATCATGGCCAGAAGCTTTGCAGGCGAAGACCACCTTTCGTCAGGATAAGATGTACTCCCTGCCCCCTTTCAAAATTGGCCATTGTGGATTACCTTCCCGCTTAAGCTAAGAGGGAGGAGGACCAAGGCCACTATAAATGTGGGCTAGCCACCACCGTATAGGGGGGCCAACCCCGAAGTGATCCATCCTCACCACCCGAGCCCTCGCGAGGCTGCTCATCCACTGTACCAGTTCATCCTCAACCTCCTTGTGAGGCCAATCCACCAAAAGCAGGAGTAGAGTTTTACACCACAAGGTGGCCCGAACCTGGGTAAATCTCTGTGTTCATCTCTTTCCTACGATCGCGCGCACCCGGCGAGATCAAGCCTAGGGGGTGGCGAGCAGAGCGTCGTTGCGAAGCGAGATCCTTCGTACACGCCCTAGATTTCAAACCTCATTTGGGTCTGCGGAGCCCTGATTCCGACAATAATGTGGCAAATAATCCCTGACTAATTGTTGTGGTGAAACCAACATGTTATAAAATATTTAAATGCCCTAAAATAATTAAAGCAGTGACTAAAACAAATATTTTAATGCCCTTTGAAATTATAAAAATGCTAAAACAATTTATTTAAATGTTAAACTTATGTGGTAGTAGCTTAAATAATAATAATATTTTAGGTGCAATTCTTATATTTTATTAAACTATTTTGGTTTAAAAGAGTTTGGAAAACAGAAACTACTAAAAGAAAAGTAAAAGAAAAGGCAATAGATCAAAAAAATAAAATAGGAAAAAGCCCCCTAGCCCCCCCCCCGGGCCTAGCTCACCTCGGCGGCCCAGCCGGCCCCTACCTCTCCTCGATCGCTTCTCCTGTGCCCCCGACCCGTCGCTACAGGGAAGAGCTCCCGCCGGATCATGTCGCTGGCGACGCCCTGAGGGGATAAGGCCGCCCCCTCGAGCTCCTCTCCCCCTGCTCCACCGACTCGCCCACTAGCCCCTCTCTCCCTCGTCGCCCTCCCTCTCTCACCCCAGATCCACCACAACCACCGCCGTTGTTGCCATGAACACCGACGCCCCCCCTACCGAGCTCCCCGCGCTCCGCGTGCATGTCCACTAGGTGCACCGCTGTCCTCTACCTCGACTCCAGCCGCTGGAACCAGTCGAGAGGGACCGCGCTCTCGGGAACGACCTCGACCGCGCCTTCGCTCGTCGGAGCTGCGCCGAGCCGCTCCGTCACCCCTCCTGCGCTACTAAACTCTCGCCGGCCTTCTTGAGCCGCTCGATGAGCGCCCTGTCTAGCCCCTCTCCCCTCTTGCCTCCTCGTAAGCCGTAGCCGACCTCGCCGTGTCCATCGCCTAAGCACCATGCCCGTCGCGCTCACTGCAATCGCTGCAGCCGCCCGTTCGCCGCGCGCCTCGCCCGCGTTGCCGTCGTCCCCGCCTTCTGTCCCCGCGCCGAACGGCGCTCGTCCCGCCCCTGGCTGCACGCGCCCGTCGCCGCGTCTTGCTTCCACCCGCGTCGCCACCTTCAGCTGCCGCCCGGCCACCCCGACGCCGTCTGGCCGCGTCCAGCTTGCCTCACTGGAGTCGCTCGCTCACCTCGCGCCCTCCTGCTCCCCGTCGCCTCCTCCCCTAACCCCGTTGTGGCCGCGCTGCTCCTGCCGCTGCTCGCTGTCGTGGCCGCCGCCCACTGCAGCGCCCCGCCGCTCCCAGCGCACCGCCGCGCCCCGCACCGCCCGTTGTCTGCTGCCGCCCTGCGCCCCGCCGGCGACCGCCCTCGCCTGCCAACACCAAGCCGCGGCCACCGTCCCCACTGCTCCGCCCGTGGCCTCGGCCATGCCCCTTGGCCGCGCCGCGCCAGCACCCTGCCGTGCCTGGTGGCCTCACCCCGCACCCAGGCGGGCTTCGGCCTCCACGGGCGCCCACGCCCCAGTGCCCGTAGCCCGTCGCCCGCTAAGGCCATAGGGCCTTTGACAACTAGGCCCCGCCCACTGGGCCACTTGCAGGTGGGGCCAGCCCCCTGTTTAAAAGTAAACTGTAAAAAAAAGAGAATAAAAAAATAAAAAATATATATAATTAATTAACTTAATTAAAATTGGTTTAATTAAACTAATTATGTAGTAAAAACTTTAGAAATTCATAGAAAATAAACCGTAACTCGGATGAAAAGGTTTTATACATGAAAGTTGCTCAGAAAAATATGACGAATCTGAGTACGCACTCCGTTCATCCGTCGCGTGCCCCTATCATAGTGAACATGGAACCGTCCCCCTCCGTTTCGTCTGTCCGAAAATGCCAAACTTCGGGAAAACATTCCCGGATGTTTTTCCCCTTCGCCGGTATCGTGTAGCACCGCATTAGAACACCCTAGCTCTGCATGTAGTCATCTCATGCATCTGTTTGCTTTATATTTACTGTTTCTTCCCCCTCTTCTCTCTGGTAGACGCCGAGACCGCTGCTGATGCCACTATGATCGACTACGTCACCGACGACTCTCCTTCCTTTTCAGCAGAGCTTCCAGGCAGGCAAACCCCCCTTGATCATTCCGGTATCGCCCATTCCATTCTCTCTCATGCTTGCATTAGATTTTGCTACTGTTATTGATTGCTACTATTCTGATGCATAGCCTGCTTTTGTAACTAGCTCATTGTACCTTACCTGCTTATCCTAAACTGCTTAGTTTAGGTTGGTTGGCGATCCATCAGTGACCCCTCTCCTTGTTCCAGTTGCCTCGGCTTGATGACCGATGACTCGATCAACGTGATCGACGTCCAGGGCCCGACACATCACCTCACCCCATTTAGTTGTACGACTCTGCAGAGCTACTATCGAGTGCCGAGGGTGATACCTCGTAATGCACTCCTGATGATAACTCTGTAGTGTAGCTATTCGGTCATGGTCATCGAGGGTGATTCCTCCTTCACCACTCCCGATACGACTCTGTCGTGCAACCCCTCAAGTGTGAACCTCGAGGGTGATTCCTCCTATGTTCATCTTGATGATTACATCAAGTGGAATCCATCGACGGTGATTCCTCGGGTTTTCCCCCTTGATGTTTGGACATACGGTTACCTTGACTTTACTTTAGACCTTTGTTAAAGTCGGGCGGGCCCAGTGAGCACCCGCGAGAGATACCTGTGAAAGTCGGGCGGGCCTGGAGAGCACCCGCAAGATGTTACGGTGGCGGCTGGCTGTTTAGCGGTATCACCCAGGAGGTGATGCTAGCTCTGGACTTGTCCCGACAACCGTCACTTCATTTAATAATGCACTAACAGGTTTGGGTATTTGTTCTGAGTTAGCCACTGGCCTATACGCAATAACCACCACGCGGCAACAGATATGGGCACTCGGTGTCATAGTATCAGTCGAAGCTTTGTCGGACGTCCAGTTCAGCATTGTGGCACGGTCGGATCGCGCCATTCAGGACCGAGGTGGCACTGGTATTCACCCTGCGCACAATGACCCATAGTGCAACGGGCGATGGGCCCAAGACCCCGGAGTGCTTAGGATGTAGACCGGCAGGGACCTCTGTCCTGAGCCTAGGTAGGGCTAGGACGTGTTGATCTTCCGAGGCCGGGCATGGACCCAGAAAAGTGTGTCCGGCCAGAGTAATCAAGCGTGTTGGGTAATGTGGTGCACCCCTGTGGGGAAGATTATCTATTCGAGTAGTTGTGTCCACGGTAATGGACGCTCAGAGTTGTATCCTGACCTATTGCAACTATAAATGGATACTTGAGACATGTGATGGATATGTGGCTCCGGGATTGCTTTCTCGCAGGGAGTTAAGGAAGGATCTCTGGGCGTTAATACAACAACATGCTTGTTAATTATAATATGCTATTATGTACTCTTCTGAATGTAGCGTGATGCTTGAAGACGCTTGAAGATGCTAGTCTTCGATAGGCTAGGCCTTCCCCCCTATTCTGGCATTCTGAAGTATAGTCCACAGATACAACCCTTCCATTTGATACCAATGCATACTTAGTATAGATCTGATGCTTGCGAGTACTTTGGATGAGTACTCACGGTTGCTTTGCTACCCCTTTTCCCCCTTGTTTCTTCTACCTGGTTGCTGCAATCAGATGGTGGATCCCAGGAGCCAGATGCCACCCCCGTCGACTACTGCTACTACCCCGATGGAGCCTACTACTACGTGGAGACCGCCGATGACCAGGAGTAGTTAGGAGGTCCCAGGCAGGAGGCCTTGCCTCATCGATCGTTGTTGCTTTTGTGCTTGCCTTATCAAGGCAGTCTTGTTTAACTTATGTCTGTACTCAGATATTGTTGCTTCCGCTGACTCTTGTGTATTCGAGCTTCTGTATTCGAGCCCTCAAGGCCCCTGGCTTGTAATATGAAGCGTGTATTATTTTATTTGTGTCTAGAGTTGTGTTGTGATATCTTCCCGTGAGTCCCTGATCTTGATCATACACATTTGCGTGTATGATTAGTGTATGATTGAATCGGGGGCATCACAAGTTGGTATCAGAGCCGACTACCTGTAGGAACCCCCCTTTCCAACTCCTTGGCTGAAGTTGAGTCTAGTCTTTGAAAAACTGTTTTACTAACATGGTTGTGTGGCTTACGGGCCCACGTCGCCAATTGGGTGGTATTAAGATCTTTTATTCCTCGTCTATACTCTGGGACTCTGATCTCTCTTCTATTCGGGTTAAATGATTTTGCTAAGTCTAACATTAGGATCTTGTGATCACATCCACCCGGAGATTTGTATTACGCCTTTCTTGAATTGAGGACCAGGATCTGCTTCACCATGTTCACTGACCGCAGGATCCTCATATCGAGGGCACCCTGCGTCGTCCCCTGCAAATTCCTCGCTCCAGTGGTTTTCTCCGACGTTGATGTAGCCTTGGCTATGTCCCGTTATTATATCCCTCCATCGCGTGCATGCGTGCCACCTAGTATGTCTATGATGTTTCTCTTGTCCGAACTCATACTAACAACATGTAATTGGCTCTATATATGTATCTGTATGTCTTCAATGACTACTGCTTTGTACATACTGTGCCTTTGCTCATTGCTCAAGTTACATCATGAATGACTCCATACACTTGTTCCACCCTTGCTAAACTACCTCTGTTGCATTAAGCAGGATGGTTAGAACCACTGGTCGTGGCCGCCCGAATACATGGCTGGAATGATACAACAGTTGGGCTGAATCGCCAGTTCATGGAAGGAGTCACGGCTTAGTTTCCTTGTCCCAATATGAATCAGCCAACCCCAGTAACTCTGCAAGACTTTGCGCGTCTCAACCCTATCATCTACCACAACTCATCTCAGCCCCTTGATGCTGATGACTAGCCCCGTGACATCACTTTCGAGTTGGAGTCCTTTGATGTAGCCCCTGCCAACTATGTCACCTTCACGGCTTATTACCTGAAAGGTCCCACTACTCAATGGTGGGACAGCCACAGGCGTTCCCTACCTGTTGGAACCGCCATCGCTTGGCCGAAATTCCAAGCTACATTCCGCGGGCCAATGTCGAACCACCATGGTTAGTCACAACGTCTCCGTTGAACTTGAAGGGTTGGAATTTCATGTTTCTCCCCATTGTTTTGAAGTCATCCAATATTGACCTCATTCTGGGAATGGAATGGTCAAAAACACATCCCGCTTCTATCATTTGCGCCACTAAGACCGTCCATCTACTACATCCTTCAAGTGTGATAGTAACCTACCATGCTCATCTTGTTCGTAATGCCGAAGCCCGGATTTATGCCTTGAACGCGTAAGCACTTCTCCTCTTGTGAGAATTGAAAATGCTCCTGTCATTTGTGAATTCCAAGATGTCTTTCCAGAAGGACTACCCAGTCCATGACCTTGAACTTGCTGCAGTTAAATTTGCACTTAAGTTGGGCGACATTTCCTTCTTGGTAATCGTTGCGAGATCTTCACCGATCATCAAAGTCTGAAGTATCTGTTACTCAGCTAGATCTGGATCTCCGTCGGCAGTGATGTATGGAAACAATTACAAACTATGACTACAGTATTTCTTATACCCCTGGCAAGGCTAATGTCGTGGCCGATGCCCTGAGTCACAAGTCTTATTGCAACAACCCCGTGGCTTATAAAGCTCAACCCCTGCAAGATGATCTCACTTACAGAGAGCATCCGATCCGCGTTCTCGTTCAAGCAGAATGTCGCGCCCATCTGAGGGCTATCAAATTCTTAAATCCAGTGGTCAAATCATTATGAAGATGAAGCCACTTGGGAACGCGAGGATCGTCTTCGTGATGAATACCCCGTCTTGTTTTCCTTCTACCTCCTAAATCTCGGGACGAGATTTCTTGTAGTGGAGGAGATTTGTAACGCCCGGATAATTAAGCTATAGTAACCCTCTACTAATGATGCCACGTCACCATGGTTACTGTTGATAAACTCGCGTTGATTCAAACCCCGTTCAAATTCAAATTTAAAATCAAGTCAAACTATAAAAGTTTTCAAATGTTAAAACAAAAATGTTCATAATGTGGTAAATAATCTGTGACTAATTGTTGTGGTGAAACCAACCAGTTATAAAATATTTAAATGCCCTAAAATAATTAAAGCAGTGGCTAAATCAAATATTTTAATGCCTTTTAAAATTATAAAAATGCTAAAAAAATATATTTAAATGTTAAACTTAATGTGGAAGTAGCCTAAATAATACTAATATTTTTGGTGCAATTCTTATATTTTATTAAACTATTTTGGTTTAAAAGAGTTTGGAAAACAGAAACTATTAAAAGAAAAGTAAAAAAAGGCAAAAGATAAAAAAAAAACCTGCCCCCTGGGCCTAGCTCACCTGGGCGGCCCAGCCGGCCCCCTACCTCTCCTCGGTCGCTTCCCCTGTGCCCCCGACCCATCGCTACAGGGGCGAGCTCCCGCCGGATCACGTCACCGGCGACGCCCCGACGGGATAAGGCCACCCCCTCGGGCTCCTCCCCCTGCTCCACCCACTCGCCCACTAGCCCTCTCTCCCTCGTCGCCCTCCCTCTCTGACCCCAGATCCACCGCAACCACCACCGTTGTCGCCATGAACGCCGGCGCCCCCCCCCCCGAGCTCCCCACGCTCCGCGTGCATGTCCACTAGGTGCACCGCCGTCCTCTGCTTTGACTCCGGCCGCTGGAACCAGTCGGGAGTGACCGTGCCCTCGGGAACGACCTCGACCGCGCCTTCGCTCGCCGGAGCTGCGTCGAGCCGCTCCGTCACCCCTCCTGCACTACTAAACTCTAGCCGGCCTTCTTGAGCCGCCCGATGAGCGCCCCGTCCAGCCCCTCTCCCCTCTTGCCTCCTTGTAAGCCGTAGCCGACCTCGCCATGTCCATCGCCTGAGCACCCTGCCCGCCGCGCTCATCGCAATCGCTGTAGCCGCCCGTTCGCCGCGTGCCTCGCCCGCGCTGCCATCGTCCCCGCCTTCTACCCCCCCGCCGAACGGCGCTCGTCCCACCCCTGGCCGCACACGCCCGGCACCGCGTCCCGCTTCCGCCCGTGTTGCTGCCTCCAGCTGCCGCCCGGCCACCCCGCCGTCGTCTGGCCGTGTCCAGCTTGCCTCGCTGCAGCCGCCCGCTCGCCTCGCGCCCCCCTGCTCCCCGTCGCCTCCTCCCCTAACCACGCTGCGGCTGTGCTGCGCCTGCCGCTGCTCGCTGCCGTGGCCGCCGCCCGTCTGCAGCCTGCCACTGCACCCCGCTCCCCGCGCACCGCCCGCTGTCTGCCGCCGCCCTATGCCCCGCCGGCGACCGCCCTCGCCCGGGCTCGCCTGCCACCACTGAGCCGCGGCCATCGTCCCCACTGCTCCGCCCGCGGCCTCGGCCGCGCACCTTGGCCGCGCCGCGCCAGCACCCCGCCGTGCCCGGCGGCCTCGCCCCGCGCCCGGGCGGGCTTCGGCCTCCACGGGTGCCCACGCCCCAGCGCTCGTCGCCCGCTAAGGCCATAGGGCCTTTGACAGCTGGGCCCCGCCCCCCTGGGCCACTTACAGGTGGGGCCAACCCCCTGTTTTAAAAGAAAATTGTAAAAAAAGAATAAATAATAAAAATATATATTTAATTAATTAACTTAATTAAAATTGGTTTAATTAAACTAATTATGTAGTTAGCCTAATTAAACAACTAATTAGCTAATGTGTGTATGGCAGGGGGCCCCACCCCCTGTTGACCAGTCAACATTGATTGGTCAACTAGGAACCCCTGGACCCACATGTTATCCTCTGTGTACACTGCTGTGTACACAGAGCTGGGTGCACCTAGCATTTAATCATTATTTTTGAATTAATAATAATTTCATAATATTGCTAAGACTTTAGAAATTCATAGAAAATCAACCGTAACTTGGATGAAAAGGTTTATACATGAAAGTTGCTCAAAAAAATATGACGAATCTGAATACGCACTCTGTTCATCCGTCACGTGCCCCTATCATAGCGAACATGGAACCGCCCTCCTCCGTTTCGTGTGTCCAAAAATGCCAAACTTCGGGAATGTTTTCCCGGATGTTTTTCCCCTTCGCCGGTATCGTGTAGCACCGCGTTAGAACACACTAGCTCTGCCTGTAGTCATGTCATGCATCTGTTTGCTTTATATTTACTGTTTCATCCACCTCTTCTCTCCGGTAGACCTCGAGACCGCTGCTGATGCCACTGTGATCGACTATGTCACCGACGACCCTCCTTCCTTTTCAGCAGAGCTTCCTGGCAAGCAAACCCCCCTTGATCATTCCGATATCGCCCATTCCATTCTCTCTCATGCTTGCATTAGATTTTGCTACTGTTATTGATTGCTCCTATTCTGATGCATAGCCTGCTTTTGTAACCTGCTCATTGTACCTTACCTGCTTATCCTAAACTGCTTAGTTTAGGTTGGTTGGCGATCCATTAGTGACCCCTCTCCTTGTTCCAGTTGCCTCGACTTGATGACCGATGACTCGATCAACGTGATCGACGTCCAGGGCCCGACACATCACCTAACCCCCTTTAGTTGTATGACTCTGCAGAGCTACTATCGAGTGCCGAGGGTGATACCTCATAATGCACTCCTGATGATAACTCTGTAGTGTAGCTATTCGGTCGTGGTCATCGAGGGTGATTCCTCCTTCACCACTCCCGATACGACTCTGTCGTGCAACCCCTCAAGTGTGAACCTCGAGGGTGATTCCTCTTATGTTCACCTTGATGATTACATCGAGTGGAATCCATCGAGGGTGATTCCTCGGGTTTTCCCCCTTGATGTTTGGACACACGGTTACCTTGACTTTACTTCAGACCTTTGTTAAAGTCGGGCGGGCCTAGTGAGCACCAGTGAGAGATACCTGTGAAAGTCGGGCGGGCCCGGAGAGCACCCGCGAGATGTTACGGTGGCGGCTGGCTGTTTAGCGGTATCACCCAGGAGGTGGTGGTAGCTCTGGACTTGTCCCGACAGTCGTCACTTCATTTAATAATGCACTAACAGGTTTGGGTATTTGTTTTGAGTTGGCCACTGGCCTATACGCACTAACCACCACGCGGGAACAGATATGGGCACTCGGCGTCGTAGTATCAGCCGAAGTTTTGTCAGACGTCCAGTTCAGCATTGTGGCATGGTCGGATCGCGCCATTCACGACCGAGGTGGCGCTGGTATATACCCTACGCACAATGTCCCGGAGTGCAATGGGCGATGGGCCCAAGACCCCGGAGTGCTTAGGATGTAGACCGGCGGGGACCTCTATGCTAAGCCTAGGTAGGGCTACGACATGTTGTTCTTCCGAGGCCGGGCATGGACCCAGAAAAGTGTGTCCGGCCAGAGTAATCAAGCGTGTTGGGTAATGTGGTGCACCCCTGCAGGGAAGATTATCTATTCGAATAGCCGTGTCCATGGTAATGGATGCTCGGAGTTGTATCCTGACCTATTACAACTATAAATGGATACTTGAGACATGTGATGGATATGTGGCTCCGGGATTGCTTTCTCGCAGGGAGTCGAGGAAGGATCTTTGGGCGTTAATACTACAACATGCTTGTTAATTATAATATGCTATTATGTACTCTTCTGAATGTTGCAAGATGCTTGAACATGCTTGAAGATGCTAGTCTTTGATAGGCTAGGCCTTCCCCCCCTATTCTGGCATTCTGCAGTATAGTCCACAGATACAACCCTTCCATTTGATACCAATGCATACTTAGTATAGATCTGATGCTTGCGAGTACTTTGGATGAGTACTCACGGTTGCTTTGCTACCCCTTTTCCCCCTTCTTTCTTATACCCGGTTGCTGCAATCAGATGGTGGATCCCAGGAGCCAGATGCCACCCCCGTCAACTACTGCTACTACCCCGACGGAGCCTACTACTACATGGAGATCACCGACGACCAGGAGTAGTTAGGAGGTCCCAGGCAGGAGGCCTTGCCTCTTCGATCGTTGTTGCTTTTGTGCTTGCCTTCTTAAGGCAGTCTTGTTTAACTTATGTCTGTACTCAGATATTGTTGCTTCTGCTAACTCTTGTGTATTCGAGCCCTCGAGGCCCCTGGCTTGTAATATGAAGCTTGGATTATTTTATTTGTGTCTAGAGTTGTGTTGTGATATCTTCCCGTGAGTCCCTAATCTTGATCATACACATTTTGCGTGTATGATTAGTGTACGATTGAATCGGGGGCATCACAGCGCGCCCTAGGGGGGGTGCCCTGCAAGCTTATGGGCCCCTGTTGCCCCTCTAGCCCTCATTCTTCTTCTATAAATACCCAAATATTCTCCGTAGACCAAGGGGCACACCAAAAATACTTTTCCGCCGCCGCAAGTTTTCGTCTTCGTGAGATCCCATCTGGGGACCTTTTTCGGTACTATGCCGGAGTGGGATTCGAGCATGGAGCGCTTCTACATCAACCTTGCTTCCCGTCCGATGATGTGTGAGTAGTTTACCACAGACCTACGGGTCCATAGCTGCTAGATGGCTTCTTCTCTCTCTTTGATCTTCAATACAATGTTCTCCTCGATGTTCTTGGAGATCTATTCGATGTAATCTTCTTTTGCGGTGCATTTGTTGAGATCCGATGAATTGTGGATTTATGATCAGATTATCTATGAATATTATTTGAGTCTTCTCTGAACTCTTTTATGCATGATTAAGATAGCTTTGTATTTCTCTCCGATCTATTGAATTGGTTTGGCCAACTAGATTGATTTTTCTTGCAATGGGAGAGGTGCTTTGTAGTGGGTTCAATCTTGCGGTGCTCAATCCGAGTGACAGAAAGGGACATGACATGTATTTGTATTGTTGCCATTAAGGATAAAAAGATGGGGTTTGTTCATATTGATTGGATCTATCCCTCTACATTATGTCATCTTGCTTAAGGCGTTACTCCGTTCTTGTTAACTTAATACACTAGATGCATGCTGGATAGTGGTCGATTTGTGGAGTAATAGTAGTAGATGCAGGCAGGAGTCGATCTACTTGTCACGGACGTGATGCCTTGATGACCCACAAGTATAGGGGATCAATCGTAGTCCTTTTGATAAGTAAGAGTGTCAAACCCAACGAGGAGCAGAAGGAACTGACAAGTGGTTTTCAGCAAGGTAATTTTTGCAAGCACTGAAATTGTCGGTAACAGGTAGTTTGATAGCAAGATAATTTGTAACAAGTAACAATAGTAACAATAAGTGCAGCAAGTGGCCAAATCCTTTTTGTGGAAAAGGACAGGCCGGAACGGTCTCTGATAATAAGTAAAGCGCTCTCGAGGACACACGGGAATTTCATCTAGTCACTTTCATCATGTTGGTTTGATTCGCGTTCGCTACTTTGATAATTTGATATGTGGGTGGACCGGTGCTTGGGTGCTATTCTTACTTGAAAAAGCCTCCCACTTATGATTAACCCCTCTCGCAAGCATCCGCAACTACGAAAGAAGAATTAAGATAAAACCTAACCATAGCATTAAACATATGGATCCAAATCAGCCACTTACAGAATAGCGCATAAACTAGGGTTTAAGCTTCTATCACTCTAGCAACCCATCATCTAAAAACTACTCCACAATGCATTCCCTTAGGCCCAAAGACGGTGAAGTGTCATGTAGTTGACGTTCACATAACACCACTAAGGGAATCACAACATACATATCATCAAAATATCGAACGAATATCAAATTCACATGATTACTTGCAACATGACTTCTCCCGTGTCCTCAAGAACAAAAGTAACTACTCACACAACATATCATGCTCAAGATCAGAGGAGTAATAAATATCATAATGTATCTTAACATATAGTCTTCCACCAAATAAACTGGCTAGCATCAACTACAAGATGTAATCAACACTACTAGTCACCCATAGGTACCAATCTGAGGTTTTGATACAAAGATTGATCACAAGAGATGAACTAGGGTTTGAGATGAGATGGTGTTGTTGAAGATGTTGATGAAGATTGGCCTCCCAAAGATGAGAGGGTTGTTGGTGATGACGATGGCTTCGATTTCCCTCTCCAGGAGGGAAGTTCCCCCGCGGAATCGCTCCGCCGAAGGGCAAAAGCGCTCCTGCCCAAGTTCCGCCTCGAGACGGCGGCGCTCCGTCCTGAAAGTCCTCTTCTTATTTTTTTTCTAGGTCAAAATACCTTATGTACCAGAAGATGGGCACCGGAGGTGGGCCAGGGCCCCCACTACCCACCAGGGCGCGCCTGGAGGGGGTGGCGCCCCCAGGTGCCTATGGTGGCCCCCTCTGGTATTTCTTTTCTCCAATATTTATTGTACATTCCAAAATAATTCTCCGTAAAATTTCAGCTCATTTGGAGATGTGTAGAATAGGTATCACTGACGTAGCTTTTTCAGGTCCAGAATTCCAGCTGCCGGTATTCTCCCTCTT